>BSBN01000078.1:23823333-25200000 GCA_027924645.1 Cunninghamia lanceolata
GCAAGATTCCAGGCTGATCCTAGAGAATCTCATGTTATGGCAATCAAAAGAATTTTTAGATACTTGAAAGGAACAGTTGAGTATGGTCTATGGTATCCTAGAGATCCGGATTTCTCTCTTCATGCTTACACAGATGCAGATTGGGCAGGAGATGTGGATGACCGGAAGAGCACTAGTGGTGGAGCATTCTTTTTGGGGAAGAGATTGGTTTCTTGGCTAAGCAAGAAACAAGATGCAATATCTCTGTCTACAACTGAAGCAGAATATATTGCAGCAGCAGGTAGTTGCACTCAAATCTTATGGATGAAGCAGATGCTAAGAGACATCAAAGTTGAATATGAGGAGCCTATCACAATTTTCTGTGATAATTCAAGTGCAATTAATATTTCCAAGAATCCAGTATTGCATTCTAAGACTAAGCACATATCTATCAAATTTCACTTCTTGAGAGAACAAGTAAACAAGGAAGAAGTCAGATTGGAGTATGTTCCCTCCAAGGATCAGATTGCAGATATCTTTACAAAACCTCTTCCCAAGGACTCTTTTGAATATCTCCGGGAGAAGTTAGGGGTCATGGCCCCTCCGGTGATGAACTAAGATGCATTGATGTGCATCAGTCCGGTGGCTATCACAGTCATATCTTGTGATCCGGACTAATGGGGAGCTGCAACTAAGGGGGAGCAGCTGGTATGATTCTGATGCATGAGAATTGTAAGTATGTGACCTTTGCCATTGATGTCAAAGGGGGAGACAAGACATGTGAAAAAACAAGTGGTTGATGATCAAAGGGGGAGCAGTAAAGGAAGAGAAGACATATGAAAAGTTGAAGTTCTTGTCTTAATGGTTTTTCACATCATATGTTGCCATCAATGACAAAGGGGGAGATTGTTGCAAGTATGATGTGAGCCAGTGTTGTCATTGATGTCAACATACTCATATTGCATTAACAAGAAGGATTTGATGAGCTGTGTGCTGAGGATATTGAGAAAATTAGCCTCAGTCAGGAACAGTGAAGAACAGTGATGAGAAGAAGGCAAATGTACTGTATAGGATGAGAACCAGAGGATGCGGATTAAAGGGTTAGTAGATATGAGTCTTGAGATGCTACAATTAAGATTTCAGAGGTCCGCATGAAGATCTGAAGGAGTTGTGGCTGCCGGTATAGAACCGGGTCCGGCAAGTATCCGGAGGTGACAAAGGATCACAAAAAGGTCCAGTGAGGTCCGGAATTGTATTATCCTAATCTGCGGATTGGAAGGAGTGTTTGGGATGTCCTTGTGATGTATCATCCTGATTTGTGTATGATTTGGAGGTCCGGAAGTACCTCTTGCATTATGACAGTGGCGACAGACTGTGTTCTTGAAGTTCCGGATGAGGAAGACAAGAGACCCCAGTAAGCAGAGGAAGTGCGGATGTATCCGGACATTCAGACAGGCTTGTGAAGGTTCTTGGATCATGTTTAGGTTGTGTTGTTGGTCCGCATTGATGGTAGAGCCCGGAATTGAAGTTATTCTTCCGGATGAAGTTCTTGCTCTGTGTAGCTGACCGGATGAGTTGTTCATCCTGCGAATGTTCTTGTGATGGCCGACCGGATGTGTTATTCATCTTGCAGATACTCCTATGGTTGTTTGTCGACTTAGATGCTTGTTCCTGAGTCGATGTCTTGTATAAATAACGGTTTGTAAGTTCATTTCAGTGTGTGGTATGAGGATGAGTATGGTATAGCGAAGAAACGTGCGAAAGGCAGAGCAGAGATTGTTGGGCTTAATTGGAACTGATCCGGACATGGTAGAGATGTCATTCTCCAGTTCAAGACTGTGATTTTCATCACTTTGTAGACAGTGTGTCTCCTTGTAGGCAGTGGGCCTCTTTGTGAGCAGTGTGCTCGGGCAGTGAGCCCTTATTGGCATGTGCCATTCATTTTTCTTTATTCTTCTAACAGAGAATAATTCTTGGGTTAATCACCCCGTGGTTTTTCCCTTAACCGGGTTTTCCACGTCAAAATCTTGGTGTTCAATGTGTTGATGCTTATCTGCTCTTGTGTTTATGTATTATGCTTCCATGGATGATTATTTGATATGCTGCTAACTAACAACAGAGAATTAAGTGTTTAAAAGAGAAGAAGTTCTATACAACTGATTCACCCCCCCTCTCAGTTGTATGCCCTAGATCCAACAAAGGAGAGCTCTAGCAGCTCTGAAAGCTTAGAAGAAGCACAATCTCAACCTCAACCATTGAGGAGGT
The DNA here is from genome assembly GCA_027924645.1 of Cunninghamia lanceolata. Lineage (NCBI taxonomy): Eukaryota > Viridiplantae > Streptophyta > Pinopsida > Cupressales > Cupressaceae > Cunninghamia > Cunninghamia lanceolata. Next base: position 23,825,578 of record BSBN01000078.1, read on the forward strand.
CTACACAATCGAGAAAGCAACCTGATAGGTTTGTTTATTCATTACTTGATTCTAGTTGTGATTTTGCTTTACTTACTAACACTGATGAGCGGAGAACTGTGAAAGAGGATATGCGCATGAAAGATGCAGGTTCCTAGAAGGAGGCCATGGAAGATGAGATGGCTTCTTTGGAATAGAATAAAACATGGTAGTTGGTGCCTTTACCTAAAGGATGGAAACCTGTTGGATGCCAATGGTTGTTCAAGAAGAAATTCGGTGTAGATGGCAGTGTTGAAAAGTACAAGGCTAGATTGGTTGCGAAGGGGTACTCACAAGTGAAGGGAATTGATTATGGTGAAATTTTCTCTCCCATTGCAAAGATGATATCCATTCATTTCCTGTTATCTCTTACAACTACTTATGAATTAGAGGTAGAACAGATGGATGTGAAGACAACTTTCCTTCATGGTGATTTGGAAGAAGAGATTTACATGTCACAGCCAAAGTATTACATAGAGAAAGGTAAAGAGAATTTGGTTTGCAAGTTAAAGAAGTCTTTGTATGGTTTGAAGAAGTCTCCTACGATGTGGTACTTGAAGTTTGATGCCTTTGTGTTGTCGATTGGATATCTGAGATCAAAATCAGATCATTGTGTGTATTACAAATTTGACAATGATCGTATTCTCATTATTGCATTGTATGTTGATGATATGTTATTGATTGGGAATTGTAAGAATATGATTTCTGATTTGAAGTCTCAGTTGTCAGTATAGTTTGAGATGAAAAATTTAGGGGTAGCCAGGTACATTCTGGGAATGGAAATCAGAAGAGACAGAGCTAACAGAAAAGTTTAGTTAAGCCAGAGTAAGTATGTGAAGATCATGTTGGATAGGTTTAGCATGGCAGATTGTAGATCATTGTGTGTTCCTGTTTCATTGGGGACAAAGTTGTATGTTAACGATTGTCCAAAATCTCCTAGTGAGGTGGAGGACATGAGTAGAGTACCTTATGCTAGTGTTGCTGGCAGTTTGATGTATGCTATGGTCTACACAAGACCAGACATTGTTGAAGCAGTGGGAGTCCTTACTTGATTTATGGCTAATCCTGGATGGGTACATTGGGATGCAGTTAAGTGATTGTTCATATATTTGAGGGGTACTTCCGAGTATTCCATATGCTATCATGGTAATGTTATAGGACCTCTGCATTCAATTTGTATTCATTGATTTGTGGATTTTGATAGGGTAGGTGACATTGAGAGCAGGAGATCCATCAGTGCCTATGTGTTTACTATGTTTGGTGGTGTAATTAGTTGGATGAGTAAGCAACAACTTGTGGTTTCTTTGTCCATGATAGAAGCTGAGTACATGGAAGCAAATCATGCTTCTAAGGAAAACATTTGGCTTGAGAGATTATGTTTAGATATTGGTGTTGATACAGGACAGATTATGATTTGTTGTGATAGTCAGAGTGCAATTTACCTTGAGAAGAATCCAAATTTCCATGCTAGAACAAAGCATATTGATGTGCTGTTTCACTTCATGAGAGACATGTTAGAGGATGGTAAGGTAAATTTGGAGAAGGTAGATACTTTGAAGAATGTTGCAGATGCCTTGACAAAGCCAGTGGGCACAGAGAAGTTTAGATGGTGTTCGGAGTCTATGGGCCTCTCGACCTATAGTAGTTAAATCCTGTTAAATTTATTGGCTCTTACAAGGTGTTCCACAAGTGGGAGAATGTTGGGAATTAAGGTGTCTCAACCTTGGTAATTCCTTGTATTATTTATTGTATTTATTTATTTATTGTCTATTGTATAATTTGGATGCAAATCCTATGTTGTCATATTGTGGGAGTTGGCATGGTGATGTGTCATCCTACATGACATATGAGCACATGTAAATTTGTCCTCACATGAGAAGATAGGCATCCCACTTAGTGGTAGGAATATTTTTCCATGTTTGAGAATCTTGGAATGTGTGTAATGGAATATTGACCGAAACAATCATGACAAATTCCTATGACAAAGTTATGACATGTAAGAGTCAGAAATATAAGATCCTATAACAGGTATGGACATGTGTCAAGAAGCATCTTTGAAAAAGGCATCTTTGGGTGCCCTAAGGTGGACTATGACATGTTGTAAGAGAATATGTTATTTATAGCCTATGTATGATAGATTCTCTTACAGCTATAAGTTATGACAGCTATGATAAATTCTATGATGGTTGTAAGAGTTGTAAGAGCATCTGTCATAGCCCATTTTGGAAATAGATGACCTCCTTGGGATGGGGTGACTTGACAAGTGTCAGGAACATCCTACAGTGTTGGACAAATGTCCATAGGCATGGGTTTTGGGCCATGAGACCATGTTGGACGCCCATCGCAATGTGGAGCCATTTTTTGCCTTGTATTTGCTTTATAAATAGGTGATTTGGAGAGGTGATGCATTATGTGATTGACAGGTACTATTATGCTACCAGATCATCTCCAGATATGAGTGTCAAAGACTCCTGCAAGAGCATTGGCTTTGTGACTATATTGTAACCTTCATTGTTTATAGAATACATTTGAGCCATGTTTTGGAGTGTGGAGTTTTTCACCTGATAAGGGTTTTCCCCACGTATATCTTGCATCTCTCCTCTTCTGTCTTACATTCTTGTGTATGTGTTTGATACAATATCTATGTTAGTGGGTTAACATAATCTATAATTGTAAAGATAAAATTGAATTTGCACTCTCCTCCCCTCATTAGATTAGTGTAGGAAGTGATTTCCACACACCTAGCTTCCTTTTAGAGTGGACCTTCACATGTAGATTATTTCAATGTTTCTCAAGAGGTATTACAAGGGTGAGGTGTCTACCTACTAGTTTGAGGCACACTTGTCATAGGGAAGAAGAACATGGTTTGAAGAGCTAGTATTGATGTGCAAATTCAAATTCAAAATGGAGCATGTGAGACTATGTTTTATTGCTTTGACATGTTGAAATAGTTAACTAGAATGTAAGTTTCAAATTTTTATGATGAGAATGATTGCTACTGTACCTACAATGAGTGTAAAATGGTGGAAGGAAGTCTAAATTAAGTGATCATATCCTTCGAAGATAGGACATGTCCTTTCAATATAATGCTTGGTTGAAAGGTGAAAGGACATACCTTTTTTCAAAATAACAATTGGTCGAAAAGGTGAGTAGCCGAATATGGTGAAGGTTAGCATGAATAAAGCTATATGTAGTGAACCGTAGGGTGAGTAGGAAATAGTTTAGGGATTATGGAAGAAAGATATGTATAAAAAAATATTATTTCTAGTGACATAGAAGTAAGAAATAAATGAAAGGAATCAAAGCCATTAAGAAATGCAACAGAACTCCACTATGGTAGCCATATACAATATAGTAGATAGTTCTATGAAATATTACAAAAGAAAGGGTGTCTTATAAAAAAAACAAGAAAACACGACGTGAAGCCACATCCTTTGGAGTTTAATATGTGGAGTGATTTATACAAATGTTCATAAATTTGAACAATCAAGTATGCACTACAAAGGTTAATGTGATTTAGTGTAATGATACTTATGTACCTTCTCATTTTAAAACTTATAAATCTAAAAGACCTAAAGAATTTTATATTTCACACTGAATGTAATGTTTAATCATCAAGGTCTTGATATCATGTACACCTTAAAAGATATCCATAAGCAACAAATTACCTTGAACTGAGAAAGTTAGAGAAGAATAGATAGATTATGTATAATAAACTTATGTTTCATCCTAGAGACATAATTTGTTTGTGCCTACCTAAGAAATGTTTTATGGCTAAGAAAATTTAAAAATCTCACGTGAATCTCTCTAAAGAACCACTTCCTCCAAGATCAATGGATACACAAAAATAGATTAACAATTATGAATGTATTGATAGTGTTTTCCTAAGAGCATTATTTCTTATTATGATTATGAATGTATTGATAGTGTTTTCCTAAGAGCACTATTTCTTATTATGATAAAATCCATTGAGTTAAGGAAAAGAATTAATTTACCTAATACTAACCTTTCTCCTAATACAATTAATCTTTCTCTTACACTGTTGAAGATAGATTTATTAAGAAGGAATGTAAATTAAATCTCAATTTAATAATAACAACTCTAATTTTCCCCTATGTAATTAATTAATTGTATTGTACTTGTTATCATTAATATGTAGAATTAAGATAGAATAATATATTCAGTGGTGTAAAAATAGATGTAATAACATTTCTGTAAATTACAACAGGTGATACTTTAATAAGAACTCTTACGTAAATCGATTGCAAAACAAATTAGATAACATAATCACATAATGATATTAATATCAAAACCCATCAATAATATCAAAACCAATCAATATCTTTTATTAACAATAACTTTAGTACTTTATTAATTTCCATCATAGAAAGGAATAGATACATATATTTTCGATCTTGGAAGTTCTTCAAAATGTCACTATGGAGAATGGATTACAGACTCAACCCCCTTTTAGCAAGTGAGTACTTCTAGGAGGAATCTAGTTCTTATTCAGAAACAACCATGTGTTTCTCAAGTATTCAGATCTCTTTCAGAAAACACACATACATAAGTGCTCCATAACCATGTTCAACAAAACATCCTCAATAGAAGTGCACACACAAGTCCTGGCTAGGACAATCTCGAGTGTACTCTATACTCTAAGTTGGACACACTTTGTCTGCCCCTTCTCCAATGCTCATAGACTGTCAAATCTATAATCCTTCTCCTTTATGATTTCTTACCTTTGAGTGTTCTCCATGACCTTTCCATGTAGCACACAAACATGGCTTATACAACCTTTTAAGGGGTGATTTCTAAACCACCACACCCGTTCACAAAGGTTGTCATTAATAATGGTTTAATAAACATAATAACTCCTCCCTTTTTAAAGGGGTTTTCATAATTATTCTTTATTTATATCCATTTCAACAAAAGGATCATAATATCCCTTATTTTCTGTCTCCCATTTAATTATAAATTATAAAGGGTAAATAAACTTTATCCTCTGATAATTTTATATTGTTATTCATAAGTAGATTTCATTTTCCATTTTTTGATAAAAAGTCACATAACATTGGTGGATTGTGCATAATCATGTTCTCCTCCTAGTTTTCTTTACACCATTTTTATATTTGATCCCAAGCAGACCAAAGATTTTCCCAACTCATGAAAAAGCCCATAGCTTTTAAATGGGAACTTGTATTATCCAATTCCTATTTGTTTCAAATAATTATGATATTCTAAAAAATTTCCTTTACTTTTTGTTTCCCCAAAGGATCATGTTCACTCCTCTAGCAACATATGATAATCCTTTTCTTGATTTTGTCCATGTCTTTCTTTTTTAATCTTGGATTTGGTTTTGTATTTAGTCAGTTAGGGCCCTATATTTTATTTCCTTTGGTCTCCACAATTTAATTTTTGAAGGGGAAGAATTTTGATATAATGTCATGTCCCATATTAGGAGCAATCATTATATGTTAAGCAATGATTAAACATAGACTTCACGATTATCTTATGGCTACGATTAAAATGATAAAAGGCAGAAAATATAATATATACATATTTTAAGAATACTAAGAGACACGTCCCAATCAAGGAGGTGCAAAGAAAGAATGTCTTTCACTATGTCAGGGGTATTAAAGAGATTTAAATTCAAATCAATCAGAAAAGATGGAACGGAGATCTGCAATTCAAACCATCGTCTGCATATAAACATCAGCGAATGAAGGAAAGTGTCTGATCGAAGGCATTTGGAAGTCCATCAATATATGTGATTACTCAAAGATCTAAGGAATAGTTATCATATCAAAGCATATTAATAGACTGCAGTCACTCATCTCTGTGTTACTGTATATATTGGAAGCAACGAACTCTTTCCCTAAGGCATCGGATATCATCAAGAGTAGAGGAATACAATCAGTCTACGTCCATCGAACATCCACCATCAGGGAACGATCATCTACACATCAATCATCAATCAAGAGTCAGCAATACATATATCCTTTTATCACCGCCTATCACACATTACCTCTGGCTGGAGCATTCAATCTGCATATCAAGGAAAACATAGTATAGTCAGCAACAGCAATCATATCTATAGCAATTACCTCATCAGTCTGATAGAAGGGAGACGATCACTCATACATTTACACAAGTCTCTTTGCACATCTGATAAACATTACTTGCATAGCAAGATTGCCTATCATAAACCAGAGATTTACTCAGCTAAGCAGTATTTAATATATTCAAAGAAATAATAAATCAAACCTTTATAATACAGATCAAAGATTCAACAAAGAGAGACAATATATATTCAGGACTTGCAAAACCATCTAACAGTAAATCATATTGTAGATCAAGCCATCCTAATTGGAGCATAAAGGAGAAAATTAGTATTGTCCAAAAGGGGACATTACAAGTGGTATCAGAGCTACGTCCTACCAACCTGTGAGGGTACTGTATGCAAACATATAGAAGGCCAAGAAGCAGCCAAGTAAGGATGAACAACGAATTGAGAGCCTTCATTGGAGCAACCACAAGGAATTTGAATGATCAAAATCAAGCTACTCAAGTCCTTTTACAAACTGTGCAAACCTTGAGAAATGACATGGAAACTGTAAAGGCACAAACAGCTAATGGGAAGGAAGTAGCTTCTAATCAAGATGAAAATAGCAACTCTTTGTCAAGTTCAAGGATTCCACTACCATCCTTCCTACCAAGTGAAGAAAACCCAAGAATGGAAAACGATACCCCCCAAAGCATGAGCACGGAAGACATGATGAGAGCTTATGCCAACTTAGAACCCGAACTAAGAAGAATGGTGTCCTTTACCGAATATAGCAACTCAAAAAGGAATGAGTTAACAAGAAGAGAGAAAAGGCCCACAAATAAAGATTTGAAGCAAAAGGCCAATAAGGTAAATTTGCCACATTATGATGGAACCCATAAGATATCACCGCATGCATGGTTACAAAAACTAAATGACTATTTTCTTCTTAACCCCATGACGGAGAAAGACGCCCTTCAATTTGCCATCCTACATTTGGAAGGCTTAGCATATGAATGGTGGCATAATGGGAAAAGAACTCAAGGACATGATTCCATCACATCCTATGCAAAATTTTCCAATAAATTCCTTAAAAAATTTGATAGAAGACATCCCCAACAAGACTTCCGAGATTTAACCTTAATAAGACAACATGGAACCGTGGACGAGTATGTGAGTGAATTTGAGAAAGTAGCCATTCGAGTCCCTGGAATAGATGATGAAAGACTCACATTCCTATTTGTTCAAGGTTTGGATGAGAAGCTAAGAGGATTGGTAGGGGCTCTAAGACCGTCTACCACGGATGATGCCATCGAAATGGCAACTCAAATAGAAACTAGTAAGACCCCTCAACTATTCACCAAACCTATGCATAAGAAAGAAAATCTTAATAAGAATCCATGTCGTAAATGCGGGGAACCATGGCAATCAGGACATATATGTCTAAGGAATGAAAAGAAATACGAGAAACCATATCTTTCTTATAATGGTAGGGAAGAGCTAAGAAAGAAGGGTCTTTGTTTTTATTGCAAGAAGGAATGGGAGAAAGGACACGTTTGTGAACAAGACAAAAAAGTGTGTTTTAAATGCAAAGAAGCATGGAAACCAGGGCATAAATGTGGAACAAGAGCTCAAGCACACAATATAGAAGTCATATTCAACAAAGAAAGTCAAAAAGAAATCGAGGTAACTCCAAGTAAAAGAAGAAAAGAGAATTGATTTTAGAACCAAAAGAAAATGTAATGAACTCACATGGGCCAAAGGGGTTCTGCCTTCTAGTGAAGGGTTCTGCCTTTGGGTCTAGGAGAGAAGTGCTCTTCTAGATACGCCACTCATGATGAGGAATGATAAGTCCACATAAGCCAAAGGGGTTCTGCCTTCTAATGAAGGGTTCTGCCTTTGGGTCTAGAGAGAAATGTGCTCTTCTAGATACGCCACTTATGATGGAAGTAATAAGTTCACATGAGCTAAAGGGGTTCTGCCTTCTAGTGAAGGGTTCTGCCTTTGGGTCTAGGAGAGAAGTGCTCTTCTAGATACGCCACTCATGATGAGGAATGATAAGTCCACATAAGCCAAAGGGGTTCTGCCTTCTAATTAAGGGTTCTGCCTTTGGGTCTAGAGAGAAATGTGCTCTTCTAGATACGCCACTTATGATGGAAGTAATAAGTTCACATGAGCTAAAGGGGTTCTGCCTTCTAGCGAAGGGTTCTGCCTTTGGGTCTAGGAGAGAAGTGTTCTTCTAGATACGCCACTCATGATGAAAAATGATAAGTCCACATAAGCCAAAGGGGTTCTGCCTTCTAATGAAGGGTTCTGCCTTTGGGTCTAGAGAGAAATGTGCTCTTCTAGATACGCCACTTATGATGGAAGTAATAAGTCACATGAGCTAAAGGGGTTCTGCCTTCTAGTGAAGGGTTCTGCCTTTGGGTCTAGGAGAGAAGTGTTCTTCTAGATACGCCACTCATGATGAAAAATGATAAGTCCACATAAGCCAAAGGGGTTCTGCCTTCTAATGAAGGGTTCTGCCTTTGGGTCTAGAGAGAAATGTGCTCTTCTAGATACGCCACTTATGATGGAAGTAATAAGTTCACATGAGCTAAAGGGGTTCTGCCTTCTAGTGAAGGGTTCTGCCTTTGGGTCTAGGAGAGAAGTGTTCTTCTAGATACGCCACTCATGATGAAAAATGATAAGTCCACATAAGCCAAAGGGGTTCTGCCTTCTAATGAAGGGTTCTGCCTTTGGGTCTAGAGAGAAATGTGCTCTTCTAGATACGCCACTTATGATGGAAGTAATAAGTTCACATGAGCTAAAGGGGTTCTGCCTTCTAGTGAAGGGTTCTACCTTTGGGTCTAGGAGAGAAGTGTTCTTCTAGATACGCCACTCATGATGAAAAATGATAAGTCCACATAAGCCAAAGGGGTTCTACCTTCTAATGAAGGGTTCTGCCTTTGGGTCTAGAGAGAAATGTGCTCTTCTAGATACGCCACTTATGATGGAAGTAATAAGTTCACATGAGCTAAAGGGGTTCTGGCTTCTAGTGAAGGGTTCTGCCTTTGGGTCTAGGAGAGAAGTGTTCTTCTAGATACGCCACTCATGATGAAAAATGGTAAGTCCACATAAGCCAAAGGGGTTCTGCCTTCTAATGAAGGGTTCTGCCTTTGGGTCTAGAGAGAAATGTGCTCTTCTAGATATGTCACTTATGATGGAAGTAATAAGTTCACATGAGCCAAGGGGGTTCTGCCTTTGGGTCTAGAGAGAAATGTGCTCATCTAGATATGCCACTCATGATGGAAATGAAATGTTCGTTTGGGCTTGGAAGGATTGTATCACTAGGATACACCTTAAGATTAATGAAGGCCTTAGGGTAAAACTTAAGGAGAAGGCTTTAAGGTGGGGGGGGACATTATCTCATCATCAACCCCCAAGGTCATGCTATACATTAACTTGCTTAAGCAATTCAAGTCTTAATTACAACATCATTAGATTCTGGGTATTCATCAATATTATTTCATTCCAAATATCCAATCTCGGATTATCAATACTCCCAAATTTTTCTTTAACATTGAAATTTTTTTCCTTCCTGTATTCATTTGATTAACTACATTTCCTCAATCATATTGTTATTCAAAATCAATTCAAATCTTCTTTGATCATGATATCATATGATCAATTACTCCTCAAAGAACATAACTCTTCTCAATTTTGAGGTCAATAACATACAAGACCAAATCTCAAGATGCATCTTGGAGTCTCAATACTCTCAAATCTCCTTAATCTATGATACTTGCAAACAAACAAACAAATGCTTTTTGATCACAAATTCTCTTTCTCTTCACTCAAGCGTGTTCATTCTGATCCATAACCATGACTTCGTAAATGATAAAAGTGCAAATTATTGAAGAACTCGCGTGATTGCTTGAGGACAAACAATCTTGAGTGGGGAGGGCTGTCATGTCCCATATTAGGAGCAATCATTATATGTTAAGCAATGATTAAACATAGACTTCACGATTATCTTATGGCTACGATTAAAATGATAAAAGGCAGAAAATATAATATATACATATTTTAAGAATACTAAGAGACACGTCCCAATCAAGGAGGTGCAAAGAAAGAATGTCTTTCACTATGTCAGGGGTATTAAAGAGATTTAAATTCAAATCAATCAGAAAAGATGGAACAGAGATCTGCAATTCAAACCATCGTCTGCATATAAACATCAGCGAATGAAGGAAAGTGTCTGATTGAAGGCATTTGGAAGTCCATCAATATATGTGATTACTCAAAGATCTAAGGAATAGTTATCATATCAAAGCATATTAATAGACTGCAGTCACTCATCTCTGTGTTACTGTATATATTGGAAGCAACGAACTCTTTCCCTAAGGCATCAGATATCATCAAGAGTAGAGGAATACAATCAGTCTACGTCCATCGAACATCCACCATCAGGGAACGATCATCTACACATCAATCATCAATCAAGAGTCAGCAATACATATATCCTTTTATCACCGCCTATCACACATTACCTCTGCCTGGAGCATTCAATCTGCATATCAAGGAAAACATAGTATAGTCAGCAACAGCAATCATATCTATAGCAATTACCTCATCAGTCTGATAGAAGGGAGACGATCACTCATACATTTACACAAGTCTCTTTGCACATCTGATAAACATTACTTGCATAGCAAGATTGCCTATCATAAACCAGAGATTTACTCAGCTAAGCAGTATTTAATATATTCAAAGAAATAATAAATCGAACCTTTATAATACAGATCAAAGATTCAACAGAGAGAGACAATATATATTCAGGACTTGCAAAACCATCTAACAGTAAATCATATTGTAGATCAAGCCATCCTAATTGGAGCATAAAGGAGAAAATTAGTATTGTCCAAAAGGGGACATTACATATAACCCTAGTGTAGGGTTTTGGGTTCTGCTTTTCTACAAATTGTCTCCTTTAAGCCACTGGTAGTTATGTTGTTTAAATCTATTTCTGTTATTTTGTTCTTCCCTCATCCTTTGGTTTTGTCTTCATTCTTGTGTTAATCTACTGTAGTCTTTTTGTAATTTCTACTCAAAATTTTGTCTTCTTTATCTTGTTTATTCCATCCTTTTTCCTGTGCCTCAAGTTTTTACCTTATAAAATTCCATCTATCTTTTTTCTTGTGCCTATTTTTTTCTTTTTTAATTCCATTGCCACTTATTTTGTAGAGAGAACTATTTTTACTTTGAACAATTTTTAGTTTACTATATATTACTCATTTTTTTATTTTTTTTATTCCATTGCCACTTATTTTGTAGAGTAGAGCTATTTTTACTTTGAACAATTTTTAGTTTACTATAAATTATGATTTGATAAACATTGTACTATTTTTTTAATCTGTAAATGCATCCATGGGGATTCTCCCTGTATTATAAAGTAATAAAAAAAAATAGTATATACATTTTAAAAAAAACACTATTAACATAGAGTCAACCTAGGTGACAACAAATACCTAGAAAGGAAACAACTACTACTATCTATTCACCTATGCATTGCTAAAATATAAACATATATTAATTTGGGAACCTTGCTCCTTCAGCCTGCTCCTACGTCAATGAAACATTGCATCCATTCTACACCATCTACCTCTTTCATTCCCAAGATATGCTTCAGGAAACCAATTGCTTTCTCCACCTTCCAATGCCTCCTTACAAAAGACCACGGCCTGTTAGAAGTAAGGAATGAAAACCATTTCATCAAATCTCCACTGTTGTTTAACCTATGGAAATCACCTGGAAGTGGGACACCATTGCCATACTTGGTCATCACTAACATCTCATCCAAACCTCCCAGGAATCTCTTTTTTATCAAAGCCTTCATAATTACTACCACATCCTCCTTCGAAATTCCCCGAATTCCAACAATATTGCAACAAAAATTGACGAAACGTCCTTATTTACTTTATATCGATGATCCACCAACAAAATATCCTCCCCCATATCCATTGCACTAGCAGAAGTAGAATACCATTTCTGGTTTTGAAAATTCTTTGAAGGCTCTTTTCAATCACCTCCCCAAGGAACCCCATTTTCCTATGCAGACAAGTAAGCCCGATCGGAGTGTACATATGGCTTCTCAATAACTTCAGAGCTGAAGCAATGTATAATTAACACCAAAGCATTATTTACTTCAAATACAAGCATCTTAACTCCGAATGCACTGGAATAGGATGCTCTCAATGTTTGCAGCATTATTATATTCTACTTCAAATGTCCTTTCATCATAGTGGAGTGGGACAGACTAGAGAAAGCATTAAATGCCATAATTACCAATCTTGCAAGAGTGAAACCCATGTGTCACTGGCCAGGTGGTATTTCCAAAACTAGTTCCTCCAATTGATTAACTGCCAAGTTGGCCAATGCATCGGCCTCCTTATTTTCGTCCCTGAATACATGGTTAATTGTGTATTGTTTCAACTTGCCAAAAAGCTCCAGGACCATTTCAAGTATGGTGTTATATTTCCAAGATTTGATGTGCTCCTCACCCTTAACACATTAATCACAAATGTTGAGTCACCTTCTATTGCTAGCTTGCTTAGATCCATCTTAATGCTTACTTGAAGTCCTGAGATTAGCACTTGAAACTCAGTCATATTGTTAGTTCCATGGTGAAGCCTCTTAAAAGCTCTACAAAAGATCTTCCCTTCCCAATTTCTCATGATGGTCCGGAATTCCCACATGCCACAGGTAAATAATTTTGGGAGCTCCTCAATTGTTGACACAGTAGAGATCAACCCCATGAAGTTTGAACCTACGTTGTTGGCACTATAGGCAAGGAGTCACACCATTTCACCTATAAACATGGTACTATTAACATTATATAATATTATAATTTTTTTCTGTAATTAAATTTTATATTAATAAAACAATATTAATAGTTTAAATGTTCCAATACAATCCATAAGATTTTACACTATAATCTTCATATATATAGATATATATAAAAGAATAGTTGAAAGAAAAATGATTTAGAACCCACATTTATTTTTAAATACAAAAGTTTTTGACTTTAAAATAGATAAAATATGTAGCAAATAGAATAGCTCTAGTAAAATAAATTAACTTTAAAGTAAAATAAAAACCATTTATTTTGAGTTATTTTATTTTACATTACAACTATTTTATTTAGTATATATATATAGTTTAATTATAAAATTTTATTTATGTTTGTTATGCTGTGCTTATTAAGTATTAATATTTTGACATGTAAATGGCTATCAAATTTAAGATAAAAGGAAAAAAAAATTGTTAACACGTTCAGGCTAGTACACTTCATAGCCTCTCGGCATTAACTATGAAAATTAAATTGGACATTATTAAAGATAAAAATATAATATATAAATATAAAAAATATATATATATTTATTTTACTACCCGTCTTTTGGAAAACTTCGGGTTTACATGACTTTACGAAGAAAGAATTTAAAGATCAATTTAGCTTTAAACAACTTTATTTTGGTAGAAGAAATGGTGGATTTTGCAGATTAAAATGTGCACCAAAATTAGTTAGCCCTCGTAATTGCACTTTTGATCTATATTTATTTTTTCCTTAGATTTATATTTTTAAATTTTCTTTGGGGATTTAAGTTTTAGTAGAAATAATTCAAGGAAGCCCTAGATTCATAATCTATGTTTTCTCAGCCTTAGATTTTTATTTTTATTTTCTTTGTGATTTAGATTATAGTCAAAATAATACAAGGAAGCCCTTGGTAATTGTACTTTTGATCTATATTTATTTTTTCTTTAGATTTGTATTTTTAAATTTTCTTTGGGGATTTAAGTTTTAGTAGAAATAATTCAAGGAAGCCCTAGATTCATAATCTATGTTTTCTCATCCTTGGATTTTTATTTTTATTTTCTTTGTGATTTAGTTTATAGTCAAAATAATACAAGGAAGCCCTTGTATTAATATTTACCTTAGATTTGTGTTTCTTTTTTATTTTCCTTATCACGAATTTAATTATAATAAAATACTTTAAGCAACTGAATACCCTCTAAAGAAATCTTTGTTTAACCTAGTTGAGTTACAGAAAACCCTTATATCTCTCAACTTTTTTTAGATAAATGTATTTAAAATATCTATACCAGTTTTTGATTAGAGGGGTAAATGGGTTTTGAAGGTGCTCAGAAATCCTACAACCAGATGCTGCTCTAAAGATAAAAAATGGAAGGATAGCAGTCAAAAGGCAAAAACACCTAAAGCAGCTAAACTAGCCTAGATATTAAAGCTATAAAAGATTCTATCAGCAAACATCCAATAGCCCACCATACACCCATCCTCCCAGAGCCCCTCAACAAGGTCACATACTTTTAAAAGTTTAGCCAACTCATGTTTGTAAAATTCTTCATGAAGTTTGGCAAAGCCAAGAAGTTCATCTTTTCCTCTTAGAAAGATTTCTTTTTATTTCCCCGGGACCTGAACCTCGTGCCCCCCGATCATCACTTTTATCCTGTTTACCTTTGTTCCCATTTTTCTGCAACTTACCCTTAGCATCTTTCTCTTCCCCTATCCATGTGTTCTTCCTTCAGCTCTTCAACTTTTCTGTGAGGATTCTTATTCCTTCGGCACTGTTCGGTGCATTTGCTGATCTCCAACATCCTTCCAGATTGTTCTTAATATCTTTCATTTCTGTTTCCACCCATATTTTTAAAATTAATTAAAATTTTAAAAAACTTTAAATTTGATCTTTTTTAGTGGTTATTGAACCCTTGCCAACCTATACTTGTCACAAGCAATGCTTCCTACAACCTAAACTTTCATTTGGAGCAGGTATTCAAAACGGTAATAATTTAATAATGACAGCTTGGCAGTGTAAGAATATTCTTCATCGTAGGCCCTGCTTATATGTTAATGAATATAAGCTTGTTTTGTCTTTTCTAGGTTTGCTCAGGTTTTTTAGAGAGAACTAGTACAAATATATTAAAAGATAAGAGACTTTTATTTTAAGTCTGTTCAGAGTAAAAGTACCGTTCGGAGAATTTAGAAGCCATACATTCCAAGATTGAGAAAGTAGTGATTTCAAGTGTAGCAACATTCCCAACAGGAAGGGATAGAGCTGTAGAATCTCTCTTATCTGGTATTTTCCTCTAGAATCCCTCACAACATAAAGCCAAGAATTTTTTATATTTTCTTTTTCATTCCTTTCTATGATTGTAAAATGTATTCTCTCCTTCTGAGTATTATGAATGTTGTTGTAGTCATAAAAGCAGCTATGTTTCATCCTGTATAATCTCTGGTTCTCTGTGAATCAATTAAAAACTTTAGCAGATGCACTGTAACAATCTAGATGTAAACATGGTAAAACCTAAATGTAAAAGAAGATTGGGAGAAAACTAAAGTAAGGAACAGCAAAATTTATTCGATACAGAACCAAAGAGTGTAGAGGTAATAGTTGCATTGCCTTGCCTTACACAAAATGTATAGTTGTAACACAATCCTTGAAGGAAAACAGTCAATCGTACGGAGACTTAAACACAGCAAATATCATAAAAGAATGCAGATGTCATAGTTTTCGAAATTTACTTTGTTTTCAAAGGGTATTGTTATGATAATTTGCGTTATCCATTAAATAGTAAAACATGGTAAGGTTTCACAGGATCTCAGAGCAAATAATGACTAAATAGATTTTATAATTAAGAGGCTTAGTTCGTTACAGTAGAATTTGACGGAGACAGCAGATAGCATGCCCAATTTTTTAATTTAGAAGTTAATAAATACTTCTATTTGATTATTTTTATCAGAAGTAGATTATTTTGTTTTGTAGTTTTTCTCCATCTTAAAAATGATATTGGACAACATAACCAGTTTTCTGTCAACAGAGTTTTATAACCAGTTTGCATAGTGTAAATCTCATTATCTTTCAAACCCCATTCAAGGACATCTGAATGTTATCCAAACACACCTTTTGAGATGCTAAATATGAATTAAATGGTTGACATGAAGAAGGAATTGTTCACCCAACCAAAGATATTTAGATTTCCATTTCCAAATCCTCACACTATCTTACATGACTTTATACTGAAAATCAGAAACATAATTCCACAACTTCAACACATTTATATTTTAATAAAAAAAAGGTTAGAGAATTCCACACAAAGAGGATTGTTTTGGTCTCACACATCATCCCAAAAAAGAGAAAGGTCACCATTCCCCACAATCTAAAACTACTAGTTTTAATCACATTACTATCCAACTTCATTGTTTTCTATATAAGATAACCCTTGCCAAGGGTTGACATCCTAGAAATGAAAGCATGATTCTCCAAATTCAGGTGCTTGAGCTTAAGAATTATCCCCCATAAATCCTATTCCTCCACACACCATCTCCAATATAATTTGGCAGTAAGAGCGATATTGTTAAGGAGAGAAGATCTCATTCCTAATAAGCCTCTCTTTAGGTTGACAAATTTTACCCCAAAATGAAGCAAACGTCATTTCATTTTCTCTAAATTTCCTTCCCAAAGAAATGTTCTCATTCTATGTCCAAATCACAAAGGATGCATTTTGGAGTCACAAGAGCCATAAATCTATAAACTTGGAGAGCTTCAATAATGTATTTAAGAAGCACTATACAACTAGCCAAAGAGAGTTATCTATGTGTCCAATGGCTGATCTAACAAGTTAAATAGAATCCGACATAACATTCCAGTCTTTTTCCCAAGGCAAGTAGGAGAAATAGGGGTACCCAAATGTTTGAAAGGAGCAGAAGGAACCTTGAAATGAAGTATATTAAAAATTTGTTCTTGAAGATGAGGGTTCATATGGAAGAAAACCTGATACTTTTGTTCATTCAAGAGTTACTAGATATGCTGATATAAATGTCAAGAGCTCACCTAAGAGCAATAGCTTCCTCAAGAGTGGAGTTTCCCATCAAAGAAGTGTCATCCACAAATTGAAGATGGTTATGTGGATCCATACCTTGCACAATGTAAGTGGATCAAGAATTATTGTAATTTGTTTCGAGTTAATCTTGTAGGTGTAGATTTGATTCCCACACCTGCAATTTTAAAGTTTTCACATTTAGATTGAACCTTTTTATGAAAATTTGAACTTTCTCTATTAAATCATTAGAAATGTGTTTACCTCTAATATCTAAACATGGTGGTTTTTATAAGCACTAGTAGATTTCGTTGTGCTAGGGATAGAAGACAACTTGTTCTCCTATTTTGCCTTAGTCAAACCATTGAAATGATTTAATGACTTTGCACAAGTTGGAAGATATGCCAAGAAAGATACAGATGTAGATAATAATGCTAAGTATTTTTTTTAATGAAGAGGCTAAGTGTAGATGTCTCCTCTTGATAGGTCCTAGATGATCAAAATTAATTAGGATTATGCCTTTTATATAGCACTCTAGTATGCAAATTTTAATATTTCATATTTTAGTCAACGAGTAATAGTTGGATTTAGTTGGCTTGGGCCCATGTTTAAATTTAGTTTTAGAAATTAGAGGTCAAAACTACAATTATAGTTCTAAACTAGGATTTAGTACTACGCCTATTGGTTTGATCCAAGATAAGGAATAGGGAATATATAGTTTGCATTTATATCCTTTCAAGGATGTGTGGAGTTAGGATCAATCAAGGCTTAGGTAATTGTAACTTTCCTATAGAAATATGCCAAATGCACACTCTAAGTACAAAATCATGTTAGGTCTCCATGATAGTCTAATGATGATAAAGAGGTTCCTAATCACAACCAGATAGACATGAATTACACTCCTCTCAGTAGTTTCATCCTTGGTCCATGTCCCTTTTGTTTTCTCCTCCTTAAACATCTTCTTGAACCCAAAATTGAGTTTCCAAACCTCACACTTTTCTAACAAGCCATTTCAGATCCTCGTATTCTAGGTCATCCGATAATGCTTTTGGGTCACTCCATACTACTTATGGGTCACCCCATAGTGTCTCTAGGTCACCTGAATGACCCTAAATGGGAAAAGAGGTGACCCTCTCATTTTTGGATGCACAAATTAACTTATTGATTTTAAGTGCATTTTTCCTCACAATTTTTCATGTGAACTTATCCTTTTTCTGACTTTCTTTTCTTTATGAACTCAGGATCAAATCTTATCTCTTAGAAATTGTTTCCATTTTCTCTTTGATTTTACTCTTGTTTTCTTTTATTTTTCTTCTAGTTTTCTTCTTATCTATTTGTCTATGCATGGAATTGTTTCCATTTTTTCTTGAGATAACTACTTCTTTTAATATTATCTCCTCTTTTGTTCCCTCTCATTTCTACTTATAAATACCCTTCATTATTCATTGTTTATCATCACTTTACTACGCAAACTTCTTTACATGCTTCTTCTCAAACCTTGAGCCTTTTTCGATCAAGTTTTAGTTTAGATATCTTCATAGTTTAGATATCTCATAGAAAAATAGAAATCCTCTTCCCATTGAGAAATATAACAATATTATTCACAAGCTTCTTCATAGGCTTCTAAGTCTCTTAGTTTATTTCTTTTAGTTTTAGTTTTTGCAAAGCTTCAACGCTTTCTCTTTAGGAGATTTTTTTCATGTATTCTTTCCTTACCCAAGTTTATGCTTTTAGAAAGACCATATATGCCCCCTTTTCCCTTCAAATTTATTATTGCTTCTAAGCCATTTTTCACTCCCTTACATCCCCATTTTTATCCATGTCACCAAGAGGAGGACCCCATTTCTACAGAGGAGACAGTTGTTATAGGACCTTTGAGGACATATCCTAGCATTTGTGCCCTTTATTATAGGTTATTTATTGCTTTATTAGTAATTAACTCACATTTTGCTCTTGCGGAAGTAAAACATTCTCTTGTTTTTTCTCTTGATAGGATAAAGTTAGAGTAGAGTTATTTAAATTTTAGAATAAATTTTCTATTTTTCTTAGAGTAGCTACAATTTATATTACAAGCTTCAAAACATGGAAAACACACAAAAACATAGTTATATTGCATTGTTAAAAGACATATAACTTGCATAAATGTTTCCTTTTAATAGTAATTAGATCATCAAAAATCCAAATTTTGGAGAAGAAAAGTATATGCATTCATTTAGGATTAAATGCACTATAAGTTCATTTTAAACTTTAAAATGTTTCAAACATTCAAGCCCTCAATTTCACCATGAGGAATACAACATTCTTTTTTTGTTTGAAAACAAACATTGAAGAAGCCCCTACTTTTGTTATGATGTATAGAAACAATATTTTCAAATCAAACCAAAAACATAGGAAAACATCAAGGAAACCATTAGTCTCATCATGAGTACACAACCTCAACAATTCAACATTCAAACATATGACACAAAAACTGCACTATCACCTAGGATGCTCTTCTTCCATGTGAAGAGAGTAACTAGTCAAAATCACCCTCGCCTACCCCGCTTTCCCTAGAAGTTAGGAGTCATTTGATTGATGCCTTTAGCAGCAGTTCAGTGCATGTGTTGTTTGGAGTCTGACTCACCAGCATTGTGTCTGAATCACATTTTGGTTATCACACACACTAGGCCATTATAATAGGGATGACAATTAAGGTGAGTCCAAAATGAATGGGAAAAAAGTGCCAGGGATGCACTTTTCACCCTTACAATAATAATATAGATTTTAGTATTTTAAGGAACACAAACCCCCTTACATTAATTTAGACATCTAATGGAATGATAAGGCAATACATAATAATTAGATCTTAAATTAAATTAGGTAGTAGGATATGAGATGCTAATCTAGATAAATAGATGATAAATGAAAATGAGAGGGATTAGATGGCTTACCTAGTAATTGGATCGATGTGGATGTTTATTGTATTGATAGTGTGTTAGAGAATTGAGAAATAGAATCTAGAACCAAACTTATGATTTGAAGCCTATCACAAATTGATCAAGAAATTCTCAAGGATAATAGGTCACACCCATGATTTCATTTGACTAGTGTAATTTTATCCTAAGTAGCGTGATTTCATTCAACACAAAACTTGCATTGCAAATTTTTAGAAAATAGTTTATTAAATGTATATTTAGGACTATGATTAATGTTGTGTTAATCTTCCTTTGGTCCAATCTTCCTATGTATAGAGGGAAGAGCAATCAAATTCCTCAATGACAGTGAAGCCCCTAGGTTGATTTAGCAAGATAAAAACAAATAAACAAAGAATGTTGGATGTTGAGTATTTACACCTAATGAAAACCAAGATTAATGATGTGTGTGATCAAATATGTGAATGAAATATTCTACTAATCAATGATGAATGTTTTCTAGGATAATGTCCCTAAATTCATAACCCTAGACACAATTTTACAATTTTGGCAAGCATGTTGATGGGTAATGACTATATCCTAGGATTGTCAACTTTGGAATTAATAATTTTGAATTTTCGATATGGAGGACTCTAGATCATGTACACAATCTAGTTGCAAGGATTACATATGTTGAAGATAAACTTGATACTCTTGAGAACATGATACTAGAATTGATAGTCAAGCGGGGGAGTCCAAAATAATCTTGGATAGATAGACTTCATAATCTCGACACTTTCGTATTATGGTAATCGAGAGATTTTCATTCTACAAGACATCTTGTAGATTTAAAAGAAGTTGAGCTTGAAAAGAGTGAACTTGAACAAGAAGCATCATCATCCATGAGGTTCTTCAAAGTTGAAGCAAAGATAGTATTTCAACTCAATGATGGTTAAATTACACTCAACTCAATGATGGTGAAAATAGTGCAAAATAGCTCAATCAATGGGTTTCACAAATTGGAGGTTTACTTTAGCCTTTATCAAATGTCTCCAAATCAACAAACTTCTTTCATAAGGTTGAAACTTGTTGGGAATGCTCTCACATGGTATGGGGGTTATGGTCACTCTTTGGAAACTTAAAAAGTTGTACCAATTTCCAAGTGGAATAATTTTAATGAGCTATTGTAGAATTAGTTTTACCCCATTTTTCATGAAGAATAATAAGTGATGCAGTGGTATCATTTGAAGAAAGAAAAGGGGAAAAGTCTTCAAGCCTACAAGAGAATAAAAAGAGCACTTTATCTTGGAAAGGACATCATGGAGCATGCGGTGTTGATTAGTTATGTGGGAGGTTTATTTAACCATCTATAAATGGTAGTTCTCAAGGCTAAACCCCAAATATTGATGAGGCTTGTGCCCAAGTAGGCTATCTTGATTTGGACAAGGAGGGAGTTCCTTTCACTTGCAACAAGGGTACTGAATAGTAGCATGGTGGAAAGGAAAATCCAAAGGGAAAAGGAATGAAGAGTTGTAATTCCATGGTAAAGGTAAGAGAAAATAGTGTTGTTCTCATTTTGATAAAGATGGGCATGAAGAAGATAAATGTTGGAATTTACATCCCAATTAGCACCCTCTTGGTTGAAGAAAGGTAAAGATAAAAGTATTGAACATTTATCTTCTTCATGGGTAATAACTACATCTTGGGATTGTTAGCTTTGAAATTTAGAAGTTCAAATTTTAAATCTAGAGGACTAGATCATGCTCACAATCTAGTCTAAAGGATGAGATTACATGTATGGTCTAGTCTCGGAAGGAAGAAGTCCTGAGAATTGCATTGGTGTTGGTATGAAGTGGAGGATTAAACATAATACAATGTTAAATTCAAAATTAGGGTTATTCACTGCACCTATAAATTAAATTTTATACTAAGAGAATATGTTAACCAGATGGACAAATATAACATTAAAACATAAAAGTGAAAGTGTGAAACATACACCTCTTTACAATATTATTATTGGATATTTATTACTTCAATAACCTTTTATTCAACTTATTTATTTATATAAATAAATTATTTTTCACCATAATTAAATCTTTCTATCATCTCCCTGAATTTCAATGCCCAGGTAATATAAGTTTAATTTCTTCAACTTTGTTACAGGGCTTAATCTAACTTAGAATTTGATTTCTTCTAAATAGTTTTACTCATTTTCGGTCTACAATATTTAATTCCTCTTAGATAAATTTAGTTATTTCGTTGGACTACAAGCATTCTTTAATGGTCATAAGACTTTGGCAAATAAAGAAATCATAATTACTTTTGACTATATTGTCTTCCTCATTTTCCCAGCATTTTCCTTTGGAGCACAAAGGGAAACAAGCAAAGGGATATTAGATATAAACATAAAGGAAAACTAACAGCACCAATTGTTTTCATCACTGTTTGTTTTACCTACCATCACTAGAAAGGTCAAAATTTGGAAGACAAACAAGTTGCGAAGAACAGAGTTATGTCTGATAGCAATCTCTCACTACTTCAGCAGTGCTTTGTAATATGATAATCTCATAGACTGTTTTAATATGATGAAGCATATTGAAATCTCTCTTATCCATTATAATGGCCCCAACTTTCTTAAGTGATGTGCTAGGTTTTTTTAAATGGATAAGGAATAGAATGATTGACATATTCGTTTGCAGTGCTAACTTGCTTTCTTGCGTTGTGCAGACTTTACAATAATGGAAAATCTTAATGCCAATATTTCTCGTGCTCAAGTTAAAGCTCAGTCTAGTACTGCTTCTGAGATAGCAGTTCCTAATGCTGAGGTGAGGCTTAGTGGTAGAAAAAGGAAAAATCACAAGGAGAATTCTTGTGAATCGGATGATATTGAATACACAGCAACGATTCTAATCAATCTAAGTAGAGGGAGGGTTGATCAAGACACAGTTGCAGGAAGTGGTGGTAATAATGGCATGGAAAACCCTAACCCTCAGACATCTCGTGGAAAGCCTAACATAAATGATAATGGTAGGAGCAGTAGGGGTAGAAAAAGCGGCCGATTCATTGGGGTCACTGATGACCGTGGCTGTTGGCAAGCCAATATATGGTATTCTATTATTTCTCTTCTGTTTTTCTTTTGTTTGACGCTTAACTTTTAATTGAAGAATAATACATTGAACACTATATCTTTCTTGTTTATGGGACATAGGCCCATCAATGATCATCTGGCATTTATGGTGGGAAAGAAACCTTCATATTTTTAGGAAGGAAGCAAGATCTGTGTATCAGGTGTGTGATAGGTTGGAAGCAGCGATTTCTGATCAACTTGTGGCATATCTTAGACGTTCAAACAACTGTAAGGCAGTTTGGTCCAAGTGGGATGTGGCTATCCTTTCCTAATGGCCAGCAGTAAGGAACTTAATCAGAGCTCAGGTAAAATGGATCCCACCCTCCTCTCCATTCTTCAAGTTAAACTTCGATGGTGCATGTCGAGGGAATCCGGCGCCGTTTGGAATAGGTTGTGTTAGGGACTAACAATGAGGTGGAAGCATGGGCGTTGGTTCATGGCTTATAGCTGGGGAGTGAAAAAGGTATAAAGAATGTTTGGATTGAGGGCGATTCCCTGATAGTAATCAACGCAATCAAAGGAAGAGGATTAGATAATTGGAAAGTCAATTATATTCTCCAGCAGGCCAGGACCCTCCTGTCTAGTTTTGATAATTTTCTCATCTCACATACCCCTAGGGAAGGTAATAAGGTAGCGGACTTTCTAGCAAATGTAACAATTGAGAGTGAGAGCGCCTTAGTGTCTTTTCCACCTGGAAACCAAATATACTCAAACTCTTTATCAAGTGTTCTGTCATATGAGATGGTAGATGAGGTGGGCAGTACCTCCGTTTGACTTTTCAGTTGCCATCTTAGTACTAGTGTGGCTCTTCCAAAAGTGATTCATTTTCCTAGTTGGCTTTCTCCTAAGGAAGTAAGGTTTGAAGTAGGTGGCAAGATTAGGCTCGTCTCATTTTGGCAGGCTTCAGTGTTTAATTGGCTTGTTTGAATGGCACCCACCATCTTAAAGGTGGTTTATTTCCTTCTTTCGGAGATTGACAAGCCAAGAGTGATGGATTGTCAGACCATAAGTGGATTTGTGAATCGAGTCAGTCTATGGTGGATCAAGAGTAATTGGAGGCAGGTGGAGATTGTGATTCTGTCCCATTTAAATCTCTTAGTTAAGGGAGGTGACAAGCCTTAAATGAAATGCCATTTAGATTTTCATTTGGCGGTGCAACGGATTCATCTCTTCTATCCGGGGGCTTCAGTAGAGGACACGTTGTATGTTTTATTTGGCCTCCTCCCTTGGATAGTGTACTTCATTTCTTGCCACTAGGACTATCTGTAGTGATGACATTTTTGAAGTCCTTCACCATCTTTCGTCTACTTTGTCGGATTTGGGAAGTTATTCTTTCCACTTATGGTGTTCTTGGCTTATGTTAGGTTCCTTGCCACTCTACTTCAGATGATATCTCTCTTTGCTCTATTGCTTATTTAGCCATGCTTCCCTTCCTGCTTCTAATTCCTTCCTTTTTCAAGGTTCATCCCATGGCCAATACACATCTTAACTAAAGATTGTTCTTCCTAGTGCTTGATTGGGAACCAGAGATTCATGGGAGAGTTAAGGTAGCAGAATTGATGGTTTTGCTCGACTTGGACTGCACCCTCATTCAGTTGGCAGTTAGAAACATTGTCATCCATGCATGGATAAGGGGGTACGAAGGGCAGGTGCTCAATTTCTCAGACGTGGTTTCACAGCTTTTTTCAAACATTATGGACCTGGTTATGGATGGTGAATATGTTCATGCCTTTGTGGTAGGGTTGTTCTTCAAAAACATCTATACTGTTGAGTGGTAGAAAGCGGTTGTGTCTTCTTATAGAATGGATCAGGGTGATGCTCTAATCAATGGCCTTTTCAATCTTACAGCTATGCGTTCCTCTCCCCTACAGCAAGCAGTCTATAGGGCTCTACAAGGTAGCCTTAAATCCCTGTGTAGAGATGAAATTGATGTAGTGTTGCAATCTTAATGTTTTATGTTTACCAAGAAAAAATCAGAGAGGATCAAGGATGTGTTCACAGCCATCCGTTTTCTCAGGATCCATGCTTCAGATCTAGCTCCAGGTATGCCTTGATATGCTTTGGAGGATCCTAATGATGGTGCATAGTCTTCGTGGAGCTAGATGAACAGAGATTCCCGGTAGCCCCGTCAGCGGCTTGAGTCCTGGGGTGGTGGTTGGCGGTTTTGGTGGTCTGTGTCACTCTTGATGTGGGTTTGGGGTTTCTTTTGGTTTGAGGCTGGGTTTTTGCTATGTGGTCTGTAGCCCGCTTTTGGTATTCGCCCGGGTGACATTTTCTATGCTTTCCCATTTTTTCTGTGTCTTTTCTTTCGTAATGGCTTGCATATGATTTATTGTTACTAGACTTGGCTTCGGCCACAATCTTATGTAATATTTTTAAATCTATATTAGTCTCTGGGTGGCTCCCCACCTTTTTCTGTTAAAAAAAAAAAAAACACTATCTTTCTTCAAGAAAAATGTCTGCAAAAGATTTTGATATCAATATTTCAGGTCATTTTATGTGTCTCATATTTATGGTGATTCCATATCTTTGTGGGTTAATTTTTTATGACTCAAAATGTTGATTTAAAAAACTTTTGGGTGTTGTTAAAGATGTTTTGAGTTTAATACTAATGAATTGCTGAAGTGTCTAACTTACAATATGTTTAACTGCATAGAACTCTTTAATAATGTTGGAATGACATTTCTCTACAGGCTTAAGGATGATAAATGCCAAGTAAGACTTGGTGAGTTTATAAGGTTTTCTCCTTTTTTTCAATTTACTTGAATGTTGAGGAGTTTTTTATTAAAAAGTAAAAAAGCAGAAATATTTTTGTTGTTTTAAGAATAATATAGGTTACTAATATTTTTAAAGATTTAAAGAGAAATTTAAAAAAATCTAATCCAACCATGTTATTTGTGACCCATTATTACGTCAATGTCAAGTGGTATGTTCATAAAAAAAAATTCTAAGAAAATTTAATCCTAAATCCTTTCAAAAAGTTAATAGATTACAGGAGTTGCAATCCAAATAAATCATTTTCTTTGCAAACTCTAATCCAAATCATTCAAACATTTATTAGAAATTGAGAATTTTAAATTCTATTATATTTTATTTGATATTGTTGACTTTTGTGTAATTTTAGGTCGATATTTTATTGTTGAGGCTGCAGCAAGGTCAGTATTCTAACATCTCTCCTTCATACTTTACCATTAGTATTGGTGGCATGTAGTTTACTGGAGGTTAAATTATCCTGAAATGGAGTATGACCTTTGATGGATAGAAGAAGTAAGTTACAACAATTTTAAAATAATAAATAAGTATGATAATTCTTTACATAGTCAAACTTATGCATTTTCATTGCTTTTTGCACTAGAGAAAGGTGTTTAACATAGATGTGAACAAGTTTGTAGATGAGCTCATTCACCAATCTAGCAACTATTCAAAAGGCTGCATTAAATGATTAAGTGATGAAGCTGGACATGAACTTCTCAAACTGATAGATGAAAAGAAAACATTGGAGATGGAGGGGACATTGACATTGCAAGAATAGATCTCATGTTGTATATAGGTGTTTGAATACGAGTTTTATTTAAGATTTGTGGGCTTGCAAATACCTACTCCCAAAAAGTCTTTTGAAAGTGATATATAATTATCTAATATTAAAAACAAAAATTGTCATAAAAAAATTAAAATTAAAATAGTCTATGACAATTGTTTGAATGTGTTTTTTCTAATTTGATTATATGAATATTTATATTTTATTTAAAGACTATCCATTTTAACGATTAAACAATCAATTAATAAATATTTGTCCTATTTTTATTGACTAAAATTAACTTTTAATAATAAATTTTGGTGAATGAAATTGATTGCATGTGAGTGACAATCTTTATGGCCTACAGAAAGCTATAGCCTACTAAGCTTGCTACAAAAAGCTAAAGCCTGATTAGTTTCAGCTTTTCTTTTATTTTTGGATCTGAGATTTTTCTATTAGAACATCAAGATCGCAATGCTTTTTTTTCAGTTAGATTCTGACTGGGGTTTCCAATTTTTTCATTCACCGTTGTAACTACTTTTCTGTGCTCTTGTGACTAGGCAGTATATTGTCGTGCTGGCTATTCAAAGACACTACCAACTAGGTTATACCCGTACATGTTAATATTACTAGTTAAACTATTTCGGCCCCTTAATTCAGCAATGTACAATTGCAACCGAACCACTGACTGCATTATCATGCAGAAAGAGCTTAATTGTTGGATAACCGATGCTGCAGATAGCAGCTTCTATTTTCTTAGTTGTTAGTTGTTTTTAGGAAATTTCCCATCTTTTTTGTTGCATGTTATTGCATGTAAAACATGTTATCTTTGGTTTGTTTTTTCTATTTTTTCTTTATAGTTTCCTTTGCAGCAAATATATTGTAATAAGAATTGTAGCTCTCTGAGTTTTTTTTCAATAGCAATAAAAAGTTTATTCTCTGTGCTACTGCATATATGGTTGTTTGCTTGTTCTTTGTTAATTTGCTGTCATATTTGTTTGTTTAAAAAACTTCATTTGGTATCAAAGTAGGTAAATTTGTTAGAAAATTTATCATGTCAAATTCCAATTCTTTGTCAATCTCATAATTTAATGGGTGTGATTATGATTATTGGTGCATCAAGATGATGACTTTTTTGATAGGAAAATATTTATGGGAAATTGTAGAAATAGGATACGATGAGCCAGCTTATTGGAATGCTCCTGCAGCCAATGATAGAACAGCTAAGAAGGAAGTTAAGAAGAAGAATGCACAGGCTTTATTTCACATTCAAATAGCTCTTGATAAGAGCCTATTTCCAAGAATTGCAGGTGCACAGACAACTAAAGATGCCTAGAAGAATCTAAAAGAAGCTTACCAAGGTAGTGATCAAGTCAAAGTTGTGAAGTTGCAGACATTAAAAAGAGAAGGTCTCTAACACCAAGATGGAACACTGTTGCCATCATCATTGAAAAAAGAAAGGATTTGACTACTCTTCAGTTTGATTAGCTTGTTGGATCTCTCATGTCTCACGAAGAAAGATTGAGAGATTCATCTGGAGAAAGTAATGAGAAGGCTTTTCTTCCAAAGTACAAATTACAAAGAATGAAAATGCTAGCAAAAATAACCAAAGCCAAGGTAGAGGTCAAAATCAGAATTCTTCAAGAGGAAACAGAGGATGAAGAGGTGGTCCAAGAGGAAGAGGTAGAGGTAGATTTGATAAGAGAAATATTCAATGTTATCATTGCAATAGGTATGGTCACTTTGAAAAGGAATGTGGATTAAAAGAAGGTAATAACAATAGAAGTGCTAATTATGCTAATAAGAATGATGAGCCTTCTCCCAGTAATTTATTCTTATCATATAACAAAGCTGAAAATAGTTCTAAAGAAGTTTGGTATTTACATTTAGGTTGTTTTAACCACATATCAGGAAATAACGAGATTTTTTCTACAATGGATAAAAGTTTCAAATCTAAAATTAAGTTTGGTGATGAAAAGTCCTTGGAGGTTGCAGCTAAAGGAGCTATGGAGGTGAGTACAAAAGAAGGTAAGAAATGTGTGACTAATATTTACTACACTCCACAATTAAAACATAATTTATTGAGTGTTGGGCAATTGTATGAGAAGAATTATAAGGTGGTATTTGAAAATCAGCAATGTACAATTTATGATAAAAATCAAGGCAATAGGGTGGTTACAGTAGTGCCTATGTCAAAGAATAGGATGTTCCCATTGAAGTTTGGTGAAAATAGCAGCCATCTTGCCAATATGGCATATAAGGATAAGAGTTGCCTATGGCATCTCTGATATGGTCATTTGAATTTTCATAGTTTGATGTTTCTCACTTCAAAAGATGTGGTTTATGGTTTACCTAAGCTTCAAGAACACAAGGAAGTTTGTGAAGGTTGTGCTAAAGGAAAACATGCAAGAGAGTCATTTCCAAAAGGCAATGCATAGAGGGCCCATTACCCACTTCAAGTGGTTCACTAAGATATTTGTGGTCCTATGCAGACAAAGAGTTTGGGTAAGTCATCATATTTCATTACTTTTATTGATGATTACTCATGAAAGTGTTGGGTTTATTTTTTGAAAACCAAGGATGAAGCCTTTGATACATTCAAAAGGTTTAAAGCCTTTGTGGAAAATGAAAAAGGTTGTAAGATCAAATGCTTAAGGACAGATCATGGAGGAGAATTTTTCTCAAGAGATTTTAGGAATTATTGTGATATGAATAGCATCAAAAGGCAACTCACCACTACTTACACACATCAACAAAATAGGGTAGCTGAAAGGAAAAATCGTACAGTGGTGGAAATGGCAAGGAGTATGATACATACCAAAGGATTAGACAATACTTTTTGGGGTGATGCAGTTGCTACAATAGTGTACATTCTCAATTGGAGCCCTACTAGTGTACTTCACATGATGACTCCTTATGAAGCTTGGTATGAAAAAAAGCCTAATGTTAATCATTTTAGATTTTCTAGTTGTTTAGCCTATGTTCATGTGGCTGATCAAAAGAGACAAAAATTAGATCCCAAAAGTGAGTCATGCATTTTTGTTGGATATAGTGAGCAAAGTAAGGCTTACAGGTTGTATAACCCTCACACTAATAGTATTCTTGTTTCAACATATGTGATTTTTGGTGAGGGGGGAATTTATGGTCATCAAAAAGACCATGTTGAGAAGTCTAAATCTGTTTTGAATGGTGGTATTATTGTTGATATTGATCATGAGAAGCCAACTAATACTTTAATTCTAACTGCTATTAATCCACCAAATAGTCCCTTATCTAGTTCTTCAGTTTCAAGTACAAGTCCAAATTCAAGTCACTACAACAAAATAGACAATTAGCACCTAAAATAGTGCCAGAATTTAATGCATTTGAGTCCATGAATTGGACACTTCTGTCAGAGCACGGTGCCTAATAGAATCTCACTATTGCGCTGGGTTTTGTGCCTGGTTTAGCACTGATTTTAACACTAGATTTAGCACCGGGTTTAGCGCAGGAATTTTGGTGTAGGATTAACGCCAGATTCAGCACTAGATTTTTTTGCTTCTAGTTTGGCTTCCAGTTTTTCTTTTAGTTTTGCTTTTTGTGTTGCTTCCAAGTTTACTTCCTATTTTACTTCTAGTTTTGCTTCCAATTTTTCTTCTGGTTTTGCTTCCAGGTTGGCTTCTGCTTTTGCTTCTAGTTTTGCTTATGGTTTTGCTTCCAGTTTCACTTCCAGTTTTGCTTACAGGTTTGCTTCTGATTTTTCTTCCAATTTTGCTACTAGTTTTGCTTCCAATTTTGCTTCTGGTTTTGCTCCAGTTTTGCTTCCAATTTCACTTCTAGTTTTGCTTCTAGTTTTACGTCTAGTTTTGCTTCCAGTTTTCCTTCTGGTTTTCCTTCTAGTTTCGCTTCTAGTTTTGCTTCTAATTTGGCTTCCAGTTTTGCTTCTAATTTTGCTTCTAGTTTAACTTCTAGTTTTGCTTCTGGTTTTGCTTCCAAGTTTGCTTCTCGTTTTGCTTCTAATTTTTCTTCCGGTTTTGCTTCCAGGTTGGCTTCCGCTTTTGCTTCTAGTTTTGCTTCTGGTTTTGCTTCCAGTTTCACTTCCAGTTTTGCTTATAGGTTTTCTTCCAATTTTTCTTCTAATTTTGCTACCAATTTTGCTTCCAATTTTGCTTCTGGTTTTGCTCCAGTTTTTCTTCCAATTTTGCTTCTAGTTTTGCTTCTGGTTTTACGTCTAGTTTTTCTTCTAGTTTTGCTTCTAGTTTTGCTTCTAGTTTTGCTTCTAATTTTGCTTCCAGTTTTGCTTCTAATTTTGCTTCCAGTTTCGCTTCTAGTTTTACTTCTGGTTTTGCTTCCAAGTTTGCTTCCAATTTTACTTCTAGTTTTGTTTCTAGTTTTACTTCTAATTTTGCTTCCAGGTTTACTTCTAGTTTTGCTTCCACTTTTGCTTCCCATTTTGCTTCCAGTTTTACTTCTAATTTTGCTTACAATTTTGCTTCCAATTTCGCTTCCAATTTTGCTTCTAGTTTTGCTTCCAGTTTTATTTCCAGTTTGGCTTCCAATTTTTCATCTGATTTTGCTTCAAATTTTGCTTCCAGTTTTGCTTCCACTGTTGCTTCCAATTTTGTTTCCATTTTTGCTTCCAATTTTACTTCCATTTTTGTGTCTTTTGTTGCTTCTGAAAATGCTTATTGTTTTGCTTGCATTTATTAATTTAATATTTTTTATTTCAATTTAATTAGTTAAATATATCATGCCTCTTAAATAACTCATATGATTATAAAGTAAGCAATTTAATTATTTAACTCATATGATTAAATAACAAGATAATTATTATAACATGATCATCATCTATAATTAAAACAAATGAGTCAAATATCTATTATTTAATTAAATTTGACAACATCCATCCTCAATAGTAAATTAAAATCATCATACATAATAAATATCCATCCAAAAATTATCAACCACTTTCAATATATATAAATTAACAAGTCAATACAGATAAGATCATCATCATATATAACTAAAACAAGTGAAAGTCAAATATGCCAGTAGATCAATAACATGTCTAAATGATACATGTACAAATGATATAAGTAAAAATGATAAATTACATACTTCAAAATGATACAAGTCAAGATGATACATGTCCAAACAATATATGTCAAAATGATACATAAATTTATGATACAACTCATTAATATGGCATTGCAGGCTGTGAAAATGATACATATGATAGCTAGCAACTATTAAAAGAGGCATCATAATGATATATCAATAATGATCCATGATGTAGTCTATATGATCATGAATGTCACTGGCTACTATGAGCAATTGCCTCATCATCATCACCATCATGATCATGATCATCATCTCCATCATTGTCATCATCATCGTCGTCATCATCGGCCTCAGTGTCCTCTGTATATGCGTCATCATCATCCTCTGCCATGCGATCTCTACTAGAACCAACATAATTTGGATCTCTATCAGGAGGATCATCTTGATCTTTTGGAAGACCCGTGTTCTATAAAACAACATTTAAAATGAAAAGTTATTATTTATTTCATGCAATAATTTATTTTTCTGTTATATATAATATTACAACATATGAAACAAAACCATAATCATATTACATCATATCAAAGTGCACATACCATAATAAAATTTTAAAAAAGCTACAGCTAATATGTCATTCCAATGATGTAAAACATGCAACAATTCTAATAAACGCTAGTAAAGATCATAAAAATATTTGTTATAAATTTAACTATCAACTGTAAATTCTATTACATAACCTTAAGTTCTACAAATTGCTTGGTTGAAAGCTCCCATTTTGACACGAGTAGGGAGGATGGTAGTAAAGGTTATGGAATTTGGCTTTACACCAGCGAATTGCATTTGCTTTAAAAATTTTGAAGCCTTTTCAACAAATCCATTTTGTGCATATCCTACAATCATTGTAGTCCATGAGACCACAATTCTTTGAGGCATTATGTCAAAGTTCCCATCCCTTGTCTATGCTTCCACATTTTGCATACATGTCTAAAAGGGCAGTTACAACTACAACATCTGACAAAATTCCTTTATGTATTAATGGATGTCCATACCCTATTCCAAAGCACCCATTTTGACACAGGTAGGGACAATGTTGGCAAATGTTGTGGAACATTTGCCTTTACACTAGCCAATTGCATTTGATTAAAAATTTCTGAAGCCTTTTCAACAAATCCATTTTGTGCATATCCTGCAGTCATTGCAGTCCATGAGACCACATTTCTTTGAGGCATTCTGTCAAACAGTTCACATGCCTTGTCTATGCTTCCACATTTTGCATACATGTCTAATAGGGTAGTTGAAACTACAACATCTAACAAAATTCATCTATCCTCTATGTATTGATGGATGTCCATACCCTATTGCAAATCTCCCATTTTGACACAGGTAGGGAGGATGTTGGCAAAAGTTGTGGAATTTAGCTTTACACTAGCCAATTACATTTTCTTTAAAATTTCTAAAGCCTTTTCAACAAATCCATTTTGTGCATATCTTGTAGTCATTGCAGTCCATGAGACCACATTTCTTTGAGGCATTCTGTCAAACAGTTAACGTGCCTTGTCAATGCTTCCACATTTGGCATACATGTCTAACAGGGTAGTTGCAACTACAACATTTGACAAAATTCCTCTATACTTTATGTATTGATGGATGTCCATACCCTATTCCAAAACTCCCATTTTGACATAGGTAGGGAGGATGGTGGCAAAGGTTGTGGAATTTGGTTTTCAAACAATTCATACTCGTAGAGTCATGGTTTTAGGTCATGTATGTTATGATAACAACAAGGGATTCCAACTATGGTTATGATAGCTAAGACTGCCCTCATTTGTGACTGTAAAAAGATTCTTGGACAACACTATCTTGCTCTTCACACTAAGTACTATATAGGCCAAGATTGGGTTGAAGAAATCACTTTATGGTTACCTATATAGTGATACCACACCCTAATACCCCATGCATTCTAAATAGCTTGAGATTTATACAATACTCAACCAAGATGAGATTGTATCACTGTACCACACTTAACTATGATAGTCCTTTCTTGACAACAATTTGTAATCTTTAGACTATTGGAATACTTGCCACAAATAAATAATTGGGTCAATGACACTGTTAGGTCTCAAAAATGTAGGTTGCAAATCCTAAGAGGATGCTAGGCTCTATGCTTAGATTTGAGACATTTTTGAACTAACGAAACAAAGTTAAGCTATAGGATTGATGACTCCCTGCACTTCAGGTTTTGCTAGACCTAGGCAGGTGCACCTTACTAATGAAGTAGATTAAATGGATGTGTGATCTTGGCTGAGTGATGGATCTACCCATAGTGGCAAATGGTACAGAATAGATGATTACTTGCTTCCTACTTTTTACTTCTAATGTCTAAACAGTGATTGAAAATGGTATGGTTCTAATATGGTATAAATTGTTCAAGCAATATTAAGGAAAAACTAATCAATATGTTCAACTAATAAAAATGAGTAAGACTAGTGCCTAAATCTATTAGTCTATTTGAGTCAGTGAATGGAAACAGATGTATATGATTGGTGAGCTTATCTCCTAGCTTAACTCGAACAATTGGACACTTTGGATATTCACACCTTTTGCAAATGTGCAGGTTTGTATGTGACAGTGCCCTTCTTATATAATCCCAATGATATTCCCTTGAATTACTGTGATATTATGAAAGGAATTTAATTCTTGAGTTGATGGAAACCAATCACAATAACTTCTTCAAAAGGATTTAATCTTTGACAAGAACCAATTAAAGTTAATTATTACAAAGGATACATAATTCACATCAACTAGAAACCAATAAAAGAACTTCACACAGTGACAACAAATATGCCCTGACAAATGTAAATTTGAATAATTCAATAGAACCACTTTGGAGACAGCACCATAACATATAATCATGAAAATTAACACAACTGTTGAACACCAAAAATAAATCACCATGTAGAAATATTCTGCTCCATTATGGTTTTTAGAAAATAAACGGATAACTAAAATTCTTTAATTAAAAATAGAATTGACAATATATCTTCTTTCTATATGTAATATATACAGTCTTCTTCAAATTAAAGAGAGATACCTATCAATCGATGATCTTATTACCATCACATGTTTTAACTTTTATATCAATATTAGTGAAGAGACCATGTCTCTTCATAGTGTCTTTTGAGAACTAACAAAATTATGAAAATAAACAAATACATTTAATACTAAGCCCTGCTGAGCCATATGTAGATTTAAGAAAGATGATCTAAATATTTCTAGCTTAGGTGCGTCTCTGCATACTCAATGGCATCCCTAACGTCCACCTCTATTGAAACCATCTTCTCTAGATGCGAGTAAGCTTCCTTGGATGCCAAATCTTCATGTTTTACAATTTCTACAACCTCATCTAATATTCCCTGACACTCCTTGACCCATTCATCCTTGCTCTTCAAATATTTCTCATTTTTGAGTAACATAGGTACACCTATCTGAGAAGTCTCCATGCATTCTTTCACTTCATCTTGGAGCCTGTCATAGTACTTCTTATACTGCTTAATAATATTGTCTACATCAGATGTGCTTGCACTATCAGAGGTGTGTTTACCCTATATTTTATGTAACTTATCATGTATTGTGTTATTTAGTCTTTCATGTTCTTGAATGACCTTTTGGTTTTCAAAGAAAATATCACATAATGTAGGCATCCATTGCATCAGATGAGCATGCCTATTTTGCATGACTGTAGTGAGTGTATCTATTCTGACCTGTGCCATTTGATCTTTTGAGGGTGATTGGACTTGTGAGCTTTCTACTTGTGTAATCATTTTAAGAGGGATTGAATCCTTTAAGAAATCATTTTCATTTTTCAACCTTTCCCAACTCATTTTGTAGGTATCCCTCTCCTTCATCAACAAATGAATCTGAACTTTATTTAGTTTTGCCACATTTACTCCAAGTTCTGTTGTAACGACTAGATCCGTTTCTCTAGCTCTCAATGTCATAACATGGCCAAAAGCTTTTTTAGTGTCAATGAAAGAAAGTTTTTTGTTTGATGGGTATAGAGCACATATCATGAGGCAGTTCTCATCTAGATTGTATTTTGTTCTATTATATACTTCAACAACCCCTTCAGAACTAAGCTTGGGTTTTGTATCATTATTGTGCAGAAAACTGTCAAAAACAAGTGTTGAATTCAAATCAAGACCCGCGAAGATCATTACACCAGATTCTCTGAGCAACTCCCTTCCTTTCTTAGGAGTCATATCTTCCATCTCCTCTTCAACTTCTACTTTTAAAGCATTCATTAATTGCGTCTAGTTGTCTAGTGTAACACCTGAGACTAATTCTCTAATAGCCTTCCCCTTGTGTTTGTACAAAATGGATCTAAACTCAAGGGTATGAATAAACTGGTCATCCAAAATAAAATATTTATATGCAACCTGTCTAGCATCATTATCCCCTATTTCTTCAATTTCCAATCATCTTTTCGGGGGCTTGTATGGTTCAATTCTACATTTTGAAATTGTATCAGAAAAGTCATGGGGTTTAGAGGCCACACACTCTTCACTGTCAGAGGAAAACACTTCAATTTCTTGTGCTTCCCTTCTTCTTTCCCTTATTTTTTGATTATATTCATTAATGGCTATTTCAACATCTTCTTCCAAATTTCTGATTACATCATCATGAGGGAAAGGTACATGAGTATATCCACTCAGTTTTTGCTTCTTGTTAGCATAATCAATAAAGCCCTCTGGGTCAAATTTTTTCTCAATATTGCTTTCCTAAGATTAAAATGAGACAATTTATCAAGATTGAGATCATAACCTTCTCTAGCTAACATAGTAAAGTCACCAAAACATAAGGTACTTGGCATAAAAGACTATTTATCATATGCACTAAGATTCATCACATTTGAGTAGTCAAGATGTCTAACTATTTCCAAGTATGCCACCCTATCTAGTATAGTTTTTAGCAATAGAAAAGGGGTATACTCAAACCTGTATACTCTGATCATTGTGCAATCATGAAAACAATACCAATCCCCCCAATTGTGGTTTATAGTACATGGCCCATCAAAATCCTTGGGTCTCAAAAACCTTTTAATTTATTCTGACAAAGTGTAACTGCATGGGTAGCCATAACATCTGTATAAGGTTTTTACAAAAAATTATTCAAACTCAACATAACTGGAATTCACAAACCTATTGTCCCATATTGAGGTCCATAGTTGTGGGGGCAGCGATTGACCATCTTTATCAATTTGTGAAATTTTCAACTGCTATGGCCATAGATTCAATTCTTGTCCAAAATACAAAACCATATGCATGAGAATAGAATAGTGTCTGAAGCTGACTATGGGGGAACTATTCTTTAAGGCCTTCAGACCTAGGTCTATTTCCTTAAAAATAAAAGTAGCATAGTCAAATGTCCTGGCATGATGGCACTAGATATCCATAGAGATAACCATGGGCACTGTGGACATAGATTCTGGAACTTCAGTTCCCAACACCTACTCCATTGAGTCATATGTGTATCTCAGGTAAGGTTCAAATAACTCGACATGAAATGGTGGTTCATCCCCTTCTTCAAATAACACTCGATTCCTCTCATTCCATGTCCTATGTAATGGCAGTCTCTAGCCCTTATATGTGGTATCCAATCTGAAATATTGCTTTTCTAGGGCTTCATGTATGATAGGGGTGTTATATGTGTCATTTAAATCACAAACTTCATAAATTATATTTTTAAATAAATAAAACAAGGGCTTTCCCTACAGATTGGATATGGCCTTTTGGTCAGGATCATAATGGTATGCTAGCAGTTTCAAAAGGTCAATATTGACAAAAACATCGGTGACTATTAATTTCCCAAAATTGAGTTGCTAAGGGTTGTAGATGGGTTCCATCCTATGTCTCCTGCGATAGTGGATCATGAATAATTCATACCCTCAGGTAGGAGTCCATATATTTTTGACATATTTGTATTTATCTTTGAGCTTTTCCACATTTACCCTCAATTGTATAGTTCTTCTAGCCTTGGGTACAGAACTAGGTAATTGGTCCACAAGATCTTGGTTTAGTTTCCTTTCTGGTGTTTTCTCTCCCTTCTCTATTTCAATTTTCTATTTTTTGCCCTTGGTTTGGCTCTTTTTAGTGTGTTGCCTTTTCTTTATTTCAGAGGAGCCTTCCATTTTATACCAGAACTTGACTGTATCAAAGAAAGTTCAAGGACCTACCTGTATATGCTCCACACAAATCTCCTGATTCCCAGTGAATTCCTTCTTCTCCATCTGCAACCCTTGTGTTGATTTTAGTGGGGATCAGAATGGATTTTATAGCATTATGTTCAATCAGCCATTAATGGATGCCATCAGAATTGAATGCAGGGATTTCATGAATTTCAAAATGTCAGAGCAATGCTCTTTTTATCATATCGGTGAGACCATTTTATTCTTTTGCCAATCTTCATATTGTTTTGGTGCGATTTTCTTTCATATGTTTCTGGTTGGTCGCCAAGGGTGCATTGTTGTCTCCACGAAATACTCTTTTCATAGAGTTATGAACCCTTTATTGTCATTTTAGGGAGATATTATAATTTTTGTCCTGATGTCATTTTGATCAGGTGTGGCAAACGTTCTCCTTCACATCGGTGAATTTTTCTCCGACAGATAGGGCTACCTCATCTTTATCGGCATGACAATCTCCATCGGCAAGAGAAAATGATAGTCTCTTGATGGGTTAGGTCTTCCCAATGACCTTATCTCCATCAGTCATTTTTATTAGAACATATCAGTGAGAGTCTTACCAAAAGCCTTTTGTCTCTTGTGTAAGGGTGACTTTTGTGGTCATGGAAGCTTAAGGATTTCATTCCAATTATATATGTCATTCGATAATCTTAATATTATGCGTCAGGGAGAGATTGTTTGCTTCCTGGCGATGAGCCATTGGTCTGTGTGACTTAAAGGCTTTGTGCAACTTTAGGATTTCACTTTGATTGTTCTACTCACACCGATGCATATGTGTTGGTGATACATACAGAATGTCTCCCCGATGTTTTGACATATGAAATTTTGATCGTTTGGACATCAATCATCTCTCACCAATTATCACATTATACTTCAAGAATGTATTTTGCTATTCAGGGTGAGTTACTTAAGGTCTTTCTGACATAAATAACTTAGTATCATAATTAGGCTATGATCAGAGAGCTAGGTATATTCATGAGATTGTTTATGTGCAGATTCTAAAATAGATCTTGTCACACAAATTTTTGGTGGTTGGTTTTGAAAATGAGGGACATTAGTCACATTATGTGGAGACTTGGTGAATTCTTAGTAGATGAATAATGTGAATTTTTTTAGTTCCAACAGACACAAGGCTTTTAAACAAAAACCATAATCCTAGTTATGTACTATTATGATAGTTATGATTGTCCTCCATCATTTCATTGTGCATTTGAAACTTGAGATGAGGATTGGGGAGGTCTCCATTTGTAAAAACATGGAAAATACTCATGGCAAGATCTTTAAGATAGGCATATTCAACTTCAGGTATTTCTGCTGACCCTAGGAAGGTGGATGTAAACTTAGTGACTTTAATTACCACCACAAAGAGTATCCCCTTTGTGATATGACAAGGTAACACTGTCATGCTCTTTATGACAATCCCTTCTCCATTGGGTCATGGCCTAATAAAATTTATCTCCTTTGTGATTTTAATGCCTCTCTAATGCACTATCATAGGAGTTTTGACAGTCCTTATGTATTAGTGAAGAAGGCTTCCAACAAATCAAAAAAGAGGGCTTAAGATTACATACAAAGTCTTAGTCTTCATACCCTAGTCACATATCACCCTTCTAAGAAGACCTCAAGACAATTGCCCCTTAATACAAGAAGTCAATGCAGTTTTAAAAGATAAAGTACAAGAGGCCAAACGACAAGAAAACTTAAGGCCTTAAGGGATTTAAAGGAATAGAAATATAGGCTTGCAGACTTGACTTAAAACCCTAACCATAGGTGGGTACCACCAGATACCACCAGAACCCTTTAACTTGGCACTGCAAAACCTTGTCCAATCTGATCATGGGAAGCTGAAATCAAGCATGTAAACTCACATATGACAGATAAGTATTCCTACCAAGTGGTTTGACATAAAAATGAATAGGCTTTTAATTATAACCCTTCAAAGTAGGCCACTAAAGTATATTCAATAGGTGCATTTATGAGTGCTGCAGTCAGATTTTTCATCACGGGAACCTAATTTTTTTGCAAAAAATGGTAGGAAATTTTAGGTTCCAACAAGTCCATTAGTTGGAGGTAGGCAAACAAGGGTTTTCTATTCATTATTAGCCCATTAAACTTAAGCGTATGAGATAGCATGGCACACACAAAATGTTGTGGATAATGACCACAAGATTAGGTTAATTGTGACCATTGTTTGTAAGCAAGCACAAGACTAGTATAGTCATTATGATCCTAATGGCACCAAGAAGGGTCCCCAAAGATATAAGAGTAATTATTTGTTATCTAAGACAAATCTTACATTTAAGGGCGCTAGGGCCAACAGAGAAGCACTTTAGAACTCATCCTACACATCAATAAACAACTCAATAGAAGAAATTCAAATTGACATATTAACACAACAATATCCAACTAATTTATTGAAAGTCAACTATTGATACCTTGTTCTCCATCCAGATGACAAAATCTGTCCACTTTTTTCTTTGTAACATTTCCTTTTCAAATTGGCTTAGATGCCGCCTATATTTCTCCTCCTATCAAAACATGGCACATGGACTAGTTAAACTAATTAATATGTAATCATTTCCTTTTTCCTAGGAAATTAAAAAAAAAATATCATTTAACTTATTAAATATACTTACAAGTGTACAGAACAAGGCCTGTAAACCTTTCTGGCCACTGTGATGTGTGGCACAAAGTTTTTCAAGCCTAGGCTTGGAGGCCTTTTCCTGAAACATATACTAATTCAATTTAACTATGGACAAATAAAATTTAAAAACTATTTAATAAATTTGATATAATCTTATGAGCAAATTCAAATACCTACATACTCTCCTCACCGGACTTCCTCTATGCATCAGACTTCTCATATGATTTTACAAGCTCTTTCTATACTTCGAAACTTACATCAATTGGCCTTTTTTTGAGCCTTTCTTCAGGAGGGAGTTTTTTTATCTTCTTTGTTTGTTTCCACTAAAATATCTTACAGTTTTGAGACATTCATAGCTTTATCTTCTTTACAGACCAACCTATGCCAAATTCAATCTCCATGTCTTGGATAACTTCTTTTTGCTGGTGCATGGGTATCTTTGAGAATGGCAAATGTAGATGGTCTTTGAACTGTTGAAGGCATGATTCCTTCAAGCTATTCAGAAATGTTTTTCCAACATCCATCATTTGGACGTCCCCTGAAACCACATCGTATTCTATCTTGGTATGATAGGTACCAATGCAACATGCAAAACATGGCGTAGTGGTCGAAGAAGTCTGTGTCCCAGGAGTCGGTGGGACATTGGAAGCCTTTGGTCCCTATTCCACATTCTTAGAGGTTATTGTTAATTATTTCCTCTTGGATCTTTTACTCGAGCCATGACTAGTTGGGGAATCAATTGATTCCCTTTGACACTCTTGATTTGGTTGTAATGTTTCAGGGGCTTTACCAGATCATTTTTCTATGTATCTAGCAAGCATTGTCAAGTCCACACCATCCAATTTGTTCATTGCCTCTACCCCCAATATGGAAGCTAATGCCTCTTTATCATTGTCAATATCATGTTCCTATAAAATAAATTTCTTCTTTTAAATTTACAAATAAAAAACTAAAAACTAAAAAATCAAGGAAATAATGGAAACATTTACAAATCTATAAATTGACAATGAATTACCTCATTGTGGCCAGAGTCTACTCCCTTTGCTCTCTTCCCTCTATTGGTTGACATTTTGAGGTGACCTAGGGCAAATTATTTTCATTCAGTTTGTGGAGGCAAATGAAGTACACACTTCCAGGTATGAAAGTTTTCGTCTAGTTTTTTTGTATTCCTCAAGGTTTTTGACCTTTACTTTGTAGAGCAAATCATGAAGCTACTTTCCTATGAATCAATTAGTGCCTTGGGAAGGAATCTATACTTCCCGACCTAATTTTAGTTTTCTCACCATCATCTCAAAAGCCCTATCTCCTCTTATTGTCTCAACCAACCTCTATTTTAGTTTTCTCACCCTTATCTCAAAAGCCCTAATTTTAGTTTGCTCACAATCGACTTGTCTTAAAGCACTCGACTACTTTTTTAGGAAGGAAGTAAGAAATTTGTGTTTAGAAAAAGATATTGATGGTAATGATAAGAGAACATGGGCATTGGGGTTTGAAAAATATGTTCACTACTCTCGGATGCAGAGGAAATAATGCAATGTCTACAATTTTACCCTCCTCCTTTACAACCACATGAGACTTGAATGATTCACCTATAAACAAAATAATATTTACAACCCTTTCTTCACAGTCCTCTCCATTTAATTGAAACAAAAATATATTTGGGTACAAAAATGTTTTATTGTAATTGTAACCTTACCTATGGTGTCGAAAACTAAATCAAATTTCTCATCTCTTCGCACGACATTTTTCTCCTTTCTTCACGTGGCATTTTTGTCTTGTAATTATCCAATTTCTCATATATTAATTTAGGTGGGACTCCAACTAAAATTCTCGATCTCCAAACAAAAAATGAACACCAAAAATCAATATTAAAGTTTTGTTTTGTTTTTTTTTTTTGTTTTGGGGTATTTTTAGGCAGGATTTTTTTTTGATACAATAGACAATGCTATAGTCAGATCAATTAACATTGACTTTACTGCTAACTTTTAGGAAAAAAATCTAATCTATTTAGGGTGCCAAAGATAGCATAAAGTGCACCTAATTTAGTGCCAATTAGTGTAAAATGATGTATTTTTCTTGAAAGTTGATAAAAACATAACCTCACCAAGTTTGGATTATCCTTATAATAAGTAACTATATCTTGTTTCCATGATAGCATTTTGACTTCATGCTTCTCTTATGATTAGCTCAATAATTACTCACTCTTTCACAACATTACACAGATGGTTGGTGACAATCCTTATGCAACTGATATGGCTTTGGAAAAGCCAAACAACTCTTCTCTTACTATCATGATGACACGATATTGGGAATATATTGGTAGTTGATGGAGTGTGCTTATGGTATTGTGATTTTCAATTGTATGTTCGCATTAACCTATTTTAGGTTGAAGCATGGTAACTAACCCACTAGCTATTATGAAAGTCATACAATGAGTAGACAATCCTCTCCACTTTGACTATGACAGTCCTATGCATGGTGTTTTCTTCATGACAGTCCGAGCCAATAATGGGAATTATTGATAACAGCTAGTTCAAATGGAGTTTTGGATGGTGTAGTAAGTTGTCCCTATGGCTCATGATAGTGCATGCCTTGGTTATTTCCTTGTGACATTACTCTCTAGATATCTCCTCTTTATAGTGACAAGGTTTCAAGAACATGACAACTTAGGTAAGGTATCAACTTGTCTCTTTAACCTCTGGATTGTCATTTTTCAAGAATTGATCTCATTGAAATGCAAAGACAACATGTCATAGATTAGATGAAAAGATCAAGGAGATGCATGTTATAGAGTATAAAACTAAAAAATGAAAGGTCTTTTTGGGCCTTTTCCCAACAATATGAGCAAAATTCAAACTTTAAACATGTAGCACAAGTACCATATGACTCATTCACATACATCACACATGTGGGCCCACTAAGAAGGGAGGAAGGTGCTTAATATGAGCAATGACAATTGCATATAATGTTTAAGTTCACTTCAACAGATATTTGGGGTTATGATAGCTAATGGAGGGTTTTCTTTTCAAAGGAAACCATTAATTTTGGAGTGAAAGGTAATGGTGAAATATAAAATAATGTCCCTATAATTAAAGAATATCCAAGGGCTAGGATTAACCTAACAAAGATCTAATGATGTGATTTCAAAATTAACATCCAAATTATCCTTCCCTGCATCAATAATTTAAAATATTGGTGCTAAAGACTCTTTGAGACTATTTTGAGGGTTCTATGATAGTTTTGAGGGTTCTATGGCCACTTGAAGATATAGATTGCCTTAAAATGACCCATAAAAGAAAAAGGAGAGTCAAATATGAAATACATGTCTTTTTGATGTGAATTTGTAGTCATCTTGTAATCATAACATTTGAGCTCTAGTTGTCAAGATTTCACATGTAAATTTTTTCTGAAGAGAAAAATGTTGCAATGTCCTATTTTGTTTTTCATAGTGCATCTTAATGAAAAGCGAGTGTATTA
Source organism: Cunninghamia lanceolata (assembly GCA_027924645.1). NCBI lineage: Eukaryota > Viridiplantae > Streptophyta > Pinopsida > Cupressales > Cupressaceae > Cunninghamia > Cunninghamia lanceolata. Next base: position 23,869,454 of record BSBN01000078.1, read on the forward strand.
ACAAGATAAATTCAAGAATATTCTCTTGGTGCATAGCTATTATGTGACTATTGTCATTGTTGTGTATTACAAGATCCAGAGGAGCCCATGGAGAGAGGACGTGGATGGCATAGAACTACTAAATCATAGAGAGGAAAGTGGGTGGAAATAGATATGTCAATGGAATCTGCAGATACAATAGAGGTAAGAAGAGAAAGCAACCTCAACCAAAGGAGGAAGGTGTTTATGAGTTCACAAATGCTACAACATAGAGGAGATAAAGTCATTTTTTTGTCCATGAGGCCTCTAAGGTCAAACTTATTGGTTGAAAATGCACAGGAATGGTGATTATATGTGATTCTATGATTGAGGGAAAAGTTTGAAAATTAGGATGGCCAAAACATGATATTACTATGTCAAATATATGACTAAAGTGAGGTTTTGTATTGGATAGCATATTCATTGAAATGATATAATTGGTTACTAAACATTATTTACTATGTTGTGTATTATAGGGGCTAGATGAGGCCATGGCAATAGATCATGTCATATCAAATGAAGACACAACAGATGAAGGAGGAAATCAGGTACTCAAATCTAATTTCCTTAGGAAAAAATGATCTGATAGCATTTTGTGATACGTCCATCATTTTTCACATTATTAATGCATGTTGTTGATTATTTTAGATGGAGATTGGAGCAAATGCAGAGCCTGAGCATTCAACTAGAAAATGAAAAATATATGTATGTGGATGTGGACCTAAAACTATTAAATCATGTAGATGACAATGGGTGGAAGAGGATACGACAATGGATCCTACAGACACAACAAATGATTGCACTGAACAAGAGGTTGGTCAAGACTATAGTACATGGGATGAATACTTTGAGAAAATTGTTGTTTGTTGATTTTCTATATGTCATGGAAAGAAACAATTCAAACGAGTGATTGTACAAAGACATTACATATATGATGAGCTTCCAGTCAGTAGTATGCCTTCTACAATTGATTCAAATCCAATAGGAATTGTGGTAAGGAATTTTCCAAATTGATATAAATAACATGTATACTTCATTTAAACATTGTTTTATATTATTTAAACAACTATTTTTTTTCTTAATGGATAGTTGTAGGATAAAGTTCTTGGTTTAAAGTTTCTTGGATCACTGATTTCCAACCTAAAGGGAAATGATCATTTATCAGATGAAACAACTAACAAAAATATGTGCTAATAGACCAGCTCGGAAGATGAGGAATTGATGAAAACAAGCAATACAACAAGAATTGGTTTAAAGATGCATAATTTGCTTAAAGACAAGGGGAAGTTGGACTACATACCCTATGAGAATGAATGTGATGGAGATGATGACTTGCCCCTGACTTTGAGATCAATTTACAAAGAGACATTTGATCATCGACTATATTGCACTTGGCCTAGTGATCAACAACTACCTAGAGTGTACGAGGTGTTCCAATTTTGGGGATACAGCTACATGATATGACCCTCCAATATTCATGGAGCGAATCTAGGCCTCTTTATTGTCCAAAATGTACATGTGGGATCTAAACATAGAAATAATTCAAAACAAAACACTAGGAAATTAATGCCATATTATGGTTCATCATATTACAGTGGTGAATGGAGAAGGCTAACAGAATATAAGCCTAGCATGTCAGCATATGGTCTAAATTTGAATATGTATACACATTGTCTATAATTAGAAAGTGGAAAAGAAATGAATAGAGGTCATCTTATGTATATAGATGGACGTGCATACACACAGAAAAATATTGCAGGATTTATAAATAGTAGTAAGGAAGGGACCCTATTGTAAGACTGAATTGTCAATTTGTTGAGGTTATAAATGATAAAGATGGAGATATGGAAAGAGAGGTTGATAGATTAATAATGGTTGAGGCTATTATGGACCCTACCATTGGGGATGAGTTATTGATTGATTACCCCTTCTTAAAACACACTCCTGCATGAAAGAAGAGGGAAGAACAAGGTCTCCCTAAGGATGTTCTTAAGGGTAGAAAACCAAAGAATAATAAATGAGTGTGGACTGATGTTTTATAAACTGTGTTGTCCAAATTGGGTTTTATTTAAATTATTGTATAAAAAGGTAGTCTATAAAATAATGTTCCATTATTCAATTGATGTATATATGTTCATACAACCAATATTTTTATTTTTTAAGCCATATTTGATTATATTTCTTTGAAATTGATACATTTATGATTTATCCAATTATTGCCAAACATTAAATAATGCTGGCGTTTGTTGATAGGTAGAAGATGTTGATGAAACACATACTAATACCCAAGATCCAACTAGGTTATTAAGATTTGGATGGGATGATCCAAACCATCCTTTATGTAAGGACCCGACTCATCCTAAATCAAATAACATTATAACTCTGATTTCAAAAATACCAATGAATAAAATTTTTGATCTGACAAATGTAGGAAATGTGAAATTCTTCCAGAAGTGCTTAATGTATGCTATAGCAATGCGATGAAACTTGAAAATTAGTTTCCTAGAATCATCAAGTTCTTAAAAGATCACAAATTTTAAATCTAGTAAAGAGAGTACATTACAAGAGAAGGTACATTATGTAGCACAACAGATCAGTTCATACCTTAAGTCATGCATTACATCCTACATTCTTTTTCAATAGCTTGCTTCTCCTCTAGTAACTGTATCCTTATCATCTGCACAAAATTAACTTAACAATCTTCTGTTAACACAACTCAGTAATCACTACTCAGAGAAATAAGATCACGATGCTAATTGTAGGACTCCCTACATCCAGGGGACCTGAGTATTGGGGGCATCCTTCACCGTCCAAACTGCCTACATACCCTGTATCCATGGGATCAAGGCCCCCTCCTTAGGATGTGACTAACGCGGGGAATGCGAACATGTAGTTCTATTTTGCACTATGTTTGATGTAACTGTGAGCGGGTACCTAGCCCTTTCTAGGGTTATTCCCTGCCCCAGACAGTTCTTCGTCAGCTGCCACCAACTCGGTGAAATAGGGATGGGAGTTAATCCACTACCACAAACACCTAAAGGGGTGTTTTTCAGTTAGTCCTAGTGTGGAGGAATCCCTATTAGGTATCTACACATGATATCTAATTTGCTTCCCCAAGTCAAATTAGATAATTATCGTGACTAAGTCTGTTCCTGATTCCCTAGTACTTTCACCACGATCTGCAAGGGCAAGGTGAAAACATATGATAGATAGTGTTTCTGGATTAGCCTAGTTGCCCTATTTGACATTTCACATATCCTCCCCGATCTATACACATGTCAATAAGCCTCATTTTCTGATAGTATACTTGGATTGTTTTCCAAATGAGCATCATGGTAATCATTAGTTCAATAGACTCATCCTCTCTTTTTAGTTAATGTTCTTAATGAGATATCTGAGGAGATTTTCCCTTCCTGCGGATTGAACTTCGACATGTTCCTTATTACTCCTCGATGATTTAGAGGGACGGTGCCTAGATGTCATTGTTGCAGCTATGGTAGGCGAGAAGTATTTGGTTCAACGCGATGGCATTACCCGTAAACGTGACACAAAGGTACCGTAAATACCAAACACTGTGATTTGTTTGAGTTTGGATGTTTCTTTACAAGGTTTACCTCTCTAATGACAAAGGAAAATCTTGCATATTAACAGTTGATAAAGGGAAATACTATTTTAATCATAATGCAAATAAAAGATGCTCTATCATCATGAATACAACTAGAAAATAACCTTAATCAATTCTCATAAACTTTTGAGTGGAAAGATACTTATATCAACTCGTAAATAGAAAGATCTTGTAAAATTTGATCTAGGTCAAATAAAAATAATCTTTGATAACTATTTCAACTACTAAATTAACATAAACAATTTATAAACCCTTTTTAATTTATCACAATTCCAAGCACTTGTATTCAGTCATTCGAAAGCCAACAATACCCTTGTTTGATCATTTAGAATTTCACATAATCTAAGATATGATATGAAATTTAATTCACCATATACTTAATTCAATCACTTTTGATGAAACTCATATTATAAAAGATATACATATCTATCTGCGATACCCTATGTGCATGATAATACATATATAAGTAGTATCAATTGAGGTACAATATCTTGACCCTGCGAAGGTTTAAACATGATACCTAATCTTAATCATAGTAAGAAAACCCATTTGATTATTAAAGCATACCAAGTAATGTAGTTGAATAATAATCCACCACTATCGTCAAGGTAATCACTCCTCAATTATGTAAAAATTCCATCATATAAATCCTTATTTCTCTAGCCTATATAGTCTCATGTCAATAGATGTACTCGTTATGGATTTGTCTTGTATAGTTGTCTCTCAAAATTTATTACCCTTGTATCTCTTTATTGACATTATGACTCTCTATTGTGCACTTGCATATATTTAATTTGTATGACCATCCATTATGTTATCGCTTGCAATTTTTATTACATTTATATCTAATTCATAATATTCTTCTTCAACCAACTAAAATATATACTCCAACTCTAAAATGTATCCATAATTATATCTGTTAAATTTATTGTTATTATTATTTTTTTAAATTATTTTATTGTTAATTAAATTGTTGAACACACACATTGTTCAAAAGTATGGTACGAGGATCAATTCCTTGCAACAACATTTGACTTGGAGAAGGGATAGGAATTGACAATATTAGAATCTCAATAAGTTTCTCAATTGAAACTTTCCTAAATGTTAGTATTATTAGTCAAACAAGCTTTATTTCTTTACATAAGTCATATTGGACACTTTATCATTATTAGTCAGACAATTGAAGTTGTTATCAATTACTAAGTTTTCTATTTGTACCTCCTGGTATCCTTTAAGGTTTGACAGTCATGATTTATTTCTAATTGAGGTCTTTAATCTTATAACATTTGACAAGGTCTTAGTCCAACAAATTTCACAACCTTTTTGCCATCATCCTCCCTACCTATGTCCGGAAAAAGAGTATCGAGTATATCAGAAAGGGGGATGTTTTGTCAAATGTTAAGGTAGGAAGCATTCTGGTAGGTATACAAAAATGTAGGAGCAGAGACAAAGCACAAAATCTTTTTGACAAAATGCCTCAAAGAGACATCACTCAAGAATGCAATTGATTGCAAGATTTGTTGCAAAATCACAATAACCTTTCAAGAAAAAGCAATTAACAAGTGTAAAACCAGACTTCGTAACTTTTGCTAGCATCCTTCCAGTCTGTGTGAAAATGAGAGCCTTAGGACAGTGTATAGACAACCATCAAATCATAATTGAGCAGGAATTTTGTCAAATGTTGTTGTTGCAAGTGGGAATACAGACAAGGCGTGTGAGCTGTATGACCAAATGACACAAAATAATGTCATATCAGTAGGGGCGTCCCAATAATTGAAGAGGCCTTAGAGACTCTTAAGCAAATGAAATTGACAGCTATAAATCAAATTTCCACAACCTCTGCCAGCATTTTGGAGCAGGGCATCCATTTTTTTAAAATGAAAAGAGTGATTTTTGTCAGATATTATAGTTGGACACTATCTGATAGACATCTATGCCAAAAGTGGAAGTGTAGACTAGGTGAGGGTTGGAACAAAGTGACTCAAGAATGACATTATTCATATTTGATGATCTATTAACATTTATTTAATATTATCGTTGAGCATAAATGGGGATAAGCGCAAAATGGAACGTGTTCATTGTGCATGTAGTGTGCAGGTTTAATCGATGAGATTGTACATACTTCAATCATATGAGTAACCCTTATTATATTACAACTACATAGTGCTGGCGATCTTGAGGGCACCCTAAACTTTAAACTTTATCATTAAGATTTTGATTAAGCCTACGTGTGTTTTCTAGGTGTATGTAGATCACAAATGAATATAGATTTTTGCTGCAGCGACTATACTATTCTCTCCAATCTCTATGCAGAAGTGGCAGTTTCTGAAGCATGCAAGAACAAGAAAGCAACATTTCTGAAGCTAAGGCTTCAACTTATAGTTATATTATTTATATTCATCTTCAGATATCCAAAAAGCATGGGGTAGCGGCATATTTTGAACTTTAGTCATTAGCTAATTGAGCATCAAATTATCAGACAAGTTTAGTAGGAGACCTATTTGCATTTAGTCTGGATTTTTTTTAATCAAATTATCAGGCAAAAATTAAAACAATTCAGAATTCAAGTAGCTAATATTTCAGAACTTGTAAAAACGTTTGGTTTCCTAGTCTCTATTTGTTCACATGTTCCTAGAGCTTCTTAAGAAATTAAAAACTTCAGCTTAGGTAAAACAAAAATGTGAAGAACTTCAAAAAAACAATTAAATAAATCTAAAAGGCTCTGAGAATTCTGATATTGTATAACGAGCTCCAGGGAAAAACTGAAAAACAAAATTAGGACCGCATTTCATGAAGCGATATCGTGAGGACTGGTCACAAAGTGTGTCTTAGCTTGAAGCTTTTGTGCAGAAGACTTTAGGCTTCTATAGAACTTATCCATAAATATCAATTCTAAAATCTAATTAGTTATTTCCAGATGCTTTATTTTCAACATTGTCAACTGTGAAAGCTAGCAATACATAAAACTAATAGTTCCTGTAAATAATTTACTAAGAGAAATAAAAATTCCCTAATTTCGTTATAAAAAAGAAGATGGGATAAATTTAACAAAATTCGAGTTACCAGTGCATCGTCTGGGACTTTCTTCTCCATAATAAATTTATTACAAAGCTTCAAGAACTAGACTGTCAAGAGAGACAAGGCAGAATGATGAAGAGGAGACTTATAGGTTTCTCCAGCCCTCCAAACAAGAGATGATTTCCTTCTTCTTCAAATCCTTGCAATTTATAGAAAATCCATGCATCCCCACCATCTTTGTTTAATACGAATGCATCCTCCACTATCTTATTTTAAGGATAATGCTTTCTCCACTATCTTTGTTTAAGGAAAATGCTCCCTCCACTATCTTTGTTTAAGGAAAATGCATCTTCCACTCACTAGTGGATTTGCAAACTTATCATCTATTCCTTATGTGTAAACCATTTTGTATTTTAAATGAATATTATTTTTTTATATTAGTTTTCAAGATATTGAGTTGTGACACTTTAAACAATACCAGGGTGAAAAGAACATTATTGAAGAGAATACTATCAGCTAAGAAATTTGAAGAGCTGATGAGATCTGCATACACTGATGACATGCCACCTAGCCTTAATGATGATGATCATGATAGTGAAAATGTAGTGTATGAAGAAGGATTGAATGAAATTCTTACCAATTTCTTTGGGGATGAAAACAATGATGAAAGTAATGATCATATGGTTGACAGTAATGATGATAGTAGGTGTACTTACCACAAACGTAATGTTGATGATAACAACCTGAAAGACTCCATCAAGCAAGCAGCGAAGACACCCGTGTTCAAATCAGGTGCAAGTAGAACCTCAAAACTGGCATGCACATTAATATTATTACAAATCAAGTCACTATTTGGTTAGTTAGACAAAGGATTCACTACCTTACTGAAGTGAGTTGAAATCTATTTCTTACTTTGCAATTGTCAATTGGTGTACATAATTCGTAAACATTCATCAACTTCGATTATATTTCTTCAAGGGGATTTTAAAACCATATATTGTATATAAATAGTCCTAGTATAGATTGACATATCAAACATGTTCATCATAAGTCAAAGCATTCAATTGATTTAATCTTTGGGAATCTTATAGGACACTAAAAACAAAAATATTCCTTGAAGATAATGTGTTGCCATCAACTTGCAAAGAGGTACGTCTATTGTTGGTTGATTTGGGGATTGAATATAAGCCAATTAATTCATGTAAAAATGATAGCATTTTATATAGAGATGAATATTAAAACAAAGTAGAATGCCTTGTATGCAAAGAGAAGAGATATCGTATAGATGTACAAGGTCCTACAGTTCCAAAGAAGGTTTTAGTCACATGCCTATTATACCTAGACTTCAATGAATATTTCCTTGCAAGTCACTTGCACAATTGATGGACTGGCATGCAAAGAACATGAGTAAAGATGGATTCATGTGAATTCTAGCTAACTCTAAAGCAATGAAACACAGAAGAAAAATGGCCAAGAAAATTCAAAGATGAACCCCGTAGTATCAGGTTTGGTCTTGCAATTGATGGAGTGTGCCCATTCTCTTTCCTAAGCTCAAATTATAGTGTTTGGCCAGTCAAATTGATAGTATAGAATATTCCACCATGCATGAGTGTTAGAAAGGAGCACTTTATGCTGACTCTCATTGTTCTAGGAAAACATCAAGTTAAAAACATGGATGTTTATCTTGCACTCTTTATTGATGAGATGCAATTGCTATGGAAAGGTATAAGAATGTATGATATATCACGTTCCCAATCAAATAGGTCCTTCATGTTGTATGGTGTACTATGCTAGACTATTCATGATTTCCCAGGACTTGGTGTTTGTTCTGGTAAGATAAAATATTTATGTATTTACACTCATAATTTATTTTCATCCCAACTTTCATACTTAGTTTTATACTATTTTTTTGATGTTATTAACATTACTTATTGAATTGTAGGGCTTCAAAAAAAGAAGATATTTGCATGTCCAAGATGCACAAAATAATTTCTAGGGCGGTGTTCTAAAGATCTGCATAAATTTATTTATGCAAACAACAGGGTTTTTCTACCACTAGATAATAAGTTTAGAAATCACCAAAAGAATCAATTTGATGAAAAAGTTGACAGTAGAGGCACTCCCATGGTTATGTGTCCAAGTGATTGGCTTAAGAAGTATGAAGATGCTGAATTGAAAGGTTGGGAGGATTTTTTTATCGGAGTGATTCAATTGAAGAACCAGAACAAGCTATAGTTAATATGCAAGAAGGAATGGAAAGGAAATCCATATTTTATGAGCTCCCTTACTAGAAGGATCTATTAATATCTCACCTATTAGATCCTATGAACATATTCAAAAATGTCCCAGATTCTATATTTCAGCATATATCAAGTAAAGGGAAGGACACCTTGTCTTCGAGGAGAGATATTGCTCTTTCAGTTACCAAAATTGATAGAAGTTTTTTTGGCCAAATAGGGAAAATGAAACATATGCAGAACCTCCATGGATTTTGAAAAAAAAAAGAGCTAGACCAACTAAAAAATGTCATCCATTCAATAAGGACACATACTAGCTATGGGTCATCATTGGCTAAAGCTTTTACAGTTGATGGACATATCACAGGATTTAAAACACATGATTTTCATAATTTTATGAAGGTATTATATATCATCATTTAACATTTACTGGTAACATTGATTAAGTAATAAATATATTTTGATATCATTATGTTGTGTAAGAAAAAATTACTAATGACCTTTTCATAAATGTGTTTCATAGCTTATCATGCCATTGGCAATTAGGGGGGATTCCTGTCTTACAGTTGACTTAAGGAATGCCATAAGTTGATCGTCAGCATTTACAAGGAATGTGGTTGATGTGTGAGAGAAATAGATATATTATATTGCATATTAATTTTTCACTAAAGGTTCATACTAATTTACTATTCTTATATTAGGTGGGTGATGTCGAAGGAGATCCATGAATGTGAAGTATGAAAATGGAAGAAGGAAATTACATAAATTGTATGTGTATTTGAGAAGGAGCTCCCTACAAGTTTCATGGTCCTACAAGTCCATTTACTTATACACCTAGTCGATGACATTGAATTGGCGGTTGTCATATCAATGAGGTGGATGTTTTTCTTTGAGAGGTATATGAAAACTCTAAAAAGATATCTCTAACAAAAGGCACATCCAGAGGGTTGCATGGCTGACCAGTATGTATTGAATGAAGCATTTTTCTTCCTATGTGAATTCCATGGTAAGGAGTTTCAAGATGGGCCACGCTTCTGGGATGATGAACGAGCATCAGATATTATTGATGGAGAAAAACCACAATCTAATGGTGTTCAAGTGAAAATTAGCATGTAAATTCATGATCAGTGTGGTTTTATTTCTTGCAATCATTAATTTACTCTATAATTTATTTGTCAGATTAACAGCATGACATTTGGATTTTGAAATAAACATGTTGACATGTAATATGTGTAGACGAAAGTGCTATACTTGACAAGTTCATTCTGTACCACATGGACTTTATGAACAAATGGATTGATCTGTATGATAAAAAGAGAGAAGAAGTGTTAGAAGCAAGGAGACAATTTAACAAATCAAACCCAAGGAATACTCCACTTCCCACTGATCTACTTCGGGAGTGGGGCAAAGATTGCACACTAGAATGGGTTACTAAACAAATTCAAAATCAAATAGAAGATGCAAGTATAGTTCAAACATAATAGAAGATGAAATCAACATGTCTAGAGGATGTGAAAGAAAGGTACAATTAGAATTTTACAAAATGTTGTTTTTGTTGGTTTTATGAAAGACAATTGAGAGGGGGGGTTGAATCAGTTGTCACCAAAAACTTTCCTTTCAAAAAACACTTAGATCCTTCTTATATTTCTATAGCATAATAATGATTTAATCATGGAAGCACAATGTAATATCTCAAGAGAAAAAACACATTAACACATATGACACCAAGAATTTAACATGGAAAACCTAGTTAATAGAAAAACCATGGGGTGACTAACTCAAGATTGTATTCTCTGTTAAAACAATAAGAAGAACAAAATGGCACTTGCCAATTAGGGCTCACTACCTAAGCACACTACTCACAAGAGGCCCACTGCCTAGAGGAGACACACTGTCTACAAAATAATAATATAAATATTACATACATGAACTAGAAATTAGCATCTTCACCATGCTTGAGATAGTTTCATTTAAGCTCAACACTTCTGCTCTACTTTTCACTTTTCTTCTCTCTACCACTCTTTCATCGTCACCAAGGATACTTTGAAATCACTTCACAAATCTTATTTATACAAGACATCAACTTTGGGATAAACATCCAAGTCAGCACAACACATACTTCATTTTATTATAGAGCAATTACACAAATACAACTTGACTTATTACAAAACTTCATCCATATCACCACACTATCGGCCACACATATCTGGGACTTCAATCTTTTTTGAGGATAATTCCATGCTTCACAGAACATCTTCAAGAGCATCCGCAAGATGTTTAAAACATTCGGTCGGCCATGATTAGGAAAAACACTATCACCTGAGAGTAAATCTTCAATTATGATCTCAATCTTCAATGTGGACCACCAACATGAATAGGACATAGTCTAGAGACTCCCACAAACTTGCCTGAATCACCAAGAGCATCCACACCACTTTTTCTTACTGAAATCATTCACATATTCATCCAGAACCTCAAGAACATAGTCTGTCATCACTGTCACATTAGAATAAATTCTTACGAGCCTCTAAACCACGAACCAATTGAGTTGTAAATTCAAATTGGCTTCCTAAACATTCCACCAAATCTACAGAACAAGATATTGCATTTTCGGATCTCACCGGACCTATTTGTGTCACTCTGTCACCTTTGAATAGCTGTTAGAACTAGTTTTACTCATATGGCCATAACTTCTTCAAATCTTCATGTGGACCTCTCAAATCTTGACTGGATCATCTTTAAACACATATCTACAAACCCTTTGATACACATTCTCTTATCTTCATCTAGCTGGGATCTTCACTTAATGGAGCTTCACTATTCTTCTCTATTTCTGACAGGACTAATTTTCTCAATATCCTCAACACATAGCTCATATAATCTTTTACATCAATGCAACATGAGTATCTTGACATCAATGACAACACCGGTTAGGCCCATACTTGCAACAATCTCCCCCTTTGTCATTGATGGCAACATATGATGTGAAAAATTGTTTTAGCCATCAAGACAAGAACTTCTCCTCACTAACTGACATAGCTCCCCCTATCAACAACAATCATTCATATGTCTTCTCTCTCTTTACTACTCCCCCTTTGATAAACAACCACTTTTGTTTTTCACATGTCTTCTCTCCCCCTTTGACATCAATGGAAAAGGGCACATGATTGCATCAATCAGAATCATACAGACTACTCCTTATGAGTAGCATCTTCCTATCATCAATCTGAACCACAAGATATGACTGTGAGTTCCATCGGACTGATACACATCAGTGCACCCTAATTCAGAACTGGAGGGGTAATAACCCCTAACTTCTCCCTAAGAAACTCAAAAGAGTCCTTAGGTAGAGGTTTAGTAAAAATGTCTGCAATCAAATCCTTTGAGGGCACAAATTCCAATCTGACTTCATTCTTGTTCACCTGCACTTTCAAAAAGTGAATCTTGATGCATATATGTTTTGTCTTAGAATGCAACACTAGAGTTTTTGATATATTTATTGTACTTGAGTTATCACAGAAGATTGTGATAGGTTCCTCATACTCCACTCTGATGTCTCTTAGCATTTGCTTCATCCACAATACTTAAGTGTAACTACCTACTACTGCAATATAATCTACTTCTGCAGTGGACAAAGATATTGCCTCTTGTTTCTTACTCAGCCAAGAAACCAATCTTTTCCCCAAAAAGAATGCACCACCATTGGTACTCTTCCGGTCATTTACATATCCTGCCCAATCCGCATCTGTATATGCATGAAGAGAGAAATCATGATCCCTAGGATACCATAAACCATACTTAACTATTCCCTTTAGATATCTAAGAATTCTCTTGATTGCCATGACATGAGATTCTCTGGGATTAGCTTGGAATCTAGCAACAAGACCAACAACATTCATTATGTCAGGTCTAGTTTGAGTAAGATACAACAGTCCTCCAATCATTGACCTATACCTTTTCTAATCAGCATTAGAAGATTCATCATCTTTGCTTAGTTTACATCTGGTTGCCATGGGAGTATTCATTGGTTTTGAATCTTCCATCCTGAATTTCTTCAACAATTCTTTCACATATTTGGTCTGTGATATGAAGATTCGTTCCTTTGTTTGAGTAATTTGTAGACCCAAGAAGAAATTCATTTCCCCAAACATAGACATCTCAAATTCACTTTTCATTTGATTTGCAAAAGCCTTGCACATACTATCTGTTCCTCTAAAAATGATATCATCAACAAATACTTCAACAATCAAGATATTTTCATGATCAATTTTGAAGTACAAGTTACTGTCAGTAGTACCTTTGTTGAAAACAATCTTCAAAAGATATTTATCCAATATTTCATACCAAGCACTTGGGGCTTGTTTGAGTCCATACAGTGCTTTCTTCAATTTGCAGACCATATCACCATGATCAGACAATTGAAATCCATCTAGTTGCTCAATGTATACCTCTTCTTCCAAGTCACCATTCAGAAAGGCAGACTTGACATCCATCTGATATACTTTGAAATCTTTGAAGGCAACAAAAGAAAGAAATAATCTGACTGCTTCAATTATTGCCACCAGAGTAAACATATCTTCAAAGTCAACTCCTTCTACTTGTGAATAATCCTTACAGACCAATCCAACTTTGTTTCTGACTACTTCACCATCTTCATTGAGTTTATTTCGGAAGACCCACTTGTTCCCAATCACATTTTTGTTTCTAGGTTTGGGAACAAGATCCCAAGTGTGATTTTTCTCAATCTACATCAATTCTTCCTTCATTGCTTTAGTCCAGCTTTCATCATTGCATGCTTCACTTACTATTTTTGGTTCAATCTTTGAAATTAGACAATACTTTTCTGAGTCTTGAGTAATCTTTCTTCTTGTTTGAACACCTTTGATTCTATCACCTATGATCTAGTCTTCAAAATGATTTGGTCTTACATACCTAGGAATTTTGGGAATTTCTTGCACTACTGTATCTTGGATAGGTTCGCTCAAACTTATCTCTTCTTCCTATATTCTAGGATTCTCTGGATCAGTCTGGATCTAAATTTTAGAAGGGGCTTGAACTTCTTGGACCAAAACATCATTCTGATCATCTATTTCATATTCATAAAACCTTGATGATTTTTGAATGCCTTCATCAACCTTCACATTTGTACTTTCTACAATCTTTGTCAATCTCTTGTTATAACACCGGTATGCTTTCATCTGGGTAGAATAACCTAAGAATATTCCTTCATCACTTCTAGCACCAAATTTGCCAAGGTATTTATCTCTTTTAATGTAACATTTACTACCAAAGACTCTAAAATACTTTACAGTGGGAGTGATGCCAAACCAAAGTTCATAAGGGGTCTTACCAGTATTGCTTCTAATTTGTACTCGATTAAGAGTATAGATAGCAGTGCTTACAGTTTCTCTCCAGTAGATCTTAGGAACATTTATCTCCATCATCATGGTTCTAGATGCTTTCCGGATGGTTCAGTTCTTTCTCTCCACTACTCCCATCTACTATGGAGTCCTTGGAGTAGATAACTATGTTTTTATCCCATGTTTCTCATAGAATTCTATGAACTCCCCAAATGTGAATTCTCCACCTTTATCAGACCTAAGACATTTTATGTTTAACCTAGTTTCATTCTCTACCATAGCCTTGAATATTTTGAATTTCTCAAGAGCTTCAGATTTCTCTTTCAGGAAAGTCACCCACATCATCCGGGAATGGTCATCAATTAGTAACATGAAATATCTATCACCGTACAAACTCCTAATTCTTGCTGGTCCACATAGATCAATATGTACTAAGTCCAACAATCTGGTAGAAGATTGTTCCTTACTTTTGAATGTGGCTCTGCTCTGCTTACCTAACTGACATTCTTTACACAAACTATTAGTAGGTTTCACCAGTCTTGGAAGATCTCTTACAGCCTGTGTATTGCTTATCTTGATAATGTTATCAAAATTTACATGACACATTCTCCTATACCACAACCAACTCTAATCAATTTGAACAAATAAACAACTTTTGCTAGTACCAACCAAGTGGAACATGTTACATTTTGTTTGAGTACTAGATGCAATCTTTGTTCCAGAGCTTTCAAGGATTTTAAATTTTCCATTTTTGAATAAGAGGTCATAACCTTTGTCCACTAACTACCCAACACTGAGAAGATTGTGCTTCAAACCTTCAACATACAATACATCACTGGTTTTGTTCTTTCCATCAAAAGAAATAGTTCCTTTGCCTCTGATTCTGCCAACAGAATTATCACTAAATTTTACAACTTCTTCATATCTTTCTAGATCTATGAACTTATTTTTGTCACCAGTCATATGGTGGGAGCATCCACTGTCAATGACCCATTCATCATTTTCTTCAACTTGAGTAGCAAGAGCTCTTTCTACATGTTTATGATTGACAGATTCAGTGGGCATTGGATCTTCTTCCTTGGTGGCAATAAACACCCAGTCACTTCCTGATTTGTTTCTTGTCTCTAATTCATCATCTGTTACTCCTTCATCATCATCATCTTCATGAACGTAGTAACATTTCTTTCAGAATCTTGATCTATTTGGATTTGTCTTTGAAAATATTTTCGGACACCTTAAGGTAAAATGACCAATCTTGTTGCAGTTGAAACATTTGAAGGGCAATTTTCCTTCTTACTTACCAAATCCTCTTGGCAATCCTTTTGTAATAAGGGCTTCAAGTTGAGCAGCTTCTGCCTCATCTTCTTCCAGATATTTTCTTGCTTTTTCATAGCATGATAGTTTCTTTGAGGAGTTCTCTCCTAGATCATACCTTTGTTTACCTTTTACAGAGGCACTAGCTTTGAATGCAGATTCCATCTTGGGGGTGCATCTCCAAACTCAGCCAATTCAAATGCAGCCAATTTTCCAACCAATTGATCTCTTGTGATATTTGATAAAGATCTGAATTCTTCAATAGCATCAACCTTGTGTTTGTAAGCAAGAGGTAGGGATCTGAGAACTTTGGCAACAATCTCATCTTCATCCAAGGTTCCACCAGCACACCTAATGCCACAAACAAGCTCATTTACTATTGGCATAAATGCAGTGATATTCTTATCTTCATTCATCTTCAGGTTTTTGAATTTTCCTTTTAGACTCTGTAGCTTGGGACATTTAACATATTTGTCTCCTTCATGCAGAAGTTCCAGCTTTGCCCAAATCTCATATGCAGTTTTTAAATCCATAACATTTGTCATCTCTGAATTAGATAAGGCACTTAGTAAGGCTTCTTCACCTCAAAGATTATCTTCAGCATCTCTGATTTCATTTACATTTGTCAGACCATTCTTTGGAGGAACATACTTCTTTGAAGTCATGGTCCAATATTGCATTCCCATACATTGCAAGTGACATTCCATGCGGCTTTTCCAAAGAGTGTAAGTAGTTCCATCAAAGCTCAGACTATCCTTTTTTTAGGAAGACATCCTAGATCTCCTCAAGTGATTAAGCTCCTTTTAGAGGAACCTAGCTCCGATACACATTATTGGTTTTACGACAAACAACTAAGAGGGGGGGTGAATCAGTTGTCACCAAAAGCTTTCCTTTCTGAAAACACTTAGATCCTTCTTATATTTCTATAGCATAATAATTATTTAATCATAGAAGCACAATGTAATATCTCAAGAACAAAAACACATTAACACATATGACACCAAGAATTTAATGTGGAAAACCCGGTTAAGGGAAAAACCACGGGGTGACTAACCCAAGATTGTATTCTCTGTTAAAAGAATAAGAACAAAATGGCACTTGCCAATTAGGGCTCACTGCCTGAGAACACTACTCACAAGAGGCCCACTGCCTATAAGAGACACACTGTCTACAGAATAATAATATAAATATTCCATACTTGAACTAAAAATTAGCATCTTCACCATGCTTGAGATAGTTCCATTTAATTTCAACACTTCTGCTCTACTTTTTTCTCTTCTCCTCTCTACCACTCTCTCATCTTCACCAAGGATGCTTTGAAATGACTTCACAAATTATTTATACAAGACATCAACTTTGGCATAAACATCCAAGTTGGCACAACACATACTTTATTTTATTACATAAATACAACTTGACTTATTACAAAACTTAATGCATATCACCACACTATTGGCCACACATATCTGGGACTTCAATCTTATTTGAGGATCATGCCATGCTTCGCCTAACATCTTCAAGATCATCCGCAAGATGTGTAAAACATCCTGATGAAGGGGGTAAATCACAAAACACACAATAACAGATATTGAACACAGCAAATAGAACTTTCTTTTATTGAACTGGGTAACTCATTACATTATAGAAGCTTAATTACAATCAGAGGATAAATCCTCTACTGGCTGCAACACATTACAGCTTTCCCAACCTCAAGACTCTAGAATCTTCAACCTTCTGTAACCTCAAATTAGCTAGGGTTTCTATTTTCCCACCTATTCTTGATTCCACACTGGCCCCCTTGACTCTACCCCTACCTAGGGTTCCCAAAATAGTCATAAATAGCACTTTTTGGCAGCCTCTAGCTAAATTTCAAATTTCGCAACTCCCTCCAAAAGTAGGTCAACATCTGGGAAGCATAACTTTTGATCCGGGGGTCCGATTGACAAACCATTTTAAGCAACAGAAAACTCATGATGTAAAATATCATGCTGAAAATTCATAAATGGATTTCTATCAACTTTTTGAGATGTTATGAGAAGTTTTAGTGCCTCATATCTCGTTCTGTAAATTTTCAGGGGCTTTTCAGAAAACAAAAACTTTAATATTTTTCAGCTCACAAATGATCTTTACCTGATTCCTTCTCCAAAGGTCTTATATTTCCATTATGTAACTTTTTGGAAGTTTTTGCTTCATTGTGTGCCCAAATGCAAACTTTCTAAAAATAGCAGGTACACTTTCCTAAAGAGGCAGGTCACTATTTTTAGCAGTTTGGAAAAATTGAAAGTCCTACATTATTATTCTGGATATTATGGAACTAAAAACACTAATTATGGGAAGAAATGAGAACAACTACAATGGTTTTGAATTTACTCCTTTTTGGGTGATGCAAGATTGCCCTTACACCTCTAGATGCTCCTGCATCACATCCGGTCAGCCATGATTAGGAAAAACACCATCACCCAAGAGTAAATATTCAATTATGAGCTCAATCTTCAATAGAGACCACCAACACAAACTAGACATAGTCTAGAGACTCCCACAAACTTGCTTGAATCACCAAGAGCATCCACACAACTTCTGCTTACTGAAATCATTCACATCTTCATCTGGTACCTCAAGAACACAATCTATCATCACTATCACATTAGAATAAATGCTTGCAGACCTCCAAACCACAAACCAATTGAGTTGTCAATTCACATTAGCTTCCTAAACATTCCACCAAATCTACAGAACAAGATATTGCATTTCTAGATCTCACCAGACCTATTTGTGTCACTCTATCACCTCTGGATAGATTCCATAACTAGTTTTACTCATATTGCCATAACTTCTTCAAATCTTCATGCGGACCTCTCAAATCTTGACTGGATCATCTTTAGACTCATATCTACAAACCCTTTTATAGGCATTCTCTGATCTTCATCTAGCTGGGATCTTCACTTCATGGAGCTTCACTTTTCTTCTTTGTTTTTGATAGGACTAATTTTCTCAATATCCCTAGCACACAGCTCATCCAATCCTTGAAATCAATGCAACAAGAGTATGTTGACATCAATGACAACACCGGTTAGGCCCATGCTTGCAACAGTTTCCTTACAGCTTTGGCACTCTTAATTATTTTAATATTCATCATTATATTTGTTTTCACTGAAATAAATGGTCTTTCATAGGTGAGGAAATGTCCCAGAATGTGAGCATATGGTCAACATTATCGTGTAGAAAGTGTAAATGTAAAGAGACAATCCTTCGATTGTGGCATCATGGTTGACTTCAAGCAATCCAGTCGATCAAGCTCAAAAATAAGAATATAATTGAAGGGAATCTACAATATGTTTAGAAAATACAAGAAGTTATTGAGTTGGATTACCACTCTTTTAAATGTTGTATTTTTAAGTGTAGATGGTATGAAGCATTTGAGAGGACATGAAGACATGATACCCATAGTGGATTGTTTTCTATAGATTCCTCATGTTTACTACCTGAGGATAAGGAGCCTTATGTTCTACCAATTCATTTTGAGCAAGTATTTCTTTAACTCAAACAAGAAGCGGTAGTGATCATTAATCTATTAATTCATAGTTTATTGCAATTATATACATGTGTTTATTAATCAATAAAATTGTTATACCATACATCTAAATATGTATGTCGCTCATGTGCAAGTATTTTTCTATGAAGATATTTTAGACTGGAAATGGATATTTGTCATACATTATGATCCAAGATTAAGGCATGTATTTGATGATGCATTAGTGGATACTGAGGAAAACAATCATGGCCAACAAAATGGGAGAGAGGGATTAGAGAACATGGAAGAAATTGACATCCATGATGATGTTGAAGATGGTTATGTTCAAGAACAAGAAGACAACAATATGGATGGTATACAAAATGATGATCTAAATACATCTGGTAACAATATTGGTGGTCTACAATCAAATTTCAATGATGATGAAGATGATGGAGGTTAAGATGAGGATGATGATAATATTAAATACTTGAAAGAACATATGAACATTGACAATGATACACTGGATGACATTGTAGCAATCAGTAAAGTTAATGACCAAGACTTCTAAATTTTTATAATTATTTGCAATCCATGTTTAAAAAAGGTTGATACAATTGTTGGCAATAATGTTACTTAAATGAATTGTTCAATTGTTCACAAATTACCTATTGCAATATCTTTAAATTGTTCAATCTTTGGTATGAATTGTTGGCAATAATGTTAATTAAATTTGTTTATCTTTAGTTATTTTTCATATATATCCTTAATTGTATATATGCCATGTTATCTTGTGATAAGTACTTGAGTAAGACCATCAATGAAATATGAAGTGGACATATTATCATCTATATTAGCTAATTGATTGCACAAATATTTCAATTTATCAATGATCTCATGTTTCTATTCATTTTCAACACTTTTAATAAAGACATCATGATCATAATATTCTTCTTCATCATTAGAATGCAACATGTGATCATCATAGGAAGTAGGAGAAAGAGGTAGTCATGTTTGCAAGGTGAGGGTTTGACCTAGTACTTTGTTGAAGGGGACATAAGGATCCTAGATGTTTCTTAGGAATGCAAAAATAAAGGCATTGGGTTGTTTCCAACAAATGCAAACCACAAAAATCTCAAAATAAAAAATCACTCTTTTTTTATCCTAAACATAGGCATGGAAATTGCGAGTTCAAAAAAATGTAGGGAAATAAATCATACCCTATAATAGAAGATTTAAGTCCAATCCTAGATTTAATTAAACTTTAAAGTACAAGGAGTTGAGAGTAGAATAAAATATTGAAATATTAAGTAATTAAGATAGAGAAATGAAATAGTTGAGAAGAAATGCAAAACTTATTTGATCTTTTTAGCATGATGTCAAATTTGAAGTGTTTGATTAACTAATGCATTATGAAAAAGAATGAAAAATAGGATTTTCTACTAGAATAACGATCATGAGATTGTGGCAGTGATTAACTGATTTTTTGCATTCCTTCTTCAGTTGTCCTCTTTTTCCATATTTCCAAAACTTTACTCTTATCTTCTTAGGGATTATAGATTTTCCTCTTGACTTGGATTGATATTTATACCATTCCCCTTTAGATCCACTTTTGTCCTTGGGCCTTTGTGGAACATGCATGGTATCCTTAGAACCTTCATCATTGAACTTTCTCCTCATATCTCCATTGAGCATTGTAACAATAAAGGATTCCATAGTCACCTTTGCAACACTACCATTTATAACAAGCATTATGTTCTAATTTTTGGGTAAAGAAAAAAGTGAGAAGATACATTTGTCTTCCTCATCAACTTTAACATTTATTGAACCTATTTGACTCAAAAATTACATTAAAGGTGTCAAAATGTTCTACAGTAGAATATCCTTCCTTCATTTTTAAATAATATAAACATCTTTTGAGATATAACTTATTACTTTATAATTTTAGTTTGATAAATATGACCTATCCTCTTTTGTAATGTGAATGCAGGGGTCTCTTTTGATTTGAATAACAAAAAAAAAGCAAATTGGAGACAGCCAGATAAATTATTAGCAATCCAATTCAACAAACAAATGATAACCAAAAGTTGACCACTAGAGAATAGCAGGTTTTATATTGATTTTCTTCAAAGTACAGGCAGTGCAATGTCTCTTTCAAAAAATCAAAATTCCAGATAGATTCCAAGCCATAAGGTCTTGGTTTCCTTTTATAAAAGAAGCAAGAATCTTTAGACCTTTCACATTCAAAATGGCTCTTTGTATTCCTAACCCATGATATTATAATATTTGTCTTTTATAAGTCCAATTTAGATTTTCAAATATATTTGAATACATTTTGAAAACATGAAGAAAACATAAAGAGACAAAAATGAGAGAGTTCAAGATGTGGTGGTGCTATTTAATGCCATCATATGGCTCATTTCTCTTCTGCACCTCAACCTGTACTACTGATGATTCATCTCTAATATATTTCTCCTCCCATTTATATATTGTAAAATCACCAGGCCATTGGTAAGCCTAAATCTGAAGCAAGTTCTCGTAGTGATCTTTCCATCTTTTATCAAGCAAAGCTCTGACATCCATCACAAATTTTGCATACCCAGCATCCAATGCAATTACTCGGTCCAATATCATATTGAAACTGAGAATGCTAACATCTCCATCCTTCTTCAAAAATCCATAACTTGGAATACTATTTGGCCGAATTCCATCTTCCATGTGTCAAGACTTTTGATTTTCTCTTCTTCTATCAGTATGAAAGGAATAAATTTATGCTTGAGCATAGTAAAAGACTAAACCTTTGCTTGCATCTTCTGGCTTTCCCCATTCACATACTGGTATTCATCAATGATCATTTTGACTATTTTCTCAACGGGCTTCAAACCTATAGGGACATCAAGATTCCTTTGCACTACTAAGCACATCATAACCAAATTGTGATGATAGGGTTGCCATTTTTAAATAACAAATCTAAAATAGAAAAGTTTATCTTCAATTGCTCAATGGCTTGAGATAGAGAAGATAGAAATCATGGACAATACTGAGCTTATCCACAACCAATTTTACTCTATGCTCCAAAATTTTCTCAAAAATTTTAAAAACTTTCATCTTTGCCTCATTCTTTGTCATTTCATTTTGTTTATTCAAACTTTCAATTTCCTTTTCAAATTTCAATTTTGTTGCATTAAATTCTTCTGTAGACATTGTGACATCGCTGGCTATTTGTGCCATAGGGGGATGATAGGGTACAATGGGTTGACCTTGAGAAGAATTCACATCTTGCAATTGTTTCTTTAAATTCACATTTTCAAAATACAATTTGTTTACTTCATCATTCATTACTTTTTGAGATTGCTCATAATTTGTTAGTCTTTGTTCTAACCTCTTGACAAGAACATGAGTAAACATAGTAGTATGAGCATTGAGAGTAGCTACTTATGCTGCTAATGTATCTTGTAAAGTCTTTACCATAGCTGTACCCCTCATTTCTTGAACAATATCAAGCAATCTTGGTTTTCTTCTATTCTTCTGAGTAGTCCAAATTGTAAGGGTCTTTGTCTTTGGATTAAAACCACATCCACTTATGCCATCTTCATAATCAAATTCTAAAACAAGTTGTGGATCATGCTAACTTCTAACTTGGTCAAGCAACAATACCTTTTTCAATTCAAGGACAAGGATGATGAGCATATTACTTTTCAACACCATTTGTCTTGCCTCCTCTGGACTCACATCAATTTCAGCTACTTTTAATTCTTTGAAATTTTGTGTAATGATTTGATCATGTTATGTTTCATCAACACCCATTTTATTTATTACAACTTTTTCATTATATTCTTTCATTTTCATTTTCAACCAAAAATCTCTAAACTCTGGAGTTTTGATGAAGTCGTCATCTTCTATGAACCTCATGGATGCTATAATCCTTTCATCATCCTCCAACTCTTGTTCAACTTGGGTTTTCTCAATCTTCTTAGCCTCAGGCATATGTGCATCAGTGGGTTGACCAACCAATGGCTGATCAACCTCTTGCTCAACTCCCATGTGCCTCAAGATGTCAGCCACCTCATCATTATCCCCCACCCCTTTAGTCATTTCATAGAAGACAAGTGGAGATACCTCTTTTATCCTCATAGATGTCTGCTCCTAATGTTATGTTAGTACAAGATCCACAGGTCCCCGAATCACCACCAGCAAAGAAGCAGAGGAACTGATGCAATCATTTATAATTTTGAAAGTATTTATGGTAAATCTGAGAAGCAGCCTCCTAAGGCTACTAAACTTCCTTAGTTCTCTTCAAATGGTCTTTTTCTTCAACAAAGAATCCAAGAAATAGGGGATTCTTCCCTTTCTTTTCATCTTCAATATTTTTCAAGATATCCCATTTTCTCTTCCTACTATATACCTCATCAAAAGTGACAAGATTTCTTATCACATCCTCATCAAACAGGACCTAATGGGATATGGCCATTTTAGTCATAATTGATTGTCTCACAAGATTTATACGACCCTCAAGGTCACAATTCCTCTTAATACCCAATTTCAAAGAATATTTTGCCTTTAAAAAGGCTTGCAAATTTTCAAGAGTGTCAGAGCCAATAGACAAATCACCAAAAATTGTAGCATCAGGTAGAAATGTACCCTTCTTTTGTCTTTTCATTACCTCCTTTTCCATCCACATCATTTTCCACATAAACTCCATGAATACAATTCTGTCTGATACAAATTTTGGCAATATGTGAGGTGGCTGGGGGTAACCATACACTCTAATTATATTATGATCTGACTTGAAAAACCAATCAGCAAAATTACGATTGCAGCCTTGCTCTAGTTTGTGTCCAAGTGGCCTCAGCATTACCTTGACTTCCTTAGTCAACCTAGGTAACCAAATACCAAGAGAATTCAATATCTTGACAACAAACAAATCATGAAATACAATGTAGTCATTATTTCAGCAACATGAATCCCACTTATAACACCAAAACTAAGTTGGCAATCTTTGTCCTTTCTCATCAACCATACTTAGATCCATTTTTCTTGACCATTTTCCTCTATTTTGATATAGAATCAAGTGACACAATAAACAATAGACTTTGAAATATAAGGGTTGTTTGTTCTCCTTCACACAGAAGAATCCTTCTTGTAGTTTTTTCTCAATATGAGATGCAAAGTCGTATTCAGTATTCACCTTTGGATGTTGTATTTTCATAGCCATGATCATTAGGCTAGTTGGCATTCTTCCTTGTGTGTCAATTCCCAAGACATGGCACAATTTAAAATAGGTTCTCTTGAAATATACAACAAATTCTTCAACAGGGAAAGGCTCAGTAGTACTTGATGGAATGTCAATTTTTCTGTTGTTGGCCCCCCTTCTCATATATATTGGCAATTCATCTCTCCTAAGTGTTTTCCTTAGGCTTGTGTAATCATGTTCAAATCTCTGCAAATCCACTTGAGTGAGAGCTTGCCTGTTCATCATAAAATAGTCAACAATGACATTCCTGTGTACTGTTACCAATGGCAATCCATTTGGCATTCTAACTATTATAGTGGCAGGATGGTAAAATTGTCCTAGTGCCCTAATCAATTCAACATCCACAAATACAATGGGCACAACCAACTTTGTCAAATCCAATTTCCATGGATTTCCTATTGGTCCCTTGCCATCCCTTTTTGCATAAAAATACCAAAACAAATCCCACCTGGAGATAGGGATTGTAGCATCCTGACACCCTTTTGTTGCATCTATGAACATCTTATTTGGACCCTTGTCTATGAAAAGAGGCAATACTTCTAGCAGAGATTGTTGAAGTGGTCTTTTCTTAGGAACTACAGGCTCATCACATTTACTGGCAGACTCAGACCTCTTGGGTGCCATGTTTAATGACTTGAACAGGCTAGGGTTTTTCAAAATTCAACTTACTCTACCAATAACTAAAAAATAGAGTGAAAGAGCAAATGAACTTGACATGGCCAATTAATGTAGGTAGACATAGGAATAAAAGAATAGTATTTAAAATTAAAAATAAACCCATTCAAGTATGGATAAGAACAAGATTTGTATCTTCAGTCAGCATCACAGTCAAATTGGGGAACATTGCTAGTGATGAAATAGAGATAGAAATATATGCAAACTTCTAATCAAAGAGTGCGGGAATGAACTTACCCAGTTAATTGCAGTTTGCAGAAAAAACACACTGAGCTGAGTTACACCTTCTCCAAGTTGTGAATTCTCTGAAATGAGAAAATGCCAAGAAATCTTCGGATCTTATTAAGCCAAGGAGTTCATCATATCGCCATTACTCTGGTTCATGCCATGAGATCATGAAATCTTAGTATTCAATTCCTTTCTCATGATTTGATAGCAATTCTTGATAATCGTGACCCCACATTGAATGTGCTTGCTATATATTTCTTTTACCATGTCACCGCAAGGCTTGACTAGAAGAGGGCTTACCACCAGACTGCAAATGCTTAGATTGACCCCTGCGAGACTGCAGGATATTATTACCTGATGTCCATCTATTTACTGCCCACCCACAAATGTTATGAATCATCGTTGCAGGATAGAGGTGGCTTATAGCCACTACACTTCTATTTCATCCTTTATCGCCAAACCGCAAATGCTTGATTGACCCCTGCAGGACCGCAAAAAATTATTACCTAATGTCCTTTTGTTTACCACCAAACCACAAATGTTTTGAATGACTGTCATGGGACGGTGGGGCTAAAACCCATTACATTCTCGTCTTGCCACTCTACCATGCGCATCAGTTAAAACCCATTACATTCTCCCAATGATGGACCGATAGGCTTGGTGCAATGTATCAGCATGACTTGTGAGATTGGAGTGACTAAAAGTTGTCTCTCTACTGCTTTGTGTCTCTCCGACAAGGTCTTGGCATCGGTGGGACATGACACTTTGGTAAGAGTCTCACAAGGTCTTCATGTTACTCCGATGAAGGTTGACATTGACGAGACTGACATGTCGCTATGACTCTCTCTGGCACTCTAGGTCACTCTAATGAAGGCTCTATACAAATAGTTGTTGGTATAAATTTGTAACATCATTTCGATGGTTTGTGTCTTTCTGATGGAGGTTATGGATTGGCAAGATTATAACTATCAGCACTATTTGGAAAAGTCACTCTGCTGGTTGTGGTAAGTTTGATGTGACATCTGACAATGTCTTCCCAATGGTCATTAGCTATAGACTTTTGGTCTTGTCGGCAACAAAAGTGCCGATGGTTAACTATCTCGTGGTCATGTACATAAACTGCAAATGTTGACGTCGACTGGTGCATGTGGGACTATTGAGGTCTCATGAATCTGAATAGTTGTGGAAATGGTTATGAGCTGGGGTACTGGGAATGGTTTGAGAGTGGTGACATGGCCTCCTTGACATGGAAGAAGGATAGAAAAGACAACATTGTATTGGCAATACATATTACAAATATTGTTAATTGAACGATTGCCTTTTGTAATTGTCTAGTCTGTTATGGTAGTCAAACTGAATGTTCTCTTCTGTAATGTGATATATTAATGCATGGTAATAGAGGATAGTGCGATGAGAGACAAATAGAAAGAAGAGGAGTGACTATCGAATAATCTCCAAATGGAACAAGATGTTAATCTCCATGAAAGGCCTTAGTGCCTAAATTGTATTGTAACTATATTTTCTATTGTTGAATAATACAATGGTGATCTAGGCTTTTGGACTATGGGTTTTTTTACCTGAAAGGGTTTTTCCCATGTAAATCTGTGTTCATCTCTTCTGTTCCATCTTTCATGTTTAATGGTTCTATTATTGAAATTGTATAATTCTTATTGTTGAAACTCATTAATGTTTCTTGTACTTTCCTCTAAGGGTTAATGTTGGAAATGAACTATGTCTGATTTGCTTTGTGGCATAGTTGTGAGTGTTTTTGAGGCAATCTAATGAAATTTAGAGTTACCGAAGATACCATTGTTCTTAGATGTTCATTCTAAGTTGCACTCATTTCCTTACAACCCCTAAACCATAAACCCTAAATAATGCCCCTAAGCCCTAACCTAGCCCTAACCTGCCATAAAACTTAAACCCCTAAATCCTAAACCACAAACCCCTAAACTATAACCACTAAACCCAAGCAACCCTAAACCTCTATCTCCATATCTCCCTATCTAGCCCTATCTCTATCATTGCTCTACCTCTAAATATCTCTCCCTATGTCTCTAGCCATGTCGCTCACTCTCTATATCTCCCTATTGGTCCTCTCTCTCCAAACGCTAAACCCTAAACCTCTAAACCTTAACCTCTAAACCATAAACCCTAAACGCTAAATAATGCCCCTAAACCATAAACCCTAAATAATGCCCCTAAACCCTAAACCCTAAACCCTACTAAACTCTAAACCCTAAACTTGAGCAATGCTAAATTCATAAATTCTAAATAATGCCCCTACACTTTGACCACTAACCCCAACTTTGTCTCTCTCTGACCTATTTATTATCTACCAACTCCTAGCTAGTTAAACCCTTTTCCTAGATTTCCTAGTTTTCCTTTTCCTTCCCAATTTCCCTTTATATCCCACCATATTTTCCCTATTTTACTATTTTCCACCTCTCCTCTCATCATTCTTTCTATTGAATGAACTTTAGTTTTATCAACTTGTTTCCATTTCATCCAACAGCCAATTTATATCATCATCCCTCTTTTAATCATCTCCTAGTTTTCTTGTTTCCATTTTCTTTGTTGATAAGAGAGAGAGAGAGAGAGAGAGAGAGAGAGAGAGAGAGAGAGAGAGAGAGAGAGAGAGAGAGAGAGAGTCCTATAACTTTTTTTGTTCATTAATTCCTTCATCGATAAGGGAGAGGGAGAATTAATATAAGGGAGAGATAGGAAGATATAGGAATGATAGGGGAGAGAGGCAAGAGATCAAAGAGAGATAGGGAGAGATAGCCAAGTAGAGAGAGATAGAGAAGACATAGATCATAGAGAGAGATAGAGGAGACAGAGGGGAGAGATAGGGAGATAGAGAGTGATCACTAGAGAGATGTCTAGACTAGAGATAGGGAGATAGAGAGACATGCAAGAGATAGGGAGAGATAGATAGGTATGTAGAGAGAGAGAGGAGATAGATTGGGAGAGATATGAGAGGAGACTGTCGAGCAAGAGATATGGAGATAGAGAATGAGTGAGATGTCAATCTAAAGAGATAGGGAGAGAGATTGAGAAGTAGAGGAATGATAGCTAGAGAGAGGGAGATAAGGGAGAGATAGGGAGATAGAGGTTTAGGGTTGCTTAGGTTTAGGGTTTAGGGGTTAGGGATTAGGGGCATTATTTAGGGTTGAGGGATTTAGAGAGAGAGAGAGAGAGACTTCTTTTGACATGCAACCATAAACCCTGAATAATGCCTCTAAACCCTAAACCTCTAAACCTTAAATACATAATGCCCCTAAACCCTAACCCCTAACCCCTAAAACATATATAAACCCTAAATAATGCCCATAACCCCTAACCCATAAACCCTAAAATTGAGAAACCCTAATTAACCCCTAAATCCTAAACCCTAAATTCCAAACCCCTAAACCCTTAACACTAAACCCAAGAAACCCTAAACCTCTATCTCTCTATCTCTCTATCTCTATCATTCCTCTACCTCTCAATCTCTCTCCTTGTGTCCTCTCTCTAAACACTAAACAAGAAAAATTATAGGACTCTCTCTCTCTCTCTAGCTATCTCCAGATCAGAGTAACCCTAAACCCCAAACCCCTAAACTCTAAATCCAAGCAACTCTAAACCTCTATCTCCCTATATATCCCCTATCTCCCTATCTCTATCATCCCTCTACCTCTCAATCTCTCTCCCTATGTCCCTAGCCATGTGCATGTGCCTCACTCTCTATCTCCCTATCTCTCTCCATAGTCTCCTCTATATCTACCTATCATTCCTCTCTCTCTATAAACTCTAAGCCCTAAAACTGTAAGTACTTAAACCCCTAGCCCCTAAACAATAAACCCTAATCCTAAATAATGCCCCTAAACCCTAAACATCTATCTCCCTATCTCTCCCCTCTCTCCCTATCGGCTTTGTCCCTCTACCTCTCAATATCTTTCCCTATGTCTTTGGCCATGTCCCTCACTCTCTATCTCCCTATCTCTCCCCTCGGTCTCTTCTATATCTCCCTATTGGTCCTTTATCTCTCTCTAAACCCTAAACCTCTAAACCTTAACCCCCAATACCAAAACCATAAACCTTAAACCCTAAATAATACTCCTAAACCCAAGTAACCATAAATTAGGCACTTAATTAGGTGCTAAAATAGATACTAAAACAAGCACTAGATTTATGCGCTACATAAGGTGCTAAATAAGGTGTTAACATAGTTGTTAAATAGGCACTAAATCATGCATCAAATGTGGCGCTAAATTAGGTGCTATAGTAGAAGCTAAATTAGATGCTAATTTAGGTGCTAAATTAGGTGCTAATTAGTGCCTAATTTAGCGTCAACTTGTTCTAGTCAGTGCAAAAAACACCAATAACAGCGCCATCTCAATAAATAGCTTTGATTTTTTCAAACAAATAGAGAAAAATACATTAAAACAGTGGGTGGAAGCAAAAAATAGAGCAAAAAATGGAGCTAATCATAGGGATTTGTTGTAGTGAGTCCAAGTCCTACAAGGAAGGTAAGAAGCTTAAGTGATATCTATCAAAGAAGTACAATCCAAGCACATGAAGAGAATCCTATAGGTGAAACAATATTTTTTTCTTTATTCTCACAATCTATTTTTGAACCATCGTGTTATAAAGATGCATGTGTTAATGAAGTTTGGGTGCAAGAAATCCAAGAAGAGATGGATGCTATTCATAGAAATGGTACTTGGGAGCTTAAAAAGCTTCCTCAAGACAAGGAAAAGATTGGCACTAAATGGGTCTACAAGACTAAGTACCATAGTGATGGGAGTGTTGAAAGCCACAAAACAAGATTAGTTACTAAAGGATTCACACAGAGGTATGGCATTGATTATGAAGAAACATTTGCACACATAGCCCAACAAGAGACTATTAAAATGTTGATTTCCCTTGCAGCCCAAAAGAAATGGAGTATCCATCACAAGGATGTGAAAAGTGCCTTCTTCAATGGGTACTTAGATGAAGAAATTTATGTGGAACAGCCACAAGGTTATGAGGTGCAAGGAAAAGAACATCATGTCTACAAGCTGAAGAAGGCCTTGTATGGCCTCAAGCAAGCACCAAGATCTTGGTATGCTAGGATTGATAGGTATTTTCAGTAGAATGGCTTCAAGAGAAATGAGAGTGAGCCTACCCTCTACTAAAAACAATAAGGTAATGATATTCTTATTGTGAGTTTGTATTTTGATGATTTGTTGTATATGGGCAGTAGTTCTAAGATGAAGGAGAGTCAAGAATGGAGGTCCAGGCGATGTTTTATTTTAGTCACAATCATTGATGACCTTATGGCTCAACAATGTTATCTATTTTATAGCCATTATGGTTTATTATATGGAATGACTATGTTATCTATTTCAGAGACAAAAGTGATATTTTTGTGGCTTAGTTGTCGTATTTAGTTCATAGCCAAATGTGTTATTATTGTGGCATGATTGTCTTGGTATTTTCATAGTCATTCTATTGTTATTAATACTGGACTGTATTAAACCCCATCCCTATCATTATGACTAAAATTTGTGTCAACTATGTTGAATTAAACCACAGTCATAGGGATAATATCATATATGGTTTTTGTTTATTCACACTTTTGTCTAAAGAATAAACAAAGTGTATTATTTGTGAGGAATTTGGGCCTTGACTAAGTAAGTTTTGTGTCTTTAAATTATATGTGTTGAATTGAACATCATAGACCATAATGTGACATTGTAGTTTGACTGTTGTAGCATTTGTGACTTCATCATTTGTAAACCTTGAGTTGTAACTGTGTATAATTTTGTCACTAAATTTGTTGTTTTATACTTTGAGCAAAAGTAATATTTTTTTTGGCTCAGTTGTGGTATTTACTTCATAGCCAAATGTGTTATTATTGTGGCATGATTGTCTTGGTATTTTCATAGTCATTCTATTGTTATTAATACTGGACTGTGTTAAACCCTATCCCTATCATTATGACTAAAATGTGTGTCAACTATGTTGAATTAAACCACAGTCATAGGGTTAATATCATATATGGCTTTTGTTTATTCACACTTCTATCTAAAGAATAAACAAAGTGTATTATTTGTGAGGAATTTGGCCCTTGACTAAGTAAGTTTTGTGTCTTTAAATTATATGTGTTGAATTGAACATCATAGACCATAATGTGGCATTGTAGTTTGACTATTGTAACATTTGTGACTTCATTAGTTGTAAACCTTGAGTTGTAACTATGCATAATTTTGTCACTAAATTCGTTGTTTCATACTTTGAGCAGGAGAAATTTTCTATATCCTCGAGCTCATTATTTTTACTATTTGAACTTAGACTTTATATTTCTATTAGCTATTTTAGGGTTTGTGCACTTAGGGATTAACGTTCATTTGAATATGATCTACAAGTTGTTCTATGTTATAAATCTTATTATGTCAATTACTATTATCTGGTAATGTTTGAATAATATGAGAGTCACTATAAAAGTAGCAATGAATGTCACAATTATGTTGAATTGATCTTTTGGTGCTCCATTAAATTTATTGTGAGATTCATTATATTCTTTGGTGGGGATACCAAGATCCTGCCAAAATCTCATAGACAAGGAACCAACTTTGATGGGGATACCAAGATAAACAAGTGGGAGGGCCCAAATCTAGGGCCTAAGAATCCATGCATTCTTGTTCTGAATAAGTTGAGGAGTATTAAAGAAGAATATTAAGGACTTGTCTTCATTAATTCTCTAACATGAAGTAGCCATATAAGTATCTAGAGCTTTCCTAAAGTTAATTGCCTCATTTACCCTAGCTAAACCCATCAAAGTTTTGTCATCAACAAATTGTAAATGAGAATGAGGAGGCAAACTATTGTCTGAAATCTAGCCATGAATCAATCCCTAACCCACATGAGATTTTATGATTCTTCCTAATGCCCACTGATAGAGGGTCCCCTACCTAATGCCACTAGTAGCACAAAACAACATAAAGGGCTCACTATTGATTAGGATAGAGAAATAAGTCAACATAACACAACTCATAACCCAATCTACCAAATCATTTCTAAAACCAAATGCCAATACGAATTTATGAAGAGAAG
This sequence comes from Cunninghamia lanceolata, assembly GCA_027924645.1. Classification (NCBI taxonomy): domain Eukaryota; kingdom Viridiplantae; phylum Streptophyta; class Pinopsida; order Cupressales; family Cupressaceae; genus Cunninghamia; species Cunninghamia lanceolata. Next base: position 23,901,777 of record BSBN01000078.1, read on the forward strand.
TCCATTTGACTCTATCATAAGCTTTGGCCATATCTACCCTAATAAACATTGCTTTATCCTTGGAATTTGCCATGGAATGAATAGCCTCCATTGCCACAACAACCCCATCTAGAATTTGTATTCCATCCATAAATCGACCTTGCTCCTCCAATATTAGCCTATGGAGCCAAGGTTTAAGCCTTTCTGCAATAAAATCAAATTTGATAATCTCCCAAAATTCCTGAATGAACTCAACTGGAAAGCCATCCAACTCAGGGGCCTTCTCTTTTTTCATCTGAAACACTATCCTCGCCAACTCCATCACGAATATGTGATAGAAGATAGTGTCACTCATCTCATTAGTCACCTAAGAAGGGATACACTCCAGAACCTTATTCTCCTCAATAACTACTGAGGGAGAGTCCTCCATAAACAAATCTAAGAAGAATTGAGAAGTCTCTGTATAAATCTCTCAGCAAGAGGACAAAAAAAAACCTTCGTAAGACGACAAGGAAGAAATCCCATTCCCATGTCCCCTATCTTTGATGGTATTATGGAAGAAAGAGGTATTTCTATCTCCATCTTGGACCCAGTCAATCCTCTCATTTTTCTTCCAAAAAATTTCCTCACACAATTCCCATTCCACCAACACCTTCAAGGCTTCGGTTTCCTCTTAGAGTCTCTCCATAGTGAGACCCAACTCTCTAATCTAGCAGGTAATAAGATCCACCTGGGATTGAATAGTTGTCTTAGCTTGAAAGATATTACCATAATTTTGTCTATTCCACTTCTTAAGATGAAACTTCACCTTCTACAACCTTTTAACAAAAGAGTACATAGTAGTACCATCAAATCTTGTAGAGAAGGGTCTCTGAGCCACATCAACTGAAACTTAAAGGAAGGATTCTTAGCTAATCCATATAAGGAGATTGATATATTAATAGGCCAATGGTTCGATTCCTACCAATCTAGATTCTCCAAAGTCGTAGCCCAATTGCTACCTATCTAGAAACTAGAAACCAAAAACCTATCCAGCCTTTCAAAGATACAATCTGCACCACATCTTCTATCACTCCAAGTAAATAAACCATTGGAGGACTTTACATCCACAAGATGAAGGAAAAAATATTATCTCTAAACATCTTAGAAGAAGTATCTGATCTGTCTAAACCCCCCTTATTTTCATCCAAACTAATAATCACATTAAAATCCCTAGCCATAATCCAAGGAAAGAAAGGGTCTAAGGACCTAACATACCAAATATGAGACTAGAGAGAAGTCTATCCCTAAGCATCAACGATGACATAAACATTGGTGAAAAGAGTAGCTTCACCTGATTTGTAACTAGTCGCAACCACTGACATAGAGAATCTACTAGAGAATGACCAAAGAGGAGAAATCTTGCACAGGTCCCATAAGTGAATAACTCCAGCTGGACTACCCTAGGCCCCAATACATTGCCACTGACCTCTAACCCATAAACCAGCAGCTATGCTAGACATACCTTCCACTGACAACTTCAATTCCTGAGTGAGGACCAAATCAGGAGAATGAACACGAATCAACATGGTACTATTAACATCATATAATATTATAAACTTTTTAAGGAACTAAATTCTATATTAGTTAAACAATATTAATAGTTAAACCATTTTAGGAATTAAATTTTATATTAGTTAAACAATATTAATAGTTTAAATGTTTGAATACAATCCATAAGATTTTACACTATAATCTTCCTATATATATATATATATATATATATATATATATATATATATATGTTACATTACAACTATTTTATTTTATTTTATAAAATTTTATTAATTTGTTTGTCATGTTGTGCTTATTATTAACTATTAATATTTTGACATGTAAATGGCTATCAAATTTAAAGTAAAAGGTAAGAGTTTTTGTTAACATGTTCACACCATTCAATATTAACTAGAAAAACTAATTAGAGATTATTAACTAGCATATCTATATTTAAAAAATATATCTAAATTACACCAAGAGATATCCTTCTTGAGGCACCTATTCCACCTATGTGAGGTAAATTGATTAAAAAATAGGCACCTTGAGAAGGATATCTCTCAGCATACTTTAGATATATTTTTAAAATAGAGGTATGCTAGTAGCACCTAGAGTGGCAAGCTTAATTCTAGCTATCTTATATATCTTAAGAATTATTATAATTATATAATATATTATTATAAATATAGGTTAGAGATATTACTATAATATGTTATATATTAATTATATATAATATAGCTCTAACCCTAATGTTAATCATGATAGTAATTCTAACCCTAACCATAGTTCTATATATAGATATAAATGTAAATAACTTTTGGTGTTTTATTGTAACTATAACCCTAACCCTAACATTCAGGCCAATACTAACACTAATTATAACCCCAATGCTAATCCTAATTCTAATCATAGTTTTAACCCTAATTCTAACATAAACCCTAATCCTAATTCTAACCATAATTTTAACCCTAACACTAAATCCAACTATAATTTTAATCGTGATTTTATCCCTAACCCTAATTCTTACCCCAATACTAATTCAAATCCTAATTCAAACACAAATTATAACTCTAACCCTAACCCTAACCCTAACCTTAACATTAATCCTTATAGTAATGCTAACCCTAACTCTAATTGTAACCCTAACCCTAATTCTACCCTTATATATGTCCTTATATAATATAATAGGTATGCTAGAATTATATATAATATAACCCTAATCCTAAAATTAGTCCTGACAGTAATTCTAACCCATAGTCTAATTCTATCCCTAACCCTACTAGTAACCATATTTATAACCCTAATTCTAACTTGATCCTAAACCCTAACCCTAATCCTAATTGTAGGCCTAACTTCTAATTTGAACCCAAATTGTAACTATAACTCTAACCTTAATGTTAATCCTAACAATAATTCTAACCCTAATTTTACCCCTAGATCTACTTAATTCTAATTATATTCCTAATTCCATCCCTAATCCCAACCTTAATTCTAACCATAGTTCTATATATAGATATAAATGTAAATAACCTTTGTTGTTTTTTTGTAACTATAACCCTAACCCTAATGTTCACCCTAATTCTAACCCCAACCCCAACCCTAATTCTAACACTAATTCTAGCAATAATGATAACCCTAATTGTAATCATAACCCTAAATCCAATTATAATTCTAATCTTGATTTTATCCCTAACCCTAATTCTCGCCCCAGTACTACTTATATTACTAATTCAAACCCAAATTATAACTATAACCCTAACCTTATCATTAATTATGATAGTAATGCTAACCCTAAGTCTAATTCTAATCCTAACCCTAATTCTAAGCATAATTCTAACCCTAACGATAACCCCAATTCTATCCCTAACCCTAATTCTAGCGTAACCCTAATTCTACACCTAACCCTCATTTTATCACTAATCTTAATTCTATCCTTAACTCTAACCCTAATTCTAACTCTAACCCATGTCATAAAATTGATTCCTCACCTCAATATTAGTGTTCCATTGTCCCTCACCAATATTTAAAAGTCATATTGTATCACATGGAATTGACCCCTAACTTTGAAATATTAAAACTTACGATTTTGTTGACTCTTTTTTTTCCTCGCGAGTGTATTACTTTTTTTTATATTGATCAAAGAAAATATTTACAAAGAATAGAACAGTCAACATGGACTACCAGAAAGAACTAGCAACAATTGCAGCACTGGAAGCAACCATATAATGGCACTGATACAAAATAAACCTACAAAGCTAAAATAAAACAATTGACATAAAAAACCAGCATACAATAGACAACTATACCACAAGAAAGAGAAGCCATATAATGGCAACATAAAACCAAATGCAAAATATAAACCTATGACATAACATCTATCACAAGCCTGTGAAAGGCAAATAGTCCATACACAAAGGATACAGTAGAATAAACTCAATAAAAAGGGCCATCAACATGATCACTACCCCCAAACTCGAAGGAAATAAATTCATGTAAGTCTTGTTCAAGCTTGACTGTAACATTCTCCTGTATCTTCAATTAGAACAACAAATAAACTCTGCCTTGTAACACAATCTATCACACAAAGAAGTCATCCAATGCCAATACTCAAACCATCCAACCATCCCATCACTCATTCAGTTTGTACATAACTCAAGAATTGAGTATTTAGAATTGAAGCAAATTTCAACTTGATTTGATTGAGCTGAAAGGTGATCTTTTCATTTTTCTTTGATAAACCTAGAAGCTGTGAGAACAAAGAAGCAATCTAGAACAAGATGTCAGAGTAAAACCATAGACTTGCTAATTCTGAATGAAAATTATGAGAAAACACTGCTAAACATCTAGTCTTCCATAAATAAAATAAAATTCCCTGTCTAGACTTGGTACACATTTTGTATGATATATCACTTTTAGGGTCTTCTATATGTGATTTCTGATGGCATTATCATTGTGATTACTTATTGTTTTTTTATTGTAACTATAACCCTTTCTAATCCCATTAGGTTTCCATTTTCATATCTAATATACCACTAATTCTAACCCTACTCCTAGATCTAATACTGGAGTTAGTGTTAGGGTCAGGTTTAGGATTGGGTCATTTCAAATGATTTCATTGATACAATATTAATTCCCAAATTTATATTAATAGATAAAACCTTTTGCTATGGAGTAATTGTTTAAAGACATCATTTGACATCATAAGCTAAACATATAATATGAAGTATTCCAATGCATGTACATTGCCACCCTATTACTTGTACACATAAAAAAAAGTATTTGTCAACATAATATTCTTATCTATTTCTTTGTAAATACTCTTACCTTTCAAAATTACACAAATCATTCGTATCATGGTTGTTTGATTTGAGTTCCACAAAACACTCATGTTTTGTTTGGATCTCTTAGCCTTGTTTTAGGATCTTACCTTTTTAACCCCAAAATTACACTCATTTGTTTCAAACTTTTCTTATTTAAAAGCCAAAAAAAATCATATATTAAAATTTTTAGTAACTATTGTAATAATCTTTTAGTCTAAATATTTCCATAATTTGGGTGCATTTCTTTCCAATTTGTAATCTATTTTATATTGTGTTGTGTGAATTTTCACAATACAATTGAATTGCATACCAAAACCCAATTTCTTTTTTGATTCTTCTTGTCATGATCCGCTTCTACCCCTTGAACATATTTTATGGTACTTAGAGCTTCAAGTTTGATTAGAGTTATCATATCATACTATGCATAATTAATTACTTTTTATTTTAATGTTTAATGGTATGCATTTTATTATTCAAATCATATCTTTTATATTACTAACACACATAAAAGGATATTAATGACCCTTCTAAATAATGTCAAGTCATCAAAAAAATAAAATAATAATAAAAATAAATAAATATATTTATTTGTCACAATTTAGAATTTTAAATAAATAAACTAAATCAAAAAAAGGTACTCTTCTAGAAATTCAACTTCCCTCATTCCATGTCAATTTTCAAAGACATCATTTATTGATTAAATGAGGTTTTCCACATAAATTTATTGCAAATTGAAAAATTGGAAGAGAAACATTTAAAGAGTAGACTTGACTTTCAAATCCAAGATTTTTCCACCATGTGCATGGAAAAAAATTGTTGTAGACAAGGGTTGATTTTTTCTATAAATAGCCTAGAAGAGAGAAGGGAAGACACACTTGGCTCTGGTTTAGAATGTTGGATCAACCTGAAAGAGGACTTCTTCTCTTCTTTTGAAAATTTTGTTCATTGTCAAGTCGATTGTAAGAATTCATGAATTTTTACTTTTCAATTTAAGTTTTGGGCTCATGAAATGTCTTAGAATAGTTGTAAAATTTAATTATAGTTTGAAAACATTTGAAAGAGATATTGTGCATAAGTTCTGTAAAACCTAATTATAGTTTGAAAACATTCGAGAGAGATATTGTGCATAAGCTTTATAAAACTTAATTATAGTTGGAAATCATTCAAGAAAAATTGGTGCATAAGTTCTTTGTGAAGAATTTAATTTACCGTGTAATTCTTTCAATTCTAAAATCAATCAAGAGAGAATTTGTGTATAAGTTTTTGTGAAGGATTTGGTGATTGGTAGTATATCCTCTGTCCATCCCCCGCTTCAACTCCCATTTTAGCACAGACAAGGTGAACACTGCGAAAGGTTGAGGAATTTGGCCTTACCTTTGCCAATTGCATTCTTTGCTTGATAGTTTCTACCATTTTTTTAACAAATCCATTTTGTGTCTATCCTGCAGTCACTGCCATTCATAAGACCACAATTCTTTTAGGCATTTTGTGAAACAATTGACGTGCCATGTTTGGGCTCCCTCATTTTGCATATATGTCTAACATAGTATTTCCAACTATAATACCTAACAAAAATCCCCAACCTTTATGCTTTGAGGGACAGCCATACCCTTCTCCTGAGTGTCCATTTGGCTTTACACCTGTCAATTGCATTTTCTTGAATGTATCTAAAGTCTTTTCAACAAATCCATTTTGTGCATATCGTGCAATCATTCTGAGTCGTCATTTCTTTGAGGCATTCTGTCAACTAGTTGACATGCCTTGTCTATATATACATCTACTAGAGTATTTTGAATTATAAATCCCCTTCCATTGTACTTTGATGGATGACCATACCCTAGGAGGATGCTGGAAAATGTTTTGGAAATTGTCTCTAGACCTGCCAATCACATTTCCTTCAAAAGTTTCTAGATCTTTTTGAACAAATCCATCTTGTGAATAACCTGCGACCCTTCCAGTCCATGAAACCGTATTTCCTTGGGAATTTTGTCAAACAGTTCATTTGCTTTGTGTGTGGTTCTACATTTTGCATACATATGCACTAGGGCATTTGCAACTACAACATGCTTTTATGTATGTCCATACCCTGTTCGACAGCTCCCACGTGTAAGGTTGTGAAATTTGACTTTACGCCTACCAATTGCATTTGCTTGAATGTTTTTGCGCCTTCTCAACAAATCCTACAATCATTGCGTTCCAGGAGTGACGTCTCCTTGAGGCATTTTGTCAAACAGGTCATGTGTATTATCTCTGCTTCTACTTTTGTTGCATACATACCAGAGCGCTCCCAACCTTAATATCTGACAAAAATTCCCTTCCGTTATGTTTTGATGGATGACTATACTCCCATCCAAAGCTTTGATTTGTGCACAGGCATGGAGGAGGCTGGCAAAGGTTGAGGAGTCGGTCTTTACACCCACCAGCTGAATTTGCTTAAAAGTTTCTAAGGAATTTTCAACGAACCCCTTTCAAACATACCCCAGTGCAGTCATAGCGTTCCATGAGATTACATTTCTATTAGGCATCTTGTGAAACAATTCAGGTGCTCTATCTATGCTTCCACATTTTGCACACATGTCTACCGAGTCTCTCGCAATTACAACATATGGAAGAAATTCCCCTTCCGTTATGCTTTCAAGGATGCCCCTTCATTTATACTAGAAATCTAACATTTTTGGTGTGTGTATATATATACTAATTGTTGTATATTCAGTTAATGTCTTCAATACATAAGTTTAATGTACAATTAGAACACAATAGTTGGAGAATATGCATGTATACATATAACCCCACCAAATGTAGATTAAAATACCTAGCAAATCTGTTAAATTGAGCACAATAGTTGCAAATTATACACAAAATACAAAATGGTAAAAATTATACTTGGTGGTAACGTAAATAGCAAAATAAAATATTGGTTGTTATAGATTCTTTGAACAACCATCCAATGTGAGTGTAATTACTAGGTGCATTATGAACCTTGGATATTTGATCAATAGTGTCCAATTTCATACCTAATAATGTTATTGATAGAGGCAAAAATAACATTATACATTTCAAAAGTAATTATTGAAATAGCTATTAGATTTTGATTTTGACAAGTGAATATGTATGAGTTTATAACCATGGGATTTGTGTTATTAATTAAGTTAATTGTTAGCAAGCAATGAGAGTAAGTCAATTTCACTTTAAATTATTGACTCCTTCATAAATAGAGCTATATGAAGAATAAATTATATTTTATTATATCAATCCTTTTTTCACGGCTACTACCAAAATAATAATTGAATTGATTAAATAAATCATTAGGATAATTGCTTAACAAAAATGAATTTGATTTGTGATAAGACAAAATGAATTTATTGAAAACAACATATATTGACTTAGTAAATTTAGAATGTCAACCTTTATATATGGGTACATAAGTTATGGGTGTCAAATGGGATACTTTGGAAATTGAATACAATTAAAGACATCATATTGATTTCCTTAGAAGAAAGTACATTAAAAATATTTTAAGGCAACATTAAAATTTACTGAATAATGAGTGGAGTAAATGAACTACCTTGTCCCTTGAGCATGAAGTTTCAAAGACAAAGGTCTTTTAAATGAATGAATGTTATAGTAATATAAATTATGACCATGGAGGAATCATGATTAGAATCGAGAAGTTCTTTCAATTGGTTGTTAGTTGGAAAGTTATAAAACCTCAGAGCAACTGATTACTATTTTTAGGTAACAAGAATCATTATTTATCTTTGATCGAGTTATATTCACAAATTTATTAACTATGGAAATTATTTAGTTTTAAGAAAGTATAAACCCATTTAGGGAGTTTAAAGTAAGCCTCTTATTGAGACATCTCTCTTATTTTACAACATTTATTAAGTCCTTATTAAAAGTATGTTTGTAATGATCATGTAAGAAATCGTATCAATTCTTTACTTTTGGAACAAAGTCTATTAGATGTATGGAAAAATAAGTTATCAAGATTCCTTGTTTTTCCAACACTAAATCTTTACATACATTACTGATAGAACATCTTTTCTAGTTTATGTTGTGTACAATTATGAATCAATAAAATTGAATTATCTTTTCTAGTCCCATTCATTACATATAAGTGAAATGATCAAGCATCTTTACTATACTTTACTTCATTATGTTTTAGAGAAGTATCTTTCCTTTGTCAATTTCTTTATTAGTTACTATGCAAGTTTTTCTTTTCTAACAGATAGGTAAACTTAATATACAAACATCTAAACATAAAACAAATCGCAGTGTTCAGTTTTTACGATACCTTTGTGTCACATTTACGAGTAATGCCATCGCGTTGAACCAAGTACCTCGCGCCTAACATAGCTGCAATAACGATGTGTGGGTACCGTCCCTCTAAATCATCGGGGAGTAATAAGGGACATGTTGGAAGCTAAATCTGCAGGAAGGAAAATTCTCCTCGGATCTCTCATTAAAAAGATTAAATAAAAGATGAGCCTATTGAAATAGTTGTATGATGATTACCTTGTGAATCTTTAAGTATTAAGGCTAAAATGCTCATTTAGAAAACACTTCAAACTATCAACAAAAAATAAGGATTATTGATAATGCGAGTCTAAATAAGAGATGACTTGTAAAATATTAGATAGGGCTACTATTCTGAATCAGATACCCTATTTGCAGTATGCTCTCACCTCGTCTTCACGAATCTTGGTGATCAAAAAGCACTAGGGAATTGGGAATGGACTTAGACATGAAATTACCTAATTTGGCTTGAGAAACTAAACTAGATTTCATGAGAAGACACCTGATAGGGATTCCTCCACACTAGGACTAACTAACAAACACCCCTTTAGGTGTTTGTGGTAGTGGAATAATTTCCTTCTCTATTTCACCGAGTGGGTGGCAGCGGACGAAGAACTATCTGGGCTAGGAAATAACCCTAGAAAGGGCTAGATATCTACTCACAATTGCATCAAACATAGTGCAAAACATAACTACATATTTGCATTCCCTGTGTCAGTCGCATCCGAAGGAGAGGGGCCTTGATCCCGTGGATATAGGGTATGTAGGTAGTCAGGATGGTGAAGGATGCCCCAGTACTCAGGTCCCCCAGATATAGGGTGTTCTTTTATAGTTTCTGTGTAGCCATTTGTAAGTCGTGTTAACATGAGATTATCTAGTTAGTTTTCTGTAGTTGATAAGGATACAAGTCACTAGGGAGAAATCAAGTTGTCAAAAGTGAATACAAGATGTAATGAAGAACTTAAAGTATGTGCGATCCATTGTTCTTATAGGTTATCTTGTGTAATGTACCTTCTCTCGTAATGTACTCTCTCTCTCTCTTCACTAGATTTAAAATTGGTGATCTTTCAGGACTTGATGATTTTAGAAAACTAAACCAAGTTTGTCTCATCTCGATAACATGCATTAAGCACTTCTTAGAATTAATAGAAAAATTTCACATTTCCTGCATCTGTTAGATCAAAAAATTTATTTCCTCTCTATTTTAAAACTTAGAGTTAGTATTATTTTGTTAAGGATGAGCCTGGTCCTTACATGTGGTACCAAAGCCAAGTTTCAAACACTAGGCCTGGAGGTCTGCTAACATAAAATATGGAAATAATTAAGATATAAGGTGTTATAATATGACATTAATGATATTCCCCCTCTTGGGATCTAATGATCATCCAGTTATTGATAAATGTGGAGAGAAACATGCGAATAAAAGGAAATGGTAAGGCCATAGATAAACCCTCCCTAGAGAGTGACGTGAATAACTTGATGTCAGTGATAGTATGTGTAATAAGACAACAGTAGTTAGGTACATGAAAACTGTGAGACTTGTGGATTCTCTTAATGGATCTTTTCATAATGGCATGCCCTAGGTTGTGTAGGGGCATGTGACTATTCGTGTTGATTTTCAATACAAAAAGATGATAAGGTTGTTCCAAGTTGTGTGGGGAATGTTTAGTGTGACATGGTGATTTATTAGGTGGTTTGAAGACCACTGTATGATTTATCTCTTTTAGTGATAGAAATCCACCCAATTCCCCTACTCCTCTTAGGTGGTCTTGTTGTAAGGCTACATGTTGGTTGTAATATTCAAATTTCATGATATTGTTGAATTATTTATTCTTGAGCTAAAGGTTTTACTTAAATGTTAAGATAGCAGTGTTTTGTTTCTTTGGGCTAATTAGTTATTTTTATTGTCAACAAAGTATGCACCCAAATGCTAATCTATCAACTTAGCCACTTGTTGACACATGAGAACACTCCTAGGCCTGTGGGTTACCTAAAACTTGGAGTGAACCTCCAGTGTGAGCTAGTTCTCTTGGTAACTTCATCTAATCTAAATGACTATGAGGAAATGGTTGAAAAGATAGCTAAAAATGAAATCCTGAAACCTAATGATATTTTACCAAAATTTTAACTTATTAGAATGATCTCACTCAGAAATAGCTTCTCAAGACAATAACCTTCACAATCTCACATTTGTATACAACACAAAATTGATTTATGCCAAGGTTTAAAATCTAACACAACATGCAACCTACATCATATGAACTTTTTGCACCCACACTTGCAATAAAAGGACATAAAAAGGATCCAAAAGATAGAATCACAATGATAACATCTAACTATTACTACAAAATGAGACAAGAATTGAGATAGGAATGCTCTGTTGTTTCTATTGAATGGAAAGGAGTATATCAAACTAAGAATCTAAGTATAAAAGTGTTTACAAAACTCTCTACAGGTGAACAAGTGAGGAAGAAACAATATTTTGAACTGAGGAAAAAACAATTTTTTCTCCAATATATGCCTCCAATATTTCTAAGATGGAAAATACAAAAACTTTGCAAAAATCTCTCCAAAAGAAACCTTCCAAGTCATTTTCGAGATCCATAAAAGAGCCTTAAAAATTGTGCCCAAAATGTCCCTAAACTGGATGTAAAACCTGCTGAAATCCTCTGTCAAGTGGCCCCACCAAAAAGATGCAAAAAATCAAGCCCTATCTGATAGGAAACTAAAAAAAAAACTCCAAGCTGCCTAGCTTTTTCCAACTCTCCCAAGGAGATAAAATAAAGGGTTTCTCCTTGCTTTTCCAACTGCATATAAATAACAACTATTTAAAGCAACCTATAAGCATAATATCTCCTCCTTTTTAAAAGGGGTTTTCATACTTATTGATAGTACTGGTCACACACACATGCTCTAATACCTTAATTTACAAGCCTCACACATTAGACACACACTACAAATCTGTTGTCATAACTGCAACATGAACCAGGCATGTATTAAATAGATACTCTTTATCAGGTATTATAAATAGTTCCTAATCAAATTCAGTTAAGCTACAGGAACCTACAATCAATGTATATGACTTGTCTACATGGTGATAGTAACTAAATTACCACATATGTTAAACTCCTCTCAAGGACTGTATCAATCAATACATTAGTAGCCAGCATCCATAGATTATAGAACTATAACTCATATCCGTAATAGGACATCATTTCATATAATGAAGGAATAGATTACAAAGTTTTCAATTACATGCATTGCCTAGATAAATTGGGACAACAGTGAATAACTAGACTCTTCCTAATCCTCCTTGACGATGGCTTCCATCACCTTTTGTTTTGTTCTGGATTCATTGTTCCCCCATGATATTCTTCATGCATGACATTCCATCCTCTTTTTCTTTCTATCACCACATTCTCTGTTTGATCTACCCTTCCAATTGGCCTCCACCTGACCTAGACACAAACACTACGACCTTATTTTTGGTATGCAACCTCTCTCTTCTCTCACTGCCATGACTTTCTCTTTTCCTTTCAGCCTTTATCACATTTCACGGCTTGTTTTCCATCCTTTTGTGTTCATCCCTATCCTTTGGTGTCTCCACGGACTTTTAACTCTTTTTGAACCTTGATTGTTTTGGCCTTCGACCTTCTTTCTGTATCAGCTTCCAACTCTTCCCTTGAGATTCAATCTCTCTTAGATATATCATCGACCTTGTCTCTTCTAACACCTTCAACCTGCTTAGAAACATCTACTGCAGATTCCTTTTTATCAAGCTATTCATAGCGGGAAAATTAAACCAAGTTATCAAGAATGATTCGATAGTTACAAAAAGCCTCTTTAACTAGTATTTATGTCGCTCGCTCTCCTACTCCACTCTGCCACCATTGGCCGTCTTTTCTCTTGAAGACTATTCATACTTTCTCTCTATTTTTGTCAACTCTTCACATTCTCTATTTCTTCGCAGAGATGATTCTCTTGTTGTTACCAACTACCTTTCACAACTATCGATGGTTTTAAATTCCTTTTAGGATTTTGTTTCTCTAATGCTGGTGACAGGAGATATATCTTAACTAAATTTGGATTCACCTACAGCATAAAGGCTAGTGACAGGAGCTCATATGAAGTGACAAGAGCTCATATTGGTAGTACAACTTATTCCCAAAAGAAAACTAACAAAAACCCAAAAATCAGCAAAGAAAAATAAATCAAAAATGTTTAGAGCACGATGCCCCTGCATCAAACTCCCAGGGGTCAAAAAATCATGTGTTCCAGCACATGTGATTCAAACTTTTCTAATCTTTCTTCCACTTCTTCTAGCATCTTAATGGGACTGATGTCTCATTCTTCTAGTATTATGGTTGTTCATTTAACTCTTCCCTCATGAAATCAATCCCAACATTCATCATTCTCCTAATATTCTTGCATATCCAGTCTTCAAATATTTTAATGCCTTCTAGTTTACTCATTCCATACGTCTACATAACATCCTTTATCACATCCTCACTACCTACCATCTCACATAACTCATTCTCCATCCAAACATCACCCAAGTCCAATTGCTGCAACATAATTCCATTATCAGCTTTATTACTCACATCCCAACACACAAGATTCTTTGCTAAATATGCCTCTTTCTCATAAACAATCCCTTGATCTTCTACCATATCTTCTATCTGCACATTGACCACCATTCCACTTGTTTGTATTCCTCCAATCTTACAAATCCACTCCTCTATAATGACTGCATACTTTTCCCATAAATCCTCTTATTTGTTTCCACTTACTGCTTCTTCTTCTAATCCTACCTCTATATTAGCTTCACCATCCCTTAGTTTACCTTCTTCTTCTTGGTTCATTGCTGCTCCATCATCCTCCTCTTCATTTTTTGTTGCTTTCTTTGGTAAGTTTGCACTTCTGTCTATTTTTCTTTTCATTACTCTTAACCCACTTCTGTCTATTTCCTTGTTTCTTACTATATTTTCTTCCTCTCATGTCCTTGTCATCTACAACACTCCATAACTCCATCTCATATTCATAATTACAATCTACACTATTCATTCCTAAACTCTTATCTTCAACCACTTCATCCATAAATTTAAAATCTTCATGATTTAATTCAACTGAAGCAATTTGCTTACCTTTTATCTTGCATGTATCCTCCTCTAACTTCCTCCAAGCTACTCTTGTAACCATTTCATCCTCATTCTTTCCTTTTGCTTCAACTTCTATAGGCATGTCTTCTTCAGGGCTTTCAACTCATTGGCTTTGGCTACCCTGCTACAACACAATCTCTTCATTCATAACTCCATTAATTTTTTTATGTCTTCCATTCTCTTGCAAAGTTTTCTTCTCACCATCTTCTGTTACACCAACTCCATTGGTTGTTGTCCTAGCTTTCACCATCCATACTTTATTATTGGTCTATTGTCCTTTCATTGTTGCACTTGTGCTTCTCTTTCCTTGTTATGTTTTCAGCCTCAAATCATCTTCCTTTGGCCTCTTTGCTAGCCAATTCACCCTTACATCTGGTTGCCACTTACTCACATGCACAACTCTGATTGTTTGCATTTTCTTGTTAGCATAAACACAATCAAAAGCATTTACTTCTTTACATGTTAACTGCTGCCCCATAACAACTTGTTTTCCCTACCAATATGTCACTATATACCCATAATGCTTATTGACATTTACATTTCCCAATTGCTTCCTCTCCTTATCAACTTGTCTATCAATATTCACACTTCTATTCACATAATAAAAGATAACAATTTCCTTACCAAAACTAACATTTTGTCCTTCTGTTACCGGCTATCCCAAATCACTTCTCACCTTGGCTTCATGTCTTGTTAACTCTTCTATTTTACAAGACTCCTTTTCTATATCTGCATCACCTTCCAGGGCATCATGAAACTCCATGGCTGCTTCCTCATCTTCTTTATTTTATTGGACATCTTCAATTTCATTCTCCTCTTCATTCTCAGGTACTTTGCAAGGTACCTTTGCTGTAACCTCCTCTTGACACATTGCTGCAATCAACCTTTCCTCATCTTCAATTCTTTCCATGGGTGTTATTCTTGCCCCATCTCTCATCATATTCCAGGTCTCTTCCTCAACCTTCCTCAACACATTCTTTATCTCTGTATACACATCTGCAAACACAATATTAATAAACAAAATAAGAGACCACAATGTCTCCATTACTGTTTTCTTCATGGACACTCTTCTCTCTTCATTTCTCCTTTCCACAAGTGTTGCTTGCTACACTTTTTCTTCTTCCTCTCTTCTTTCTCTGAAGTCCTCCAATATGAGATTTTTTTTTACCTCATTCGGTCCATGTTTCTTAATAGGAAACTCTCTGTTGTCCCAAACTCTCTGGGATCCTCTCATACTCTTATCTTTCCCTCCTAAGGCTTCTACATTCTACCTTTTCCTCTTCTCAACAAGCTCCCTTACAACCCACTTCACTTTTCTCATCTTTGGCCATACCCAAAAATATTTTTGGCTACTTTCTTCAAGCCATTTCTTCCTTGCAATCATGTACTCTTGTATGTCTCTTTTCAATGCTGCCAGCTCTCTTTCAAAATCTATATTTTGCTTCTTCATGTTTTCTTGGCTATGTTGCCTCACTTTAGTGATCTACTCAGCACTCAGAATCTTCTGTGCTCTGATACCTATCTAATAGCACCGGTCACACACACATGATCTAATACCCCATTTTAAAATCCTCACACATCAAACACACTCTACAGATCTATTGTCAAAACCGTGACAAGAACTAGGTATGTATTAAATAGATACTCTTTATCAGGCATTATAAATAGTTCCTAATCAAATTTAGGTAAGCTATAGGAACCTACAATCAATGCATACCACTTGTCTATGAGGTGACAGTAACTAAATTACCATAGGTGTTAAACTCCTCTCAAGAACTATATCAATCAATACATTGGTAGCCATCATCCACATATTACAGAACTATAACTCATATCCATAACAAGACATCATTTCATATAACGAAAGAACAGATTACAAAGCTTTTGATTACATGCATTGCCTAGATAAATTGGCCCAACAGTAAATAACAATACTCTTCCTAATCCTCCTTGCTGTTGGCTTCCATCACCTTCTATTTTGTTCTACATTCATTGTTCCCCCACAATATTCTTCATGCATTACATTCAATCCTTTTTCTCTTTCTATCACCACGTTATCTATTTGATCTCCTCTTCCAATCAACCTCCATCTGACCTGGACACAAACACTATGACCTTATTTTTTCTCTGTGGCCTCTCTCTTCTCTCACTTCCATGACTTTCTCTTTTCCTTTCAGCCTTTATCATGTTTCACGACCTCTTTTCTATCTTTCTATGTTCAGCCCTACCCTTTGGTGTCTCCATGGACCTTTAAGTCCTCTTTTTGAGCCTCGATTATTTTGGCCTTCAGCCTTCTTTCTGTATCAGGCTCCAACTCTTTCCTTGACATTTGATCTCTCCTAGATATATCAATGACCCTGTCTCTTTTAATACCTTTGGCCTACTCACAAATGTCTACTACAAATTCCTTTCTGTCAAGCTATTCCTAGCTCAGCATAATTAAACCAAGTTATCAAGAATGATTTGATAGTTACAAAAAAGCCTCTTTAACCAGTATTTATGTCGTTCTCTCTCCTACTCTGTTCTTCCACCATCGGTCCCTCTTTTCTCTTGCAGACTATTTGTCCTTTCTCCTTGTTTTCTGGCGACTTCACATTCTCTATTTCTTCATAGAGATGATTCTCTTGTTGTTACCAACTACCTTTCACAACTGTCGATGGTTTTAAATTCCTTTCTGGATTTTGTTTCTATCATGCTGGTGATAGGAGATTCCTCTTAACCAAATTTAGATTCACCTACAGTGCAAAGGATGGTGACAGGAGCTCATATGATGTGACAGGAGCTCATATTGGTAGCACAACTTATTCCCAAAAGAAAACTAACAAAAACCCAAAAATTAGCAAAGAAAAATAAATCAAAACTATTAAGAGCATGATGCCCCTACATCAATTATTCTTTATTTATCTCCATTTTAACTAGAAGTATCATAATATCCCTTATTTTCCATCTCCCTTTTAATTATAAAGGGTAAATAATATCCTCTTATAGTTTTAGAGGGTTATTCATAAGTAGATTTCTTTTTACATTTTGGGTAAAAAGTCACATAACATTTCTCCCCATGTAAATTAGTTGTTGTCCTTAGTAGCTCAAGTTGAATCTACAACATACTTCAGCAAAAATAATTAGTCAAGTAAGACTATTGATATCACAATGAATCTACTTCATTTATAATCATATTTCTAAAATTTTAGATCTTCCCAATAACTCTTATGCTGTAATTGAAACCACAACTAAATCCCATAGAAATACTTTGTTAATCAATAAATTGATTAGAACTATATTTGCAAATTTTTAGATGAAATAGATCATGAATTTATACTTGAGAAACTAATACAAGTATATACAATATATCTCCTATCAAATAATCTTTTAAATTTGGTGATTAATGTATAACCTTATCTTTAATATAAATATTTTAATCTTTTAAGTATCACTTCAATTCAAAATATACATAAATATTATCATGTAATCATATAGGACTTACCTAGTGAATGATATGCATATCCCATACTATGTAGTCATTAATCATTAAGTACAATATACTACTAATACATTCCAAGATAATATTCATGCATTCCAGACTACATGAATCCCCTTTTCATATACCAAATACAATTCAATGGAAACAAGTACACAATTACCTATAAGTAGAGTTCATATCATTTCACATAGTCACTGAAAACAAAGTTTTGGGACAAGTTTTGAATCCAAAAAGGTTGCAATGTAATCTAGTCAAATTATGTTTCAACATATATCTCTTTGTCATAGATTTTTAAGTAATTAATGATATAACATTCTAAGGATATCACTTTTATACTATACTTAGATCAAGTCCAATAACAAAGTACAATAAAACAAAATATGGTACAAAAGAAATCCTACAATTTATCTTAAGAAACAAAAGAATAGTAGCAAACAGTTACTACCTACAAAAAATACTTCATAAAAAAATATTAGCTCTAATCCTTACAAGGAACTAGGTTAACTGAATTTTATTTTAATGCAACAATGAATATTTTGTTTAATTAATTTTAAGTTGATGATTTTTCTAGAACAAAGAGGATACTCTCACATTGATGACCATAAGTATCCTTTGGGATTTCCTTTAAAAGAAAATAACTAGAGGTACATAAGGAAAGGAAATATTATGAATCATTCTTATAAAGTAGGATTCTTGGAAATCTGTTGATATTTGATATTGTTAGATTGTGTATGTAATGGACAAGAATTAGTACAACTTTACAATTTTTGAATATTTTTTATTGAGATTATTTTTCCCCCTATAAAAGTTTACATGTCGCCATGTTTGAACCTATGGGAAAGTAATCAATTTCACATCTTATAGAAATATTATTTGTACCGAATAACTCACTCCAATAATAGTATCATAGTGTCCCAACCTTAAAGGTAAAAATGATCCTAAGACCTATGGGTTGTGGGCCCACCATCTACCAATCCATAGACTAACTCAAAAAACTAGAGAGCAACATCTCAAAATGTTCACTATCTCATTGCTAACTATAGAATGACAAAGTAAGTGAGCATTGGTGGATGAATGGTCACATGCAATTATCACCCAACCTAGTAAAAATTAGCTTCATCTTTTTCATATATATAATTACTACTAGAACATGAAACATATGTTAATGAACATGATCCTTCCTCCACACATGTATCACTTTGCCATTTATTTAGAAGACTCTTGAATGTCCTCATTTGATGGAGATATTGTTTAAAAGCTCTTATAAAGCTTGCATATCCCCTTAGTTTTAGACCTATAGCTATAAACACTTTAATGCCAGCTCTTGATGCACTTCTATTTACCTACAATTGTAACTTTAATTGTTATTAATAGTTGCTACCATGTTTGCCTATTTAATATCTACATCTTAATTTAGAATTGGAATTTCAATAGGTTAGATATCCTAACACCAATGTTATTATGTTTGGTTGTAATCTTAAGATGATATGTGATTTTGGTGTAGAAACTAATCCTTCCCCTGGTGTCATTAACTATAAACCATAGCTAGCACATATTCTAGATTGCAATTAGCATTTATCCAACATGGAATTCAAACCATACCCTATATGAATTATCATGGTCTTTATTTTAACTTTTCTTAGATGAGTGGCCCTTTTATTATTTTGATTTGATATTTAGAACAAACTGCCACGTCCTTGAAAAATTAGCTTTTCTAATATTTGGTTCCACGTGTCATTTTATCAAGACCTAGATTCTTATCCTTAAATCCTTCCTCCATAAAAATGTGTAAATAAGACTAGATGAGTGCAAAAAGGATGTGTAGGATGTGTCTGGTTTTTCGGGACCATCACTAATTGTTAAAGAATGAAATAGAACACAACAAAGCATGTAAAATAAATGTGATCAACAAGCCAAACCACCAATGTCTAACCACAAACCATGACCTCATTGAGAACAACCAATTGTATGTAGGCCTAATCAGGTATCCACAAGAAGATAAGACTAGGATATAAGCATTAAAACCCACCCATATTGTATAAACAACTTGATGAAGGCAGTAAATCAAAAAACACACAACAACAAAAATTACACAGAAAATATAATGATCTTTTATTGATATGGGCAAAACATTACATTACAGAAGCTCAAATACAATTAGAGGATGAATCCTCTACAGGTTGCATCACATTACAGGTCCCTAACTCAAGACTCTAGAATCTTTAGCCTTTTGTAACCCCAAATCAACTAGGATTTCTATTTTCCCACCTCTTCTTGACTCTACACTTTGCCCCTTAACTCTACTACCATGCAGGGTTCCCAAAAATAGTCCTAAATAGCCCTTTTTGGTGGCCTCCAGCTAAATTTCAAAATTTGCAACTCCCTCCAAAAGTAGGTCAACTTCTGGGAAGCATAACTTTTGACTCGGGTGTCTAATTGAAACTGTTTTAAGCACCAGAAAGCATGCGAAGTGAACTATCACACTAGAAATACATAAATGGATTTTAGTCAACTTTTGGGAATGTTATGGGATTTTTCAGCACCTCATACGTGGTTTCAAAAGAATTCATGGGTTTTTTGGAAAATATAAACTTTAATATTTTTTAGCTCACAAATGATCTTTGCTTGATTCCTTTGCCAAAGGTCTTATATTTCATTTATGAAGATTCTTGTAAATTTTTGCTTCAATCCATGCCCAAATGCAAACTTTCCAGAAATGGCAGTAAAACTTTCCAAAAATAGTAGTTTACTATTTTTAGCAGTTTGGAAAAATTGAAAGTCCTACATCATTATTCAAGTGATTATGGAACTAGAAATACTAATTATGGAAATAAATGAAAACAACTTCAATGATTTTGAATCAACATCTTTTTGGGTGATGCAATATTACCTTTACACCACTAGATGCTCCTGCATCACAACTTTATGACATCCAATCTCTTTTATCATACTTAAATATAATATTTTTAATTTGAAGTCTCAGAGAATCACAACCCCTATGACTAACCCATGTTAGGATTAATGAAATATCCTACTTTGAACTAGTTTTCAAAAGTGATAACTCAATTGCTTAGGTGTTATTGAAAATAAATAAATAAAATTAGTAAAGCATTTTATAGTTAAAAAAGGTTGTAACTTATGACTCCTACTTGAAGTGTGTAGCTTTGATTGAGGTAAGGCTGAAATGCATTTGAAAAAAAGGATAAGGTAACATGAATGGTGGAAGAATGAGAAATAGAATTTGTGGAAGACTATTTTGCGCCTATTCCAGAGACCTTGAAAGTGGAAGGACAATAGTTGTTCAATATTTAGAAAAATAAACAACATATAAATTAGCTACATCCACATGAAAGTAGGAAAAAAGTATTCTTATTATTCCCAACAACATATGTAAGGTTTTCCCTTCATATATATATATATATATATATATATATATATATATATATATATATATATATATATATATATAAAATAGCCTTTAACAGAAGACAAAGGGACAAAGCAGGGAAGATGAAATGAATAGTCAAACTTCACATCCAACAATCTCCCACTTGAAGTTCAATCCATGGTGTGACTTCACATCTGAACAACTGATAATTATGCAACAAATCCCAATATATGACTAACTAGATACTCTAATCATCCATACTCTCATCTCAAGGAAACATACCAAAAAATTTGTACCATTATTGAATTGATCTGGTGGATATAGACAATCCACATCTGAGTCATTCCACTGCAGCCAATGGGTAGATAATCTACATAACTGCATAACTCAAATATCTCAAAAGAAACATGCAAACAAAGATATCAAGGAGGATAACATGTAAAGTTAAAGACGCAAACACTAGATCCTCATTGAATCCGATTTGCCAATCTACAATGAGAAACCGTAGTCAAAGGAACCCATTAGCAGATGCCATAGAAATGATACCACCAACTCCACACTGAGAAGGGTACAAAATACCTCTTCAAACAATGCATAAAGCATACCTACAAACCATAGATTTTGAACAGAAAATCTACAAAACCAATGACCAACTCCACTATCATAACTGCATCATAATACTTCTAAAATTGCTTCTAAGAAGAATCAACAACAAATGCTAAAGTTGTCCAATCACCCCCTGCACTATCTACTTCCCATTTTGTAAAAGAACAAGCAATATTCTCACTATGCCATCAAAATAAGGTGTTAAATTATCTAGTGCATAATTTTCACTAAAGTAACACACTGTTGAATCACCATTTGCTCGCACTCAAAGTTTTGAAAATCATCCATTGCTCCAACAAGTGTAGGTAGAACCTACTGATGATATTGTTGTTGTAAATCTGGGCCTAGGTTTGTTGAAAGTTGACCGATATCATTGATGGTTGCTCATCACACATGGGGATGGGGGTCTGTGAAAGGGTTTAAAACCATGTCGACAACTTGCTCAAGATTCTTTATCATAAGAGTGATGAGAGGAGAATGATGCTTATGCCAATAAGTGTTTGCCAAATAAGTAGGAAGCAACTCAGATGCAACAGGCACAATAGTATTCCCTCCCAGAGAAATGGATAGAGATCCAAACACTCTTGGCCAACATCATAATTGCTAGACTCCCTAGCATCTTCATCCTCAATATCAAGAAGCATTTTTGACAGAATAACAAAGAACCTACAAATAAACTGTGGGAGTTTCCTCATCATCCCAGATGCCCATTACTTTGCCTCAGCAAGGGTAATGATGAATTCTATGGTAAAATGCCTTAACAATCTATAGCATGGAGCTGACTACATCCACAAACTAGCACCGCAAGAACTGTGGCTTAGTGCCAGCTAATTCAATAAACATTTCAAGAGCCTCCTATGCACTAACCTCCTTCTTATTTAGATTTAGGCCGCTCATTCTCCTCAGCATTGACCTTGTCCAAATACTTCAAAGCTTTAATCAATTTAAAAAACCCTTTTTCTATAATCCACAACTCTAGTCACACGACACTCATAAAGGTCTAGCAAAACAAGTTTTAAATGCACCAATGGCACGAGGTCCTTATGGTCTCCTATTTTGTACTTCTTTCTTGGTTAGGCTTTCATGACCTCCTTAAGCTCTTCCATGGTTGTCACCTTCAGCTCTGTAATGCCCTGCCACGAAACCATAGAGATAAGCTTAGCTATGCATTACAAAAGGGCAATTTTTTTTCTTTTAAAGAAGAAATAATAACAAAGTGTAAATCATATAATCACTTAACATGCAAGTCAAATTTTATTCTCTAGGGTATCCATGACTGCATTACTACTTACTAACATAATCTAATTAACATCCATGATTCAATCTAAAATGAAGTGCATCAAAGAGACAACACATATATACTTCCATCATAATAAGAAATCAGATAATAACATCAAGATCTAGCATATGAGATTACAAATGTGTTTACAATTTCCTTGAAATAGAATACATCAATACAATGTTTACAATGTCATTTCTTGATTACATTTGAGGATATACATCAATATAATAATACATGATTCAACTGATATACAAGGCTAAAATATAAAAATAAATATCTACCTCAAGCAAAACAAGATCAGTGATCTTCTACATGATATATCCTCCTCACATATGAATATCAGCAAAGGGACCAATGGAGATAAAGCACAACCACCTGACCGTGTGGAACCCTAAGGTCCACCCCCCATGCTAGGAGGTAACAATAAGGTCCCATGACATGAATAGTCAGGTAAACAATAACTATAAAGAACAAGGACTACACATGACAGCAACAACATAGGGCAACAAAGACATCACAAGCAACTTAAACATTACTTCTAGAGGCAACTGTACAATGAATGGGAAGAGTACAACTAGGGAATGCTAAATTGTAGTAGGGAGAAGTGTCTTCACATAGCTTGTCATGGGTTGTCCTGGTAAGCCTTCCTAGGCCCTGGCCCCCATCTTGGGTTGTCTTGGTAGCCTCTCATGACCCCTGGCCCCCATACAAACTCATGCGGAATAAACATACCTTTCATGAGGACAAGGTAGTTGATCTTGCCATTCCAGGCCTTCGCATCTCATCTCAAGCCTAAATGAGCACTTAAGCCATGAGTGAGGTATCCACTTATTTTGTTTCATCTGATTAACTACCCAACCCCTTAATTCATTAATTAGGTTATCACTAAGATAAGAAACTCAAACATGGGTTGTCCTGGAGGACATTTTGGGCTCTGACTCCCATTGAGATCCACTCCCCTACCTACAACTAGAAGACCCTACTCATCAAGCATAGCAATTATCATCATAATAACAAGTATATATGAACCATGCAAGGCACTAACCCTCTTGCATACCAACTTAATCACAAGGACAATTTTCACAAAACATTGCCCATAGCTTCCATGTGAAGCAAACCATAACCAACATATTTCTTTTACATTATCCAACATCTCCCCATTCACAAAATTTGACACACTACTTAATGCATAATCAACACCATAACGAACCATATCATCCATGAAAGAGTTTATTCCACATCATGACACTTATACAATCATAGCATAAACATGAAACAAAATTTAAAACCTATGCCTCTAGAACTAACATTAATAACATGACTCTTCTATGACCACTAATATGACTTACATAAGTTTCACTCATAATTAACCAATTATCAAATTTAAAAATGTAAGCTTACAAAACAACTATTTCCAAAGATTTCACCCATCTAAAAATAATTTTCCTATAACTAACTCAATAATAGTTTGATAGTCTTATTCTATTTTAACAGAGAGTAACAACTTATACCAAATTCATCTTATAGCACAAAGTAGCAAAGCTCAACTATATAATTTTAATACTAAGTATATTAGTTTTATTCTAACAAAATATTTTCTCAATTTACATATTCATAAATTTACATATGAATCAAAGTTCATAAATTTATAAATAAATCATATTTTCCTTTCCTTAGGAAGAAAACCTAAAAACTAAACCAAAATTTAATTATTTAACTATCCTTTTCTTTAAAACAAAATAAAACTAAAAAACTAAATTCATTTATTTTAACTATTTTATTTCCTTTTATTTTTTATAAAAATATTAATCTAAAAACTAAAACTAAAGTTCATTTATTCTAACTTAAAAAAAAACAAATCTAAAAGCTAAAATTAATTTTCCTTTATTTTATCTACTTGCTTTTATTTCTTTTTAAAAAAATAAATCTATAAAACTAAAACTAAGAGGTACGTACTTTCTAAATTCCTACCTTCTTTTTCCCTAACTAATAACTTTTTAAAAAACTTATGAGACTTAACAACATTAAAAGGTGAGAAAAGGAAGGAATGCCGTACAAGTTGTACAGCTTCCTATTAAATATAAAAAAAATGCTACTCAAAACAAAATTTTAAGAAGATTTAATATTTTTTATCATTAAGGGAGAGGTTGCAGAAGGTAAGATTATCTGTATTTTTTTATTGTTTTTCAGATTTGAATTAGTTTATGGAATAAATTAGGTCATATGGCCTCCATAGGAAGAGCTTTGTAAAATATTAAATTTGATTTTCTTTTTTTGATGATTTGTTTTGTTTTCATTTCAAAGCATTTGGGATAGGTACAGGTGAAAGGAAAGATTCTATAGAGAAGAGTATGCAAATAAAATTTCTTCAAAGAGCAAGGATGCATGCAACAAGAAAAACATCCACAGGAAAGATTCATGATGATTTGGCACCCAAAAATACTTATAAACTACAGAGGATCTACTTCCACATTTGTTTGTAACAACTTCCTATTGGTGGTTGAAGATAAAAGAGATATAGATTTCATTGATTTAATGGAGCTTCCTAGACTGTAATTATTGCTACATTGACATTGGATAGGTTTGGCTTCTCAGCAAGGAGCTCGATTTAGCAATTGATCAAGATGAAATAAACTCTGGTAACCTTCATGCAAAATGATGAATTATAGGGACATAGATTTATTTGCTATCTCAATGAAGAAGTTTCATCATGCAATAAGGGGTTCAATGGTGATTCTAATTTCTTGAAATCTGGAGGTCACAAAGGAATATGAACATAGGAAGATTCACAACATTACCAGTATAATTAAATATTGCAAATATAACACAGATATGATTTGTTCCTTAGCTCTCTTATGCAAATGTGAATAGGACAAGAGGAGGTAGGGTTTGAAACCTGATGAGGTGAGAGAAATTAAGAAGACTTCTAGCAAAAATTGAATTTATACTAGTTTATTTACATGGCTTAAAAAACATGAAAAATGATTACGGAAAGCCTCAAGTAATATTCATTACACAGATTACAAGAAATTTTTTTGATGATAAATATATGAACAACCCTTTTTACAGAGAATCGAATGCAGCCAGAACACACACACATAATGACTTTGTATCAAAATAATGGAAAGATAAAAGAAATAAGAATTCAGAAAAAGAAAGACCCTGTATTTAGTGCTCAACAAATTGAAGATTCCACACAATTGTTGCTTCTTCCCCAAAACCCAATTCAACAATCTTTTTGAAAATCTCCCAAAAAAACCATCCCCCTCAATCCCCAGAAAACTCCTAAAATATGCATTTCCCCCAAAGAATAAAATTGTAAAAATAATAAATTCCTTCCCATTAGTGGCCATCCACTACTTCCCCATTAATTTCCATTACCCCCAAATCAAGAAAATTTCAAAAATTATTTATTTTGGGTTGCACACCCAGATATTCTGACAACACAATTTATTCTTATTTATTAATCTTAATTAGAAGATAGAACATTTTATATCTATGCTCACAATAACTTTTATTAATATTATATTATTATAATCACTTCCCCACAAGATAACATTTTCTTAAGTACTATTAATTTTGCATATACAAAGATTATCAATTATATTCTTGATTTAAAACACTTATTTACCTCTTAATGTTATTATTGTTTTACCAAGGTGGACTTATGATTTATATTTTAATAATGCATATTAATCAAAACAATTACCAATGACCATAATTACAACTTGAAACCCACATACCAAACAATACCAGATGGCCTCAACCAGTGTGACTAACTATCATGTCCAATCGACTAGACTGATAGACCACATGACATGCACTCACCCTCTTCGAGAATAATGACAAGTAGAGAGACCTTATGTCATCTTTGATCAACAATTCTCCATTAGATTTGAGGTAGGCTCAAACCTGCAAAAAATAAAATGTTGAATATATATATATATTCATATAATTATCCAAACAAACACAGTGTGGAAGAGAATAGTAGCATAGTAGGGTACTCACACATCAGTTTTGCAATATTGTCCCTTCCACCAATCACAAATCAGCAAATAACCATAACTTGCATGCACATTAGTAGCTAAATAACTAAATGAAAACATCATCAGATAATCGCATTAAGCACATGATAAAATTGATCCACATAATCAACTAAGTCCATAACCAATCATAATATAAGCATAAATCATTAGTTCTAGCAGTACCATCAAAGTAATAAATAAGTATCACCATCAAAACAATAAATCCAAGATGTCATAATGTCTAAATAGAAAAACTATTGGAAAGCCAAAATGAGGGGCACTACATCCTCCCCCCTAGGATTAGGCTTACTCCTGGAAGCCTACAAACAAGCTGAGGGTCAACCCCTGCTTAATGCCCCTACCCTCAAGGGTCAATCCCCAATGTTGCAGAACGTGCACGGGCTTCTAAGAAAGCTATCCATCATCTGCCTACGGTCTTCAAGATTGCCCCTTGATGCCCTACTTGGCAATGTTCAATCACTATGAACACTCAATGAGACTTCCTTGCATCACTTATGGTCAGCTCTGAAGCTACCGGCCTCTAGCCAAATCCTGCAGTGTTCTTCTATGGACACTGCCTAGCTATATGGCCCTACTGGCCACAAGAGAAACATCCTCTACCTCTACCGTAACCTCCACCACCTGAGAAAGCATTGGACTACTGGAAATCATCTCTATTTATTGCAGACTAAGTGTTCTGAACTGGGTAATTAGGATGATAATTCTTGGCCCACGGCCAATTATGGTCTATTCCTGACTGAGTACCACCACCTTACTGAGGCTAAGAATTCTTTAATTTTGACTAGGAAAACTTCTATTGTTGTTGTTGTTGTTGTTGTCTGCCTTTAGCGGGTGTATGATGGCTTCTCAAAGAGCCAGTTGCCTAAGTCTGACCACTATGAGCTTCAACACCTACCAGAGACACACTACCAATCTGCACACTTGTATGACCACCAAGAGCCATTGCCAAATTCTCCTCCACCAAATGGGCTTTCTCAACTGCTACCTCCATAGTCTTAGGCTGGAAAACATAAGCTCCTCCACTAATTCAGGCATTTAAGCCTCTGATAAAGTGCTGCACTAACATAGACTCCTCATCTCTGATGCCCGCATACTACTTGAGGTCATAAAATCTGCACTCATACTGCTCTACTGACATGGCCATCTATCTCATCTCATGAAACTCATCTCTACGACGCTACTTTCAGTGATCTAACAGGAAGCAAGCTCTAAACCTCTCTAAAAACAACTCCCATGACACAATACTAATATCCAAGTACAGATTCTGCTCCTCTAAATGACACTAGGTAGAAGCAAAACCTCTAAGATTCAATATAGCACATCTCAGCTTAGTGTTACTACCATATAGATGCATGGAAAAACACCTACCCAAATCTAGTAACCAGGTCTCAGCCTTCAATCCACTACTAGCTCCATCAAAAGTAGGAGGGCATGCCCTCAGAAGATCTCTCATATGACTGGCTAAGGTAGCCTCGTACTCTGCTATCATCTCTCTCCTTTTAGGTGACCTCTCTCTTTCCCTAGCCTTTGACTGATCTATCTCTTGTCTCCCTCCAGGATACACTACCTCCTGTCTAGGGCCCATACGCATAAGAACCTCTTCAAGCAACTAGCGCAACTAAGCTCCCTCCGGTTGACCCTGGTTCTCCATATACTAACCCCTGCCTTCCTAAGCACTCTCGTGAGGGGATCTAGGATGGGGTGTACCGCCACCACCTCTTCTGTGTCCCCTACCTCGACCTTGACCTCTGGACATCTTCTACACTAAACCAACAAAGGACAACATCAAGCTACAAGATGAGGATGGCAAAAGGGAAAACACACCTAACAAAATCAATGCAACTAAGAAAACATAATAGGCTTACATGTACCCAGAGTGCCTAGTATTTGAAAACTTGGCTTTGATACCAAATGTAATGCCCTGCCATGAAACCCTAGAGATAAGCTTAACTATGCATTACAAAAGGGCAATTTGTTTTTTAAAAAGAAGAAATAATAACAAAGTGTAAATCATATAATCACTTAACATGCAAGTTAACTTTTATTCTCTAGGGTATCCATGACTACATTACTACTTACTAACATAATCTAATTAACATCCATGATTCAATATGAAACAAAGTGTATTGAAGAGACAACACATAGATACTTCCATCATAATAAGACATCAGATAATAACATCAAGATCTAGCATATGAGATTACAAATGTGTTTACAATTTCCTTAAAATAGAATACATCAATACATGTTTACAATGTCACTTCCTGATTACATTTGAGGATATACACCAATATAATATTACATGGTTCAACTAATATACAAGGATAAAATATAAACATAAGTGTCTATCTCCTCAAGCAAAACAAGATCACCGATCTTCTACATGATATATCCTCCTCGCACACGAACATCAACAAAGGGACCACTGGAGATAAAGCACAACCACCTAACCATGTGGAACCCGAAGGTCCACTCCCCATGCTACGAGATAACAATAAGGTCCCACAACATGAATAGTCAGGTAAATAATAACTATAAAGAACAAGGACTACACATGACTACAACAACATAGGGCAACAAAGACATCATAGGCAACTTAAACATCACTTCCAAAGGCATACACACAACGAATGGGAAGAGTGCAACTAGGGAATACTGGACTACAGTAGGAAGAAATGTCAACACACAGCTTGTCATGGGTTGTCCTGGTAAGCATTCCTAGGCCCCAGCCCCCATCTTGGGTTGTCTTGGTAGCTTCTCTTGACCCTCAGACCCCATACATACTCATGTGGAATCAACATACCTTTCATGAGGACAAGGTAGTTGGTCTTGCCATTCTAGGCCTTCTCATCTCATGTCAAGCCTAAACAAGCACTTGAGCCATGAGTGAGGCATCCACTTATCTTGTTTAGTGTGATTAACTACCCAACCCCTTAATTCATTAATTAGGTTATCATTGAGTTAAAAAACTCCCACATGGGTTGTCCTAGATGCCATTTTGGGCTTTGACCCCCATTGAGAGCCACTCCCCTACCTCCAACTAGAAGACCCTACTCATCAACCATAGAAATTATGATCATAACAACAAGTATATATGAACCATGCAAGGTATTAACCCTCTTGCATATCAACTTAATCACAAGGACAATTTTCACAAAATATTGCCCATTGCTTCCATGTGAAGTAAACCATAACCAACATATTTCTTTTATGTTATCCAACATCTCCCCATTCACAATATTTGACACATTTCTTAATGCATAATCAACACTGTAATGAACCATATCATCCATGCAAGACTTTATTCCACATCATGACAGTTACACAATCATAGCATAAACATGAAAGAAAATATAAAACCTATGCCTCTGGAACTAACCTTGACAACATGACTCTTCTACAACCACTTTAATATGACTTACACAAGTTTCACTCAGAATTAACCAATTATCAAAATCCAAAACATAAGCTTACAAAACAACTATTTCCAAGGATTTCACCCATCTAAAAATAATTTTCCTATAACTAACTCAATAATAGTTTGATAGTCTTATTCTATTTTAATGGATAGTCACAACTTATACCAAATTCATCTTATAGCACAAAGTAGCAAGCCTCAACTATATAATTTTAATACTAAGTATATTATTTTTATTCTAACAAAATATTTTCCCAATTTACATATTCATAAATTTACATATGAATCATAATTTCATAAATTTATAAATAAATCATATTTTCATTTCCTTAGGAAATAAAACTAAAAACTAAACCAAAATTTAATTATTTAACTATCTTTTTCTTAAAAAAAAAAAAAAAAAAACTCAAAAACTAAATTCATTTATTTTAACTATTTTATTTCATTTTATTTTCAAAAAAAATATAAATCTAAAAACCAAAACTAAAGTTCATTTATTCTAACTTAAAAAATCAAATCTAAAATCTAAAATTAAATTTCTTTTATTTTAGCTACTTGTTTTTTTTTTCTTTTTTAAAAAAGTAAATCTAAAAAACCAAAACTAAGAGGTACGTTCTTTCTAAATTCCTACCTTCTTTTTCCCTAACTAATGACTTTTTAAGAAACTTATGAGACTTAACAACATTAAAAGGTGAGAAAAGGAAGGAACGCCGTACAGGTTGTATGGCTTCCTATTAAATATAAAAAAATGCTACTCTACACAAAATTTTAAGATTTAATATTTTTGATCACTCAGGGAGAGGTTCCATAATGTAAGATTATCTATATATTTTTTTATTGTTTTTTAGATTTGAATTAGTTTATGGAATAAATCAGGCCATACAGCCTCCATAGGAAGAGCTTTGTAAAATATTAAGTCTGATTTTCTTTTTTGATGATTTGTTTTGTTTTCATTTCAAAGCATTTGGGATAGGTACAAGTGAAAGCAAAGATTCTACAGAGAAGAGTATGCAAATAAAATTTCTTCAAAGAGCAGGGATGCATGCAACAAGAAAAACAACCAGAGGAAAGATTCATGATGATTTGGCACCCAAAAATACTTATAAACTACAGATGATCTACTTCCACATTTGTTTGTAAAAACTTCCTATTGGTGGTTGAAGATAAAAAGGATACATATTTCATTGATTGAATGGAGCTTCCTAGACTGTACTTATTGCTACATTGACATTGGATAGGTTTGGCTTCTCAGCAAGGAGCTTGATTTAGCAATTGATCAAGATGAAATAAACTCTAGTAACCTTCATGCAAAATGCTGAAGCATAGTGACACAGATTTATGTGCTATCTCAATGAATAAGTTTTGTCATGCAATAAGGGGTTCAATGGCGATTCTAATTTCTTAAAATATGGAAGTCACAAAGGAATATGAACATAGGAGGATTCACAACATTACTAGTATAATTGAATATTACAAATATAGCACATATGAGATCCATTCCTTATCTCTCTTATGCAGATGTGAATAGGACAAGAGAAGGTAGGGTTTGAAACCTAATGAGGTGAGAGAAATTAAAAAGACTTCTAGGAAAAAATGAATTTATACCAGTTTATTTACATGGGTTAACAAAACATGAAAAATGATTACGAAAAGCCTCAAGTAATATTCATCAAAAAGATTGTAAGAAATTTTGTTGATGATAAATATATGAACAACCCTATCTATAGAGAATCAAATGCAGCCAGAACACACACACATAATGACTCTTTATCAAAATAATGGAAAGATAGAAGAAATAAGATTCGGAAAAGAAAAGAACCTATATTCAGTGCTCAACAAATTAAAGATTCCACATGATTGTTGCTTCTTCCCCAAAACCTAATTCACCAATCTTTTCAAAAATCTCCAAAAAAAACCATCCCCCTCAATCCCCAGAAAACTCCTAAAATATGCATTTCCCCCAAAGAATAAAATAGTAAAAATAATAAATTCCTTCCCATTACTGGCCATCCACTACTTACCCATTGATTTGCATGTCATGCCCACATTTCCTATGTGGTCACAACACGCATCACATGTGTCATGTCCACATTTATCATGTGGTCATGACACAAAATTTCAAAAATTTTCCCATGCCTCCGTAGAAACCCCCTCGTATGTGTAAGCGTGCTCGGTGGCATACACTTAAGGCGCAAATAATATAGTTGAAGGTGGGGTAACACGTACATGTGCGCATACCAATCATAAGAAGCCCATCAAGGGCGTCATCGTGACATGGTTAACGTCGCTAATAGGGTTAAACTTTACTAACCTAACCAAACCCTAAATTCCAAGAAAATTTGGCAGCATAACGCCTCACGGGCATGAGTAGGGTTTACTGTACTAACACTAAATTTGATTTTAAACATACAATGAATTAGCTTTTAAATACAAATTTGCTTTCTTCATTTTTATTTGAATGATAAAAATAAACCAACAAATTGTAACTTTCAAAAATCACTTTCACACAACTTAAGGAAACACAATTTTACAACAAGAGAGAGAGAGAGAGAGAGAGAGAGACAAGACCTCCTCTTTGTAAACTGACAAAGATGAAGCTCTTAAAAAGGCCAAACTCTTTCTTAACTGCTTAAAGAGTAAAGAAAAAGAAAATATTAACTCCAAACACAAGGAGTTTCTCTAGCTTCATATTTAGCTCCATTGAACGTACATATCACAACAAGGGGAAGAAAACCACACATCTTGCTCTCCTCCCTACCATAGACCCGTAAGAGGGTCACCCCCAAGCTAGGGAGGTCATCCACACACCTAGGGTCTCATTCCACTTCACAACAAAACACACAAACATCCAGAACACACACCTAGTCTCCATATTTTGGCTCTCAAGCCATGTATCAAATTGCTCAAAATCACATAAAATTGCCCTCAAGGCTTACAACACCCCAAAACAAGGTAGTGACCCTGAGGAGGATCACTCCTCCCCTAACCCACACTTGTTGAGCATCTTCTCCCAAGTGGGAGAGGCTCTTACAACACCCAACCAAATTTCCCCATAATAACAATAACACTCAAGGAAATAACCACACATATGCATCATGCAAGAAAACTATAGTACAAAAGGAAGGCCTTAGCCTTGAAAACCAACCTTTAAAAGCCCTATTATGGGAGAAAGTTGACGTAGAGCTTTTCCAAAATCTCCTCCAACATAAGCCACCAAACTTCCTCTATCTTTTCCCAAAATCAATTTCAAACAATTCAAATTCTCCAAAAATTCAACAACCCCCCCACCTTATCCCAAGTGGGATTGAAATAAGCCCTACCTATGAGCTTAGAGGAATGGGGGGGTAACACTTGTCACCTCCTCACTCTTCCTCCCCACTACACGTATGTCCCAAGGGATGGGTATTGGCACATGTCACTCACCCATCCCCAAGTCTCCCTCACCCGTTACCACTTGTCCTCTCTCCAACATGTCGGAGAGAAAGGATGAGTTAAAGAGGGAGGGGTGACACATGTGTCCCCCTCCTTTCCTCTCAAGAGGGACCACGCAACTCCAAGGGTACTCTCACCAATTGTGAGAGAGACTTGGAGTCAAGTCCTCCACAATTGGTGGGTCTTGGAGTCATCTCCAACCTTGGGAAGTGAAAGGGATGGGGTTGAGTGTTGGTACCACTCATCCTCTCCCTCCCATGCCTCCAAATTCATCACTTAACTTCAGTGTGAAATTAAGGTGACCATATGGAGGTTTATCAAGGGTTACCCAAGCCAAAAGGGACCCTAGACCCATGGGGTATAACCCAGGGTCAAGTTAAAACACATGAAAAGGGTCTCCAAAAATTTAAAATTTAAAAATGTAATTCAAAGACAAAATTCTTACAACACAAATTATAATTCAAATTAAAAGAGGGTAAACCTAACCAAATTAACCACATGCAAAAATAACATTACAACTTTTCATCATACATAGAGTTGATCTTAGTTCCTCGTGGAACTAGATCGGTTTCACAAGGAATTACAACATCAAGTGTGGGATGATCTCCAGTATCTATTGCTGGTTAGAAATACCTGTGCACTCAATTGCAAAGTAAATTTCCACATATACATATAATAGCCAAAGCAACTTAAAACATACACTTGCATAAAATATCACAAGTTCACATAAGCAAAAAGAAAGTCACATTACCATTAGGTTTTAATTTCTGCATTACAAACATCCATTCCCAAGATTGAATTTCAAAACAATTTTCTATCCAACATCACCCAATTAGTTTTCCCTTAATAATAAGCATTTATCTAACATCACCCAATTTGTTTTCTCTTAATATACAGTATCTATCTAACATCACCCAATTAGTTTTCCTTTAACATCATAATATAAATCAATTTCTATCTAACATCACCCAATTAGTTTTCCTTTAATATAAAGAATCTATCTAAGATCACCCAATTTGTTTTCTCATAATATAAATTATCTATCTAACATCACCCAATTAGTTTTCCCATAACATCATAAAGTCTAATAGTTCAGGAATTTGGGATCAGTAGTCCCACAAGTCTAAATGTATTAGTAACAATAAGGTAAATAGTCAAATGAATGGAAATGAAAAAGGTAGGCCTCACATCCTCCCCCCAAAGACTATACTTCCTCCTGGAAGTCGTCAAAGAGGTGAGGATAAAGAGCCCTCAATCTTGCTGCATCCTCCCATGTCATAGTGACCTTGTTGTACATGTCCCATTGGACTCTAACCTAGTCCAGGTCTTGACCTTGAAGGCCCAACGTCTGACAAGCCGATATATGAATTGGCTCCAAAGCCACCTGACTGTCTATCTCTACCTAAAGAGCACTCCAATCCAATACGTGAGATAAGTTAGAGATGTAATGTCATAAAACTAAAACATGAAAAACATCGTGGATATGCGATAGGCTAGGTGGCAAGGCTAGACGATAGGCTATAGGTCCTATCTTCTCCAAGATCTCAAAAGGTCCTACAAATTGATGTGTGAGGTTAGAGCCCTTTCCGTAATGGATTGGACTCTTGTACGGTCGCACTCTCAAAAATACTCTACCACCCAGTGAGAAGCTCCAATCAGTTCTCTTAGCATCGGCATACTTCTTCTATCTATCCTGTGCCTCCTAAAGTCTCTACCTAATCTATGTGACTTGCTGCTCTATATCCTGAACTATCTCTAGACCAATGGCAACCATGTCCTCAATCTGATCCCAACTCAATAGTGTCCTGCATGGTCTGCCATATAAAGCCTGAAAAGGAGGCATACCCAACGAGCTGTGATACCCATTATTGTAGGCAAACTCAACTAGATACAGATACTCCTCCCATCTAGACTAATGGTCCATAACATACATATGAAGCATGTCCTCCAACACTTGATTAACTCTCTCTATCTATCCATTGGTTTGAGGATGGTAAGTTGAACTAAAGTTGAGCTGTGTACCCAACGCTTGTTGCAAGGCTCTCTAAAAAGTTGAAGTGAATACTGAGTCTTTGTTAGAAATGATACGGCAAGGTACTCAATGAAGTCTAAAAATCTGATCTAAGAATACCCTCACCACACATGGTGCATTGTATGTAGTGCGTATAGGTGAGAAATGCGCCACCTTGGTCAACTTGTCAACCGTCACCATGATGGTATCATGGTGACATGATGACATAGGTAGACCAACAATAAAATCCATGGAAATGGTGTTCCATTTCCACTCAGGTATCTCGTGAGGGTACAATAGTCCTACTGGGTGCTGATGCTCGGCCTTGACCCTCTAGCACTCAAGGCAACAAGCAACATATTCTGCAATGTCTCGTCTCATCCCAGTCTAATGGTATAATTGTCACAAATTGACATGCATCTTCTTCACCCTTGGGTGTGCTACATAAGGTGCTCTATGAGCCTCTAAAAGAATCACTACATGTAGATCACCCGTACATGGTACATAGATGCGCTGCCAATGTCTAAGCAAACCATCAAGCTCAAGGGAATATCTCGCGAATCTACCCTTAAGGGCCCTCTATTTCTAAATTTCCTACTACACCTCAAGAAACCACTTGTCCTTAGGCAGATGTTGTAAGATACGCTCTCTCAAGTCCACCCTCAATGTCAAGGTTAGGATCTCATGGTGCCTTTGACTCAAGGCGTCAACAACCACGTTCTCCTTCCCTTTGATGTAGTGGACATCAAAGTTATACTCACATAAGAACTCCATCCAACCCCGCTGGTGGGCATTCAAATTGGGCTGTGTCAAAATGTACTGCAAGCTATGGTGGTCTAAATGGAGCTCAAAGCGTCGACCAAAAAGGAAGTGTCTCCAACGAACAAGAGCATGAATAACTACTGCAAGCTCTAAATCAGGAGTAGGCTAATTTAGCTCATGTGTCTTGAGCTTACGTGATTTGTATGCAATCACTCTACCACCCTTCATAAGAACATCTTGCAAACCTTCTAGTGATGTATCTGTGCAAACAACAAAATCCTCTATAGGATCTAGAACCGCTAATATGGGAGTGCTAGTTAGACACTCCTTGAGGACCCCAAATGCCCTCTCACACTACTCAATCCAAGTGAAACCCTTCCCTTTCCATTGAAGGCAAGTGACAGTATGCGCTATTCTAGAAAAGTTCTCAATGAATCTATGGTAATAATCAGCTAATCCCATAAAGCTCCTGACCTCTGTCACATTGGTGGCTACTGGCTAGTCCTGAATCACTCTGATCTTCAATGGATCTATGGAGATGCCATCACCTGATAAGATGTGTCCCAAATACTGCACCTCTCTCCTCAAGAAGGCACACTTTGTTAGGTTTCCATAAAGCTACTACTCTCGTAAGCATTGCAACACCTAACGCAAATGATCCACATGCTCCTCCTTAGTCCACGAATAGATCAAAATATCGTCAAGAAAGATGATCACGAACTGATCCAAGTAAGTGTGGGACACCTTGTTCATGAGACTCATGAACATTGCAGGGGTGTTCGTCAAACCGAAGGGTACCACTGTGAACTCATAATAGCCATATCTAATTTGAAAAGCAGTCTTATGAATATCTGCCTTTGTGATGCGCAATTGGTGATACCCTGATTTTAGATCAATTTTTGAGAACACTTTGGCTTCCTGCATCTGGTCAAAGAGGTCATCAATCTTGGGCAGAGGATAGCGGTTCTTCACTGTCACCTTGATCAACTACCTATAGTCCATGCACAAGCGAAGAGACCCATCCTTCTTCTTCATGAAGATAACTAGTGCATCCCATAGTGAAATGCTAGGTCAGATGTGCCCCTTCTCATGTAACTCCTCTAATTGTAGTTTTAGCTCTGTAAGCTCATGTGTAGTCATCCTATAGGGTGCACAAGACACTGGCTCGGCACCTAGCACTAGATCGATGTAGAAATCTACCTCTCTGCATGGAGGCATACCTAGTAATTCTAGCAGAAACACATCGGCAAAATCTCTCAGGATAGGGTGATATCCAATGAAGCCTCAGGCTCATCATCTGATATGTCACTGATCGTGATAGCAAACAACTTACACCCCTTCCACATGTAGTGCTTAAGCTACTATGCGGATATCATATGTACTACTGTGGGCTTCTGTATTCCCACTATCTCAACCGATGAGCCATGATCATCTAAACACCTAATCATCCTTTGGCGACAATCTAGCTTGGCTCTATGAGCTGCAAGCCAGTCCATACCCAAAACTACACCATAGGATCCTAATGGCATAACCCTAAGGTCACATGATGTAGTGAAGGTCCCCAAGGAGATCTCGCAATCTCTAACCAAGGTATCTACTGGCATCCTGGCCCCAGAGGCCAACTCAACGTCCCACCTAATGTCATGCCTAGAAGCCACCAGCCTGCAATGTTCCACTAACGATGTAGACATAAAAGAGTTGGTAACTCCAGAGTCAAAAAGAATAGAGATGGGGAAATCCCCAATCATACTTGCTATCTCAATAACTGAGGTCTGGAAGTCAGCCTGGCAGTTGTCAACTACTACAAACATGTGGTGGGACTTGCCCACATCTCCTATAGTCTGCTCAGATCCTCTTGAATGGGGTTGTCCCCTGTTGTGAAACCCTGTGGACACTCTCTGGCCAAATGCCTTGCCCCACCACATACATAACACAGGCCCTTAGCCTGTAACTATCCTGACTGAGTCCTTCCTGACTGCTACTATCCAGTCCATCCTGTGGACCCCTGTGAACCTCTATGAGATTGCTGAGACCTCGCAGGTCCCGCAAATGATCCTTGTTGTCTCTAATCCCTACATGGGTCCTACTACTGCCAACTACAGTTTTGTCCTCCCTGAGCCCTCTGCTGGGGTCTAGACCTTTGCTGATGTTGCTACTACTATTGTGGTGGCCTAAGAGGTAATAATGAAGAATTAAATCCTCCTCTCTGTGGTGTGGATTGTGGTCTACAAAAGTTTTGTTGTTGCTAGTGATTACGGTCCTGAAATTGTGGGTGTGAATTCTACCCTTGTCCCTAAATTTCCTCTGCAATATAAGCCTTTTCAACAGCCTCACTCATAGTTTAGGGGTCTTCCATATGCATTGGTTCTGCTATCCCATGATCCAAACCTTTGATGAATTTGTGCACTAGGAGTTTCTCATCGTGGAGATACTCTGTGTAACAAGAAAGCTCAATAAACTAGCTCTCATATTGAGAAACCATGAGTCCTCTCTATTGTAAGTCTTGGAACTCATCTATCTGGCACTATCTATAGTGATCTGACAAGTAACGTGCATTAAAGTGCTCTATGAATA
Source organism: Cunninghamia lanceolata (assembly GCA_027924645.1). Lineage (NCBI taxonomy): Eukaryota > Viridiplantae > Streptophyta > Pinopsida > Cupressales > Cupressaceae > Cunninghamia > Cunninghamia lanceolata. Next base: position 23,941,067 of record BSBN01000078.1, read on the forward strand.
TGTCCCACAGGAGTGTATCTAAGGATAACTGGCACTTGCACTCCTCGGTGCACCACCAGGTAGTTGATGCATCTCTTAGAAGGTCTACTACCACTTGTGCTTTCATGTTGCTCCCATAAGGTCGCAACGCGAAGTACCTATCTAAACTAATGAGCCAAGCCTCAGCCACAGTTCCCTCTGTAGTTCCTACGAAGGTAGGTGGATTAAGCCTAAGAAGGTCTCTGATGGGGTCTCCTCTATCTCTAAGTCCTATAACTGGCTCATCCACTCCATACTCATAAGGTCCATGATGTATCTACTCTACGCTCACAGTCTCATCTCGTCTCTAGTATCACAAAGGACTCCTACTCCATCCTCGGTATGCTGACCCTACCTCCTCCACTGTAGTATCAGCTATCTCTACAAAAGGCTCCATACGTGGCACCTCTCGCGGATCATCATGGGGCTCTACACGTGGCTCAACTCGTGACTCAGCATGCGGCTCCTCACATGGCTCCTCTTGCGGAACATCGTGAAGCTCATCATGTGGCTCTAGTATAGCTGGTGGTAGCCTCTCTAACATGGCCTGCAATGTCTATAAAATCTGAGGACCTATGTAAAGTACTGGTGGTACCTGTGGTACTGGCTGATCTGCTATGGCTGCGGGTGCCTGTCCCTCTGCAGAGGAATCACTATGCACCTCAACAGACACAGTGTTGCACGATCGCGGTCATTGAACATGTCAGGGAGGCATCCTTAAAAACAAGGTAGGCACTAATTAATCAAAGTTACAGAATAAGTAATGTGCCCAAATATGCCTAGTTTTTAAACTTGGGCTCTGATACCAAATGTCATGCTCACATTTCCCATGCGGTCACGACATGCATCACACGTGTCATGTCCACATTTGTCATGTGATCATGACATGAAATATCAAAAAAATTTCCACGCTTCTCTAGAAACCCCCTCACACACCTAAGTGTGCTCAATGGCATACAGTCAAGGCATAAACAATACAGTTGAAAGAGGAGTAATATGCACACATGTGCATACCAATCATAAGAAGGCCATCAAGGTGGTCATCGTGACTCGGTTAACATCGCTAATAGTGTTAAACTCTACTAACCTAACCAAACCCTAAATTCCAAGAAAATCTGGCAGCATAACACCTCATAGGCGTGAGTAGGGTTTACTGTACTAACACTAAATTTGATCAAGAGGATTCCTGATTTGGGTTAATAAATTTCTTACATCTCACTAATTACATTGGAATACAGTTGATGAAGTTAATTGAACATTTTTCAACAAAGTCTGATCATTTGTTCTCCTTCACATTTTTTGAAATTTAATATTAATTTGTTCTCCTTCACATTTTCTAAATTTTACAACATTTTTCAACCGAGTCTGAACATTTGTTCTCCTTCACATTTTCCGAAATTTAATATTAATTTGTTCTCCTTCACATTTTCTAAATTTTAAAACTTTTTTTTCAACAAAGTCCGAACGTTTGTTCTCCTTCACATTTTCTATCAATCAGAGTTATCTCTGCATCAAGTACATTATTCCTAATTTCTTGGTATATCAGGTCTCAGAACCAAGATTTACTAACTTCGTTTGATGAGGTTTACTAGGTTTCTATTCTAGGTTTCAATCAACGTTCAAATTAAATTTGTTAATTAAAGAGCCACAACATGATTAAAAGAGTATTAAATTTTAATTAATACTCTTAGCCCTAAACCTTTCCAACAATAAAATATTATTTTTCTTTAATAGTGAAAACCCTATTTTCTGATTTTCTCCTCCTTGTTTTCAATTTTATCTTTCTTTCTATTTTTCTCATTCTGTCAATTTGTCATTTTCTCGTTGTGTAGGTTGAGTTTAAATGGCCACATATGAAATGCATATGATGGCTTCAATAACTATATATATATATATATATATGCTTATTGTATTTATAACACTAGGATTTCTTTTAATAAAATATATGTATATATTTCTTTTCATTTTCTTTGTATTTCATTTGTGAAATTGTCAAACCCTAAACACATTTTCTTTTAATTAAGAATAAATACATATATATATTGAATAATTGTTATTATTAGATTTTCTTTTATAAATATGAAACTATACATTTATTTTGTATTTTTCATTTGGGAAGATATTGAAAACCCTAAATATATTTTTGTTTGGCTTTCATTTTAAATTTGTTAAAGCCCTAAATCTTTTTGCTTGTTTCAATTGGCAGGGAGGAGGGTTTATGGAGACCAGCGGCAGCAGTGGTGGAGCAGCCATAGGGTGGAGGTCTGGTACAGGGGCAGCGGATCACACGGGGGCCGCAGTGGTGATGGTTCGGCGATGGGGTCAAAGACCAGCGGTAGAGATGACAGGGGGTGGCGGATCTGTTGGAGGGCCAGTGGTGCAAAGGCTGCAGAGAGGGGACCACAGGGAAAAGGTAGGCGGAGGGAGCTGCGAGGTTTAAAGTTTAAGGGAAGTGTGGGAAGGGAGTAGAGCCCCCACCCACATCCCATAGCATGGGGTGTGGGTGGGGGCTATGCCCCCTTCCCACACTCATTGTAAATAGCAACAACAGTGGGGGGTTCGAACCCCACCCCACCACTCCTTTCAATTTTTTTTATAAACTGTGAACTATGTAAAAATAACAGTCGCCTAATATTTTAGTTCGATTCTCAGCTTATGTGTTTTTTTATATATATTTAAATATAATAACATATATATATAAACACATATATACACAGAAAAATTTCTTTTACAGATCCACTACATAGTCTATTTAAAAATGAATTATAACTATATATATATGAAATCTCAATCCATTTAACAAAATAATTAAAATGAGTCTGTTATTTAATATATGTCATGCATAAATTCAATTTACTCCTTTATATATAATGAAAATTTTCCTTTGTCCTATTCACATACAAATTCTCATTTTGAACAAATAAACAAAATTATATATAACCATTCTTTTCTTTTAAAATCTCTACATGGCAAGTAAGTCATTTTCAAATATATATTCATTGGAATATTACTAACACTTGCATTTTTAAGGAAAAGAACAATGCAAATAAATAAATACTTCTATTACACCACAACAACTAATTTCCTTACTTATAAGAACTAAATACAATTCTATCATATTGTCTCAAAAATTTAAATTACAACCTTTCTATTTTGGTATATATATATATTTTAAAGAAATAAACATACAATGAATTACCTTTTAAATACAAATTTTCTTTCTTCATTTTTATTTGAATGATAAAAATAAATCAACAAATAGTAACTTTCAAAAATAACTTTCACACAACTTAAGGAAACACAATTTTACAACAAGAGAGAGAGAGAAGCCCTCCTCTTTGAAAACCAACAAAGATGAAGCTCCTAAAAAAGACAAACTCTTTCTTAACAGCTTAAAGAGTAAAGGAAAATAAAATATTAACTCCAAACACAAGGAGTTTCTCCAGCTTCACATTTAGCTCCATTGAACCTGCATATCACAACAAGGGGAAGAAAACCACACATCTTGCTCTCCTCCCTACCATAGACCCGCAAGAGGGTCACCCCCAAGCTAGGGAGGTCATCCACACACCTAGGGTCTCATTCCACTTCACAACAAAGCACACAAACATCCAGAACACAAAATTACACCCATAGAAAATCACAACACACGAACTCAACCAAGATGAGTTCAAAGGGGTAGGGGAGTGGACACACTCAAGTCAAGAGTGCCACTCCTACAAAATATCCCAACACAATTTCTCTTATGGCCTCAAGCCATCACACTTAAGAAAATTTTCAAAAGTCTCCATATATTGGCTCTCAAGCCATGTATCATATTGCTCAAAATCACATAAAATTGCCCTCAAGGCATACAACACCCCAAAACAAGGTAATGACCCCTAGGAGGATCACTCCTCCTCTACCCCACACTTGTTGAGCATCTTCTCCCAAGTGAGAGAGGCTCTTACAACACCCAACCAATTTTTCCCATGATAACAATAACACTCAAGGAAATGAACCACACATATGTATCATGCAAGCAAACTATAATACAAAAGGAAGGCCTTAGCCTTGAAAACCAACCTTTAAATGCCCTATTATGGAAGAAAGTTGATGTAGAGCTTCTCCAAAATCTCCTCCAGCATAAGACACCAAACTCCCTCTATCTTTTCCCAAAATCAATTTCAAACAATTCAAATTCTCCAAAAATTCAACAACCCCCCACCTTATACCAAGTGGGATTAAAATAAGCCCTACCCATGAGCTTAGAGGAATGGGGAGGTGACACTTGTCACCTCCTCACTCTTCCTCCCCACTACAAGTATGTCCCAAGGGATGAGTGTTGACACATGTCACTCACCCATCCCCAACTCTCCCTCACCCCTTACCACTTGTCCTCTCTCCAACATGTGGGAGAGAAAGGAGGAGTTAAAGAGGGAAAGGGTGACACATGTGTCCCCCTCATTTCCTCTCAAGAGGGACCACACAACTCCAAGGTTACTCTCACCAATTGTGAGAGAGACTTGGAGTCAAGTTCTCCACAATTGGTGGGCCTTGGAGTCATCTCCAACCTTGGGAAGTGAAAAGGGATGGGGTTGAGTGTTGGTACCACAATCGTCTCCCTCCCATGCTTCCAAATTCGTCACTCAACTTCAGTGTAAAGTTAAGGTGACCATATGGAGGTTTACCAAGGGTTACCCAAGTCAAAAGGGACCCTAGAACTATGGGGTATAACCCAGGTTCAGGTTTAACCTAGTTAGAGCACCCAGGGTCAAGTTAAAACACATGAAAAGGGTCTCCAAAAATTTAAAATTTAAAAATGTAATTCAAAGACAAAATTCTTACAACACAAATTATAATTCAAATTAAAAGAAGGTAAACTTAACCCAATTAACCACATGCAAAAATAACATTACAACGTTTCATCATACATAGAGTTGATCTTAGTTCCTCGTGGAACTAGATCAGTTTCACAAGGAATTACAACATCAGGTGTGGGATGATCTCTAGTATCTGTGGTTGGTTAGAAATACTTGCACACTCAATTGCAAAGTAAATTTCCACATATACATATAATAGCTGAAGCAACTTAAAACATACACTCGCATAAAATATCACAATTTCACATAAGCATAAAGAAAGTCACATTACAATTAGGTTCTAATTTCTATATTTCAAAAATCCATTCCCAAGATTGAATTCAAATCAATTTTCTATCCAACATCACCCAATTAGTTTTCTCTTAATAATAAGCATTTATCTAACATCACCCAATTTGTTTTCTCTTAATATATAGTATCTATCTAACATCACCCAATTAGTTTTCCTTTAATATAAAGCGTCTATCTAAGATCACCCAATTTATTTTCTCATAATATAAAGCATCTATCTAACATCACCCAATTAGTTTTCCTTTAACATCAAAATATAAATCAATTTCTATCTAACATCACCCAATTAGTTGTCCTTTAATATAAAGCATCTATCTAAGATCACCTAATTTGTTTTCTCATAATATAAAGCATCTATCTAACATCACCCAATTAGTTTTCCCATAACATCATAAAGTCTAATAGTTTGGGAATTTGGGATCAACAGTCCCACAAGTCTAAATGTATCAGCAATAGTAAGGTAAATAGTCAAATGAACGGAAATTAAAAAGATAGGCCTCACATTCGAATACCCCCAAATCAAGAAAAATTCAAATTTTTCATTTATTTTGGGTTGCACACCCAAATTTTTTGACAAGACAATTTATTCTTATTTATTAATATTAATTAGAAGACAGAACATTTTATATCTATACTCACAATAACTTTTACTAATACTATGTTTTTTATAATCACTTCCTCACAATATAACATTTGCTTAAGTACTATTAATTTTGCATATACAAAGATTGTCAATTATATTATCGATTTAAAACATTTATTACCTCTTAATGTTATTATTTATTTAGCAAGGTGGACTTATGATTTCTATTTTAGTAATGCAAATTAATCAAAACAATAGCACATTATTACAACTTGAAACCCACATACCAAACAATACCAGATGAGCTCAACCAAGGTGACTGACTATCATGTCGAACTGACCAGATTGATAGACCACATGACATGCACTCACCCTTTTCAAGGATAATGACAAGCAGAGGGACCTTATGTCATCTCCAATCAACAATTCTCCATTGGATTTGAGGCAAGCTCAAACCTACTAATTTAGGTGGAGTTGATGCTTGGTACCTGCAACCTACAGTAAATGAAATGTCAAGCATATATATATTCATATAATTATCCAAACAAACACACTGTGGAAGAAATCGTAGCATAGCAGGGTACTCATGCATGAGTAATGTGACATTGTCCCTTCCACCAATCACATCAACAAATAACCATAACTTGTATGCACATCAGTAGCTAAACAACTAAATGAAAACATCATTAGATAATCACATTAAGCACATGAAAAAATTTATTGACATAATCAACTGAGTCCATAACCAATCATAATATAAGCATACAACATTAGTTCTAACAGTACCATCAAAGCAATAAATAAGTATCATCATCAAAACAATAAATCCAAGATGTCATAATGTCTAAACATAACAAGTATCAGAAAGCCAAAATGAGGGGCGCTACAGGCTCTTCACCTCTATTTCTATGGCAACGGTAGCTTCCTTAGCCTCTACCAAAACATGCAAATCCTCATTTGCTGATGGATCTAGTTTCAGATCTCACTTCTTCTAGAATCTACCTTCTTTCATAGAATCCTTCCCTCTTATAACAATCTTGACCCCCGTTTCATCCTCCACTCTCTTCTGTGTATTAAGATTCACATCAAACACATTGGTATACTGTAAGGCATTGTCAACTACAACTAGTCGAGTACTATCAAAGAAAACAAAATCCACAAGAAAATATGGATTATCATACAAACTTAAATATAGATAGATATTAACCGAGATCTATGCATTATTATTAGTTTAGAACTGACAAATCTCTATCATCAAATCACGAACATCAAGCCTAAAATTTCCCTCTAAAGGAAGCTTTCCTACATGGTTGGGCTTAAATTACATAGTCTAATCTTTAACTACTTAGGTGGCAAATGTCAGCCCATTCGTTGTGCCAAGTTCGTAAGTATCTGATTGCATAAAATAGGAGATACCATCTCATAGAAAATAGTTGTTGTAGCAAATAGAAGACATGTGTGTCCTGAAGATGCAGTCACACTGTTTCACCATATGCAACAAGCATGTTTCAAACTCAATCAGTTCTCATTTGCTAGCGTACTCCTAACCTTTGCCAAAATGGGAGCTTTGGAATAGGGTATGCACATCCATCAAAGCATAATGGAAGGGGGATTATTGTCATATATTATAGTTGGAAATGCTCTAGTAGACATGTATGCAAAATGTGAAAGCATAGACACGGCACGCGAACTGTTAGATGTGAAGCCCTAGAAATATGGTCCCATGGAATGCTATAACTGCAGGATATGCACAAAATGTGTTTGTTGAAAAGGCTTTAGAAACTTTCAACCAAATTCAATTGGCAGATGTAAAGCCGGACTCCAAAACCTTTCCCAACATCTTGCCTATGCCAAAATGGTAGCTTTGGAATAGGGTATGGGCATCCATCGTAGGATGAAGGATAGACGGATTTTGTCAAATGTTATAGTGCAACTACCCTAGTAGACATGTATGCAAAATGTTGTAGCATAGACAAGGCACGTGAACTATATGATAGAATGACATTATTGCAGGATATGCATAATGTGGAACCATAGACAAGGTGCATGAACTGTTTGACATAATGTCTGAAAGAAATGTGTTCTCATGGAACCCCTTGATTGCAGGATATTAACAAAATGGATTTGTTGAAAAGGCTTTAGAAACTTTCAACCAAATGGAAAGGGAAGGTGTAAAGCCAGACTCTACAACCTTTGGCATCCTCCTAGCCTGTGCCAAATGGGAGCTTTGGAATAGGGTATGGACATCCATCAAAGCATAAAGGATAGGTGAATTTTGTTAGAGGTAGTTGCAACTACTTTAGTAGACATGTATGAAAAATGTAGGTAGATATTCATAAAACCTACATACTCAACTTCTCGAGTAATTTTGATACCATAATTGTAGCTATTAGTAACCATACAAGCTAGTGAAGATATCTGAGATTAAGGGAGTTGAGGCATGTTTAGATAAGGAATATGCTTAGGTTGAAATTAGTGAAATAATATTTTGTTGATGTACATTATGTGTGTTGGACATGTGATGTTATTAAATTGTGATGATCTATGTTCAATCTAGAGTTCTCAATGTGGTTGTTGTGTGAATATTTCATTCTATGTTTGTGAATCAATGAGTCTCATGGTCTCATGCCTAATATAGTATCCTCGTGTATGAGTTTGATCTATTGTAGCATAGTATGCATGTGATCCAGTGATAAGGAAGACTCTATGGAATAAATTGTTGATCATCCTTCAAGCATCAATGGAGTCGTATAGTGGCCATTTTACAGAGAGAATTACTCCATGTCAATTAATGTATAAAGTAGCATAGTGGTTATTTTGGTGGATCAAAAATCTAGATGATTGTCATCCTAATAGAGATGGTATATTGTCTATCTTAATTACAATTTGAATAGTGTGTCTTGCCATAGTGAGGTGTTGCCTTGATTACCGAAGTGTTCTTAGGATGATTGCTATCTCATTTTAAAGTTGGATCGAATTTCTTTCATATAGCAAGGTGTGACATTGTGATCGAGGTGTTTCCTTGTTGACACATGTGTTAGGATCCATTGGAGTGGTTGTAGACCACCAGATTGTGTTGAATGTAATTGTGACTCAGATGTTGAGAGACTTTTGTGTGTCTATATGTATGCATTCTTGTGCATGTGTCAATTGGTCAATCTAGTGATATTGATTTCTAGATTTGCCAAGTGGTGGATGCCATAATTTTCCTAGATTGGCTAAGTGACAGATTCCATGGTTTCCTTGGATTGGTTCTAGAAATTAGCTGCAAAATTTCTTAGATGGTAGAATCCTTGCACAAATCAAATAGGTTGAACGCCTATGAATGGCTACACACCTCACCAATGCCCCTATGAAGTTGAATACCTCATTCTAATGGTGGGTAGGAGGAAAAATGGGTATGATACTTGGATTGCCCTCCGAACAAAGTCCTCTACACTCTAATAATTATAAATTGGTAACACATGTTCCTACATTCTATGAATTAATGAATAACTCTAGTTGCAATAATGATGAATGAATATTATCTCTAAATTCATGAATCTAACTATAATTATATTTCACTATTGTACTGAACTTTGTGATCTCTGATTACCCAATATGCCTATAGGAGAAAGGGGTAGAGATTGCTTAAGAATTCCATCATAGATGTGTAGTAGTAAGTATTAAGGATTGTTGAGTGGCAGTTGACAATCATCAAATTCTTGGCTAAGGATCAAGAGACTTGTTATTAATTTTTCTTAAGGAATTAAGTTGTAAATACTAGAGAACAATATAGGATATGTTAATAGTTAAAGATTATAGTACTTGTGTAGACTACTTGTTTAAAAATTGACCCATCACCTCAAAGATAGAAGTAGTTTTTGAATACTATGATTCTAGTGTGATATAAATTACTTTAAGGATTACATGAGCTTCCTAGAAGGCTTAGTGAGTACATGTTCATTTTTATTAGGGCATTATAGTATTTTGTTATCATTTGGTAAAGCTAATTATGAACCCTCAAAGGATTGATACCTTCTTATTGAAGTATTTCTTTATATTATTATTTGGATTAATCTGTAAGACATGTGACATGATTCTATAATGTTCTAGTGAATGAACCTAAGTATCTATGTGTAATTGACCTAGAGTGAATAATCTAGACAAATAAAGCCATGGATGGTTAGAGGCTAAAGTAAAAAGTTTATTTAACTAGGATTCCTAAATTTGGTAAGTAATTCTCTTATGTCATAAATGGAGCATATTCCATAGATATAAATCAAGTCCTATGGATGGTAAAAATTTATTAAGAGATAACTATGTAAACCCCATGGATAAATCATCAAAGGAAGTATCAGCAAAAGTCTTTGAGGTAAATTCTAATAGCCTAGACTAAAACCCACATCAAATTTATAAATACACAGATCTATTGGAAATTTTAAATATAATCATATATCAAGATTGAAATTGAGAGCTCTAATAAGTTAAAATTTTCAACGATGCTTATGTCCATGGTATGCTACTATTCATAATGTCATAATACTTTTGGAATTGAGAGCCTGAATATGTCAAATTTTCTAACTATTGATGCCCCAATTGAATTTATATCCATTGGTCTACTAGAGTGAATCTACACATGTTCATAGATAGATGAGGGTTTCAATCTAATTGTTAGTAAGTTCTAACTTGAGTGCACAAATTAGTCAAAGATAGTAGGCGACTTAGGTCTATGGACCTCTAGAGATAAATCTGTTAAGTTCCAAAATCAAGGTCCCAAATAAATTAGGATTGATAATATGTTTGTGCCTAAGATGTTGAGAGATAGGAAACCTAACAATTGGGTGCATTCCATTTGTTTGTATCAAATTTAACCCTTTGGAATACTTTAGAATATAGCCTTAGGATTCTAGAACTGACCTACAATTATGTAATGTTTTATAGGACTCTCACATCCATTGTGCCCACAAATCTAAGGCCATTAAATTATTAGACCTAGATACCTAATTAAAATAGGTTGCGTAAAATGCTTTCACATCCATAAGCATAATTAAATTAGGCCAAATATGCCTAGAATTTCATGAATGTAAGAAAGTACCAATTGGAGTTGGCCACATGTTCCCATATAGAGTCTATTGAAATTTGATGGTTCAACCCAAACTAAATCTTGTCTTAAGGCATGTCCCTTAGTTGTCAACCTACATTAAGATTAAAAAAGGACTATTTTAGACCTAGACATGAATGCCTAAGCTCAATGTTATTATAAAACCAAAGAAGCCAAGTATGCTGATCCAAGAGAATTTTTGGATGACTTTTACTAAGGATTTATTGATGTTGTAAGACAACATTCTTTTATATAATGTGGGAAAAAGCTTAAGAAGTTCAATTAAAAAAATAGTCTAATTTTCCTCAAATCCATTGGCTTATCACATATGGTATCAAAGTGTGGTTTAAAACTAAGGGCCTAATGGGCCATTAAGGATATAATTTTAAGTTTAATTTCAAGATTTATTAGGGATTGATCATGCAACTACTCTATTGATGTAATGAGTAAGAAATCTAAAGTTTAAAAGTTAATCATTGTGGTTTCATAGGTTTAACTTCAACCATGAGGAAGAAGAAGAGACAAGATGATAGAAGAGGGATAAGAGTAATCCATATATGAGTTACTAAGCTCTGAGATGGAGGAAAAATAACAAGGGTGTGTGGAGTAGAGAGAACCCAACAAAATGGAAAATGAAATACTAAAATCAACAAAAGAAATACTCCTCATTTCACATGAAATAAGAGACCCAATGTTGCCAAGGAAATTAACAAATTTTATAGTTGGATAGGATTGGAATGAGAAAAAAAGGAACCTAAAAGTGGGATGGGATCTAATAAATTCTAAGGAAGAAGCCATCTAAATAACTTATCAAGAACAAATCCATCATTGGGGATTATAAATAGATCAAGTCAAATAGATGTGGTGGTACCAGGTGGTAGGAGGAAGAATGTAACACCTTTTATTTATTGAGGACTTCACTTCACCAAATGCAATCTATGGGATTATTTTATAATTATTTTTATTTTCAATGACAATGGAATTGCTTCAATTCTAATGTTCCCTACTATTATAATGCATACAAAAAATATTGATTTATAATTTTAGATGTACCATGGGACCTCAAGTGTGATACTATTAATGATATTTACAAAGTGATTTTGCTTTTACAAGAATAAAGGTACTTCATAACAAATTATCTTCTTCTATTGTAAACTTTAAAAACACTCTTTATACTCATAAGTCTCTGGACATTATGAAATGAATTTCCCACTATAAAATTTTGAGATGAATCAAGTACAAGAATTCCTCTTGTTCTAAGCCCAATTGTCACTCCAAACACTTATTAAGTGCTCTATTTATCTCTCTCATAACTGTTGTCACTCCAAACACTTATTACAAAACCTGGGCACCCATCTTGGGAAGTTAAATTTAGGAATTTATGACATGTATTTAAGAATATACTAAAAATATCTAGGTGTGGGAATCTTGTTTCTAGGTTTTAGGCCAAATCCATAGCCACTACTTGCTATAGGTGTTAAACATCTCTCCTGCATTAGGACTTATGGGTAAGATGTCAATGGAGGTGTGGTCAAGATATAAGACTTCACAAAGGCATCTGAGAGCTTTTGGTTGTGAGATATATACACATGTACAAAGGGAGAAGTGAAGTAAGTTGGATAACAAAGCTATAAAATGTATCTTCATTAGTTCTAGTTATGATGTGAAAGGATACAAGCTTTGGGATCCATTTGCAAAGAAATTATTTTACAATAGAAGTGTCATTTTTAGAGAAACTAAGCCTTCTTCCATTGTTATATAGCCAGAGAAAATTAAATAGAATAAAGATGTGATTCAACTTTCTTCTATACTTGAGAAAGTTGAATCGAGGGCCCCAATTCGATAAGAAGTTGAGGAGATTTCATCAAGCTCTAAATCATCAGAAGAAGAGGAAGAACCTCCACCTCATCTTGTTCAAAGGTTTACAAGACATAGGCAACCACTATAAAGGTATGGGTATTCTGTTGATGACTGGTGATGTATATTTTCTTTAAATACCAACATTGAGAAATCAAGATTAAGGATTGTGTTTCTCTAAAATTGCCTCATCCTTTTGAGTTCCTCTTGTTCTAAGTCCTACTATCACTCCAAACACTTATGAAATACCCTATTTGTCTCCTGCCTAATTACCTTGAAACCCTCATCTCATTAGCATGCATACATTTTTTATACCATGAATGTGCTATTAAAATCATGATTTTTTAACATATACATATATTATTCTCTTCTCTCAACATCAATCCATAAATGTCATTATGTGAGTTTTTCAAGTGCCATGCATAACCAATAATTACAACATAAACACACTTGTAATTTTTTACTTCTTCATTTAAATTATACTAGTTTATTTCTAATTAAAACCAAACAAATTGAAATCATTTAATTAAGTTAAAAAGTATCTACAAATTAGAAAATTTATTAATTATTTCACCAAGAATAGGGATGTGAAACAAAATTATAAATATCTAACCATAAATGACACAAAGTCTACATACACTTATATAAAATTACATATTGAATCTACAATGTGCAATTAAATAGTTAACCAAACATAGGAAAAAGATAACACAATTAATCCAAACAAAAAAGTATACAAAATGGAAAGGGTAATTGGGAGTCTTCCTCCCATTTCTTGTTGGTCAAGCATATTTAAATTTATTTGAAGTGAACTCCTCACCTTTTATTTTCTCTTTCTCTACCTTCTCTAACTTTTCATTTCATAATTCAATTAAACGTCCATGTTATTGCAAAACATGTCTTTGATAGATACCTCAACAATGAATATAAGTAGTGATCTCCATTGCACTCTATGCATCTAATTTTATGAAGCCAAAATCATATTCTAGATTGCTAAAAAATGAAAACCAAAACAAAAGCAAAAAAAGTTCTTGAAACTAAAAATAAAACCTTGTTCTTAATTATTAGTGCAAGTTTGACATGGTGCACATTATTATAGTGCAATCCTATTTTTTGGATTAATTCATTTAGTGTCACTAATAATCAAGCCACAAGAACATTCTCCTTATTTAAAATCATGGAAATAGTTTGCATCCCTCAAGACAAATTCTCTTGCAACAATCTTGGAGATAAATTTTGTTGTAGTGTGGCAATCAACACATACTCGAAGGTTCTTCACAACTCTAATAGTTGTTCTAAGGGGCATGTCTAAAAAACCAAAAAAATTGCCAACTTTTCACTATGATGGTAGAGGAACAATTTATTTTCCACATCACTAAGTAAATATCTTGAATCTAGAAAATACCCTCCTACCTTCATCTCCCAAGCCAAATTCTCCAACTTTGCATATATCTCTTGTGTATGTGGATGCGATGTGTCTCCTACACAAAAAACATGTACCATTTTATGGTCTGCAATCCAACTATATCCATGGATCTTTTTAATTCCTTTATCTTTTCATTAATGTCCTTACCATTTGAACCTCACACCATTATCCCACTTCCACATAGATGTTTGAGAGACGAACATAAGGCACAACATTTTTAGGATCCAAATCAAAAAGCAATGTTGTTGTAAATTTTCCTAAGCCATAGTATTCATATGTGATCTGCATGTGGTGCCAAGAAAACACATCCACTCAACCAATACAAGTTTAACTAGCATCTTAATAATAAAGTTTAGGGTGTCCTCAAGATAGCCAACATGGCAAGAAGGTCAACCATGCATACATAATGATCAATTGTAGGTGTAATGCAATAATGGTTACTCATGTGATTGAAGTATGTACAACTCTGATCCACTAAACCTACATGGCTACATGCACATAGAACACAAGCAAAGATTATAATGTCAAGATATGTTCCAAAGTGCTTCCTTAATTTTAAGATTTTGAGAGCATCCTTGCAAAATCCATTTTGTGCATATCCTATAGTTATCTCATTCCATGATAGCACATTTATTTGAGGCATTTTGTTGAACAGTTCACATGCCTTGTCTATGCTTCCACATTTTCCATACATGGCTACTAGAGCATTTCCAACTATAATATATTACAATAATCTCGCTTCCATTATGCTATGATGGATGTCCATACCCTATTCCAAAGCTCCCATTTTGGGATAAGTAGGGATGATGTTGGCTTTACACCAACCAATTTCATTTTCTTGAAAGTTTGAAAATCCTTGTCAACAAATCAATTTTGTGCATATCTTGCAATCATGGCATTCCGTGAGACCACATTTCTTTGAGGCATTTTGTCAGATGGTTCACATGCCTCTATGCTTCCATATTTCACATACATATCTACCATAGAAGTTATAACTACATCTAACAAAATTCCTCTATCCTTTATGCTTTGATGGATATCCATACATTGTTTCAAAGCTCCCACATGTCAAGATAGTGACTTGCCAAATTTAAGAATCTCAATTATATAACCTCTATACTTTAGCCTCTAACCATCCATGGCTTTATTTGTCTAGATAATTCCCTCTAGGTCAATCACACATAGGTAGTTAGGTTCATTCACTAGAACATTATAGAATCATGTCACAGGTCTTACAGATTAACCAAAATAATAATATAAAGAAATACTTCAATAGGAAGGTATCAAGCCTTAGAGGGTTCATAATTAGCTTTACCAAATGACAAAAAAAATCTACAATGTCCTAATAAAAATGAACCTGTACTCATTAAGCCTTCTAGGAAGCTCATGCAACCCTTAAAGTAATTTATATCACACTAGAATCATAGTATTCAAAAACTAACTTTATCTTTGAGATGATGGGTCAAATTTTACACAAGTACTATAATCTTTAACCATTAACATATCCTATATAGTTCTATAGACTTTACAACTTAATGCCTTAGGACAAATTAATAACATGTCTCTTGATCCTTAACCAAGAATTTGATGATTGTCAACTGCCACTCAACAATCCTTAATGCTCCCTACTACACATCTTTGATGGTGTCCTTAAGCAATCTATACCTCTTTCTCCTATAGGCATATTAGCTAATCAAAGATCACAAAGTTCAGTACAACAGTCAAATATAATTATAGTTAGATTCATGAATTTAGAGATAATATTCATTCATCATTATTGCAACCAGAGTTATTCATTAATTCATAGAATGTTAGAACGTGTGTTACCAATTTATAATTATTACAGTGCAGAGGACTTTGCTTGGAGGTCAATCCAAGTATCATGCCTACCATTCCTCCTATCCACCATTACAATGAGGTATTCAACTTCATAGGGGTATTGGTGAGGTGTGTAGACATTCATAGGTCTGTGCAGGGCTTCTACCATCTAAGAAATTTTGTAGATATTTTCTAGAAGCAACCAAATAAAACCATGGAATCCACCAGTTAGCCAATCTAGGAAAATTATGACATCCACCACTTGGCCAATCTAGAACTCAATATCACTAGGTTGACCAATCGACACATGCACAAGCATGCATACATATAGACACACACAAGTCTCTAAATATTTTAATCACGATTACATTTAACACAATTTAGCAGGCTACAACCACTCCAACAGATTCTAGAATATGTCAACAAGGAAACACCTTGAGAACAATGCCACACCTTACTATACCAAAGCAACGCTATCTAACTTTAAACTGAGATAGCAATCATCCTAATAACACCTTGGTAATCAAGGAAACACCTCACTATGGGAAGACACACTATTCAACTTGTAATTGAGATAGAAAATATACCATCTCTATTAGGATGACAATCATTTGGATTTTTGATTCACCAAAATAACCATTGTGTTACTTTATGCATTAATCGACATGGAGTAATTTTCTCTATAAAATGGCAATTATATGACTCCATTGAGGCTTGAAAGATGATCAACAATTTAGTCCATAGAGTCTTCCTTATCACTAGATCACATGCATACTATGCTACAATAGATCAAACTCATACACGAGGGTCCCAACATAGGCATGAGACCATGAGACTCATGGATTGACAAACATAGAATGACATATTCACACAACTACATTGAGAACTCTAGCTTGGACATAGATCATCACAATTTAATAACATCACATGTCGCATACACATAATGCACATCCACAAAATATTATTTCACTAGTTTCAACCTAAGCATATTCCTCATCTAAACCTTCCTAAACTCCCTTAATCTCAAATATTCTTCACTAGTTTGTATGGTTACTTGTAGCTACTATTATGGTATCAAAATTACTCTAGAAGTTAAGTATATAGGTTTTATGAATATGTAGCTACATTTTTCATACATGTCTACCAGAGAAATTGCAACTACCTCTGACAAAATTCCTCTATCCTTTATGCTTTGATGGATGTCCATACCCTATTCCAAAGATCCCATTTGGCACAGGCTGGGAGGATGCTACCAAAGGTTGTAGAGTCTGGCTTTACACCTGCCCGTTGCATTTGGTCGAAAGTTTCTAAAGGCTTTTCAACAAATCCATTTTTTCAATATCCTGCAATCAAGGCGCTCCATGAGAACACATTTCTTTGAGACATTCTGTCAAATAACTTTCACGCGCCTTGTCTATGCTTCCACATTTTTCATATCTGCAATAATGGCATTCTGTCAAACAGTTCTTTGAGGCGTTCTGTCAGACAGTTCACTTGCCTTGTCTATGCTACTACATTTTGCATACATGTCTACCAGGGCTGTTGCAACTACAACATCTGACAAAATTCGTCTATCCTTTATCCTGCGATGGATGTCCATACTGTGTTCCAAAGCTACCATTTTGGCACAGGCAGGATACTGAGAAAGGTTGCGGAGTTTGGCTTTACATCTGCCAATTGCATTTGGTTGAAAGTTTATAAAGCCTTTTCAACAAACACATTTTGTGCGTATCTTGCAGTTATAGCATTCCATGAGACCATATTTCTGAGGCTCCCCGTCAAACAGTTCACATTCCTTTTCTATGCTTCCACATTTTGCATACATGTCTACCAGAGCATTTCCAACTGTAATATCTGACAATAATCCCCCTTCCATTATGCTTTGATGGATGTCCATACCTTGTTCCAAAGCTCCCATTTTGGCAAATAGTAATAGTACGCTGGAAAATGAGAACTGATCGAGTTGGAAACCTGCTTGTTGCATATGGTGAAAAGGTGTGATTGCATCGTCAGGATACCTATGTCTTCTATTCGCTGCAGCAACTATTTTCTATGAGAAAGTATCTCCTATTTTATGCAATCAGATACTTACGGGCATCCACCAAACTTTTGGGTGGGAATAGAGTTTTAGTTTGAAACTTAATGGCGACTGTTGTTTGAATGGGACCGACCTTGGTGCAACGAATGGGTTCACATCTACCACCTAAGCCTTCAAAGCTTCGAGAGTGTGATTTAAGCCTAGCCTTCCAGCATACACATCTGCGTTAAGGGGCACCGTTGTCTTCACATCCTTCCCAAATCCTACCTTGTTAAGTGCATTCTGGATATTGTGGCCGAAAGTGATGTAGATGAAGCCCTCTGGTTAATGCAAATGTCAAAGTTCTCCCTATATGATGATGAAAGAGAGAAGAGCAGTTCGGTGCCATATCTGACATCTAATCCATCATTAGAGATGAAGCTCAGATAAATGAGTGTTTAGAAGAATATGCAACATTAAATATGTGGCAAATTGATCCCAACACATTTAACATCCATTTTGTTGACGCTTAAGAGCGCTGGACAAATACACCTTGCATCTTGTCAAACAGTTCAGGGGCCTTTGCTGGGCGTGACAATCAGCCTCTGCTTCAACAACTCCCATTTACATTTTGTCAAACAGTTGGCATGCCTTCTTTGTGGCCTTTTCCTTCTTTTCCTATAAACCCTCTATTCATCTTGCTCATCTTGCTCTCCCTGAATCTAACCAGCTCTGATACCAATTGTTGAGTAATTATATAAATAAATAGTACACAAAGTAGAACACATAGACAAGACTTAACGTGGTTAGCCAATGTGGCTACATCCACGGGAAAGCAAGGCAATAGTATCTTTATTATTCGCAACAACATACATAAGGTTTTCCCCTCATATATATACAATAGTCTTCAAGAGAAGACAAAAGGAACAAAGCAGGGAAGATGAAATGAACAGTCGAACTTCACATCCAAAAACAACAACCTATCATTTGTTAAATTCCTCAAGGACAAAAGAAAAAGCACCAAAAGTGACACAACCCTGCAAAACGGTTTGCGGTGTCCCTGCATCAATGCATTCGTAACTTTAGACTCGATATAATTGGTTTCCATACATGAGAAAGAAACTATAACTTGGGAGAGATAATGTAATAAGGGTAGATTGAACAAGTATATCATGTTCAGGCTCCATTCAATGTTGACATAAAACATTCAACAACATAGATTGAATAGTTTTCTAAGCTTCACACTATAACAATCAAGTTTCACAGAGTTGTTGGCTTCGCTTCCTAGAGTTGTTCATTGGTTTGGGTTGGACTCAATTAGCATTGTAAATCCAAATTTGTTTCAAAATACTACAAACTTGATAAGTATGTATCAATCCTTTCCTTGATCATTTATTAAAACATCTATGTTAATAACAAAAGGTTTGAATTCTCAGGGATCAGCTATCTGGAACTTTATTTTGAAAAGTAGATAGATTATTCTACCAAAATTGTCATGGGTAATACATAACGGAGAGAAGGCAGATTTTTGGGAGGATTTGTGGTGTGGAGAGGACAAGTTATCAGGATGGGAGAATCTTAGGGAAGTAAAGATATACCCGAAGAGTCATTGGGGAAGTAAAGTGAATGATTATTGGTGTTTCAAAGGGGATCACGGGTCCTTGTCAATAGCCTCGAAAAGCACACTAGACTGCAATTTTCCTAATGATCAGAAAGTCATGCTGAAGAGACTATTGGCGAGCAAAGTGGTTATCTACTCCAATATGGAGGATGAACTGATCTAGACAAAGGCTAAGACAGGTTTATATTCAGTCAAAGATGGATACAAGAGTGTCATGGATAAGGCAAAATCTGATTGGTCGGCTAACCTTTGTTGGAACAACACCATCCTGCCCAAAGCTGGAGTATTCACTTGGTTGGCACTTCATAACAAAATCCTAATAGGAGATAGGATAAAAAACTAGGTTGGAGTTCAAACTTTGATTCTATCCTTTGCGGTGAGGTTGAAGAGTCTGTCGATCACCTACTCCTCAACTACTCATTTAACAACAAATGCTAGCTCTGGTTCATATGGAAATTGAACTGGTCTACTCCACTATCAGAGACACTGGCACTAATGTTGAAGAATTGGCCTAGCATGTTCATAGAGTCATTCTTTTCTTGTATATGGGAGTTGGGCCCTTCATTGCTTGTTTGACATCTATGGAGAGAGAGAAATTATCAAATATTTAGAAAGGAAGCTTTCTCTTGTAGTGTTGTTTGCTCCAAGTTAGAGGAGGCAATTACATAATTGGTCGTGGCAAAGGTTAGTAGGCTAGATTCTAAGTCAACGGGCTGGTCTAAATGGGATGTTGAGTTGGTGAAAAATGGGCAATCTCTTAGCAAAGTCAGGGTAGGAGGGAATGGATTAGCTAATGTTTTGCCCCCTTTGAGAGACCAAGTCAAATGGATCCCTCCCACTGGACAATTTTGCAAGCTAAATTTTGACGGTGCATGTAAAGGGAATCTAGGGGTTTCTGGGTCTGGTTGTGTCATAAGGACAGGGGATGGCTCACTAGTGGTAGCTAGGGTGACTAAGATCCCAAAGGGGATGAACAATGAAGCTGAAGCTTGGGCTCTGGTCCATGGTCTTCAACTGGGGGTTAGATTTGGCCTCAAAGGTATTTGGATAGAAGGAGACTCTCAAATAATTGTGAATGCTTTGAAAATAAAGAGTTTATACAATTGGAAAATTAATTATATCATTCAACAGGCAGTTTCTTTTCTCAATGACTTCAACAATTTCTACATCTCCCATACATATAGAGAAGGAAATAAGGTGGAGGACAGGCTAGCCAATCTAGCAATTGACCATGATACGGAATGGGAAGTGTTTCTTCAAGGGCAATCCAACTTTCCATGTCAACTCATGACATGGCTGAAAAGTGAAATGGATAACAATTTATTCTAGGTGGATTTCTCTCAGATATGAAGTGTTTATAACAGTCGCACTCTCTATTCCTCCAATGTCTTTGGTACGGGCTCATTGATCATTAGTTGCTGAAAATTAAAGGCCTTTTTGTTGGCATGAAGGGAGCGGGTCTTATCATTTATTGCATTAAGGTGGTGGACATTAATGGTTATCCTATCAACTCTATGTCAGCTCGGATTATCTCTTTTGAATTGGGCTTCTTTATTATGCTATCACCTCGACATCCCTTTAAATTGAAGCAGATGTCTCTTCAAATCTATTTTGATTGTTACATGTGTCAATGGGTTTTTTTACTATTTTTGGGGGGCACCATTTCTTCCACAACTTCATTGAAATACATTACTCATTAATGGATAGTTGTGCAATGAAGGATTCTCATATGGGTTCATAATGCTCTCAAGTAAGCCAATACATTGACTATTGCCTCGCCTAATTTGGATTGCTTCGGGATTGGGCAAGGATGGGAAATTCATTCTCTAGCACATGGAAGATCTTATGGCTTGTGGGAGGCTTCCATTTTATCAAAGTTTTCTTTCATTGGCCTCACTTTTATTTTATTTTTGTTTTATGCTCAGAAACTCTATCTATAACTTTCATGGTGGATACACAACTTAACCAAAGGATATTTCCCCCTCCTTTGGACTGGGAGCTTGAAGTGAGGGCAAAAGTAAAAGTTACATATCTGATGACCCTTATAGACTATGATTGCATTTTGATGTAGTTCTCTATGAGGAATATAACCGGTCATAGCTGGATAAAAGGGTATCAATGCTGAGTCCTTAATTGCTTAGATATCATCTCCCAAGTCCTATCTAATATTATGGACTTGGTGCACGACAGAGAATATGTCCATTCCCTAGCTACTGGTCTCTTCTACAATCATATCTACATGGTCAAAAGATGGATTCCTAGGTTGAAAGGCTATGATATGTATCAGGGTGATGCCCTTATCGGAGGACTCTTTAATATTCATAATTTACGAACCTCTCCTCCAAACCAGGCAGTTTATACGGCATTGCAATTCAGCCTCAGGTCGCTGTGTATAGACGAGCTCGACAGAGAGCTGAACGCATACAATTTTTTCTTCTCCAAGAAGAAGGCTCAGAGGATAAGGGAAGTCTTTACGGCTATTAAATTTTTAAGGGTCCACTCCCTAGATTTCTCACCAAATATGTTCAGGGAAGTTTTTGATGACCTAATAGATGATGGTGAATTGGACCTGAATGATGATAGGGATGATGAACTCCCTCTAGTGCACATCCTCCTATTGATAACTGAGAGGGGGGGTGAATCGGTTATCCTAATTATTTCTTCTTTCTGAACTTTCTTATTAATCAATGCAGCATTAAATCAAACAAGCAAACATAACCATGAAAATGGACATACACATGACAATATTTTTGACGTGGAAACCTTGTTAAGGGAGAAAACCACGAGGTGATTAACCCAAATATTATTCTCTGTTAGAAGAATAAGGAAATACAAAATGGCACTTGCCAATTAGGGCTCACTGCCCGAGCACACTGCTCATAAGGAGGCACACTGCCTACAAAGAGACACACTATCTACAAAAGAGTGTTATACAATACTTGAACTGATTGGTAGTGTTGGTAGGTGGCGACTGATCAGGAAAGTACTGTACACTAGCCATGTTTTTAGGGTCAACTTAAAAAAATCCTAGGGCCGACTTAAAAAATCCTATTTTTTATGACCGACATAAGAAAACCCTAATTTTTGTAACTGACAAAAAGGCTTGATAAAAGGCGGCCAAGGGTTAGGGTTTGGGGAATTGTATTGTAGCATTTGCAGCGGTATTGAGTTGTAGGGATTGCTGATTGTAATCAGTTTGATTTACTGGATAATAATATTGGACTCTCTGTTTGGTGGATGTAGCCCGAGTTTGGGTGAACCACGTTAAATCTTGTCTCTCACTATTATTAATTCTGTGTATTTCCATTTCTCTGATTAATCTTTATTTGCATTTAATTGATATCTTCTGCCGGCTAACCCTAACAAGTGGTATCAGAGCGGGTTGTGTTCGATTATCGTCTGCAGGAAAGTCTCATAGTTGAGTGGGAGCAATGGCGGACGAGGGTAAAATGAAGGTTGATAAATTCAATGGGCAGAACTATCAGTTATGGAAGATGCAGATGGAAGATTACCACTATCAAAAGGATTTATGGAGGCCGTTGGAAGGAGTAGCCAAGAAACTGGCAACAATGTCTGATGAGGATTGGAATCTTCTTGACAGAAAGGCACTGGGAACCATTCGGTTGTGCCTGGCACCGTTGGTGGCATTCAATATAATGGAAGCCAAGACAACAGATGGTCTAATGAAAGCTTTGGCTAAATTGTATGAAAAACCCTCAGCCTCAAATAAGGTATTTCTCATGAAGCAGTTGTTTAATTTGAAAATGGTTGAAGGTGGATCTGTGACAGGTCATCTAAATGAATTTAATACGATTGTCAGTCAATTGACTTTTGTAAATGTAAAATTTGATGAAGAAGTTAGAGCTCTCTTGATATTATGTTCATTGCCTGAAAGCTGGGATAGTTTGGTAATGGCGGTTAGTAACTCTGTTTCTGGTTCAAATACCCTAAAATTTGATGATGTTGTTGGTGTTATTCTGAGTGAGGAAATTCGTAAGAAAAGCTCAGGTGGATCAAAATCAGGCAATGTTTTGAACGCAGAAAGCAAGGGTAGATCAAAGGAGAGAGGAAAAGGTTCTGGAGGTCATGGGAAGTCACGAGGAAAATCAAAGGACAAAAGATCCCAAACCAGAGGACAGAAGGATTGCTGGTACTGTGGAAAACCAGGTCATCTGAAGAAAGATTGCTAGTCTCAAAAAAATAAAGGAGACAAACAAGAAGGCAATAAGGAAGCAAATGTGGTAAGCAATAAGTCTGAAAATGATGCTTTGATTCTTTCCCTAGATAATGCTGATGATTCATGGGTTTTAGATTCAGGGGCCTCATTTCATGCTACGCCCCATAGAAGTTATTTCCTTGATTATGTCCAAGGGGATTTTGGGCTAGTTTATTTGGGAGATAATGAACCCTGTCAGATTGTTGGAAAGGGAAGAATCAAGATTAAGTTGCAGAATGGGAATCATTGGCTACTACAAGAGGTGAGGCATGTTCCAAGGCTCAGTAGGAATTTAATTTCAGCAGGGCAACTAACTGAACAAGGTTGCACTGTTACATTTACTGATAAAAATTAGAAGGTTTCAAAAGGTGCCTTAGTAGTAGCAAAAGGTGTAAAAGTAGGCACCTTATATCTTTGTACAGGTCATACTGTTCCTTCTACTTTAGATTTTATAGAGGAAAAACAAACAGGTTGAGGAACAGTTGCTGCAGGTTTGCAGGAAGAGACTGGAAAAGTTGCTGCAGGTTCTGAAACAACACTGTGGCATAACAGACTTGGGCATATGAGTGAAAAAGGTATGAAGGTACTTCATTCTAAGAAAGTTTTACCAGGTCTGAAATGTATTAATATGGATTTCTGTGAAAGTTGTGTGTATGGAAAACAAAAGAGAGTCAGTTTTCTTAGAGATGGGAAGCAACAGAAAAATGAAAAGTTGGAGCTTGTGCATACAGATGTATGGGGACCAGCTCAGGTATCTTCTTTTGGTGGCTCTCGGTATTATGTTACATTCATAGATGATGCAACTAGGAAGGTCTGGATTTATTTCCTTAGACAGAAATCTGATGTATTTGAAACATTTAAGAAATGGAAAAGCTTGGTTGAAAATGAGACAGGTAAAAGATTAAAATGTCTCAGATTTGATAATGGTGGTGAGTATTGCAGTAAAGAATTTGAAGACTATTGTTCCTTTAATGGAATTCATTGGCAGAAAACGGTTCCAGGGACTCCACGGGAAAATGGAGTGGTTGAACGCATGAATAGGACAATAATGGAGCATGCAAGGACCATGAGATTGCATGCTAGACTGCCTTTAAACATGTGGGCAGAGGCTGTCAACACTGCTGTATATTTAATTAATAGAGGTCCTTCAGTTCCTTTGGGCTGTGGTATTCCAGAGGAAGCATGGACTGGCAAGAAGGTGAGTTATTCTTTTCTGAAAACCTTTGGCTGTGAAGCATTTGCACATATAGATTCTGAAAATAGAACCAAGCTGGATGCAAAATCAAAAAAATGTACCTTCGTTGGATATGGCATTGATGAATTTGGTTATAGGCTTTGGGATTTTGAAAATCAGAAAATTGTGAGAAGCAGGGATGTTATATTCAATGAGGTGTTGTACAAAGATCAGTTGCAGCAGCATGAGAAGAAAGAAAAGGATTATGTGGTGCTGGATGATACTCTAAATAGTGATGTTACAGTGGCTCCTCATGCTCCGCAATAGCAACCAGAAATACCACAAACTCTAGTGAATGTTAGATGGTCAACAAGGATAAGTAGACCTCTTGAAAGGTTTTCTCCCTCTTTGTATTCTATTTTGTTAACAGATGCTGGTGAACCAGAAGGGTATAATGAAGCTATGCAGGTGGATACACAGGTTTAGTGGGAGCTTTCAATGAAAGAAGAAATGGACTCCTTGCTGAAAAATCAGACTTGGGAATTATGTAAGTTACCTGTAGGTAAAAAGGCTTTACCAAACAAATGGGTTTACAGGCTGAAAGAGGAAGATGGAGGTAAGAAACGATTTAAAGCCAGGTTAGTTGTAAAAAGATTTGCACAGAAACAGGGCATTGATTTTGATGAGATATTTTCTCCGGTTGTCAAGATGACTTCTATTCGTACTGTTTTAAGTATTGTGGCTCTGAAGATTTGCATTTGGAATAGCTAGATGTGAAAACTGCCTTTCTCCATGGTGATTTGGAGGAGGAGATATACATGGCACAACCATAGGGATTTGAGGTCAAAGGTAAGGAGAAACAAGTGTGCAGATTGAAGAAAAGCTTGTATGCCCTGAAACAAGCACCTCGGCAATGGTATTTGAAATTTGATAGTTTTATGGCTGAGCAAGGCTACAGTAGGTGTAATTCTGACCATTGTGTTTATTTTAAGAGGTTGGATAATGACAGCTACATCATTTTATGTTTATATGTTGATGACATGCTTGTAGCTGGGTCTAACATGGATCACATCAGAGAGTTAAACATCAGTTATCACAGTCATTTGATATGAAGGATTTGGGGGCAGCAAAACAAATCCTTGGTATGAAAATTTGCAGAGATAGGAAGAACAGAAAATTGACTCTATCTCAGGCTGCTTATGTTGAAAAGATGTTGCAGAGATTCCATATGGAGAATGCCAAAGCTGTCAGTACATCTTTGCCTAGTCATTTGAAATTGACTAAGGAGATGTGTCCAAAGACACAAGAGGAGGAAGAGAAAATGTCCAAGATACCCTATGCTTCAGTTGTAGGAAGTTTAATGTATGCCATGGTATGCACAAGACCGGATATTGCACATGCTGTCGGAGTCGTTAGTAGGTATATGAGTCATCCTGGATTTGAGCATTGGAATGCAGTCAAATGGATTCTCAGATATTTGAGAGGTACATCTAATAAACACTTATGTTTTGGGGGCTCTAATACTGATTTAGTAGGTTATGTAGACTCAAATTTGGCAGGGGATATTGATAGCAGGCGGAGTACTACATGTTATGTCTTTACTGTAGGTGGAACATCAGTGAGTTGGATTTCTAGGTTGCAAAAGGTGGTTGCTTTATCCACCACAGAGGTAGAATATGTCACTGCAACAGAGGCAAGCAAGGAGATGATATGGCTACAATCTTTCATGGAAGAATTGGGTAAACAACAGGCTAACAGTTCTTTGTATATAGACAGTCAGAGTGCCATACATCTTGCAAAGAATTCTGCCTTGCATTCAAAGACCAAACACATATAGTTGAGGTATCATTTTATTCAGTCGGTGTTGGATAATGGATAGTTACAGCTGGCAAAGATACATACAGATGAAAATCCAGTGGATATGTTTACAAAGGCAGTGACAAGGGAGAAGCTGAGCTCCTCTTCAACTTTGGTTGGTCTTCTCGACTGATGACAACAAAAATAGAACAGTAGAGTCCAGGGTGCTTATTTCCAATGGGAGCTGCATGCACCGCGATGTTGTCCATGATCAGTCTCCAAGTGGGAGATTGTTTTGGTGTGGAGCCTAATCAGTCTCCAAGTGGGAGATTGTTGGTAGGTGGTGACTGATCAGGAAAGTACTATACACTGGCCATGTTTTTAGGGCCGACTTAAAAAATCCTAGGGCCAACTTAAAAAATCCTATTTTTTATGACCGACATAAGAAAACCCTAATTTTTGTAACTGACAAAAAGGCTTGATAAAAGGCGGCCAAGGGTTAGGGTTTGGGGAATTGTATTGTAGCATTTGCAGTGGTATTGAGTTGCAGGGATTGCTGATTCTAATCGGTTTGATTTACTGGATAATAATATTGGACTCTCTATTTGGTGGATGTAGCCCGAGTTTGAGTGAACCACGTTAAATCTTGTCTCTCGCTATTATTAATTATGTGTATTTCCATTTCTCTGTTTAATCTTTATTTGCATTTAATTGATATCTTCTACTGGCTAACCCTAACAAGTAGCATCTACAAACGCTGGAGTCCAGTTCCGGTTAGGCTCAGTATACTGATCTACTACACTTCATCTTTCCTTTTCCCTTAAGCTTCTTTCCTTTCACATACCAGACCTTCCTTATTGCTTCTGGTCTGCTCTTCTGCTTTTATTTGCATGTCACTAACAACAACAACACCTCTCACAACTAAATCCATCATGTATATATATCCGCACAAGTAATTTCATCACCTTTCTAGTCGGCACCCGGAATAGTCAATCTTTTCACTAATTTTGATCTGTCGGTAGAATCCTTGCACATCAATTAATGCGGATCAAGTATATGCTTGTAAAAATCATTAATCATGTCGGCCAAACATGTTTCATGCCTTCATAACCTTTACCACAATCAGTAACACATCCAGAAAGTAGTCTAATGTTCTGTCAGTCAGTTCTTCCTCTGTTCACACTGTCACTCAGGAATCCGGTACTCAACTATTCATATCTTTTTAATCATCTATCACCGGAGGCTAAATCCTTGGAATATACCACTCAAGGTAGTCCTTTTGACTTCCCCAAATCTGCACTTCACCAAGATACTTCCTCTAAGAGATTCGGACCTGTCTATCAGACCTTGCCACATGCTCTGTTCTTGTTTACCGGACCACAACAATCTTCATTCTGACTTCCGGTAGAGACACACCAAGTCTTGCAAATGTGTGGGATGAACTTTGTTGCCATCAATGACAACAATCATGAATCAATATAGTGTCTCTTGCCAACAATCTCCCCCTTTGGCATTGATGGCAACACTTAGTGAAAAATGACTCCCTTGGCTGATGCTCTATCTTTAAATACATTTTCTGGAGCTCCCCCTTAGTTGGATACCTCATTTTTCACTGCTCCTCACTCCCCCTTTGATATCAATGGCAAAGGGTAGGGTCTGCATACCAAAATTTTCAAAAAATTTACTATACTTAGCCGCATAAGTATATCTATACAAGTTGTACTTACATATGCTTAAGTATGTCTGCAAAAGTGTTCTTCAACTGTACAACTTCTGTCACCCAATTCTGCTTCATCCTATCCAAAATTGAGATGTGGCCACTCAACAAGAATACAAATACATCTGCCCTTTTTAGATCTGTCAGATCATTGGTCTGGGCTATAATTTGGGCTTCTTTTATGGCCTCATGCATGGCCTCTAACTTAGGGACAATTAACCCTCTGAGCTCACTCAACCTGCTTATTTTATTTTTTCTTTCCTTCTCCAACTTCTTGATTTCACTCAAGACTATGATAGTCTGACATTCTTGATTTGTTATAGAGGAAGAGAGAAAAAAAATTCTTTGATAGGTTTGATAGTTTATCCTCCTGTTCTTTTATTTTGAAACTTACCGGCAACTATTGTTTGAATGGGACAGATGTTGGCGAAACAAATGTGCCCACATCTACCACCTAAGCCTTCAAAGCTTAGAGAGTGCGATTTAAGCCTAGCCTTCCAGCATACACATCTGCATTAAGGGGCACCATTGTATTCACATCCTTCCCAAGTCCTACCTTGTTAAGTGCATTCTAGATATTGTGGCCGAAAGCGATGTAGATGAAGCCCTCTAGTTAATGCAAATGTCAAAGTTCTCCCTATATGATGATGAAAGAAAGAAGAGTGGTTTGGATGCCATATCTGACATCTAATCATCATTAGAGATGAAGCTCAGCTGAATGAGTGTTTAGAAGAATATGCAACATTAAATATGTGGCAAATTAATCCCAACACATTTAACATCCATTTTGTTGACGCTTAAGAGTGCTGGACAAATACACCTTGCATCTTGTCAAACAGTTCAGGGGCCTTTGCTGGGCTTGACAATCAGCCTCTGCTTCCACAACTCCCATTTACATTTTGTCAAACAGTTGGCATGCATTCTTTGTGGCTTTTTCCTTCTTTTCCTATAAACCCTCTATTCATCCTACTCTCCCTAAATCTAACCAGCTCTGATACCAATTGTTGAGTATTTAGATAAATAAATAGTACACAAAGTAGCACACATAGACAAAAGATTTAACGTGGTTTGCCAATGTGGCTACATCCATGGGAAAGCAGGGCAACAGTATCTTTATTATTCACAACAACATACATAAGGTTTTCCCCTCATATATATACAATAGTCTTCAAGAGAAGACAAAGGGACAAAGCAGGGAAGTTGAAATGAACAGTCAAACTTCACATCCAAAAACAACAACCTATCATTTATTAAATTCCTCAAGGACAAAAGAAAAAGCACCAAAAGTGACACAACCCTACAAAAGGGTTTACGGTGTCCCTGTATCAATTCATTCATAACTTTAGACTCGATATAATTGGTTTCCATAATCTTCTTACATCTGCCACTTCACATGAGAAAGAAACTGTAACTTGGGAGAGATAATGTAATAAAGGCAAATTGAATAAGTATATCATGTTCAGGCTCCATTCAACATCGACATAAAACATTCAACAACACAGATTGAATAGTTTTCTAAACTTCACGCTATAACAATCAAGTTTCATAGAGTTGTTGGCTTCGTTTCATAGAGTTGTTCATTTTGTTTCAGTTGGACTCAAATAGCATTGTAAATCCAAAATTGGTTCAAAATATTACAAACTTGATAAGTATGTATCAATCCTTTCCTTGATCATTTATTAAAACATCTACATTAATAACAAAAGGTTTGAATTCTCAGGGATCAGCTATTTGGAACTTTATTCTGGAACTTTATTTTGAAAAGTAGAGAGATCATTCTACCAAAATTGTTATGGGTAATACATAATAGAGAGAAGGAAGATTTTTGGGAGGATTCATGGTGTGGAGAGGCCAAGTTATCAGGATGGGAGAATCTTAGGGAAGCAAAGATATACCTAAAGAGTCATTGGGGAAGTAAAGTGAAAGATTATTGGTGTTTCAAAGGGGATCATAGGTCCTTGTCAATAGCCTAGAAAAGCACACTAGACTGTAATTTTCCTAATGATTAGAAAGTCATGCTAAAGAGACTATTGGCGAGCAGAGTGGTTATCTACTCCAATATGGAGGATGAACTGATCTGGACGGAGGCTAAGATGGGTTTATATTTAGTCAAGGATGGATACAAGAGTGTCATGGATAAGGAAAAATATGATTGGTCAGCTAACCTTTGTTGGAACAACGCCATTCTGCCCAAAGCTGGAGCATTCACTTGGTTGGTACTTCATAACAAAATCCTAACGGGAGATAGGATAAAAAACTAGGTTTGGGTTCAAACTTTGATTGTGTCCTTTGCGGTGAGGTTGAAGAGTCTGTCGATCACCTATTCCTCGACTGTCGATTTAGCAGAGAATGCTGGCTCTAGTTCATATGGAAATTGAACTGGTCTACTCCACTATAAGAAACACTAGCACTAATGTTCAAGAATTGGCCTAGCATGTTCTAAGAGTCATTCTTTGCTTGTATATGGGAGCTAGGCCCTTCATTGCTTGTTTGGCATATATGGAGGGAGAGAAATTATCAAATCTTTAGAAAGGAAGCTCACTCTTGTAGTGTTGTTTGCTCCAAGTTAGAGGAGGCAATTACATAATTGGTTGTGGCAAAGGTTAGTAGGCTAGATTCTATGTCAACAGGCTAGTCTAAATGGGATGTTGAGTTGGTTAAAAATGGGCAATCTCTCAGCAAAGTCAGGGTAGGAGGGAATGGATTGACTAATGTTCTACCCCCTTTGAGAGACCGTGTCAAATAGATCCATCCCATTGGACAATTTTGCAAGATAAATTTTTATGGTGCATGTAAAGGAAATCTAGGGGTTTCTGGGTTTGATTGTGTCATAAGGACATGCGATGGCTCACTAGTGGTAGCTAGGGTGACTAAGATCCCAAAGGGGATGAACAATGAAGCCAAAGCTTGGGCTCTGGTCCACTATCTTTAACTGGTGGCTAGATTTGGCCTCAAAGATATTTGGATAGAAGGAGACTCTCAAATATTTGTGAATGCTTTGAAAATAAAGGGTTCAGACAATTGGAAAATTAATTGTATCATTCAACAGGCAGTTTCCTTTCTCAATGACTTCAACAATTTCTACATCTCTCATACATACATAGAAGGAAATATGGTTGCGGACGGGCTAACCAATCTAGCGATTGACCACGATACAGAATGGGAAGTGTTTCTTCAAGGGCAACCCAACTTTCTATGTCAACTCATGACATGGCTGAAAAGTGACATGGATAACAGTCTATTCTAGGTGGATTCCTCTTAGATAGGATGTGTTTATAACAATTGCACTCTATATTCTTCTAATGTCTCTGGTACGGACTCATTGATCATTAGTTGATGAAAATTAAAGGCCTTTTTGTTGGCACGAAGGGAGTGGGTCTTCTCATTTATTGCATTAAGGTGGTGGACCTTAATGGTTATCCTATCAACTCTACATTGGTAAGGCTTATCTCTTTTGAATTGGGCTTCTTTATTATGCTATCACTTTGACATCCCTTCAAATTGAAGCAAATATCTCTTCAAATCTATTTGGATTGTTAGATGTGCCAGTGGGTTTTTTTACTATTTTTGGGGGGCACCATTTCTTCCACGACTTCATTGAAATACATTACTCATTAATGAATAGTTGTGCGATGAAGGATTCTCTTACTATTTCATAATGCTCTCAAGGAAGCTAGTATGATGATTGTTGCCTTGCCTAATTTGGATTACTTTGAGATTGGGCAAGGACAGGAAATTCATTCTCTAGCATGTAGAAGATCTTATGGCTCTTAGGAGTCTTCTATTTTATCAAAGTTTTCTTTCATTGGCCTCACTTTTATTTTATTTTTGTTTTATGCTCAGAAACTATATCTGTAACTTTCATGGTGGATACACAACTTAACCAAAGGCTATTTTCCCCTCCTTTGGACTAGGATCTTGAAGTGAGGGCAGAAGTAAAAGTTACATATCCGATGACCCTTATAGACTATGACTGTACTTTGATGTAGTTCTCTGTGAGGAATATAAGCGGTCACAGCTGGATAAAAGGGTATCAATCCTGAGTCCTTAATTACTCAAATATCATCTCCCAAGTCCTATCTAATATTATGGACCTGGTGCAGGACAAAAAATATGTCCATTTGCAAGCTACTGGTCTCTTCTACAATCATATCTACACGGTCAAAAGATGGATTCTGATGTTGAAAGGCTATGATATGTATCAAGGTGATGCCCTTATCAGAGGACTCTTTAATATTCATATTCTGCGAACCTCTCCTCCAAACCAGGTAGTTTATAAGGCATTGTAATTCAGCCTCAGGTCATTTTGTATAGACGAGCTCAAGAGAGAGCTAAACACATATAGTTTTTTCTGCTCCAAGACGAAGGCTCAGAGGATAAGGGAAGTCTTTATAGCTATTAAATTTTTAAGGGTCCATGCCCCAGATTTCAATTTCACATATGTTTAGGGAAGCTTTCGATGACCTGACAGATGATGATGAAGTCCACTAGAATGATTATAGGGATGATGAACTCCCTCTGGTGCACATCCTCCTTCCCTATTCCAGTGAAGTGGGGGTTGACATGAATCTTAGTAATCATGATGTAAGTTGATGGCTATGGTTGTGGTCACTCATGGCGGGCATCTCTCTGGTGGGTGTCAATTCCCAGTTTTTATCTAGTTTTTGACTTGATTTTGCATGAGTAGGAGCATTTTTTGGATGGAGGTTCTTTTGTCCTTAGTCTTTACTCTTTGTGTTTATTGTTTAATTTCAGGCCGGTTGGGGCCCTTTTCTCAAATGTAATTTATTTTCAGATGTTCATGGAAAACTCTCTGTAATACTTTTTATTTTAATCTATTAGTGATTCCCAACTTTTTCATGCTAAAAAAAGGTTTGAATGCAAGGATAGTTTATAAAGAATGGTGGAAATGCTAGGTATGAATGGTTCTAGACAGGAATATATGGATCCAACTAGGATTGTTCAAATGAAGTCACTAATTGATAGCCTATTATCTATCATGCTTCTCCTAATCCCACTATTGATGTGAGAGATGTCTAGAATTACTGCCACCTTAAATCACTAAGTTTTGGTTGTTTCATACTTAGACTATGGTCAGTGTTATCTACACACAATCAAGGCTTTCTTGACATTCAAACTCAAAGACTGAGAGTACAAAGTGAAGGGATATTTTATGATTCCTTGTAGGTGTTGACTCTTATTATATATATTTTTCACTATCCATTGTTGGTGTTCATCCTTATCATCCTCATTACAAACATGAACAAAGAGCTTTTTCAATGTTTTGGAGTAGATCTATGAGTAGTGCTAGTGGCAGAGGGTGAACTAGAACATTTGAGTCAATTGATACTGATGGAGGATAGTGAAAGAAGAATAGAGAAATATATTGATATCACAACTTGAATCTTTTTAGAGATATTTAGTCCTAAACACTCCTTTGTCTTCCATGGCATAATATCTCAAGAGTGGACCTTCACATGTAGATTATTTTTAGATTATTTTAGTGTTTCTCAAGAGGTATTGCAAAGGTGAAGTGTGTGCCTACTAGTTTGAGGCACACCTATCATAGGGAAGAAGAACATGGTTTGAAGAGTTGGTATTTATGTGCAAATTCAAATTCAAAATGGAGCATGTGAGAATATGTTTTATTGCTTTGACATGCTGAAATAGTCAACCAGACTGTAGGATTCAAATTTTTAGGATGAGAATGATTACTACTGTACCTAGAATGAGTGTAAAATGGCAAAAGGAAGTCTAAATTAAGTGATCATATACTTTGAAGATAGGACACATCCTTTCAAAATAAATATTAGTCGAAAGGTGAAAGGACATACCCTTTTCAAAAATAACAATTGGTGAAAAAGGTGAGTAGCCAAATATGGTGAAGGTTAGCATGAATAAAGATATATGTAGTGAACCATAGGGTGAGTAGGAAATAGTTTAGGGATTATGGAAGAAAGATGTGTAGAAAAAAATATTTCTAGTGACATAGAAGTAAGAAATAAATGAAAGGAATCAAAGCCATTAATTAATCCACAAGAAGTCCACTATGGAAGCCATATATAATATAGTAGATAGTTCTATGAGAGATTACAAAAGCAACAGTGTCTTATAAAAAATAACAAGGCATGACCTCAGGGCACATCCTTTAGAGTTTAAGATGAGAAGTGATGTATACAAATGATTATAAATGTGTGTAACATACCTTTTCCTAAACAAGACTAAAATCAAATATTCACCATGAGATAAAAGAACATAAGGTGAAAAAGATAGAACTTTTTTATTTTATTTGAAATAATATCAAAGAATCAAGATACATAAAAAAAATAGAATTTCCTTCTTGAAATATACAACATCATATAATTTACAAAGTTGACATCATATCATTTCATTATAATGATATACATTTACATAGTTTAAAAACACAAGTCACTTATCCAAAAGATATGCTGCATCTGGAATTCTAACGAAGAGAGAGCCTCTTTTGAGTGCTTTACCTCCAACCACAGACCGGCAATCCCTTGTACAACTTCCTTTCTAGAAGTGGCCCTACCTTTCATGAAGAGTATAGATATAAGGTAACCAACAATTATTTTCCATCTGAGTATTGGTGTTGTATCCTACATAATGTTGTATATCATACAACCCTAGATAACCTCTAGCTAAGTATGATCATTCCGATAGGTTATGCAATCCAGATACATTGAACCAACAATGCACGTAGAGATATATGCATTACTTTGGCCAAAGATTTAATATAAAATAGACATTCACAATGAATGTTGTCATAATGTCCACCCCCCTCCAAATCGACTTGGTCAACTAGGTTTAACTATAGAGTTTTATTTAACTTAAATCTAGTCTTTCCAACTTAAATAGTTTTCCAAGACATAGTGTCATTGTTCCAAAGACCTTATGGAAGGACTATCTACACTTGGATATCTCCTTACATCCTTGTAACATTTGAGATCCATGACTTATCAACACTTATAACTTAAGTCAATTTTCAAACAATTAAATAGGTTTTATTTTATACCAAGAATAAACATAAATGGATAGGAAATATCTCCTTTATGACTAAACATAATTAACAATCATAAATAAGGAACTTTCCTTTTTGTTATTGATCTAAATAGTTAAGATAAGATGTAACTGCAAGGGTAAATTAGATGACTTTACCCCATTGGGTTAATCTAGGCTTTTTGTCTTTCCCTTTTTCATGACAATGGAATAACGAACAAACATAATCTTAAAAAGTAAGAATATAGAAAGAAAGAGATTATCCTCTAGTCTTATTCTAACTACGAGGTTGATTCAATTTCACAAACCTTGACTAGATTATAGTAAATAAGTATACTTTAGTTTAAATAAAGCTAAAGGAACAAATTCAAGTTTAAACTTCTCCTAGGTTTAGTTTGAATTCCAAAAAGATTATGAACTACATTCTATTTTCTATCCACATGATTTTAATGTCTGAGTCTCTCTCTCTTACAAATAAGCTAATTTGAAGCAACAGTATACCAGTACTTTCATCTAAACCTGATGTAGTAAAACCAACTCACTTGATGTATCCTTGAAAATAATTATTTTATGTTTCCATCAACTTTAGTTTACTGTATAAGTTGTTCTACTTATATAAATATAACCAATGAAGTTATTGGAACAATACTAATATCTAAAATGTCTTGATTACCTCAAAGACTATATTATATATTCCACTAGTTGTATGACATTACTTACTGTATGATTTCACCAAAATAGGAAGACTTTATCACCCAACGAGTATATTACACTAGTGGATTATAAGAACATAAGAATGCAATAACCAAAGAACTGTAAGACTTGCGTAAGTCTATATTGCTTGTTTTCACTACCCCACAAAGAAATCTATGGCAAACGATAAGAGTATAAAGTCATATATAACTTTCTCATGCATTGTCTTATGATATATATATATATATATATATAGAGAGAGAGAGAGAGAGAGAAAGAATATGTTTATAATGCTTTAATAGAGAATCCTCTCTATCTAAACATTCCTAAAATCTTTGTCTAAATTTATCCCATGACTTTATCTATATACAAATCAAAACTATCTTCTAGAGATAACTAACAATAAAGTTTGCTTTTAGACAAAACCTTTCCTACAAGAACACCATGCCCTTTTTCACTGTGAAGAAGAATAAAATTGAGCTATGCCAACAGTCTATATATAAAGGTATAGACCATTAAAATTGTACTATGACTGTTGACTATTAAAGAGATGATATCACTGACTCTAAGTTGTGAGCAAAAGAAAGGTTGTACTATCAACTAGAAACAATAAGATGAGCAACATTGACCAAGAGTTCTCTGATGCAAGTAAAGCTTTTAATATACTCAGCTATGGTCTAAAGGTTCTTATAACTACCAACATTTCTTATGGAATGCCTACATTATACAAAAAGAATTATTGATATATAATAGTTTCTAGTAACCTAATTTGCAATAAGAGAATCATGAGGACTATGCATGGTTCATACTTGAGCAAACTGGTGACACTTAGACTTTGTCAACCTGCGCTTCAACTTCTTGAGCTAATTCCCTTCTAAGAAATGATCCATTCTTAGATATTGATTTCCCCCATTAACTTATAGTGTTTATCAACTCAGATATCTAACCTTCACTGTTCTAAGATTTTCCTTCTCTCGTCTCTCTTAACACTCTCCTAAACTTTGTTCCCAAAACTGAGCTCTTCGAATCTCTATTATCACCAAAAACAACCTCCTCTCTTACTTCTCTTCCTAACTCTACTAATGAGTTATTCCCTGTTGTAACCAACCACGACTCTCTATCATAAAGACACCACTCTTAAAAAAGTTAATCGACTCAGAGAGCCACAGGTATCTCCACTAATTAGCCTGTGAGGATCTTAGTTGGACATGCAAAATTAGAGGAGTATGTGGTTAATAATTACCACTCCTCACACAACAACAACTCTCTCTCAAAAGGATTTAATGTTATCAAAGATGGTTATTAATGAATCTTCATTATAATGGAGTTTGTTAACAATAACCCACTATCAGCCTCATACTAACCACTCAAATTTCTATATATAATAATAGTCTATGAACATACATATTAATATCAATATGAATAATAATGATATTTTTACATAAACTTATACACAAATGTGAATGGGTTGAGTTCATCTCCCCTTCATAAACTAAAAGCAAAACTCATCAATCTTGTTTTCACAACAAACAAAATATTTGACGTTATAACTATAACATGAAACACGCAAACATTTCTTCCAACCATGCCAATGAAACTGCAAACAAGATCTTGTTTATGATGTAAAGATTGACATGTTCGACAAAAAGTCACGCTAGTCATGAAACGACTATTGCTCAACATCAACAATGTTGATTTCACAAAATGACAATGCTGATGAGACAAAACATTAAAAGGATTCTAAATGACATTAACAACTTGTCGAGTCAACTAACAAACTTAAACTGCTTTGAAAAACATGACTTACATTAATCATCAAGGGTTTACTAATTGAAGGTACTCAATACTTAGATGGTAAATGAACGGTTTGAAACCAAAGGTCTATTCTCCTCTCCTCAGAAGATACTCAATCTCTTTCTTTGAGAGTAATCAAAACCTATTTTTCTGCATACAACTTGCAACTACCAGATCATGATCAGTGCATTGTTAGTCCATTTATAAATCTTATGAATAACAAATCAAATTATCATAACGTAAATTAATGAATCATTTAATCACATGCACTGATATCTAATATAATCAATGATTTACTCTAACATTATAATATAACATCAAATCATGTTCCATAAATTCAATTTTATTCACGTAAAGGTAAATAGTAAAATCAAAGCCAAAATTAGAGATGTAACATATCTCTCCCCATAAGATTCATCATCCTCAATGATTGAATGTACCAATTCAAAATTTAAAACAAGTTTTTGTTTAACTACTAAAAGTACAACATAAATGAAGAAATTTCTGAGAAAACTCATAGAAATCCTCCCATGTAGCACTATATTTTGCATATCGGTTCAACTGGGCCTTGTACTGCATATTCTATCTATTATGCAAGCAAAGCTTGCGAGTTTCAAGCACTTTGAGAGGCTCGATCGTGACCCCTCCTGGGTCCTGTATCTGTAATGCATTCCAATTTAGAATATGGTTATCTCTTACAATATATTTTTTCAAATAAGAATATGAAAAACATTGTGCATTCTAGATGAGGTTGGTGGTAGAGCAATCTTGTAGGAAACTAGATTGATCACTTCAAGAATTTTGAAGGGTTCTACATAACAAGGAGCTAATTTGGAAGACTTTCCAATTTTATAGAACTTTTCTAAGGTTTGAACCTCAAAAGAACTTTCTCTCCAATAGAGAATTGTCTTTATATTTGCTTTGTATCAGCATAACTTTTCTATCTACCATTGACTTCTACCAAACTTTTTTTGATCAACTTAACCTTTTCTTCCATTTCATCTAGCAATTCTAAACCAATGCTAATCCTATATTTTAGATTATGCCACCTTATAGGAGATTGGCATTTTCTTCCATGCAAAGCTTCAAATGGTGCCATCTTGATAGCAGAATGATAGGAATTGTTCTAAACTAATTCCACAAGCAGTAAGTACTCTTCCCATTTATATTGTTGATCCATACAATACATTTTTTACAAATCCTCCAAAACCTAGTTAACTCTCTCGGTTTGACCATCTCTTTTAGAATGATAAGTTGTACTTACATTAAGTTTAGTTCCTAGTGTTGAGAAAAAAAGTTTTTCCCATACCTTGATGTCATTCACTCTTCTCTATCCAAGATAATATTTTCAGGAACTCCGTGCAATCTAAACATTTCTTGAACAAATTTGTGAGGTTAATACTGGTGCTCAATAAAACTCAAAATGAAACCCATCATACCTTGAATCTTTAGGATTTACCATAAGATATTACTTGACTTTCTCATATTATTCATCACCTAATAATTTTTGCAACATTAAATCCTTGAAGTTTGCATGAATAGAGACAATTGATGAAATATGTCTCTGCCGACTCAAAACATCTGCTACTCTGTTCTCTTTTCCTTTCATATAAATTAACTCAAATTCATAGTCAGATATCAATTCTAACCATCTCCTTTCTTGAGAATTCAGATGTGTTAAGGATTAAACAATGTATGTTTTTTCAAACGTTTCAGATCATGCTTAATGATCCATCATCAGGAAGAGGACTGTGGAAAAAAACATACACAGTTTAATCCAGAAGCACTCTATCTTAATTCATGGACTGTGGAAAACTCATGCCTACCATTGCTGCCCTTCATGGGAGGGAAATTGTTGTCCTCTTCCTGATGATGGATCATTGAGCATGATCCAAAACATTTGAAAAAACATACACAGTTTAGTCCAGAAGCACTCTATCTTAATTCATGGACTGTGGAAAACTCATGCCTACCATTGCTGCCCTTCATGGGAGGGAAATTGTTGTCCTCTTCCTGATGATGGATCATTGAGCATGATCCGAAACGTTTGAAAAAAATACACAGTTTAATCCAGAAGCACTCTATCTTAATTCATGGACTATGGAAAACTCATGCCTACCAATTCAGATGTGGTTAAGAAAATATATACTTAAGATTTTGATGATTTAATTTTAGCACAAAGGTTTTCCCTAACAGATAGTGATACCATACTTGCAAAGCATGCATACCTGCTGCCAATTGTAAATCATGCGAAGCATAATTCTACTCATAAGATTTTAGTTTTCTAGTCTCATAGGCTATCACTCTCCCATCCTACATAAGCACTCCCCCTAATATGTCTCCTAAGGCATCAGTTATTACCTCTAACTGACCTTCAGGATCAGGCACTTTCAGACTTGGTGTCATTGTCAATTTGTCTTTTAAAAGATCACACACCTAATGACATTTGTTTGACCAATTGAAACATTTCCCTTTTCTTTGTAAGGAAGGGATTGGACTTGCAATTGTGGAGAAATTCAAAACAAACTTTCGGTAGTATCTGTTGCAAGTATGAGGTGAACCAGTGTTGTCATTGATGTCAACATACTCATATTGCATTGACAAGAAGGATTGGATGAGCTGTGTGCTAAGGATATTGAGAAAATTAGCCTCAGTCAGGAACAGTGAAGAACAGTGATGAGAAGAAGGCAAATATATTGTATAGGTTGAGAACCGGAGGATGCGGATTAAAGGGTTTGCAGATATGAGTCTTGAGATGCTTCAGTTAAGTTTTCAGAGGTCCGCATGAAGACCTGAAGAAGTTATGGCTGTCTATGTGGAACCAGTTCCGGCAAGTGCTTAGAGGTGACAGAGGATCACAGAAAGGTCTGATGAGGTCCGGAATTGTATAATCCTAATCTGCGGATTGGAAAGAGTGTTTGGGATGTCCTTGTGATGTGCCATCTCGAGTTGTGTATGATTTGGAGGTCCAGAAGTACCTCTTGCATTATGACAGTGGCAACAGACAGTGTTCTTGAAGTTTCAGATAAGGAGGATAAGAGATTTCAGTAAGTAAAGGAAATGCGGACGTACCTGGTCATTCAGGCAGGCTTGTGAAGTTTTTTTTGGATCATGTTGAGGTTGTGTTGTTGATCCGCATTGATAGTAGAGCCTGAAATTGAAGTTATTCTTCCAGATGAAGTTCTTGCTCTGTTTAGCCGACCGGATGAGTTGTTCATCCTGCGAATGTTCTTGTGGTGGCCGACTAGATGTGTTATTCATCTTGCGGATACTCTTATGGTTGTTTGCCGACTTAGATGTTTGTTCCTAAGTCAATGTCTTGTATAAATAACGGTTTATGAGTTCATTTCGAAGTGTGGATTGTGTGGATGAGTGTGGCATAGCGAAGAGAAGTGCAAAAGGTAGAGCAGAGGTTTTTGGGCTTAAATGGAACTAATCCGGACATGGTAGAGATGTCATTCTCCAGTTCAAGACTGTGATTCTTATCACTTTGTAGACAGTGTGTCTCCTTGTAGGCAGTGAGCCTCTTTGTGAGCAGTGTGCTCGGGCAGTGAGCCCTAATTGGCAAGTGCCATTCTTTTTCTTATTCTTCTAACAGAGAATAATCCTTGGGTTAATCACCCCGTGATTTTTCCCTCAACCAGGTTTTCCACGTCAAAATCTTGGTGTTCAATGTGTTGATGTTTATCTACTCTTGTGTTTATGTATTATGCTTTCATGGATGATTAATTGATATGCTGTTAACTAACAACCAAGAATCAAGTGTTTGAAAGAACAAGAAGTTTTATACAACTAATTCACCCCCCCTCTCAGTTGTATGCCCTAGATCCAACAATTGGTATCAGAGCCAAGTTCCTCTGAAAGGAGCTTAACCGCTTGAGGAGATCCAGGATGTCATCTTACAAGAAGGATAGTCCGAAGTTCGATGGAACCAACTTCACTCTCTGGAAAGGTCGCATGAAGTGTCACTTGGAATGTATGGGAAAAGCATACTTGGCTATGGTTTCAAAACCCTATGTACCTCCACAAGGTGGTCCGACAACTCTGAA
The DNA here is from genome assembly GCA_027924645.1 of Cunninghamia lanceolata. Classification (NCBI taxonomy): domain Eukaryota; kingdom Viridiplantae; phylum Streptophyta; class Pinopsida; order Cupressales; family Cupressaceae; genus Cunninghamia; species Cunninghamia lanceolata. Next base: position 23,983,103 of record BSBN01000078.1, read on the forward strand.
TGAAATCACAGAAGCTGAAAACAATCTGCGGACCAAGGAAGCTCTTCTAAGCACATTGAATGACTCAGATCTCTCGAATGTTATTGACCTACCAACTGCATATGAGATCCTGACTAAACTGGAACTTCTGTATGAAGGAGATGAGTTTGTCAAAAGTGCAAGGTTGCAAAGTCTGAAAGGGAAATTTGAAAGATTGAAGATGAGAGATGATGAAAACATCACTACCTTTATGCCAAGAGTGATTGAGCTGGTATGTGGAATTAGAACTGCTGGTGGAACTCTAGATGAAAATGAGATTGTCTGCAAAATCCTTAGATCCCTTCCTGCTGCCTACAAAATCAAGGTTGCTGCCATTGATGAATTCCGAGCCCACACAACTGTCACAAGAGAACAACTGGCTGGCAAACTAGCTGCATTTGAAATGACCGAGTTTGGAGATGATCCTCCCAAGACTGAATCTGCTTTCAAAGCCAGTACCTATGTGAAAGGCAAACAGAGATTTGATCCGGGAGAAAACTCATCAAGGAAGATGTCTTGGTATGATCAAGCAAGAAGAGACATGGAAGAAGAAGAAGCAGAAACAGCTCAACTTGAAGCCCTCATTGCAAAGAGACTGCCAAGAGGATCCTGTAAGTATGAAGGAAAACTACCCTTTAAGTGTTTCAACTGCAATAAGATTGGTCATTTTGCTTCAAGATGTCCGGAAAGATCTGCAAGGTCTAATACTAATAGACAAAGGTTTCAAAAGAATTGCTATTATGTTCATGAAGAAGATGACAATGAAGGAGTAACAGATGATGAATTAGAACTAGGAAGCAAATCCAGAAATGAGTGGGTGTTTATTGCCATCAAGGAAGAAGATTCAATACTCTCTGAATCTGTCAATCACAAAGTTGTTGAAAAAGCTTTGGCTGCTCAAGTGGAAGAAAAGGATGATTGGGTTATTGACAGTGGATGTTCTCACCATATGACTGGTGACAAGAATAAGTTCTTAGATTTGGAAAGGTATGAAGGAGGAATGGTAAAGTTTGGTGACAATTCTGCTGGCAAAATCAGAGGTAGGGGAACTATTTCCTTTGATGGAAAGAGCAAAACAGGTAATGTACTATATGTTGAAGGATTGAAGCACAATCTTCTCAGTGTTGGTCAGTTAGTGGACAAAGGCTATGATCTCCGGTTCAAGAATGGAAAATGCAGAATCTTTACAAGCTCGGGAACTGAAATTGCATCCGGTGCTCAAACAAAAGGTAATATCTTTCATCTGGTTGGTTCAAACAAAAGTTGTCTGTTTGCTCAAGTTGATCAGAGTTGGTTATGGCATAGAAGAATGTGTCATGTGAATTTTGATAACATCATCAAGATAAGCAATACTCAGGCTGTAAGAGATCTTCCAAAATTGATGAAACCTACAAATAGTTTGTGCAAAGAATGTCAGCTAGGTAAACAAAGCAGAGTCTCTTTCAAAAGCCAAGATCAGTCTTCTACCGGATTGTTGGAATTAGTACATACTGATCTTTGTGGTCCGACAAGAATCAAGAGTCTGCAAGGTGATAGATATTTCATGTTGTTAATTGATGATCATTCCCGGATGATGTGGGTTACCTTTCTAAAAGAAAAATCAGAAGCATTTGAGAAGTTCAAAATCTTCAAAGCTATGGTAGAGAGTCAAACCGGATTGAAACTAAAGTGTCTAAGGTCTGATAGAGGTGGTGAATTTACATCTGGTGAGTTCATTGACTTTTGTGAGAAGCAGGGTATAAGGAGACAGTTGTCTACTCCTAGGACTCCACAGCAGAATGGAGTAGTTGAGAGAAAGAACCGGACCATCCAGGAAGCTGCCAGGACAATGATGTTGGAAGCAAATGTTCCTCAAATGTTTTGGAAAGAAGCTATTAGCACTGCAGTCTACACTCTCAATCGAGTTCAAATCAGAAACAACACCGCTAAGACCCCCTATGAACTCTAGTTTGGCATCACTCCTATTGTGAAATATTTCAGAGTATTTGGTAGCAAGTGTTATATTAAAAGAGATGAAGATCTAGGAAAGTTTGATGCTAGAAGTGATGAAGGAATTTTCTTGGGTTACTCCACTCAAAGCAAAGCATACCAGTGTTACAATAAGAGATTGAGGAAGATGATAGAAAGCACCAATGTGAAAGTTGATGAAGGAATTGAGAAGCCTTCAAGATTTTATGAGTTTGATGAAGATAACCAAGACAGTGTTCAAGGAACTCAATCCTCTCCGGTGAGACAGAGTCAGCCTGATCCGGTAAATCAGGAAGAAGAGATAGGTTTGAGTGAGCCTGATCAAGAAGCAGCAGTGCAGGATACTCCTAAAATTCTAAGGTATGTAAGACTGAACCACTCTGAAGATCAGATCATAGGTGATAGAAGCAAAGGTGTACAAACTAGAAGGAATGTTGCTCAAAATCAGGATGAATGTTGTCTAATTTCAAAGATTGAACCTAAAACAATAAATGAAGCCTGCAATGATGAAAACTGGACCAAAGCAATGGAAGATGAATTGATGCAAATCGAGAAAAATCATACTTGGGATCTTGTTCCCAGACCTAGAGACAGGAATGTAATTGGAACCAAGTGGGTCTTCCGGAACAAACTAAATGAAGCTGGTGAAGTAATCAGAAACAAAGCTAGATTGGTCTGCAAAGGCTACTCTCAAATAGAAGGAATTGACTTTTAAGAGACTTTTGCTCCGGTGGCAAGAATTGAAGCAGTCAGATTACTTCTTGCATTTGCTGCCTTCAAAGACTTCAAGGTATATCAGATGGATGTCAAGTCTGCCTTCCTAAATGGTGATCTGGAAGAAGAAGTCTACATTGAACAACCGGATGGATTTCAATTGTCTGATAATGATGATATGGTCTGCAAGTTGAAGAAAGCATTGTATGGACTAAAGCAAGCCCCAAGAGCATGGTATGAAAGGTTGGATAAGCATCTTGTGCAGATTGGATTCAACAAAGGTACTGCTGACAGTAACTTATATTTCAAAATTGTTCATGAAAACATTTTGATTGTTGAAGTGTTTGTGGATGATATCATTTTTGGAGGAAGAGATAGTATGTGCAAAACTTTTGCAAATCAAATCAAAAGTGAGTTTGAAATGTCTATGCTTGGTGAAATGAATTTCTTCTTGGGTCTGCAAATTATTCAAACAAAGAAAGGAATCTTCATTTCTCAGACCAAATATGTGAAAGAATTGTTGAGGAAATATGGTATGGAAGATTCAAAACCAATGAACACTCCCATGGCAACCGGATGTAAGTTGAGCAAAGATGATGACTCCCCAAAGGTAGATCAGACAAAGTATAGATCAATGATTGGTGGATTGTTGTATCTCACTCAGACTAGACCAGATATAATGCAGGCTGTTGGTCTTGTGGCAAGATTCCAAGCTGATCCTAGAGAATCTCATGTTATGGCAATCAAAAGAATTTTTAGGTACTTGAAAGGAACAGTTGAGTATGGTCTATGGTACCCTAGAGATCCGGATTTCTCTCTTCATGCTTACACAGATGCAGATTGGGCAGGAGATGTGGATGACCGGAAGAGCACTAGTGGTGGAGCATTCTTTTTGGGGAAGAGATTAGTTTCTTGGCTAAGCAAGAAACAAGATGCAATATCTCTGTCTACAACTGAAGTAGAATACATTGCAGCAGCAGGTAGTTGCACTCAAATCTTATGGATGAAGCAGATGCTAAGAGACATTAAAGTTGAATATGAGGAGCCTATCACAATTTTCTGTGATAATTCAAGTGCAATTAATATTTCTAAGAATCCGGTATTGCATTCTAAGACTAAGCACATATCTATCAAGTTTCACTTTTTGAGAGAACAAGTGAACAAGGAAGAAGTCAGATTGGAGTATGTTCCCTCAAAGGATCAGATTGCAGATATCTTTACTAAACCTCTTCCCAAGGACTCTTTTTAATATCTCCGGGAGAAGTTAGGGGTCATGGCCCCTCCGGTGATGAACTAGGATGCACTGATGTGCATCAGTCCGGTGGATATCACAGTCATATCTTGTGATCCGGATTGATGATGGGGAGCTGCAACTAAGGGGGAGCAGCTGGTATGATTCTGATGTATTATAATTGCAAGTATGAGCCCTTTGCCATTGATGTCAAAGGGGGAGAGAAGACATGTGAAAAACAAGTAGCTGATGATCAAAAGGGGAGCAGTAAATGAGGAGAAGACATGTTGTTGATAGGGGGAGCTGTGACAGAAAGGAGAAGTTCTTGTCTTGATGGTTTTTCACATCATATGTTGCCATCAATGACAAAGGAGGAGATTGTTGCAAGTATGAGGTGAACCAGTGTTGTCATTGATGTCAACATACTCATATTGCATTGACAAGAAGGATTGGATGAGCTGTGTGCTGAGGATATTGAGAAAATTAGCCTCAGTCAGGAACAGTGAAGAATAGTGATGAGAAGAAGGCAAATATATTGTATAGGTTGAGAACCAGAGGATGCGGATTAAAGGGTTTGTAGATATGAGTCTTGAGATGCTTCAGTTAAGTTTTTAGAGGTCCGCATGAAGACCTGAAGAAGTTATGGCTGTCTGTGTGGAACCGGTTCCGGCAAGTGCTTAGAGGTGACAGAGGATCACAGAAAGGTCCGGTGAGGTCCGGAATTGTATAATCCTAATCTGCGGATTGGAAATAGTGTTTGGGATGTCCTTGTGATGTGCCATCTCGAGTTGTGTATGATTTGGAGGTCCAGAAGTACCTCTTGCATTACGACAGTGGCAACAGACAGTGTTCTTGAAGTTCCAGATAAGGAGGATAAGAGATTTCAATAAGTAAAGGAAATGCGGACGTACCTGGTCATTCAGGCAGGCTTGTGAAGTTTTTTTTGGATCGTGTTGAGGTTGTGTTGTTGATCCGCATTGATAGTAGAGCCTGGAATTGAAGTTATTCTTCCAGATGAAGTTCTTGCTCTGTTTAGCCGACCGGATGAGTTGTTCATCCTGCGAATGTTCTTGTGGTGGCCGACCGGATGTGTTATTCATCTTGCGGATACTCTTATGGTTGTTTGCTGACTTAGATGTTTGTTCCTAAGTTGATGTCTTGTATAAATAATGGTTTGTGAGTTCATTTCGAAGTGTGGATTGTGTGGATGAGTGTGGCATAGCGAAGAGAAGTGCAAAAGGCAGAGCAGAGGTTTTTGGGCTTAAATGGAACTGATCCAGACATGGTAGAGATGTCATTCTCCAGTTCAAGACTGTGATTCTTATCACTTTGTAGACAGTGTGTCTCCTTGTAGGCAGTGAGCCTCTTTGTGAGCAGTGTGCTCGAGCAGTGAGCCCTAATTGGGAAGTGCCATTCTTTTTCTTATTCTTCTAACAGAGAATAATCCTTGGGTTAATCACCCCGTGGTTTTTCCCTTAACCGGGTTTTCCACGTCAAAATCTTGGTGTTCAATGTGTTGATGTTTATCTGCTCTTGTGTTTATGTATTATGCTTTCATGGATGATTAATTGATATGTTGTTAACTAACAACCAAGAATCAAGTGTTTGAAAGAACAAGAAGTTTTATACAACTGATTCACCCCCCCCTCTCAGTTGTATGCCCTAGATCCAACAGTATCCTGCCAAACCCATGAAGCTACACACTTCATGCACATTCTCAGGTATATGTCAATCTAAGATATCCTTGATCTTTTTAAACATAGAAGCTCCATGCATGTGATAAAAAAGATCATATATATGCCATAATGGTTACTTATTATTTATCATTGCTTTATTGAGCATACGATATTCAATAAACAGACACAAATTTTCATCCTTCTTTTTGACAAAGATAACTGGTGCACCCTAGGGCAAAACACTAGGTGTAAACAAACCTTTAGCCAACAATTATAGCAATTGGGCTCTTAATTCCATTAATTCCGTAATAGTCATATGGTAATGTGTTTTCAATATTGGTTTAGATCATGGTTTATTGTCATTTGCAAAATCAAAGATTCTTTTGGGTGGTAAACCTGGAAGTTCTTCTACAAAAACATTCTAGAAATCTCAATGAAATGGAAACCTTTCTTAAAAAAACACACTATGCTTTCCAAGACTTTCTTCAGTTTGTTCCATTTTTACTACAAAGAGTCAACATCCTTTTCAACTAGCCTTTTTAATTCCTTTTCAAAGATTGGTTGAATATTGACTTCTCTTTGAATACCTTGGAAAAAGACCTTATTTCCCATATCATTAAAGCACTCAACAGTTTTAGAAAAATAGTCTTGTTGTGATGTTCACAACACGCCCCATTATGCTCCTTAGCAAAATGGGGACCCCTGCTGATGTTTGCTTTTTGCTTCTGCTTGTGTTTTTTCTGCTTTCTGGCGGTTTGGTAAAAATGAAGGTCAGGTGCATCATCATCATGATATTGGATAAGGTAGGTCATCATCATGAGGTCAGTTTGTCAAAGTTCATATTTTGTTTCTGTGACCTCATATTTAGAAAGAGCTTGAAATTCCATGCAGGTTTGCCTTTTACTTCACTCGAAAATTCTTCCATATGTGAAAGTTATGCACGGTCAAAGTTTTGGTCAAACCTGATATTCGCAGGAGGATCATCATATTTTTATATCCTAAGTCATGTTGTCAAGATCATCATGATCTTGGTCTATCACCCGATAAAAATCATGCATTCGCAACATCCGGACGTCAATTTTAGGTGGTAGTGCCCTTTACCCGTCAAGTGGCCTTAGGCGCATTGTCAGCATCATGATTTTCTTTTAGGATGGGTCATATGTTATAAACTCGGTTTTGGTTACATGAAGAACAACATCATCATCATATTTGAACCCCCCCCGATAATATCCTGAGGTTCAAATATCATGATGACATCAACTTTAAGTCAAGGTAAGTTTCCCCGTCGAGCGGTTTTTGTATAGCGAGCATCATCATGATATTTCAACATTACCTAATCTTATCATATCATGCTGATCACCCTTAGAAAATCCACCTTCGGCATATTTGCATGTGCATGTTATAATCCTATCGCAAGGTCATCATCATGATATTTGCTGAAGTTCGAAAGATGATGATGACAACTTCATATCCTCCTGATCGCCTTTTTTTTGCAATATCATGATGATCACCCTATCTATTCAGAGGAGGGTGATATTTCATTCCTTAAACAGCATGATCATTTTTTACAATATCACCCTAGCGCAATATCATGATGACCTCAACTCATCCTTGTGCTTCGAAGACAAAATATCATGATGACGTCATCATGATAATTCGATGAGGAGGGTCATCATCATATTGTTTTATCCTGTCATGTTATCAAGATCATCATGATCTTGTTTGTTCACCCGATATTTCGTAAAGTCCTCCTGCCGATGAAATACAACCTTTTGAAAATATCCTGATGATCATCATCGTCACATTTTCCCTTCGGCAGGATATTTCCCAAGCATGATCCGGTTGGCGAAATATCATGATGACGTCATGTTCTAAGTTTAACAAAGGCTCCGAATATCAGGATGACATCATCCCGATCTAATAAACGAAGAAGCAAATATCCTGATGATCATCATCATCACATTTTTCCTTCAACAGGATATTTTCAAGCACGATCTGGTTCGCAAAATATGATGATGATGTCTTATTCTATGTTCGACAACAGCCCCAAATATGATGATGATCCTCATCATCCTGATCTTTCAAGAAGGTTACCTTGGCCGCAAGAGGATCATATTACGTTCATCATCCTGATCATGCTCCTTAGGTGACCCGATATTGCATTTATCCCCTGATCTTAACGAATATGACGATGACGTCATCCTTAGCATTTCAATGAAGCCCGAATATCATGATGACGTCACCATCATTTTCCTTTCCTCGGCAGCATGATCATATTCATATCCTCCTATTCTTCTTCAACATCATGATGATGATGATGTTATTCTTTTCTCCAATATGCAGAAGCGAAATATCATGATGATGAAGTAAATATCGACCAACACGTTTTTTTTTTTTTTTTTATACGCACCGATAGCGATGATCATGCCAATGGGCGGGAAATGAGGCGGTGGAATTTTAAAGTGTTTTTTTTAGCACCTGTGGCATTTTTTCGGTCAGCGATGGTTGACCCGATGAAGTTTGAGCAGTCTGAATGCATTTTTGACGCGTTTTGAGAGGATTTCTGGATCCGATTTCCACAATCTTGCGCGGTCACCTGGATTTAAACGCTTATTTTAATTTCATGCTGTTTTTATGTGATAAATGTGAAACTTATTGCTTGTCTTGTCTTGCAGGCTTGCAGTTGAGGAAGCAGCTGGAAAGTCAACACAGTGACCTCATAAAGGAAAGAAAATCTGATCTCAGGAGCAAGAAGATAAGGATAAAGTGCGAAAAGTCAAGGCCATTCAAGTGAAAGATAGAGTTGCAGCTGGAGGTATTACCACAACAGACAAACAGAAGTTATTACCCAGCTGCCAGAACTTCTCAGAAGGGGCAATATTTCGCCCAGATTTGACACTGCTTAGAGATATTTTTTTGAGAGCTGGTTCACCTGCATTTATTGCTGTAACCAAGGGTTTGAACCAGGGGTTTAGTTAGGTTTTTTGCTGTAGTGAGGACAATCAGAATGTCTATATATTGTGCCTCTCTACACTGTAATACTTTACAACAGGGGCTACAATAGGGGCTACAATAGGGATTCTAGGAAAACACAGCAAGTTAGCTTAGCATAGTTTAGAAGTAGAAGAAGGAGGTCGCCTGTTTGTCTGCAGTAAGGTGCGCGTGGAATGTCTGGCTGCCTTACTGTATCTGTAAAGCTTGTAAGTTCTCTGTAGTATAATCAATGAAACTAAGAGTCATTCCTACATTGTAAATCATGTATGACTATTCGTTTCTAATACAATAGAATCTGGAGTTCTGCATCTATCTTCTGAGTGTTCTCCTGCCCTTCTTTGTGTTTTGAAATATCTTCTTTGAGAGCTTGCAATTTTAAATGTATGTTTGTGAAAATGCTCAGAACTTACATTTAGGGTTTTTACTGTGGATTTGATCAAATTACTGTGGTATTTACATAGTGCATAACAGAAACAATTAGATCCTTCGATAGATTAAATGAGGTATAGAGTAGATCTTTCTAACTTTTCCCAACCCATCTGAAATATTTAGCTGAAAACGTAGAAATCCAAAGGAAATTGTCTCAAATTTGAAGAAGCATGTATAACAGAGCTATAAGTAGACAGTTTTCATAAACAGATAAAGAAGAAAGCTGCAAAAAATCCAAGAAAACCCTCTGAAACTTGCAGCACAGTATCACCTTTATGCAAATGAACAGAATACTTGTTGAAATCTATGACCTTTTTGCATATTCTTAGGCCAGTAAACCACAAAACAAACCTAAACTACGTAAGGCCCCTTGAACATTACAGCTTCACATTGACCAACTGAACTTGACCAACCGAACCATTGTAGACTTGGGATTAGTTGAATCTTAGATGATTCCTTCTTATCTTTCAAGTATAGTTTCAGTTCATGATATGTGAATTTAAACTTATTGTTATGATTGCATCAAAACGATCACCAACAATTTTTTGGCGCTAGAAGGAGGGCCAAAAGGCTGTATATTGCAATCATCAACAGTTTTTTGGCGCTAGAAGGAGGGCCTGATTTGGTTTAGGGTTAATTTTTTGAGTTCAAATGCTATATTCAGAGATATGTTAGATCTCATAAAATTTTAAAGGCCTAAAAGGTTGAAAGAGGGTCCCATTTTTAATGGACTCATATAGGGATAATTTTCAAGTTGACATTCCTTCATTTCAGAAAGCTTTGAATAACCAGCTTTATCCTAAAAATCTATATAACTATGGTTTATTTGGAAGGTGTAGGATACATAAGTCCGTAGAGCATGGTGAGCTTAATTGTCTATCTTTTCTTACAAGATTAGATTTATATTTGAAAGGACTAATCTCTCTCTCAGATGTGTATAAGGCTGAAAGTTGGCAGGGAAATGAGGAGATTATTGAGCGACAGGAGGATGCAGCATCAACGGTCATTAAATGTATAGAGGATACTAAGATGGAACCAATGCTAAGAATAAAGGATAATAAGATCTCTTGGCAGGAATCATGTGATGGTAAGAAAAAAAATCTGTCTTTTCGTCAGGATCCAGCTGTGATTAAAGTTAGTGAAAAGTATAAATATCCTAAAAAATGCAGAGAAGAAATCACAGCTCATGTCCCTTTTCTGGATAATAAGCAAAAAGGATTTAATGAAAAAGAAAAGGAAAGTGAGGTTCATCTTGATACATTTGATAAATATATGGAATTACTAAGGAATATTTGTCAAGAGGACACCTCAGGACCTGACCTGAATAGTTTAAACGAACATGATTTGGCAGAGAAATGTAAACAAGCATTGGCAAAATTAAAATGCATTAAAACTGATGAAGTTCCCACTATAGAAGCTAATGAAGTCATAGAAAAGAAAGTAAATCCTAGTGTTACGACTGACTTCTTTGAATTAAATGATCAAAATCAAGATTGTTGCAGGTCAATAAGATTAGACTCTTCACTAAATGACAAATGTGAGTCATCTGATGAACAATTCTTGAAAAAAGAGGATACAGAGGATCATGGAGCTGCTGTACACAATCAGACATCCCCCCCTTGCTATGTTGAAAATAAAACAGGGGAGTATTCTTGTCAATCTAAAGATGTCATCCCACCTTTACTCTCAAGTGATTTAGAAATGATTAATTTCTGTATGTCAGATTGTGATGATGAAGATACTTACTTAAGTGCTGATGTGCAGGAAACTAATGAGAGCATTGAGAGGTTTGCTGAATTTGAGGATAAACTGAACATCCAGAATGAAGGAACAAAGCTGGATGAAGATGAAGAAATGATACATCCAGAGTCATTCATCTTTCAACTTGAAAAAGGACTAGACATGGAGCTGGGCAATGAAAATGTAGAGCTAAATGAAAAGCCAGCTATCAATGAACAAGCGTGTTCCACAGAGCTAAAGGCACATCAGGTTGTCTCTTTCCTTTCCTTAGTAAACAATGATAGATGCCATTTTGATTATGGAAATTCAAGAGATAGGACATGCATATGGATTAATCATAAACCCGATGAGTTGCCTCAGTTACTAGTTATTAAGAGCTATTCTGATAAACACAATGAATCTAGAATATCAGAATTTTTTTCAGAATTCAAAGATAAATCTGCTAGGATGAGGACCATAACTAGTACCCTGTTACTCCTGCACAACCTAAAGAAATACGCAAGTAGGGGTGTTCTTGGGTCTTTTCCTGGGTTTCTGTTTGCCTTGTAGAGGCTTGTATATAGTTTGGTAGGGTAGTTGTTTTGTTTTGTTTTGCTGTTTTCCTTTTTAGGTTGGCTGCTTGTATAGCTTGTCTTCTGTTTGTTTTTGCTTTTTGTTTCTTTCTGTTTGTACAGTTTTTTCTTTTGTTGTGTTGTTTATACAGCCTGTTTGTCTGGTTTGTTGTTGTCCCCTCAGCAGGGATCTTTATTTTTCTTTAGAGTATTAAGGAACAAAACTAGCAACCATTCAAAACAGTATAAAATTTAGGGTATTTAGGTTAACCATTTGCAATTTACACATAACCTGTCACTGTCATGAATGTAGAGAGTTGTTCATCTTCTGAAGTTTTGTATTCAATAAATGTGATTGAGAGTTCGAAGCAGGTTTCTCACGATGACACACCTAAAATCCTTGGGTTTGTTGAACATACCAGTGTAGATATTAGGTGAAAAATCAGAGGTCACCCTTGCTACCATTACAATTCTCAGCTTAATTTCAGCAAGTGTCCACTCCTTGCATCATGAAGTTACAAATTGCTATATCTTATGAAATCTTTCAAAATTAGAAAACAAAAAATAAATAAATAAATAAAGCAGATTATACTAAAAATCCAGATTAAGCCATCTAAGTAACTCTACCGGGGCTATGGACGCTCGCTGGCAGTGGGGCTCTACTTAGGAGAATTGTAATGATAACCTTGCCGGGGCTATAGACGCTTGCTGGCAGCAAGGCTCTATCCGGTCAGCTATGAGGGAATATCCTCACCTACGTAGGCTAATGTCAGTCACTGGTTTGTTCAACCGATCTTCAAGATGAGGATAATTAATCACATGCACACAACTAAACTGAAAATGGAAATTCATGCATCTTTATTGAACACTTTAAGTCTCAAGCTGAATAGTAATTTGCAGGAAAGATAGTTGGGAGTTATGAGTTCATTTCATCTAGTTTCCTTGAACACTCTGAATTTAATTGTTTTGTTTTGGTTGCTAGTTGTTGTGATGTTCACAACACGCCCCATTATGCTCCTTAGCAAAATGGGGACCCCTGCTGATGTTTGCTTTTTGCTTCTGCTTGTGTTTTTTCTGCTTTCTGGTGGTTTGGTAAAAATGAAGGTCAGGTGCATCATCATCATGATATTGGATAAGGTAGGTCATCATCATGAGGTCAGTTTGTCAAAGTTTATATTTTGTTTCTGTGACCTCATATTTAGAAAGAGCTTGAAATTCCATGCAGGTTTGCCTTTTACTTCACTCGAAAATTCTTCCATATGTGAAAGTTATGCACGGTCAAAGTTTTGGTCAAACCTGATATTCGCAGGAGGATCATCATATTTTTATATCCTAAGTCATGTTGTCAAGATCATCATGATCTTGGTCTATCACCTAATAAAAATCATGCAGTCGCAACATTCGGACGTCAATTTTAGGTGGTAGTGCCCTTTACCCGTCAAGTGGCCTTAGGCGCATTGTCAGCATCATGATTTTCTTTTAGGATGGGTCATATGTTATAAACTCGGTTTTGGTTACATGAAGAACAACATCATCATCATATTTGGACCCCCCCCGATAATATCCTGAGGTTCAAATATCATGATGACATCAACTTTAAGTCAAGGTAAGTTTCCCCGTCGAGCGGTTTTTGTATAGCGAGCATCATCATGATATTTCAACATTACCTAATCTTATCATATCATGCTGATCACCCTTAGAAAATCCACCTTCGGCATATTTGCATGTGCATGTTATAATCCTATTGCAGGGTCATCATCATGATATTTGCTGAAGTTCGAAAGATGATGATGACAACTTCATATCCTCCTGATCGCCTTTTTTTTGCAATATCATGATGATCACCCTATCTATTCAGAGGAGGGTGATATTTCATTCCTTAAACAGCATGATCATTTTTTACAATATCACCCTAGCGCAATATCATGATGACCTCAACTCATCCTTGTGCTTCGAAGACAAAATATCATGATGACGTCATCATGATAATTCGATGAGGAGGGTCATCATCATATTGTTTTATCCTGTCATGTTATCAAGATCATCATGATCTTGTTTGTTCACCCGATATTTCGTAAAGTCCTCCTGCTGATGAAATACAACCTTTTGAAAATATCCTGATGATCATCATCGTCACATTTTCCCTTCGGCAGGATATTTCCCAAGCATGATCCGGTTGGCGAAATATCATGATGACGTCATGTTCTAAGTTTAACAAAGGCTCCGAATATCATGATGACGTCATCCCGATCTAATAAATGAAGAAGCAAATATCCTGATGATCATCATCATCACATTTTTCTTTCAACAGGATATTTTCAAGCACGATCTGGCTCGCGAAATATGATGATGATGTATTCTTCTATGTTCGACAGCAGCCCCAAATATGATGATGATCCTCATCATCCTGATCTTTCGAGAGGGTTACCTTGGCCGCAAGAGGATCATATTATGTTCATCATCCTGATCATGCTCCTTAGGTGACCCGATATTGCATTTATCCCCTGATCTTAACGAATATGACGATGACGTCATCCTTAGCATTTCAATGAAGCCCGAATATCATGATGACGTCACCATCATTTTCCTTTCCTCGGCAGCATGATCATATTCATATCCTCCTATTCTTCTTCAACCTCATGATGATGATGATGTTATTCTTTTCCCCAATATGCAGAAGCGAAATATCATGATGATGAAGTAAATATCGACCAACACGTTTTTTTTTCTTTTTTTTTGACGCACCGATAGCAATGATCATGCCGATGGGCGGGAAATGAGGTGGTGGAATTTTAAAGTGTTTTTTAGCACCTGTGGCATTTTTTCGGTCAGCGATGGTTGACCCGATGAAGTTTGAGCAGTCTGAATGCATTTTTGACGCATTTTGAGAGGATTTCTGGATCCGATTTCCACAATCTTGCGCGGTCACCTGGATTTAAACACTTATTTTAATTTCATGCTATTTTTATGTGATAAATGTGAAACTTATTGCTTGTCTTGTCTTGCAGGCTTGCAGTTGAGGAAGCAGCTGGAAAGTCAACACAATGACCTCATGAAGGAAAGAAAATCTGATCTCAGGAGCAAGAAGATAAGGATAAAGTGCGAAAAGTCAAGGCCATTCAAGTGAAAGACAGAGTTGCAGCTAGAGGTATTACCACAACAGACAAACAGAAGTTATTACCCAGCTGCCGGAACTTCTCAGAAGGGGCAATATTTTGCCCAGATTTGACACTGCTTAGAGATATTTTTTTGAGAGCTGGTTCACCTACATTTATTGCTGTAACCAAGGGTTTGAACCAGGGGTTCAGTTAGGTTTTTTGCTGTAGTGAGGACAATCAGAATGTCTATATATTGTGCCTCTCTACACTATAATACTTTACAACAGGGGCTACAATAGGGGCTACAATAGGGATTCTAGGAAAACACAGCAAGTTAGCTTAGCATAGTTTAGAAGTAGAAGAAGGAGGTCGCCTGTTTGTCTGCAGTAAGGTGCGCGTGGAATGTCTGGCTGCCTTACTGTATCTGTAAAGCTTGTAAGTTCTCTGTAGTATGATCAATGAAACTAAGAGTCATTCCTACATTGTAAATCATGTATGACTATTCGTTTCTAATACAATAGAATCTGGAGTTCTGCATCTATCTTCTGAGTGTTCTCCTACCCTTCTTTGTGTTTTGAAATATCTTCTTTGAGAGCTTGCAATTTTAAATGTATGTTTGTGAAAATGCTCAGAACTTACATTTAGGGTTTTTACTGTGGATTTGATCAAATTACTGTGGTATTTACATAGTGCATAACAGAAACAATTAGATCCTTTGGTAGATTAAATGAGGTATAGAGTAGATCTTTCTAACTTTTCCCAACCCATCTGAAATATTTAGCTGAAAACGTAGAAATCCAAAGGAAATTGTCTCAAATTTGAAGAAGCATGTATAACAGAGCTATAAGTAGACAGTTTTCATAAACAGATAAAGAAGAAAGCTGCAAAAAATCCAAGAAAACCCTCTGAAACTTGCAGCACAGTATCACCTTTATGCAAATGAATAGAATACTTGTTGAAATCTATGACCTTTTTGCATATTCTTAGGCCAGTAAACTACAAAACAAACCTAAACTACGTAAGGCCCCTTGAACATTACAGCTTCACATTGACCAACTGAACTTGACCAACCGAACCATTGTAGACTTGGGATTAGTTGAATCTTAAATGATTCCTTCTTATCTTTCAAGTATAGTTTCAGTTCATGATATGTGAATTTAAACTTATTGTTATGATTGCATCAAAACGATCACCAACAGTTTTTTGGCGCTAGAAGGAGGGCCAAAAGGCTGTATATTGCAATCATCAACAAGTCTACCCTGGCTCTAACCTTCCATAACCAACTCATTCCCATGATAAGATCATACGAACCTAAGGGAGCTTCGTATAGGTTCACCTCTGTTGAAAAACTAGAGAGATCAATCTTAGCTTCAAACAAACATTGCTCTACCTGAGCCTTAGATTGCTTAGTATATTGTACTAACCAAGGTTTAGCTATGTAACCAGCTCTTCTAGGAAACTTATTCAAAACTATAGGAGAAATAAATTTTTTAGTTGTTTCAATATCAATGAAGTTAGAGATAGGGATTTGAAACAAAAAACATGTCATCTGTATGGGTGTGATCTGATACATTGCTTGGTGATTATCAAGAGTTGCATGAATCCTCTACTAGAAAGCTACATATTGGGTAGGTAAGGATTACCTCTTGGATGACCACTCTAGTTCTTGGTTGGGCATTGATGAGCATAATGTTCACGTCCAGAAGGTCCTCTCCTTTATGTTGGTTTTCCAATATTATCCTCATTTCTTTTGAAACTTCTATTCTTTTTCTCATTACCAGACCCGCTCTTATTCTTTTGGGTTCCTTTTCCATTTCTTTTATTTTCATAGATCTTATCATTTCTTATTTTAAATGGTTGTAAAGTTAGAGTCTTATTGAATCCCTTGTGATTCATATTGCGATAAGCAGGTTTGGACTTCAACTTTTATTCCTTTTTCTTGTTCATCCATGAAGTGGATGCTTTTCCTACCTATTGGAAGGCCCTCCAAACTTGATGTAGGAGCATCCCTAATTCAAGAGCAATATTGGATCAACCAAAAACATTTTCATTTTAGTTTGTTTACATTTTAGTTTGTTTCTTTTCTTTTCTAGTTCAGTTTAGGTAGTTTAGTCAGTAGTAGTTTCTGTATTTTGGTCTGCATTCTACTACAATTGCATTTTAGATCTTGCAGAGCTGGACTTAGCATATAGATTCATTCATGCATATCATATCCAAATTTTAGATCATTTGGCTAAGGTACAAGAAAGATATCACTATAAGAAGATCGATTGTTTTCTCAAAGCAGAGCATCTTGACAGTCTCACATAATCAGCTAAAGGAGAAGACTTACAGAGCATTTCATGACTTGTGGAGCTAAAAGACAAATCAATCAATGTTTATTGGTTCATGGCCAACCTTCCCCAAGTTGCACATCATTCCATTCATTTGCGGAGGACTTCTATTCGTTTAGGTCCAACCTATCTGTGTACACACATTATAGCTCTTCATTAGAGTTTGTGATCTTCCTTGGTCGACACAGATGAATAATTGGTCTTAGATATGATATAAAATGATGTAATAGATGCCTAGGAAAGTAGTCTTGATATTTCTCATCATTTAGAAGATCGATAGTTTGAATTTGCACGAAGGAGCTTCAAAGATACATCTTGTGTATATTCTGTAATTATGACTATGAGCCCTAATGGTAAGCCTGTATGTTGTTGGTTGATTTTGTGTTTGAATTCTATGATATACTAAATGACTAAATCTACATTTTCTTTACATCTTTGAGTTGTTTTCATTGTGTTTACCCTAGTTGCACGGCCTAGACAGTTCATTCTTTAAACCCTCCTACTGTGACTGCACCTAGTGGTATCAGAGTGAAAGTTTGAATCTTTAGGGAGCAAATTGAATGAAGTTGGTGAAGGAATTTCATAAGATCTTGTTATGAACATATCACTGAATCTAAGGTTGGTTACTTATGTCACAACCGATTGTTGATTGTGAAGTAGTTGTCACCTTGTAGCCCGATTGCCAAACTTGAGGCAGTTTGCACTTGATCCTAGGAAGAATGCTACTAAGGAGAGTCCCTTCTATTGGAACAATGGCTGGTAGAATGGATGAGATGATGGAAATGATGAAAACCATGATAATTTGATTGGATGTTGTCAAGGAAGATAGGTGAAGAGGATTGACACCTAGACCTAATGTTGAAAGTGATGATGAAGAGGAATTTCAATCTGTTGAACAAATTGGTGAAACCCTAGGAGGTGATGAAGAAGAAGAATCAGATCAAGTTAGGATGTTGTGAGCT
Organism: Cunninghamia lanceolata; assembly: GCA_027924645.1. Lineage (NCBI taxonomy): Eukaryota > Viridiplantae > Streptophyta > Pinopsida > Cupressales > Cupressaceae > Cunninghamia > Cunninghamia lanceolata. The sequence continues at coordinate 24,000,817 of BSBN01000078.1, forward strand.
ATTTCAAAGATTGGGAAGAGACCTAGAGTTGATGTACCTAATTACATTGGCAATTTGAACCCTAAAGAGTTGATTGACTGGAAAAATGACATGGAAAACTACTTTGATTATATAGAAATTGAAGATCTAGAGAAAGTAAAATTTGCAAAGACAAAGTTGAAAGGACATGCTGCTATATGGTGGAAGGAAGTTTAGTTGGATAGAAACAAAAGATGAAAACAAAAGATTACAAAATGGGATAGTATTTTTTCATTCAGGAAGATATGTTGTTTAGAGGAAACTAGTTATCCATACCTAGAAGTTCAATGAGAGATAACTTGATCAATGAGAAACATAGTGGTTGATTGGTAGGACATTTTGGTATTCATAAGACAGTGGCTTTGGTGAGTGAAAACTACTTTTGGCCCCAAATACATAAGGATTTTAGAAAATTTGTGCAAAGTTGTAGAGTTTGTCAAGTTGCAAAAGGGAGTAGTCAAAATACTAAATTGTATAAACCTTTGATAGTACTTGAGAGACCTTGGGAAGACATAAGTATGGATTTTGTAATGGGATTGCCGAAGACACAAAGAGGAAATGATTCAATATTTGTAGTGGTGGAGAGATTTTCAAAGAAGGCATATTTCATACTTTGTAAGAAGACAACTGATGCAGTGCATGTAGCTAACCTATTTTTCAAAGAGATTGTGAGATTGCATGGATTACCTAAGAGCATAATTTCAGACAATGATACAAGATTTCTTGGATATTTTTTGAAGACACTTTGGAAGAAGATGAAGACAAATTTGAATTTTATTTCAACATTTCATCCACAGACTGATGGACAGATAGAGGTACTGAATAGGAGTTTGGGAAACTTGTTGAGATATTTGGTTGGAGAGAAGGTGAGGAGCTGGGATTGGACTCTTTCACAAGTAGAGTTTGCATACAATTATTCAGTAAATAGAAGTATCGGAAGAACACCATTCGAGATTGTTATTCGAGTAAACCCTAGAGGAGTAATAGAGTTGAGAGATAGAAGTAGAAGAATGTGCAAAAAATATGGAGACAGTGCATAATTTGGTGAAGAAGCATTTGGAAGAAATGAATAACAAGTATAAGGGACATGCAGATGAGAAGAAAAGACATAAAGAATTTGAAGATGGAGATGAAATGATGGTGTACCTGAAAGAAAGATTTCCAATTGGGACATATAACAAGTTGAAGATGAAGAAGTTTAGACCATGTAGGATACTTAGAAAAATTGATTCAAGAAATGCATATGAAGTGGAGCTACTAGAGACATTGGGTATATCACCTATTTTCAACATTGTAGACCTTTACCAGTATCATGAAGAAGATTTTAGTCACCACATTGAAGAAGACTTGAAGAAGCAATTACCACAACAAGTCTAAGAGAGGATTGAAGACATTTTGGAGAACAAAGTTGGGTGCAACACTAGAGGAACATAATACAAAGAATACCTTGTGAAGTGGAAAGGAAGACCAAAGGAAGATTCATCATGGATTTCTGAGGCTGAGGTAGACATTATTGGTTTCCCTCTAGTCCTAGAAAAGTGAGGGTCTCACTTTTTCAATAACCCTAAATGTTTGATATAGGAGCATCCCTGGTTTAAAAACAATCTTGCATCAACCAAAAACATTTGCATTTCTATTTGTTTGCATTTTAGTTTGTTTCTTTTCATTTCCAATTTAAATCAGGCAGTTCAATCAATATATGTTTCTATATTTTTGTCCGCATTCTACCGGAGTTGTATTTTAAATCTTGTAGAGGTGGACTTAGTATATAGATTCATTCATGCACATAATATCCAAATTTCAGATCATTTGGTTAAGGTACCAGAAAGATATCTCTATAAGAAGATTAATTATTTTCTCATAACAGAGCATCATGAAACTCTCACATAATTAGCTAAAGGAAAAGACTTCTAGAGCATTTCATGACTTGTGGAGATAAAAGACACATCAATAAATGTTTATTGGTTCATGGCTGACCTTCCCTGAGATTCGTACATCATTCCAATCATTTGTAGAGGAGTTCTATTCATTTAGGTCCAACCTATCCTTGTATACACGTTACAACTCTTCATTGGAGTTTATGATCTTCCTTGGCCAACACGGAGGAATCTTTAGTCCCAGAGATTATATAAAATGATGTAATAGATTCCTAGAAAGATAGTCTTGATAGTTCTCATCATTTCGATGATTGATAGTTTGAATTTGCATGAAGGAGCTTCAAAGCTACATCTTGTGTATATTTTGTAATCAGGCCCGTGAGCCCTAACTGTAAGCCTGCATTTTTCCAACCAATTTATTATTTAAATTCTATAATATACTGAATGACTTAATCTGCATTTGGTTTACATCTTTGAGTTATTTCCATTGTGTTTACTCTAGTTGCATGGCCTAGATAGTTCATTCTGTGAACCCTCCTACCATGACTGCACCAACTGCATTTCAACTTTTGCTCATTTTTCTTGTTCATCCACCAAGTGGATGCTTTTCCTACCAATTGAAAGGCCCTCCAAATTGCTTTGGTTACTTCCTTGCAATTTATTTTCTCAAAATATTTTTCCATATTTATTAACTATGCTTTAGCTGCATCTTTAATCACTGTTCCATCAAACTTTAGCGAAGTGACTTTCTTCAAATCTTTGGAAAATTCTAAGGCAATCCTATCCTTTTATTCATTTTGGGGTCTACAGTTTTCAAGGTTCTCACTACTCACACTATGCTCTAGGTGAATTTCCCTACTCATCCCATGAGAAAACCCATTTCCCCTCAGGGTTTTCTAGATCTCTTACTTTCTTTTCATAGTTACCTAGTCTCTCCTTGGTTTCTACAAGAATGGTTGGGATTTGATCCAATTTGTGCATGAGATTAACTGGTGCTTTATTCTCTTCTTGACTCTCACCCTGGTTTGTTCTTGTACGAATCATGTTGTCATTTTTCTAACACCTAAGAATATTAAGTTATCTATTAGTTTTCTACATTTAATGCACCTCATTGAATCAAAACATAATTAAGTCAAAATAACCAACAGATTGGTACAAAACATTGTCATTTTTATTATAATTTATTTAGGACTAATGACATCCTTATTTATATAATTAATCATGACAATACTACATGTCACTGTTGGTTAAAGAATATTCCAATTAGCAAACTTAGAGGGTGGTTGTACATGTAGGTACTTCTCCATCTCCTCTTTTTTCCTAAAACAAGTGCATCACAACCACATTCAAATGACATGTTGTGCCTAGCTAACAGTTTATTAGGTTTCACTACACAAGTTAAAATAGTAGGATTCTTGGCTAGTTCAAAATGTTGTTTCCTTTCAAGCCATATTCACTTAAGTACATCAGCCAAAGTCTCTGAATCCTCTATCCATGTAAGCTTAGCATAATTAATATGCTCTTTAAATTTAACTTTCTCGATAGTTTCTTTCTTAACTAATAACTTGGGAAAATATTGGGCAATAGACTTTCTAGCAATTCTCTTAGTTCTTCTACACACCATTTTGGCATAAAACTAATTTTCAAACATTAGCTATCTACTTAATGTTGATTAATTTTCTCATAGCGAGCTCCAAGGTCCATTTGTTGAATGCAGTTAGCTCTTATACCATATGTAACATGCCATTTTCTCAACAAGACTAAAATCAAATATTCACCATGAGATAAAAACACATAAGGTGAAAAAGATAGAACTTTTTTTATTTGAAATAATATCAAAGAATCAAGATACATTAAAAAATTAATTTCTTTCTTGAAATATACATCATATAATTTACAGAGTTGACATCTTGGTGTAGTCATGGTTAGGAGGGTCCTCAAAGAGAATTATTCAGGCCGTGTAGCTAGAGTAAACACAATGGAAACAACTCCAAGATATGAAGCAAATGCAGATTCAGTAATTTAGTATATCATATAATTCAAATATAGATTGGCCAGAAACATGCGGGCTTCCAATTAGGGCTCAAAGGCCTGATTACAGAATATTAGAATATGCACAAGATATAGATTTGAAGCTCCTTCACGTAAACTCCAACTATCAACTTGTAAAAATATTGATCACTACTTTCCTAAGGATCTTTAACATCAATATATATCATCTCTAGAACAATAGATTCCCCCACGTCAGCCAAGTAAGATCACAAACTCCAATGAAGAGCTGTAACATGTGTACATGGATAAGTTAGACCTAATTGAATAGAACTCCTCCATAAATTAATGGAATGATGTGCGGATCTCAAGGAAGATCGGCTATGAACCAAAAAACATTGAGTGATGTGTCTTTGAACTTTGCAAGTTGGGAAATGTTCCGCAAGTATTCTCCTTTAGCTGATTATCTGAGACTATTAGGATGCTCTACACTAAGGAAATAGTTGATCTTTTGATAGCGATATCTTGCTGGTACTTGATCTAAATGCTCTAAAAATGGGGTATGATGTGCTTGAGTGAATCTAGATGCTAGGTCTAGCTCTGCAAGGTCTGAAATGCAAATATGATAGATTGCAGACCAAAATATAGAAACTGCTACTGACTGAACTGAACTAGAAAATGAAAAGAAAGAAACTAAATTGTAAAAGTTTTTGGTTGATGCAAGATAGCTCTTGAACCAAGGATGCTCCTACATCAGACATCCGGGGCTATTGAAAAAGTGAGTCCCTCAATTTATTGGGGCTAGACGAAAACCAATATGGTCCACGTCATCTTGAGAAATCCAAGATAAGTCTTCTTCTAGTCTTCCCTTCCACTTCACAAGATATTTTTTGTATTTTATTCCTCTGGTATTGCTTCCAACTCTGCTATCCAAAATTTCTTCAATTTACTCTAGTGCTTGTTCTGATAATTACTTCTTCAAGTCTTCTTCCATGCTGTCACTAAACTCTACTTCATTGTACTGATATAAGTCTGCAATGTTGAAAATAGGTGATATACCTACTGACCTATTTTTCCTCTAGGTAGAGTCAAAATAGTTCAAGTAGGATGAGTCAGCATGCATATCCCCATGAAGCCATATTTGTGATCCTGAGGTCTTAGCCCAATTTCTAAATCTAAAGCTTGCCTGAAGAGGTTTGCCATGTTAAAGAGCTTGAAAAAATAAGCAGGTTTGTCTTTTACATCACCCTAAAATTCGCTAAGATGAAGAAGTTATGGAGGGTCATCACATTTGATATCAGGTCATCTTCTTTCCATAGGGTCATATTTCATATATCAGATCATATTTTATACATCGGCTGATATTTCTGAATATCACCCTACATTTGAAATGTCACCCGATATATGAAACATCATCCTCCTTGTGAAGTATCTCTCCATGGCCAATATGACGCTGACATCATCATCCCTTTATGCCTCATGCTGATATATTTCTAAATTTCCCCCCATCCGATAACATGACGATGACATCATGGTAACTGCAGTAATAAACCAAGTCATATGCTGCTGACATCATCCAGATCCTTTCCGAGGGGAGATCATCTTTCTTGTGAAGGTCATCATATTTCTGCTAACTTGATCTTTTACATCGGGGTGATATTTTAACATCGGGTGATCTTAGTTGAAGATCATCCTAATGTTAGTGCTACTAAGTTCCTAAGTATGACCCTATCTTCCATGGGGTCATCACATTTGAATATCGGGTGATCTTAGTTGAAGATCATCCTGATGTTATGTTTCACTTCATGTTTACCAGGTTGCCTGATATGCTGCTGACATCATTCCTATGTCAGGGCGATATCCGCTTGCTTCATAGCTTCATGCATATTTCTGCCGGGGTGATATTTCCAAATATTAGTCATATTCCAAGATCACCCCAACCTTACGATGTAGCTACAGTGCAACCTGATATTTTGCGGGGATGATATTTCTGAATATCATCCTACCCCAATATTGTGATGATGTCTTCAGGGCCCAAAGGAGCATATTTTCTTAACATCAGTTAGCATTTGAAGATCATCCTAATTTTCCCAACATGTTGTTGATGTCATCAGGATGTCGATAGATATTTCACATCAGGCTGATTTCTGAATATCAGGATGATATTTCTGAATATCAGGTACCTTACATATTGCTCTTGTTTCCAAATATCACCCTACCCTAATGTGCTAATGACATCACCTGGATATGAGGAGGTATATTGTATGAACATGATCAGGAGGATCTTTTCTCCCTAACATCCTGCTGATGTCATCCTGATTTTCAAACATCAGGGTGATATTTTATATCATGTTACTTCCTCCAGGAGGATATTTTGCGGGTCTCGAAGATGATGATGAGGCTCAAGGCTAATTTCAAATATTGAGGTGACTTCCTATATCGGGCTAACATGCAATCGGCCCGCCGATGTAAGGAGTCTTGCTGATGGGACATGATGACGATGAGGTTTATGATGATGTTGTCGAGAGCAAAAGCACTGACATTATATATGCTCACGGCCTAGCTTATAAAGTGATGAAGGTGTCTTCTCCAGGTGCATGTGGGATAATCATGTCCTACATAAATTTGAAAATATCTGGATGATGACCTTTTGGCAGGAATTCTTTAGAAGGGTTCCAACTTCCATATCTGATTCGGATCTTCACGTCGGTCGAGTGTACTATTTCGGTGATGACTTTCTTGAGTTGGCAAAGATATTTTTCGCATTGATGACCCAAGACTTTCTGCCATCGCTTCATCTCCAGTCCTTTCTCCGCCGCCTGATTGTCGGGAACTGTCATAGGTAACTACTCGCATTCAATTCTACGTGATCCTCCACCATTTCTGAGGATCAGATTGAGAATGCAACTGATTGCATTGATGACTCAAGATACATTCCATCTGCCCTATTCCAGTTTTTCAATGCCATTACTTCTGTCAGCTGGGACATTCTTCTCAAGGGTTTTCTAGATGCAGCTCCCTGAGCGGTTTTGGGGGAACCAACCTAGGTTAGTTTTGAAAGGATATAAGTTGAGGCTTATGTTGTAACAGGGGTTGGAACTTTTTAGCATAGAGGCTCTTCTGTTTCCAAACAGAGCTCCTTTCTGTACTATAACCTTGCTTTCCTACTGAATATATGCAAGTTATCATACCTTTTTACTGATTTTCTAGTTTTGTGTGAATCTGTATAGGGTTGTCTGTGAGCATCTCTGCTCCTCTCAATCATATTGTCTCTTGCCTCTGCTAGAATCATCTAATCTGTGTATTCTTGCTTGCTATATCTAGCTGTGTTATGCATTTTTCAGTTCAGTGGAAGTCTCTTTAGATCTGTTTGGTGCATCACCCTTTCATGCTTTATCTTTCATTTCAGCATATTTCTTCCCCCTTTTCACCCCAAAATTTAGTAGTTTTAGGTGATAACTAGACAAGGAAGCCGACCTTCTCTGGAGGTTTGATCTCACTTAGCAAAGTCCCACACTTAGAGATCAATCCCATTGTGTCATTGGAATGCTTGGAGCCCTATCCAAGCAGGGTGCAATTTCATGCGACAACAGTTTCTGGCACGCCCGGTGGGACATACAAACTCTTATTACTAGTTTTGATGTGCAACCAGTGATTTTCTAACCTATAGGAGATTAACATTGCATATTTGGCAACTCATACTGAGGAAGATCAGGAAGACCAATTCTGCTGATATATTTTTATGAAAAGGATACAAACTAGGAGTTCAAGTTTAGGATCATTTGATTATCTATAGCTTTCTCCACCTAGGAGGCAGAGTAAAACTGTGGTAAGAACTCCCTATTCTAAGAGGACATTGTCAACTCCACCAAATTTTAGACCAATTGCCTCTGTAGTCCCTGTAGTAACTCAAGCAAACCCACCTCCAGCTGCTCAGATGGCAAGAAATCAACCATTTGTGGCTTTTGATGGGGGAATCCCTTTGAACCTAGCAGTACATGATCCCATACCTATGGTAGCCTTGAAGAGCCTACCCTATTTCACAGGGGAAACCCAAACTACACCCATTGAACATATAAGAGATGTGGCTTCTCTATGTGGAGTACACCATGTAACACAAGAGAATGTAGCCATCAGATTACTAGCTACCTCATTCAAAGGGAAGGCATTATAATGGTTCAAAGGTCTACCAGTTCAAACTATAGGAACCTGGGATGACTTAGGAGACAAGCTGAATAAGCAGTTCTAGGATAAATCAAATCATCTGTCATTGGTGGAACAAATGACCACCATAAAGAGAGCTCCTTAGGAGCCAATGATAGACTTCAACTTCTGATTTTAGAAGACATGGGAGAGGATCCTTGCCATGGTAAGACCTCCAGTTGAGTATGCATTCTTATATTTCTTGAAAGCTTTAAATAGTGATATTGCAATGATGATACAATCACTAGGAGGTGCAAGCCTACCTGATGCCTATGAAATAGCCATCAGAGCAAAGAACAATCTAATTCAGGCTGGAAAAATAGCACCTAGGCCCCCTATGCCCATCTTTCCTGAGATCCAAGCTTCTATGCCTTTGCCCACCCCATATTTTGTCCCTACACCTGTTGTTGCAGCATTACCAAGTACCTTTACTTCTGAACATGCTGCCTCTAGTTCATGTCAAGAGCTAAAAGAGATAAAAAGTAGCTAGCAGAAAATAGAAAATTTGCTACAGACTTTTGGGAATGATCTAGTAAACATTAAGAAGCAACAGTCTCAAGGTAGACAGGCTTATTAGCAACAACATTAGGGGCAGAACCAAGCATATCAGGGGCAGGGTCAACCATACGAGGCCAATAGGCCATCTTATCAGAAAAACTACTAAGGTGTTAGACAAAATATGAACCAAAGGCCTTTTCAGCCTTACAATCCAGCACCTGTTAATGCAGCAAGGGACCTTGTCCCTGTTCAAAATAACCTTGCAATTGATTATGATTGGTGTGTCCCATGCCATATGCCACATAATCAGGCAGCTTGTTCAAATGGAGTCCCAAATCAGGCCTTGATGGCACAAAACATGGCAGCCACACAGCCATACACACCAGATGATGGAGTTGCACAACAACAAGAGCAACCTCAGAATAATTCTGCTTTCATGAATTGGCAAGAAGGAGAATTCTGTGGGGTAATCAGTGATAGTGATCCAGTTGCTACCAATACAAGGGCTAAGAAGAGGGGTTATGAAGTTGATCCAGCAGCAAGCAAAGGTAGAGGACATACTGATGCTTCCACATCCCATATTCCCTGCATCTTGCAAAGAAATACTCTAGCAACAACAAGGGAGATGCCTCATTTACAGGCTGATACTTCTGCTACAAAGCCAAGTCATAAGGTAGGTGCTTCTCCACTTTTCAATATTATTGAAAACATGAAAAAGATGAATGTAACCATGTCTATGTGGGATTCCTTAGCAATCCCTGGCCAAAAGAAGATGTTACAGTCTTCCTTGCCTGACTTGAAGGTATCCAATGATACCACTGTTGACCCAAACAGGACTGTCCTTGCTAATTCATCCCAAGATGACACCAAGCAGCCTAACCAAGGTGTTAAACCTCTCCCCTTTTATGTGTCACTGATAATTAGGGACGAGCTAGTACACAATTACATGGTGGATAGTGGAGCAAGCAGTTCTGTCATGCCTAAGCAGATTGTAGATCAGTTAGGGCTTAAATACTAGCCACTTGAGAAAGGTGTGCTCTAGTTGGATGGTACATCTGTTAATACTGTGGGTATCATAAGAGACCTAGGCCTCACCTTACACACCTACCCCAATGTTTCTATTTCACAGGAGGTGTTCATAATAGATTTGCCTCCTCATTTTGCCATGTGCTTATCAAGGGAATTTACAGCCAAAATAGGAGGATATCTATCTTCTAACTGGTCCCACATGTTTTTGAGGACCAGATATGGTACCAAAGTAACTTTGAAATATGAGTTACTTTTGTAGGAGTTCAGACAACACTGAGAGGGGGGGTGAATCAGTGTTGTGTAGATTTTTGCAACTTATTATAACTTTTAATTTACAAGACTCAAAAAGAGAAAGTCATCAATGAACTATTACACATATATGTATAAGTTTGATAATGAAAATTATGAGCAGGACCACATAGAGATAAATCTTAACATAGAAGCAAAAACACACATAGAAGCATATCATTAACACAAGAATTATTGGAGTGGAAAACCCTCTCTGGGTAGAAAAACCACTCAAAACTGCCTCACTGGCTACAATATGTTTCTAGGAGCACCAACTCCAATACCAAACAGAAGCACCCACTTCCAACACTGATATACCTCACTGATAAACAAATAGGTCTCACTGACAAACAAGCCTCACTAGCTAATACAAGGCCTCACTGGCATACTATGCCTCACTTGGCAAACCAAATAACCAACAGATGTAATAAACAAATCAGAGGGATACTCTATTTCCATTCAATACAATATAAAACATATATCTGTCAAATGGTCATTCTATTCAAAATTAATCTTACATCTGGATACACTCAACAACACTTCACAACTCTGTATGTTTCATCTCTCTCATTTTTTAATTCACGCCATCAATGCACCTGAAAAATAATTTTATACAAGTTGCATGTCCTTCCACCTGCAAAGAAAAATCTTTTCATATTCCTTTGTGCCTATTCAAATCTAAAAAAAATAATATCAAATCCCATTTAAAACTTTTGATCTTCCATCTTCAAAAATTGATTGCTTTATCATCTCTAAATTTCATCTTCTCTGTATAAGAGATTTGATGTTCCTCTTCTCTAAAAAATACAAACTCCATTTGTAATGTTTTATTTGTATGTCTTTAACCTGCATATGAATCACACAATTTCAACAACTTTTGATGACCTTTCATATCCTTGATATTCTTGCATAATAATTTTCATCTATGAAGAATTTTTCTGTATAAATCTTTTCTTCAATTCTTAATATTCCATCTTCCCATCAATCTCTTCAATGATGCTTCATATTCGTTCACTAAATTCTTCAAAGCCCAAAACCTCTGTCAAAAATCTCTCTGCTAATGATCCTGCAAAGAAAACAAAAAACATTTCTCCAAAAAAAATTTAATCTTCTCACAATTTCTTTCCACAAAATAAATCATCTTTCTGTGCCAAAATATCTGCCTTATAAAATCTCTTCAAAAATCTTGAAGTCGTCTCTTTAAATTAGAAAAAACAATTTCTAATTTCAAAATCCATTTGATAGCCTTTAAAAAAAAAAAACTAACCATTTTAAAAGGCAAAAACATGGTATAAGCCAACCACTTAGCAAGGTTTCTAAATATATTCTATTTCTCCCTAAAAAGACAATTTAATGCCTTTTGTAAATGAAATGGAGATCTTCAATTTTTGGGCTCCAAAAAACTCTATTTGGTTTCCTTAAAAAATTCCATAAACTACCTTTTAAATAAATGCCACGAATAACCTTGACGTTTGCTGGCCCTTCAAAGTCCATGCTCATGAGAGGAGATCACCTTTTAAACATCGGCCTTTGATTTTCTTTTGGCGCTCAAAATTCTAATTAAGCATGACTGTTGATGCAAAAAGCCTGCTCAAACACATTTCTCTAACCTGTGAGCACCAGTTAACTAGGAGGAGGGGCCGATAAGTTTAATGTATAATAAAGCCTTTGGTAAGTCACCTTAAGTGACTTTACCTTCTATTGGAAGTCACTGCCCAATTAAAACAAAAGTGACAAAACATAAATGACGGGTAAGAGCATAACAAATAGATGTTTGATGTTGTTGGTCTTTGATCACAATTGACACATGAAACCCCTGATATATTTGAAAACTAGGTAGACAAGTTTGTGAAGGACATATCACCCTCTGCAATCAAAACTTCTGCAAACCTTAGAAAGAGGGTATACAAAAGACAAAGTGCTTAATGAGGATATGATAAGAGTTTGCAACTTTAATGTCCTTGTTAACAATATGATACTTTCTGCATATATCTACCTCAACTCTGCCAAACATTGATCATATATTTTTAACTTGTGAACCTAATCAAAGCTCAGCCTATCTTGTCAAGATCAACTATGATATTTGCATTGAACTCAAGTAGACAAATTCTAAACAACATGACACCTCTTTTGTTCCACATAATAATGTGTTAATCCACCTTGAGTCAAACTTGAAGCTATCCAGATAGAAGTTTGAACCAAACTCATCAAGTGATTAAACTTATCTTAATTTTGATCACCTGTGAAGAAATCTTGAATGAAGCTCCTATATTATGAATATTCAACATTTGAAGCATTGCACCAATAATTATCATGAACATCATTTTGATCAAGGTACACTGTGATGGCCTTTTAACTCTTCTCAACAATGAACTTATAAAAATCAAAGACAACATCATTTAGATAGTCCTGATGATGAAAACATAAATGAAGCTCTCTTGACATCTTTGATACTCCCGAGTATCTCTAATCTGATCCTCTTATTCCAAAGCACCAATGTGAGTATCATGAAGATATCCTAATCAAATGGAAGCATCATGAAACAACAACTTCAACAACATTACCTGACTAACTCCACATCTTTGTGAACTAACCAAGCAATGAACAACTATCTCCTCCTGATGTCCTGCAACAACTTACATGATGCCCTGCAACAACTTACATCATCATACTGACCACACTTTTGACATCAATGACAACTTATCACCATCAACTTTCAGAGTATCACATAGAGCCTTACACACCCAGTGTTGTTAATACAAATTGCATTATCTCTGATGACCCTGAACTAGTTGCTGCTCAGGAACTACAAGTTGAGAGCATACCAGAGGTACTCTTGAGGGAGTGGGCCTCTGAAAATGTTGTGGATGATCCTGAGGGACATATCCAACAAACTGACCTGGGAGTGTACATATTGCATGAGCATGAAATAGCAATACCAAGTCTTCTAAAGAAAACAGACCAGCAGGTGGAGCATCATGATGAGGTCTGGAAAATGTATTTTGATGGCTCTAGGGGTAGAAATGGATCTGGTGGTGATGCAATGCTTGTGTCACCACAAGGTGAAAATTATTATGCTGCTTTTCGTTTTGCCTTTTCTTGTACTAACAACACTACTGAGTATGAAGGGTTGATCCAAGGTCTGCAGTGGGCAAGAAGGAGGAAGATTGGCTGTCTACAGATGTTTGGAGATAGTGAGCTCATTGTGAATCAGGTGAGGGGACTACACCTCACAAAAAGTGATGTCCTAAAGTGCTACAAACACAGGGTATGGAATTTGATTGAAGAGTTTAATGCTTTCAATCTGATCTCCATTCCAAGGAGTCAGAACCATCATGCTGACAGATTAGCTTCAATTGGGGCTCAATTTGACATCCCCAGTGATATTCAAAGGGAGAAGGTTCAGCCTCATATAAAAATAATTTCTAGGCCTTCTATCCCTGATAATAATATTCATTGGCAAGTTTTTAACAGTGATGAGCAGATCCTGAGGTTCCTTTTAGAGGAAGATGAGTTTTCCCTAATGAATCAGGATGAACTCAAACAACAGTATCACAATGATCAAACCATTCAGCTAAGAACAAATAAGCTACCTAAGGGATTGGTCACCTTGGAATCTATTTTTGGCATTGATGACCAAAAGAAGAAGACAAAAACTAGCATGCAGGTAAAGGAGGAGCATTATGCAGAGCTAGAAGTTTTCAAGGGTAGGCTCGTTAAAATTGGTAAAATTTGCTCAACTGAAGATAGAAGAGCTTTTATAGCTCTTTGTAAGGAATTTGAAGAGGTGTTTGCTTGGGATTATGCAGACTTAAAGGGATTTGATCTTCATATTGCCCAACACACCATAGAATTAGAGCCAGGTATAAAACCTGTGAGGCAGAAATAGATACCTCTGAATCCAAAGCTAGAACCCCTGATGATCAAAGAACTAACCAAGCTGATTGAAGGGAGGATCATCTTTCCAATCAAACACAGTTCTTGGGTTTCTAACCTTGTGCTTGTGAGGAAGAAAAATGGGGAGGTCAGGCTATGTGTTGACTTCAGAGACCTCAACAGAGCCTCCCTAAAAGACCACTACCCATTGCCTTCAATGGAACAAATTCTACAGGTGGTGGCTAGTTCAGAAAGGTTTTCTTTGCTTGATGGATTTTCTGGTTATAACCAAGTACTAGTCAAGGAAGAAGACCAATTCAAGACTGCTTTCACAACCAAGTGGGGTATAATGGCCTACAAAATGATGCATTTTGGCCTCTCAAATGTTGGATCTACTTTTCAAAGAGCCATGGACATGGCCTTTAAGGGCCTGATGTATAAGCTAGTGCTGGTATACCTGGATGACATAACAGTCCTCTCTAAGAATGCATCTAAGCATTTATCCCACCTAAGGTTAGTCTTTGAAAGATGCAGAGAGTTTGGGATATCCCTCAATCCAAAGAAATGCATTTTTTCTGTACATGAGGGCAAGTTATTGGGGCATGTTGTGTCAAAGGAGGGTATTACCATTGATGAGGAGAGAATAAAGGCCATCTTGGAGTTACCCTTACCCAGTCATAAGAAGGCACTACAATGCTTCATTGGTAGAATTAACTTCCTGAGAAGGTTCATACCTAATATTGCAAATCTCTTAAAACCATTGACGTCTATGTTGAAAAAGAACATAACTTTCAGTTGGACGTTAGAGGCCAGAATCAGCTTCCAGTCCATAAAGGAGGAATTGGCACCTGCACCAACCCTGATGAATCTAGATTTCTCTAAGGACTTTATCCTATATACTTATGGCAGCCTGGATACCATCTCCACGATTCTGGTGCAGTAGCAGAGTGAGGGTTTTGAACAACCAATCGCCTTCTTCAACTAAGGACTGGAGGAGTATGAGCAGAAGTATAGCTTCATTGAAAAGCATGTCCTGGCAGTAGTCAAGAGCCTAAAAAAGTTTAGGCATCTTGTTTCAAATAACAAGATACACCTGATGGTGGCTCATCCTAGTGTGAAGGAGTTCCTGCTAAATAAAGATGTTAATGAGAAAAGAGCTGGTTAGATCACCAAGGTCATGGAATATGATGCAGAGATCAAGATAACCAAGCTAGTTAGAGGCAAAGGACTTAGTGAGCAGCTTGCCACCAGTTCTAAAGATGAGGTAGAGGAGGAATAAGAGGTGCTCCTGATCATAGAAGAGGAGCATCATGATGATACAGTAGTAGTTGGTACTAATTGGGTTAATGATATGACCAAATTTTTACAAACTGGTAGATGTCCTATAGGCTTAGATAAAGCTAAAAGAAGATACTTTAGGCTGCAAACCATTCCATATGTTTTGATAGATGGCATCCTTTTCAGAAAGGACTTCACTGGTGTATTGCTTAGATGCATTGACGCTGATCAGACTGACAGGGTGCTACATGAATTCCATGATGGAACAGCAGGGGGTCATTTTGCCCCAAGGACTACTGCTTGGAAAGTAATGAGAGCTAGCTATTATTGGCCTAGCTTATTTAAGGATGCCCATGCATGGGCTAGAAAGTGTGTTAAGAGTGCCCTTTTTGTAGGAAAAGAGAGGTTGTAAGCTTTGCCTCTACATCCAATCTAGGTAGAGCAGCCCTTTATGAGATGAGGCATTGATTTTATTGGACCTATCAACCCACCATCAAGTGTAGGCCATAGGTGGATACTCATAGCCATAGACTACTTCACAAGATGGACTGAAGTAGTGGCTCTGAAAGAATCTAATGAGAGTACTATTTTAAATTTTTATCGTGATTTGGTCTCTAGATTTGGAGTGCCTGAATCAATCATCTTTGATAACACTCTAGCTTTTGTTGGCCTAAGAATAACTGACTGGGCTGTCAAGAATGGGATTTATTTGAATACTTCATCAAATTATTATCCACAGGGTAATGGTTTGGCTGAATCCACAAACAAAAATCTCATTAGGATTATTAAGAGGGCAATGGAGAATAATCAGAGGACCTGGCACACTGATTTGAAGTTTGCTCTATGGGCTGATAGGATAACTCCTAAGAGGTCTATTGGGAACTCCCCTTATCTGCTAGTGTATGGAAAGGAGGCAAGGTTTCCTATGTCTATGGAACTGCTAGCACTAGACATCATGCATCATCTAGAAATGCTTGAAACAGAAAGCCCCATGGCTATAAGATATGCTCAGCTTATGGAGCTGGAGGAAAGCAGAGATAAGGCTATGATAGCCATGGAACATCATCAGCTGCAAACAAAAAGAATTTTTGACAAGAAGGCCACCCCCAGACATTTTAGAATGGGTGATATGGTGCTCAAATGGGATGAGCTGAAGAGTAGACCAGGGAAGCATTCCAAATTTGATGGCATGTGGAGTGGCCCCTTTCTCATTACTGAATGTAAGGAGCACAATGCATTTCAATTGTCAAACATGAATGGAGAAAATCTGCATATCCTAGTTAATGGGATACACTTGAAAAAGATGTTTTGAGGTATGAGCCTCCTGTAAATTAGTAGGTTAGATTTCTTGT
Source organism: Cunninghamia lanceolata (assembly GCA_027924645.1). Taxonomy (NCBI): domain Eukaryota; kingdom Viridiplantae; phylum Streptophyta; class Pinopsida; order Cupressales; family Cupressaceae; genus Cunninghamia; species Cunninghamia lanceolata. The sequence goes on from BSBN01000078.1 coordinate 24,017,225, forward strand.
TTTCAATAAGTGCTTCTGCAAGCCTTCCCCCCTTTTTTTTGTGTTTTGAGAGGTAGGTCCTAGTTCCCCAGCATGTTTTGGATTTGACTCCATGCCCAATGGATGCTTAAGGCCACTGATCTTATGTTTAGCAGGCAAACATCCCATAGAGGTCGCCAAATTGTTGACCTATTTTTCCACTAGGTAGAGTCAAAATAGTTCAAGCAGGATGAGTCAGCATGCATATCCCCATGAAGCCATATTTGTGATCCTAAGGTCTTAGCCCAATTTCAAAATCTGAAGCTTGCTTGAAGAGGTTTGCCATGTTAAAGAGCTTGAAAAAATAAGCAGGTTTGTCTTTTACATCACCCTGAAATTCACTAAGATGAAGAAGTTATGGAGGGTCATCACATTTGATATCGGGTCATCTTCTTTCCATAGGGTCATATTTCATATATCGGATCATATTTTATACATCAGGTGATATTTCTGAATATCACCCTACATTTGAAATGTCACCCGATATACAAAACATCATCCTCCTTACAAAGTATCTCCCCATGTCCAATATGACGCTGACATCATCATCCCTTTGTGCCTCATGCTGATATATTTCTAACTTTCCCCCCATCCGATAACATGATGATGACATCATGGTAACTACAGTAATAAACCAAGTCATATGCCGCTGACGTCATCTAGATCCTTTCCGGGGGGAGATCATCTTTCTTGTGAAGGTCATCATATTTCTACCAACCTGATCTTGTACATCAGGGTGATATTTTAACATCAGGTGATCTTAGTTGAAGATCATCCTGATGTTGGTGCTACTAAGTTCCTAAGTATGACCTGATCTTCCGAGGGGTCATCACATTTTAATATCGGGTGATCTTAGTTGAAGATCATCCTGATGTTATGTTTCACTTCATGTTCACCAGGTTGCCTGATATGCTGCTGACGTCATTCCTATGTCAGGGCGATATCCGCTTGTTTCCTAGCTTCATGCATATTCCTGCCAGGGTGATATTTCCAAATATCAGTCATATTCCAAGATCACCCCGATCTTACGATGTAGCTATAGTGCAACCTGATATTTTTCGGGGATGATATTTTTGAATATCTTCCTGCCCCAATATCGTAATGATGTCTTCAGGGTCTGAAGGAGCATATTTTCTTAACATCAGTTAGCATTCAAAGATCATCCTGATTTTCCCAACATGCTGCTGACGTCATCAGGATGTCTGCAGATATTTCACATCAAGCTAATTTCCAAATATCAAGATGATTTTTCTAAATATCAGGTACCTTACATATTGCTCTTGTTTCTGAATATCACCCTACCCTAATGTGCTGATGACATCACCTAGATATGAGGAGCTATATTGTATGAACATGATCAGGAGGATCTTTCCTCCTTGACATCTTGCTGAAGTCACCCTGATTTTCAAACATCGGGGTGATATTTTATATCATGTTACTTCTGTCAGGAGGATATTTTATCAGGAGGATATTTCGCAGGTCTCGAAGATGATGATCAGGCTCAACGCTAATTTCAAATATCAGGGTGACTTCCTATATTAGGCTAACATGTAATCGGCCTGCCGATGTAAGGAGTCTTGCTGATAGGACATGATGATGATGAGGTTTATGATGATGCCATCGGGAGCAGAAGCACCGACATTATATATGCTCATGACCTAGCTTATAAAGTGACGAAGGTGTCTTCTCTGAGTGCATGTGGGATAATCATGTCCTACAGAAATTTGAAAATATTCAGATGATGACCTTTTGGGGGGAATTCTTCAGGAGGGTTCACACTTCCATATCTGATTCAGATCTTCATGTCAGTTGAGTGTACTATTTTAGCGATGACTTTCTTGAGTTGGTGAAGATATTTTTCACATTGATGACCTGAGACTTTCCACCACCTCTTCATCTCCAGTCCTTTCTTTGCCACCTGATTGTCAAGAACTGTCAGAGGCAGCTGCTCGCATTCAATGCTAAGTGATCCTCTGTCATTTCTGAGGATTAGATTGAGAATGCAGCTGTTCACATTGATGACTCAAGATCATTCCATCTGCCCTGTTCCCATTTTTCAATGCCATTACTTCTATCAGCTGGGATGTTCTTCCCAAGGGTTTTCTAGATGCAACTCCCTGAGCGGTTTTGGGGGAACCAACCTAGGTTAGTTTTGAAAGGATATAAGCTGAGGCTTATGTTATAAGAGGGGTTGGAACTTTTTAGCATAGAGGCTCTTTTGTTTCCAAACAAAGCTCCTTTCTGTACTGTAACCTTGCTTTCCTACTAAATATACGCAAGTTATCATACCTTTTTACTGATTTTCTAGTTCTGTGTGAATCTGCATAGGGTTGTCTGTGAGCGTCTCTGCTCCTCTCAATCATATTGTCTCTTGCCTTTAATAGAATCATCTAATCTGTGTATTCCTGCTTGCTATATCTAGCTATGTTATGCATTTTTCAGTTTAGTGGAAGTCTCTTTAGATCTGTCTGGTGCATCACCCTTTCATGCTTTATCTTTCATTTCAGCATATTTCTTCCCCCTTTTCACCCCAAAATTTAGTAGTTTTAGGTGATAACTAGACAAGGAAGCCGGCCTTCTCCGGAGGTTTGATCTCACTTAGCAAAGTCCCACACTTAAAGATCAATCCCATTGTGTCATTGGAATGCTTGGAGCCCTATCCAAGCAAGGTGCAATTTCATGTGACAACAATACCCAATGTCTCTGGTAATTCCACTTCATATGCATTTCCTGAATCAAACTTTCTAAGTATCCTATAAGGACCAAACTTCTTCATCTTCAGCTTGTTATATGTCCCAACTGAAAATCTTTCTTTTCTCAAGTACACCATCACTTCATCTACAAATTCAAACTCTTTATGTCTTTTCTTCTCATCTGCTTCTTGTTTATACTTACTTTTCATCTCCTCCAAATGGTTCTTCACCTAGTTATGCACTGTCTCCATGTGTCCTACAAATTCCTCTACTTCTACACTTCTCTTGTCTCCCATATTGATATCTCTCAACTACGTTACTCCTCTAGGGTTTACTCCTATAACAATCTCAAAAGGTGTTCTTCCGGTACTACTATTCATTGAATTATTGTATGGAAAATCATCTTGTGAAAGAATCAAGTCCCAACTAGCCGCTTTCTCTCCAACCATACATCTCAAAAAAATTCTCAAACTCCTATTCACTACCTCTGTCTGTGCATTAGTCTATGGATGAAATGTTGAACTGAACTTCAAATTTGTCTTCATCTTCTTCTAAAGTGTATTCCAAAAGTATCCAAGAAATCATGTGTCTTTGTCTGAAATTATGCTCTTAGGTAATCCATGCAATTTCACAATCTCCTTGAAAAATAGGTCAGCTACATGCACAACATCAGTTGTCTTCTTACAAGGTATGAAATGTATCATCTTTGAAAATCTATCTACTACTACAAATATTGAATCATGTCCTCTCTATGTCTTAGGTAATCCCATTACAAAATCCATACTTATGTCTTCCCAAGGTCTCTCATGTACTGTCAAAGGTTTATACAATTTAGTATTCTGACTACTGCCTTTTGCAACTCGACAAACTCTACAACTCTGCACAAATTTCCTAACATCCCTATGTATCTAAGGCCAAAATTAGTTTTCACTCACCAAAGCCATTGCTTTATCAATGCCAAAATGTCTTGCGAATCCACCACTGTGTTTCTCCTTGATCAAATTATCTCTCATTGAAGTCCTTTGTATGCATAACTGATTTCCTCTAAACAATATATCTTCTTGAATGAAATAGTCTAACCACTTACTTGTATCTATCACAACATGTTCCTTAAATGCTTTCTAAGGTTCTACAAAATCAAGATCTTCCTCATACATGTTCTTTAATTCATCAAATCCCAACACTTCAACTCTCATTTATGTCAATAGGTTTCTTCTCCTACTTAAGGCATTTGTAACTTTGTTTGATTTTCCACTCATATGCTTGAACAAAAATGTATAACTCTGCAATAACTCTACTCATCTCATATGTCTCCAATTCAACTTTCCTTAACTGTTCAAATATTGCAAAGTTTGATGATCTGTATACAACACAAACTCCTTAGGCTACAAGTAATGTCTCCACTTCTTCAAGGATTGAATTATTGCATAGAACTCTTGATCATAAAGTGAATATCTTGAAATTGCATCATTCAATTTCTCACTGAAATATGCTACAGGTTTACCTTCTTGACTTAATACTACTCCTATTGTATTTCCACTTGCATCACAATCCACTTGAAATACCTTATTGAAACCTAGTAATGCCAAAATAGGTTTCTCTGTCACTTTCTACTTCGACAACTCAAAATTTTTGTCTTCTCCTAATGTCCACTTAAAATCTTTTCTATCTCCTCTCATTGTCTATGTCATAGGGTTACAAACTAAACTGAAATTTTTTATGAACTTCTGGTAGAAACTAGCCAATCCATGAAATGATCCAACTTATCCAATACTCTCCAGAGTAGGCTACTCAACAATTTCTCTAACTTTCTCAGGATCCATCTTTAATCCTTCCGCAGAAATCACAAATCCCAAGTATACTAATTCTTCCTTCATGAAACTATACTTCTTGATGTTTATCAACAATTTCTCTTCTCTTAGTCTCTACAGTACTTGTCTCAGGTGCTACAAATGTTCTTGTTTTGTCATAATAAAAATCAGAATACCATCCAAATATACAATAACAAACTTACCCAAGAATTTCTTCAAAACTTCATTCATCAATCTCATGAAAGTACTTGGTGCATTTGTCAATCCAAAGGGCATCTCTAACCATTCATACAATCCTTCATTTCTCTTGAAAGAAGTCTTCCATTCATCTCCTTCTATGATCCTGATCTGATGGTATCCACTCTTCAAATCTATCTTTAAAAGAAATCTATACTTAACTATGATCTTGTTTATTGCTCTAGAGTCTATACACATTCGTCATTCTCCACCTTTCTTTGGTGGTAACACTGCAAGTACTACACAAAGAGTGAAACTTTCTCTAATTAAATGCTTTCTCAACAACTCTTGTATTTGCCTATTCAATTCTTCATTCTCTATTGGTGTCATTCTATGTGCTACTTTGTTAGGCAAACTAGCTCCAGGTATAAGATCCATGTGATGACTAATACTCCTAATTGGTGGCAATCCTTCAAATACATTATCTAATATGTTGTCTTCATACTTTGTCAGCAATTCAATTATCTCCTTCGGTTTTGATTCTTCAGTCTCCTTCTTCAATGTTCTAGGCTTCATAGGGATCAAAGTATAACACTTATTCTCATGTCTCAAACCATCTTGAAATTTTCTTCCAAATAGATTCTAGCATTTTCACATACTTCACTCTTTGGATCATCTTCCAAAGGGATCAAAGAAATTCTCTTTCCATTTGATGTTACAGTGTATGTATTCTTTCTCCCATCATGTATAGATTTCCTATCATACTGCCAAGGTCTACCTAACAAGATATGACATACATCCATAGGCATAATATCATAGAAGACTTCATCATGATAAGATCCAATATGAAATTTAACCAAACATTGCTCACTCACCAGTACCTTATGATCATCCTAAATCTATGCTATCTGATAGGGCTTAGGGTGTTTCAATCTTTCCAATTTCAACTTAGTCACCATCTCTTCTAAAACTAGATTATCAGAACTACCAAGTGCTGCCAATTACAACTTTAAAACATTTACCTCCTGGTTTGCATCTGGTTTTAAACAAACTTTTCCTCTATGGTGGTTCCTCATTTGTCTCTAATTGGAATATTGCTCTCCTCATGACAAGTGATTCTCCTTTCTTAGGTTTGCCAACTAAACTAGGTGATCCAACAAGTTCTTCTTCCACATAGGCTTTTGTTCCACTATTCTCTGTTCTCTTGCTTGTACTCCCTTGATTATATTCAAATGCTCTGTGTCCTTCACCTCCACACTTGAAACAAGTTCCTCTAAATGTTCTCCTACTAGGTCCTCTTCCTTCTCTTCTATACCCTTCACTTTGGTATGACTGGGATTTCCTCTGCAGTAGAAATTTATGTCATCTCTCTAGTATGCATTGTTATCTTTGTCCTTCTTGAATGTATTCTCTTGTCTACTCTGCTCCACATATGATCTTTCTCTAAAAAATGTTCTACCTATTTGAAATTTACCTCCTTTGCCTATTTGTTTCTGATCATGTCTCTTATTCAAATTCTCTTCAACTTTTGGGGCAAACTGATATGCTTCCTCCAGTATTGTCATCCTTACCAAACTTAGTTCTTCTTGAATGTTCAATATCAGTCCATTGATGTATCTAGCCACTTTCTCCTTGCTTGCTTCACTATGTCCTATCCTTATTATAATCTTATGAAATTCTTCAGTATACTCCATCATAGATTTCTCCTTTTCTGCAATCTGTTCAACAGTTCAAACTCATAGTCAACAGGTATAAACTGATTCTTTAATTTTGTCACCATTCTGTCACATTTTGTAATCTTTGCTTTTCCTCTTCTCTTTCTATCCAACTAAACTTATTTCCAACATATAGTAGCATGTCCTTTCAACTTTATCTTTACAAATTTCACCTTCTTTGGATCTTCAATTTCTTCATAATCAAAGTATTCTTCCATGTCATTTATCTAGTCAATCAACTCTTTAGGGTTCAAATTTCTAGTGTAATTAGGTACATTAGCTCTAGGTCTTTTTCCAATCTTTGAAATAGATCACAACATCTTGACTTGATCTAATTCTTCTTCTTCTTCACCTCCTAGGGTCTCTTCACTTTCATTTACAGATTAAAATTCTTCATCATCACTCTCAATATAAATTTTAGGGCTTAGTTCTTTTCTTCTATCTTCTTCAACAAAATCTAGTCTAATTCACATTGTTTCCATCATCTCCATCATCTCATCCATCCTACCAGCCATTGTTCTAATAGCAAGGATTCTCCTCAGTGGCATCTTCCTAGGATCAAGAACAAACTAGTGCAATTTGGTGGTTAGGCTACAAGGTGACAATTGCCTCACAATCGGTGATCAGTTGCGACACAAGTAACCTACCTTGGATTTGACAATCTATCCACAACAAGATCGTACAAAATTCCTTCACCAAATTCACTCAATTCACTCCCAAACATTCAAACTTTTGCTCTGATACCACTTGGTACAATCACGGTTAGGAGGGTCCTCAAAGAGAACTATCCAGGCCATGTAGCTAGAGTAAACACAACTGAAACAACTCAAAGATATGAAGCAAATGTAGATTCAGTCATTCAGCATATCACAAAATTCAAATATAGATTAGCTATTAAAATGCGGGCTTACAATTAGGGCTCATGGGCCTAATTACATAATATCAGAATATGCATAAGATATAGCTTTGATGCTCCTTTGCACTACTTTGCTAAGGATCAGTGCTTTGCTAAGGATCTTTTAGATCAATATATATCATCTCTGGAACAATATATTCCTCCACATCTGCCAAAGAAGATCACAAACTCCAATGAAGAGCTGTAACATGTGTACATGGATAAAGTCAGACCTAATTGAATAGAACTCCTCTGTAAATGAATGGAATGATGTGCAAATCTCAAGGAAGGTTAGTCACGAACCAAACAACACTAAGTGATGTGTCTTTGAACTTCACAAGTTGTGAAATGCTCCACAAGTCTTCTCCTTCAGCTAATTATCTGAGATTGTCAGGATGCTTTGCTATTAGGAAACAGTTGATCTTCTGATAGTGATATCTTCCCTATACTTGATCCAAATTCTAAAAATGGGATATGATGTGCATGAATGAATCTAGATACTAAGACCAGCTCCACAAGGTCTAAAATGCAATTGTGGTAGAATGTAGACTAAAATACAGAAGCTGCTACTGATTGAACTGACTAAACTAACTAAACTGAACTAGAAAATGAAAAGAAACAAAGTAAAATGCAAATGTTTTTGCTTGACACAAAATTTCTCTTGAACCAAGGATGCTCTTGTATTACATCCTATCATTTCATTACAATGATATATATTTACATGGTTTAAAAACACAAGTCACTTATCTAAAAGATATGGTGCATCTAGAATTTTGACATCCATATCAAAAGTCTCGGTGAGTCATCTATTGGAGAGAGAGCATCTTCTAAGTGCTTTACCTACAACCATAGACTAGATGTCCCCCGTACACCTTCCTTTCTAGAAGTGGCCCTACCCTTCATGAAAAGTATAGACATAAGGTAAACAATGGTTATTTTCCATCTGAGTATTGGTATTGTATCCTACATTATGCTATTGATCATACATCCCTAGATAACCTCTAGCTAACTATGATCATTCCAATAGGTTATGTAATCCAGATATGGTGAATCGACAATGCACACAAATATGTATCCATTACTTTGGCTAAAGATTCAATATAAAATAGATGTTGGCAATTAACATTGTCATAATGTCCACCCACCCTACAACTCAACTTGGATACTATCACATCCTATAGTATGACTTGGTAATAGGTTTAACTATAGAGTTTTATTTAACTCAAATCTAGTCTTTCTGACTTAGATAGATTTTCAAGACATCGTCATTGTTCTAAAGACCTTATGGAATGACTATCTACACTTGGGTATCTACTTGCATCCTTGAAATAACTGAGATCCATGACTTATCAACACTTATAACCTAAGTCAAATTACAAACAACCAAATAGGTTTTCTTTTATACCAAAAATAAACATAAATGGATAGGAAAAATCTCCTTTATGACTAAATATAATTAACAATCATAAATAAGGAACTCACTTTTTCATTATCGATCTAAATAGTTAAGACAAGATGTAACCACAAGGGTAAATTATATATCTTTACCCCACTGGGTTAATCTAGGGTATTTTTTTTTCCCTTTTCCATGACAATGGAATAACAAATAAACTTAATCTTAAAAAGTAAGAATATAACAAGAAAGAGATTATCCTCTAGTCTTATTCCAACTACGAGGTTGTTTAAATCTCACAAACCTTGACTAGATTATAGTATACAAGTATACTTTAGTTTAAATAAAGCTAAAGGAACAAATTCAAGATTAAACTTCACATAAGTTTAGTTTGAATTCCAAAAAGATGAAGAACTAAATTCCTTTTTCTATCCACATGATTTCAATGTTTGAGTCTCTCTCTCTTACAAATAAGCTAAGTCAAAGCAACAACATACAAGTACTTTCATCTAAAATTGATGTAGTAAAACCATCTCACTCGATATATCCTTAAAAAGACTAATTTTATGTTGCCATCAAATTTAGTTTACTATCTAAGTTGTTCTACTTGTATAAATATAACCAATGAAGTCATTGGAACAATATCAATATATATATATATATATATATATATATATATATATATATATATATATATATATATATATTCTACTAGTTGTTTGGCATTACTGGTTGTATGATTTCACCTAAATAGGAAGACTCTATCACCCAAGGAGTATATTAGACACATGGCTTATAAGAACATAAGAATGCAGTAATCAAAGAACCCTAAGACTTGCATAAGTCTATATTTCTTGTTTGCAATGCTCCTCAAAGAAGTCTACGGCAAAAGATAAGAGCATGAAAAGTCGTATATAACCTGCTCAAGTAGTGTCTTATGAAATATATATATATATATATATATATATAATGTTAAATAGAGAATCCTAGATTATTTCAAAAACAAATTGTGGAGAGCTCCCAAGGGTTGCATGAGGGTTTCTCTGTAGACCCTCCTTGTGCCTCCATTTTGGGGCCTCTCTTCTTGCCAGAAACCTTTCAATTTCTTTCCCTTCTTCGAAGATAAATTTGCAGGATTTGTTGCACTCTTCTTTAATTGCTTTTCATTGTGATTGTTTGTCCTTTTTGTTGAAATTTCTTATAGAAGTTCTAAGTTTAAATACTCTGCTAGCTTTGTTTCCCACCCCCTCTTACAAAGTCATCTAGAGTCAGCCCAAAGAGTAGGTGGATGGGTGAAGTGTGGGGTGTACGGTGGTCCTTTTAGCATTGAATGCAGATTAATTTTCTCTATTGCCAGTGGAAGGCAACTCGAGTGGAATTAATCAATAGGGGAAGGAAACAAGTAAATCTTTCAAAGAAGCTGTGAATGCAGACAATGCTCAAGAGGTACCAAAAAATGTAGTCTTTTCAATCTTGGATGGTGTTGGAGGACTCGGTGCAAGTACTAAAAAATGTGAAGAAGGATGCAGACCATTGGAACAACAACAAGGTGAGACTCTTTCCATGCCTAGGAAGGTTTCTTTAAAACCTAATGAAGAACTAAAAAATGCAATAAAAATGGAAGAAGCAAGATTAATGAACATTGTAGTTTTCTTTACATGTGCCAAAATAGATAAGTTGCCTTCAAGGAAGTTCTTTGATAACTGGTTAATTACAGTCTGGGAAAGGAAATTGGGTATCCATTACTCATTTTGCAGAATGATTCAACCTGGAATTTTTGTAATCTTCTTTAAATCCCATGCAATGCAAAAAGATTTATTGAGAAGGATTACTGGAATATTGGTCCGGCCTTGTTTAAGGCATTTCCACGGAAACTGAACACTCTACACAAAGAGTTTAGGTTTTGTTCTGTCCCAAGATGGATTCTTTTGAAAGATGTCCCAATTAAATTATGGAGTTTCTTGCCACAAGTGTTTGAACCATTTGAAAAAAATTTAAAGATTGATGAGACTAAAACTACCCTTCCCCATCTAGATGCAAGAATGCTAGTCTCCTTTGAAACAGGGGTCCAAATACTGGAAATCCTAGAAATCAATTGGGAGGAAAAAAAATTATTTTGTGAATTAGTAAGCATGGGTGGGCATAACTTTTGCTTCCTATGTAAACAAGATGGTCACTAGAAAAAGAATTGCCTAACTTTAAATAGAAACCCTGATAGAGAGAAAATGGGGGTTTCAAACAATAATCTTGAGGAACAAGATTTGAACTTGAAGGGGGAAAATCTTGCCCCATCACAAGATAACAAGATTGAAAGGTCAACAGTAGAGAAGGAAAGATTCATAAATACTAATGTGGGTTCTTATTTCAAGACTTCATCTGTAGATAAACTTGTTTGTGACTCCCTATCTATGGATGATATTTTGGAATCAGAAGCTCTAGAAGAAGACCACATAGATATTGATGATTCAGATAGTACTCATGATGAAACCCTAAGTGGCTTCTCTTTGGCCAATGGTACCTCTGAAGGGTGGATGGATGAAGATTCTACCCTGGCTTCACAAATTACTAACACTCTAATACAATGCAATGAAGATATGGAGTTTTAGAGGGAGATTCCCCCTCCCCAAGCAGACCTAGAAAAAAACTTGAGGATGTGCCACTGGGATATACCTCAGATAATGACTCTATCTTAGTAAGGAACAAAAATGCTCAACAACTGGCTCTAGAAAGAACTAGAGAAGTTGTAGATAAAAGAGATAAATTGAATATACTTAAAGAGGAATTCTAGAGAAAAAGAGATGCAGACCCTGCTAGGTTGGAAAAGAGTATCCTCAAGCAGTGCAAATTGAAGGAAGAAGAGGAAGGGAAAAAAAGGAAAAACTTGAGCATAAATGCAACATTAAACCTAGTAAGAAAGGGAAAGATGATTCCATCCAAAAATATCTGATGGATAATTCTGCACCTTGAAGAGTCACTCTACCCCCTCAATCTTCATAGTAATGAAACCCATTCACTGTTTTAGTTGGAATGTAAGGGGATTGGAATCCCCTGATAGAAAATATGTTCTAAGAGACTTTTGCAATAAGAATAACGACATGGATGTACTGTTTATTCAAGAAACAAAGGCAGTTGGATTTACAATAGAAAATACCTTGAGATTTGTTTAGAGGAAAGCGATTGCCTTCTCTTCACATCACGAGAAAGGAAGAGAAGGAAATGCTATTCTGTTGAGTAGGAAACTAGAAAAGTCTCTAAAAAACTTACAACACTCCCCATGTAACAGATGTCTATGGGTTACTCTAAACTTTAGGGGGATAGATATTGGGTTATGCTCCATATATGCCCCAAATGACTATCTAAATAGAGCTTAGCTTTGGAATTGAATATCCTCTGAGCTTCCCAAGGTCCATTGGATCTATGGAGGAGACTTTAACATGATAGAATACTCAGAAGATAAAAAAGGAAGGAAACCTATAGAATGGAGAGGAAATGAAAAATTCTTTTCATTAAGATTTAAAAAATCTCTTAATTTGGGAAATCCAATGGAAAGAGGAAACAAGGATAGTAAGGGGATTTGGTTTAGTTTGTCAAATTGTCAAAATGCAAATAAAAGAATATATTGTAGACTTGACAGGTTCTATGTTAATAGTGACTGCTTTATTGTTATGCAAAATAATAGCTCAAATAAAAATCAAGTCTTGCCTAACCCCATGTGAGACCATTATCCTATTAAAATAATAATTGGAGTAAAGGATCAAGAGCAAAGGAGAAGTTGAGTTAACTAGGGATGGCATTTGCGTGCTCTGCAAGCCGAGCTAGGGCAACCGTGCCCTAGCTCGTTCTCTATGTGTTGCTCGCTTCTACGTTGTGGGGGGTTTTTTTTAAGCTTTTGGGGTGGTGGTGGTGGGTTTTTTTTCTTTTCTGGAGGCCTTCTTGTTGCCGTTTGGGTGGCTTGTGGGTGGAAGGGTTTTGGTTCTTCCCTTGGGGTCTTGTCTTTTTCCATTTCTTGTAAACATGTCCTGGGGGTTTGCATGCCTACTGGGGATCTTGTTTTTTGCTACGCAGGGTGGGGAAACATCTGGGGATAGCCCCAAATTGGATTTCTGATCAGTAGTTGGTTCGAAGCCTTCGGCGCATGGAGTGAATGTTTTTGATAATACGCTATTTTCTTCAGAGATGGAAATGAATGATCTAGGATCAGTTAGTGGTTCTCGAATAACGAAGATTAATGGGTGTTTGGAAAGATGCAAAGAGTGACCAAAGTTGATTATCCCGATGGAAATGCTTGTAGATGATATTGAATACTATTCAAGGCACTCTTTTTATTGTAAGTTCATGGGTTTGAGAGTCTCACTGCAATTTTTGGAATCTTGGGCTCAGTAGACTTGGATGCCAGAGGGGAAGATGGAGATTAGGCTCCTTGCAAACAACTTTTTTATGGTCTCTTTTGATTGCATGGCAAATTGGAATAAGGTCTTCGAGGGTGGCCCCTATTTTTATAACCAGGTGGGTTTGTTTATCAAGCCATGGCATGCTGGCTTCAACCTGACTGAAGCATTACCAAGTCAGATCCCAATTTGGATTCAGTTGCCATGGTTTCCAGTTGAGTGTTGGTGGGATGACGTGTTGCATTTGGTGGCTTCAATGTTTGGTAAACCTGTTGGGTCTTCACAACAGATACAGTATAAAAAGGTAATGACTTTTGCTTGTATCTGTGTAGAAATTGATTTAAGCAAGCCACTGCCAGATTCTATTGAAGTGAGTGCTGGATCATATACTTGGGTGCAATAGCTAGATTACAAAACCCTACCTTTTCGGTGTCATCTTTGTCATGAATATGGTCACTTGCAGCATAGGTGCCCTAGGGCTAAGCCTGTGGTGCCCCAACCTTCTTAGCCTTCTCGTAATCCACCTAGGGCTGATAATGGTAAGGAGCCTATTCCAGGTGATGGTAATGGAGATGATGGCTATGTCCTTGTCAAGGCTCACAATAGGAATTAGGGCCAGAAGTGGACCTTGAGGGAGAGGCAGGTTGATGAAACTTTTAATAGGTTTGAGGTGCTAGATGATCTCAGCCAGGGGGAAGTGAATCTAGGGTTGCTGAACTTGGATCAGGGAACTTTGGGTACAGGACAGGATGGGCCACCATTGGAGGCCATACAGGTTGTGCAAGAGATTGGGGTTGGGCAGATGGATATGGATCAACAATTGATTGTCCAGACTAAATAAGAATCTTCTATTGGAGCTTCGAAGAGTGGTGGAGGTGGTTCCCCATTGCCCCTGAAAGGAGGCAAGAATGTGGGGCAGAGATCTTTGGCCTCCTCTCATTTGGGTATTTAGCAAATTGAACTGAAGAAAGGGGTTGGTGACAGGACTTCCAAGCTAGGAAGGAAGAAGGATATGGAGAAGATTAAATTAACTAGGGAAACTTTGGTGGAGTCAGGGTTAGTCAAGACTCTGGATTCACATTTTTCATGCCTCCAGAAATGATTGTTCTCTCATGGAATGTAAGGAGCTTGAACAATGGCCCTCGACAAAAAGTTGTTCGTGATTTGGTTAGGAATCATTCTCCAGATGTTCTTTTTCTTCAAGAGACTAAATTATCTATAGATAATATGTTGGCCATGGCTCCTAAGTTGTGGAAATATGGTGAATGCCAGTGTATGGGGGCTCTTGGTGCTTCTGGAGGGGTGGCTTGCTTTTGGAACCCTTGGAAGATTTTCCCTCTCTGGTGGATGTCCTCTAGATCCTCTATATCCCTAGTCACCTCTTGGTATGAGACTGGTGAGTGTATTCTCCTCTCTAATGTGTATGCTCCTGTTGAGTTTTTGGGTAAACAACTTCTATGGTCCCATCTTCATTTTGTTCGTAGCTTAGCTCCTTACCATCCGTGGGTTATGGCTAGTGATTTTAATGCTATTGTGGAGTTGTCTGAGAAAATAGGTGGTATTCCTAGGTTGGAGCCTTCTGCTCTATTATTCAAAGATAGCATTTATGAATTAAATCTTATTGATGTTCTACCAAGTAATGGTCGCTTCACTTGGAATAATAGGAGAATTGGTGAGAGTTGTGTTGCTAAGAGGCTTGATCGATTCTTGGTTTCCTGTTATTGGGTTGGAGACTTATGGTCCACATGATCTGAAATTCTTGATTGGAGAGGTTCTGATCATTGGCCTATTAAGTTTAGTATTATCTCTACTCAGGGGCCTCATTCTCCCTCATTCATGTTCTAGATTATGTGGTTACGGGATCCTACTCTTCATGAACATGTGGCTAAGTGGTGGCGGATTGGTAGACCAACTTTTGGTACGGCAATGTATACATTCTCCAAGCTTCTTCAGTTTGTCAAATATCAGCTTAAAAGGTGGAATCGATGATGTTTTGGTAATATCTTGCATGCTAAGGTTGCTACCCAGGAGGAGTTGAATAATATTATGCGGTTGATTCGTGAGAATGGGACCTCTGAGGATCTTCTAAGGGATGAGGCTAAGACTTTGAAAGTGGTTGAGGAATTTGAATTGCGGGAAGAAATCTATTGGAAGCAAAAGCCCTAGGTTGAATGGTTACAGGAAGATGATAAAAACACTGCCTTCTTCTTCAATTCTATGAAGGACAGGAGGCATGGTAATTCCATTCCTTTTCTGGTGAATGATAGGGGTGAACGTCTTGCCTCATTTCAGGAAATCTCTGCTATGGCATCTTAGTATTTTGCTACTTTATTTAGGGAGGATTCACAAGGGGGCTCTATTGAGGAAGCATAGGTTCTTTCTTGTATTCCTCAGTTAGTCTCTAGGGAGGCAAATAAGTATCTGATGAAAGATATCTCTCTTGATGAGTTGGAGGGGATTGTGTTTCAGATGAAGAAGGGTAAAGCTCCTGGTCCCGATGGTTTCCCGATTGAATTTTTTTAAGAGTTTTGGGATATCATAAAGTTGGATCTTCTGGCGGTTGTCCTTGAGTCCCAGGGGAATAAATAGATGCTTCGTGCTCTGAATTCCACCTTCCTTGCTCTCATACCCAAGTGTGAAGGGGCTGATAGGTTATCTCAGTACCGGCCTATCTCTCTTTGCAATGTGGCTTACAAAATCATTTCTAAGTTATTGGCTGAGAGATTGAAGAAGTGGCTTAAAGTGCTAATTTCATAGGAACAGAGTGGATTTGTGGCGGGTTGACAAATTCTTGACGGGGTTGTCATTGCTACAGAGACCATCCACACCATGGACAACTCCCACGAGAGGGCTATGTTCATTAAGCTGGATATGGCTAAGGCTTATGACAGGGTTAGATGGTCTTTTTTGCAAAAGATCCTTGTTTGTTTTGGTTTTGGTGAGGAGTGGATCCAATGGGTCATGAGCTGTGTCACGTCTGTTTCCTTCTCAGTTTTGATAAATGGAGATCATTCTAAACTTTTTGGTGCCTCAAGGGGCTTGCGCCAAGGGGATCCTCTTTCTCTGTATCTTTTTCTGCTTCTTGTGGAAGGCCTTGGATGTTTTTTGAAAAGAAGGGTGGAGCTTGGCACCATTCAGGGTTGGTGATGGGGTGGAGACTTGCCTCCGCAATCTCATTTACAGTTTGTTGATGATACTGCCCTAATGGGGATGGCTACTGTTAGGGAAGCTACTAACTTAAGGCAGGTGTTGGACATATATCTTGTTGATTCAGGACAATTGATTAATGAGGAGAAGTCATCCATATTCTTCTTCAATACGTCGACCCCCATTCAGAAAAGAATTGGTAATATCTTGAGGTTTCAGATAGGGGTTCTCCCTTTGACATATCTGGGTTTCCCAATTTTTGTTCGCCATCTTCCTAAGGGTTCTTGGCAGAATATTATTGATAAGCTCCGTGCAAAAGTTAATCATTGGACCCATAGATGGTTGTCTTTTGTGGGGCAGGTTCAACTTCTCAAGTCAGTGGTGCAGGCTCTTCCTACCTATAGATGTATGCTCCAAGTGGCTCTGATGGGTTTTCTAAGGGAGTTTGATTCTCTTGCAAGGTAGTTCTTATGGGCAGGAAGTTTGTCATCCTCCAAGTGGAGCCTAGTCAGGTGGGATGTTGTGTGTAGCCCAAAGCAATTTGGTGGTCTTGGTCTTCGACAGTCTACGTTATCCGGAGTGGCTATGGCTGCTAAGCTATTTTGGAGATGGTGTGTGGAATAGGATCAGCCGTGGGCCAGGATATTATCTCATAAGTATTTCTTGGGGATTCCTCGGCAGGATCTCCCTCATTACCCTCTTGAGGGGAAAGGTTCAGTGATTTGGAATACTCTTTAGAAGGGTGCAAAGCTTATCAAGGAAGGTTTTTTTTGAATTTGTAGATGGGGACTTGAAGCTCTCTTTTGGGCAGATTCTTGGGATGGATTCCCTCCACTTACTTCTCAGTTCTCCAACCTTCTTCCTTTATGCCAAAGATTTCTCGAGGCTGGCTAGGCTAGGGTGAGTGACTTCAAGTCTGTTGCTTCTTTTGGTCAGTTGGATGTAGCTCATTGGAAGGATCCCACAGTGTGGCCAGATTTGGGACTTACGGAAGATAGTGCTGAGCTTCACAAGATTCTTCATAGTAGGAGTTGTAGTTCTCTTCTGGAAGAGGATATTCTTTCTTGGACCCATAATCCTAAGGGAGTTTACTTTGTTGCTTCTGGTTATCAGGTGTTATTGGCTTATAAGCTAACTGGGGTAGAGGTTCATTGGTGGAAAAGGGTGTGGAATAAATTCTCGTGGCCTAAATGCAACTACTTTGTTTGGACTTTGGCTTGGAATAGGTGTTTGACCTAGGATAACATTCGTAAACAGGGATTTCAAGGACCTTCCATTTGTGTTTTGTGTGGGGGAGTGGAAGAGGATTCTTAGCATTTGTTCTTCTGATACCCCTTTGTTGTGCAACTTTGGCATTGGTGGTGGGAGGTGTGGAAGCTTCCTTGTATTCATGCGTGCTCTTTGGTTGAATTCTAGGATAGTATTGGAAGACCTCCTTCTATGGCTTCCTTTTTGCAGGAATTTTGGTTTGTGGGTCCTACCTTTCTGCTTTGGTAGATTTGGCTGGAGCGGAACCACCAAATTTTTCATGATCAGAAGTTAGTGGGTCAGTAAGTTTGGCTGCGTATGCTAGGAATGGTGCAGGAGTCAATTTCAGCTAAATGTGATGTGGTTTTCCCCTTGGAGAGAGGTGATGATGAGTTGGTGGCCAAACTGGGTCTTCAAGAAATTCATTCTTCTTTTGTTAGTTCCAGGAACTGTAGGCATGGGAAAAAGAGGGTTCAATGGGTTGGAAGGTGGTTACCTCCTCCCAATGGATTTTTAAAGATCAATACTGATGGTTCTTTTAGGGGCAATCCTGGGCCTACTAGAATTGGTGGAGTTGGTAGGGACTCAGCTGGGTCAGTGATTTTTCTGTTCTCTATACATGAGGGGGTGAAGACTGTTAACTTCATGGAGGGTCTGGCAATTCTGCATACTATTGAGAGGGCCCTTACTTTGGGATGGAGAAAAGTTATATGTGAAGCTGATTCACAGATTTTGATTAATCTCTTGAATGAGTGAAAGATATCTGATATTAATTGGCAGTTGGCTTTGGTGGTTTAGCAGATTCTTCAGGTTAGTTCTCGGATGGAGGAAGCATCCTTTGTTCACATCCTAAGGGAGTGGAATCAAGCTACTGACTGCTTGGCCAAATGGGCCTCTAAGCATGATAGTGGTTGGAAGGTTGAGAATTGGGATCAGGTTAACCCTGAGCTGCATCTAGATTTAGACTGGTTCTTGGAGGAGGATAGGAGGATACATGGGGATAGTTGATGTTGTTTTATGCTGTGGGGTTTTTGCCTTATTTTCTGGGGCTGGGTCCCTTGGTTATTATTGTAATGCTCTTTTCTGATTTCTAATAAATTTTTTACCGCTTTATTTTTAAAAAAGAAAAGAGCAAAGGAGAAGAAACTGTAAGGATTCTTTATTTAAAATAAATTGTCAACTCCTAAAGGATGAGGACTGTAGACATGGGATGATTACCTTTAGAAACATCTGCAAAACCAAATATGAAGACCAGGGGAATATTAGATACTGGGGTAAACTCATTGAGGCCTACAAGGCTCTCTTCCAAGTTGTTGGTAAGAAATATTCTTTAGATAGGAAAAGAGAAGAACTATTGTTATAGGAAAGGTTTCTTCAGATAGAAGAGAAACTATAAAATGAAACATTAAATGAAGAACTTAATCTGCAAATGGGGGAAATAAAATATCAACTGAGAAAAGTTCAAATAAGGAGGGTGCAAGGGGCTAAGGTTAGGGAAAAACTCAATTGGCTCTAGGATGGAGATAAAGGTACAAAATACTTTTTCAATTTGCTGAAGCAAAAAAATCTAAAAGAAAACATAGAAGTTATTATGGAAAATGGAACAACAATTAGCACTCAAAAGCAAATTTTGGAAGCATTTAGAAAATATTATGAAGCCCTATTTAAGGTAGAGGATCATAAATAAGGTATCAAGGATGCTCAAGACCTTTGTAGTAGAGTCTGTATGACAAAGCTAACTCCAGAAATGAAGGAGAAGCTAGACCAAAAATCAATAAGGATGAGACCGAAAAAAGCCATCAGAACAATGAGCAACAATAAGTCCCCTGTGATTGATGGGTTGCGAGTGGAATTTTACAAGGCAAATATTGATTGGGTAACTGATGACCTTTTTGACTTATATTCTGAGGCCATAAAGAAAGGGACTTTAGGAGAGGAAGTAAATAAGGGTGTAATAAAACTTATTCCAAAAGAAGGTGACAGGACTGAAATAAAAAATTGGAGACCTATAACTCTCCTAAATGTCTCATACAAAATTATAGCAAAGGTACTGGCATTAAAACTTAGGGACATCCTTCCTAAAATTATAAGTCCCACTCAAACTAGATTCATTAAAGGAAGACATATATTGGAAAATTTGATAACAAGTTAGGAAGCCCTCCACTGGGCAAAAGATTCCAATCAGGAAGCAGGGATCCTATTGTTGGATTTTGAAAAGTCTTATGACAGAATGGAGTGGTCCTTTATTCTTATGATGCTCAGAACTATTAGATTACTAGACTCCTTTATCAGAATGGTTAGGATGGTGTTTATGGATGCATCAACCCAAGTTGAAGTAAATGGGGAACTCTCTGCCCCATTTAAGATGGGGAGATCTATTAGACAAGGGTGTCCCCTTGCTCCCTCCTTTGTTTTAGCCTCAGAAGCTCTCCATTTCATACTAAGATCAAAAATAATAGAAGGGAAAATTAAAGAGATAACATTGCCCAATGGTGATAGACTTTTGAATGTATAGTTTTGTTGTGTGGTTACACAACACACCCCATTTTGACTTGGAAAAATAGGGACCCAACCTTTTGTTTGGCTTTGCTTGCTTTTTTTGCTTGCTGGTGGTCTGGTAAAAGTAAGTCACTACAGATGATCCTACATAAAGGGGACTAGGTAAGTCATCATGATGAGGTTAGTTTTTCAAAGTTAATATTTCATGACAATAACTTCATAATTAGATAGATTACAAAATTTCATGCAGGTTTGCCTTTTGAATCACCCTAATATTCCTTAAAGAAAAAGAGTTATGGTGAGTCAATGTCCTAGTCAAACATGATATTCTGAGGGGAGGATCATATTTCTTAACATCAGTCATATTATGAAAGATCACCCTGATCCTATTTTATCACCCGATAAATTATTTATCCGGAGATCTAGATGTCAACATTAAGTGGTGGTGATACTTACCCATAGAACAACGTCATATATTTTGCGAGGGTCATATTTTGAATATCACCCGATATTCAGAATATCACCTGATATTTAGAATATCACCCGATATTCAGAATATCACCTGATATTTAGAATATCACCCTATCTTTCGAATATCATTTTGTCGCGAAATATCACCCTAGAGTCATTTATCCTGATGACATCATCATCCTTTTACCTTGCGGAGGTATATTTTCAAAATGATCCTTCATACATAACATGATGATGACATCATGATGCTCTTACGATGAACCAAGTCATTATCCTGATGACGTCATCCTGATATTCCAAAGGAAGGTCATTTTAGTATGGGGATCTTCATCTTTAACATCACCTGACATTTTTTTTTAAACATCACCCGATGTTTCGACATGGGCTTTCCCGCTCAAGAGCGGATGATCATATTACACATAGAGGGCCATATTATGAATATCACCTGATATTCAGAATATCACCTGATCTTCAGAGATCATCCCGCCCCTTTTGTCGCCATGACATTAAATGCCATAAATGTGGTAGGTGGTTCCCGCTGATTATGAATGTGATTTATACACCTGGTGAGATCTACAAGTTTCGTACAGAAAATTGGCTATTTCAATTAATTTGCCCTAATTTGCCTTAAAGAGAAGGTTAAAGATGGATTCACATAATCATTTTACACTTATCTTGCGATAAAACAAGTTTTACAAAGCACAGCTTGCAAACCTTCATAAGACTACTTGCAGACGGATATAGCTTGTACCAGAATGGGATATGTGAGCATTACGGGTATTTGAATTCCTTTCACATAGTTATCAGCATAATTAAGAAGATAAACACATCAGGTAAGTAATTGAAACCCTATTGTTCTCTTGTTTTGCATGTCTAGGTGGTATGATTTCTACTGGTTTGAAGTTATAAATTATGCATATCAGGATAAATAAGATATTGAAAAGTATAATATGCATGATGAATAATGAAGATATGACGTATATGCATGTTTGTAAGATGTCAATTGTAAGAGTAGTTTTGTTAATTGCAGGCATCCATGGCAGATAAGCGGTTGGCTAAGTTAGAGGAAGAATTTCTAAAGCCCATGTTTGCTCAACCCGGGGGTGTCCAGTTTAAATATGGTGCCATTACGGATACGCACCAAGGAAATACAGATCTAGCTACATGGTCGGCTAAAATGAGCAATGAAAAGAGTAACAGCACCTTACTAGATGCAGTTTTTTAATCTAGAATGTGGAATGCAACTAGTTTCCCCTATTCCATGGAATCTCCTGAGCTATTCATTGAATGTGTAAGAAACTATAACCCACAAACAAGGAGGGTAGAGAAGCATGGCAGAGTATATGTTGATCTATCTATCAAGGGTCTTGTTGCTACATTCAGTTTGCCACTGGGCAAGAAGGTTGCCAACATAGATTTGAAGAAATTGGAAGCAGAATATGAGAATAACAAGAAGTCTGCTAGGAAGAAAATATACCAATGGAGGGCAAAGAATAGTCCTTATCCTGCAGCAGCTAAACTTCCAGTACACTTATATAAATTTGACTTTGACGATGAATACCAGTACATGATAGCCCTGCTCAGCAGAGTGACAGGCCAGCCTGATGTTGGAAGTTTTAAGGACTGGATGTATGCAGTCATCCTGATGTGCCTTTACATAGATAACAAGCCAATGTGGGCTAAGATGATAAGTGATGCTCTAGATGAGCAGTTGATGAACCTACGAGGTCCAGTTTGTTCCTTCTACATGACCTCATACATAGTTTATTCATGTGCCTACAAGGGTACATTCGATGCATTGACTACAGTTGGGAGAATTGGTGGCACAACAAATGATGCACATATATGGGATCATCATCCCCAGCTGCAAAGAGCAAATTACCTCCAAAATTACAAACTAGTGAATGATGCATTATCGATGCATCTGGTAAGAAGAATGGAGGAGGACAGAACTAAAAGACTGAGCATGGAAGTTTAGGAAGTCATATATAGGCATGGAGCCTGGTTTATTCAATTTTCAACTTTCTCTTACATCAGAATTGAAGGCTTTGAGGGAGAGCCTCTCATGCTCCCAAGATACCCTATAGATGCAGTTGTCTTAATGGAATTTATGAGACAAGTATCTACAATACTGGATGCATACAAAGCTAACAACAAGCTTCCACTAGTATTGTTTCCAGTTACAATGGGCTGGTACATGTGCCCAGATTCTGAGAATATTAAGAAGGCCATAGCTAGTCTAACTATGATGAATTTCCAGCCATTTCCATTGACAAGATCATATGATCCATATGGGAGGATGTAGAGGATCATGCGGAAGCCCATCCATCGAAGACATCTTGAGGACTTCTGGACAGATTGTGAAGATGAAGTTGAAGCCAGAAGAAGAAGATATCAAAGGCTTACACTCAACCAGATCAAGACCTTTGATTGCATTTACATCCCGGCACGATTGAAGAAAGATGATGGAAAGGTAATTGCTGATGAATATGAGGAGAAAAAGGTATACAATGATACCATCTCAGCACCAGATCTCATCATGTAGGAGGACATCTCCTTAGATCCATTTACAAGCAGAACATTGTAGTTGACCCAAGTATGGGTCAATGACCAGATAAATAGACTAAAGAAAGGAGGTGTTGCCATCACGGTGGACAATAAGAAGAAAAGACAGGAGATTTCTAAAGATGAATTTGATAATTTCTTGAATGAAAAGAGGAAGTCTAAAGGAGAGAGAGTACCACCTCCTGAGAAAAGCAAGAGACCTCCAAGAGGTAAGAAAATTGATGCTGAGCCGAAAGGGGTCATAATTGAAAGAGTGATAATGCCAACTTAAGATGCATCAGCATCATGACAGGCATTAGCATCATCGGCACCACCTCCAATGGATAAGCAAAAAACTAAAAAGATCCAGAGGCCACCTACACAACCTACTGAAACATATGATGAGGGTCAAGCCTCACATAAGAAAATAAAAGAGGATATTATTCTTGATGACGAGCTAGAAGAGGAAGAAGAAAATGTTGAACCCCTCACCAGAAAAAGAAAAGCACCTTAGGTGATAGCAACTACACCTAAGAAACCAAGAACTTCAATGAGAGGTGAAATGAAACAAACCCCTGTAATGCTAAGAGGGCAGGTGGAGAAGTATTCAATAGGGAATTGCAGCATAATGTTCCACTTCCCACCATTGTAAAGTTTAAAACTGAACAAGCAGAACAACAAATGAAAGAAGCCTCTAAGGCAGTTCAAAGTGGTCTAGTCTCATTAGATGAGATAGTTGAGCTATCTGATGATGAGGTGGTGAAGGATGTAGCCTCACAAAGAATGGAAACCCTTGCTGCTGGTACCCAGATAACTCCTTGTGGAGCTCCATCAGTCTGGGTAGTATTAGGGGAGATGAAGCAAATAGAATTAGAAAAGGAAAAGAGCCTAGAGAACATTACACAGCAAATAAGGCTGGATGCCTTAGTTGATCAGGTAACAAGTCCTATAGTTATAGATTTGACATATGTAGAGGATGTAAATCCTAAGGATACGGCAGCTGCACCTGAGAAGGTAGAGAATATTGAAGAACTCAAACATAAACAAGTGGAGAGCAAAGCTCCAGGTGTGGGTCAGCAACAACAGCATGCATCAGCTGAGCCCAAAGTAGTAGAAGTCTCACCAAAGGACAAAGAAGATAAAGAGATATCAGGTCCTGATGACCACAAGGCTCAAGAGGTAATTAACATAGATTTAGAGTTGATTATAGCTGTAGATCAGGTGGATGAGCCTAGGATAAATAAAATAACATCCACAAATACTAACATACCTCAGGAAGAGGAAAATGCTAAGGTGGATGAGATACCCATGGAGGAAGTAAAAGATTAGGATTATGATAAACATGCAGATGATCAGCAAGATCACCCTCTAGAAAAAGAAATTCCTCAACAGGAGGATATACCGAAAGATCACCTTCATGAGGAGCATCATGAGGAAGAGATAAGAAAATCATCCTCCCCATCGAACATGATGGTGGATACTGGAGATCAGGGTGATCATCATGATGATGATGGAGACCAACAGTCAAAGGATCAAATTCCTCAGTGGCTCAAGAAAGAAATTATCACAGAATCAGGTATAGAAACACAAGAATTTGATGTATCTACATTGTTTTTAGAAACCTTAATAAAGCCTAAGAGGAAGGCTAGAATAACTTCTGCAATAAGAAGAGATCCTGTTACGGGCAGGAGGACTGCACAAGTAGCCATTCCTACAGCTGATAAAGAAAAAGGCAAGATCACTCTAGATGAATTCCAGATTAGTACAGTAGATTTGGGATTTACCAATGAGGATCAAGAAGGCCAAGAAGGTAAAGATATAATTGATTCATTAACCCAGAGGGTGAAGAGAGAGAAAGAGAAGAATAAGAAGCATAAAGAGCACATTGCTCAACTGCATGCCTATATAAAAGGGTTAACTAACCTAGATGCTATTTCAAGTGATCATGCAGTCCCATTGACTACTATTTCTGAAGATGAGGTAACAAATTGGATCTCATGAAACATGAGTCATCAATAATGAGGAAATGGATGTTATCCGCATTTGATGGAGTGGAGGAAATAGTGAAAGACTCGTTGAAGAGGTGGAATTCTTTAGGCATCTCTAGGAAGAAGGTCGACAAGTTACAGATGGAGACAGGAAGAAGGTCCTTTTAGTTAGAGAAAGCATTGAGTGCTTTAGGTGAAATGAAGAGGATTGATCCTCAGATTCTCATAAATAACCAAGTATTGAATAATAATACTACCATTTTGATTGATATATGATAGAAAGACATCTGATTTGAATGTGATGTGCTCCAAATATGCAACAGTAAATTGAGAGACATCAGTGTGAAGTTGCATGACATGATGTCATATGAGGCAGAAGTCTTGGAGACCTTGGAAGGTGAAATAGAGGGGAAGATTGAGAATCAAGATGAAGAGTTTTCTATTAAAGCTCTGCATAAAAATTTCCAGCTAGTAGCTGATGACCCTTTAAATCACCTGACGGAAGAAGTCATGGACAAAATCATGAGGATCAAAGTCAAAGTAGAAAATTACAATGAAACATCCAGCAGCAGGGGGAGTAAATTAGAAACTCTCTGAGGCAAATACCAGATACACAAACACGCCATCACTAAAGTAAGAATTCAGGATGGTGGGGAAGTAGAAAAGATAGTGCAATCTTATGAAAATATCTAGACATCCATGCAGGTCCATGTACAAGAAAAAGGTCATCAGGATGATGAAGATTTCAGAAGCGATGATCTTGATGCTCCTAATGACAGAAATGAGGAACTTGAAGGATAAAGAGTAGATGAAGATGCATTACCAAGAAAAGACATAAGCCTCTGATGCTTAAGAAAATAAGTTGTCTAGATGGTTGCCAGTTGGCAACCTGTGCCACATGGAAAGAGTTGACTTGGTCAATCAAATGTGAACCATAGATTGTAATAGATAGATCTTGATTGTAGATCAATTGTAACCGCTCCCTCACTTTGTTCTATAAAAGGTGCAGGGATGCCTCATTTTAAAACATTCAAAATTTAATTAAAATCTATTTGCTGAAATATTCAGGGCTTATTTCAAAGTTGTTGTATACATATATGTTCTTGCATACCTAATGAATGAGAAGAATCTTTTGATTACAATCCATAATAAATCTTGAGTAATTAGTGTATGAATTCTTGATACATGCTTTGATTTGTTGCATCCCTTGAAGTGCATATCAGCTTACATGTGTTGTCTTCATACCTTTTCATTTGAAGTTAGCATCAATTGTATCTAGTTGTGGAATGTCCTAGTGAACATATGGTTTGATTTCTTCTCTTCATGATTGTATCTGATATATATGTGGCTCAATAGCTAAAGGTTCAACTTTCATTTAAAGTATTCTTTTTATTTTCTGTCAATTTCAGAGAATTTCATCATCATAATTGCAAATAATTGACAATCTTAAAAAAATAATACAAATATGCAGACATCCCATAGATAACTAAACATATTCATCTTATTTGAGGTTAAAGCATGTCAAAATGATAAATATCATGCAAAGATTTAAAAGTAGACATAATATTTGAAGCATATCTTGTGTAGGATAACTATCTGTGCATCATCATTATAGGAAACATTATCTTATAGATGAGAGTCATGTAAGGCCCCAAAATGGAAACAACACACATCAACCTCTGAGTAATGTCAGAAGATTAAGACTTAATCACCGGAGACTTGGGATCATGAATTCTCTGAATTCATTATATCTTTCAAGATGAATAAAGGTTAATGTGTACTTTTATTCTATGTTTGTTTATGACTAATGTCATGATCAACATAAATTGGTGCTAGAAGGAGGGCCTGAAGCTAAAGGATCATCATCAGCACTTCAGGTGATGATAAAGATCGTAAGGTAATGCTTAGACACCACTGAATTTCTAAGTTAGATGCAAATATTTGTTGTCCTAAGCTTGTACATGCTAATCCAGTGTGAAGTTTTTGAGATCAATCATAAATATTGCAAGCTTTACAGCTGATCATCATTGTAGAAGTAGACCTTGTCTCATGTAAATTTACCTAAATCTTTGAGGTAGTTAACATAAAAAATTGATATCCTACCACTTGTGACACAAACTTCAAATATCACTTCATATTTACAGCATCTTTGCAAATATTCCATAAATATCCAGTTAGTATACTTTTCTGACCATAAATATAGCCTTTGCTGGTAAATTCTAGCCAATCTTTATAGTTTTCCAGCTGATTTGCTTAAATTTGAGACATCCTGGCTCTCAGGCCAAATACCAGGTCTAGATCCACTAGAATTTTTGACGAATTACCTATCAGGGGTTTTAGACCTAGAACTGTAGACATCCATCACACTCCAGGGTCTAGTGCATCAGGAGCATCACCAAAGCCTCCTCCTATAACTCCTATTGGTTTACAAATACCTTGTGGCATATCTGTGACACCTCCTATCCAATCTCAACCTCAGGTTCAACCCTGGGTCCAACCTCAGCTGACCGTACCACAGGCTCAACCTCCTCCAGTTGCAATGTCATTCTTTACAGCAAAGTCGCCTTTGACCTTTACGACATATCATGCTTTCCCAAAGAATCTAGACAAACTCTGTCCAAAATAATATCCTTATCAGGATGCAGATGATCATATCAGAACTTTCAAGGAAGCCTGTTGTATGGCTAGAATAGAGTATCAGGATGTTGTATGTAGACTATTTCCTTTTTCCTTAGGGGAAAAGGCTTATAATTAGTATATTAGTCTTTGCGAAGGTTCTGTTGGTTCATGGGATGTTCTAGAGAAAGCTTTCGCAGATAGGTTCAAACTACCAATTGATCCTTCAATGAACTATCACCTATTTGTTACAATCAAAAGGTTTAAAGGTGAACCTATTGCCAATTTCAACGCTAGGTTCCAGAAAATGTTATCCAAGTTAGTTGCCCCATATGTAGTAGCAGATGCTATTGCCAGGAGTATCTATTATTTAGCTTTAGATCCATTGACTTCCATGTTCATCAGGAGAGCACATCTTGAAATCACAACTTTGACAGGAGCTTTCCAAGAAGCTATCAAAGTCAATCAGCAGTTAGTCCCTGCTCCTACACCGAACATAGCCTTTCCTACACTTCCTAGTTATCTAGGATATCCTCCCTAGCCACAGTATAATGGAGCCATGATGCCTCCAACAGTAATGCCAACACCATTACAGATATCTCCATTGAGCATCATGCCTCCTCCTCCTAATGGAAATGGTCAAGTGCCACAGTATCCAAGTCAGACACAGGTGCCTCAGGTTATAGACTAGAATAATCAGAACAATAATGGATCCTCATTTTTCAAGCCTTTAACAGAAAATGTGGTAGCTAAAGCTGAAGAGGAGAAAGAAGAAATCAAAGAAATTGCTGCTCAGCTAAGAAAACTAACTAAAGAGGTCACTCATCTGAGAAATCAGAATTTCTACTCTCAGCCTAACCAAAATAGAGGCTATAACAATGACAGACCTATTTATCCTGATAGGGGGTATAACAACAATAACTACAACAATAATAGTGGTAACAACAATCCCCCTAGACAACCTAGAGTATGGAACTCCAGGCCAAATAATGGTTCATTACCATCACCTTTAGATAATCAGCCACCTACTGAAGCTAAACAGACTACTAGAGTCAATCTTGCTGAGGCAGCCCTCACCAATTAGTGTAGAATACACAATACAAATGCTCATGCAAAATTGGACTGTCCACAATTTAGAATAGCTTCCAGCATTTTCTAGATAGAAGTGTCTAATACTTTTAGAAATCCACCTCAAATAGAGGGAAATGAGATTGTCCCTTGTGGATATGACTCAGCATTTGTATTAGAAAGTTATACTGATCAGCCTTATCAGTAGACTGTGTCATCTCAACAACACTACACCCAGACATGTGAAGAATCAGCCATGGCTTTTGAGTCAAATTATGTTTTCCCCTTTGAATATGAAAATGAGCCATCAAATGAGCTTGAAGAAGTGCATGCTTACCGGTAGCAATATCAGGGTAAACACAATTATAATCTAAGAAGTAATTCCAATAGACCTACTGGTTCATTAACCAGTTCCTTGCCTCCGAATAATTTTAACACACCTCCTGATCCCAAGGCAAGTAACAATCTAGGATTTCCAAAAGTAAATGCACAGTATCTGTCACCACATAACACAACATCAAAAGCTATTGGCCTACCTCATGAATCTGACAAATTAGTCACATATCTAGCAGATGAGATGAAGAAAGTAAAGATCAGCCTGTCTCTATCAGAGTTGTTGAAAACTCCTACAATTAAGAAGGCATTCATGAAATCACTAGATGATCCTGCTCCTAGAGAGGATAGTCATCCCCAAGGTTAGCCTAGTAATAGGGATCATGCTACTAAAGATAACACTGTCAAACATAAAGTGCCAGCTACTGTCCAAGCTGCAGAGACCTCTCACATGACCTTGTATAGAGATAAAAGTGAATCACCTCCATTCCTCCTTACCATACAAATGTTTGGTAAGAATTTGCATAATTGTCTAGTAGACTCAGGAGCATCCACCAATGTCATGCCCTTATCCATATGCAACACTGTAGGCCTGCATCCTACTAAATCTTTAAAGAAGGTGACCCAACTAGACAAAACAGAGGTGAATGTAATAGGGGAGTTGACTCACACTCACATGCAACTAGCATCAGACCCTAGGATCTAGTACTATATTAATATTCAGGTAGTTGACATACCTGGTACATATGGAATGCTACTTAGCAAAGATTGGTCCAAAACCCTCAATGGATATATGTCTACCGACTTCAGCCATATGTGGTTACCCTGGAAGGGGATACGAAACCAAATAAGGGTAGATGCTGAACCAAGAATGAAACACATGATCACCGAATACAACAAAACAAATGAGATCATGTACGTGATGTTGAACCTAGAGGTTAATCCATTAGACCTCAGACTGTCAGGATAGAGGAGGTCCTGATGTATGATTTTTATGATGATCATGTTCCTGATGATCATCCTCATGACAATGATGCTGAAGTTTTAGGATTTGGTCATGATCATGGAGATGAAACAAAAGTAGATCATTTCAAGAGCTTTGAAATATACTTGTCCAAGTAGGTAAAACATTGTCAATTATTGGATATACCTGTTCATGATATTTTGATTGATGGTTGGTGCAGATTACACGATGAAGCACATTTTGAGAAAACTTGTGAAGCCTGCATTGACATGATGAAGCTTGAACAAACATGCGGAGAGGCGACATCATCATCAGAGGTAAGTTCCACATATAGTGATGATGATCATATTGATTCTTGTTCGTCTGTTGTAGGAACAGGAGAAAATATGAGTCAAGATGAGGATTTTATCCAAAAAATAGAAGAAATCCTGGTATGTAATGAAAATAATGGTAAAAGAAATAAGAAAATCACCCCAGGGAGTGATTGTTTGATGGAGTCAGATTATGAACTATCTGATGAAGACAGAGGTAGTAATTTGACCATATTTGAAAAGTTTTTATCAGAAGAAATTAAAAGGATGATAGAACATGGGAGACCTCCACAAGATGCACTGACTGAAGGATGGTGTAGATTGCATGAGGCACCTCACTTAGAGACTACTTGTTCACTATGCCTACATATTTTAAAGAGAAATACTATGCCTAGTTCAAAAGATCATCCTCTTGATGATGAAAAGAGGGAAGAGACCTCAGCTTCACAAAAGAAAGGAAAGATGAAATCTGAGAATGCTGAAATTCCTAAATTAAAGTGGATATTAGGTGGAACAGCTGCCAGAGCTGCAAAGAAGAGAGAAAGCTCAAGTAGGCCTCCTACTGAGGATAAGCCTTGGATCCTTAGATTTGATGGATCCAAGTCCAAACAAGGAGCTGGAATAGGGATTGATCTCATTGATCCATTAGGAAAGTCCTACTTAGCAGCCTACAGATTACAGTTCCCTTGCACTAACAATGTGACATAGTATGAAGCTCTGATTCATGGAATACTGTTTGCTCTTAAGAAGAAAGTAAAAATTCTACATGTCTTTGGAGACTCAGAATTAATTGTCAGACACGTAAGAGGAATTTAGTCTTGCAATTATAAGAAATTGTCAAATTATAGACCCAGAGTGTGGGATTTGATTGAAGACTTTGATGCATTTAATATCACCCACGTACCGACAGAATAGAACCATAGGGCAGATGCCTTAGAACAAGCTGCCAGTACATTAGAACCCTTGTCAATATCAGGCCTAAAGAGATTTTTAGTAGAGTTGGTATTAGTGCCATTAGTACCTGATAATGTTACTAATCTCCAAGTTTTTGATGATGATCAGCATATCCTGGATTTTATCTCTAACAAGGATATATTTGATGCTCAAATCATAGATGAGAACAATATGGAAGAGCATGTCTGGGAAGAGGAAGAAATATTAGAGTTGCCCAGTAATAAGATTCCAAAAGGGATGATAGAGCTAGAAAGAGCATTTGATCTAGATAATCTGCTAAAGCAAAAGGATCTTCCAAAAGCTAATGGAGGACAATATTCACAAGTGAATATTGGACAGAATGATGACAAGAGAAATGTTCTAATAGGTAAGGTTTGCACACCGGAAGAGTTAGAAGGAATAACTCAAGAACTTAAAGATTACATCCATGTCATTGCATGGACTTATGATGAGTTGAAGACATATGACACATCAGTCATAACTCACACTATACCACTCAAGCCAGATGCTAAACTTTTTAGATAGAAGCAAAGGCCAGTCAATGCTTTGCTGGAGCCTATAATTTTTGAGGAGGTTAAGAAGTTGTCAAATGCCAGGATCATATTTCCTATGAGACACTCAACTTGGGTAGCCAATCTAGTCCCAGTGAGAAAGAAGAATGGAGACATTAGGCTATGTGTGGACTTCAGGAACCTGAACAGAGCATCAGAGAAGGACAATTATCCCTTACCCTCCTTAGATGAAGTTATGCGGATTATAAATGGAGCCAAAATGATGTGATTCCTGGACGGTTTCTTTGGCTACAATTAGGTCATGGTTGACAAAATTGACAGACTGAAAACTGCCTTCACCACAAAGTGGGGGATTTTTGCTTATAGACGTATGCCATTCGGGCTAATAAATGCTGGAGCAACATTCTAGCAAGCAATGGACATAGCCTTCAAAGGCTTAATAGGAAAATGCATAGTCATATACATGGATGACTTAACAGTATTCTTTAAAGATAGAGGAAACCATGTAGCAGATCTCATAAATGTATTGAAGAAATGTGAAGAGTATGGGATATCCCTGAATCCCAAGAAGTGTATATTTGGGGTAACAACAGGAAAGTTACTAGGCCACCTAATAACTGAAAATGGGATTATCATTGATCATGACAGGGTGGACTCCATCATGAAATTACAGCTTCCTGGAAGCAAGAAAGAACTCAAATCTTACTTTGGAAAGATAAATTTTGTCAGGAAGTTCATCGCTGGCTTTGCTGAAATAGTTAGACCTTTAAATGCTATGCTAAAAAAGGATGCAAAGATTGAGTGGACATCAAAAGCTAGAGCAACCTTTGAAGACATAAAGAAAGCTATTTCTGATGCTCCTGTCCTCATCTGTCCAGACTACACCAGAGACTTCTATATCTATTCATTTGCTTCAGAACATACCTCTGTAATAGTGCTAACTCAAAGAAATGAAGAAAAAGAAGAAAAACCATTTGCCTTCATGAGTTGTCCTTTCAAAGATGCTGAACTGAGATATGTAGATGTTGAAAGGCAGGCACTTGCTTTGGTCAGAGCGGTAAAGAAATTTAGGCATTATATCTTGAGAAGCAAAGTGATTTTTGTGGTACCTGATGCAGCAGTGAAGATGTTGTTAATGCAAAGTGAGCCTAGTGAGAAAAGAGCTAAGTGAATCACTGTACTAAAAGAATATGACATGGATATCACACCCATGAAGCTGGTGAGAGGACAGGCTTTAAGCCAAATGATATCAGAGATTGATCCAAACATAGTGAGTCAGCAGTATGCTATCAATGCTAAGGATAGTGGAGAGTGGTACTCAGATATTAGGCATATCCTGATTACTAGAAAATGTCCTCCAAGACTACAGGCTTCACAAAGAAGAGCCCTGAAAATAAAGTCCCAGAAGTACATGATGAAAGTAGGAGTACTTTTCAAGAAAAGTTATGAAAGAATATACCTAAGATGCCTAGAGAAGCCTGAAGCAGATAAAGTTTTATCAGAATTACATGACAAGTTTGGTACAACACATGGCTCATCCTTGGCTACAACACATGCTATCCTCAGAGCAGGATATTATTGGCCTACAATTTTTAAGGATACTACTAAGCACATTAAATGTTGTCATGTATGTCAGGTTGCTGCCAACAAAGAAAGATATGCTGCACAACCTTTGCAACCAGTGATGGAAGCGTGCCCATTTGCACAATGGGGCATGGATTTCATAGGACCAATTAATCCTCCATCATCATAAGGCCATAGGTATGTTTTAACAATTACTGATTATTGTACCAGGTGGACTGAAGCCACTAGCAGCAAGACTTGCAGCGCAAAATATGTCATCAAATTTTTGGAAAGTAATATAATCACCAGGTATGGGGTTCCCTATGCCCTGGTAGGTGATAACGGCTCTGCTTTTGCTTCAACCAAATTGTCAAGTTGGGCCTTTGACTATGGGATCATACTGAAGTTCTCATCTAATTATTATCCCCAAGGGAATGGATTGGTAGAATCCACTAAAAAAATTTGTTGAATATCATAAAGAAGTTAGTAGACAAGAACCCTAGGGAATGGAATACACTTCTAAAATATGCCTTATGGGTAGATAGAACTAGAAACAAGGCTGCATTAGGAAACTCACCTTATCATTTAGTCTATGGGGTGGATCCCATCCTCCCTGTTAACCTGAAGATTCCTACATTGCAGTTTGCCCAAGAATACCTAGACATAGACAATAACCAAGAAGGCAGGTTGCTTTAGCTGATGCACCTAGAAGAGAAAAGAAGTTAGGCAATTGATCAGTTTGCCAAACATCAGGCTGTTATCAAATGCTAGTTTGACAAGAGAGCCAAAGTTAAAGCCTTCAGGATATCTGATTTAGTCTTGATGTGGGATAAAGCCCATGAGAGGAAAGGAGACCATGGTAAGTTTGATAAATTACGGATAGGTCCCTTCCAAATTTCTGAGATATTAGGAGACAACACTTTCAGGCTTAAGAACTTGATAGGTGAGGATGTTCAATTACCAGTTAATGGACAATTCCTCAAACATTATTTCCAAGCCTAAGTAGCTTCATGTCAGTCATGTGTATCATAATGTATATTTGTATAGTGTTTTGTTTTGTTTTTTGCTTTGCTTGCTGGTTGAGTTTTGTTTTGTTTAGTCAGGATGATGCAGCTCATCGCCCCAGAAAATAAGAAAATTCTTAAGATTCAAGTGATAAGAACACATTTATATATAGGTTGTGACCCTCTTTGAGAAAGTCATCATGATCAGGTCTGTGATATCTTTTCATTAGGGTGCCTTTTCCTAACCAAAGTGATTTCTTCACAATGACTCACCTAACAGCCTTGGCTTATTTGAAAATACAAGTATAGGTATTAAGTGAAAAATCTAAAGGGACTCCCTTGCTACCAATGCAATCTCCAACCTAAAATAGCAAGTGACCATACCTTGCATTCTGAGCTTACATGATGGCATCAGATATATGAAGTATAAATGTAAAAAAATCCAAAATATAATAAAATTGGGCCATCTAAGTAACTCTACCAAGGCTATAGATGGTTGCTGGCAGTGGAGCTCTACTTAGGGTGATTGTATAGATAACCTTGTCGGGGCTATGAACGCTTGCTGGTAGCAAGGCTATATCCAGGTTGGCTATGAGGGATGCTCCCAAACTATGTAGCTTAACATCAGTTACTCATGTTTACAACTTGCTTTCAAGATGAGGATAATTAATCATTTGCACACTACTGATCCTTTGTTAGCATTGTTACCATGAGGACATTTTATCATTCAGAAAGATTATGATGCTTATGCTTAGAAAGAGTTAGAATGCTATGTTTTAATGTGTTCACATCACTTGAATCATTAGAATTTTAGTGTTTTCTTTGGTGGCAAGTTATTGTGTGGTTACACAACACACCCCATTTTGACTTGGCAAAATAGGGACCCAACCTTTTGTTTATCTTTGCTTGCGTTTTCTGCTTGCTGGCGGTCTAGTAAAAGTAAGTCACTACAGATGATCCTGCATAAAGGGGACTAGGTAAGTCATCATGATGAGGTCAATTTTTTAAAGTTAATATTTCATGACAATAACTTCATAATTAGATAGATTACAAAATTTCATGCAGGTTGCCTTTTGAATCACCCTGATATTCCTTAAAGAACAAGAGTTACGGTGAGTCAAAGTCCTGGTCAAACATGATATTCTGAGGGGAGGATCATATTTCTTAACATCTGTCATAGTATGAAAGATCACTCTAATCCTATTTTATCACCTGATAAATCATTTATCTGGAGATCCGGATGTCAATTTTAAGTGGTGGTGATACTTACCCATAGAACAACATCATATATTTTATGAGGGTCATATTTTGAATATCACTTGATATTCAAAATATCACCATATCTTTCAAATATCATCTTGTCGCGAAATATCACCATAGAGTCATTTATCCTGATGACATCATCCAATCCCGATAGACAAGAAATAGACAACATAATGACATCATCATCCTTTTACGTCACGGAGGTATATTTTCAAAATGATCCTTCCTACATAACATGATGATGACGTCATGATGCTCTTATGATGAACCAAGTCATTATCTTGATGATGTCATCCTAATATTACAAAAAGGGAGGTCATTTTAGTATGGGGATCTTCATCTTTAACATCACCTGACATTTTTTTTAAACATCACTCGATGTTTCGACATGGGCTTTCCCGCTCAAGAGCGGATGATCATATTACACATAGAGGGCCATATTATGAATATCACCTGATATTCAGAACATCACCTGATCTTCAGAGATCATCCCGCCCCTTTTATCGCCATGACATTAAATGCCATAAATGTGGTAGGTGGTTCCCGCTGATTACGAATGTGATTTATACACCTGGTGAGATACAAAAGTTTTGTGCAGAAAATTGGCTGTTTCAATTAATTTGCCCTAATTTGCCCTAATTTTCCTTAAAGAGAAGGTTAAAGATGGATTCACAGAATCATTTTACACTTATCTTGCGATAAAACAAGTTTTACAGAGCACAGCTTGCAAACCTTCATAAGACTACCTACAGATGCATATAGCTTGTACCAGAACAGGATACATGAGCATTGCGGGTATTTGAATTCCTTTTGCACAATTATCAGCATAATTAAGAAGATAAACACATCAGGTAAGTGATTGAAACCCTATTGTTCTTGTGTTCTGCATGTCCAGGTGGTATGATTTCTACTAGTTTGAAGTTGTAAATTATGCATATCAGGATAAATAAGATATTGAAAAGTATAATATGCATGATGAATAATGAAGATATGACGTATATGCATGTTTGTAAGATGTCAATTGTAAGATGAGTTTTGTTAATTATAGGTATCCATGGCAGATAAGTGGTTGGCTAAGACAGAGGTCGAAATTCTAAAGCCCATGTTTGCTCAACCCAGGGGTGTCTAGTTTAAATATGGTGCCATTACGGATACGCACCAAGGAAATATAGATCTAGCTGCATGGTTGGCTAAAATGAGCAATGAAAAGAGTAACAACACCTTGCTAGATGCAGTTTTTCTATCTAGAATGTGGAATGCAGCTAGTTTCCCCTATTCCATGGAATCTCCTGAGCTAGTCATTAAATGTGCAAGAAACTATAACCCACAAACAAGGAGGGTAAAGAAACATGGCAGAGTATATGCTGATCTGTCTATCAAGGGTCTTGTTGCTACATTCAGTTTGCCATTGGGCAAGAAGGTTGCCAACATAGATTTGAAGAAATCAGAAGCAGAATATGAGACTAACAAGAAGTCTGCTAGGAAGAAAATGTACCAATGGAGGGTGAAGAATAGTCCTTATCCTGCAGCAGCTAAACTTCTAGTACACTTATATAAATTTGACTTTGACGATGAATACCAGTACATGATAGCCCTGCTCAGTAGAGTGACAAGCCAGCCTGATGCTGGAAGTTTTAAGGACTAGATGTATGCAGTCATCCTGATGTGCCTTTACACAGATAACAAGCCAATGTGGGCTAAGATGATGAGTGATGCTCTAGATGAGCAGCTGATGAACCTAGGAGATCCAGTTTGTTCCTTCTACATGACCTCATACATAGTTTATTTATGTGCCTACAAGGGTACATTTGATACATTGACTATAGTTGGGAGAATTGGTGGCACAACAAATGATGCACATATATGGGATCATCATCCCCAGCTGCAAAGAGCAAATTACCTCCAAGATTACAAACTAGTGAACGATGCATTCTCTATGCATCTGGTAAGAACAATGGAGGAGGATGGAACTAAAAGACTGAGCATGGAAGCTCAAGAAGTCATATACAGGCATGGAGCCTAGTTTATTCAATTTGCAACTTTCTCTTACATCAGAATTGAAGGCTTTGAGGGAGAGCCTCTCATGCTCCCAAGATACCCTACAGATGCAGTTGTCTTAATGGAGTTTATGAGACAAGTATCTACAATACTGGATGCATACAAAGCTAACAACAAGCTTCCACCAGCATTGTTTCCAGTTACAATGGGCTGGTACATGTGTGTAGGAGTCAATGACAACACTGAGAGGGGGGGTGAATCAGTGTTGTGTAAATTCTCAACTTTTTGCAAACATTACAAGACAAGTAGAAAGAAAGACATTAATGATCTACTGAGCTCATATGCACAAGACTGATAGTGAAAGATGTGAACCAAAAACTTATCAACAAAACACAAATATGCACACAGAGACAAATTATAACATAGAAATTTCTCGAGTGGAAAACCCTCTCGGGGTAGAAAAACCACTCATGAAGTGCCTCACTGGCTTAACTTTGAAAACTTCTTACAAAGCCTCACTGGCTGAATATTATGTCTCACTAATAATTGAAAGGTCTTACTGACCTACAAGCCTCATTGGCATACTGTGTGCCTCATTGGCATACTGTTGTGCCTCACTGGCATATCTCAATCAATCAAAACTAAAAATCTCATGTGCAAGAAGTGATTGCTGCTCAATCTTATTTGCACCATTCAAATCAACTCATTTGTAACATATATTTCATCATTCCAATGCTCTGATATTTTTATCCATAAATTATCTAAATCACTTGATCAGGAAAATATATCTCATTTGTAGAATCTTCATAAAATTGTCTTCATTATAGATCTGCAACCTTACACACACTATATGTATTTAATCTCTCATCATCTATATTTTTCATCTTTGTCTCCCAAGACCAATCATCAATGCACCTGAAAAACAATTTTATACAAATTGAATAACCTTTCACTTGCAAAGAAAAATCTTTTCATTTCCCTTGTGCCCATTCAAATCTCAAAATAAACCTCATTTAAAAACTTTTGAACTTCCATCCTCGAAACTTGATTGCTTTATCATCATCTCTAAATTTCATCTTCTCTGTATAAGACATTTATTGTGTGAGAAAAATAAAATCTTTCTCATAATGTTGATCTCCCTCAATTGACTTTTCATCTGCAAAATATTTTCATCTACAAGAAAATAATTAATCTTTGAGAATAAATTAATTTTCTCCTATCAATAACTTCAAAAATCATTTTGCCTTGTATATAAAAAATCTTTGCATAGACTTTTCAATCTTTTCATCTTCTCTCTGAAATTATCTTTTTCATCCAAGACTCTTCATATTCTATGAGCAAAAAAATAACTTTTTATATTTCCTTGCATCTGAGCAACTTCATCTTCCATCTCTGCAAAATCTCTTTCACTCTAAAAAAAACTTTGATATTCTTCAAGAAACCATTCTTTGTAAATGACAAAAAATAATCTGCCCAATAAAAATTTCCTCCATTCCAAATTCATTTCTCAAAAAAAGACATTATCTTCATTAAAATCAAATATGAAACCTTAAGATTCTTTAAAAAAGAATTAAAGCTTTACTCAATAAAATGCCTTCTTGGAAATAAAAATCTTCTATATTATCTCTACTGCCACGGGAGATAAAAAATAGAATGGAATCCCTTAAAAAATACTTTAAAAACTTCCAACAGATAAACTGCCACTAAATAGCTAAAAATAGCTTTAGAAAAACATTTTATCTACAGTTAATGGTTATCTTGACAGCCAAGAGCACGCCAAAGTGCATTCAGGGGAGGAAGGTCACAAAGTTTAAACATGATCATTGATCCACCTTTCGTGCTCTCCAACACATTTAAACATTACCATTGATTGTTTTTGGCACCCATCGAAGTCTTTGCAAACTTGTGATCATCAGTATTCCTAGGAGACATGACTGGTCACACCAATGACTTAAAACCCTCCAGACAGTGCACATTAAGTTGTCAACCTGCTATAATAAGTCAACAATGGTTTAAAACATAAAGAGCATGTTTGGTTGACGGGCAGAGAGGAGCACAAAAAATGTGTTATATAAACAACACATTGAAGTTTAAGCTTCAACTAGGAGAACAAAACAAGAAGATTTTCCAACTTATGTCAATAGAATCTGAATAAATTTCTCTACAACTATCCATAGATGAAATAACACCTGCTGTCATAAAGCATAGATCACATCTTGCATGAATACATAACTTCAATACTTTAGAATAGTTGATGAATGAAAACACCCATTTCTTAATCTCTACCTCTGTCATAATGAGATCTACTACAAACAAAGCACATCAATGCATCCCTGTTGTCCTCTGAAGCATGTGAACACTTTAAAGGAACCTGTGAACCAAGTCACCATCTAACAACCAACTTTGACAACCAAACACCATGTAAATCTAAATGATAAGCTTGTTCCTTTTGAAACATAATTATGATATGAACAAGGACCATCATCTGAAAACATCATTGAATATTCTAAACCACCAAAACTGCCATCAGAATAAAGAAATCAACCTATTACAACCTTGGGGCACAATAACAATAATATATCACCAACAACCTTGCCTCGATGAGCACATCCTGAGATGACCACCAAGCATCATAAAATATGGAATGAACACAACTTCTAAGCATACTCTGTCCAAACATACTCTAAATTTCTTGAGATCAATCTCCTGTGGGTAGGACAATAAACTCCAACAACAAGAACTAATGAAGGTCATCATTTCACACTGCATAACTATGGATGATGAGCATTTGTCAACACTTGACAACCCCAAACAAATCACCTTGTGACTTCACTTACCAAAGGACATATGAAGACATGATTGAAGGCCAAACCTGATTAAACAAGTCCTCATCACATCAAACAAACTGAGGACACCTTTTTTGACATCAGTGACAACCTATCACCATCAATCTCCGCCTTTGTCATTGGTGGCAAAACATCACGATTCAATTTCTCTTTCTCCCCCTTTTTGACATCGGATGACAAAGCCTAAATTAACTCCCCCTAAGAACAACTCCACTGAAAAATGTTATAGCATGATCATAACAATTATAATTACATTTCATTATGAGCACCTTGAAGACATAAACTTCTGTTATCTTTTTATCTTCAACCAAAAAATTAATACCACTTGTCTTTTCAAAGTATTGAAGGTATTGAATGTAAATTTGCTAAACTTTTCCTGAACATCAACAATTCAAACTTGAGAGAAAAAAGATACCATGAAACTTGCACAATACCATTCTAAAGATGAAGACTAACACACTCCTAATGATATCACATGTGGTTGAAAGACAAACTTTCAAAACAACAATCCTTCTTCAATCAACAACACTTTTTGACCCACATGACAAATCTCCAATGAATCTATTTGCCTCCCCTGTGTTAAAGTTTACAAACAAATTACTGACAAGAATAATCAACATAACAACCTTCAGCAACAATATCAACCTAAAATATACCATCCAGTTACTGACATCCAACCTTCCATGCTAAGAAAAATCATGGCACCATCAAACACCTTTTTGACACAATACTAAAATGAGGATGAAGAAGACATATCTCTTACCACTTCAAAACTGGAGGCACACAATTTGCACATACCTTTCTGAATCATAATAATGAGGAAGAACATGTCAAATTATCACATCAGAAAACTCCTTAATATCTCTAGTTTATCATCTTCTTTTGACAATATCTTCAAATCACCTGAAAGCTCCATGATACATGTCATAAAACATAACTCAACAAAGTAATAGATATAATCATCAAACTGACTCCTTGATATGAACTATCATCCTACAACCAAACTATTCTTGCACACCTTTTCTGACATGACGAAGAATTAAGACCATCTGAATAAATGAAGACTATCTTGTTGTTTCTGCACACCTATTTACAACACACTGTCAAATACTAAACATCAACATTGTTAGCAACATCATCATCAACTATTTCAAAGCATGGCAAGAATGATAGACAGATAAGATCATCATATCAAATGATCTCCTTCCTAAAACTTCTTGGGGTTAACTGATAGAACATTTGATACCTCCCCCTTACTTCATGCTATGTTATGCAATAGATGAAATGACTTGTGTAAGATGCACAAGCTAAGATTCTGACTTCTCTTTACTTTCTTTCTGCTTCCAAATTTTTAGAGGTGCTTTCTTCCTCCAAACCTTTTCTTCCTCTTTCCATTTCAACTTTTTCAAATCAGGTGAAGCATACATTCTGTAACTCTGTGCTTTGTGTCCAAGAGTGTTGCAATTATAACAAACTATGTCAAAATCATAATCAAATGAATGATAATACCTTTTTAACATTCCCTGAGGTTTTATATTACGCCTCCAAGTAGGATCATACCTTCTATTCATTTTGCAGTTTCTTTGAATGTGACCAACATTATTGCACTTATAACATACAAGGTTGGTATTCCTTCTGCAAGAAACTACTTTATGACCAAATTGATTACAAGCATAACAATAACCATTAAAAGAATAATTATACCTATACATGTATGCTTGTCTAACAGGGGCATTTCTTCTGAAATTCCTTCTTTGATTGTACACAAATTCATTTTTGGTTTTCTGTTCAGTTTCACTCTTCCTTTTACCTTCTGTGGTAGGAAAATCAATTTTCCTTCTAGGAGTCTCTCTAGCTTTGGAACATTCTGCTTCTTCAAATCCTAAACCAATAGTGTCATTATGATGCTTCTGTTTGCCCAACAACTCATGTAACTTGCTTGTACTCTTCAAATTTTAGATTCTTTTCTAATTGCTTCTTAACATCCTCAAGGATTTTTTTCAAAGAAACTATTTCTCTTTCAAGCTTTTGACATTCAACTGATTTAGCTTCTAACTCTAACTTTGTTAAATTAGCTATTTTTTTAGCTTCCTCAACCTCTGTTTTCAAACTGGTGATTAATTTATCTGATCCAACTGCTTGATTCCTCAAATCTATAATTAGGTTTCTAGCATCTTCAAGATCTAAAACAACTTTGTCCTTGAATTCTTTCTCTTGTTTAAGATGGTCTTTTAATCTCCTGTTTTCTTTACTAAGTTGCTTGATAGTATCCAGGGCACATAGGAGCTCTCCTTCAAAATCAACTTCACAATCAACTTCATCTACAAAGAGACCTGTTTCTTCATCATTCACATTAATTTCTTCCTTTTTATCAAAATTCTTAACTACTGGATCATTCTTTGTATCAATTATCAGGGATGACATATTCAACAAATCAATGCTAGGCTTAATTGAGGCTTGTTATACCATCTTTTGATTAGCATCTCTCTTTTCTTTATTTGAGATATTAATTCTATTCTTCTTACCCATTTTACTCCACTCCCAGGACCTACCCGAGCCTATTAGACTTCAAAAGGTGAACCTAGGCTTTGATACCAATTGTAGGAGTCAATGACAACACTGAGAGAGGGGGTGAATCAGTGTTGTGTAAATTCTTAACTTTTTGCAAACTTTACAAGACAAGTAGAAAGAAAGACATTAATGATCTGTTGAGCTCATATGCACAAGACTGATAGTGAAAGATGTGAACCAAAAACTTATCAACAAAACACAAATATGCACACATAGAGACAAATTATAGCACAGAAATTTCTCGAGTGGAAAACCCTCTCGGGGTAGAAAAACCACTTATGAAGTGCCTCACTAGCTTAACTTAAAAAACTTCTTACAAAGCCTCGTTGGATGAATATTATGTCTCACTAACAATTGAAAGGTCTTACTAACCTACAAGCCTCACTGGCATACTGTGTGCCTCATTGGCATACTGTTGTGCCTCGTTGGCATTTCTCAATCAATCAGAACTAAAAATCTCATGTGCAAGAAGTGATTGCTGCTCAATCTTATTTGCACCATTCAAATCAACTCATCTGCAACATATATTTCATCATTCCAATGCTCTGATATTTTTATCCATAAATTATCTAAATCACATGATCAGGAAAATATATCTCAATTGTAGAATCTTCATAAAATTGTCTTCATTATAGATCTGCAACCTTACACACACTATATGTATTTAATCTCTCATCATCTGTATTTTTCATCTGTCTCCCAAGACCAATCATCAATGCACCTGAAAAATTTTTTTATACAAATTGAATAACCTTTCACCTGCAAAGAAAAATCTTTTCATTTGCCCTGTGCCCATTCAAATCTCAAAATAAACCTCATTTAAAAACTTTTGATCTTCCATCTTCAAAACTTGATTGCTTTATCATCATCTCTAAATTGCATCTTCTCTGTATAAGACATTTATTGTGTGAGAAAAATAAAATCTTTCTCATAATGTTGATCTCCCTCAATTGACTTTTCAATCTGTAAAATATTTTCATCTACAAGAAAACAATTAATCTTTGAGAATAAATTAATTTTCTCCTGTCAATAACTTCAAAAATCATTT
This sequence comes from Cunninghamia lanceolata, assembly GCA_027924645.1. Classification (NCBI taxonomy): domain Eukaryota; kingdom Viridiplantae; phylum Streptophyta; class Pinopsida; order Cupressales; family Cupressaceae; genus Cunninghamia; species Cunninghamia lanceolata. The sequence continues at coordinate 24,061,263 of BSBN01000078.1, forward strand.
TGCCTTGTATATAAAAAATCTCTGCATAAACTTTTCAATCTTTTCATCTTCTCTTTGAAAATATCTTTTTCATCCAAGACTCTTCATATTTTGTGAGCAAAAAAATAACTTTTTATATTTCCTTGCATCTGAGCAACTTCATCTTCCATCTCTGCAAAATCTCTTTCACTCTAAAAAAAAACTTTGATATTCTTCAAGAAACCATTCTCTGTAAATGACAAAAAATAATCTGCCCAATAAAAATTTCCTCCATTCCAAATTCATTTCTCGAAAAAAGACATTATCTTCATTAAAATCAAATATGAAACCTTAAGATTCTTAAAAAAAGAATTAAAGCTTTACTCAATAAAATGCCTTCTTGGAAATAAAAATCTTCTATATTATCTCTACTGCCACGGGAGATAAAAAATAGAATGGAATCCCTTAAAAAATACTTTAAAAACTTCCAACAAATAAACTGCCACTGAATAGCTAAAAATAGCTTTAGAAAAACATTTTATCTATAGTCAATGGTTATCTTGACAGCCAAGAGCACATCAAAGTGCATTTAGTGGAGAAAGGTCACAAAGTTTAAACATGATCATTGATCCACCTTTCGCGCTCTCCAACACATTTAAACATTACCGTTGATTGTTTTTGGCGCCAATCAAAATCTTTGCAAACATGTGATCGTCGATATTCCTAGGAGACATGACCGGTCACACCAATGACTTAAAACCCTCCAGACGGTGCACATTAAGTTGTCAACCTGCTATAATAAGTCAACAATGGTTTAAAACATAAAGAGCATGTTTGGTTGACGGGCAGAGAGGAGCACAAAAAATGTGTTATGTAAACAACACATTGAAGTTTAAGCTTCAACTAGGAGAACAAAACAAGAAGATTTTCCAACTTATGTCAATAGAATCTGAATAAATTTCTCTACAACTATCCATAGATGAAATAACACCTACTATCATAAAGCATAGATCACATCTTGCATGAATACATAACTTCAATACTTTAGAATAGTTGATGAATGAAAACTCCCATTTCTTAATCTCTACCTCTGTCATAATGAGATCTACTACAAACAAAGTACATCAATGCATCCCTGTTGTCCTCTGAAGCATGTGAACACTTTAAAGGAACCTATGAACCAAGTCACCCTCTGACAACCAACTTTGACAACCAAACACCATGTAAATCTAAATGATAAGCTTGTTCCTTTTGAAACATAATTATGATATGGACAAGGACCATCATCTAAAAACATCATTGAATATTCTAAACCACCAAAACTGCCATCATAATAAAGAAATCAACCTGTTACAACCTTGGGGCACAATAACAATAATATATCACCAACAACCTTGCCTTGATGAGCACATCCTGAGATGACCACCAAGCATCATAAAATATGGAATGAACACAACTTCTAAGCATACTCTGTCAAACATACTCTAAATTTCTTGAGATCAATCTCCTGTGGGTAGGACAATAAACTCCAACAACAAGAACTTATGAAGGTCATCATTTCACACTGCATAACTATGGATGATGAGCATTTGTCAACACTTGACAACCCCAAACAAATCACCTTGTGACTTCACTTACCAAAGGACATATGAAGACATGATTGAAGGCCAAACCTGATCAAACAAGTCCTCATGACATCAAACAAACTAAGGACACCTTTTTTGACATCAATGACAACCTATCACCATTAATGTGCCCAGATTCTGAGAATAATAAGAAGGCCATAGCTGGTCTAACTCTGATGAATTTCCAGCCATTTTCAATAACAAGACCATATGATCCATATGGGAGGATGCAGAGGATCATGCGGAAGCCCATCCATTGAAGGCATCTTGAGGACTTTTGGGTAGATTGTGAAGATGAAGTTGAAGCTAGAAGAAGAAGATATCAAAGTCTTACACTCAACCAGATCAAGACCTTTGATTACATTTACATCACGACACAATTGAAGAAAGATGATGGAAAGGTAATGGCTAATGAATATGAGGAGAAAAAGGTATACAATGATACCATCTCAGCAATGGATCTCACCATGCAGTTGACCCAATTATGGGTCAGTGACTAGATAAATAGACTGAAGAAAGGAGGTGTTGCCATCACGGTGGACAATAAGAAGAAAAGATAGGAGATTTCTGAAGATGAATATGATGATTTCTTGAATGAGAAGAGGAAGTCTAAAGGAGAGAGAGTACCACCTCCTAAGAAAAGAAAGAGACCTCCAAGAGTGAAGAAAATTGATGCTGAGCCAAAAGGGGTCATAGTTGAAAGAGTGATAATGCCAACTGAAGATGCATCAACATCAGGACTGGCATTAGCATCATCAGCATCGCCTCCAATAGATAAGCAAAAAACTAAAAAGATCCAGAGGCCACCTACACAACCTACTGAAACATATGAGGAGGGTCAAGCCTCACATAAGAAAATAAAAGAGGATACCTCTTGATGAGGAACTGGAAGAGGAAGAAGAAAATGTTGAACCCCTCACCAGAAAAAGAAAAGCACCTTAGGTGATAGCAACTACACCTAAGAAACCAAGAACTTCAATGAGAGGTGAAATGAAACAAACCCCTGTAATGCTAAGAGGGGCAGGTGGAGAAGTATTCAATAGGGAATTGCAGCATAATGTTCCACTTCCCACCATTGTAAAGTTTAAAACTAAACAAGCAGAAGAACAAATGAAAGAAGCCTCTAAGTCAGTTCAAAGTGGTCTAGTCTCATTAGATGAGATAGTGGACCTATCTGATGATGAGGTGGTGAAGGATGTATCCTCACAAAGAATGGAAACCCTTGTTGTTGGCACCTGGATAACTCCTTATGGAACCCCATCAGTTTGGGTAGTATTAGGGGAGATGAAGCAAATAGAATCGGAAAAGGAAAAGAGCCCGGAGAACATTACATAGCAAATAAGGTTGGATGCCTTAGTTGATCAGGTAACAAGTCCTGGAGTTATAGATTTGATATATGTAGAGGATGTAAATCCTAAGGATATGGTAGGTGCACTTGAGAAGGTAGAGAATATTAAAGAACTCAAACAGAAAGAAGTGGAGAGCAAAGCTCTAGGTGTGGGTCAGCAATAGCAGGATGCATCAACTGAGCCCAAAGCAGTGGAAGTCCCACCAAAGGACAAAGAAGATAAAGAGATATCAGGTCCTGACGACCACAAGGCTCAAGAGGTAATTAACACAGATTCAAAGCTGATTATAGCTATAGATTAGGTGGATGACCTTAAGATAAATAAAATAACATCCACGGATACTAACATACCTCAGGAAGAGGAAAATGCTAAGGTGGACGAGATACCCATGGAGGAAGTAAAAGATCAGGATCATGATAAACATGCAGATGATCAACAAGATCACTCTCCAGAAAAAGAAATTCCTCAATACGAGGATATACCCAAAAATCATGTTCATGAGGAGCATCATGACGAAGAGATAAGAAAATTACCCTCCCCATTGAACATGATGGTGGATACCAGATATTAGGGTGATCATCATGATGATGATGGAGACCAATAATCAAAGGATCAAATTCCTTAGTGGCTTGAGAAAGAAATTGGCACAAAATCAGGTATAGAAGCATAAGAATTTGATGTATCTACATTGTTTTCGGAAACCTTAATAAAGCCTAAGAGGAAGGCTAGAATAACATCTGCAATAAGAAGAGATCCTGTTACGGGCAAGAGGACTGCACAAGTAGTCATTCCTACAGTTGACAAAGAAAAAGGCAAGATCACTCTAGATGAATTCCAGATTAGTACAGTAGATTTGGGATTTACCAATGAGGATCAAGAAGGCCAAGAAGGTAAATATATAATTGATTGATTAACTTAGAGGGTGAAGAAAGGGAAAGAGAAGAATAAGCAGCGTAAAGAGCACATTGCTCAGCTGCATGCCTATAAAAGGGTTAACTAACCCAGATGCTATTTCAAGTGATCATGCAGTCCCATTGACTACTATTTCTCAAGATGAGGTAAATAAATTGGATCTCATGAAACATGAGTCATCAATAATGAGGAAATGGATGTTATATACATTTGATGGAGCAAAGGAAATAGTGAAATCCTTATTGAAGAGGTGGAATTCATTAGGCATCTCCAGGAAGAAGGTCGACAAGTTACAGATGGAGACAGGAAGAAGGTCCTTTCACTTAGAGAAAGCATTGAGTGCTTTAGGTGAAATGAAGAGGATTGATCCTCAGATTCTCATAAATAACCAAGTATTGAATAATAATACTTCCATTTTGATTGATATATGGTACAAAGACATATGATTTGAATGTGATGTGCTCCAAAGATGCAACAACAAATTGAGAGACATCAGTATGAAGTTGCATGACATGATATCATATGAGGCAGAAGTCTTAAACATGTTGGAAGATGAAATAGAGGGGAAGATTGAGAATCAAGATGAAGAGTTTACTATTAAAGCTCTGCTTAAAAATTTCTAGCTAGTAGCTGATGACCCTTTAAATCACCTGACGGAAGAAGTCATGGACAAAATCATGAGGATCAAAGTCAAATTAGAAAATTACAATGAAACATCTAGCAGCAGGGGGAGTAAATTAGAGACTCTCCGAGGCAAATACCAGATACACAAACATGCCATAACTAAAGCAAGACTTCAAGATGGTGGGGAAGTAGAAAAGATAGTGCAATCTTATGAAAATATCCAGACATCTATGCAGGTCCATGTACAAGAAGAAGGTCATCAGGATGATGAAGATTTTGGAAGTGATGATCCTGATGCTCCTGATGATGGAAATGAGGAACTTGAAGGATAAAGAGTAGATGAAGATGCATTACCAAGAAAAGACATAAGCATCTGATACTTAAGAAAATAAGTCGTCTAGATGGTTGTCAGCTGGCAACCTATGCCACGTGGAAAGAGTTGACTTGGTCAATGAAATGTGAACCATAGATCATAACAGATATATCCTGATCGTAGAGCAATTGTAACTGCTCCCTCACTTTGTTCTATAAAAGGTGTGGGGATGCCTCATTTTAAAACATTCAAAACTTAATTGAAATCTGTTTGTTAAAATATTCAGGGCTTATTTCAAAGTTGTTGTATACATATATGTTCTTGCATACCTAATGAATGAGAAGAATCTTTTGATTACAATCCATAATAAATCTTGAGTAATCAGTGTATGAATTCTTGATACATGCTTTGAATTGTTACATCCCTTGGAGTGCATATTAGCTTGCATGTGTTGTCTTCATACCTTTTCCTTTGAAGTTAGCATTGACTGTATCTAGCTGTGGAATGTCCTGGTGAACATATGGTTTGATTTCTTCTCTTCATGATTGTATCTGATGTATATGTGGCTCAATAGCTAAAGGTTCAACTTTCGTTTGAAGTATTCTTTTTATTTTCTTTCAATTTCGAAGAATTTCATCATCATAATTGCAAATAATTGACAATCTTAAGCAAATAATACAAATATGCAGACATCCCATAGATAACTAAACATATTCAGCATATTTAAGGTTAAAGCATGTCAAAATGATAAATATCATGCAAAGATTTAAAAGTAGACACAATATTTGAAGCATATCTTGTGTAGGATAACTATCTGTGTTGCATCATTATAGGAAACATTATCTTACAGATGAGATTCATGTAAGGCCCCAAAATGGAAACAACAGCACACATCAACCTCTGAGTAACATCAGAAGATTAAGACCTAATCATTGAAGACTTGGGATCATGAATTCTCTGAATTCATCATATCTTTCAAGATGAATAAAGGTTAATGTGTACTTTTTATTTTATGTTTGTTTATGACTAACATCATGATCAACAAGTTTGCTGATGATACTACTCTCTTTCCTAGAGCAGAAAAAGAAGAATTAGAAAGTTTGGAAAGAAGACTTGACATTTTTGGCTTGGCTTCAAGTGCAAAAATCTCATATAATAAATCTATTTTTTTTCTTGGGAGGAAAATATCCCTAATTCGTTTAAGAAAGACAAATGGCAGAGGGGAGGGCCTTCAATGCAAGTTAGATTTCTTGGAATTCCATTTGCTATTAATCCATCTCTTAAAGCAATGTGGCATTGGCTCTTTGCAAAGATTGAGAAAAAGATAAAAAATTGGAACAAATTACATCTCTCTTTGGCTGGAAGATTGCAAGTCTGTCAAAAAATACTTTTTTTATACTCAATTTTCTATTCTTCTATGTGGTTATTTGTAAATTACCAGTTTGAGGTCATCCATAGATTGATAAGGAAATTTTTATGGTCAGATAGTAAAGGAAATCCTTAAAAATGGGATTGGTAATGTGTCAGTAAAATGGGATTGGTGTTGTGTCAGTAAAGATCTTGGAGGGTTAGGCTTAAAAACTCAAAAGTCCAAGGTTTGGCCTTAAGCTCTAAATGGATCACTAATGCTTTGTTAGTGGAAGAACCATTGAAATTTTTAATCAGCCTTAACATCTGTAATGTTGTCCCTATTAAAAAGAAATCCTGGGGTACAATTGGTTTCTATGATACACTACTTGGGGAGACTCTTACTAAACTAGGAGGATCTACAGTTTTTTCTAGTATTTAGATGGCATGGGAAATGTTAAAGCATCGAATTAAGGATAGAGAAGCTATTGATTGGAACAATGGAGGTATATGGGGGCAAAGATCGTTATGGTGGAATGTGTATCATAAATATAAGCCTCTAGGCTTACTCCAAGGATGATCAACAAAAAGATGTAAGGATAAAGGCTTATCAACTCTTGCAGACTTGTTTATGCAAGGTTTGCCCAAAAAGTGGGACCAAATAGAAAATCAGTTTCATTTAAACGGTAAATTTCTTTGAACATATTCTACCATTAATAAAGCTTTGTTTAATAAGTTGACCAGTATTAATTATTTTGAGGAAGAAGAGTATTTGATGAAGGTGAACTGGGAAGATAGAACTCCCCTTACTCAAATCAATCCAAAGATGATCTATAAAATGTTGACAAAAACAAAAGATATTTTTCATCACATCAATCTCTCCTAGGTTGACTCCTTTTTAGATGAAGAATTCAAGAAAACCTTTAAATTGTTGTGGTCCAAAATCCTTGAACCTAAGAAAACTTCCTTAAAATGGATAATGTTATTAAATAAGTTGAATCTATGACTTGAAACTATGAATTTCCCTCTATACATTGAGTTGGAATCTATGAGTCATAATTATTAATTGTCTTTATGCCAAATATGTCTAGTCCTTCTTTATGGGTAATATTGATAAATGGTCTTCTTCAGCCAATGATGTAATACAAGGAATCCTATCTGGTTATATCAAAGGTCTTAATGTAAAAAGTAACTATTTTTGGTTTATTATGTCTTCTAAAATTCTATGGTTCCTATGGAAGAAAAGGAATGCAGAAAGTCTTCTTGGCAAGGAAAGAGGACTCACTGGGATTCTTCAGGATCTCACTATTTTTAACTTGTTTTGAAGGTAATGGTAACAATGGAGATCTTCTTGGAATGTTCAAAGAGTTAATTGAAAAAGGTACAATGTGTTATAAGGAGGACACTAAAGAAACAAATTTCTATGCAAAAAGGCCAAGGAAATTCATGGATGAATTTTACAACTCTTATATAGACTTTCAAAAACTATACAACAAGATGAAACATTTGGAGAAAGCTAAAAGTGAGCTTTACAAACAATTTGAGATTACAGGTTAGAACTATAGCCTGAATACGGATTAGTTGAGGAATTCACCTAAGATTGGAGCCTTTCCTACATTTGACTCCCTTGATCATAGTGACAATAGACTGCACATTTGAGATAAAGAAGGAAACTAGTATGATGACCTAAGATTAGAATTCAATAGAATTGATATGGATTAATCAAGGCATGGAACTAAAATTGATGACAGCCAAGGATGGTATTATCAATATATGGAAGTAGAAGAAGATGTACAGATAGTAGAACAATATAGATCTGGCTTGGAAGAAACTTTGGGTCAAAATAACAGGTTGAATAATGTAGAGCAGCAGCCTATATAGCTAGATGGCAGAGATGTTGAATGACAAAACTCAAGAATTGGATATTAAATGATACTAAGATCAAGAGTATAAAGTGAAATCTAAACATGTAGATGGAAAGAAGATCCCCTTTCTAGTATATAGTTTAGTTTTGAAATCTCTAAAACTTTGTATATATTAGGAAGATAGTAGATTTTGGATTGATGTTAGTAGCTTTTTGATGTGGCTTTTCCCACCCCTTTTGATGTAAAAACTGGTAATCCTTTTTGATCAATATTAGTGCTTGATACACAATCCAAAAAATAGAGAATCCTCTCTATCTAAACATTCCTAAAATCTTTGTCTAAATTTATCCAATGACTTTATCTATATACAAATTGAAACTATCTTTTAGGGATAACTAACAATAAAGTTTTCTTTCAGACAAAACCTTTCCTATAGGAACACCATGCCCTTTTTCATTGTGAAGAACAACAAAACTGAGCTATGCTAGCATTCTTTACATACAATTATCAACCATTAAAATTGTACTATGACTGTCGACTATTAAAGAGATGGTAACATTGACTCTAAGTTTTGAGAAAAAGAAATGTTATATTATCAACTAGAAACAATAAGATGAGCAACATCAACCAAGAGTTCTTTGATGCAAGTAAAGCTTCTAATATATTTAGATATGGTCTAAAGGCTCGTATAACTACCAACATTTCATAGGGAATACCTACATTCTCCAAAAACAATTATTGATATATAATAGTTTCTAGTAACCTGATTTACAATAAGAAAATCATGAGGAAAATGCACGGTTCATATGTGAGAAAATTGGCGACACTTAGACTTTGTCAACCTGCACTTCAACTTCTTGAGTTCTAATTCCCTTCTAAGAAATGATCCATTCTCAGATATCAATTTCCCTCATTAACTTATAGTGTTTATCAACTAAGATATCTAACCTTCACTATTCTAAGATTTTCATTCTCTCGACTTTCTTGATGCTCTCCTAAACTCTGCTCCCAAAACTAAGCTCTTTGAATCTCTATTATCACCAAAAACAACCACCTCTCTTACCTCTCTACCTGACTCTACAAATGATTCGTTCCCTACCATAACTAACCATGACTCTCTATCATAAAGATACCACTCTTAAAATAGTTAATTGACTCAAGAAGCCATGGGTATCTCCACTGAATTAGCCTACGAAGGCTCTTAGTTAGACATGCAAAGTTAGAGGAGTACGTGGTTAATAATTACCACTCCTAACACAAGAATGAATCTCCCTCAAAACATTCAATATTATCAAAGATGGTTATTAATGAATGCTTCATTATAATGGATGTTGTTAACAATTAACCCACTATCAAACCCATTTCTAACCACTCAAAGTTATACATATAAAAATAGTCAATGAACATAGATATTAATATTAATAGGAATAATAAAAATGTTTTTATGTAAACTTATACACAAATGTGAATGGGTTGAGTTCATATCCACTTCACATTCTCGACTAAAAGAAAAACTTGTAAATTTCATTTTGACAACAAAAGAAATATTTGATGTTATAACTATAACATGAAACACACTAACATTTCTTCCAACCACGCCAATGAAAATGCAAACATGATCTTGTTTACAATGTAAAGATTGATGTGTTTGACGGAAAGTCATGCTAGTCACAAAATGACTATCACTGAACATTAACAATGTCAATTTCACAAAATGACAAGGTTCATGAGATAAAACTTCAAAAGGATTCTAAATGACGTCGACAACTTGTCGAGTTGACCAACAAACTTAAACCGCTTTAAAAACAAAACTTACCTCAATCATCAAGGGTTTACTAATTGAAGGTACTCAATACTCAGATGGAAAATGAACGATTCAAAACCAAAGGTCTATTTATGTAGAATTACCAAATCATGATCAGTGAATCATTAGTTCATTCATAAATCTTATGAATAACAAATCAAATTTTAATAACATAAATTAATGAATCATTTACTCACATGCATTATACTTAATCACATGCACTAATATCTAATATAATCAATGATTTACTCTTAACATTATAACATAATGTCAAATCATATTCCATAAATTCACTTCTATTCATATAAAAGTAAAAAGTAAAATCAAAGCCAAAATTAGGGATGTAACATATCTCTCCCCATAAGATTCATCGTCCTCGATGATTCAATGTAGCATTTCAAAATATAAAATATTTTTTTATTTATCTACTAAAAGTATGAAATAAATGAGGAAATTTCTAAAACAACTCATGGAAATCCTCCCATGTAGCACTATCTTCTGCATACTGGTCCCACTGGGCCTTGTACTACATATCCTCTCTATTACACAAGCGAAGCTTGCGCATTTTGAGCACTTTGAGAGGCTCAATTGTGATCACTCCTAAGTCCTGAATCTGTAATGCATTCCAATTTAGAATATGGTAACCTCCTACAATATACTTTTTCAGATAACAATATGAAAAACATTATCCATTCTAGATAAGTTTGGTGGTAGAGACATCTTGTAGGCAACTGGATTGATCACTTCAATAATTTCAAAGGGTTCTATGTAACGAGGAGCTAATTTGGAAGAATTTCCAATTTTATAGAACTTTTTTGAGGTTTGACGCTCAAAAGAACTTTCTCTCCAATAGAGAATTGTCTTTATATTCACTTTGTAATAGAATAAATTTTCTATCATTGGCTTCTGCTAAACATTTTCTAATCAACATAACCTTTTCTTCCATTTCAGCTAGCAATTCTAGACCAATGCTAATCCTATCTTTTAGCTTATCCCATCTTATAGGAGTTTAGAATTTTCTTCCATAAAAAGATTCAAATGGTGCCATCTTGATAGTAAAAAGATAGGAATTTTTATAAGCAAATTCCACAAGAGGTAAATACTCTTCCCATTTATATTGTTGATCCATGCAATACATTATTTACAAATCCTCCAAAACCTGGTTAACTCTCTCAATTTGACCATCTATTTTAGGATGATAAGCTATAGTCACATTAAGTAAATAGTTCCTAGTGATAATAAAAAAAGGTTTTCCCTCACCTTGACGTCATGCATGCTTCTCTATCTGAGATAATCTTTTAAGGAACTCTGTGCAATCTAAACACTTCTTGAACAAATTTGCAAGGTTAATACTAGTACTCCATCAAACTAAAAATGAAACCCATCATAACTTGAATCTTTAGGATTTACCATAGGATCTTACTTGACCTGCTCATATTATTCATCACCTGATAATTTTTACAACATTAAATCCTTGAAGTTTGCATGAATAGAGACAATTGATGAAATATGTATCTACCAACTCAAAGCATCTGCTACTCCGTTCTCTTTTCCTTTGATATAACTTATCTCAAATACCTCTTGACATTTGTTTGACCAATCAAAACATTTCCCTTTTCTTTGTAAGGAAGGGATTAGAGAACAAACTTTCAGTAGTATCCTACCAAAGCAATGAAGCTACGTACTTCATGCACATTCTTAGGTATAGGTGAATCTAGGATAGCTTTGATCTTTGTAAACACAGAAGCTTCATGCATTTGATAAAAAAAGATCATATATACATGGTAATGGTTACTTATCCTTTATCATTTCTTTATTAAGGATATGATATTCAATACACAGACGTAAAGTTTCATCCTTCTTTTTGACAAAGATAATTGGTACACCCCATGGCAAAACAATAGGTGTAATCAAACCTTTAGCCAACAATTCTTGCAATTGGGATTTTAATTCCATCAATTCCATAGTAGTCATATTGTAAGGTGTTTTGGATATTGGTTCAGATCCTGGATTTATGTCAATTGAAAAATGAAAGACTCTTTTGGTTGGTAAACCTGGAAGTTCTTCTGGAAAAATATCCTTGAAATCTTGAAGAAATGCAAACCTTTCTTCAAAAAAACACACTATCTTTTCTAGGACTTTCTTCAATTTGTTCCATTTTGACTATGAAGAGTTGACACCCTTTTTGAATAGCCTTTTTTCATTGCTTTGTAGAGATTGGTCAAATCTTGAACTCTATTTGAATACCGTGGAAAAAGACCTTATTTCCCATATCATCTAAGCATTCAATAGTTTTAGAAAAATAGTCTAGCCTGGCTCAAAGCTTCCATAACCAACTCATTCCCAAGATAGCATCATAGGAACCTAAGGGAGCTAGTATAGGTTCACCTTTGTTGAAAAACTAGAGAGACCAATCTTAGCTTGAAACAAACATTGTTCTACTCGAGTCTTAGATTGGTTAGCATACTCTACGTACCAAGGTTTAGCCATGTAACCAGCTCTTCTAGGAAACTTATTCAAAGCTCTAGGAGAAATATAATTTTAAGTTGTTTTAGTATTAATCAAGATAGATATAGGGATTCCAAACAAAATACCAATCATCTCTATGGGTGTTATCTGATACTTTGCTTGGTGATTATAAAGAGCTACAATAATCATCTAATGGAAAGCTACTTGTTGGGTAGGCAAAGCATTACCTCTCAGCTAACGACTCTAGTTCTTGGTTGGGCATTGATGAGCATAATGTTTACCTTCACAAGTAAAACAATCTCCAAGAGGTCTTCTCCTTTCTATTGGTTTTCCAGTATTATCCTCATTTCTTTTGAAACTATCATTCTTTTTCTCATTATCAGACCCACTCTTATTCTTTTGGGTTCCTTTGCCATTTCTTTTATTCTTATAGCTCTTATCATTTCTTCTTTTGGATGGTTTTAAAGTTTTAGTCTTATTGAATCTGTTGTGATTCATGTTGCAATAAGTAGGTTTGGACTTCAACTTTTTTTCTATTTTCATGTTCATACACCAAGTGGATGCTTTTCCTTCCAATTGAAAGGCCCTCCAAACCACTTTGGTTAATTTCGAGTAATTTCTTATCTTGAAATATTTTTCCATATATGTTAACCAAGCTTCAGCTACATCTCTAGTCATTGTTCCATCAAACATTAGTGTAGTGACTTTCTTCATATCTTTGGAAAATTCTAAGGCAAGCCTATCCTTTGCTTCCTTTTGGGGTCTACGGTTTTCAGGGTTCTCACTACTCACACTATGCTCTAGGTGAATTTCCCTACTCATCCCATGAGAAAACTCATTTTCCCTTTCAGGGTTTTCCTGATCTCTTACTTTTTTTTTTAAGTTACCTAGTCTGTCCTTAGTTTTTGGAAGCATGGTTAGGATTTGATCCAATTTGTCTATGAGATTAACTAGTGGATTATTCTCTTCATGACTCTCACCCTAGTTTTTTCTTGTATGAATCATGTTGTCATTTTTCTTACACCTGAGAATACTAAGTTATCTATTAGTTTTCTGAATTTAATGTGTCTCATTAAATCAAAACATAATTAACTCAAAACAACCAACAGATTGGTACAAAACATTCTCATTTTTATTATAATTTATTCAGGAGTAATGACATTTTTTTAATATAATTAATCGTGACAAGACTACATGTCCCTATCGATTAAAGGATATTCCAATTGCAAAGATGTGCCTATGATGTGTTGTCATTGATGTCAACATATCTCTTTGTCAGAGACAGTGAAGACAATACAGTTTAGTAAAGTAGATTTCTCTGGATTCCCAATGAGATGAAGATCAAAGTCTGTGGATTAAAGGGATTTGTACAGGATTGTCTGAAGTTGCTCCAGTTAAGATTTGAGAGGTCCACATGGAGGATCGGTTAAGTTATGGCCATCTGAGTAGATCTAGGTTTTGCAGTTGTTCAAAGGTAATAGAGTGATATGAATTTGGTCTGGATTGCTCTGTATTGGAATACTATGGTATGTGGTTCTAAAGGTATGTTTGGAATGTTGGTGTTTATCCTCAACTCAAGTGGTTCATGGTTTGGAGGTCCACAAGCAATTTTTTCTAGTGTGGCAATCATGACAGTTAGTGTTCTTAAGTTCCCATATGAAGATGTAAGTGAATCTAGTGATTTTAGGTGGTGCAGTTGTTCTTATTAATTTCATTGTGCTTGTAGAGGTCTCTGGATCATATGCCTATTGTGTTGGTGCTCCACATTAAGGATTGAGCTCGTAGTTGAATATTTCTACTTAGGTTTTACTATTCTTTCTAGTCTTGGCCAACCGGATGCTTCATGCATGTTGCGGATGATCTAAGAGAAGTTCTATGGAGTGTGGCATGTTGTTTGAGGAAGATTTGAGTCCCTTCTATGTTTGGTTGATAGTGTAGTGGTCTGCATGTAACATTTTGTATTAAGTCATTTTAATTTCTCGTAATTTCTCTCTTGGAGAATGTTCGAAATAGATGATTGTAAGGTCAACTTTGATGTTCATTCTAAAGTCGATGTCATGTATAGATAAGTATAATGGAGTCATGTAAATGTGCCCATGTGTGTGAAGATGTGGAGGTAGAGAAGAAGTGTTTGGGGATAGAGCAAAGGTGTTGTGAGCTTCAATGGAACTGAACCTTGGCATGGAGAAGATGATATTTCTCAGTTCAACCTTTCAGGGTTAACTATGTAAATACTTTTGTAGACAATGATTCTGTTGGAGTAGTGAGCTCTGGGCAGTGTGCCTAAAGGCAGGTGCCTTCCCTTTATTCTATTCTTTGAATAGAGAATAGATCTTGTGGGTTAATCCCCACCGTAGTTTTTCTCTTAACTAGGTTTCCACGTAAAAATCCTGGTGTTATGTGTGTTGATTGTGACTTTGCTCATGTGTTTTTGATTCATGCTTTCATGGTTATATCTTTAATCTATTAATAAGTGGTAAAGAAGATTAAATGCAACAAAATTTAAAGTTTTGTGAAAACTGATTCACCCCCCCTCTCAATTGTCTACCCTAATTTCAACAATTGGTATCATAGCTAGTTCCTCTAAAAGAAGCTTGACCACTTGAGGAGATGTATGATGTCGACATACAAGAAGGATAGTCTAAGATTTGATGGAACAAATTACCCTCTTTGGAAGAATTGCATAGAGTGTCATTTGCAATGCATGGGTGATCCTTTTTGGTTGATAAGTAAGAATGAGTATACTCCTCCCAAGAATGGTCCTACAACTCCAGATGAAATCAAAGAAATTAAATACAACATTTGGGTTAAGGAAGCATTGTTGAGTGCCTTGACTGATACAGAAATGACAAATGTCTTGGAATTACAAACTACTCATGAAATCTAGAAGAAGTTGGAAACTCTATATGAAGGTGATGTATATGTCAAATGTGCTAAGCTATAGAGCCTGAAGAGTAGATATGAATGTTTGAGGATGAGTGAAGATGAAAACATCACTTCCTACATGCAGAAGGTGAATGAACTTATTTGTGGTATCAGGTGTATTGGTGGAAAATTAGAAGAATTAGAGATTACTGGCAAGGTACTTAGATCCTTACTTGCTTCATACAAGCAAAGAGTTGCTGCTATTGAGGAGATCAGGACTATGACAGATGTTACAAGGGATCAACTGGTTGGCAAGCTTTTAGCATTTAAAATGAGTGAGGTTGGTGATTCTCTTCCTAAATTAGAATCTACATTTAAAACCAGTGTTTTCAAAAAGCAAAGATTTGATCTGGGTGAAAGCTCTTCAAGAAGACTAACCAGATATGAGAAGGCAAGGAAGGAACTTGAAGAAGATGAATTTGAGCTTGAATAACTTGAATCCCTTGTTGCCAAAAGATTACCAAGAGGATTCAGTAAGTATGAAGGAAAGTTACCTTTCAAATGTTTTGCTTGCAATAAGATTGGTCAGTTTGCTTCAAGATGTCCAAAGAGGATTTCAAAGCCAACCCCTAACAGACCTGGGGTTCAGAAGAAATGCTACTATGTCCAAGAAGCTGCTAATGAAGGAGTCATAGTTGATGAATCTGAATGAGTGTTCATTACTATCAAAGAAGAAGATCCAGTGTCTACTAAATCTGCTAGCTGTGTGAATGTGGAAAGTGTCTTGGCTACTCATGTTGAAGAAAAGGATGAATGGGTGATTGATAGTGGATGTTCTCATCATATGACTAGTGACAAAAGTAAGTTTGTAAGTGTAAACACCTAAAAATGTCTTCATCGTCAAACTGACTCCTGACATCCCTAAACATACCAATTTCCCTTCTAATCAATTAATTAATTTTTTTTAATTAATTATCCTTTCATCACCTAATTTTTCATTATTATATCCCCAACAATTGGATTAATTTTATTAATTCAATAGTTCAAACCTTAGCCAATTGATTTAATAAATATGCAATATTTATTTGGTAAATTTGTCCCTCCTTACTAAATCCAATTAATTAGCTAAATCATGTTTAACTAATTAATTCAGCCTATTAATTGACCTATCCCTACCCTAGGTAATTAAATAGCTATTATTTAATTGCCTACCCTAGCCTACCTCATCCTAGCCTTAGGATTAATTAAATAAAACCTATATTTAATTAATCTTAACCCCTCATTTAAGTTATCAAACCTAGTTTAACACCCTTCCCCACATCCTCTAAATAAAAAATTGAAATATATCCCACATCACAATTAATATATCTTACACTCCTTACCCATGCCATACCTTATTTATGTCAACTCATCCCCAAATGAATTTTTAATTCACACATATTCCACCTCACCCATATTCATTTAATTCACCCTTTTCCCAAAAATGAATATAAGATTCATATTTATTCCTAGCCCTCCATTCCTCCAAGATGAAATCTGGGCCCTCCACTTTATCTTCATCCTCCACCATTGATCTCCCAAATCAATCTCAACCCTTTGATCAAAACCTCTCCAAAATGCCTATAAATACAACATCCTCTAACCCATTTATCGATCCAATTTTCATGTAATGTTACCATGCCAAAATATCTAATGAGCTAGCTTGTGAGTTGCAATTAGGATAGAGCATTTCACATTTGTTTTCACTTATCTAGGCTATATCTTAGGAGCTCTTGGGAGCAAAGCTTCTTCCCCTTTGATGAGATTGGGTCTTCTTTTCAAGGTATAGCTTCTTTTTTGTATGCATTTAGTTTTGTGTTTCACCTTTGATTTTGGATTTCCTAATCACATTGGCATGCTTGGTGGGACCCACAAGGTTTAAATCTAATCAAATTTTGTGATTTTTTGTGTTTGAGACATGTTTTTGCAGGTCTGGCCCTATCTACCTGCGTAGTGGTACCATCTTTGGTGCATTTTAGTGCTATATGTTGTTTTAGCAGTATTTGGCAGAACACTTTTTCTCTTAACTTTCACTCACAAATCTGTCTAATTTTCTTTGTCTTCCTGTTGTTTTCTTGGGATTTTTGTACTCTATTTTTGTAGGAATCTTGAATGAAGAGGGGGAGGCTATGCCAAAATTTTCCTAAAGAAACAAGCACATATTTTGGCATTTATCTTGTCTTGTTTTCGATTCATTAGGCTAACAAGACTAACCAGGTCCTTCTTTTTATAGTCTAACCATCTAGTTTGATTAGGAAGGCCTCTATTTTGTAGGATTGACAAGTTCAAGCTCGTATCGATGCCATCGAAACCTAGAATGGTGCTATTATTAATTGTAACCAGACCCCTTAACCACACTCATAGTGGTGCTTTGTCATAACCATATTAGCACTATTTCTTGTTTTAGCGCATTATGTTTAATGTTTTAGCACTATTTACTATCTTAGAGCCTTATGTATAATGTTTTAGCATGATATTCTATTTTGACATATTATGTATATAGTTTTAGTGCATATTTTTAAATCAGTGCTATCTGTACATATATTGACACTATTGTCGAGGGTGTCAGGTTTTTTTGTCAGTTTCTGTCAATAGCGCCATTACAATCCATAGTGACGCTATTTGGTCTCTATTTGAGCATTATTTTTACAGGCTAACTTTGTGTTATGTGCAAGGACTGATAAGTTGTTTGCAGGTCATCACCATCATTTTACAGGACACTAACAATTTTTTGCACCTGGTGTTTATCTTTAGTTTAAAAAAAAACACTTTAATTGGGACTTTAAAGAAACCCTTGCATGTTAGCTTAGAAATAGACATTTCGATTTGGTGTAATAAAAATTGATCAACAACCAACAAACAAATCTTTGTGTGCCATAGCTTAAACACAATTTAAATTTGGTACTCTAAAATTCAGAAGTGTTCGCCAACAAATCCACAAACATTTTGATTTTGGACTTTAAAAATAACCACAAAGTGGATCAATAAACTCATTGGATTAAAAAGAACAACAATCTACATTCTTCACTTATCTAAGCAAGAAAACAAATCAAATTTGTGTGAAGTGTTTTCATGATTATGTTTGTAGTGTGAAAAGTGTATGCTCTTCCCTCACACCATTGGTGACCTTGCGAATCAAAAGCTTCTCACAACACTTGCATGAATCACACCTAACATAATCCAAATAACTAAAATGAACCTTGTTTAGCATGACATAGGCACAAAATATACGTATGCTCTCCCCTCGCATCCTTGTATGAACTTGGGATCAAAAGTATTTTTGTGGTTGTGGTGCTTTTGTTAATCTTTAGAGGGCCTGCCACCCCACTTCAAAAGGTAGGAACGACCCAAGTGGCAACAAGCTAAAGCCAAGCTCTTTTGAGCTGCTATATAAAATAATGTGTTTATGACAAAAGTCACAAGCAACAGGTGTTGTTGCGTCATACCGACATCTAACCTCCCCCAAAACCCTACAAGGTGTAACCCTTGGAGGCTGGGAGACTCCATAATAGAGAGTAGCACTGCCACATGTATGGCCACTTGAATGAATGCACTTACTACGAACCTTTGCTTTAGCAAGCCAAAAACCTTCTATTTGTTGATGCAGAAAGGAAACCTTTAAAGCGGCCCCAATTCATGCGGTTCATAGCTGAGGTAGCAGGGACAATCCTAAGGTTTGGTGAGGGACAAGCCTTCATGGAAACCTAGATCTTGGTATGCGTGAGAAGTGAGTGCACTGTAAGGGGCAGCCAGTGCCACCAAGATCCTAGAGCTACCTACATTGAATAGGTACAGCTAGGGGATTCAACAAATACTGTCCTATCTTCACCTTAGGTTGTGCAAAGTGCTTGTTTAACAAAATCACATGTCTTTTCACATACAAAATCTTGGTTGTTGTGTGTTATTGTGCTTAAATTATTTTCAAAGAAACTTGCCAAGAGATAATAAAAATCATTTGATCAGACTTCATATCAAAACAAATCCAAATTTGCCATCAAAATCTATTTTTTCAGAGCCTCGACCAACACTGCCCTATTTCAGCACCATCTCTGTCTGCTTTAGGCGCCATTTCTCCTGTGAATTAGCACTATTTGTAGATTAACTTTCCTGAAACTAGAGAAAATTCCATTATGATCTTTAGAACTTGTTGTGCCATAAACCATACTCACCTTCCAAAAATCCATCAGTACCCCATCCATTTTCTCCTCAAATTTTCCAAATCATACCTTCATTTTGACCTTAGAGAATCAATCGTTATCATTCTTGGACCCTTTTCTATATCATAATCCACTCAATTCTATAACCATTCATCCTCATTAATCTTTGCATACCTTTTGAGACCAAACAAATATCCTTGTCACAAGAAGCCATCCCAAAATCTTTTCACCTCTCTCATCAAAAACACATCCAAAATCTTCAAAATCAAAACACCCATTAAAAAAATCATCAACTAAAAACCCATCATCCCTTTGAGCTAAAGCTAGATCTAGATTTCATCTTTTACATCATATTTTGCTTGGAGAGTCATTAGTCAACCTTTCAAGTAAAATAATCATCCTTCTTTGTGTAAGGTCATTAGTCTACCCCAAACAAAGAGAAACATCCATTTGTGCGACACAAATCTAGATCTTACTTGAGCTTATCCGTTGACCTTCAAAAATCCTTTTTCAATGACATCATCCTAATTTCTCATACCAAACATCAAAATCCCTTCCATCAAATCATCCTCGAAGCAAACATCATCCATCATCTACCTTTTGGTCCAAATTTGTGCAAAAAGTCAATATTGTCTACTCTTATCATCCTTAGATTAACACTTTTGTGAAGACTTATCATCTTTCATCACACTACAATCACCCCTTCATCTTTTTCTCTACTCCATCTCACTACCATATCCATCTTTGGGTCCAACAAATCAATCAGGATTCTCTAAGGTCTCCATCCCCATTTCACTCCACCTCTAAATCAAATCCATAATTTGCATGCCCATAACTAGATCACAACACAAGAAGAATCAAGAAATGGCAGACTCTGGACAATACATGGGCATAGGAATGTCTAATACCAATGACAACAACCCACCAATCAACCAAACATAGAACCTACCTTCGGTCTTTCAAATTCTGACATACAACGCCAATGAAAACCCCTTCCATTTCTTGCAACCACCACCACCGCCACAACCACCCACCCTTAGCCAAGATGACCAATATGTCTTGAACTTTACACAAGATGCTGACAACATGGACTTGCTTGACAAAATCCTATGGTCGGATCCAAATGGATATCTTGACTACCTCCTCAAAATTGGTGCCCAACTACCCCACAACATGACATCATCTCAACCATCCACCTCTAACATCAATCCTACCACATCCTCCCAACCATCTACATCAAACACCCAACCTATCATCTCGCAAACATCAACACCCACCATATCTGCCACCCCCACAAGCTCTAATGTTACCACATCTATGATTCCCACAAGTGTCTCCAACCCTACCACCTCCCAACCCATCACCACATCCACTAGCACAACTAACGTAACCTCTTCCATTCCACAAATCACCTTGGGCATCCAAGGAAACCTCACACATACAAGTACCTTCACAAGTATCTCTCCACTCAACCCTCAAACCATAGCCTACATAAGATAATTCTATTCACAACCACCTTACAACACGACCAACCCATCTAACTTCAATCTATCTCATGTCAACCCATCCAACGTCAACCCATCCAATGTCAATCCATCTAATCTCACGTATCTATAGAACCCCGTAGCATCATCAACACAACATAATCTCAATCCCCAAATGCCTCGACATACTCTCCAACAACTCTACGCTTATCAACAACATCTTGCACAACTCAACCAAAAAACCACCCCATAGTACCAAAACATGACCTCCCAAAACCTCCAACATCAAATCCCACCAAATCTCCAACATCTCATCAATTAGAAAACCTACACACCACAACCACCACCAACCTCGAATATAACAAGCATTGTACAAACCTTGATTCAAAAGGAAGATGATATACACACTAGGGGCAAACACAAGCATTACTCTTTTGAGGATATTTGTCCCTATCTATTTGATCAGACATTATACATGCCCCCTTTCCCCAAAAAATTTGAAACACCCAAATTTGATAAATACAAGGGAAAGGGAGACCCTAGGGATCATCTTAGGGAGTTTTACCTCACTTGCTTAGAAGTCTCGAACAACAATACATATCTAATGAGACTATTTCCAAGAAGCCTCGGGGGTCAAGCTGCTGAGTGGTTCGCACATCTTCCCCTAAGCATTAGGTCTTTTCCTGAGGTCGTGAAAAAATTTGTCAACCATTTCTCCTATAACTTCAAACATGAAATATCTATGATAGACCTTTGCAACACAAAATAAAAGAATGGAGAACCTTTTGCTTCCTTCTTACAAAGGTGGAGAAGCTTAGCAAGAAAACTCCCTTGGCCAATTCTTGAAAAATAACTAGTTACCATGTTTGTGACCAACCTCAATCAAGAACTAGGGTTCCATCTACAGATCCTTTGCATGTCTACCTTTGAAGAAGTCATTGACAAAGGTACTACCATAGAAAGGGCCCTCATCACCAAGGGCTCAATCAAAATATATGACAAGTCCAACAACAACAACAACAAACTCCATATCAACGCCCCCAATACAAACAACAACACCAACACACAATCAAACGACAAGCCATGCTATTGGGGAAAGAACAAAAACACCTTGAACAGCGATGTCACTAATGTGAAGGCTATCTAACATGTACAGAATCAAACACCCGCTAATACATATACTGCCAATGTAAATAACCCAAGGGGACAATCTAAACAAAACAAACCTCAAAGACAATTCACACCCTTAGGGGAACCCATCGAGGATATCCTTGATAGATGTCTAAAGAAAGGTTTGATAACTCTCCCACCTATTAAACCTTGTCAAGAGAATGAGCTCAAAGTTGCGTGGTACAATGAAAATGATTATTGTGACTACCACCACATTGTGGGCCATAAAACCACTGACTGCATGAAATTGAAACATTGCGTGCAAGACCTCATAGATCAAAATCAAGTCATCCTTGATCAAAGCACCCAACCATTTCCAAATACTAATCTTAGAGATTACAAGGATCCACTACCCAATCACAACAAAGCCTCCTCATCTAATCAAGCCTACAATGTCACCCCACCACCTGCATCCTATGACTCTATTGTAGGGTGGATAGAACCATCATTTAACCATGTCAACATAATTACCATTCAGGCTCAAGCACCCGATTGTATCATCACAACTTGCCATGGCCGCATATCCATCTGTACGGCCCCTACCACTAGTCAAACTCCTGTCTCCACATCTGACTCACTACCCCCTTGTTCAACCACACGTCTATCACCTACTAATTAGTACAACCTCCTAGAACATCTAGGAAAGACCCCTGCACAAATCTCCATACTTGAGCTTCTCCACACGTCACCTCTCCATAAAGAATTCCTTGACAAAGTACTCTTGGAAACCCAAGTTCCTACCAACCTGAATGTGAATTAGTTCCAGTCCATGGTGGGCCATATCACAGCACCTCATCATCTCACATTTTTAGAAAAGGATCTTCCCACTTCTGAACATTTACATAATGACTCCTTGCACATTAGAGTCTGTATCCACAAGCATATCATCAAGAGAGTCTTAATAGATGGTGGATTCAGCCTAAACATATGCACTTTTAAATTACTAAAACACCTGGGGTACTCAGATGTCATTGTAGATACCAGTGAGTGCATAACAATCAAAGGGTATGATGACACTGAATGACTATCTGAGGGTACTATCAAGCTCCCTATTCAAGTGGGACAAAAGATAATGGAAACAAAATGTTAGGTCCTTGATCTTGATCTCCCCTACAACATTCTTCTCAGCTGACCATGGATCCACGCCATGCAGGTAGTCCCCTCTACATTCCATCAATGCCTTAAGTTCCCTCACAATGGCATAGAAGTAACTATCTATGTCGATCCCTGCCCCTTCCAATATTGCAATTTCTTGGAGGGCCATGACCACACCTTCTATCCATATAACAAAGCCATCACCAAAGCCAATCCCACAACTTCCACCTCATACATCGACCCCGCCAACATTGCCATCGCCCGAGGTCAAGATCAAGCTTAGTGACATGGGATGTGAGGAATATGACCTACATGGTACCTTTTGTGTGGGAGCATTACCCAACACTAAAATGTTTGGCATCCCAAAGACAGAAGAAGCCAACAAAGTCGTCATCAAGTGTAAACCATCACCCATCTTTGAGAAAAAACATCTCCTGGATCAAGATGTGCTCGAATACATATCATCCTGGCTATATAAGGATGAAGAAACTAAGCAAGAAGCTCCCACCATACCAATAGAAATCTATGGTAAAGGGTCAGAAATTGTCAAAAAGATGGGCTATAAAGGACAAGGCAGTATTGGCCTTCATGAAGAAGGGATCATGGAACTAGTCCAAGCAACTAGAAATCTATATACTCAATGGTTAGGATATGGTCAATGACAATGTATCCTCACTACCAGTGAATGTATCTTAGCCAAGGTTGCTACAATCTCCCTTGAAGTTGATAATGTCAAAAAAATGGGCCATCAAGAGTCCATTAGTGACTTCATTGATTTCTTTAACTCATCAATATGCACCATATACACAGTCACCACCCTAGCCCTTTCATCCAATGACTTACCCCTTGTATACCCAAACTTCATAGGCTGGGACCAACGAGGACCTCCTGTCTTCGATGTAGCACCAAATAATGAAACCATCGCTGAAATGATGGGGGTTAGAGATCACTTCCACCTAGGAGATCACATAGTAGGATACATCATGGAACTCGATATGGATACCTATTTTGGGGAGACAACCCCTGCTTCCAGTCACAAAAATATAAAAGATCAAACATGGATCTTTTGGTGAAAACTACTCCGTGGCAGTGTTAGATCCCAAAATAGTAAAAATAAAAGATGTATCTCTTGGTGAAAACCTCCATGAGGTTCCAGGAGATGGAAGCATGGGCCTTCCTGAGATTGACAAAGTATATCCTGACAAATCACTTGTCCTGTAGAGCTAGCCCAAGAGATGAATCTTGGGATGGAAGAAGAGCCGAAAATCACCTTCAAGGCTGAATCTCTCAGTGCAAAAGAGCAGGAAAATTTCTTGACCTTCTTCAAAAGTAGAAATCATAATTTTGCATGGACTTATGCAGACATGCCAGGGATCAATCCCGCTTTGGTCATCCATCACCTTACAATATGCCCTGATGCAAAACCAGTGAAACAGAAACTTAGAAAAATGAACCCCCAGGTGGCCCTCCTAGTCAAAGTAGAATTGAAGAAACTATTGGACATTGGGTTCATCTGACCAATTGATTATCCCAAATGGGTTTCCAACCTAGTACTAGTAGCCAAACCAGATGGCTGAATCCACTGCTGCACCGACTTCTGAGATCTTAACAAAGCCTGCCTGAAGGATGACTTCCCATTACCAAACATTGACATGAGAGTGGATCTCACGGTAGGACACGAGATGTTATCCCTCATGGATGGTTTTCCAAGGTATAATCAAATCAGGATCGCAGAAGAGGACCAACATAAGATAGCCTTCATATGTCCATGGGGGACATACTGCTAGGTGGTAATGCGTTTTGGCCTAAAAGAATGCTAGAGCCACATATCAACGAGCCATGACTGTCATCTTCCATGATCTTTTCCACCACATCATGGAAGACTATGTCGATGACTTGATAGGAAAATCAAAGACAAGGGAGGAACACCTGGATGTATTAGCAAAGATCTTTGATCGATTAGAGTAATACAATGTTCACCCAAATCCAAAGAAATGTGTCTTTGGGG
Organism: Cunninghamia lanceolata; assembly: GCA_027924645.1. Taxonomy (NCBI): domain Eukaryota; kingdom Viridiplantae; phylum Streptophyta; class Pinopsida; order Cupressales; family Cupressaceae; genus Cunninghamia; species Cunninghamia lanceolata. The sequence continues at coordinate 24,086,347 of BSBN01000078.1, forward strand.
TCACCTCCAGAAAAGTTTTGGGATATATAGTCTCCAGAAGAGGAATTGAGGTAGATCTCGCAAAAGTCAAGGCTATCACTAAAATGCCTCCTCCAAAAACATTAAAATAGCTAAGAAGTCTTCAAGGGAAACTCCAGTCCATTTGTCGGTTTATTGCTCAACTTTCTGATAAATGTCAACCATTCCAGCATCTACTCAGAAAAGATATAGCTTTTGTATAGAACAATCAGTGTCAAGCTACCTTCGATCAACTAAAAGAATACCTAGCTAATCCCCTTGTTCTAACTCCACCAAGGAAAGGAGAACCTCCCCTATTATATATCTCAGTAACAGAGACAGCTATTGGAGCCTTATTAGCACAACATGATGAGCAAGGAAAGGAAAGAGCCATCTATTACATCAACCACACCCTAATTTCCTATGAGCTAGACTATACACCAATTGAATGAGCATGTCTAGCCCTAGTCTTTACTTCACAAAAACTAAGACACTACATGATCAATCACAAAACCAACCTCATCGCCAAGATCAATCCACTAAAGTATCTACACTTACTGGGAGAATGGAAAAATGGGTCATGATCCTCACTGAATTTGACATTGAATATACTAAGAGAAAAGCCATCAAAGGACAAGTTATCACTGATCAGCTCGCTGAAGCACCCATTCCTGCAGAACATCCTACATTGGTAGAGTTCCCTAATGAAGCCATCTTGAATATAACACTAGCAACAGAAACATGGAAAATGTACTTCGATGGATCATACACACACAGAGGCTTAGGGGTAGGTGTCCTGTTTGTTACCCCTCAAGGTGACACCATCCCCAAGTCCTTCAAAATCACATTCCCATGTACCAACAACATGGCAGAGTATGAGGCCCTTATCATAGGTCTCTGAATGGCAATCAAATGGAGAATTTAGAAGCTGACATTGTATGGAGACTCTCAACTGGTCATCCGACAAGTAAATAATGAGTACAAGACCAAGGATGATAAACTACTACCTTACAAAAAGATGGTCGATGAATTTAAAGACTATTTTGATGACATCCACTTTGAGCAGATCCCAAGGCTAAACAACAAAGCTGCAGATGCCATGGCCACCATCGGGTCCCTAGTTGACATGAGAAAGGACAGCAAAAAGTGCAAATTTTTAATAGAGGAGCTCCCTATTCCAGCATATGATGTTCCCCAATCAAAGCTAGTGTATGAAGTCATTGGTCCCTTATCCCTGTGCTATCAAGAAACCTATCTATATCTCCATGATAACATCATTCCTCCTAACCTATCTACCTCACAACGAAAATTGTTCATCCACCAAGCCTCCTGCTTCACCCTTGTAGGAGATACCCTATACAAAAGGAGTCTTGAGGGCACACTTTTACGATGTTTAGACTCTAGGGAAGCTGAAGTGACCTTACAAGAGGTACATGCAGGCATTTGTGGGGTACATTCATGTGGACCCACTCTTGCTAAAAAGATCCTGAGGACCAGATATTATTGGCCAACCATGGAACGAGTTGCCTACAAGTTCATAAAAAAATGCCTACCATGTCAACAACATGGAGATCTCATTCATGCACCAGGACAGGAATTCCAACCAATCATGACACCATGGCCATTTTCACAATGGGGACTCCACCTCGTAGGCAAAATACATCCACCATCATCCAATGGCCATAAGTTCATCATCACAACTACCGAATACTTCAATAAATGGGTGGAAGCAATACCACTCACCTTCACCACTGGAACCCAAATATCCAAGCTCATCCTCCATTATATCATATGTCATTATGGTATCCCTCATTCCATCATCACTGACAATGGAAAACCATTTAAGAACTAGGAAGTCAACACTTTGTGCAAAAAATTCCAAATCCAACACCACTTCTCCACTCCATATTACCCTTGAGGAAATAGTTAAGCAAAAGCTTCAAATAAAACCATCATCCACATTCTAAAGAAAATAGTTAATGAAGCAGGCCATGACTGGCACCTCCAGCTCAACCCCACCCTATGGGCCTATTGTACAAGCATCCGCACCCCCATAGGAGCCACTCTAGATTTCATTATATTTGGATCCAAAGTCATTTTATCTATTGAGGTCGAGTTCCCATCCTTAAGAGTATCCTTGCAAAATATAATCAATGATGAGGAATACCAGGTCGCAAGGTTGCATCAGCTAGAACTACTAGATGAGAAATGTCTAAATGCATTGAATCAGCTACAGGCCTATCAAAATCACCTCAGAAGAAGCTATAACAACAGAATCAGAAACTAAAAATTTGAAGTAGGTGACCTTGTCCTCATGGAAAACCAGAAACACTTGCAGGAGTGCCCTAAGAAAGGCAAGTTTGAAACCAATTTGCTGGGGCCTTATGTCATCACAGCCAACTATGGATCAGGAGTATACCAGCTTGCAACACCTGAGGGGCAACCTCTGGATGAGCCTATGAACATTCTACATCTGAATAAATTTTACGCATAACCCATCAAGTACCCTAATCAAAAAATCAAAAAAATAGAAAATAAAAAAAATCAAAAAAATAAAAAAAAACAAGAAAAATCCAAGTGTAATAAAGACTTCCAATGGTGAAAATCACTTCGGTGATGCTTTGGATAAGTACCATGGTAAAAACATGTTTCCGATGCCATGTGTAGTGGCCGGTTCTACCATCTAATAAGTCCTCTTTCCGTCACAACACTCCATCTTGCATACATCCCATGGCTTGGAATTCTGAAACATCAAGTCCTATCGCCCATCCCGCACTATCCCATCCAAAGGCTAATCCATGGAATGAGGATCCTTGTAAGCTTCTTTATGTACAAATGAAAATAAAAAAACCCAAAAAAAATACAAAAATAAAAAAATACAAAAAATATAAAAAATCAAAAAATCAAAAAATAATACAAAAATCCAAAAATCCAAAAATTACAAAAAATCAAAAAAATCCAAAAATTGTTCACTATAAATCACCCATACATCGATCTCATTATAACTCATGACCATCAACCTCTATCGTCTCTCAACATCACACTCATCCTAAAGCATTCCCACATCATCAAGTCTTACCAAAACTACATATTCATCTCGCCAGCATCTTGAAAGTACCTTGATCCCATGGACACAGAGTATGTAGGCAGTTTGGAATATGAAGGAAGTTTCCAGTACTCAGGTACATAAGGGAGTTTGGATGGTCCCCATTCACTGAGCTTGTTAGACCCAATAAATGATACACATGCTAAGTACACACTTGAAGCATAGTCCCTAACGCAAAAAATCATCAATCAACATACCAACTATAATCCTACACATGGCCTAACTATCCTTTTGCCCACCTTTTGAAAATTATCCAACAAAATCCAACTGATTTGCATCCTAGGATATATCATTCCTACAATGGACAAGAATCTATCATTCTATGATCATGTATCTTGGTAAAAACACACAAAGGTTATTTGTATCTTTTTGTTGGTCTTTTTGATTATTAATTTTTATCTTTTTTGTCTCACTCTAGGTCATTTCCCAAGCTACCTTCATCTCACTATATCATGGTAAGTGGCGGACAACACCTGGAATAGACAAGGTCATTGTTTCTGTATGCTGTGCTTTTGGGTTAGTTTCATTACTCCAAGAATAGTATTCATATCTTGAAGCCTGGGTTGGTTCTAGTATGATGTGCCTCATTTGCATATACAGGCATCAAAACCTTATATGTATTATTAGCACTCATCACTATGAGTCCCCTTCCTAGGGCAGGCAAGGTTATACTACCTTGGGCACACATGAAATCAACCAATTGTTTGCGGGTCTAGTTCATGCAATTGTGGGATATATATCATCACCTAGGTCATCTCATACCTTTGTGAACTGTATCCTACATTGCTATAGTAAACTAAGAAATGCTCTCAATAAATATTATGCAACTACTATTACTAGCTCAAATCATCATCCTAATGATTTACTCAACTCTACCATCTAGGCCTAGATTTTGTAACCACCTAACCTACCCCCTCCCCCCCACCTCTCCCAACTTCCCTTACTAATTCCATTCCTCCAACTTATTTCCACTCAACACATCCCAAACCAAACCATATCCCCCCTCAATGACGTGGTGTCACGACCTAACCACTCCCTCATTAACCATCCTACTCCCCCCCCCCCCCCCCAAATCTAGCCGCAGCCAATCATACCCATACCCCATCCATCTGCTCTATTCCCCTATCACACAGCCCCACCACCCAGGGTCCAACAAAGAAAATCATGTGTATCAAGACTTAATCCTCTCACATATAACCTAGTTTGGATCTCACATATCACCTAGTTTGCCTCTCACATACCACCTAATTTGTTTTGATCCCACATACCATTTAGTTTCCATATCATAATCATTTAAATTTGCATTTCATTTAGGTGCATTTTAGAGTCATTTAGTTTCCATATCATAATCATTTAAATTTGCATTTCATTTAGGTGCATTTTAGAGTCATTTAGTTTCCATATCATAATCATTTAAATTTGCATTTCATTTAGGTGCATTTGAGAGTCATTTAGTTTCCATATCATAATCATTTAAATTTGCATTTCATTTAGGTGCATTTTAGAGTCATTTAGTTTCCATATCATAATCATTTAATTTGCATTTTATTTAGGTCCATTTTAGAATCATTTGGTTGCACATTAGATATCATTTAGTTTGTAATCACATAGGTGCATTGTAAAATCATAAATCATCACATTCACAATGCATTCCATATATCATCTCATAATCATTTAGTTACATTTACTTGCATATCATAATCACTTAGTTACATTGCATAATCACAATCATAATCATTTAGCTGCATTTTATAATCATCTAGTTGCATATCCATATTTTCCATACATAACATGTGTTTATTAAGATAAACATACATTTCCATTGCATTGCATTTTACATCTATAATAAATGTTTATTATTCTAAACATTTATTTTGCATTATCCATCATAAGTCCATAGATCATAAATATGCATATATCAAAACAACTAAACCATCATTACATCCACCAGGTTACATCAATAGGTACATCCATAACATCAAAAATTATATATTGAATAAACACATCCATAGCATATAATCCATAAAGCATACTGCATCCATCAACATAAGCATCATCATCACCATATAAAAGCATCATAAATAAACAAATAAGCCATCAAACAACATCATATCATATATCATCATTGCAAAAATCTACATCACTCATGTATATCCATCAAAAAATATAATGTTCTGATACAATGCCTCTAAGGGCTAAAATGATACACTATCACACAGAGGACCCTCTCTCCAATGCAGTGGGGATCCTAGCCCTGGTGGTGGCTATGGCCCTGTCTATGGCTATGGCTATGGCTGCGGCCATGGCTGTGGCCAAACTTGAACTTGTGGAACATATTGGGGCACATGTGTTGGAGGACCCATCACCTGCTAGACAAAATGAACTGATCTAGATCTGTGTGACCTAAATGACTTGGCCCCACTGAGCTCACTATAGCTTGCTGCACGCTATTCTACTGGCACTGCCGCATGATAGAGAACCCAATAATAATCTACCCGTCGACTGGCCTCTAACAACTATCCCCGTGCCTGAGACAACTGTGTCTACATCAATGTCAAACCTGGGGCCATACCGGCACTAGAGACCTATATGCTACTCACTGTAGCCTCTTCTTACTGGGCTCTCACAAGTGCCGCATCTCGCTCCCTTGTCAAAGTAGCTATGTCACCCTGAGCTTGGGCTAACTGTGCCCGCAATGCAGCCATCTATCCATCTGTACCATCTAAGAATGCCACTATCCCCCGCGTCTGCACAAACTCTACCTCACAGCTCTCCAAAGTCTCCTGCAGGCTAGCTACTTGTGCCCACAGAGTCTCCACCTTCTCCTCTCCACTCTGAGGCCATCGATGAGAGGTCAACCCTTGAAGCCCTAACTCTCCACCTGCCCCTGAGGTGCTCACCTCTGCTTACTACCTGGCTGCAACAGCTTGCTGCTACTGTGATACCTGCGGTGGGGGTAGAATACCCCTATCCACCCTTAGTTGTCCCCCATGTTGTCGAGGCCCTCCATGCTGTCGCACTACTCCAATCTGAACCTGCTCAACAGGCACCTATTGTATAGGTTCCATCTATCTCCCCTGCTACTGGGGTACCTATCCAGCTGCCGCTACTGCTAGTACATCCATCGGTTTCCCATCCCTCCCAATCTCCCTCTCCTCTCCATTCCCTCCCACCTCCACAATGTAGTCTATAATGATCTCCTCACCCTCCTCTAAGAAATCATCTCCATTAGAATCATCATCCCCATCATCCTCCAACTCCTCATCCCCTAAACTCGCCACCTCCTCTATAGGGACTACCTCATCTGATGGGTCATTGAACCAAGTCGGTCACCACATTTGCCACTATGTCTCATATGCAAGAGTAGTGCCTACATCCCTGATAATACTTTGCCAATCCCACTGTAACAGCTGTAAAGCCACAAAGTCCTCTAGGGCAATCCATAGTTTTATGGCTATAAGCCAATAACACGCATCTCGACAGGTCCGTGCAAAAAATGGCCATCTTCTGTGGAGTATCCTGCTGCAATCCAAACTGTCACATAACCCACGACAGTAGATACATGTCGATCATATGTTTTCCACGACCTATCAAATAATGCTTCTAGAAAGTAAACAACATGTGTGCATCATCGTCTGGCCATGGCTCCACTCCCACGTGGGGTCACCATGTAACTTTAATGACATCATCCAGCACTCATCTCCAATACCGAACCTGTTCAGTATATGTGTACTCAGTATCCTGATACAAGAACACAAAGGGCTTGAACGAGCGGCAATAGTACCCACATCTCAGTTGAGTGACTGCAATATGCTCCTAGATCCACACATGCAGCAAAGTAACCCCAGCTGATAAGGCCGAATCATATTGATAGATGACTATATGCATCTCATGATACAACTGCACCAGCATCACTGGTCCCCAGGCGTACATGGTCTCATGTTTGACCATCCCCTCGATCATCTCTCCCTAGCCAACTAGAAATATCCTGCCCCTCCTATCGGGCATCACTACACCACTAATCAATGCACATAGGAATAAGGCAAAGTGGTTTGCACCTGCCACTAGTGACCCCTCATAACTCATCTCCCACTCATCTACTGACAAAGCCATGTGATCCCGGCCAAACAATCTGATCAAAGCCTTCCGTCCCCTCCTCGTGTCATATCTCACCTGATGGCCATGAATAGGTAGCTTGAGGATGCGATAAACATCCTCAAGAGTGATAGTAATCTCACCGGTCGGGAGCAAAAATGTACAAGTTTCCAATCAATACCACTCCATAACTGCAGTCATCAGAGCTCTATGAGCTCGCAGTACTGGCATCGATGCAGCTGTCAAGAGTCCCAACCTCGCTTGTCGGGCCTGGGTGGCATCATCAAACTGGTCAAATAGTGCCATCATAGATGGCATGTGTCACTCCCGTAAGGACACTATAAAAGATCTTGTTCATCCATAAAATTCTGGTAAAAAATCTACCTATCTTTTTTCCAAATCAACCCCTTTCTTCTAATTTGAAAGCCAAACTCATTTGGTGCCACAACAGACCATACTTTGTTCCATTGTTAACAATAGCACTACCACTTTTCCTCATGGCGCTATTACAGATAATATCACCACTGTGCAAACCACTTTGCACCATTTTCACAAATGGCACCACCCTACCACTTGGCGCTAATCTAATGAATAGTGCCAATTCTCCTGATAGCGCATATTTTACATATTGCGCTGATCCTCTACATAGCACTAAAACAACATATAGTGCCACTACCTAAAACAACACTAATCAAGGACATAGTGCTACCCTAACACCCATTTGGTGCTAAAATGCCAAAACCCTAACTCTTTCACACACTGCGCTACTATAGAAGATAGCGCCAAAAAACTAAACACATGGCGACAATCCACCTCTATTCTACCCTAGTGAATAGCTCTAATCTAGAGGATTGCGCTAATCCATTTATTTTTCACGTTGCGCGATCTTTTGATAGCGCCACAATCCCAAAACTCAATTCCCGAACACAAAAAATTGTGACAAAATCAAAAAATCACAAAGCTAGGGTTAGGCCCTACCTGGGGTCTAGCCTCCAGTGCCCGACCAAATGATCAAAAATGCTTGGAAATGTGTGAGATGAAGGAATTGGGAGTTGCGCTCTACTATCTCTCCTTTGTTCTTTCTTCTCACCAGGTCAATGTGTGCAAATGTGGTACTCTTAGGGCTAGTCTTAATATAGTAAGCCATGTCATCCTTCTAACCATGCTTTTTCCCCTCTAGGGTGCAGATCACAACCTTTTTCCTCCTTTTTTCTTCCTATCATCTTCTTTTTCCATCCTCTATCCAACTTTCACTCTCATCACATCCTTTCGAGAGGTCACCCTAAACTTTTTTAATTTTTCCCATCGACCTCTCGAGGGGCATCCCTCACCCATCTGGGGCATATTTTTCTTTGACTTGACACCACTTCCCTGCTAGGTCCTGACACCACGTCAAAGAGGGGCAAATGTAGACACCTAAAATTGTCTTCATCATTAAACCGACTCCCGACATCCCTAAACATACCAATTTCTCTTCTAATCAATTAATTAAATTTTTATTTAATTAATTATCCTTTCATCACCTAATTTTTCGTCATTCTATCCCCAACAATTGGATTAATTTTATTAATTCAATAGTTCAAACCTTAGCCAATTGATTTAAAAAATATGCAATATTTATTTGGTCAATTTCTCCCTCCTTACTAAATCCAATTAATTAGCTAAATCATGTTTAACTAATTAATTCATCCTATTAATTGACCTATCCCTACCCTAGGTAGTTAAATAGCTATTATTTAATTGCCTACCCTAGCCTACCTCATCCTAGCCTTAGGATTAATTAAATAAAACCTATATTTAATTAATTTTAACCCCTCATTTAAGTGGTCAAACCTAGTTTAACACCCTTCCCCACATCCTCCAAATAAAAAATTGAAATATATCTGACATCACAATTAATATATCTTACACTTCTTACCCATGCCATACCTTATTTATGTCCACTTATCCCCAAATGAATTTTTAATTCATTTTACCCTTCTCCATGTGAATTTTTAATTCACACATATTCCATCTCACCCATACTCATTTAATTCACCCTTTTCCCAAAAATGAATATAAGATTCATATTTATTCCTAGCCCTCCATTCTTCCAAGATGAAATCTAGGCCCTCCACATCATCTTCATCCTCCACCATTGATCTCCCAAATCAATCTCAACCCTTGGATCAAAACCTCTCAAAAATGCCTATAAATACAACATCCTCCAACCCATTTATCGATCCAATTTTCATGTAATGTTACCATGCCAAAATATCTAATGAGCTAGCTTGTGAGTTGCAATTGGGATAGAGCATTTCACATTTGTTTTCACTTATCTGGGGTATATCTTAGGAGCTCTTAGGTGCAAAGCTTCTTCCCCTTTGATGAGATTAGGTCTTCTTTTCAAGGTATAGCTTCTTGTTTGTATGCATTTAGTTTTGTGTTTCACCTTTGATTTCAGATTTCCTAATCACAGTAAGTTTGGAACGATATGAATGTGGAATTGTGAAGTTTGGAGACAATTCAGTTGGTAGAATCTGTGGTAGATGACCCATCTCTCTTGATGGTAAGAATAACACTAATGATGTTTTGTATGTAGAAGGGTTGAAGCATAATCTTCTCACTATTGGACAAGTGGTTGACAAAGGGTATGATCTCCTATTCAAGGATGCAAAATGCAAAATTTTGGGAAGCTTCAGAACTGAGATTGCATCTAGTACACAAACTAAAGGTAATATCTTTTATTTAAGTGGTACTAGTAGAATTTGTTTGATTGCTTAGATTGATCAGAGATGGCTATGGCATAGGAGAATGTGTCATGTAAACTTTGTTAACATTGTCAAGATAAGTACTACTCAGGCTGTGAGAGATCTTCCAAAGCTTGTGAAACCTACTAATAGCATGTGTAAGGAATGTCAGTTGGGCAAACAGAATAGAGCTAGATTCAAAAGTAAAGAACAATTTTCAAGTGGATTGTTGGAACTTGTGCACACTTATTTGTGTGGTCTGGCCAGAGTTAGGAGTTTGCAAGGAGACAGATACTTTATGTTACTGATTGATGATTACTCCCAGATGATGTGGGTCACTTTCTTGAGAGAGAAATCAGAAGCTCTTGACAGATTCAAGGTGTTCAAGGCTATGGTGAAGAATAAAATTGGTGTGAAGATAAAGTGTCTAAGATTTGACAAAGGTGGAGAGTTTACCTCCGGCGAGTTTAATGCATTTTGTGAAAAGCATGGAATACGAAGACAATTATCTATTCCTAGGGCTCGTCAACAAAATGTAGTTGTGGAAAGGAAGAACTAGACTATTCAAGAGGTTGCTAGAACCATGATGATGGAAGCAAATGTTCCACATATCTATTGGAGAGAGACTGTGAGTACTGTTGTCTACACTCTTAACCGGGTGTAGATTAAAGGAAATACTGTAAAAGACCTTATGAACTATGGTTTTGTAATGCTCCTACTGTGAAATACTTTAGAATTTTTGGTAGTAAATGCTATATCAAGAGAGATGAAGATCTAGGTAAGTTTGAAGCAATATGTGATGAAGGAATATTTCTGGGTTATACTAACTAAAGCAAGACATACCTGTGCTTTAACAAGAGATTGAAAAGGATTGTTGAAAGTGATAATGTCAAGGTTGATGAAAGCAAGGAGAGACCTTCCATGTCTTGTGGATATGAATCAGATGATCAAAATAAATATCCAAATAAAGGAAAGAAGGTTTCAACTTAAACTTAGATTCAGATTTGCCCAGAGAATCCAGTGACTCAAGAAGCTAGTGCAAATGTTAATGAACAAGTCCAAGAATTAGAAGTTCAAAAAGATCCCAAAACTCCTAGATATGTAAGGTTGAATCATTCTAAAGATCAGATCATAGGAGATAAAAATAAAGGTGTTCAAACTAGAAGAAAAATTGCTAAAGAACAAGTGGAGTATTGTTTGATTTCAAAGATTGAACTAAAATTAGTGAATGAATCTTTTTAATGATGAATGTTGGGTAAAAGCAATGGAAGAAGAATTAATGCAAATTGAAAAGAATCATACTTGCGATCTTGTTCCTAGACCTAAAAATAAAAATATAATTGGAACTAATTGGGTCTTCTGGAATAAATTGAATGAAGATGGTGAAGTTGTGGGAAACATAGCAAGATTGGTGTGCAAAGGTTATTCTCAAGTAGAGGGAATTGATTTTGAAGAAACTTTTTCTCTAGTGGCAAGAATCGAAGTAGTCAGATTATTTCTTGCCTTTGCTTCTTACAAAGATTTCAAAGTTTACCAAATGGATGTCAAGTCAGCATTCCTGAATGGAGAGTTGGAAGAAGAAGTCTATATTGAGCAACTGGAAAGATTCCAACTATCTGATCAAGGAGATATGGTCTGTAGATTAAGGAAAGCATTGTATGGACTTAAACAAGCCCCAAGATCCTAGTATGCAAGATTAGATAAGTATTTGCTAAAGTTAGGTTTTAGCAAAGGCACATAAAACAATAATATTTATTTCAAAATTGATCGTGAACACATCTTGATTGTTGAGGTATTTGTTGATGATATCATCTTTGGTGGAAATGAGAGAATGTGTAAAAAATTTGCTGATTAGATGCAAAGTGAATTTGAGATGTCCATATTTGGTGAAATGAATTTCTTCTTAGGTCTACAAATCATTCAGTCAGATAAGGGCATCTTCATATCTCAGTCTAAGTATGTGAAAGAGTTGTTGAAAAACTATGGAATGGAGTATCCAAAACTAGTGAGTACACCTATCATAACCGGATGCAAGTTGAGTAAAGATGATGATTCCCTTAAGGTGGATCAGAAAGGTATAGATCAATGATTGGGGGACTACTTTATCTAACTTAAACCAAACCTGATATTATGAATCCGGTTGGCCTTGTTACTAGATTTCAAGCTAATCCTAGAGAATCTCATGTTGTAGTAGTCAAAAGAATTTTTAGATATCTGAAGGGGACATTTGATTATGGCTTATGGTATCCTAAGGATGATGATTTCACTCTTCATACATATACAGATGCTAATTGGGTAGGAGATGTGGATGAAAAGAAGAGTACTAGTGGTGGTACATTTTTCTTGGGAAAGGATTGGTTTCTTGGTTGAGCAAAAAGTAGGAGGCAATATCTTTGTCTACTATAGATGTAGACTATATAGTAGCAACAAGTAATTGTACTCAAGTTTTGGGGATGAAGCAAATGTTGAAGGATATCAGAATTGTGTTTGAAGAGCATGTTACAATCTTCTATGATAATGCTATTGGAATTAGTCCAAACAACTGAGAGAGGGGGGTGAATAAGTTGTCCCTCAAATATTAATCTTTTCTACTTTTATCCTTCTTTTACAACTTTCAATCAAATAAACATTTAAGCATGAATCAATAACACAAGAGTAAAAATAGATTGAACACATAACACAAGAATGTTTATGTGGAAACTTGGTTAAGGGAAAACCATGGTGGGAGTTAGCCCACAAGATTCTTACCTTGTTAAAAGTACTTAAATGAAAAGAGAAGGCACATGCCTTCGGGCTCACTGCCCAGAGCTCACTACTCAAGAGAGGCTCACTGCCTATAGAATTTGTGATTAGTACAAAAAGAATTAACTGATAAATAATATCTACTTCATGCCTGGTTCAGTTACAATGAAATGCTTTAATAAACTTCTGCTCTACCCCATATACTTCTTCTCTAATTCTTCATCCTTGACATTTCTTGTTCTTCTGCTTCTCCTTTTCTCTTCTCTACCTTTGATCCCTTCTTTTGATTTTATTGTTTTCACACAAGGATGATTTTCCACACTTCAACTACACACCTTTATATGCTTCATCAACCTTGGAATAAACATCAAGATTGGCTAGACTTAATGCAGATCACTATACTGTCAGCCAAACATAGTTGAGACTTGAATCTACCTCCAGCAGTATGCCACACTCTAGAGAATTTCTCTTAGATCATCCGCAACATACTTGAATCATTCGGTCAGCCAAGACTGGGAAGAACATCAACACCAAGAGGGAAATCTTCAATAGGGAGTTCAAACTTCAATGCGGACCTCCAACATAGCAGTCACGTGATCCAAAGACCTCCACAAGCACATTGAATTTAACAAAAATATTTGCACTCCTCCAAGTCATTAGAAACACTTGCATCTTTCTCTAGAACCTCAAGAACACTATCTGTCATGACTGTCACATCAGAAAGATTGCTTGCATACCTCCAAACCATGAACCACTTAAATGGATGATATACATTGACTTCCAAAACATGCCTCTAGATCTGTAGATCATCACTTGACATATTCGGAACAATCTAGACCTCTTTCCTGGTACTTTGTCTCTTTTGAACACTGCAAAACTGGTTCAACTCAAATGGCCATAGCTTTTTTAAATCTTCATATGAACCCTTCAAAACTTAACTAGAACTTCTTTAGACAATCCTCTACTCAGCCATATGGTCCACATACATTGATCCTCATTAATTTTCTCAATATCCTCAACAATCCAGTCTTCTATATAGGAAGCAAAATAGGATATAGTTGACACTAATGGAAACAAGGATATGTTGACATTAATGACAACACCGCTTATGCACATATTTACAACAATCTCCCCCTTTGTCATTGATGGCAACATATAATGTGAAAATTTGATTTGACCATCAGGACAAGACCTTCTCCTTCTTTCTCTTATTACTTCTGCAATCACTTTCTTCACTGCTCCCCCTTTCAACAACAACTAGTTTTTCACATGAACTTCTCTCCCCTTTGACATCAATGGCAAAGGGAACATATTTACAATCTTTTCCAATCCCAAAATTTTGATACCGACTACTTCCGTTGAGTAGTATCTCCTTAACATCAATCTAGATCACAAGATATGACTATGAACTCCACCAGACTGATGCACCTTAGTGCAACTTAGTTCTGATCAAGAGGGGTAATGACCCCTAACTTCTCTCTAAGATACTCAAAAGTATTCTTGGGAAGAGTCTTCGTGAAAATATTTGCAATCTGATCCTTTGAAGATATAAATTCCAACTTGACTTCATTCTCATTTACCTTCTCTCTTAAGAAATGAAACTTGATGGATACATGCTTTGTCTTTGAATGCAACACCAGATTCTTTGAGATACTTATTGCAGTTGAATTATCACATAAGATTGTGACAATCTTCTCAAACATAACTATGATGTCCTTCAACATTTGTTTCATCCACAAAACTTGAGTACAATTGTTTGCTACTGCTATATACTCCACCTCTGTTGTAGATAGGGAAATTGCCTCTTGCTTTTTGCTTAGCCAAGAAACAAATCTACTTCCCAAGAATATTTTACCACCACTAGTGCTTTTTCTGTCATCCACATCGCTTGTCCAATTAGCATCTATATAAGCATGTAGAGTGAAGTCATTATCCTTTGGATACCATAATCCATAATCAATTGTCCCTTTGAGATATCTAAAAATTCTCTTGACTACTACAACATGGGATTCTTTAGGATCAGCTTGGAATCTAGTGACAAGTCCAACTGCATTCATGATATCAGGTCTAGTCTTAGTCAAATAGAGTAGTCCTCTAATCATTGATCTATATATTTAATAATTTGCCTTAGGGGAGTCATCATCATTACTCAACTTGCATTCGGTTACCATAGGTGTACTTACTGCCTTTGAGTCTTCCATTCCAAACTTCTTCAACAATTCTCTCACATACTTGGACTGAGATATGAAGATACCCCTATCTGACTGAGTGATTTACAGACCTAAAATGAAATTCATCTCACCAAACATGGGCATCTCAAATTCACTTTACATTTGATCAGCAAATGTTTTGTACATGCTCTCATTTCCACCAAAAGTGATATGATCAACAAATACTTTAACAATTATAATGTTCTCATGATCAATCTTGAAGTAAAGATTATTGTTAGTAGTGCCTTTGATGTATCCTAGCTTTAATAGATACTTATCTAATCTTGCATACTAGGCTCTTGGGGCTTGTCTAAGTCCATATAATGCTTTCCTCAACCTACAGACCATATCTTTTTGATTAGACAACTAAAATGCTTCCGGTTGCTCAATATAGACTTCTTCTAGTTCTCCCTTTAGGAATGTTGACTTGACATCCATCTGATAAACCTTGAAATCTTTATAAGCAGAAAATGCAAGAAATAATCTCACTGCCTCTATTCTTGCCATCAGAGAAAAAGTTTCTTCAAAATCAATTCCTTCCACTTGAGAATATCCTTTCCACTCTAACCTTGCTTTGTTTCTTACAACTTCACCCTCTTCATTTAGTTTTTTCGGAAAGACCCATTTAGTTCCAATCACATTTTTGTACTTATGTCTAGAAACAAGATCCGAGGTGTGATTCTTTTCAATTTGCATTAATTCTTTTTCCATTGCTTTTACCTAGTTTTCATCATTGTAGGCTTCACTTACTAATTTTGGTTCAATCTTTGAAATCAAACAAATCTCTTCTTGATCTTTAAAAAATCCTTTTCTAGTTCCAACACCTTTATTTTTGTCTCCTATGTTCTGATTTTTAGGATGATTCATTCTTACATACCTAGGAGTTTTGAGATTAGATTGAACCTCTATTTCTTGAACTTGTTCCTCAACTTCTTCATTATCCTCTTAAGTTACTGAGCTTTCTGAATCAATCTCCATCTGAGTCTGGCTTTGAGTTTGCCTTCCTTGACTTGGATTTTCATCTTGATCATCTAAATCATATCCACAAGACCTTGAATGTTCTTCTTTTCTCTCATCAACTCTGACATTAACACTTTCAACAATATTTTTCAACCTCGCACTGATATGCTTTGGTTTGAGTAGGGTAGCCCAGAAAAATTCCATCATCACTTCTTGTTTCAAACTTCAAGATCCTCATCTCTTTTGATATAGCATTTACTATTAAAAACATTGAAATATCTTATAGTAGGAGGATGACCAAACAAGAGTTCATGAGGAGTCTTACAAGAATTACCTTTGATCTGCACCCTGTTGAGAGTGTAGATAGTAGTGCTCAGAGCTTCTCTCCAATAAACTTGTGGAACATTTGTTTCCATCATCATGGTCCTAGCAGCTTCTTGAATGGTCTGGTTCTTTCTTTCCACCACTCCATTTTTCTGAGGAGTTATAGGAGTAGATAACTATATTTTAATTCCATGTTTTTTACATAATGTATCAAACTCACCAGAGTTAAACTCTCCACCTATGTTAGATCTCAAACACTTTACCTTCACACCAATCTCATTTTCCACCATAGCTTTGAACACTTTGAATTTCTCAAGAGATTCTATTTTTTCCTTTATTAAGGTTACCCACATCATCTAGGAGTAATAATCAATCAGCAACATAAAATATCTATCTCCATGCACACTCCTAATTCTAGTAGGACCACATAGATCAGTATGCACAAGTTCAAATCGCCCACTTCAAAATTGTTCTTTACTTTTGAATGATGTTTTGTTCTATTTACCCAATTGACATTCTCTACACATGCTATCAGGTTTCACAAGTCTTGGAAGATCTCTCATAGCCCAAGTAGAACTTCTTTTGACAATGTTATCAAAATTCACATGACACATTCTCCTATGTCACAACCAGCGTTCATCTATCTGTGCAATTAAACAACTTTTCCCAAAGCTACTTAATTGAAAAAGGCTCTAGTTTGTGTACCAGATGCAATTTCAGTTCTGGAGCTTTCAAAGATTCTGCATTTACCATCCTTGAATCGAAGATCATAACCCTTGTCAACCAACGCTCCAACACTGAGAAGATTATGCTTTAGTCCTTCCACATACAGAACATCATTTGTGTTGTTCTTACCATCAAAACAGATGGATCCTCTGCCACAGATTCTACTAGCTGAGTTATTTCCAAATTTCACAAATCTTCCTTCATAATTTTCAATGCTTACAAACTTACTTTTATCACCAGTCATATGATGAGAACATCCACTATCAATCACCCATTCATCCTTTTCAACAACCTGAGTAGCCAAGGCACTTTCCATATTTACATAGCTATCAGAATCAGTAGACACCAGATCTTCTTCTTTGCTAGCAATGAATACCCAATCATCTTCAGTGGCTCCTCCATGATCAGATTCATCATCTATGACTCCTTCTTCTCTAGCCTTTTGGACATAGTAACAATTCTTCTTACCTTGATATCTATTAGGGTTTGGTTTTGAAAACCTCTTTGGACATCTTGAGACAAAATGACCAATCTTATTACAAGAAAAACATTTGAATGGGAGCTTTCCTTCATACTTACCAAATCCTCTTGGCATTCTTTTGGCAATAAGAGCTTCAAGATCTACAGTTTCAATTTCATCATCTTCAAGATCCTTCCTTGCCTTCCCAAATTTGTTTGACCTTGCTGAAGAGTTTTCACCTGGGTCATATCTTTGTTTTCCATATGCACTAGCCTTAAATGTACATTCAGACTTAGGAAGAGAATCACCAAACTTACTTAATTCAAAAGCTGAAATTTTGCCAACCAACTGATCTCTTGTAACTTTTGAGACAGTCCTTATTTCTTCTATAGCAGCAACCTTATGTTTGTATGAATCAGGTAATGATATCACTTTTGCAACAATTTATGATTCTTCCAAAGTTCCACTAGCACACCTGATACCAGACACAAGATCATTTATCTTTTGCATGTAAATTGTGATGTTTTCATCTTCACTCATCCTCAAATTTTCAAATTTTCCTCTCAGACTTTGTAGATTGGCACATTTGACATATTCATCACCTTCATAAAGATTCCCTAATTTCTTCTAGATTTCATGAGCAGTTTTTAGTCCAAAGACATTTGACATTTCTGAATTAGTCAGGGCACTCAATAAGGCTTCTTTAGCTGGAAGGTTATTTTTTGCATTTTTGACTTGATCTGGAGTGGAAGGACCTTTCTCTAGAGGTTTATACTCATATTTGGTTATCACCCAATAAGCATCATCCATGCATTGTAAATGGCATTGCATTCGACTCTTCCAAACAGAGTAATTTGTTTCGTCGAATCTCAGACTATCCTTCTTGTAAGTTGACATCCTGGATCTCCTTGACCAGTTTAGATTCTATTAGAGGAACCTTGATCTGATACCAATTGTTGGAATTAGTCTAGACAACTAAGAGAGGGGGTGAATCATTTGTCCCTCAAATATTAATCTTTTCTACTTTTAACCTTCTTTTACAACTTTCAATTAAATAAACATTTAAGCATGAATCAATAACACAAGAGAAGAAATAGATTGAACACACATAACACCAAAATTTTTACATGGAAACCTGGTTAAGGGAAAACCATGATGGGTGTTAGCCCACAAGATTTGTACCCTATTAAAAGTACTTAAATGAAAAGAGAAGGTACATGCCTTCGAGCTCACTACCTAGAGCTCACTGCTCAAGAAAGGCTTTGTGATTAGTATAGAAAGAATTAATTGATAAATAGCATCTACTTCATGCCTAGTTCAGTTACAATGAAATGCTTTCATAAACTTCTTCTCTGCCCCATTACTTCTTCTGTAATTCTTCATCCTTGACATCTCTTGTTCTTCTACTTCTCCTCTGCTCTACCCTGCCTTTGATCCTTTCTTTTGATTTTATTATTTTCGCACAAGGATGATTTTCCACACTTCAACTACACACCTTTATATGCTTCATCAACCTTAGAATAAACATCAAGGTCAGCTAGACTTAATTTGGATCACTATACTGTCGGCCAAACATATTTGAGACTTGAATCTACCTCCAGCAACATGCCACACTCTAGAGAATTGTTCTTAGATCATCCGCAACATACTTGAATCATCCAGTCGGCCAAGACTGGGAAGAACATCAACACCAAGAGGGAAATCTTCAATAGCAAGCTCAAACTTCAATATGAACCTCCAACATAGCAGTCACATGATCCAGAGACCTCCACAAGCACATTGAATTAAACAAAAACATCTGCACTCCTCCAAGTCATCAGAATCACTTGCATCTTTCTCTGGAACCTTAAGAACACTATCTGTCATGACTATCACATTAGAAAGATTGCTTACGGAGCTCTAAACCATGAACCACTTGAATGGATGATACACACTAACTTTCAAAACATGCCTTTAGATTCACAGATCATCACTTGACATATCCAGAACAATCCAGACCTCTTTCCTGTCACTCTATCTCTTCTAAACACTACAAAATTGGTTCAACTTAGATGGCCATATCTTTTTTAAATCTTCATACTAACCCTTCAAAACTTAACTGGAGCTTCTTCAGATAATCCTCTACTCAGCCATATGGTCAGCATACATTGATCCTCATTAATTTTCTCAATATCCTCAACAATCTAGTCTTCTATACAGTCAGCAAAATAGGATATAGTTGACACTAATGACAACAAGGATATGCTGAGATCATTGACAACACTACTTAGGCACATATTTGCAACAAATACAAGTGCAATAAACATATCAAAGAATCTGGTGTTGCATTCAAAGACAAAGCAAATATCCATCAAGTTTCACTTTTGAGAGAGAAGGTAAATAAGAATGAAGTCAGATTGGAGTTTGTTTCTTCAAAGGATTAGATTGTTGATATCTTCACTAAGCCTCTACCTAAGGAAACTTTTGAGTATCTCAGAGTGAAGCTAGGGGTTATTGCCCTTCCTATTCAGAACTAAGGTGCACTAGTGTTCATCAATTCGGTTGAACTCAGAGTCATATCTTATGATTCAGATTGGTGTTAAGGGGATGCTACTTAGGGGGAGTAGTCAATATGTTAATTTGGGAGTTTCGTTTGGTTTTATCTAAGAAACAAAAAGGGGGAGAGATGATTGCAAATATGTGCCCTTTGCCATTGATGTCAAAGGGGGAGAGAAGTCATGTGAAAAACTTGGAAGTAGTTGCTGGTGAAAGGGGTAATAGTGAAGAAAGTTGTTGTAAGTGTGATAAGAGAAAGGGGAGAAGTCCTCATCTTGATGGTTGAATCAACTTTAAACATCATATGTTTCCATCAATGAAAAATGGGGAGATTGTTGCAAATAGGTGCCTATGATGTGTTGTCATTGATGTCAACATATATCTTTGTCAGAGATAGTGAAGACAATGCAGTTCAATAAAGTACATTGCTCTACATTCCTAGTGAGACAAAGATGGATTAAAGGGATTTGTAGAGGATTGTATGAAGTTTCTTAAGTTAAGACTTGGGAGGTCTGCATGGAGGATTGGTGAAGTTATGGTCATCTGAGTAGAAACAGGTTTTACAGTTATTTAGAGGTAACAGAGTGACAAGAATTTGGTCTAGATTGCTCCGCATTAGAATATTCTAGTCTATGGTTCTAGAGGTATGTTTGGGATGTTGGTGTGTATCCTCAACTCAAGTGGTTCATGGTTTCAAGGTTCGCAAGCAATCTTTCTAGTGTGACAATCATGACAGTTAGTTTTCTTAAGTTCCCGTATGAAGATGCAAGTGATTCTAGTGATTCGAGGTGGTACGATTGTTCTTGTTGATTTCATTGTGCTTGTGGAGGTCTCTAGATTGTATGCCTATTGTGTTTGTGGTTTGCATTAAGGATCGAGCTAAGTATGATCATTCTAATAGGTTATGCAATCCAGATATGGTGATCTGATAATGAGTACAGAGACGTATGCATTACTTTGGCCAAAGATTCAATATAAAATAGACATTCTCAATGAACGTTGTCATAATGTCCACCCACCCTCCAACTTCACTTGGATACTATCACATCCTACAGTATGACTTGGTCAACTAGGTTTAACTATAGAGTTCTATTTAACTCAAATATAGTCTTTTCAACTTAGATAGATTTTCAAGACACCGTCATTTTTCTAAAGACCTTATGGAATGACTATCTACACTTGGGTATCTCCTTGCATCCTTCAAACATGTGAGATCCATGACTTATCGACACTTATAACTTAAGTCTGTTTGCAAACAACCAAATAGGTTTTCTTTTGTATCAAGAATAAACATAAATGGATAGGAAAAATCTCCTTTATGACTAAATATAATTAACAATCATAAATAAGGAAATCACCTTTTCATTATCGATCTAAATAGTTAAGACAAGATGTAACCACAAGGGTAAATTAGATGACTTTACCCGATTGGGTTAATCTAAGGCTTTTGTCTTTCCCTTTTCCATGACAATGGAATAACAAAAAAACTTAATCTTATAAAGTAAGAATATAGGAAGAAAGAGATTATCTTTGAGTCTTATTCCAACTACGAGGTCATTTAAATCTCACAAACGTTGACTAGATTATAGTATACAAGTATACTTTAGTTTAAATAAAGTTAAAGGAACAAATTCAAGTTTAAACTTCTCCTAGTTTTAGTTTGAATTCCAAAAAGATGATGAACTAAATTCTATTTTCTATCCACATGATTTCAATGTTTGAGTCTCTTGCTCTTATAAATAAGCTAAGTCGAAGCAATAGTATACAAGTACTTTCATCTAAACTTGTAGTAATACCATCTCACTCAATGTATCCTTCAAAAGACTTATTTTATGTTTCCATCAACTTTATTTTACTGTCTAAGTTGTTCTACTTATATAAATATAACCAATGAAGTCATTGGAACAATATCAATATCAAAAACCTCTCAATTAACTCAAATACTATATTATATATTCCACTAGTTGTTCACTGTTACTGACTATATGATTTCAGCAAAATAGGAAGCCTCTATCACCCAACAAGTATATTAGACTTGTAGCTTATAAGAACATAAGAATGCAATAACCAAAGAACCCTAAGACTTGCGTAAGTCTGTATTGCTTGTTTTCACTGCTCCACAAAGAAGTCTGTGCAAAAAAATAAGAGTATAAAGTCGTATATAATCTGCTCAGGTAGTATATTATGAAATATATACATACAGAAAAAGAATATGTTTATAATGTTTAAACATAGCATCATCTATATCTAAATATTCCTAAAATATGTCTAAACTTATCCCATGACTTTATCTATGTACAAATAGAAACCATCTTCTAGAGATAACTAACAATAAAGTTTTCTTTTATATCAAGAATAAACATAAATGGATTGGAAAAATCTCCTTTATGACTAAATATAATTAACAATCATAAATAAGGAAATCACCTTTTCATTATCGATCTAAATAGTTAAGACAAGATGTAACCACAAGGGTAAATTAGATGACTTTACCCGATTGGGTTAATCTAAGGCTTTTGTCTTTCCCTTTTCCATGACAATGGAATAACAAAAAAACTTAATCTTATAAAGTAAGAATATAGCAAGAAAGAGATTATCTTTGAGTCTTATTCCAACTACGAGGTCATTTAAATCTCACAAACGTTGACTAGATTATAGTATACAAGTATACTTTAGTTTAAATAAAGTTAAAGGAACAAATTCAAGTTTAAACTTCTCCTAGTTTTAGTTTGAATTCCAAAAAGATGATGAACTAAATTCTATTTTCTATCCACATGATTTCAATGTTTGAGTCTCTTGCTCTTATAAATAAGCTAAGTCGAAGCAATAGTATACAAGTACTTTCATCTAAACTTGTAGTAATACCATCTCACTCAATGTATCCTTCAAAAGACTTATTTTATGTTTCCATCAACTTTATTTTACTGTCTAATTTGTTCTACTTATATAAATATAACCAATGAAGTCATTGGAACAATATCAATATCAAAAACCTCTCAATTAACTCAAATACTATATTATATATTCCACTAGTTGTTCACTGTTACTGACTATATGATTTCAGCAAAATAGGAAGCCTCTATCACCCAACAAGTATATTAGACTTGTAGCTTATAAGAACATAAGAATGCAATAACCAAAGAACCCTAAGACTTGCGTAAGTCTGTATTGCTTGTTTTCACTGCTCCACAAAGAAGTCTGTGCAAAAAAATAAGAGTATAAAGTCGTATATAATCTGCTCAGGTAGTATATTATGAAATATATACATACAGAAAAAGAATATGTTTATAATGTTTAAACATAGCATCATCTATATCTAAATATTCCTAAAATCTGTCTAAACTTATCCCATGACTTTATCTATGTACAAATAGAAACCATCTTCTAGAGATAACTAACAATAAAGTTTTCTTTTATATCAAGAATAAACATAAATGGATAGGAAAAATCTCCTTTATGACTAAATATAATTAACAGTCATAAATAAGGAAATCACCTTTTCATTATCAATCTAAATAGTTAAGACAAGATGTAACCACAAGGGTAAATTAGATGACTTTACCCGATTGGGTTAATCTAAGGCTTTTGTCTTTCCCTTTTCCATGACAATGGAATAACAAAAAAATTTAATCTTATAAAGTAAGAATATAGCAAGAAAGAGATTATCTTTGAGTCTTATTCCAACTACGAGGTCATTTAAATCTCACAAACGTTGACTAGATTATAGTATACAAGTATACTTTAGTTTAAATAAAGTTAAAGGAACAAATTCAAGTTTAAACTTCTCCTAGTTTTAGTTTGAATTCCAAAAAGATGATGAACTAAATTCTATTTTCTATCCACATGATTTCAATGTTTGAGTCTCTTGCTCTTATAAATAAGCTAAGTCGAAGCAATAGTATACAAGTACTTTCATCTAAACTTGTAGTATTACCATCTCACTCAATGTATCCTTAAAAAGACTTATTTTATGTTTCCATCAACTTTATTTTAATGTCTAAGTTGTTCTACTTATATAAATATAACCAATGAAGTCATTGGAACAATATCAATATCAAAAACCTCTCAATTAACTCAAATACTATATTATATATTCCACTAGTTGTTCACTGTTACTGACTATATGATTTCAGCAAAATAGGAAGCCTCTATCACCCAACAAGTATATTAGACTTGTAGCTTATAAGAACATAAGAATGCAATAACCAAAGAACCCTAAGACTTGCGTAAGTCTGTATTGCTTGTTTTCACTGCTCCACAAAGAAGTCTATGCAAAAAAATAAGAGTATAAAGTCGTATATAATCTGCTCGGGTAGTATATTATGAAATATATACATACAGAAAAAGAATATGTTTATAATGTTTAAACATAGCATCATCTATATCTAAATATTCCTAAAATCTGTCTAAACTTATCCCATGACTTTATCTATGTACAAATAGAAACCATCTTCTAGAGATAACTAACAATAAAGTTTTCTTTTATATCAAGAATAAACATAAATGGATAGGAAAAATCTCCTTTATGACTAAATATAATTAACAATCATAAATAAGGAAATCACCTTTTCATTATCGATCTAAATAGTTAAGACAAGATGTAACCACAAGGGTAAATTAGATGACTTTACCCGATTGGGTTAATCTAAGGCTTTTGTCTTTTCCTTTTCCATGACAATGGAATAACAAAAAAACTTAATCTTATAAAGTAAGAATATAGCAAGAAAGAGATTATCTTTGAGTCTTATTCCAACTACGAGGTCATTTAAATCTCACAAACGTTGACTAGATTATAGTATACAAGTATACTTTAGTTTAAATAAAGTTAAAGGAACAAATTCAAGTTTAAACTTCTCCTAGTTTTAGTTTGAATTCCAAAAAGATGATGAACTAAATTCTATTTTCTATCCACATGATTTCAATGTTTGAGTCTCTTGCTCTTATAAATAAGCTAAGTCGAAGCAATAGTATACAAGTACTTTCATCTAAACTTGTAGTATTACCATCTCACTCAATGTATCCTTAAAAAGACTTATTTTATGTTTCCATCAACTTTATTTTACTATCTAAGTTGTTCTACTTATATAAATATAACCAATGAAGTCATTGGAACAATATCAATATCAAAAACCTCTCAATTAACTCAAATACTATATTATATATTCCACTAGTTGTTCACTGTTACTGACTATATGATTTCAGCAAAATAGGAAGCCTCTATCACCCAACAAGTATATTAGACTTGTAGCTTATAAGAACATAAGAATGCAATAACCAAAGAACCCTAAGACTTGCGTAAGTCTGTATTGCTTGTTTTCACTGCTCCACAAAGAAGTCTATGCAAAAAAATAAGAGTATAAAGTCGTATATAATCTGCTCGGGTAGTATATTATGAAATATATACATACAGAAAAAGAATATGTTTATAATGTTTAAACATAGCATCATCTATATCTAAATATTCCTAAAATCTGTCTAAACTTATCCCATGACTTTATCTATGTACAAATAGAAACCATCTTCTAGAGATAACTAACAATAAAGTTTTCTTTTATATCAAGAATAAACATAAATGGATAGGAAAAATCTCCTTTATGACTAAATATAATTAACAATCATAAATAAGGAAATCACCTTTTCATTATCGATCTAAATAGTTAAGACAAGATGTAACCACAAGGGTAAATTAGATGACTTTACCCGATTGGGTTAATCTAAGGCTTTTGTCTTTCCCCTTTCCATGACAATGGAATAACAAAAAAACTTAATCTTATAAAGTAAGAATATAGCAAGAAAGAGATTATCTTTGAGTCTTATTCCAACTACGAGGTCATTTAAATCTCACAAACGTTGACTAGATTATAGTATACAAGTATACTTTAGTTTAAATAAAGTTAAAGGAACAAATTCAAGTTTAAACTTCTCCTAGTTTTAGTTTGAATTCCAAAAAGATGATGAACTAAATTCTATTTTCTATCCACATGATTTCAATGTTTGAGTCTCTTGCTCTTATAAATAAGCTAAGTCGAAGCAATAGTATACAAGTACTTTCATCTAAACTTGTAGTAATACCATCTCACTCAATGTATCCTTCAAAAGACTTATTTTATGTTTCCATCAACTTTATTTTATTGTCTAAGTTGTTCTACTTATATAAATATAACCAATGAAGTCATTGGAACAATATCAATATCAAAAACCTCTCAATTAACTCAAATACTATATTATATATTCCACTAGTTGTTCACTGTTACTGACTATATGATTTCAGCAAAATAGGAAGCCTCTATCACCCAACAAGTATATTAGACTTGTAGCTTATAAGAACATAAGAATGCAATAACCAAAGAACCCTAAGACTTGCGTAAGTCTGTATTGCTTGTTTTCACTGCTCCACAAAGAAGTCTATGCAAAAAAATAAGAGTATAAAGTCGTATATAATCTGCTCGGGTAGTATATTATGAAATATATACATACAGAAAAAGAATATGTTTATAATGTTTAAACATAGCATCATCTATATCTAAATATTCCTAAAATCTGTCTAAACTTATCCCATGACTTTATCTATGTACAAATAGAAACCATCTTCTAGAGATAACTAACAATAAAGTTTTCTTTCAGACAAAACCTTTTCTACAGGAACACCATGCCCTTTTTCACCGTGAGGAACAAAATACTAATCTATGCTAACATTCTTTATATAAATGTATCAGCCATTAAAATTATACTATGACTAGCGACTATTATATAGATGATAACACCGACTCTAAGTTCTTAGCAAAAGAAAGGTTATATTATTAACTAGAAATAATAAGATGAGCAACATTGACCAAGAGTTCTCTAATGCAAGTAAAGCTTCTAATATACTTAGCTATGGTCTATAACTACCAACATTTCATAGGGAATGCCTACGTTCTCTAAAATTAATTATTGATATATAGTAGTTTCTAGTAACCTAATTTGCAATAAGAGAATCATGAGGAATATAGACAATTCATACTTGAGAAAACTAGTGACACTTAGACTTTGTTGACCTGCACTTCAACTTCTTGAGCTAATTCCCATCTAAGAAATGATCCGTTCTTAGATATTGATTTTCCTTATAACTTATAGTGTTTATCAACTGAGATAACTAACCTTCACTATTCTGAGATTTTCCTTCTCTCGACTCTCTTCATGCTCTCCTAAACTCTGCTCCCAAAATTGATCTTTTTGAATCTCTATTATCACCAAAAACGACCACCTCTCTTACCTCTCTGCCTGACTCTACTAATGAGTCGTTCCCTACCATAATGATCCATGACTCTCTATCATAAAGACACCACTCTTAAAATAGTTAATCAATTCAAAAAGCCATGAGTATCTCCACTAAATTATCTCGCGAAGGCTCTTAGTTGGACATGCAAAGTTAGAGGAGTACGTGGTTAATAATTACCACTCCTCACACAACAACAACTCTCTCTCAAAATAATTCAATGTTATTGAAGATGGCTATTAATGGATGCTTCATTATAATGGAGGTCATTAACAATTAACCTACTATCAAACCTATTCTAACAATTCAAATTTCTACATATAATAACAGTCTATGGACATAGATATTAATATCAATAGGAATAACAACAATATTTTTACATAAACTTATACACAAATGTGAATGGGTTAAGTTCATCTCACCTTCAAGAACTAAAAGAAAAAATCATCAATTTCATTTTGACAACAAATAAAATATTTGATGTTATAGCTATAACATGAAACACACTAACATTTCTTCCAAACTGTTGATTGTTTTCAATTCCCAACCTAATTCTTGCAGCAAATCTATAAAATAGCCACTTATTAATGATTGATCTGCCTTGAGGGATTGGCCAATGAATAGAAGATTTTGGAGAGAAAGATTTCTCAATCCCCCTTTTCTACCATTGCACTTTTGGCTCTGTGAAACCAAGGAGGGTGTTCCTTTGTAGATGGATTTATTTCTAATTCTCTAGTTATTTCTCCTTAACTGATGTCTTCTTTTCTTGGGGAAAACAATGTTCTACTCAAATGGATGGAGTTTTCATGAGATATTAGCTTGTCAACACTATTCCTATCACAGATACATTCCTCATAAATTGCTTGAAAGAATGTATGATAAACTAAAGGAATGAGCTAGATTCTTTAAGCTCTTATCATATTCTTTGCAGAGGAACATCCAAAACTTAACTTAATCAAAATAAATACCCTAAAAGCCTATTGCTAGAAAGGAAAATATTTGGGTTGATTTTAAAATATTTTGAGGATAATCAAAGGGGTATATATTCAATATAGTATCCATGAATAGAACAGTGCCTATCCAAGGGCCAAAGAGTCAAAAATATTAAAATGATAAAAACTAAATAGGTTGTGATGTAACAAACCTTAGTTTACTGTAAAGGTA
Organism: Cunninghamia lanceolata; assembly: GCA_027924645.1. Taxonomy (NCBI): domain Eukaryota; kingdom Viridiplantae; phylum Streptophyta; class Pinopsida; order Cupressales; family Cupressaceae; genus Cunninghamia; species Cunninghamia lanceolata. The sequence continues at coordinate 24,114,653 of BSBN01000078.1, forward strand.
TAACAATGCCTTACATTGAAGATACACTACTAGTTTTGGAGTCAACCATACTTAGTTATCCCTATAAACCATAATCACATTTGATATTTTCTAATAGTAATTTTATATTACTACTTGAGTAAATGCCATAAGAAAAATATGCCAGCATAGGAAAGACTATGATGATGAATAAAAATTATCCTTAACCAAATATATATTCATAATGTGAAACTATATATATGAAGTAGGAGACAGTATACTCCAAGACTCAACAAGATTTATAAAATAAACTGTTCAGTAACTTGCATCATAGCCTTCGATAGTTCTATCAAAAAATCAAAAGAGACTCAAAATGGAAACCTAAAAATAGACAACTAATTCTATTAGCAGAAAACAAAATTATTTACAACTATTCCTTGACTAGATTGATCCCTATTTTAGACTAAGTCTGAAAACATGACCTCAAACCAATGCTTTTTCATAAGCCCTGAATTCCCTTTTATAGAGATAAGGGAGCAACAAGCTTCAGGCTTATGACAAAATAAGTAACAACTATTTTGTAACCAACAGATGCATCTGCAAGAAGAGGCTGGTGTAACCACTTCATAACTGTATGATCTATTTCTATGTTGGTGGGAAAAAGAGTCAGACCTTTGATGATGGATGCATTGTTGGAGGCCATTAGAGACATGCACTCCTCAAATGCTATCAAAGTGTTTAATTAGAGTCTTTATTGCTCTGCCTTTTCAAACCGCACACCAAGGGATGATAAAACATGCAAGGAACAATATCAAAAGGAAACCCAGGATGACAGAATCGCCTTCACTATTTCTAGGTTCCATTGATGAGTGCTAATTTGCACCCATGCGATACATCTTTTTACCTCACTTTTTCTCCTTTCTGAGTACATCTTTCCTAATGTCTGCACCCAAATAAGTTAGCAAGATCGTTCTAGTTAATGATTAATTGAGATAGATTACTTAAGATTATAATTTTTGATTGAGTAACTAATGTGCATGGAATTGTTGGAAAAATGCAGAACTTCTATCTTTTTGAATCAACAGAAGTAGATGCGAGGAACAACAATTTTGTGCATCTCCAGAGATAGTCTTCAATGATCTCTGGAGACAATACCAGAGTACAATGACACATGAAGATTTGAAGTACTGAGGAAAGCATCTCTGGAGCTAAACAAAGGAAGTTACAGACATCTCTGGAGCGAACAAAGGAAGCTACAAACATCTTCCGAGCTACGGAGATATCTCTGGAGCTACGAAGATATCTCTAGAGCTACGAAGATATCTCTGGAGCTACAGAGATATCTCTAGAGCTACAGACATATCTCCAGAGCTGCAGACAGGAACAGTTATCTCCAGCGTCTCCTGAGAGTAGGGCATATTTCCAACATAAGCTATCGATCAGGCACTCTCAGCAGTGATCTTAACACCCCTCATTTCACTCAAATCATCACCTAAGTAGTGAAGGGTAATCTTTAGTTAAACTATTGGAGTTTTATCTTTTCAAAGTTTTTACATAAGTTATGGATGGAACTAATCCAATATCCACATTTTCAGGGCCTCGGTGCCCAAATGTCCTCGATGCCCAAATGTATTAACACTCAAACTTAGAATTCTTTGTGGACTTCTGTTCCACTCAGTCTTCTTTTATTGCAAGATTATTTTCCATAGTTAGATAGCTAGTGTAATAAAGAGATGGATGCCATCTCATAGAGGAACTGGTAGATAAGATTAGTGATCAGTCATCATTCTTTTTGATATATACTTGTAGAAATAGCATAAGATATATACAATGATTGAATTATTCTGATTCATGGTAATCTCAGTTCTGTGATAGCAATATTTTTATGAATGCAAAGTGAATGAATTGGACTAGATCTAGTTGTGATATTCTTTTGTGCTAATCTTTCTACTGTAGCCTTCAGCCCTAAGGGTGTGGAGGAAGGGCCCACTCTCACCACACAGGCGGAAGGATAGTACCATTGTTTTATTACTTTAGATTTTGCTGTGAAAAGTATTTATTGATTTTGATAGATAGATACATGTTACTATTTTCAAGATTGATTTAAGTAATTTCATATTTTATTCTATTTTAGCATTTCTTGAATTCATTTAGTAAGTAGATAGGTTAATCTTTTCAAATTAGTAGAAGCAGTTTAGATTAGTTAGGAAAATTGAGAACTGTAGAATCCCTAGTTGCAAACAGCCAAGGACACAACCCCTAGATTATTGACATCTGAAAATAGATTAAATGATGAGATACAATGACATCTCACCATTTTTCATGCCATTGCTAGGGATGTATTGTGTTAATTAGAGAAACTGAGTTAAAATAGTTTTTAGGATTGATTTGTATGGTTAGAGCTAGAGATTTGAAAGGAAGATATATAAAGCAGACACCCGAACAACAAGCTTGTCTAAATGGATCTTCCAACACACAAGGTCAAGTACAAAATAAATTAGTTAGCCAACCACCTTTACCAACTCATCCTATACCAAACCCACAGAATAAATAGGGAGCAACTATTTACATGATAGAGAAAGAAAATCTAGCTGGAATTAATGCTATATATTCAAATAATCTCCAACTACGTTCTAGGAAAGCATTCCCAAGACCACCTCCTCCAACTATAGTTGAAGTAACCAATGATGAGGAACCTAAAAATTCATCCACTCAACCTTTAGAGGAGATTACTAACAAAAAAGTGCTAAAAGAATCATCCTTGGACAACTCCGGAGTTGCTCCTAAAAGACTGATTCCAGAGAACATTCCTAAACACAATTCTAACAAGAGCTTCAGAGATACTCCAGGGATAGAAAAACTAGCACCATATCTAGAACAGCTTAAACAATATGTTCCCTAGAAAAATATCTTACAAAAAACAATCCAAACCAACCTAGAATCAAAACTTTTACAAGAAATCAAGCAACTAAACATTGAAATTCCCCTTCGCCAGGCAATCAGAGATGTTCCAGAACTAAATCAGTTCATTAAACAACATTTTATCAAAATGCAGGGTAGGATGAAAAACTTTCCCTCCACAATATAGGTGGAAGGAAAAATGGTAGATCTATTGATGGGAGAAATTCTCCTTCCAAATAATGGAGACCCTGGAAATCATGTCATAATTGTTTTCATCTCAGGGGTAGAAATTTCAAATGTTCTGATTGATTTGGGAGTAGTAATTAATGTGATGACAGTTCACACAATGGACAAATTAGCTCTATCAGGTATCCAATCCACAACTACAATTCTTCAACTTGTTGACCAGTCAGTAGCTTTTCCAAAAGGAGTAATCACTGATGTATCAGTTGTGATAGATTCATGGGAATTTCCAATGGACTTCCTGATATTAGAACCTAGTAACCAGAGAAATGCTTATCCACTGATCTTAGGAAGATAATGGCTGGCTACAGCAATAGCATCTATTGATTATCAAACTGGGGATATGGTCATTTCTAATGGAATAGATCTGAAGAAAATATCTTTGTATCATCCAGCTAAACCCTCAATGCATTATACAGGAAGAGTATGGGTGGATGAGCCCGAGAACAATGACAACAGTGCCTCAGTAGCTATGGTAACCATCAAGGAACGTCTAGGAGAGTTAGAGGAAGAAATATACTATGGTACAATAGAAGACATTAGTCACATCCTAATCAATGAGGATGTGATGGAACTCGCCCAAGACTCTAGGAGAGAACTTCTTACTTCTTCTCATTGTACCCTCACCAACATCATTCCTTGTGGGGAAACCTTTTACAGAGACTTAGCCACTTTCCACATGTTGCTTCCACATTCTTGTCCTCTCAATCCCATGACTCCAATGTGCAGATTAACTACATCTATGGAACAAATCACAAAATAGGTCATGATTCTACCAAGGAAAACACTTAATATCAATACTCAGTTAACAACCAATCAGGAAGAAAAACTCATCCAACTTCTGATTTCCCATTCAACAACCTTTGCATGTGAATACCAAGACATGAAAGGTATACCTCATGAAATCTATACCCATCATATATACATTAAGGATGTTGAACCTGTCAGACAGCCCCAAAGAAGATTGAATCCTGCTTTAAAGGACATTGTCAAAACTGAAATAGAAAAATTACTTCAAGCAGGGTTCATATATCCAATCACAGACAGTCAATGGGTCTCACCCCTTGTCATAGTGCCTAAAAAGAATGGGAAATGGAGGGTGTGTATTTATTATAGAGAACTCAACAAGGCCACAAAGAAGGACTACTCTCCCTTACCATTCATTGACCAAGTACTGGACAACTTTGCTAGGAGAAAGTATTTTTCTTTTCTAGATGGATTCAGTGGGTATAATCATATTGAAGTAGCACCTAAAGATCAGGACAAAACTACCTTCACCTGCTCTTGGGGAACTTTTACTTACAAAGTTCTTCCCTTTAGACTATGCAATGCCCCAGCTACATTTCAAAGACTTGTTTTAGCTATATTTGTTGAACTAGCTAATGAATGCATGGAGGTATATATGGATGACTTTACTATGTATGGGTATAATTTTGAAGAAGCTCTCACAAACCTTGAGAAAGTACTAAAATGTTGTCAAAAAAATCAATTATCCCTTAGCCATGAAAAGTGCTTTATGATGGTAGAGGAAGGAATTGTTTTAAGACACCACATTTTAGAAAAGAGGATCAAAGTGGATCAAAACAAGGTAGAAGTGATCACACAGTTGCCTTCACCTAAAAATCAAATAGATGTTAGAAGTTTTCTAGGTCATGTAAGCTACTACAAGAGATTCATAGAAAATTTCAGCAAAATAGCTGCCCCCTATTTACCCTGCTTAACAAAGACATATAATTTCTATGGACAGAAGAATGTCAATTAGCATTTGAGACCTTGAAAGAGAATCTTACTGTCACACCAATTTTAAAAGGACCTAATTGGACTTTTCCATTTCACATACAGACTGATGCTTCAAATGAGTCCATTGGGGCAGTTTTAGGATAAAAGGAGGAAGGAGAAGGTATGCATGCCATTTATTATATCAGCAAAAACCTTACCCCTACAAAAAGAAATTACACCAGAACTAAAAAAGAATTCTTGGCAATCATCTATGCTATAAACAAATTCAGGCATTACATTATTGGATATAAGATATTTGTGCACACTAATCATGTAGCCATCAAGTACCTAATGAATAAACCAGTAGTAAGTGCAAGGATCATCAGGTGGTTAATGTTATTGCAAGAATTTGATATTACCATAGTTGATAATCTAGGAAAGTTTAATTTGGTTGCTATTTTTTGTCAAGATTGCATAAAGGAGGAGAAAACCAACCAGTGGAGGACAAGTTCCCAGATGAACATCTTTTTTCTATATCCTCTATTGCACCTTGGTTTGCTGACATAGCTAATCTTTTAGCTATAAGCTTGTATCCATCCCATTTTACCTCAAAACAAAGAAAATGCTTAGTTAAAGAATGTTTATCTTACAAATGGTTGAATGGTTTACTATTTAATTGTGGTCTTAATTTCATTCTACGCAGGTGTTTAAAAGCTAATGAGATTTTTGATGTGTTGAGAGCATGTCACGAAGAACCCTCTAGTGGCCATTACTCCTTCCACAACACAGTCCACAAGATCCTCAAAGCTGGTTACTACTGGCCCTCTCTTCATAAGGATACAAAGAAGTATGTGCAGCACTATGACCAGTGCCAAAGGATGGGACAGCCAACCTTTACCCAGGAAATGTTACTGCATCCTCAAGTCATGATGGAACCATTTGAGTAGTGGGGTTTAGACTTTGTGGGACCAATTTCCCCACCATCATTAGGCAAGGAGTACATTCTAGTATGCACAGACTATGTTACAAAATGGGCTGAGGTTCAAGCATTACAATTTGCAAGAGAAGAAAAAGTCGTTGATTTCCTCTACAATAAGGATTTTTTAAGGTTTGGAGCCCCAAGCTCAATAGTTTCAGATAGAGGACCTCAGTTTACTTCACAGGTAATCAAAGCATTCACAGATTTATATCAAGTCAAACATAGAAAATCTTCATCTTACCATCCTCAAGTGAATGGGCAAGTAGAAGTAACCAATAGGGAACTTGAAAATATTCTGACAAGGACAGTAGCAATGAATAGAAAATATTGGACTAGCAGATTACCGGAAGCAGTTTGGGCTTACAAAACCACTTGGAAGTCCACAACAAAGTTCTCACCATATGAATTAGTTTATGAGAAAAAGCCTATTTTGTCTATAGAATTTGAACTCCAGACACTTAAAATTGCATTGGATATTGGTCTACCATTGTCTATAGCTCAACAGAATAGAATTCTTCAGCTCAATGAGTTGGATGAAATTCAAACAGAGGCCATTCAACAAATAGAACTGGTTCAGTATCAAAGGAAGCAATGGCATGAAAAACACATTAAAAGGAGGACATTTCAACAAGGTGATTGGGTTTTTCTTTATGATTCTAAAATCAAGGAGTTCAAAGGGAAATTACAAACTCATTGGATGGGTTCTTATCAAATCAAGGAAGTTTTTGAAAATGGAACAGTATCACTACAACCTATTGATGGAAGCAGAGACACATTTCTAGTAAATGGTCATCGAATCAAGCTCTACAAAAGACCATCTACTAAAGAGGAGTTTCTTAATGATTTGTGTTTTGATATAGGGGACACCTCTTCTATCACAGTGTTAGATTAAAAAAAAAGGAAACTTGAAAACCAGCAAATGGTTGCCTTCTAAAAAAAAAGGAAGGTTAAAAACCATTAAATGGCTGCCTTCTAGATAAAAAAAATAGAGAAAGATGGAAAACTAGTAAATGGCTGTCTTTCTCGACCAAGGGAGTTGAAAACTAGTAAATGGTGGTTCCTTTCTTCAAGAGAGTTGAAAACAATTGAGCTCTAGAGATGATCAGTTGCCAGGAGTTAATCAAATGCACCTCCGGTGCTTCTCAAACCAAATACACCTCCAGTGCTTCTCAAATTAGGAGCACCTCTGGTGCTTCTCCAACCTGGACCACCTCTGGCGCTTCTCAACTAGGAGCACCTCCAGTGCTCTGTCAATAAAGAAGTCAATTTCAAATAATAAGGGAGGGGACCCACCTCTCCAAGCGATAAAGTGGACACATCATGATCAGGTCATCATGACCCATCCTCTACTTTATTACAAGAATAAATTCAATTAGCACGCATAATTGCAGGGGACTTCACAAGGCGGCGCTGACGTCACCCAAGGAACATGGATTCTCGAACCACTCAATACAATGATTGCAAGTCACGTGACAATAGAGTAGTGGACATCACCTCCAGCCACCAAAAGCTACTGATGTGCCACGACACGTGTAGTCTCCAACAATGATGTAGCATCTCTGCCATGTACATCTCCCTCATCATTAAAAGTAATCCAAGTAATTCTATGTTTAATTAATCATTAATAGCAACTGTCTTGTCTTTCTATTTTTGGGTGCTGATGACACAACCTCCTGCCATCATTTCATTTCTAAAAATCACACATGCAACCATCTGTGTTGTACTACCACCTTGCCTCCAAAGTGTCTTGGCATCCTGTCGCATTTATAACTGCCTTGGTACTCTAACTAATTTGCTTAAGCCTAAGATGAGAAACATAATATTCCTCATTCGAAGCTCTGAAGTACCCTGAAGAACAGAGTAAATTGAACAATCCTCCAGAGCCTACAAAACAAATTAAATAGTCTTCCGGAGCCTAGAGAGATAAGAGGAGAGGATAAACTACAGATTGAGGAGGTGAGAAATTAAGCACAGAAGGTGGAACTAATTCAGCAATGGGGGTCAAGAAGAAGTTTGAGCAAGAAAGTGTTGCGGGTCTTCTGGAGGATGAAGCCACAATAAATGTTCTAAGAGCTACAGGATGGTTAGACTTCCTAGAAAAATTTGGAGGGTTTTAGGAAGATGTTGTGGATGAATTCCACATAAATTTAAGGAACAATCAAACAACTGTCAGAGGAGTACAAATCAATTTCTCCTCAGCCACTATCAGCCACATTTCTGGACTTCCCAAACAAGGTGAGAGGTTTTATCACTTGAAAACCTTATACACTGATTTGATTAAAAATTTCTCTATTCGTGGTGAACCTGCTATTCAATTGCATTTGAATAAAAATGAATTCAAAGGAATTCTAAGGTTCACACTCCCAAACCCTTGGGCATCTATTGCCACCTAGTTAATGAAATACTTTATTTGTGATGGTTAATTCTCTCTAGTTTTAGGGCCAATCATGAAAATACTGATTTTTCTAAGACATGGAAATAGACACCCCGAGTATAGCATAAACATTCCCAATTTCCTATATTCTGCCATCAAGGCAACTGCAGAGAAATATCAGTACGATAAGGGTCCCATGAAACATCATGGTATCATCTTTCTTGTAGTTAAACACCACTTCCTGCCTCAGGCCAATGGGGAGGAATTATGGCAAAACTTTCTTGACTAGACTTCCCAGAACAGAGGACTAGAAATGGCACAACCAGGAGGTGAGAGTCCTCCTACCCACCAAGAAGAGGAAACTGAGTCTTCAGCCTCCTCCATAGCTGTTCACAATGGAAAGAAGCCCTCATAGGAGAAAACTTCATCAGCAGCCCCTCTTCCTAACAAAAAGAAGAAAGGCAAAGAAATTGTAGAACCTGCTCCTAAACAAACCCTATATATGACTCAATCAGTTAGGAGAAAGATGACTCTAACTAAGGAATCCTTCCCTAAGGAATTAACAGAGGGAAGGTCAAGATAGAGAATAGAGGGAACCTGGTGGGCTGAAGAACAATCTCATGATTCAGATGAGATCCCTCTGGTCAGGAAGAGGAAACAAAGGGAAGTTTCCCCAGCACCATCATGTGCTCCAAAGAGTGCAATTTCAGAACCATCATGTGCTTCAGAGATAGAACACATACAAACTTTTACTATTTCCTCAGATTCTGAGGAAGAGAGGCCTGCTCTGGAGGCACTTGCCCCACCTTTACTTTGGAGAAGTAAAAGGAAGAGGCATCTCTCATAGGCTGAAAAAGATACTGACCTACTTGATGAGGTACTCCTAGGTTTTAGAGCATGTGAGGATAAGGTTGGGCCTTCATTTGTACCAGCAGAAGGAGAGGACCCTCAGGACAGGTAGTCTGAAAAAGAAGAAGAAATAGGGCAAATGGGTACAGTTGGTAGTACAGGACAGATGGCCATGGAAAACCTTGATGATCAGCCAACAGCCACAAAAATAGCAACAGAAGCAGAAACCTTCTCTCATCCCTCTGATCAAGAGGATGTAGAAATTTCAAAAGAATAGAAATTGATGGTAGAAATTGAAAATTTAAAGAGATTAGTCTGGGGGAAGAATTTGATTATTACTGATCTCAAGAAGGTCAGAGTGGAGGTGGAAATGGAGCAAAAACAAATCATTGCAAATCTACAAATAGAATTCCGAAGCAAAGACAAGATCATCCAAGAGAAAGAGGTAGAATTAGAGGCCCAGAGAATTGAGAAAGAGGTAGAGTTGGAGGTAAAGAAAATTGAGGCAGCCAAACTATTGGAAGAAAAAGAGAAAGAGGCAGCACAGAGTGTTTCTGAGCTCACCAGGGCTAGGACAATAGCCTCACAATAATGGCAGTATTGATTGAGAAAGTACAAAGCCAGGATAGATAGTTAACTCGGGCCAATAACATACTAGATGACCAGGAGGAATATATTCAAGAATTGGTTGTTTCAAGGGCAACCAATGAGAAGGAAATACAAACAGATGCCTATGTGGGTCCAATCCCCATTGACATTCCCAAAGCCCTATTCCATTGGGAGAAGAGGTGTAGAGAATATGAGGCTTCCAAGCCTATCTTGCAATTACAAAGGGCAGTCACTGCCAAAATAGAAAGAATAGCAACTTTGGAAGGAAAAATCATTGAAATGGACTCCATTTCTTCAGAAACTCTATCCTGTAGACCTCCAAGTGCCAGCTATTCCATGTTCTTACAAGAAAGAGTACTGCAGAGGAAATTCTCTTTAGTTCTATCTGACCTGGTTGAAGATACTGAAATAGCTGAGGACACAGCCCCTGGATTATTGACATCTAAAAATAGATTAAAGTTTGCAAGAATGCTCCATCGATTTTGGTCTTTTCATGATCAATTCAAGAAACCTAGTGCTTTCCATAGTAGAGAAGAGATGGAACATTTTGACCCCGGAGTAGAAAATGAGAGAGGTGGTCACCCCTACAAACTTAAGATTATTCATGAGAAAAGTAAAGTTTATATCTAAAATGATGGATAACCATAAGCAGGAATGGATAGGCAGATGGTTCAGGCCCCCTCTAATAATTGAACAACTCCCTGTCTGGGCAAAACAGATGGAAGATGAGAAATTGCAGGATTGGATGAAGCAGGCTGATCAATACAGAGGCAATGGTAATACTAGCCAGACAACCTAGACCACCTATGCATAGCATTATAACTTGACTGACAAGCTGCTTCGCCAGAATAAATCTAGAATGTGAGAAGTAGGAGGACCTGCCAAACCTTAGGTATGGGGGGATGATGAGTGCCAATTTGCACCCATGGAATACATCTTTTTACCTGACTTTTTCTTCTTCCTAAGTACATCTTTCCTAATGTCTGCACCCAAATAAGTTAGCAAGATCGTTCTAGTTAATAATTAATTGAGATAGATTACTTAAGATTATAATTTCTGATTGAGTAACTAATATGCTTGGAATTGTTGGAAAAATGCAAAACTTCTCACTTTTTGAATCAACAAGTGTAGATGCCAAGAATAGAAATTTTGTGCATCTCTAGAGATAGTCTTCAATGATCTCTTGAGACAATACCAGAGTACCATGACACCTAAAGTTTTGAAGTAATAAGGAAAGCATCTCTGGAGATGAACAAAGGAAGCTACAGACATCTCTAGAGCTAAACAAAGGAAGCTACAAATATCTCCGGAGCTACGGAGATATCTCTAGAGCTACAAAGATATCTCCGAAGCTACAGACATATCTCCAAAGCTGTAGACAAGAACAGTTATCTCTGGCACCTCCTGAGAGTAGGGCATATTTCCAGCATAAGCTACTGATCAGGCACTCTCAGCAGTGATCTTAACACCCCTCATTTCACTCAAATCATCACCTGAGTGGTGAAGGGTCATCTTTAGTTAAACTACAAGAGTTTTATCTTTTCAAAGTTTTTGCATAAGTTACAGATGGAACTAATCCAATATCCACATTTTTAGGGCCTTGATGCCCAAATGTATTAAGACTCAAACTTAGAATTCTGAGTGGACTTTTGTTCCACTCGGTCTTCTTTTATTGCATGATTATTTTCCATAGTTAGACAGCTAGTGTAAAAGTGATGGATGTCATCTCATAGAGGAACTGGTAGATAAGATCAGTGATCGGTCATCATTCTTTTTGATATATACTTGTAGAAATAGTAGAAGATATATACAATGATTGAATTATTCTAATTCTCGGTAATCCTAGTTCTGTGATAGCAATATTTTTATGAATGCAAAGTGAATGAATTGGACTAGATCTAGTTGTGATATTCTTTTGTGCTAATCTTTCTACTGTAGCCTTCAACTCTAAGGGTGTGGAGCAAGGGCCCACTCTCACCACACATGCGGAAGGCTAGTACCATTGTTTTATTACTTTACATTTTATTGTGAAGAGTATTTATTGATTTTGATAGAAAGATGCATGTTACTATTTACAAGATTGATTTAAGTAATTTCCTATTTTATTTTGTTTCAGCATTTCTTGAATTCATTTAGTAAGTAGATAGGTTAATCTTTTCAAACTAGTAGAAGCAGTTTAGATTAGTTAGGAAAACTGATAACTATAGAATCCCTAGTTGCAAACAGCTGAGGACACATCCCCTAGATTATTGACATCTGAAAACAGATTAAATGATTAGGTACAATGACATCTCACCATCCATTTCATGGGTGAGATTTTTCCCTCCAAGTCTTGAAGTATCATGCAACTTCAACTAAGCAAAAACTTGGGGAATCCACACCTGGCTAGCCTCAAAAGTATTGGGAGCCAATCCAAGAGAATAACATCAACAACAACAATTCTTCTCCTATCCCTTATCTATTTTATCTAGGGGACCAATCTCCTTACACCTAAAGTTAATGCTCTGTTAGGAAAATTAGATGTAAGGGAGGGGAAGAGGAAGCTGAGAAGCTTCTCTACTTCATAAGGGAATCTACCAACTCACAGAAATAAGGAACTATTGGAGTAGGAAGAATACCCCTTAAAACCCTCTGTTAGATGAGATAAAAGACTAGAGAAGAAATCACAGAGCTACAATGGACACTGTTGCTAATCTCTAATTTTCCTTGCACCACCTATTCCAGAGGAGATAATTCCAAGTCGTTCTAATTCTGTAAGGATAGATCGAGAGCCATGAGAAAAAGGAAGAAAATCCTACAAAATAGGGGAGTAAATAGAGCACACAGGAATAGGGGAAAGCCATACTGTCATAATGTTTTAAATAGTATGAATGGTAACATTAGCACTTGGCTTTTTATAGAAATTCTGGGATGTAAGCATACATCTACACATCTGTGGTGTATTAATTTTTTAGTCAGTTCAAAACATTCCTGCCATAAAGGGAAATCTCTTAAAGATTACCATAAGTAAACAGAAAGATTGGATTTCATAATTCTGCATAACTACAAATATCACTTCTTGCAATGAATTTTTCGAGATCAGGTGTGTTGGTTCCCCTAATTAAGCACTATCATCACATCAAATTTCATCACACAGCAGGTGAAATGTCAATCATGGTAGAGGCACAGATTTCCAAAGGTTGAGCTTGCATAAGATAAATTATTCTATTATCAAATTCCTCATAAGCAGTGGTGATGGAGACCTTGCACACACCTAAGCAGTTAATGCTTTGTAATGAAGCCTAGTTAGATTCAGTGCCAACAAATCCTTTTGTTATAACTTTGAATCTAGGCCATTGATCTCGATCTTAGCTAGTGCAACTTGACAATGTTGATTTGATCTTATTCCCAAGTCAGACCTTACAACTTGCTTCTTTCAATAGTATCCTTCCATCTGGACATCCTTTTCTAGCCATGACCCCAAGTAGAAGTCCTTCTTGTAGTGTAGGTAAGACAACACCCATCATTCACTGTATGAAGGATATGGTCAAAGTTATGATCTTGGTGGAATAGTAGATAACTGTCAGATCTCAATCTTGAATGGAACACTTCTCGAAAAAGTGGCCAAGTTTCATGCCACGTCATACCCTTTCCATTAGAGTAATGATCCCATCACTCAGAAAGCCACACATCCAAATTCTGTCATTCCGTGGTCGCTTAGAAAATCCTTTGGTGGAGTATGGTGGAATGTTAGAATCAAAGAGAAATCATTTTGTAATGCCCGGGACCCACCTCCTTGCCATCCTGGATGGTCCTCGACCAGTTGTCACCCTTTCTATGTTTTCACTGAGGCTAGCTAGTGTAGGAGCACCTAGAAAATCATGTTTTCTTTTGTAATAAGGTCTATTTGACCAATGCATTTTCATTTCAGTTTCTATCTAGGTTCATTTTGTAAGTTCCAAGTGACTTAGGGGACATTTGTCAAATTGTAACCATATAATGGCAAAATAGGGTAGTAGGGTAGTTAGAGGTTGTTTAGACGGTTGTCTCTGAGCCGCTTGGAATCAATCTCCCAGCTACTTGGAATTGGGTTTGGTTTTCCTCAGGGCGAGTTTATAAACCTCGAGGATAGAACCAAATGTGGATATCATTTTCATTGTAATCAGATTGGAGAAAGAGTGTGATCGAATGTATTTGTGATTGTGCTAAGGAGAAATAGAATCATTATGTTCCGTCAATTCAATTTCCATTTTCTGTAATTGCAATTTGTATAGCTGTAGATTTCCGTTCTCTCTATGCTTTCTGTTTTGTTGCTATATATCATTGTGAAGCATTCCACTGGTGACATTTCTATCAAAATCAGTGGAATGGCTTCATTGTATAAATATTTGTTTTCATTTTCTATTTTGTTCCATTGTTTGACAGTGCAGAGGATCCAGACAGTGTGTTTCGCACAGTAGGTTGACCTAGCATCTCCATGTGCTAGAGTTCAGAGAAGGAAGACTATGTGACAGTGTATCAGTGTATTAGCATAGCAAACCCTAGAGTGGCTGATAGCAATTATCACACCGATGAGTGGAGGTTGGAAGAGACATCGGAGTGATCAGTTTGTCAGCCACTCGGGAGAAAGCCTGACCGATAGTGAAAGTCTCACTGATGATGTTATTTCATCGATGCATCGGCCAGGGCCTATAAGTGCTTATTGACAAGGTGGGTCTCACCAAAGGTAGAGCGAAGTGGAACCATTAATGTATGGTGGACCGATAGAGAGACTTTAGTAAGTCATTCCGACCAGCGATTGTCTAGTCAATGGTGATGTATCGGTGGCTCATGTGTGAAGTCTTGCCAATTGTGAGATAATTGGGGTCCGTTCTATGATTTCCATTGTGCACTCCCCATCATATTGGTATCAAAGTAGTTAAATATTTGGGTGACAAGTCTAATTAAGGATTTGCAAGAGTATTGGTGTTTGGGTGCTATCTATGAATGTTTATGTTAGACAGAGAAAGCGAGACAGAGGTGGAGAGGATGCCTCCCAAAAGTATGTCACAGGGCGCTATAAAGAAGCTCATCAAGGAGATGCTTGACTCCAAGTTGGGAGAGTTCAAGCAGTCCAAAAGCAAAAATAGGGAAGATGAAAGTGACAGCGATGAAGGTGATGCAAAAATTACTAAAACCAATAAAAAGATAGAGGAGATACTAGCAGACTAGAGAGCATTTGTAAATGCATTAAAGTTAGTCAATAGGGATACCATAGATGGGTTACCTATGTATAGTGGAAGTATGGAAGCTGAAGAGGTGATTGACTGGATTGAGGCATTGAACAATCATTTTGAATACAAAGAAGTCCCTGATGATAAGAGGGTTAAGTTGGCAAAGGCAAGATTGAAGGGATCTGCTCTTGCATGGTGGAATTATGAGCAAGGAGAGAGAGTCGAGGGGAAGAATATGATAACCTCCTGGGAAAGGATGAAGACCAAAATCAAGGTACAATTCTTACCTCTGGACTATAATGTGCAGATGTATAAGAAATTGCATAATCTCAGACAGAGAGACCTTGATGTGAATGCATACACACAAGAGTTTCATAAACTCAGTCTCAGATCAAAGAGATAAGAAGAAGAGTCAGATAAAGTGGCAAGGTATTTGAATGGCTTAAGGATAAACATCCAAGATGAGATCAGCATCTTAGCACCAGAAACAGTGAACAAGTGTTTCCAAATGGCCTTAAGGGCTAAAGACAAGATAAAGAGGAAGAGTGAGCAGAATAATAGAGGTAGAGGTGGAAGGAATTTTAGAGGCAGAGGCAGTTTTGGAGGAAGAAGTCCTAACCAGAGGCCTAGTGGTGAGTCTAGCCAAGAAGAGCAAGTTGGGGACTTAAGTAGCAGAGGAGGCTACCGAGGAAGAAGGCCTAATGGAAGAGGTGGGACAAATGGATTAGGTAGAGGATCCAAGTTCTCTAATATGAGATGTTATAACTGCAATAAGATAGGGCACCCAACATACAAGTGTCCAGAGAAGGCCTCAACTTCTCATGGTCGTGAGAAGAGAAGCACTTTGATTCAAGAAGATGCAAGGAGTGTGACATCTCCTGAAGTGAATCTAGCATCTAAAATAGGAGAAAATTTGATGATCAAGAGGATGCTGCTCAAGGAACTAGTGTAGACTAAACCATTGCAAAGAAGGGCTTTGTTTAGAATCAACTATAAGATCCAAGGTAAGGTTTGTAAAGTTATTATTAACTATGGTTCTACTGATAATGTCATATCTTTGGAAGCAATGAATAAGTTGAATCTAGAAAAGATACCCCATAGCAGTCCATATAATGTCAGTTGGTTTAATAAGGGGCAGCACATACTCATCAATGAACAAGCATGGGTAGAATTTAGTATTGGGGGGTAAAGAGACAAAATTTTGTGTGACATCCTTCCAATGGATGCTTGCCATCTTTTGTTAGGCAAACCATGGCAGTTTGACAGGAAGGCTCATCATGATGGAGAAAAGAATGCTTACTTATTCCAAAAGGATGGTGTGACTTATCGGATACAATCATTGGTAGAAGAGGATCCACAGCATGTAGGGTCTAGTGTAATGATGGTAGGAGAAAAAGAATTCATGGATACACTAAAGGAAGGTGATGGAGTAGGTTTTGCTTTGATTGTGAAGCCTAAGGGGGTAAAGAAGAAAAGTGTGAGAGAAGTAGGACCTAAAGAGGTTAGAGATTTGCTTGAGAGTTACAAAGGAGTGATTGCAAAGGCTATACCTGATTCCCTACCACCAATCAAAGACATTAGCCATCAGATAGATCTCATACTAGGAGTAGTACTTCCTAATAAGGCAGCATATAAAATGACCCCACATCTGAATGAAGAGATAGCAAATCAGGTTCAAGAACTCCTAAACAAAGGACTAAAAAGGAAGAGTCTTAGCCCATGTACAGTACCTACTATTTTAGCCCCAAAGAAGGATGGGAAATGGAGACTGTGTACTGATTCTAGGGAAATAAATAGGATAACCATCAGGTATAGGTTTCCTATTCCTAGAATAGAAGATCTAATGGATTGTTTCAGAGGTGCTACCTATTTCTCTAAGATAGACTTGAAGACAGGGTATCACCATATAAGGATAAGAGAGGGGGATGAGTGGAAGACATCTTTCAAAACCAATGAAGGGTTGTATCAGTGGCTTGTGATGCCGTTTGGTCTTTCAAACGCCCCTAGCACCTTTATGAGATTGATGAATGAGGTGTTGCAAGAATTCATAGGGAAATTTGTGGTAGTCTACCTTGATAATATCTTGGTGTTTAGTAAGAGCAAGGAAGAGCACTTCAAACATTTGGAGATAGTCTTGAAGAGACTGCAAGATTAGAAGTTACTGATAAACTTGGAAAAGTGTGACTTCATGAAACAAGAATTGGTGTACCTAGGTTTTGTCATCTGTAAGGGTGATTTGAAAATGGATCCTTCCAAGGTAGAATCTATTTTGAATTGGCCTACACCCATGACAATAGGAGAGGTCAGAAGTTTCCATGGTTTGACCACATTTTACAAGAAATTCATTAAGAACTATGGTGACATCTATACACTTATGTTGGAGAGCATCAAGGGTGGAGGTAAGATGAAGTTTGTGTGGATGAGAGAAGCAGATAGGAGCTTTGAGAGTCTAAAACAGAAAGTTGCTAAATTCCCTATTTTAGTGTTACCTAATTCCAATAAGGTTTTCACAATTGAATGTGATGCAAGTGGGTTGGCCATAGGAGCAGTGTTGAGCCAAGAAGGCAGACCAGTAGCCTTCTTCAATGAAAAGTTAAATGAAGCCAAGAGGAAGTACTCCTCTTATGATTGAGAGTTATATTCTATGGTACAAGCACTAGAAAAATGGAGACACTACTTGCTTCCTAAAGAATTTAATGTATACACTGACAATCATGCTCTCAGTTTTTTTAATGGACAGGAAAAACTCAGCCATAGACACATGAAATGGGTGGAAAGTCTTCAAGCATACACATTCATCATCAAGCATAAGAAAGGAATAACCAATAAGGTTGCTGATGCTTTAAGCAGAAGGGTGTTGACAGTGCAAGAAGTGCAGCTACAAAGCATGGGTGTTGAGTCACTCAAAGGGTTGTATGAAGAGGACCAAGATTTCAAGGAGATTTACAAGGTATGCAGTGAGTTTACCAATGCTTTCCACAATGAATTTTTAGATTATACATTGCATGATGGACTTTTGTTTAAAGGTAGTCAACTAAGTATCCCTAAGTGTTCAATGAGGGATAATATTGTGAAGGAAAAACATAGTGGTGGTTTAGGAG
Source organism: Cunninghamia lanceolata (assembly GCA_027924645.1). Lineage (NCBI taxonomy): Eukaryota > Viridiplantae > Streptophyta > Pinopsida > Cupressales > Cupressaceae > Cunninghamia > Cunninghamia lanceolata. The sequence continues at coordinate 24,132,578 of BSBN01000078.1, forward strand.
GACATTTTGGGCTCAATAAGACCTTAGATCTTGTAAGAAGATTTTATTTTTGGCCAAGGATGCAATTTGATATCAGAAGGTTTGTTGAGAGTTGTGTGATTTGCCAAAAAGCAAAGGGAGTCTCAACCAATGCAGGACTGTACCAACCTTTGTCCATACCAAACAGACCTTGGGAAAGTTTGAGTATGGATTTTGTGATGGGATTACCTAAGACAAGGACAGGCTATGATAGTGTGTTTGTTGTGGTAGATAGATTTAGCAAAATGGTGCACTTTATTCCTTATAAAACCACCAATGATGCTAGTCACATTACAGGTTTGTTCTTTAAAGAAATTTTCTAGATTCATGGATTGCCTTTGAGTATTGTATCTGACAGAGACAACAAATTTGTGGGACATTTTTGGAGAACCTTGTGGAAAATATTGGGTACAAATTTGTCTTTTAGTTTAGCCTATCATCCTCAGACTGATGGCCAAACTAAGGTTGTGAATAGATCATTAGGCAATCTGCTGAAATGTTTGGTAAGAGAACATGGAAGTAGTTGGGATGTGGTACTCCCACAAGCAGAGTATGCCTATAATGATTCTACAAGCATAAGTATAGGTCTAAGTCCTTTTGAAGTTGTTTATGGTAGTCCTCCTAGAGGAATTTTTGAATTAAGAGATGTTCAAGGGTTGGACAAAAGGAGTGGACATGCTAATACATTTGTAGAGGCTATAAAAGAGATCCATCAACATGTCAGAGATACTCTACACCAGAATAGTCAGAAGATCAAGGCTAGAGTGGATCAAAGATGAAGGTATATGTAGTATAAAATAGGAGATATGGTCATGGTTCATCTCAACAAGAACAAACTACCCATAGGAAAACATAGCAAGTTGATGATGAGAAAAATTGGACCTTGTCTAATTCTGGAGAAATATGGTTCTAATGCTTACAAAATTGAACTCCCTAATGATATTTCTATTTCACCTATATTCAATGTTGTTGATCTGACATTATATAGGAGTCCTAATATAGGAGAAGGGACAGTAGATTCTGTCCAAGACAATGCAGAGTGGGTGCAATATTTACTACCTAAGGAACCACCGAAGATGGAGTGCATCTTGGATAGTAGGACAGCCAAGAAGACTAGAAATCAGACATATTTTGAGCACTTAGTCAAATGGCAAGGACTTCCAGACTCAGAGGCCACATGGATGCTAGAAGAAGACATCAAAAAGGAGGGTGGTGATTTGTAGCAGTTAGTCTCTAAGAGGACTTGAGACAACTTTCACCTGGGGAGTATGGTGCAAGAGCACCTAGAAAATCATGTTTTCTTTTGTAATAAAGTCTATTTGACCAATGCATTTTCATTTTGGTTTCTATCTAGGTTCATTTTGTAAGTCCCAAGTGACTTAGGGGACATTTGTCAAATTGTAACCATATAATGGCAAAATAGGGCAGTAGGGCAGTTGGAGGCTATTTAGACGGTTGTCTCCCAGCCACTTGGAATTGGTCTCCCAGCCACTTGGAATTAGGTTTGGTTTTCCTCAGGGCGATTTTATAAACCCCGAGGATGGAACCAAATGTGGATATCATTTTTATTGTAATCAGATCAAAGAAAGAGTGTGATCGAATCTAATTGTGATTGTGCTAAGGAGAAATAGAATCATTCTGTTCCATCAATTCAATTTCAATTTCCTATAATTACAATTTGTATAGATGTAGATTTCTGTTCTCTCTGTGCTTACCATTTTGTTGTTGTATGTCATCATGAAGCATTCCACTGGTGAGATTTCTATCAAAATTAGTGGAATGGCTTCGTTGTATAAATATTTGTTTTCATTTTCTATTTTGTTCCATTGTTTGGCAGTGCAGAGGATCCAGACAGTATGTTTCACACAATAGGTTGACCTAGCATCTCCATGTGCTAGGGTTCAGAGAAGGAAGACTGTGTGACAGTGTATTGGCATATCAGCCTAGCAAATGCTAAGGTGGCTGATAGCAATTGTCACACCGATGAGTGGAGGTCGGAAAAGACATTAGAGTGATTAGTTTGTCAGCAACTTGGGAGAAAGCCTGACCGATAGTGAAAGTCTCGCTGAGGATGTTGTTTCATTGGCGCATTAGCCAAGGCCTATAAGTGCTCACTGACAAGGTGGGTCTCACCAAAGGTAGAGTGAAGTGGAACCATCGGTGTATGGTGGACCGACAGAGAGACTTTAGTAAGGCATTCTGACCAGTGGTTGTCTGGTCGATGGTGATGTATCGGTGGCTCATGTGTGAAGTCTTGTCAATTATGAGGTAATTAGGGCCCATTCTATGGTTTCTGCTATGCACTCCCCATCACTAGCTTCCTTTGTATCTCTTTGTGGGTGGATTGGTAGAAATGAATCCTCTAGTGCCACCTACCAAAACTGGTTAGTAGGACTAGACCTTGACACATGTACTACTTTTGCTACTTTTGGAGAAGGATGGTCAATTGGGTCGATTTTTTTTTAAGATAAAGTTTTTTCTAGGTGCAGGCTACAAATGGTAACTGCTTGGTGAGGGGCTGGTAAACAATGTTGTGGCAAGGCATGAAGGAAAACTTTAAAGGATAGTGAAAGGAAATAAGCAGTCATCAAAGAATTAGATCGAATGTGGTCATTTACATGACTTCATACTTTAAGGGTTTAGGGTTTTAGCAAATTCAGCTTACTCAGAGTATTTTTTCTAGCAGTGAAACCTTAATTTTGGAAATCTTATGATCAAGTGACATAGACTTGGGAACAAAATTACCAGAAATATGAAAAAATTTATATGGTTCCATCATTTGCTCTAGTTGGGGACACATGTTCTATTATGAATAGAGCAAGATCACAAAAGAACTCTAGAGGAGCAGACCATACACATAATGACCCCAGGTCATTATGTAGAAAAAAAAACTCAGCCTGCCTCTATCAAACATTCTATTCTCTAATAACTATTAAATTGCATTGGAAAAATTCATTAAAATCCAACCTTCTCTTGACAAAGATACTTGGATAGCTTGTTGGACCGTTATTTTTATTTTCTCCATGATTTCCTTCACTATTCTAGACCACGGATAAATGATATATTGCCATCAAAAAAAGATTCAGCACATGGTTCAATTGTTTCTAACCATGTGAAAATGTTATCATCCCCTGATTTCTGCCTTTTGCATAAATCTAAAAAATAGAAGCAATCATAATCCATTTTATAATTGGTAGTAGGGGAGTTCTAAAATTCTCCTATATCAATATCAAATCTGAAACAATCATATTTTTCTTCACCATGGAAATCTGATATTCTGCTTTTTATTTTCTACCTTCTCAAATGGCTTTTCATCTTGATGATGAATATAGGAAATGGAGACATTGCCAAGCTAAAAATTTACGTCCTGATCTATTAACTCGGTGCTTATCCCCCTACATTTCTTTGTATGTTGAACCAATATTGCTTCATTAGTTCCTTCATGATCCTTTTCAAATAGTGGATTTTTTGTGCATTTATAGGGATCCATATCTTCTCTTACTAATAAATCCACAGGTCCCTCATATAATGGGTTGTCTCTTATATGCATTTCATTTGCACAATCTCTAATATCACTTCTCTGATAGCATACATCATTATCTAATTCATAACCCCTACTATTTTGATTTGAGCATTCTGATAATTGCTCACTATTTTCTATATGATTAACAAGGATCAATCCCTCCTAATATTTGGACTCAAAGCAAGCTACTTCCCTAGGAGACTTTGATGTAGAATAGATTTCCTCAAAAACAGGGGATATATCTTCACAACTTGTCATTCTTTTATAAGTCAAAAGAACTTCCTTAATTGATATATCCTTTTGTATTGTGGTGTCCAATACCTCATAAGTTGCTTTCTAAGGCTCTGGGGATTTCCTCTTATTTTGATACTGAGGAGGAAAATGAGTAGTAGGATTACAAAAAATTAAAAATCCTCTATTTTGATCATAGTCCATATCCCCTTTAGTATACTGAGTGCCATGGATTGATTGTTTTGACAAGGGTTTGTCAGAATAGCCCATTTTATCTTCCCTTTGGTAAATGGGGGAACAAATGGATCCATTATTCCTTTGATACCCATTTTCTATAAACTCACAACCTTTTCTCTTTGCATGGTTCAAATTATTTTCCATATTTATGCTAAGGAATGTGCTTGCCTCATAGTAGTAGGGTTCTTATCTCGCAGTCAATAACTGTCTTTTTTATTGAATGAACCTAAATATATGATCAAACACATAGCCTCATTAGGTCTGATATTTTTGGTAATTTCCCTCACTATTCTAAAAAATCTTAAATTGAAAGCTAGGACCGATTCCTTATCTTCCTTTTCAATTTGCATGAGTTCTTTAATTAAATAAACTACATCTATTCTTTCCCCAAACTATTCCATGAAAGAAAACCTTAAATCTTGCCAAGAAAAGATAGACTGATTGGGTAGATATGCAAACCAATCTCTAACTTCTCGCCTAAAATTTTGAACAAACAACTTTATGACTACATCTTCATGATCTATTTCATAATCTCCCATTAAGTCACACGCTCTTGTAAATGGTTGCTAGCTACTTTGAATCTATCATTATTGAACTTGGTTATCTAACTTCTAACTTCATCGGGCATATGATTTGGAAACCCATAAATATTATTGAAATTAATAGCCCTATATCTTTCCATGACAAATCCACTTTGATAAAAAAAGTGTGGTTATTGTTTATACATCTGTAAACTTTTCAGGAAATATTTTTAAGCTTGGTAAAATACTTGAAAATAATTTTTTGCTTCTGGTACAAATTACGCTTTGATTTTCAAGAAAAATCAATAACACTAGACTGCATCATCAGATCCCTTCTTATAGAGTCGCCACCTCTGCTTCATAGAGGAATATATTGTTTCTTCTTCAGAATCAACCCCTTTGAAACCTATTTCACAGTAGAGTTGTATGGAACATTCTGATGCATAAAAATTCATGTAACAGTCCAGCATCTATCTCAAAATATGGTAGAGACACCACCTGTTTAGGGAAAAATAATGAACACAAATTTTATGCAAACTCTAAAAAACCTATGACAATCTACTACACTTAGTACTTCAAACTTTTATGCAAGAGTCCCCAATAGAGTCACCAATCTATTGGTTTTTTAAATTCCCTACCTGATTCTTGTAGCAAATTGATAAAACAACCACTTATTAATGATTGATATGCCTTGAGGGATTGGCCAACAAATAGGAGATTAGGGAGAGAAGGCTATCCCAATCCCCCTTTTCTTCCTCTACACTTTAGGCTCTACGAAACCAAGGAGGGTGTTCCTTTGTAGTTGGATTTATTTATGAAATAATGTTCTACTCAAATGGATGGGGTTTTCTTGAGATATTATCTTGTCAACACTGTTCCTATCATAGATATGTTCCTCATAAATTGATTGGAAGAATGTATGATAATGTAAAGGAATGGGCTAGATTCTTTAAGCTCTTATCCTATTCTTTGCAGAGGAACATCCAAAACTTAACTTAATCAAAATAAATACCCTAAAAGCCTATTGTTGGAAAGGAAAATATTTGGATTGATTTTAAAATCTTTTGAGGATAATAAAAGGGGCATAAGTTTAGTATAGTATCCATGAATAGATCAGTGCCTATCTAAGGGCAAAAGAGTCAAAATGATTAAAATGATAAAAACTAAACAAGCTATGATGTAACAAACCTTGGTTTACTGTAAAGGTATAACAATGCCTTACATTGAAGATACTCTACTAGTTTTGGATTCAACCATACTTAGTTATCCCTGTAAACCATAATCACATTTGATATTTTCTAATAGCAATTTTATATTACTACTTGAGTAAATACCATAAGAGAAATATGCCAGCATAGGTTCAACACTATGATGATGAATAGAAATGATCCTTAACCAAATATATATTCATAATGTGAAATTGTATACATGAAGTAGGAGATAGTATACTCCAAGACTCAACAAGATTTGTAAAATAAACTATTTAGTAACTTGCATCATAGCCTTCAATAGTTCTATGAAGAAATCAAAAGAGACTCAAAATGGAAACCTTAAAACAGACAACTAATTCTATTAGTAGAAAACAAACTTATTTACAACTCCTCCCTGACTAGATTGATCCCTATTTCAGACTAAGTTTGGAACCATGACCTCAAACCAATGCTTTTTCATAAGCCCTAAATTCCCTTTTATAGAGATAAGGGAGCAACAAGCTTCAGGCTTATGAGAAAAGAAGTTCAAATTGTTTTGTAAGCAACAAATACAGCTGCAAGAAGAGGCTGGTGTAGCCACTCCATAACTGTATGCTCTGTTTCCATGTTGGCAGGAAAACAAGCCAGTCTTTTGTCGATGGATGCATTGTAGGAGGCCATTAGAGCCAAGCACTCCTCAAATGCCATCAAAGTGTTTAATGAGATCCTTTGTTGCTCTACCTTTTCAAACTGTACACCAACAGATGAGAAATGTGCAAGGAACAATATTGAAAGGAAACCCAGGATGACAGGATCTCCTTCACTATTTCCAGGTTCCATTGCATGGGTGAGATTTTGCCCTCCAAGTCTAGAAGTATCATGTAACTTCAATCAAGCAGAAACTTGGGGAATCCACACCTAGCTGGCCTCAAAAGTACTGGGACCCAAGCCAAGAGAAAAATAGCAACAACAACAATTCTTCTCCTATCCCTTATCTATTTTTTCTGGGGGACAATCTCCTTACACCTAAAGTTAATGCTCTATTAGGAAAATTAGATGTAAGGGAGGGGTAGAGGAAGCTGAGAAGTGTCTCTACTTTAGAAGGGAATCTGCCAATTCACATAAATAAGGAACTACTAGAGAAGGAAGAATACCCCTCAGAACTCTCCATCAGATGAGATAAGAGACTAGAGAAGAAATCACTGAGCTACAATGGACCCTGCTGCTAATCTCTACTTTTCCCTGCACCACCTATTCCAGATGAGATAATTCCAGGTCTTTCTAATTCTATAAGGACAAATCGAGAGCCATGAGAATAGGGAAGAAAATCCTATAGAACAGGGGAAAGCCATACTATCAGAATGTTTTAAATAGTATGAATGGTAACATCAGCACTTGGCTTTTTATAGAAATTCTAGGATGTAAGCATACATCTGCACATCTACGGTGTATTAATTTTCTAGTCACTTCGAATCATTCCTACCATAAATGGAAATCTCTTAAAGATTACCAAAGTGAACATAAAGATTGGATTTCATAATTCCTCATAACTTCAAATATCACTTTGTGCATTGAATTTTTCCAGATCAAGTGTCTTGGTTCCCCTAATTAAGCACTGTCATCACATTAAATTTCATCACACAATAGGTGAAATGTCAATCATGGTAGAGGCTTAGATTTCCAAAGGTTGATCTTGAATAAGCCAAATTATTCTATTATCAAATTCCTTTGAAGCGGCGGTGATGGAGACCCTTCACACACTTGAGCAATTAATGCTTTGTAATGAAGCCTAGTCAGATTTGGCACCAACAAATCATTTTGTTATCACTTTGAATCTAGGCCATTGATCTTGATCTTAGTTAGCACAACTTGACGGTACTGATTTGATCTTATTCCAGGTCAGACCTTACTGCTTGATTCTTTCAATAGTATCATGCCATTTGGATAGCCTTTTTCCAGTCATGATCCTGAGGAGAAGTCCTTGCAATGTAATTAAGACAATACCTGTCATTCTGTGTATGAAGGATATGATCTTGGCAGAATTGGGGATAACCGTCGGATCTCAATCTTGAATGGAACGCTTCTTGAAAAAGCAATCATGTTTCATGCCATGTCAAACCCTTGCCATTAATGTAATGATCCCATCACTCAGAAAGCCACACATCCAGATTTTGTCATTCCATGGTTGCTCAGAAAATCCTTTGATGGAGTATGGCAGAATGTTGGAATCAAAGAGAAATCATTTTGTAATGCCCAGGACCCACCTCCTTGCCATCTTGGATGGTCCTCGACCAGTTGTCACCCTTTCTACATTTCCGTTGAGGCTAGCTTCCTTTGTATCTCTTTGTGGGTAGATTGGTAGAAATGAATTTGCTAGCGCCACCTAGCAAACTAGTTAGTAGGACTGGACCTTGACATGTGTACCACTTCTGTCACTTTAGGAGAAGGATGGCCAATTGGGTCAATTCTTTTTTAAGATAAATTTTTTTCTAGGTGTGGGCTACAGATGGTAACTACTTGTCGAGGGATCGGTAAACATCATTATGGGAAGGCATGAAGGAAAACGCTAAAGGATAGTAACATGAAATAAGTAGTCACCAAAGAATTAGATCAAATGTGGATGTTTACATGACTTCATACTATGAGGGTTCAAGGTTTTAGAAAATTCAGCTTACTTAGAAGAATTTTTTTAGCAGAGAAAGCCTAATTTTGGAAATTGTATGATCAAGTGACATAGAGCTAGGAACAAAATTACCATAAACATGAAAAAAATTATATGGTTCTATCACAACCACGCCAATGAAAATGCAAACGTGATCTTGTTTATGACATAAAGATTGATGTGTTTGACATAAAGTTGTGCTAGTCGCAAAACAACTATTTCTGAACATCAACAATGTTGATTTCACAAAACAACAAGGTTGACAAGACAACTTCAAAAAGATTCTAAATGATGTCAACAACTTGTCGAGTTGACCAACAAACTTAAACCACTTTGAAAAACATGACTTGCCTCAATCGTCAAGGGTTTACTAATTGAAGGTACTTGTTACCCAATTGTGCTTTTTAGCCCAAATTAGGTTAGGTTGTAACAACATTTACTTTTTCTACTTTGAAGAAGTAGATAGGTTCAAGGGGAAAGTAGAAGAAGGTTTAAGATTCTCAGTCAGCCCTAGAAGGCCTACTATCCTGGTGGAGGGCCATTCTGGTGATAACCATTACCAGAATCATGTAGCAGCTGAGTAAGAGCTGCTACATGAGCCAGATAAAATGGGAAGGACACTCCAACAAAGTAAGAGATATCCTAGGACTGGTAGGAGAAAGGAAATCTAATCTGTGTTACAGATTGTATTGCAGTTTGTTTCCATTGTTCATTCTTTATAGTTCATACATTATTGAATGAAAAAGGTACACAAATAATTCTAAATCCATTCACAATTATGAACATCTATATCATGCAATCATTTTTAGTTTATCTTTATGTAATTGATTCACAAAAAAGAAACAATATACATTAAACATTGCATAAAATAGTTGTTCATATTCATGAGAAGAAAAGTGTTTATATGCTCCCACACAAGGCGTGGGATTAATTGTATATGATGCAATGAAAGAGAGCAAGTACATATGAAACAAAAGGAGCAAACATATAAAATGGAAAAAGGGACCCATCATTGCCTAAATGACGAATCCTGCTAGTGACAACATCATCTTCAGTTCCCTCGTTGATATCTTCAAAGGGCCTGCAAAAGAAAATGAGGGGGAATGTTAGAGCTTAGGTCCCTTTTTCACTTCCATATACAATAATATCAGAATGTACTTGTTATCTTACAGAAACATCTAATTAAGAAGATATGAGAGATCAGCAACTCCCAAATGCAATCATACAGCTATAAAAGGATGCAAAAGTAAAGATCAGACAAATCAAATGAGGGGTTCCTAAGCCTCTATGTTTTCTCTAACTAGTTTGTTAGATGTGCAGGTACAAGTACTTGAAGACCAGTCATTAATGACATTTGAGGACAGTGATCATAATTACAAGTTGTAAGGATTGTCATGAGGTAGAATGTACAATGCAAAGATAAAGAGAAGAGGGGTGACTGTCAATAGTCATATAGAGCAGCAATGTAATAATGAAGTGACAGTACTATAAGTAGAATAGTCATAATATAAGGGATAGTCATGTCCATCATCAAGGAACAATCATATTTAGTAGTCACCTCATGAAAGTGGAGTAGTCCATCATACAGAGGCAATCATCAATCAAGATGCTTAAGGGGACTACAAAAGGTACTCATCACTCTAGGTGTCTAAGAGGGTCATAAGGTCATACAAAACTTTCATTAAACTACCTTATGCATACTCCTGAAAGTTGTTGAAAGTTTATCAAGCATAGAAAAGTTGTGTAGTCACTAGATAGACCAGACAGTGAAAGAAGTAGATACATGTTTGCATGAAATAGTGAAAAGTATAGGAAAGCAATGATTCAAGATAGTATAGTATCCCATTTAGGCATAGTGAACAATCTTTTACTACAATAAGGGTGATTAGTAGTCATGAGTAAAGGCACCTTAACAATAACAAGGTAATAAGCCTGCCTAAAGAGCCACATACATATTAAAGAACAACCAATTGCATTTGATAAGAGCAATTAGCATCAGCAGTCAAAGACAAACATCAATGTAATCATACAATCAAGCTAGTTACATGATAAGGAGAAAACAAAAGGTAGTAGTAGTGACAGTTAGTAGCAAGAATGACTGTTGTAAAAAGGAGAACAGTCATATACAATGAGTAGAGATGAAATAATGAACAATCTAATGAAGATGACTGTCATGACAGTCTAAGATCAGTTCTAGATGACTGTCATGATAGTCTAAGATCAGTTCTAGATGACTGCAATAGGTTGAAGAATGGAACAGTGCAAAGGAGATGTCTATTTTAGTTTGCCCCACTTGAATATCATCCACTCCAACATAAGAAAAAGTTATCCTAGGCAAAAGAAAATAGGACAAACACTTACCACTTTTGTTGTGAATGAGGTGTAAACTTGCTATTGAGTGTTTAACCAATGAAATGGATGATATTCAATTAAAGTGATGTTTCAAATAGTCCAAAAGCAATTATTATGATGACTGTCCTAGTACAAGGGAAAAAAATGATTGATGAAGCTGTAAATATCATGGAACAATCTTATCCATTGACATGAAGAATAGAAGAACAATGTCAAGGAGAAGTCAAGGGACTGTTGAGGAGGTGCAGTAGATAAGATAGTAGTTTATGACTGTTATAAAGCCTTGAGGAATGAGATAGTCAAACACTATGAAGAGACAACATTATACAAAGATGACTAAAAACAATGAGATAGTGATAGAAATCAGTCATGAGGACAGTCATAAAAGCATACAACAAAAGAAATAGTAGCATTTTACTAGTTCATACCAAATAGTCAATTGAAACATAAAAAAGGTTACAAGTAATGAATAGTCACAACAATATTTATGATGAGAATAGAGCCCTCAAGGAGTAAGATTTTGTTCCAAAACTTTCAAAAGAGAGGAAAAGAAATACAATATAGTTTATAAAAGAAGCCCTCACTGTTCTTTTCAAGAAAACATTGCTCATATTTTCCCAGAGGGATAGATACAGGGGTTTCACACTTTTCCTACAAAAGACCTTCAATGGCTATTCCAAAGGTGCCATAGTTTCCATATAACCCTATTAGGGTTTTGTCAAAAAATAGGGCAACCTAGATATTTCTCAGAAGTGAGAAAGGAAACAAGCTTCTTCCTGATACTAAAGAGCCATACCATAATCAATACATGGAATATTGAGATAGTTGCTAAATCCATCAATATGGTTCTAAAAAAATTTGTAACCAAGAATAAATTATGCCATGAAAGCAATGATGCAAGTATGTGGGTTTCCGAAATAATCAAACTAAAGTAGTCTTATTTTGCAGAAGAAACAAAGAAGTCACTTTTCAATCATCTTATAGCAAGACAAGGGTTTTTTCCTTAATTTTTCAGAAAAGAGAACCATAGTAAATCAGTTTTAAGAATTCTTCTGTACAGGGTCCACTGAGATCTCTTTACTGACTATTCAAATAAAAGACCATATAATAGATTGTGTGGATGATTCTTATACTTTTAAGTTGTGAGAGCATTGGTTTTCCTTTAGCAAAAAGTAGATTGATTTCATGCCTTTCTATGAAATATTTATGTGATAAGATTGTTCAATTTGAGTTGTAGGAACATGTTGTGTATCAAATTGCAGGTTAGGATATAATCATTGGTGCATCACCCCTTTAGATCAATTTTAGTTTTATTTAATCATCCTTCTATCTCTCTTCCATGAAGTATATCAGATCTAAGAGGCTTTTAAAGGGAGCTGACTCTTTCAGAGGTTCATTCTCATCATAGACAACCCACGGTCTGAGAGTGATCCAATGTTTCACGGGATTGTTGAGCTTCTTGCTTGATAGGGTGCAATCCTTCATGACAACAGTACTCAATACTTAGATGACAAATGAACAGTTCAAAGCCAAAGGTCTATTCTCCTCTCCTCAGAAGATACTCTCTCTTTCTCTAAGAATAATCAAAACCTAATTTTCTGCATACAATTTGCAATTACCAAATCATGATCAATGCATCATTAGTCCACTTATAAATCTTATGAATAACAAATCAAATACTCATAACGTAAATTAATGAATCATTTAATCACATGCATTATACTTAATCACATGCATGAATATCTAATATAATCAATGATTTACTCTAACATTATAACATAATGTTAAATCATGTTCCATAAATTCACTTTTATTCATGTAAAAGTAAATAGTAAAATCAAAGCCAAAATTGGGGATGTAACAATGTGAACAATCAAGAATTTACTACAAAGTTTATTGTTATTCAGTGTAATGATACTTATGCACCTTCTCATTTTAGAACTTATAAATCTAAAAGACCTAAGGAATTTTATGTTTCACATTTAATGTAATGTTTAATCATCAAGGTCTTGATATCATGTACACCTTAATAGATCTCCATAAGCGACAAATTACCTTGAACTAAGAAAGTTAGAGAAGAAAAAATAGATTATGTATAATAAACTTATGTTTCATCCTAGAGATATAATTTGTTCGTGCCTACCTAAGAAATGTTTTACGGCTAAGAAAATTTAAAAATATCACATGAATCTCTCTAAAGAACCACTTCCTCCAGCATCAATGGATAAAGAAAGATAAATTAACAATTATGCATGTATTGATAGTGTTTTCCTAAGAGCAATATTTCTTATCATGATAAAATCCCTTGACCTAAGGAAAAGAATTAATTTACCTCATATTAACCTTTCTCCTAATACAATTAATTTTTCTCTTACACTGTTGAAGATAAATTTATTAAGAATGAATGTAAATTAAATCTCAATTTAATAATTAAATGGTTAATATTTAGATTTAAGATTGAATAATATATTCAATGATGTTAACATAGATCTAATTACAAATGTAAATTACAACAAATGATAATTTAATAAGAAATCTTAAGTAAATCATTTACAAAACAAATTAGATAACATAATCACATAATCATATTAACATCAAAACCCATCAATAGCTTTTATTAAAAATTAGTTTAGTACTTCATTAATTTCCATCATAAAAAGGAATAGATACATATCTTTTAGATCTTGAAAGTTCTTCCAAATGTCACTCTGGAGAATATATTATAGATTCAACCCCCTTTCAACAAGTGAGCACTTCTAGGAGGAATCTAGTTCTTATTCAGAACCAACCATGTGTTTCCCAATCATTTGGTTATTTTTAAGAAAGCAAACACACACAAGTGCTCCAGAGCCATGTTCAACAAAACATGGTCAACACAAGTGCACACACAAGCCCTGGCTAGGACAATCCTAGGTGTACTCTATAGTCTAAGTTGGACACAATCTGTGTGCCCCTTGTCCAATGCTCACTACTTGTCAAATCTATAATCCTTCTCCTTTGTGATTTCTTACCATTCATTCATTATCTTCCTTGTGTGTTCTCCATGCCCTTTCCAAGTCTCACACAAATGCCTTATATAACCTTTTAAGGGGATCCTTCTAAACCATCACACCCTTTCACAAAGTTTGTCATTAATATTCTTTTAATAAACATAATAACTCCTCCTTTTCTAAAGGATTTTTCATAATTATTCTTTACTTATCTCCATTTTAACCAAAAGGATCATAATATCCCTTATTTTCCATCTCTCTTTTAATTATAAATGGTAAATAAACTTTATCCTCTTATAATTTCAGAGGGTTATTCATAAGTAGATTTCTTTTTCCATTTTGGGTAAAAACTCACATAACATTGGTAGATTGTAGATAATCATATTCTGCCCCTAGTTTTCTTTACACCATTTTTGTATTTGATCCCATGTAGACCAAATATTTTCCCAACTCATGAAAAAGGCCATATCTTTTAAAGGGTAATTTGTATTATCCAATTCTTATTTGTTTCAAATAAATATGATATTCTAAAAAGTTTCTTTTATTTTTTTCCCCCAAAGGGATCCTATTCACTCCTCTAGCAACATATGATAATTCTTTTCCTGATTTTGTCCGTGTCTTTATTTTTTGATATTATATTTGGTTTTGTATCTGGTCAATTAGGGCCTTATATTCTATTTCGTTTGGTCTCCACAATTTAATTTTAACCCTAGTGTAGGGTTTTGGGTTCTACTTTTCTACTAATTGTCTCCTTTTAAGCCATTGGCGGTTATGTTGTTTAAATCTATTTGTTTTATTTTATTCTTCCCTCTTCCTTTGTTTTTCTCTTCATTCTTGTGTTAATCTACTATAGTCTTTTGCTGATTTCTACTAAAAATTTTGTCTTCTCTATTTTGTTTCTTCTATCTTTTTCTTTGCCTCATGTTTTTGCTTTTAAAACTCCATCTATCATTTTTCATGTGCCTCATTTTTCTTCTTTTTTAAATTCCATTGCCACTTATTTTGTAGACTAGAGCTATTTTTACTTTGAATAATTTGTAGTTTACAATAAATTATGATTTTAAAAACATGGTACTATTTTTTTTATCTATAAATGCATCCATGGGTTATGCTCCATGTATTATAAAGTAATAAAAAAAATAGTATATACATTTTTATAAAAGCTCTATTCACATAGAATCAACCTAGGTCAAAACAAAAACCTAGAAAGGAAAGAACTACTACTATCTATTCACCTATGCATTGCTGAAATACAAACATATATACTAATTTGGGAACCTTGCTCCATCGGCCCGCTCCTACTCGATGCCAATGAAACATTGCATCCATTCTATACCATCTACCTCCTTCATTCCCAAGATCTGCTTTAGGAAATCAATTGCTTTCTCTACCTTCTAATGCCTCCTTAAAAAAGTCCCTGGCTTGTTAGAAGGAATGAAAATCATTTCATCAAACCTCCATTGTGGTTTGCCCTATGGAAATCACCTAGAAGTGGGACACCATTGCCATACTTGGTCATCGCTAACACCTCATCCAAACCTCCCAAGAATCTTTTTTTAATCAAAGCCTTCACAATTATTGCCACATCCTCCTTCAATTCCCCAAATTCCAACAATGTTGCAACAAAAATTGACGAAATGTCATTATTTACTCTATATCGGTGATCCACCAACAAAACTCCTCCCCCATAATCCATTGCACTACCAGAAGTAGAATATCATTTCTAGTTTTGAAAATGCTTTGAAGGCTCTTTTTAGTCACCTCCCGAGAAAGGCCATTTGCCTCTACAAACAAGTAAGCCCGATCGAGGTGTCCATGGCTTCTTAATAACTTTGGAGCTCAAACAGTTGATAATTAACATCAAAGAAATTATTTACTTCAAATAAAAGCATCTTAATTCTGAATGCACTGGAATAGGATGCTCTCAATGTTTGTAACATTATTATCTCCTACTTTGAATGTCATATCATCATAGTGGAGTGGGATAGATTGGAGAAGACATTAAATGCCATAATTAAGAATCCTGCAAGAGTGAAACCCATGTGTCACTGTGCTAGGTGGTGTTTCCAAAACTAGTTCCTCCAACTGATTAACTGGCAAGTTGTCCAATGCATCGACCTCCTTATTTTCCTCCTTGAATACATGGTTAACTGTGTATTGTTCCAACTTGCCCAAAAGCTCCATGACTGTTTCAAGTATGGTGTTATGGTGTTATATTTTCAAAACTTGATGTGCTCCTTACCCTTATCACATTAATCACAAATGTTGAGCCACCTTCTATTGCTAGCTTGCTTAGACCAATCTCAATATGGTGTTATATTTCTAAAACTTGATGTGCTCCTCACCCTTATCACATTAATCATAAATGTTGAAGTTTGAACTTGGGTTGTTGGCACTACAGACAAAAAGCCGCACCATTTCACCACAGGGTCTCCCCTTATAAACATGATACTATTAACATCATATAATATTATAATTTTTTTTAATAATTAAATTTTATATTAGTTAAACAATATTAATAGTTTAAATGTTCCAATACAATTCATAATATTTTACACTATAATCTTCATATATATTTATATTTACATTTATATTTATATTTATGAAATAATAGTTGAAAGAAAAATTATTTAGAGCCAACATTTATTTGTAAATACAAAAACCTTAACTTTAAAATAGATAAAATATGTAGCAAATATAATAGTTCTAGCAAAATAAATTAACTTTAAATTAAAATAAAAACCATTTATTTTGATTTATTTTATTTTACATTACAACTATTTTATTTAGTATATATATTTTTTAATTATAAAGTTTTATTTATGTTTTTTATGTTGTACTTATTATTAACTATTAATATTTTGACATGTAAATGGATATAAAATTTAATGTAAAAGGAAAGAGTTTTTGTTAACACGTTCATGTCATCACACTCCATAGCCTCTGGGCATTAACTACAAAATTAAATTGGACCTTATTAAAGATAAAAATATAACATATAAAGATATAAAAAAACAACTATATATTTATTTTACTAACCTTCTTTTGGAAAACTTCAGGTTTACGAAGAAAGAATTTGAAGACCAAATTGGCTTTAAATAACTTTTCTTTGGCACAAGAAATGGTGGATTTTGCAGACTAAAATGTGCACCAAAATTAGTTAGCCCTGGTAATTGAAGTGTTGATCTATATTTATTTTTTCCATAGATTTGTATTTTTAAAATTTCTTTGCGGATTTCAGTTTTAGTAGAAATAATTCAAGGAAGCCCTAGATTCATAATCTATGTTTTTTCTGCCTTAGATTTTTAGTTTTATTTTCTCTGTGATTTAGATAATAGTCAAAAAAAAATACAAGGAAGCCCTTGTATTAATATCGACCTTAGATTTGTGTTTCTATTTTATTTTCTTTATCATGAATTTAAATTTAATAAAATACTTTAAGCAACTGAATACCCTCTGATCACGAAGAAATCTTTGTTTAACCTAGTTGAGTTGTAGAAAACCCTTATATCTCTCAACTTTTTTTTAGGTAAATGTATATAAGATATCTTTACTAGTTTTTTATTAGAGAGGTAAAATAGGTTTTGAAGGGGCCTCGAAACCCTACAATCAGAAGCTGCCCTAAAGATAAAACATGGAAGGATAACAGTCAAAAGACAAAAAAAACACTTAAAGCAGCTAAACAGGCCTAAATATTAAAGCTATACAAGATACTATCAGCAAACATACAATATCCCACCATACACCCATCCTCCCAAAGCCCGTCAGCAGCCTCAATTACTTTTAAGAGTTTCAACAGCAACCAACTCCTATTTGTAAAATTCTTCATAAAGTTTGGCAAAGCTCAGAAGTTCATCATTCTCCTCTTGGAAAGATTTTTTTTTACATTCCCAGGTCCTGGAGCTCGGCACCTTGATCATCACTTTTACCCTATATACCTTTGTTCCCAGTTTTCTGCAGGTTACCCTCAACGTCCTTCTCTTCCACTATCCCTGTCATGTGTTCATCCTTCAGCTCCTATTCTGTATGGTGCACTTGCTGATCTCCAACATCCTTTCCAGATTGTTCGTAATATCTTTCATTTCTGTTTCCACCCATATTTTTAAAATTAATTAAAATTTTAAAAAACTTTAAATTTGACCTTTTTAGTGGTTATTGAACCCTCGCCAACCTATACTTGTCACAAGCTATGCTTCCTACAACGTAAACTTTCGTTTGGAGAAGGTATTCAAAACGGTAATAATTTAATAATGACAGCCTGACAGTGTAAGAAGATTCTTCATCGTAGGCCCTGCTTATATGTTAATGAATATAAGCTTGTTTTCCTGCTTATATGTTAATGAATATAAGTTTGTTTTCTCCTTTCTAGGTTTGCTCAGGTTTTTTAGAGAGATCTGGTATAAATATATTAAAAGATAGAGACTTTTATTATAAGTCTGTTCAGAGTAAAAGGACCGTTAGGAGAATTTAGAAGCCATAAATTCCAAGATTGAGAAAGAAGTAGTGATTTCAAGTGTAGCAACATTCTCAACAGGAAGGGATAGAGCTATAGAATCTCTCTTATCTGGTTTTTTACTCAAGAATCCTTCACAACATAAAGCCAAGATTTTTTTTTACATTTTCCTTTTCATTCCTTTCTGTGGTTGTAAAATATATTCTCTCATTCTGAGTATAATGAATGTTGTTGAAGTCATAAAAGCAGCTGTGTTTCAACTTGTATAATCTCTGGTTCTCTATGAATCCTTTAAAAACTTTAGCAGATGCACTGTACAAATCTAGACGTAAACATGGTAAAACCTAAATGTAAAAGAAGCTTGGGAGAAAAATAACGTAAGGAACAGGAAAATTTATTTGATACAGAACCAAAGAGTGTAGAGGTAATAGTTGCATTGCGTTGCTTTACACAAAATGTATAGTTGTAACACAATCCTTGAAGGAAAAGATTCAATCGTATGGAGACTTAAACATAGCAAATATCATAAAAGAATACAGATGTCATAGTTTTCGAAATTTACTTTGTTTTCAAAGGGTATTGTTACGATAATTTGCGTTATCAATTAAATAGTAAAACATGGTATGGTTTCACAGGATCTCAGAGCAAATAATGACTAAATAGATTTTATAATTAAGAGGCTTAGTTTGTTACAGTAGAATTTGACCTAGACAGTAGATAGCATGCCCATTTTTTTTAATTTAGAAGTTAACTACTTTTATTTCTTTATATATTTTTTAAAAGTAGATTATCTTGTTTTGTAGTTTTCTCCATCTTAGTAATGATATTGGAGAACATAACCAGTTTTCTATCAACAGAGTTTTATAGCCCGTTTGCAATGTTAAATCCCATTATCTTTCAAACCCCACCCAAGGATATCTGAATGTTATACAAAGAGACCTTTTGAGATTGTAAATATGAATTAAATGGTTAATGTCAAGAGCGAATTGTTCACCTAGCCGAAGATCTTAAGATTTCCATTTCCAAATCCTTAGACTATCTTACATGACTTCATATTGAAAATCAGAAACATAATTCCAACAACTTCAACACATATATTTTAATTAAAAAAGGTTAGAGAATTCTACACAAAGAAGATTGTTTTGGTCTCATGCATCATCCCAAAAAAGAGCAAGGTAACCCTTCCCCACAATCTAAAAAATACTAGTTTTAATCAGATTACTATCCAACTTCATTGTTTTCTATATAAGGTAACTCTTGCCAAGGGTTGGCAATCTGGAAATGAAAGCATGATTCTCCAAATTCAGGTGCTTGAGCTTAAGAATTATCCCCCATAAATCGTATTCCTCCACACACCATCTCCAATATGATTTGGCAGCAAGAGCCATCTCATACCTAATCCGCCTCTCTTTATGTTCACAAATTTACCCCAAAATTAAGTAAATGTCATTTCATTTTCTCTAAATTTCCTTCCCAAAGAAACTTTCTCATTCTATGTCCAAATCACCAAGGATGCATTTTGGAGTCACAAGAGCCATAAATATATAAACTTGGAGAGCTTGAATAATGGATTTAAGAAGCACTATACAACTAGCCAAAGAGAGTTATCTATGTCTCCAATGGCTGATTTGACAAGTTAAATAGAATCCCACATAACATTCCAGTCTTTTTCCCAATGAAAGTAGGAGAAATAGGGGAACCCAAATATTTGAAAGGAGGATAAGCAACCTTGAAATGAAGTATATTAAGAATTTGCTCTTGAAGATGAGGGTTCATATGGAAGAAAACCTGATACTTTTGTTCATTCAAGAGTTACCTAGACACACTAATATAAATGTCAAGAGCTCGCCCAAGAGCAATAGCTTCCTCAAGAGTGGAGTTTCCCATCAAAGAAGTGGCATCCACAAATTGAGGATGCTTATGTGCATCCACACCTTGCACACAATAGCTTCCTCAAGAGTGGAGTTTCCCATCAAAGAAGTGTCATCCACAAATTGAGGATGCTTATGTGCATCCACACCTTGCACAATGTAAGTGTATCAAGATTTATTGTTATTTGTTTTGATTTAATCTTGTAGGTGTAGATTTGATTCCCGCACTTGTAATTTTAAAGTATTCGCATGTAGATTCAACATTTTCATGAAAATTTGAACTTGCTCTAGACATGATGGTTTTGATAAGCACTAGTAGATTTTGTTGTGCTATGGATAGAAGGCAACTTGCTCTCCTATTTTGGCTTAGTCAAACCCTTGGATTGATTTAATGACTTTGTACAAGTTGGAAGATATGCCAAGCAAAATACAAATGTAGATAATAATGCTAAGTACTTTTTTTAATGAAGATGCTAAGTTTAGATGTCTGCTCTTGATAAATCCTAGATGATAAAATATAATTAGGTTTTAGCCTTTTTATATAACACTCTAGTGTGCAAATTTTAATATTTCACATTTTAGTCAGCCAGTAATAGTTGGATTCAGTTGGCTTGGGCCCATGTTTAAATTTAGTTTTAGAAATTTAGAGGTCAAAACCACAATTATAACTCTAAACCAAGTTTTAGTAATACACCTATTGGTTTGATCCAAGATAAGGAATAGGGAATCTATAGATTGCATTTAGATCCTTTTGAGGATGTGTGGAGTTAGGTTTAATTAAGGCATAGCTAATTGTAACTTTCCTATAGAAATATGCCAAATGCACACTATACGTACCAAAATCATCTCAAGCCTACATGATAGTCCAATGATGATAAATAGCTTCCTAATCACAACCACATAGAGGTGAATTACACTCCTCTTAGTAGTTTCACTCTTGGTACATGTACCTTTTGTTTTCTCCTCCTTAACCATCTTCTTGAACAGCCAAATTGAGTTTCCAAACGTCATATTTTTCTAACAAGCCATTTCAGATCCTCCTATTCTAGGTCACCCAATAATGCTTTTGGGTCACTCCATAGTGCTTATGGGTCACCTAAGTGACCCTAAATGGAAAAAGACGTGGCCCTCTCATTTTTGGATGCACTAATTAACTCATAATTTTAGCTTGTCTTCTTGATTTTAAGACCATTTTTCTTCACATTTTTTCATGTCAACTCATCGTTTTTCTCACTTTCTTTCCTTTGTGAACTCATGATCAAATCTTATCTCTTATAAATTGTTCCCATTTTCTCTTTGACTTTATTCATGTTTTCTTTTAGTTTTCTTCTAGTTTTCTTCTTATCTTTTTGTCTATTCATGGAATTGTTTCCATTTTTCTTAAGATAACCACTTCTTTTAATATTATCTTTTCTTATGTTCCCTCTCATTTCTACTTATAAATACCCCTTCATTCTTCATTGTTTATCATCACATTCATTCACAAAATCTTCTTTGCATGCTTCTTCGCAGACCTTGAGCCTTTTTCTTTCAAGTTTTAGTTTAGATATCTCATAGAAAAATAGAAATCCTCTTCTCATTGAGAAATATCACAATATTCTTCACAATCTTCTTCAAGCTTCTTCATAGGCACTTGAGTCTCTTAGTTTATTTATTTTAGTTTTAGTTTTTGCAAAGCTTCAAAGCTTTCTCTTTAGGAAATTTTTTTCATGTATTCTTTCCCTACCCAAGTTTATGCACAGTATCCCCTCCGTCGTTTTATGCTTGTACAAAGACCATATGTGCACCTTTTTCCCTTCAAATTTCTTATTGCTTCTAATCCATTTTTCACTCCCTTACCTCCCCCTTTTTATCCATATCACCAAGAGGAGGACCCCATTGCTACAGAAGAGAAGACAATTGTTATAGGACCTTTGAGGAAATATCCTAGCATTTGTGCCCATTATTATATGTTCTTTATTGATTTATTAGTAATTAACTCACATTTTTCTCTTGAGGAAGTAAAACATTGTCTTGTCTTTCTCTTGATAGGATAAAGTTAGAGTAGAGTTACTTACTTTTTAGAATAAATTTTCTATTTTTCTTAGAGTAGTTACAAATTTATATTAGAATCTTCAAAACATGGAAAACACACAAAAACATAGTTATATTGCATTATAACTTGCATAAATGTTTCCTTTTAATACTAATTAGATCATGAAAAATCTAAAATTGGGAAAAGAAAAGTGTATGCATTCATTTAGGATTAATTGCACTATAATTTCATTTTTAACTTTCGAATGTTTCAAACATTCAAGACCTTAATTTCACCATGAGGCATACAACATTCAATTTTTATTTGAAAACAAACATTGAAGAAGCCCTAGTTTTGTTACGAGGCATAGAAACAATATTTCAAATCAAACAAAAAACATATGAAAACATCAAGGAAACCCTTAGTCTCATCATGAGTACACAAACTCAACAATTAACCATTCAAACATAAAACACAACAACTCCACTATCATCCAGAATGCACTTCCTCCATGTGAAGAGAGTAACTAGTCCAAATCACCATCACCTAGATAGCTTTCCCCAGAAGGTAGGAGTGATTTGATTGATGCCTTTAGCAATGGTGCAGTGTATGTGCTATTTGGAGTCTGACTTGCTAGCATTGTGTCTAAGTAAAATATGCCAGGGATGCACTTTTCACCCTTACAATAATAATATAGATATTAGTATTTTAAGGAAAATAAACCACCTTACATTAATTTAGATGTCTAATGGAATGATAAAGGAAATACATATTAATTTGATCTTAAATTAAATTAGGAAGTAAGATATGAGACGCTAATATAGACAAATAGATGATAAATGAAAATGAGAGAGATTAGAGGGCTTACCTAGTAATTGGATTGATGTGGATGTTTATTCTATTGATAGTGTGACAAGGAATTGAGATATACAATCTAGAATTAGACTTATGATTAGAAGCCTATTGCAAATGGATGACGGAATTCTCAAGGCTTTAGATTAGACTACACCCATTATTTCATTTGACTAGTGTAATTTGATCCTAAGTAGTGTGATTTCATTCAACACAATATTTACATTGTAAATCTTGAGAAAATATTTTATTATATATATAGGTCTATCATTAATGTTGTGACAATTGTGCCTTTGGTCCAATATTCATATGTATTGAGGGAAGAGCAATCAAATTCCTTAATGACAATGAAGCCCCTAGGTTGATTTAGTAAGATCCAAAAAAAGAAATAAAGAATTTTCAATGTTCAGTATTTACACCTAATGAAAACTAAGATTAATGATGTGTGTGATCAAATATGTGAATGAAAGATTCTACTAATCAATGATGAAAGTTTTCTAGGATAATATCCCTAAATTCACAATCCTAGACACAATTTTAGAATTTTGGCAAGCATGTTCATGGGTAATGATTATATCCTAGGATTGCCAACTTTGGAATTGATAATTTCGAATTTTCAGTATGGAGGACTCTACATTATGCACACAATCTAGTTGCAAGGATTACGTATGTTGAAGATAAAATTGATATTATTGATGTGGAGTCCAAAATAATCCTGGATAGATATATTTCATAATCTCAACAATTCATTCTACAAGACATCTTGTAGATTTAAAAGATGTTGAGCTTGAAAATAGTGAATTTGAGCAAGAAGCATCATCATCCAGGAGGTTCTTCAAAGTTGAAGCAAAGATAGTCATTAAACTCAATGATGGTGAAATTATAGTCAACTCAATGATGGTGAAACTAGTGCAAAATAGCTCAATCAATGGGTTTCATAATTTGGAGGTTTACTTTAGCCTTTATCAAATGTCTCCAAATCACCAAAGACTTCTTTCATAAGGTTAAAACTTGTTTGGCGTTCTCTCACATGGTATTGGAGTTATGCTGACTCTTTGGAAATTTAAAAAGTTGCACCAATCTACAAGTGGAATAATTTTAATGAGCTATTGTAGAATTAGTTTTACCCCATTTTCCATGAAGAAGAATAAGTGATGTAGTGGCATCATTTGAGGAAAGAAAAGGGGAAAAGTCTTGAATCCTACAAAAGAATAAAAACAAAACTTTAGCTTGGGAATGACATCATGGAGCATGATCTGTTGATTAGCTATGTGGGAGGTTTGTTTAACCATCTATAAATGGTAGTCCTCAGGGCCAAACCCCAAAATATTGATGAGGCTTGTGCCCAAGTAGGTTATCTTGAGTTGGACAAGGAGGGAGTTCCTTTCACTCGCAACAAGGGTAACATATAGTAGCATGGTGGAAAGGAAAATCCAAATAGAAAACAAATGAATATTTGTAATTCCATGGTAAAGGTAAGAGAAAATTGCATTGTACTCATTGTGATAAAGATGGGCATGAAGAAGATAAAATGTTGGAATTTACATCCCAATTAGCACCCTCTTGGTTGAAGAAAGGTAAAGA
Source organism: Cunninghamia lanceolata (assembly GCA_027924645.1). Taxonomy (NCBI): domain Eukaryota; kingdom Viridiplantae; phylum Streptophyta; class Pinopsida; order Cupressales; family Cupressaceae; genus Cunninghamia; species Cunninghamia lanceolata. The sequence continues at coordinate 24,157,076 of BSBN01000078.1, forward strand.
TAAAAGTATTCAACATTTATCTTCTTCATGGGTAATAACTATATCTTGTGATCGTTATCTTTGGAATTTAGAATTTCAAATTTTAAATCTAGAGGGCTAGATCATGCCCACAATCTAGTCTAGAGGATGAGATTGCATGCATGATCTAATCTAGGAAGGAAGAAGTCCTGAGAATTGCATTGGTGTTGGTATGAATTGGAGGATTAAACATAATACAATATTAAATTCAAAATTAGGCTTATTCAATGCACCTCTAAAATAAATTATATACTAAGAGAATATGTTAACCAGATCCACAAAAATAACATTAAAACATTAAAGTGAAAGGGTGAAACATATACTTCTTTACAATATTATTATTAGATATTTATTTCTTCAATAACCTTTTATTTAACATATTTATTTATATAAATGAACTATTTTTCACCATAATTAAATCTTTATCATCTCCCTGAATTTCAATGACTAGGTAATCTAAGTTTAATTTCTTGAACTTTGTTACAAGGCTTAATCTAACTTAAAATTTGATTCCTTCTTTTTTTTTTTTTAACCAGAGAAAGGTGACGATGCACCTATAAAAATTCTATTGATTAATAAAGCAAATACAGAAGTCTAAAGGCGTCAAGCCTAGGTGAAACCAGAAAGATTATACATAGCATAAACCATAACATAGGCAGAAATAAAATGAGATTTCACAAAAAAACAGGTTCTAGACCAACCCGATATAGCAAGAAAATTTGATTCCTTCTAAATAGTTTTACTCATTTTCTGTCTACAATATTTAATTCCTCCTGGATAAATTTAATTATTTTGTTAGACTATAAGCATTCTTTAATGGTCATAAGACTTTGGCAAATCGAGAAATCATAATTACTTTTGACTATATGGTCTTCCTCATTTTCCCAGCATTTTTTTCCCTTTGGAACACAAAGGAATACAAGCAAAGGGATATTAGATAGAAATATAAAGGAAAACTAACAACACCAATTGTTTTCATCATTTTTGTTTTATCTATCATCACTACAAAGGTCAAACTTTGGACGACGAACAAGTTGCAAAGAACAGAGTTATGTCTGATAGCAATCTCTCACTACTTCAGCAGTGCTTTGTAATATGATAGTCTCGTAGACTGTTTTAGTATGATGAAGGATATTGAAATCTCTCTATTACATTATAGATCAATGGCCCCAACTTTCTCAAGTGATGTGCTAGCTTTTTTTAAAAGGATAAGGAATAGAATGATTGACATGTACGTTCGCAGTGCTAACTGCTTTCTTGCATTGTGCAGATTTTACAATAATGGAAAATCTTAATGCCAATATATCTCATTCTCAAGTTAAAGCTCAGTCTAGTCCTGCTTCTGAGATAGCAGATTCTAATGCTGAGGCGAGGCTTAGTGGTAGAAAAAGGAAAAATCACAAGGAGAATTCTTGTGAATTGGATGATATTGAACACACAGCAAGGATGCTAATCAATCTCAGTAGAGGGAGGGTTGATCAAGACACAGTTGGAGGAAGTGTTGGTAATCATGGCATGGAAAACCCTAACCCTAAGACATCTCATGTAAAACCTAACATAAATGATAATGGTAGGAAAAGTGGCCGATTCATTGGAGTCAGTGATGACCGTGGCCATTACCGTTGGCAAGCCAATAAATGGTATTCTATTATTTCTCTTTTGTTTTTCTTTTGTTTGACTGTTAACTTTTAATTAAAGAATAATACATTGAACACTATATCTTTCTTCAAGAAAAAATCAAAAGATTTTTATATCAATCTTTCAGGTCATTTTGTGTCTCATATTTAGTGTGATTCCATATCTCTGTGGGTTAAATTTTTTTTGGAGAGTCAAAAGGTTGAAAAAATTTTGAGTGCTGTTAAAGATGTTTTGAGTTCAATAATAATGGATTCCTAAAGTGTCCAACATAATATATGTTTCACTGCATAAATCTCTTTAATAAGGCTGGAATGCCATTTTTCTGCAGGCCTAAGGAGGACAAACCTCAAGTAAGCCTCGGTGAGTTTATAAGGATCTTTTTTTTTTTAATTTATTTGAATGTTGAGGAGTTTCTTATTATAAAGTAAAAAACAGAAAGATTTTTGTTGTTCTAAGAATAATATAGGTTACTAATATTTTTAAAGATTTGAAGATAAAAATTACCATAAAATAAATGAAAAAATAATTCAGCCATGTTATTTGTGACCCATTATTAAGTCAAAAGTGGTATGTTCATAAAAAAATTCAAAAAAAAAATTATCCTAAATCCTTTCAAAAAGTTAATAGATTACAGTGGTTGCAATCCAAATAAATCTTTTTCTTTGCAAACTCTAATCCAAAGCTTTCAAACATTTATTATAAATTGAGAATATTAAATTCTATTATATTTTATTTTTTATTGTTCACTTTTGTGTTAATTTTAGGTTGATATTTTATTTCTGAGACTGCAGCAAGGTCAGTGTTCTAACATCTCTCCTCCATATTTTACCATTAGTATTGGTGGCATGTACTTTACTGTATACCTGATAAATAATTACTATGTAGGTCCTCAGACAAAGCTATGCTAGTCACACATGATCAACCATGTAGGAGGTTAAATTATCCTAAAATAGAGTATGACATGAGATGGATAGAAGAAGTAAGTTAAAAAAAAATTCAAATCAAACAACAAACATAGGAAAACATCAAGGAAACCCTTAGTCTTATCATGAGTACATAAACTCAATAATTCAACAATCAAACATACAACACAACTCTACTATCACCCAGGATGCACTTCTTCCATGCCAAGAGAGTAACTAGTCCAAATCACCCTCACCTAGATAGCTTTCCCCAGAAGGTATGAGTGATTCGATTGATACCTTTAGCAATGGTGCAGTGCATGTACTATTTGGAGTTTGACTCACCAGCATTGTGTCTAAGTAAAATTTTGGTTATCATAGACACTGAACCATTACAGTAGGGATAACAATTAAGGTGAATCCAAAATGAAAGGGAAAAAAGTGCCAAGGATGCAGTTTTCACCGATACAATAATAATATAGATATTAGTATTTTAAGGAAAATAAACCACCTTACATTAATTTAGATGTCTAATGGAATGATAAGGAAATACATAATAATTTGATCTTAACTTAAATTAGGAAGTAAGATATGAGATATTAATCTAGATAAATAGATGATAAATGAAAATGAGAGAGATTAGAGGGCTTACCTAGTAATTGGATTGATGTGGATGTTTATTGTATTTATAGTGTGATAGGGAATTGAGATATAGAATCTAGAATTAGAGTTATGATTAGAAGCCTATCACAAATAGATGAAGAAATTCTCAAGGGTTTAGATTAGATCACACCCATGATTTTGTTTGACTAGTGTAATTTTATCTTAAGTAGTGTTATTTCATTCAACATAAAATCTACATTGCAAATCTTTAGAAAATATTTTATTAAATGTATATATATAGGTCTATGATTAATGTTGTGCTAATTGTGCCTTTGGTCTAATATTCCTATGTATAGAGGGAAGAACAATCAAATTCCTCAATGACAATGAAGCTCCGAGGTTGATTTAGCAAGATCAAAATAGAGAAACAAAGAATTTTGGATGTTGAGTATTTACACCTAATGAAAACTAAGATTAATTATGTGTGTGATCAAATATGTGAATGAAAGATTCTACTAATCAATTATGAAAGTTTTCTAGGATAATATCCCTAAATTCACAACCCTAGACACAATTTTAGAATTTTGGCAAGCATGTTGATGGATAATGATTATATCCTAGGATTACCAGCTTTGGAATTGATAATTTTAAATTTTCAATATGGAGGAATCTACATTATTCACACAATCTAGTTGCAAAGATTACGTATGTTGAAGATAAACTTCATATTCTTGAGAACGTGATACTAGAATTGATATGCAAGATGGGGAGTCCAAAATAATCCTGGATTGATAGATTTCATACTCTCAAGAATTCATTCTACAAGACATCTTGTAGATTTAGAAGAAGGTGAGCTTGAAAAGAGTGAACTTGAGAAAAAAACAACATCATCCATGAGGTTCTTCAAAGTTGAAGCAAAGATAGTCATTAAACTCAATGATCGTGAAATTATAGTCAACTCGATGATGGTGAAATTAGTGCTTTCTTTCAATGATGGTGAAATGATGGTCAACTCAAGAGACTTCTTTCATAAGGTTGAAACTTGTTGGGCATTCTCTCACATGGTATCAGAGTTATGCTCGCTCTTCAAATTTTAAAAAATTGCACCAATCTCCAAGTGGAATAATTTTAATGAGCGATTGTAGAATTAGTTTTACCCCATTTTCCATGAAGAAGAATAAGTGATGTAGTGGTATCATTTGAAGAAAGGAAAGGGAAAAGTCTTCAAGCATACAAGAGAATAAAAAGAGCACTTTACCTTGGGAATGACATCATGGAGTGTTAGGTGTTGATTACCTATGTGGGAGGTTTGTTTAACTAGGTAGAAATGGTATTCCTCAGGGCCAAACCCCAAAATATCAATGAGGCTTGTGGCCATGTAGGCTATCTAGAGTTGGACGAGGAGGGAGTTCCTTTCACTTGCAACAAGGGTAATGAATATTAGCATGGTGGATAGAAAAATCCAAAGGGAAAATGAATGAAGATTTGTAATTCCATGGTAAAGGTAAGAGAAAATTGCATTGTTCTCATTGTGATAAAGATGGGCATGAAGAAGATAAATGTTGGAATTTACATCCCAATTAGCACCCTCTTGGTTGAAGAAAGGTAAAGATAAAAGTATTCAACATTTATCTTCTTCCTCGGTAATAACTATATCTTGGGATTGTCAGATTTGGAATTTACAATTTACAATTTTAAATCTAGAGGACTAGATCATGCCCATAATCTAGTCTATAGGATGAGATTGCATGTATGATCCAATCTCGGAAGGAAAAAGTCCTGAGAATTACATTGGTGTTGGTATGAAGTGAAGGATTAAACATAATACAATGTTCAATTCAAAATTAGGGTTATTCAATGCACCTATAAAATAAATTATATACTAAGAGAATATGTTAAACAGATCCACAAAAATAACATTAAAACATAAAAATGAAAGGGTGAAACATATACTTCTTTACAATATTATTATTGGATATTTATTTCTTCAATAAACTTTTGTTCAACTTATTTAACTATATAAATAAATTATTTTTCGCCATAATTAAATCTTTCTATCATCTCTCTAAATTTCATTGACCAGGTAATATAAGTTTAATTTCTTCAACTTTGTTACAAGGCTTAATCTTACTTAAAATTTGATTCCTTCTGAATAATTTTACTCATTTTCTGTCTACAATATTTAATTCCTCCTGGATAAATTTAGTTATTTCGTCCAAGGATTACAAGCATTCTTTAATGGTCATAAAACTTTGGCAAATCAAGAAATCATAATTACTTTTGACTATATGGTCTTCCTCATTTCCCAGCGTTATTTTTCCTTCAGAACACAAAGGAAAACAAGCAAAGGGATATTAGATATAAACACAAAGGAAAACTAACAGCACCAATTGTTTTCATCAATGTTTGTTTTTGTTGGTAATTGATGCTCTGTAGCTATGGTTACTAGTGTGCATCTATTTTTAGAGGGAGTGGGTGCTGCATGCTTTGTGCATGTCCAACATTCAAATCTTTTTGAATTTTTTGTTATTTTTAGGTGTTGTGCACACTCTGCACCTCTGCATGTGATAGAATAGTTTTTCATTATTTTTAGTTGTGTGACTATATATTTTTGGTATGCTATTTTTAGTGTTATCTTTGTTTTTTATAGTAGATAGAATGTAGTGTATCATAGAGAATAGTCAATTCAATAATATATTTTTCTTTGTGTGATTTCTGTGTATGGAGATCTTTTTGCCCTTTGCTATAAGTTGATTTAATTATGTTTTTTTTCTGAATTCATTTCTGAATGTTCATTTGGTATCAGAGCGAGATTAAAATTATGGGTTTAATATTTTGTGTTTGTGATCTCTTTAACAATTGATCATGGCAAATCTTAACTCTTTGCTTGTTCCTAAATTTAATGGAATTGATTATGAATATTAGAGTATCAAGATGATGACTCTTTTGATAGGAAAATATTAATGGGAAATTGTAGAAATAGGTTATGATGAGCTAGCTGATTGGGCCACTCTTGCAAAAAATGATAGAACATCCAGGAAGGAGAGTAAGAAGCATAACTCTTTACCTTTATTTCATATTCAAAGAGCTCTAGATAAGAGCTTATTTCCAAGAATTGTAGGTGTAAAGATAGCCAAGGATGCCTGGAAGACTCTACAAGAATCTTATCAAGGTAGTGATCAAGTCAAAGTTGTCAAGCTACAAACATTGAAAAGGGAATTTGAGAATTTAAAGATGCAAGAAGCTGAAAGTGTGAGTGACTATTGTGTGAGAGTAAAATATGTGGTCAATAAAATGGCTACACTTGGAGAAACTATGGATAAATAGGTTGTGGTTAAAAAGGTGTTAAGGTCTTTAAACCCAAGGTGGAACCATGTTGCTATAATCTTTGAAGAAAGAAAGGATTTAACTACTCTTGAGTTTGATCAGCTTGTTGGCTCTCTTATGTCTTATGAAGAAAGATTGAGAGATTCATTTGGAGAAAGTGATGAAAAGGCTTTTTCTTCAAAATTATAGATTGCACAAAAAAGAAGGTTCCAGTAGTAAAAGCAACCAAGGACATGAATGGAATCAAAATTATTCATTAGGAAACAAAGGAAGAGGTAGAGGCAGATTTCATAAGAGAAATATTCAGTGCTATCATTGTAATAGGTATGGCCACTTTGAAAGGGAGTGCAGATTAAAAGAAGGTAACAACAATAGAAGTGCTAATTATGCTAATAAGGATGAGGAGGCTTCTCCTAAAAATTTATTCTTATCATATAACAAAGCTGAAAATAGTTCTAAAGAGGTTTGATATTTAGACTCATGCTATTCTAACCACATGTCAGGGAATCATGAGCTTTTCTCTACAATGGATCAAAGTTTCAAATCTAAAATTCAGCTTGCAGATGACAAGTCCTTGGAGGTTGCAGCTAAAGGAGCTATGGAGGTAAATACAAAAGAAGGTAAGAAATGTGTGAATAATATTTATTACACTCCACAATTGAAGCATAATTTATTGAGTGTTGGACAATTGTGTGACAATAACAACAAGGTGTTGTTTGACAATCAGCAATGTATCATCTATGATAAAAGTCAAGGCAATAGGGTTGTTATAGTTGTGCCTATGACAAAAAATAGAATGTTCCCATTCAAGTTTAGGGAGCATCATAGTAATCTTTCCAGTATGGCATATGAAGACAAAAGTTGATTGTGGCATCTTAGGTATGGACACTTGAATTTTCATAGTTTGAAGCTACTAACATCAAAAGATTTAGTTTATTGTATGCCTACAGTTGAAGAGTACAATGAGGTGTGTGAAGGATGTGATAAAGGAAAACATGCAAGAAAGAAATTTTCAAAAGATAATACATGGAGGGCCCATTATCCACTTCAGCTAGTTCACTCTGATATTTGTGGTCCTAGGAAACAAAGAGTTTGGGTAAGTCAACATATTTCATTACTTTTATTGATGATTATTCATGAATGTGTTGGGTTTGTTTTTTGAAGACCAAGGATGAAACATTTGACAATTTCAAAAGGTTTAAAGCCCTTGTGGAAAATGAAAGTGGCTATAACATAAAGTGCTTAAGGACTAATCATGGAGGAGAGTTTTGTTCAAAAGATTTTATGGACTATTACAATATGAATGGCATCAAAAGATAGCTTACCACCTCTTACATTCCTCCACAAAATGGTGTAGTTGAAAGGAAGAATCATGCAGTGGTGGAAATGGCAAGGAGTATGTTACAAACCAAGGGATTGGGCAATGTTTTTTGGGGTGATGTAGTTGCTACTACAGTATATATTCTCAATTAAAGTCCCACTAGTGCACTTGACAATATGACTCCTTATGAAGCCTGGTATGAGAAAAAGCCTAATGTTAATCATTTCAAAGTTTTTGGTTGTTTAGCCTATGTTCATGTAGCTGATCAGAAAAGACAAAAGTTAGATCCAAAGAGTGAATCATACATTTTTGTTGGGTATAGTGAGCAAAGCAATGCTTATAGATTGTATAATCCTCTCACTAACAACATTGTTGTGTCAAGAGATGTGATTTTTGATAAAGGGGGAGTTTATGGTCATCAAAAAGACCATGTTTATAAGCCCAAATCTGTTTTGAACGATGGTATTATTGATGATATTGGTTGTGAGCAGCCTACTAATACTTCAATTTCAATTGTTACAACTCCACCAAATTGTCCCTCATCTAGTTCTTCAATTCCAAATGCAAGTCCAGCTTCAAGTTCTAGTTCTACAAGGAAGATAAGAAGTCTAAGTTGTATTTATCAAAGGAGTACAAGACAAGCACATGAAGAGAATCCAAGAGGTGAGACCGTAAATTTTTCTTTACTTTCACAAGCTAATTTTGAACCATCATGTTTTGAAGATGTGTCTACTAATGATGTTCGGGTGCAAGCAATGCAAGAAGAGATAGATTCTATTCATAGGAATGATACGTGGGAGCTTACAGAGCTTCCACATGACAAGAAAAAGATTAGTACTAAATGGGTCTACAAGACTAAATATAATAGTGATGGGAGTGTTCAAAGACACAAAGCATGGTTAGTTGCTAAGGGATTAACACAGAGGTATGGGATACATTATGAGGAGACTTTTGTACCAGTAGCAAGATGAGAGACTATTAGAATGATGATTTCACTAGTAGCTCAAAAGAAATGGAGGATTCATCACATGGATGTGAAAAGTGCCTTCTTGAATGGGTACTTAGATGAGGAAGTCTATGTAGAACAACCAAAAGGTTTTGAAGTGCAAGGTAAAGAACATCAAGTTTATAGGTTGAAGAAGGCCTTGTATGGCCTCAAGCAAGCACCAAGGGCTTGGTATGCTAGAATTGATGGATATTTTCAGAAAAATGGCTTCAAGAGAAGTAAAAGTGAGCCTACCCTCTACTACAAACAAGAAAGTGAGCCTACCCTCTACTACAAACAAGAAGGTAATAATATTGTTATTGTCAGTTTGTATGTTGATGATTTATTCTATATGGGTACTAGTTCTCAGATGAAGGATGAATTCAAAATTTCTATGATGAATGAGTTTGAAATGAAAGATTTGGGCCTCATGAAATACTTTCTAGGAATGGAGGTTTACCAAAGTAAGGATGAAATTTTCATTTGTGAAACAAAGTATGCAAAAGATATGTTGAAAAAATTTGATATGGTTGATTGTAAACTAGCCTCCATTCCAACTGCTGATGGGGTTGTGTTGTGTAGAGATGATGGTGCTAAAATAGTTGATGAGACAACTTATAGAAGTATTGTTGGAAGTTTGATGTTTCTAACCCACACAAGACTAGATATTGCCTATTCAGTTTCTCTAGTTTCAAGGTATATGACAATGCCATCTGAAATTCATATGAAGGCAGCCAAGAGGATATTGAGGTATGTGAAAGGTACTACAAGCCTTGGTATTCATTATTACACTTCTAAAAGATTTAAAGTTGTTGGTTTTAGTGATTCTAATTGGGGAGGTAGTTTGGATGACCGAAAGTCTACATCTGGCAATTGTTTTTCACTTGGTTCGGGTTTGGTCACATAGAGTTCAAAGAAGCAAAGTATAGTTGCTCTCTCATCTACAGAAGTAGAGTATATTTCTGCCACTTCCACATGTACTCAAGCATTATAGCTTAGAAAAATTCTAGAAGAGATTGGGTAGAAACAGATTCAGCCTACAATAATTTTTTGTTATAACATGAGTGCAATCAAGTTAGCCAAAAATCCTATCCATCATAGTAGGGCAAAGCATTTTGATTTGAAATATCATTTCATTCGAGATTTGGTTTAGAAGAAAGAAGTAGAATTGAGGTATATAAAGACTCAAGAACAACTTGCAGACATCTTTACAAAGGCAGTCGCAAAGATTCAGTTTCTGATGCTCCAAGACTATATTGTGAGCCCATTCAGCATCAAGGGGGAGTATGTTTGTAATTGATGCTCTGCAGCTACGGTTATTGATGTGCATCTATTTTTAGAGGGAGTGGGTGCTGCATGCTTTGTGCATGTCCAGCTTTCAAATCTTTTTGGATTTTTTATTATTTTTAGCTGCTGTGCATGCTCCGCACCTCTGCATGTGATAGAGTAGTTTTTCATTATTTTAGTTGTGTGTGGCTATATATTTTGGTGTGTTGTTTTTAGTGTTATCTCTGTTTTTCATAGCAGACAGAATGTAGTGTATCACAGAGAACAATCAATTCAATAATATATTTTGCTTTGTGTAATTTCTTTGTATGGAGATCTTTTGTGCCCTTTGCTGTAAGTTAATTTAATCATGTTTTTTTTCTGAATTCATTTCTGAATCCTCAATTTTATCTATCATCACTAGAAAGGTCAAACTTTGGAAAACGAAGAAGTTGCAAAGAACAAAGTTATGTCTGATAGCAATCTCTTACCACTTCAGCAGTGCTTTGTAATATGATAGTCTCATAGACTGTTTTAGTATGATGAAGGCTATTGAAATCTCTCTTATCCATTATATATGAATGGCCCCAACTTTCTCAAGTGATGTGCTAGCTTTTTTTAAAAGGATAAGGAATAGAATGATTGACATATACGTTTGCAGTGCTAACTGTTTTCTTGCATTGTGCAGACTTTACAATAATGGAAAATCTTAATGCCAATATTTCTCATGCTCAAGTCAAAGCTCAGTCTAGTCCTGCTTCTGAGATAGCAGATCCTAATGCTGAGGTGAGGATTAGTGGTAGAAAAAGGAAAAACCACAAGGAGAATTCTTGTGATTGGAATGATATTCGACACGTAGCTGGTATACTAATCAGTTTTAGTAAAGCGAGGGTTGATGAAGACACAGTTGGAGGAAGTGGTGGTAACAATGGCATGGAAAACCCTAACCCTAAGATATCTCATGGAAAACCTAACGTAAATGATAATGGTAGGAAAAGTGGCCGATTCATTGGAGTCAGTGATGACCTTGGCCGTTGCCGTTGGCAAGCCAATATATGGTATTCTATTATTTCTCTTTTGTTTTTCTTTTGTTTGACGGTTAACTTTTAATAAAAAGAATAATACATTGAACACTATATCTTTCTTCAAGAAAAATCAAAAGATTTTTATATCAATCTTTCAGGTCATATTGAACACTATATCTTTCTTCAAGAAAAATCAAAAGATTTTTATATCAATCTTTCAGGTCATTTTGTGTGTCTCATATTTAGGGTGATTCCTTATCTCTATGGGTTAATTTTTTTTTGGGACTCAAAAGGTTAATTTGAAAATTTTTTGGGTGCTGTTAAAAATGTTTTGAATTCAATAATAATGGATTGCTGAAGTGTCCAACTTACAATATGTTTCACGGCATAGATCTCTTTAATAATGTTGGAATGTCATTTCTCTGCAGGCTTACGAAGGTTAAACGTCAAGTAAGCCTCAGTGAGTTTATAAGGATTTTTTTATTTTTTTTATTTATTTAATATTGAGGAGTTTAAAAAATAAAAAGCAAAAAGATATTTGTTGTTTTGAGAATAATATAGGTTACTAATATTTTTAAAGATTTGAAGATAGAAATTACCAAAAAAATTACAAAAAAAAAGAAAAATAATAATCCAGCCATATTATTTGTGACCCATTATTAAGTCAAAAGTGGTATTTTCATAAAAAAATTCTAAGAAAATTTTATCCTAAATCCTTTCAAAAAGTTAACAGATTATAGGGGTTGCAATCCAAATAAATCTTTTTCTTTGCAAACTCTAATCCAAAACTTTCAAACATTTATTATAATTTGAGAATCTTAAATTATATCATATTTTATTTGATATTGTTCACTTTTGTGTTAATTTTAGGTCGATATTTTATTGCTGAGGCTGCAGCAAGGTCAGTTTTCTAACATCTCTCCTTCATATTTTACCATTAGTATTGGTGGCATGTAGTTTACTTTATACCTGATATAAATAATTACTATGCAGGTCCTCGGACAAAGCTATGCTAGTCACACGTCACCAACCATGCAGGAGGTTAAATTATCCTGAAACAGAGTATGACATGAGATGGATAGAAGAAGTAAGTTACAAAAATTTTAAAATAATAAATAAGTATGATAGTTCTTTACATAGTTGACCTTATGCATTTTCATTGCTTTTGCAGTGGAGAAAGGTGTTTAATGTAGATGTGAACAAGTTTGTAAAGGAGCTCCAATGACAATCAAACAACTATTCAGAAGGTTCCGTTAAAGGATTAATTGATGAAGCTGGACATGAACTTCTAAAACTGATAGATGAAAAGAAAACATTGGAGATGGAGGGGACATTGACATTGCAAGAATAGATCTCATGTTGTGTATAGGTGTTTTAATGCATGGATTTTGGGACATTGACATTGCAAGAATAGATCTCATGTTGTGTATAGGTTTTTGAATACATGGATTTTACTTAACATTTTTGAACGTGCTCAATTGTTTTAAAATGATGTGAAAATGATAAACAAATTAAAAAGCTTAAGACAGTTGTTTGAATGTGTCTTAGCTAATTTGATTAGATGAATCTTTGTAGTCTATTTCAACACCATCCACTTTAATGATTAAACAGTCAATTAATAAATATTTGTCCTATTTTTATTGGCCAAAATTTACTTTTGGCTACCAATTTGTTGGTGAATAAAATTCATTACATGTGAATGATATTCATTATGGTCTATAGGATGCTAAGCATTCCACAACTAAATCATATTTAGTTGGTTTCAACTTTACTTTTCTTTTATTTTGAATCTGAGATTTTTCTATTAGAATGTCAAGATCACAATGCTTTTTTTTTTTAAGGTTAGATTTGACTGGAATTTCCATTTTTTTCACTCAACGTTGTAAGTACGTTTCTGTGTTCTTGTATGGTTTCATGTGAATAGGCTATACCAAAAAAATGAAGTGTTTGCTTTTCAAAGACACTACCAACTAGGTTATACCTGCACATGTTAATATTACTAGTTAAGCTCTTTTTGGCCCCTTAATTCAGCAATGTACAGCTGCAACCAAACCACTGACTGCATTATCATGCAGAAACAGCTTAATCACTATGAATTCGACTGGTGGGATTATTCTATTTGAAATTAGGAGAGTGAAGAATGGAGGTCTAGGCGGTGTTTTCAATTGGTTAACTGTGACACCCTCTTTTTGGACAACTTAATTATTTTATTTTTAATTAATTATTAGTTAGATGTTTTGATTATGCATTTTGAATTATGATTATCATGCTGTGTTTAGCAGATGAATGTGATGAGAAAAATTTACTTTGATTTATGATATGCAGAAATGGATATATATTTTTTCATGATTATTTTGAATTAGTTCTAGATGACTGTCATGATAGTCTAAGATCAGTTCTAGATGACTGCAATAGGTTGAAGAATGGAACAGTGCAAAGGAGATGTCTATTTTAGTTTGCCCCACTTGAATATCATCCACTCCAACATAAGAAAATGTTATCCTAGGCAAAAGAAAATAGGACAAACACTTACCACTTTGTTGTGAATGAGGTGTAAACTTACTATTGAGTCTTTAACCAATGAAATGGATGATATTCAATTAAAGTGATGTTTCAAATAGTCCAAAAGCAATTATTATGATGACTGTCCTAGTACAAGGAAAAAAAAATGATTGATGAAGCTGTAAATATCATGGAACAATCTTATCCATTGACATGAAGAATAGAAGAACAATGTCAAGGAGAAGTCAAGGGACTGTTGAGGAGGTGCAGTAGATAAGATAGTAGTTTATGACTGTTATAAAGCCTTGAGGAATGAGATAGTCAAACACTATGAAGAGACAACATTATACAAAGATGACTAAAAACAATGTGATAGTGATAGAAATTAGTCATGAGGACAGTCATAAAAGCATACAACAAAAGAAATAGTAGCATTTTACTAGTTCATACCAAATAGTCAATTGAAACATAAAAAAGGTTACAAGTAATGAACAGTCACAACAATATTTATGATGAGAATAGAGCCCTCAAGGAGTAAGATTTTGTTCCAAAACTTTCAAAAGAGAGGAAAAGAAATACAATAGAGTTTATAAAAGAAGCCCTCACTATTCTTTTCAAGAAAACATTGCTCATATTTTCCCAGAGGGATAGATACAGGGGGGTTTCACACTTTTCCTACAAAAGACCTTCAATGGCTATTCCAAAGGTGCCATAGTTTCCATATAACCCTATTAGGGTTTTGTCAAAAAATAGGGCAACCTAGATATTTCTCAGAAGTGAGAAAGGAAACAAGCTTCTTCCTGATACTAAAGAGCCATACCATAATCAATACATGGAATATTGAGATAGTTGCTAAATCCATCAATATGGTTCTAAAAAAATTTGTAACCAAGAATAAATTATGCCATGAAAGCAATGATGCAAGTATGTGGGTTTCGGAAATAATCAAACTAAAGTAGTCTTATTTTGCAGAAGCAACAAAGAAGTCACTTTTCAATCATCTTATAGCAAGACAAGGGTTTTTTCCTTAATTTTTCAGAAAAGAGAACCATAGTAAATCAGTTTTAAGAATTCTTCTGTACAGGGTCCACCGAGATCTCTTTACTGATTGTTCAAATAAAAGACCATATATAGAGAAATATGCATAAAACCCCACAGTTTGAGGACCACATTCCATAGTTTGTATCAGAGAAAGCAAGGGTCAGTGTTGCTACAGGATCATATAAAAGAGTAAAGAGCAGAAAAAATAGAGAACTTCACATGCATTTCACATTCAAGCCCTAGCAAGATTACATCATAAACAACATATAAAGCAGTTTTTTTACCATCTCATACAACAAAAAGGAAAGCACAGAGCCTTTTCATACTTTTTTAAAACACTTCCATGGAGTCATAGCAGAGGAAAAATCCAAAAGAACAAAGTTTTACCATACAGGAGTAGAAAAAAACAATGAAGTATCTTCTTCCATATATCAAAACTATAGAAAAGGCACGAAAATATAAATGTCTTGCAGTTTTTAGTGGAAAGAAGAATGAAACAGTAAGGTGAAGAGAAGTATTTTCATAGTTATTATACAAAAAAGTAGATGAACCTTGCTTACCATAAGAAGTTGTAAGAAGAGTTGTTGGAAGCAGCAGAAAACCTTTAGGAGTTGCAATGAGCTAAGAAACCCTCATGGCAGTGTATCAGTTCAAAAAGATGAAAAGGATAAGAGAAAGATGATTTCTTTTAGGGTTTGATCAATCTTTTTGTGCCCTATCCCGATGGAGACATGGAGTCGTAAGGTGGTCATTCTTCTATTTTGACTTTATGAAGAGACTTTTAAAACCTTGGAAATCAAAAGAAAATGATAAGTGTTTGGAAACAAAAGGAAACGGATATGATTAAAGTCTAAAAAAATTAGAGAATGGTTTGAAGCCTTTTCATAGGCTAAGGATAGAAAAAGCCATTATTGTTGGTGTAAACATATAGTTCACACATGTTAAGTTGACTTAGTGAGTCTTCTAGATGTCTAATTGAGTCTAGTTGTGTGTTGAGTTGTTGATAGTTGGAGTGAGTTGTCTTATCCTCCACATATGCAATTAGTTATCATCCTCTAATTGACACATATTGTAGGAATATCTCCACTTTCCACTCCACCTTTCTAGCTCTCACCTTGCCTTTATAAGCAAGGCTCACTGATTATATTTCATACAGCTTCATATGATCTTTGTATAGATTCTTTACTCCATTGTTTTAGCATTTCTTCTCTGTTATCTTTGTGTGGAAGGTTGTCTTGATTGCAGGTGATCCTGGCTTGCTGAGTCACATTGACTCTTACATGGTATCAGAGCCTGATCTGCAATTTCCTTCCCTAATTGGAGAGGTTTTGCTAGGAGCTATGTGTTAGGAGCATTCTAGAGCAAAACAGACATCACTGTCGTGATCAGGAGGCCCAAATCAGTATAAATCAGTTGTCCAAATGTTGAATTTCATCTTAAAAAATTTTGGCAAAATTTTTTTACCCCTGGTTAGTCTTGGCGAAATCCATACAATCGTACCGTCATTGTGTCAATGTTGTGCAGGGACTGCATCAGATCTATGTGCTTGTGACGTACAATCATATGGTCGTACTTTCGGCATTTGTAACAGCAACACCGGTTTGAGTTTGCATTAGCTCAGATGGCGGTTAAAAACTTATGTCGGCATTTGGTCGGCATTTACTAGAGGTCTGTAGATCACTACTTTCGGCGATGATCACCCAATAGATGGCAGATCTACAGTCTTAATTCGGTGGTCACCTTTAATTTTATGTCAACCAGCTTTCAGTCGGCATCTGTTTACACTCTTCTCTAATCTCCAACGGTAGAAGGCATACAGATCCGGTAGTGTATAAGCCCGAATCAAAGACCAGTGGTGGCCACATCTTCTTCAGTGATCTCCATTTAATTTTCTTTGGCGGCCTTTGGAAATTCAGTGACCATGTATTAACAATCGACATTCATCTATTTCCTTCGGCATTGTGTGAGATCGAGCAGTTTTTCACAAATCTACCAGCATTTGCCTTGTGATAACTTTGGCCATTTATTGTTATCTCCGGCAGCATCTTGGACCACCATCGGGCATTTTGTTTTATTTGTAGGTCATCCAATTTCATCGATGGTTTTGGTCAATGGCCCGGTGAATCAAGCGACCAGTTAAAAGTTGTTTCAATAGTGGGAATCCTCAAATCTCATCCGCATGTTCTTTTCAATCTGCAGAAGTTTTCAGATCCTGGCAGTTTTACCAGTGGTTGGTGGTTTCCATTTCAACTCCACCGTTGGGAGTCTTCACTCCACCCAAACATCGGTCTCCGCAATTTGTTGAACCCAGCGGTCTCTCACCCATTTTTTGCAATTAACGGAGGTATATATATTTATTCGCAGGTCTAAAAGACTTCACTATAGGCGGTCAATATTCAGTACAATCAACATGTTTTTGGCAACAGTGATCGATAGCCTACATCTTTAAATCTGTAACCCTTAGCAATCTACAAACTCTCGGTCTGTCTCTGTAGTGTTTTTCATTTGAGATCGGCAGCAACAGTTGTTAAAACCTGGTCGACATAATATTACCAACGGTTTCACTTTGCAATTGGCAGTTAGTAGATTTCCCGTTGACAGTCTCCGCAGATCACTAGCAGTAGTGGATTAATATTGCTAGCATGAAGGGGTAACCCTCCCACCCCCACAGCCTTTCAATCTATATTCGCAGACTTCAAATGGCTGCAGTCGGCACTTGAAGTTTGGCGGTTATCTTTGTTACAACCAAGAGTCTTCATCTGTCAACATTCACATGTTTTAACAATTAGTCATCAGCGGTTTTAGATCCACCTTTGGTGGTCTCCACTTCAAACTTTTTGCAGTGGTCAAATCAAGATATCATTGGCCATTTTCTATGCCATGATTTTCTAAGTTTAGCAGTTGGTGGTTTTCACCCAGACTAGCAATTTTTTTTCCTCACCGGTGGTTTTGTGGGCAAATTGGTAGTTTTTTTCCCATTCAGACTATTTTCTATTTTTCTAACAGTGGTTTTGCAACAGGAGAATATTTTGTCAGGACAAGGAATATTCTGCCAGGGGGTTTGTTTTGCTCCTCAAAGTCTTAAAGTAGGGCTTTTTTTTTCATTTTCAATAACTTTTGCCCACGGTGTCAAAATCAGGCAAATGAGATATCAATGGAAAGATGAAAGAGAGCACTTCGTAGTGGTGTCAATCATTTTCACAGATGTTTCTCTTTGACAACATTTATTTTTGGTTGAAGATAGATCACTCTTTTTGGCTCCGAGCTCATAACTTTTTGCCACGAACTCCAATTTTTACAATTCAAGTGGCATTGGAAAGGTATTGACGAGCTCTACAAAGCTATCTATGTACTTTTCTCAAATTTTTCTCTAGGTTTATTTTATTTCATTTATCAATTTTTTGGCATTTGAGTGATAACTTGGACATTTTGAAACTTGAGGAAGTGAAATTTGTTTTGAGAGGATTTGTTTGCTATAATACATCATTGTGAGTGATTGTAATCTCACTTGGATCTCTTCTTTAAGAGATTTTTTTGTTTTCCCAATTTTGGTCCCTTGAGGACAATTGTAAAATGCACTAAGTATAAATTGCCACAACAAATTGGGGGGGCTCTCTTACATAGTAAAGGGGTGTTTTCGTCTTGTTGTCTCTCTTTTTCATGATGGATGTGCCTCAATTTCCACTTTTAACTCCATATAATTATCTTGAATGGAAGAAAAACATGGAGTATGTATTGTATAAACAAAAGTTACATAGAATAACTTTAGGCACAGATTCTGAACCCACAGGTGCTATCGAGAGAAGAAAATGGTTAGATAGAAGAGATGAGACCTATGACACACTTTGTCTTTCTATTTCTCTAGATCTGAGATTTCATGTTGAGTCTTGTACAACACCAAATGAGATATGTTCAACATTGGACAATCTCTTTGGCAAGTAAGATAAAATAAGAAGGTTCAAATTGGAGAATGAGCTAATTGCACTTAATCCTCAAGATTTTAATCAAATTGAAGACTTCTTCACCAAGTTTAAGTCTCTTAGTTCGCAACTCAAGCAGTATGGTCTTGAGAAAGAAGATGAACAATTGATTCTATCCATTGTTGCAAAATTGGGTCTTGCATATTTAGTTTATGTTTCTACCTTTTATGCTACAATGGATACCTTTGGTAGTAAGTTTACAATGCCTTCACTTGAAGAGTTTTCTACACAACTCACAAGAGAACAAGCCAAGCTACTACACATGGGCATATTGACGTCTCCTAGAAAACATGCTCTAGTTGCAACACAAAGCACAAAAGATCCTAAGGCTTCACATCACAAGGGAAAGAAACAAAAGGATTCAAAGTCTAATGAGAAAGAGAGAGAATCAAAGAAAACCCCTAACTCTTCTTCCAAAGAGGAGTCTAATAGGAAGAAGAAGCCAAAGTGTTCTTATTGTAAGAAATTGGGTCATGATGAGACTAAATGTTATGAGAAAAAGTTTGAAGAGATGTCACAACTTCTTCAAAAACATAACATTGAGTATTCTCCATCAACAACAGTTTTACCCAAGTCTTCTTCTTTGGCACCATCATCATCTGCATCTATAGGGATAGCAGGTATTGCTTATGGGATAGACAAAGGAAAAGGACAAGCACTCTTTGCTTCTACAAGTCTACAGTCAGAGAGATGGCTTCTTGATTCTGGAGCTTCTCATCATATGGCATCTTCATAGGGGAAGTTCTCTTCATTTTAGTCATGTACTTGGCCACCTATTTTGATGGGTAATAATACATACATGCATTCAATTGGCAAAGAAAACATTGATGTTGGTTAGAATACATTCAACAATGTGTTGTGTGTACCTTTCTTGACAACAAATCTCCTTTCCATCTACCAATTTACTCATTGTGGTGTAGGGAAGACAGTTGAGTTCACTCTTGATTCTGTGATCATACGGGACTTGGAGAGCAGAGACATCATTGTTGTTTGGATGGATGATCATGCATCTTGCTTGTATACTTTCTCCCATTTTGTTTGTGATGATGATGTAGATCCATTGTTTCCTATTCATACTCATGCATCAAGTGTGAATCATGTTTGTAAGGAGAAGTTTGGGCACTTGAACCTTGGTGTTCTTGAATCTACTTCGGTTCCTAAGACTAGTTTTGAGCTTCCTCCTTCTTCTACTTCTACAGAGATTGGCATTGACATAGCTTCATGCACATCAGTTGAGTAGGATATTGTTTGTCTTTTCTAGGATGAGTACTTGACAGGTATTTCAGACTTGTTTTGTGAGTCCTATCTTGATGACTTGGAGGACATCATTGATGACATTCATCTCCTCTTTGAAGGAGTTGATCCTACTTCATATGAGATAGCACCTTCATCTTTTCTTCACTTGTCACAGTTTGGCATTGAGTTGGAATATCTTGAGCATCATTCGGAGGATTCTTTGTCTTTGGAGATTGATGATCTTGAGTTTTCATCTTGTCCTGGATTGTCACCTAATTGTGTGGCATCTTTTGGTTGTGACATGTGGACACTTGAGCGGTTTTTAGAGACAAAATAAATCATGAGGCTTTTTCCCTCATACCTTGAGATGGAGTTTCTTCATCATCAGCCTTTGGACTTGTTTCTTCCTAAGGGGAAGAATGTTGTTTGCAGGCTTTGGATTCTCTTCAGCATTCTTCTTTAGGCATTCACCATCGACATAGGAGCTACTTCATTGTGGGGGGGATCTACAGTCTCACACTTTCTCTCCTATGGGGGGTACTTGATTGTATATATGTGTTGGATGTTGTTCTTGGGGGGTCTTGAGTCCTCCTTCCATCACATCTTTCATTTGTTTTTTGCATTCTCATCTTTGGAGAGGAGTTTTGTCCCATGAGGTTTTATCCTTTTCTCCACTTGAGATTTGTTGTACATGGGTACCTAACATGGCCTAGTAGCCAGGACCCATCCATCATTGTATCTTTGTTTTAGTCAACTACTCCCTAAGCTGCACTTAAGGGGGGGTGTTGGTGTGAACATATAATTCACACATGTTAAGTTGACTTAATGAGTCTTCTAGATGTCTAGTTGAGTCTAGTTGTGTGTTGAGTTGTTGATAGTTGGATTGAGTTGCCTTATCCTCCACATGTGCAATTAGTTATCATCCTCTAATTGACACATGTTGCAGGAATATCTCTACTTTCCACTCCACCTTTCTAGCTCTCATCTTGCCTTTATAAGCAAGGCTCACTCATTGTATTTCATACAGCTTCATATGATCTTTGTATAGATTCTTTGCTCCATTGTTTTAGCATTTCTTCTTTGTTATCTTTGTGTGGAAGGTTGTCTTGATCATAGGTGATCCTGACTTGCTAAGTCATATTGACTCTTACAATTATTACAAGCCTTGTGGTTTTTTTTGTGAAGTTGGAAGAGAAGTTCAAGCATAAATGTACAAATCATTTAACCCTTTTTTCCTTTTTGCATGAGTTAAAGCTAAAAATATTGTATTTTAAACACTTATTGAGGGTAATAATTATAAATTACCCTAATATTTATTTCACAAAACCAAGAAGATAATTGTAAAACACTTATTAAGCTAAAAGAATGCAAACATATTACCCTTAATATTTCTTAAAAATAATATATTTTTGCCCTCAAATCATGCAAGGGAGTAAAGTGAAAAAAAACTAAACTATCAAACTCATGCAAGAGGAGGTTCTACTTCTATTTTTGACTTGGAGTCAAACAGGCCTATTTTGGCAATCTTTTGGTCAAACACCCTGGGAGGAGGAGTTCTGAGCTAGAATAGCTCAGTTTGGAGCAGTTGTGGGCTCTTATATTTAGTCTTTTTTCTCTTGCTCACCTAGCAACTGAGAGTTGTCTTTTCCAGTCTATTCATGCATCATGTTGATTGCAGGTAGATAGGAGATCACTTCCCTTTGCTTTTGGAGATAGATTTTTGTATTATAGGAGGAAAAGCTTATGCTTTTTTCTCAGTTCTTTCTTTTTCTCTAGCCATTACACATTGTAGAGATAGATTCATTATCATAACTCAATATATTTTACAAGTTTTTATACAACAATAGTTTACTTTTCAGCATATTTGATACTTATTGAAGTGTTTTCCTTGTATTTTTTAATAAAATTAGGTGTTCTTCTTGGATTTAGGTATCTTGTCTTGTGAATGATTTGATAAAGACTTACTGTGTTTCAAATCAAAACCTTTAAGTTTTCTGTCTCATTCTACTGAATCAAGTACACAATAGTGCAAATTTTACCAAAGGTTATAGATTGTGTGGATGATTCTTATACTTTTAAGTTGTGAGAGCATTGGTTTTCCTTTAGCAAAAAGTAGATTGATTTCATGCCTTTCTATGAAATATTTATGTGATAAGATTGTTCAATTTGAGTTGTAGGAACATGTTGTGTATCAAATTGCAGGTTAGGATATAATCATTGGTGCATCACCCCTTTAGATCAATTTTAGTTTTATTTAATCATCCTTCTATCTCTCTTCCATGAAGTATATCAGATCTAAGAGGCTTTTAAAGGGAGCTGACTCTTTCAGAGGTTCATTCTCATCATAGACAACCCACGGTCTGAGAGTGATCCAATGTTTCATGGGATTGTTGACCTTCTTGCTTGATAGGGTGCAATCCTTCATGACAATAGTACTCAATACTTAGATGACAAATGAACAGTTCAAAGCCAAAGGTCTATTCTCCTCTCCTTAGAAGATACTCTATCTTTCTCTAAGAATAATCAAAACCTAATTTTCTGCATACAATTTGCAATTACCAAATCATGATCAATGCATCATTAGTCCACTTATAAATCTTATGAATAACAAATCAAATTCTCATAACGTAAATTAATGAATCATTTAATCACATGCATTATACTTAATCACATGCATGAATATCTAATATAATCAATGATTTACTCTAACATTATAACATAACGTTAAATCATGTTCCATAAATTCACTTTTATTCACGTAAAAGTAAATAGTAAAATCAAAGCCAAAATTGGGGATGTAACAATGTGAACAATCAAGAATTTACTACAAAGTTTATTGTTATTCAGTGTAATGATACTTATGTACCTTCTCATTTTAGAACTTATAAATCTAAAAGACCTAAGGAATTTTATGTTTCACATTTAATGTAATGTTTAATCATCAAGGTCTTGATATCATGTACACCTTAATAGATCTCCATAAGCGACAAATTACCTTGAACTAAGAAAGTTAGAGAAGAAAAAATAGATTATGTATAATAAACTTATGTTTCATCCTAGAGATATAATTTGTTTGTGCCTACCTAAGAAATGTTTTACGGCTAAGAAAATTTAAAAATATCACATGAATCTCTCTAAAGAACCACTTCCTCCAGCATCAATGGATAAAGAAAGATAAATTAACAATTATGCATATATTGATAGTGTTTTCCTAAGAGCAATATTTCTTATCATGATAAAATCCCTTGACCTAAGGAAAAGAATTAATTTACCTCATATTAACCTTTCTCCTAATACAATTAATTTTTCTCTTACACTGTTGAAGATAAATTTATTAAGAATGAATGTAAATTAAATCTCAATCTAATAATTAAATGGTTAATATTTAGATTTAAGATTGAATAATATATTCAATGATGTTAACATAGATCTAATTACAAATGTAAATTACAACAAATGATAATTTAATAAGAACTCTTAAGTAAATCATTTACAAAACAAATTAGATAACATAATCACATAATCATATTAACATCAAAACCCATCAATAGCTTTTATTAAAAATTAGTTTAGTACTTCATTAATTTCCATCATAAAAAGGAATAGATACATATCTTTTACATCCTAAAAGTTCTTCCAAATGTCACTCGGGAGAATATATTATAGATTCAACCCCCTTTCAACAAGTGAGCACTTCTAGGAGGAATCCAGTTCTTATTCAGAACCAACCATGTGTTTCTCAAGCATTTGGTTATTTTTAAGAAAGCAAACACACACAAGTGCTCCAGAGCCATGTTCAACAAAACATGGTCAACACAAGTGCACACACAAGCCCTGGCTAGGACAATCCTAGGTGTACTCTATAGTCTAAGTTGGACACAATCTGTGTGCCCCTTGTCCAATGCTCACTGCTTGTCAAATCTATAATCCTTCTCCTTTGTGATTTCTTACCATTCATTCATTATCTTCCTTGTGTGTTCTCCATGCCCTTTCCAAGTCTCACACAAATGCCTTATATAACCTTTTAAGGGGATCCTTCTAAACCATCACACCCTTTCACAAAGTTTGTCATTAATATTCTTTTAATAAACATAATAACTCCTCCTTTTCTAAAGGGTTTTTCATAATTATTGTTTACTTATCTCCATTTTAACCAAAAGGATCATAATATCCCTTATTTTCCATCTCTCTTTTAATTGTAAAGGGTAAATAAACTCTATCCTCTTATAATTTTAGAGGGTTATTCATAAGTAGATTTCTTTTTCCATTTTGGGTAAAAACTCACATAACATTGGTAGATTGTAGATAATCATATTCTGCCCCTAGTTTTCTTTACACCATTTTTGTATTTGATCCCATGTAGACCAAATATTTTCCCAACTCATGAAAAAGGCCATATCTTTTAAAGGGTAATTTGTATTATCCAATTCTTATTTGTTTCAAATAAATATGATATTCTAAAAAGTTTCTTTTATTTTTTTCCCCCAAAGGGATCCTATTCACTCCTCTAGCAACATATGATAATTCTTTTCCTGATTTTGTCCGTGTCTTTTTTTTTTATATTATATTTGGTTTTGTATCTGGTCAGTTAGGGCCTTATATTCTATTTCGTTTGGTCTCCACAATTTAATTTTAACCCTAGTGTAGGGTTTTGGGTTCTACTTTTCTACAAATTGTCTCCTTTTAAGCCATTGGCGGTTATGTTGTTTAAATCTATTTGTTTTATTTTATTCTTCCCTCTTCCTTTGTTTTTCTCTTCATTCTTGTGTTAATCTACTATAGTCTTTTGCTGATTTCTACTAAAAATTTTGTCTTCTCTATTTTGTTTCTTCTATCTTTTTCTTTGCCTCATGTTTTTGCTTTTAAAACTCCATCTATCATTTTTCATGTGCCTCATTTTTCTTCTTTTTTAAATTCCATTGCCACTTATTTTGTAGACTAGAGCTATTTTTACTTTGAATAATTTGTAGTTTACAATAAATTATGATTTTAAAAACATGGTACTATTTTTTTTATCTATAAATGCATCCATGGATTATGCTCCCTGTATTATAAAGTAATAAAAAAAATAGTATATACATTTTTATAAAAGCTCTATTAACATAGAATCAACCTAGGTCAAAACAAAAACCTGGAAAGGAAAGAACTACTACTATCTATTCACCTATGCATTGCTGAAATACAAACATATATACTAATTTGGGAACCTTGCTCCATCGGCCCGCTCCTACTCGATGCCAATGAAACATTGCATCCATTCTATACCATCTACCTCCTTCATTTCCAAGATCTGCTTTAGGAAATCAATTGCTTTCTCTACCTTCTAATGCCTCCTTACAAAAGTCCCTGGCTTGTTAGAAGGAATGAAAATCATTTCATCAAACCTCCATTGTGGTTTGCCCTATGGAAATCACCTAGAAGTGGGACACCATTGCCATACTTGGTCATCGCTAACACCTCATCCAAACCTCCCAAGAATCTTTTTTTTATCAAAGCCTTCTCAATTATTGCCACATCCTCCTTCAATTCCCCAAATTCCAACAATGTTGCAACAAAAATTGACGAAACGTCATTATTTACTCTATATCGGTGATCCACCAACAAAAATCCTCCCCCATAATCCATTGCACTACCAGAAGTAGAATATCATTTCTAGTTTTGAAAATGCTTTGAAGGCTCTTTTTAGTCACCTCCCCGAGAAAGGCCATTTGCCTCTACAAACAAGTAAGCGCGATCGAGGTGTCCATGGCTTCTTAATAGCTTTGGAGCTCAAACAGTTGATAATTAACATCAAAGAAATTATTTACTTCAAATAAAAGCATCTTAATTCTGAATGCACTGGAATAGGATGCTCTCAATGTTTGTAACATTATTATCTCCTACTTTGAATGTCATATCATCATAGTGGAGTGGGATAGATTGGAGAAGACATTAAATGCCATAATTAAGAATCCTGCAAGAGTGAAACCCATGTGTCACTGTGCTAGGTGGTGTTTCCAAAACTAGTTCCTCCAACTGATTAACTGGCAAGTTGTCCAATGCATCGACCTCCTTATTTTCCTCCTTGAATACATGGTTAACTGTGTATTGTTCCAACTTGCCCAAAAGCTCCATGACTGTTTCAAGTATGGTGTTATGGTGTTATATTTTCAAAACTTGATGTGCTCCTTACCCTTATCACATTAATCACAAATGTTGAGCCACCTTCTATTGCTAGCTTGCTTAGACCGATCTCAATATGGTGTTATATTTCAAAAACTTGATGTGCTCCTCACCCTTATCACATTAATCATAAATGTTGAAGTTTGAACTTGGGTTGTTGGCACTACAGACAAAAAGCCGCACCATTTCACCACAGGGTCTCCCCTTATAAACATGATACTATTAACATCATATAATATTATAATTTTTTTTAATAATTAAATTTTATATTAGTTAAACAATATTAATAGTTTAAATGTTCCAATACAATTCATAATATTTTACACTATAATCTTCATATATATTTATATTTACATTTACATTTATATTTATGAAATAATAGTTGAAAGAAAAATTATTTAGAACCAACATTTATTTGTAAATACAAAAACCTTAACTTTAAAATAGATAAAATATGTAGCAAATATAATAGTTCTAGCAAAATAAATTAACTTTAAATTAAAATAAAAACCATTTATTTTGATTTATTTTATTTTACATTACAACTATTTTATTTAGTATATATATTTTTTAATTATAAAGTTTTATTTATGTTTTTTATGTTGTACTTATTATTGACTATTAATATTTTGACATGTAAATGGCTATAAAATTTAATGTAAAAGGAAAGAGTTTTTGTTAACACGTTCATGTCATCACACTCCATAGCCTCTGGGCATTAACTACAAAATTAAATTGGACCTTATTAAAGATAAAAATATAACATATAAAGATATAAAAAAACAACTATATATTTATTTTACTAACCTTCTTTTGGAAAACTTCAGGTTTACGGAGAAAGAATTTGAAGACCAAATTGGCTTTAAATAACTTTTCTTTGGCACAAGAAATGGTGGATTTTGCAGACTAAAATGTGCACCAAAATTAGTTAGCCCTGGTAATTGAAGTGTTGATCTATATTTATTTTTTCCATAGATTTGTATTTTGAAAATTTCTTTGCGGATTTCAGTTTTAGTAGAAATAATTCAAGGAAGCCCTAGATTCATAATCTATGTTTTTTCTGCCTTAGATTTTTAGTTTTATTTTCTCTGTGATTTAGATAATAGTCAAAAAAAATACAAGGAAGCCCTTGTATTAATATCGACCTTAGATTTGTGTTTCTATTTTATTTTCTTTATCATGAATTTAAATTTAATAAAATACTTTAAGCAACTGAATACCCTCTGATCACAAAGAAATCTTTGTTTAACCTAGTTGAGTTGCAGAAAACCCTTATATCTCTCAACTTTTTTTTAGGTAAATGTATATAAGATATCTTTACTAGTTTTTTATTAGAGAGGTAAAATAGGTTTTGAAGGGGCCTCGAAACCCTACAATCAGAAGCTGCCCTAAAGATAAAACATGGAAGGATAGCAGTCAAAAGACAAAAAAAACAATTAAAGCAGCTAAACAGGCCTAAATATTAAAGCTATACAAGATACTATCAGCAAACATACAATATCCCACCATACACCCATCCTCCCAAAGCCCGTCAGCAGCCTCAATTACTTTTAAGAGTTTCAACAGCAACCAACTCCTATTTGTAAAATTCTTCATGAAGTTTGGCAAAGCTCAGAAGTTCATCATTCTCCTCTTGGAAAGATTTTTTTTTACATTCCCAGGTCCTGGAGCTCGGCACCTTGATCATCACTTTTACCCTATATACCTTTGTTCCCAGTTTTCTGCAGGTTACCCTCAACGTCCTTCTCTTCCACTATCACTGTCATGTGTTCTTCCTTCAGCTCCTATTCTGTATGGTGCACTTGCTGATCTCCAACATCCTTTCCAGATTGTTCGTAATATCTTTCATTTCTGTTTCCACCCATATTTTTAAAATTAATTAAAATTTTAAAAAACTTTAAATTTGACCATTTTAGTGGTTATTGAACCCTCGCCAACCTATACTTGTCACAAGCTATGCTTCCTACAACGTAAACTTTCGTTTGGAGAAGGTATTCAAAACGGTAATAATTTAATAATGACAGCCTGACAGTGTAAGAAGATTCTTCATCGTAGGCCCTGCTTATATGTTAATGAATATAAGCTTGTTTTCCTGCTTATATGTTAATGAATATAAGTTTGTTTTCTCCTTTCTAGGTTTGCTCAGGTTTTTTAGAGAGATCTGGTATAAATATATTAAAAGATAGAGACTTTTATTATAAGTCTGTTCAGAGTAAAAGGACCGTTAGGAGAATTTAGAAGCCATAAATTCCAAGATTGAGAAAGAAGTAGTGATTTCGAGTGTAGCAACATTCTCAACAGGAAGGGATAGAGCTGTAGAATCTCTCTTATCTGGTTTTTTCCTCAAGAATCCTTCACAACATAAAGCCAAGATTTTTTTTTACATTTTCCTTTTCATTCCTTTCTATGGTTGTAAAATATATTCTCTCATTCTGAGTATAATGAATGTTGTTGAAGTCATAAAAGCAGCTGTGTTTCAACTTGTATAATCTCTGGTTCTCTATGAATCCTTTAAAAACTTTAGCAGATGCACTGTACAAATCTAGACGTAGACATGGTAAAACCTAAATGTAAAAGAAGCTTGGGAGAAAAATAACGTAAGGAACAGGAAAATTTATTTGATACAGAACCAAAGAGTGTAGAGGTAATAGTTGCATTGCGTTGCTTTACACAAAATGTATAGTTGTAACACAATCCTTGAAGGAAAAGAGTCAATCGTATGGAGACTTAAACATAGCAAATATCATAAAAGAATACAGATGTCATAGTTTTCGAAATTTACTTTGTTTTCAAAGGGTATTATTATGATAATTTGCGTTATCAATTAAATAGTAAAACATGGTATAGTTTCACAGGATCTCAGAGCAAATAATGACTAAATAGATTTTATAATTAAGAGGCTTAGTTTGTTACAGTAGAATTTGACCTAGACAGTAGATAGCATGCCCATTTTTTTTAATTTAGAAGTTAACTACTTTTATTTCTTTATATATTTTTTAAAAGTAGATTATCTTGTTTTGTAGTTTTCTCCATCTTAGTAATGATATTGGAGAACATAACCAGTTTTCTGTCAACAGAGTTTTATAGCCCGTTTGCAATGTTAAATCCCATTATCTTTCAAACCCCACCCAAGGATATCTGAATGTTATACAAAGAGACCTTTTGAGATTGTAAATATGAATTAAATGGTTAATGTCAAGAGCGAATTGTTCACCTAGCCGAAGATCTTAAGATTTCCATTTCCAAATCCTTAAACTATCTTACATGACTTCATATTGAAAATCAGAAACATAATTCCAACAACTTCAACACATATATTTTAATTAAAAAAGGTTAGAGAATTCTACACAAAGAAGATTGTTTTGGTCTCATGCATCATCCCAAAAAAGAGCAAGGTAACCCTTCCCCACAATCTAAAAAATACTAGTTTTAATCAGATTACTATCCAACTTCATTGTTTTCTATATAAGGTAACTCTTGCCAAGGGTTGGCAATCTGGAAATGAAAGCATGATTCTCCAAATTCAGGTGCTTGAGCTTAAGAATTATCCCCCATAAATCGTATTCCTCCACACAAAATCTCCAATATGATTTGGCAGCAAGAGCCATCTCATACCTAATCCGCCTCTCTTTATGTTCACAAATTTACCCCAAAATTAAGTAAATGTCATTTCATTTTCTCTAAATTTCCTTCCCAAAGAAACTTTCTCATTCTATGTCCAAATCACCAAGGATGCATTTTGGAGTCACAAGAGCCATAAATATATAAACTTGGAGAGCTTGAATAATGGATTTAAGAAGCACTATACAACTAGCCAAAGAGAGTTATCTATGTCTCCAATGGCTGATTTGACAAGTTAAATAGAATCCCACATAACATTCCAGTCTTTTTCCCAACGAAAGTAGGAGAAATAGGGGAACCCAAATATTTGAAAGGAGGAGAAGAAACCTTGAAATGAAGTATATTAAGAATTTGCTCTTGAAGATGAGGGTTCATATGGAAGAAAACCTGATACTTTTGTTCATTCAAGAGTTACCTAGACACACTGATATAAATGTCAAGAGCTCGCCCAAGAGCAATAGCTTCCTCAAGAGTGGAGTTTCCCATCAAAGAAGTGGCATCCACAAATTGAGGATGCTTATGTGCATCCACACCTTGCACACAATAGCTTCCTCAAGAGTGGATTTTCCCATCAAAGAAGTGTCATCCACAAATTGAGGATGCTTATGTGCATCCACACCTTGCACAATGTAAGTGTATCAAGATTTATTGTTATTTGTTTTGATTTAATCTTGTAGATGTAGATTTGATTCCCGCACTTGTAATTTTAAAGTATTCGCATGTAGATTCAACATTTTCATGAAAATTTGAACTTGCTCTAGACATGATGGTTTTGATAAGCACTAGTAGATTTTGTTGTGCTATGGATAGAAGGCAACTTGCTCTCCTATTTTGGCTTAGTCAAACCCTTGGATTGATTTAATGACTTTGTACAAGTTGGAAGATATGCCAAGCAAAATACAAATGTAGATAATAATGCTAAGTACTTTTTTTAATGAAGATGCTAAGTTTAGATGTCTGCTCTTGATAAATCCTAGATGATAAAATATAATTAGGTTTTAGCCTTTTTATATAACACTCTAGAGTGCAAATTTTAATATTTCACATTTTAGTCAGCCAGTAATAGTTGGATTCAGTTGGTTGGGCCCATGTTTAAATTTAGTTTTAGAAATTTAGAGGTCAAAACCACAATTATAACTCTAAACCAAGTTTTAGTAATACACCTATTGGTTTGATCCAAGATAAGGAATAGGGAATCTATAGATTGCATTTAGATCCTTTTGAGGATGTGTGGAGTTAGGTTTAATTAAGGCATAGCTAATTGTAACTTTCCTATAGAAATATGCCAAATGCACACTATAAGTACCAAAATCATCTCAAGCCTACATGATAGTCCAATGATGATAAATAGCTTCCTAATCACAACCACATAGAGGTGAATTACACTCCTCTTAGTAGTTTCACTCTTGGTACATGTACCTTTTGTTTTCTCCTCCTTAACCATCTTCTTGAACACCCAAATTGAGTTTCCAAACGTCATATTTTTCTAACAAGCCATTTTAGATCCTCCTATTCTAGGTCACCCAGTAATGCTTTTGGGTCACTCCATAGTGCTTATGGGTCACCTAAGTGACCCTAAATGGAAAAAGACGTGGCCCTCTCATTTTTGGATGCACTAATTAACTCATAATTTTAGCTTGTCTTCTTGATTTTAAGACCATTTTTCTTCACATTTTTTCATGTCAACTCATCGTTTTTCTCACTTTCTTTCCTTTGTGAACTCATGATCAAATCTTATCTCTTATAAATTGTTCCCATTTTCTCTTTGACTTTATTCATGTTTTCTTTTAGTTTTCTTCTAGTTTTCTTCTTATCTTTTTGTCTATTCATGGAATTGTTTCCATTTTTCTTAAGATAACCACTTCTTTTAATATTATCTTTTCTTATGTTCCCTCTCATTTCTACTTATAAATACCCCTTCATTCTTCATTGTTTATCATCACATTCATTCACAAAATCTTCTTTGCATGCTTCTTCGCAGACCTTGAGCCTTTTTCTTTCAAGTTTTAGTTTAGATATCTCATAGAAAAATAGAAATCCTCTTCTCATTGAGAAATATCACAATATTCTTCACAATCTTCTTCAAGCTTCTTCATAGGCGCTTGAGTCTCTTAGTTTATTTATTTTAGTTTTAGTTTTTGCAAAGCTTCAAAGCTTTCTCTTTAGGAAATTTTTTTCATGTATTCTTTCCCTACCCAAGTTTATGCATAGTATCCCCTCCGTCTTTTTATGCTTGTACAAAGACCATATGTGCACCTTTTTCCCTTCAAATTTCTTATTGCTTCTAATCCATTTTTCACTCCCTTACCTCCCCCTTTTTATCCATATCACCAAGAGGAGGACCCCATTGCTACAGAAGAGAAGACAATTGTTATAGGACCTTTGAGGAAATATCCTAGCATTTGTGCCCATTATTATATGTTCTTTATTGATTTATTAGTAATTAACTCACATTTTTCTCTTGAGGAAGTAAAACATTGTCTTGTCTTTCTCTTGATAGGATAAAGTTAGAGTAGAGTTACTTACTTTTTAGAATAAATTTTCTATTTTTCTTAGAGTAGTTACAAATTTATATTAGAATCTTCAAAACATGGAAAACACACAAAAACATAGTTATATTGCATTATAACTTGCATAAATGTTTCCTTTTAATACTAATTAGATCATGAAAAATCCAAAATTGGGAAAAGAAAAGTGTATGCATTCATTTAGGATTAATTGCACTATAATTTCATTTTTAACTTTCGAATGTTTCAAACATTCAAGACCTTAATTTCACCATGAGGCATACAACATTCAATTTTTATTTGAAAACAAACATTGAAGAAGCCCTAGTTTTGTTACGAGGCATAGAAACAATATTTCAAATCAAACAAAAAACATATGAAAACATCAAGGAAACCCTTAGTCTCATCATGAGTACACAAACTCAACAATTAACCATTCAAACATACAACACAACAACTCCACTATCATCCAGAATGCACTCCCTCCATGTGAAGAGAGTAACTAGTCCAAATCACCATCACCTAGATAGCTTTCCCCAGAAGGTAGGAGTGATTTGATTGATGCCTTTAGCAATGGTGCAATGTATGTGCTATTTGGAGTCTGACTTGCTAGCATTGTGTCTAAGTAAAATATGCCAGGGATGCACTTTTCATCCTTACAATAATAATATAGATATTAGTATTTTAAGGAAAATAAACCACCTTACATTAATTTAGATGTCTAATGGAATGATAAGGAAATACATATTAATTTGATCTTAAATTAAATTAGGAAGTAAGATATGAGACACTAATATAGACAAATAGATGATAAATGAAAATGAGAGAGATTAAAGGGCTTACCTAGTAATTGGATTGATGTGGATGTTTATTCTATTGATAGTGTGACAAGGAATTGAGATATACAATCTAGAACTAGACTTATGCTAGAACTAGACTTATGATTAGAAGCCTATTGCAAATGGATGACGGAATTCTCAAGGCTTTAGATTAGACCACACCCATGATTTCATTTGACTAGTGTAATTTGATCCTAAGTAGTGTGATTTTATTCAACACAATATTTACATTGTAAATCTTGAGAAAATATTTTATTATATATATATATATAGGT
This sequence comes from Cunninghamia lanceolata, assembly GCA_027924645.1. Taxonomy (NCBI): domain Eukaryota; kingdom Viridiplantae; phylum Streptophyta; class Pinopsida; order Cupressales; family Cupressaceae; genus Cunninghamia; species Cunninghamia lanceolata. Next base: position 24,190,324 of record BSBN01000078.1, read on the forward strand.
CTATCATTAATGTTGTGACAATTGTGCCTTTGGTCCAATATTCATATGTATCGAGGGAAGAGCAATCAAATTCCTTAATGACAATGAAGCCCCTAGGTTGATTTAGTAAGATCAAAAAAAAGAAATAAAGAATTTTCAATGTTCAGTATTTACACCTAATGAAAACTAAGATTAATGATGTGTGTGATCAAATATGTGAATGAAAGATTCTACTAATCAATGATGAAAGTTTTCTAGGATAATATCCCTAAATTCACAATCCTAGACACAATTTTAGAATTTTGGCAAGCATGTTCATGGGTAATGATTATATCCTAGGATTGCCAACTTTGGAATTGATAATTTCGAATTTTCAGTATGGAGGACTCTACATTATGCACACAATCTAGTTGCAAGGATTACGTATGTTGAAGATAAAATTGATATTATTGATGTGGACTCCAAAATAATCCTGGATAGATAGATTTCATAATCTCAACAATTCATTCTACAAGACATCTTGTAGATTTAAAAGATGTTGAGCTTGAAAATAGTGAATTTGAGCAAGAAGCATCATCATCCAAGAGGTTCTTCAAAGTTGAAGCAAAGATAAAATGTTGGAATTTACATCCCAATTAGCACCCTCTTGGTTGAAGAAAGGTAAAGATAAAAGTATTCAACATTTATCTTCTTCATGGGTAATAACTATATCTTGTGATCGTTATCTTTGGAATTTAGAATTTCAAATTTTAAATCTAGAGGGCTAGATCATGCCCACAATCTAGTCTAGAGGATGAGATTGCATGCATGATCTAATCTAGGAAGGAAGAAGTCCTGAGAATTGCATTGGTGTTGGTATGAATTGGAGGATTAAACATAATACAATATTAAATTCAAAATTAGGCTTATTCAATGCACCTATAAAATAAATTATATACTAAGAGAATATGTTAACCAGATCCACAAAAATAACATTAAAACATTAAAGTGAAAGGGTGAAACATATACTTCTTTACAATATTATTATTAGATATTTATTTCTTCAATAACCTTTTATTTAACATATTTATTTATATAAATGAGCTATTTTTCACCATAATTAAATCTTTATCATCTCCCTGAATTTCAATGACTAGATAATCTAAGTTTAATTTCTTGAACTTTGTTACAAGGCTTAATCTAACTTAAAATTTGATTCCTTCTAAATAGTTTTACTCATTTTCTGTCTACAATATTTAATTCCTCCTGGATAAATTTAGTTATTTTGTTAGACTATAAGCATTCTTTAATGGTCATAAGACTTTGGCAAATCGAGAAATCATAATTACTTTTGACTATATGGTCTTCCTCATTTTCCCAGCATTTTTTTCCCTTTGGAACACAAAGGAATACAAGCAAAGGGATATTAGATAGAAATATAAAGGAAAACTAACAACACCAATTGTTTTCATCATTTTTGTTTTATCTATCATCACTACAAAGGTCAAACTTTGGACGACGAACAAGTTGCAAAGAACAGAGTTATGTCTGATAGCAATCTCTCACTACCTCAGCAGTGCTTTGTAATATGATAGTCTCGTAGACTGTTTTAGTATGATGAAGGATATTGAAATCTCTCTTTTCCATTATAGATCAATGGCCCCAACTTTCTCAAGTGATGTGCTAGCTTTTTTTAAAAGGATAAGGAATAGAATGATTGACATGTACGTTCGCAGTGCTAACTGCTTTCTTGCATTGTGCAGATTTTACAATAATGGAAAATCTTAATGCCAATATATCTCATTCTCAAGTTAAAGCTCAGTCTAGTCCTGCTTCTGAGATAGCAGATCCTAATGCTGAGGCGAGGCTTAGTGGTACAAAAAGGAAAAATCACAAGGAGAATTCTTGTGAATTGGATGATATTGAACACACAGCAAGGATGCTAATCAATCTCAGTAGAGGGAGGGTTGATCAAGACACAGTTGGAGGAAGTGTTGGTAATCATGGCATGGAAAACCCTAACCCTAAGACATCTCATGTAAAACCTAACATAAATGATAATGGTAGGAAAAGTGGCCGATTCATTGGAGTCAGTGATGACCGTGGCCATTGCCGTTGGCAAGCCAATAAATGGTATTCTATTATTTCTCTTTTGTTTTTCTTTTGTTTGACTGTTAACTTTTAATTAAAGAATAATACATTGAACAATATATCTTTCTTCAAGAAAAAATCAAAAGATTTTTATATCAATCTTTCAGGTCATTTTGTGTCTCATATTTAATTTGATTCCATATCTCTGTGGGTTAAATTTTTTTTGGAGAATCAAAAGGTTGATTTGAAAAAATTTTGAGTTCTGTTAAAGATGTTTTGAGTTCAATAATAATGGATTCCTAAAGTGTCCAACATAATATATGTTTCACTGCATAAATCTCTTTAATAAGGCTGGAATGCCATTTTTCTGCAGGCCTAAGGAGGACAAACCTCAAGTAAGCCTCGGTGAGTTTATAAGGATCTTTTTTTTTTAATTTATTTGAATGTTGAGGAGTTTCTTATTAAAAAAGTAAAAAACAGAAAGATTTTTGTTGTTCTAAGAATAATATAGGTTACTAATATTTTTAGAGATTTGAAGATAAAAATTACCATAAAATAAATGAAAAAATAATTCAGCCATGTTATTTGTGACCCATTATTAAGTCAAAAGTGGTATGTTCATAAAAAAATTCAAAAATTTTTTTATCCTAAATCCTTTCAAAAAGTTAATAGATTACAGTGGTTGCAATCCAAATAAATCTTTTTCTTTGCAAACTCTAATCCAAAGCTTTCAAACATTTATTATAAATTGAGAATCTTAAATTCTATTATATTTTATTTTTTATTGTTCACTTTTGTGTTAATTTTAGGTCGATATTTTATTTCTGAGACTGCAGCAAGGTCAGTGTTCTAACATCTCTCCTCCATATTTTACCATTAGTATTGGTGGCATGTACTTTACTATATACCTGATAAATAATTACTATGTAGGTCCTCAGACAAAGCTATGCTAGTCACACATGATCAACCATGTAGGAGGTTAAATTATCCTAAAATAGAGTATGACATGAGATGGATAGAAGAAGTAAGTTAAAAAAAAATTCAAATCAAACAACAAACATAGGAAAACATCAAGGAAACCCTTAGTCTTATCATGAGTACATAAACTCAATAATTCAACAATCAAACATACAACACAACTCTACTATCACCCAGGATGCACTTCTTCCATGCCAAGAGAGTAACTAGTCCAAATCACCCTCACCTAGATAGCTTTCCCCAGAAGGTATGAGTGATTCGATTGATACCTTTAGCAATGGTGCAGTGCATGTACTGTTTGGAGTTTGACTCACCAGCATTGTGTCTAAGTAAAATTTTGGTTATCATAGACACTGAACCATTACAGTAGGGATAACAATTAAGGTGAATCCAAAATGAAAGGGAAAAAAGTGCCAAGGATGCAGTTTTCACCGATACAATAATAATATAGATATTAGTATTTTAAGGAAAATAAACCACCTTACATTAATTTAGATGTCTAATGGAATGATAAGGAAATACATAATAATTTGATCTTAACTTAAATTAGGCAGTAAGATATGAGATATTAATCTAGATAAATAGATGATAAATGAAAATGAGAGAGATTAGAGGGCTTACCTAGTAATTGGATTGATGTGGATGTTTATTGTATTTATAGTGTGATAGGGAATTGAGATATAGAATCTAGAATTAGAGTTATGATTAGAAGCCTATCACAAATAGATGAAGAAATTCTCAAGGCTTTAGATTAGATCACACCCATGATTTTGTTTGACTAGTGTAATTTTATCTTAAGTAATGTTATTTCATTCAACATAAAATCTACATTGCAAATCTTTAGAAAATATTTTATTAAATGTATATATATAGGTCTATGATTAATGTTGTGCTAATTGTGCCTTTGGTCTGATATTCCTATGTATAGAGGGAAGAACAATCAAATTCCTCAATGACAATGAAGCTCCGAGGTTGATTTAGCAAGATCAAAATAGAGAAACAAAGAATTTTGGATGTTGAGTATTTACACCTAATGAAAACTAAGATTAATTATGTGTGTGATCAAATATGTGAATGAAAGATTCTACTAATCAATTATGAAAGTTTTCTAGGATAATATCCCTAAATTCACAACCCTAGACGCAATTTTAGAATTTTGGCAAGCATGTTGATGGATAATGATTATATCCTAGGATTACCAGCTTTGGAATTGATAATTTTAAATTTTCAATATGGAGGAATCTACATTATGCACACAATCTAGTTGCAAAGATTACGTATGTTGAAGATAAACTTCATATTCTTGAGAACGTGATACTAGAATTGATATGCAAGATGGGGAGTCCAAAATAATCCTGGATAGATAGATTTCATACTCTCAAGAATTCATTCTACAAGACATCTTGTAGATTTAGAAGAAGGTGAGCTTGAAAAGAGTGAACTCAAGCAAAAAACATCATCATCCATGAGGTTCTTCAAAGTTGAAGCAAAGGTAGTCATTAAAATCAATGATCGTGAAATTATAGTTAACTCAATGATGGTGAAATTAGTGCATTCTTTCAATGATGGTGAAATGATGGTCAACTCAAGAGACTTCTTTCATAAGGTTGAAACTTGTTGGGCATTCTCTCACATGGTATCAGAGTTATGCTCGCTCTTCAAATTTTAAAAAATTGCACCAATCTCCAAGTGGAATAATTTTAATGAGCGATTGTAGAATTAGTTTTACCCCATTTTCCATGAAGAAGAATAAGTGATGTAGTGGTATCATTTGAAGAAAGGAAAGGGAAAAGTCTTCAAGCGTACAAGAGAGTAAAAAGAGCACTTTACCTTGGGAATGACATCATGGAGTGTTAGGTGTTGATTACCTATGTGGGAGGTTTGTTTAACTAGGTAGAAATGGTATTCCTCAGGGCCAAACCCCAAAATATCAATGAGGCTTATGGCCATGTAGGCTATCTAGAGTTGGACGAGGAGGGAGTTCCTTTCACTTGCAACAAGGGTAATGAATATTAGCATGGTGGATAGAAAAATCCAAAGGGAAAATGAATGAAGATTTGTAATTCCATGGTAAAGGTAAGAGAAAATTGCATTGTTCTCATTGTGATAAAGATGGGCATGAAGAAGATAAATGTTGGAATTTACATCCCAATTAGCACCCTCTTGGTTGAAGAAAGGTAAAGATAAAAGTATTCAACATTTATCTTCTTCCTCGGTAATAACTATATCTTGGGATTGTCAGATTTGGAATTTACAATTTTAAATTTTAAATCTAGAGGACTAGATCATGCCCATAATCTAGTCTATAGGATGAGATTGCATGTATGATCCAATCTCGGAAGGAAAAAGTCCTGAGAATTACATTGGTGTTGGTATGAAGTGAAGGATTAACATAATACAATGTTCAATTCAAAATTAGGGTTATTCAATGCACCTATAAAATAAATTATATACTAAGAGAATATGTTAATCAGATCCTCAAAAATAACATTAAAACATAAAAATGAAAGGGTGAAACATATACTTCTTTACAATATTATTATTGGATATTTATTTCTTCAATAAACTTTTGTTCAACTTATTTAATTATATAAATAAATTATTTTTCGCCATAATTAAATCTTTCTATCATCTCTCTAAATTTCATTGACCAGGTAATATAAGTTTAATTTCTTCAACTTTGTTACAAGGCTTAATCTTACTTAAAATTTGATTCCTTCTAAATAATTTTACTCATTTTCTGTCTACAATATTTAATTCCTCCTGGATAAATTTAGTTATTTCGTCCAAGGATTACAAGCATTCTTTAATGGTCATAAGACTTTGGCAAATCAAGAAATCATAATTACTTTTGACTATATGGTCTTCCTCATTTCCCAGCGTTATTTTTCCTTCAAAACACAAAGGAAAACAAGCAAAGGGATATTAGATATAAACACAAAGGAAAACTAACAGCACCAATTGTTTTCATCAATGTTTGTTTTTGTTGGTAATTGATGCTCTGTAGCTATGGTTACTAGTGTGCATCTATTTTTAGAGGGAGTGGGTGCTGCATGCTTTGTGCATGTCCAACATTCAAATCTTTTTGGATTTTTTGTTATTTTTAGGTGTTGTGCACACTCTGCACCTCTGCATGTGATAGAATAGTTTTTCATTATTTTTAGTTGTGTGTGACTATATATTTTTAGTATGCTGTTTTTAGTGTTATCTTTGTTTTTCATAGTAGATAGAATGTAGTGTATCACAGAGAATAGTCAATTCAATAATATATTTTTCTTTGTGTGATTTCTGTGTATGGAGATCTTTTGTGCCCTTTGCTATAAGTTCATTTAATTATGTTTTTTTTCTGAATTCATTTCTGAATGTTCATTTGGTATCAGAGCGAGATTAAAATTATGGGTTTAATATTTTGTGTTTGTGATCTCTTTAACAATTGATCATGGCAAATCTTAACTCTTTGCTTGTTCCTAAATTTAATGGAACTGATTATGAATATTAGAGTATCAAGATGATGACTCTTTTGATAGGAAAATATTAATGGGAAATTGTAGAAATAGGTTATGATGAGCTAGCTGATTGGGCCACTCTTGCAAAAAATGATAGAACATCCAGGAAGGAGAGTAAGAAGCATAACTCTTTACCTTTATTTCATATTCAAAGAGCTCTAGATAAGAGCTTATTTCCAAGAATTGTAGGTGCAAAGATAGCCAAGGATGCCTGGAAGACTCTACAAGAATCTTATCAAGGTAGTGATCAAGTCAAAGTTGTCAAGCTACAAACATTGAAAAGGGAATTTGAGAATTTAAAGATGCAAGAAGCTGAAAGTGTGAGTGACTATTGTGTGAGAGTAAAATATGTGGTCAATAAAATGGCTACACTTGGAGAAACTGTGGATAATTAGGTTGTGGTTAAAAAGGTGTTAAGGTCTTTAAACCCAAGGTGGAACCATGTTGCTATAATCTTTGAAGAAAGAAAGGATTTAACTACTCTTGAGTTTGATCAGCTTGTTGGCTCTCTTATGTCTTATGAAGAAAGATTGAGAGATTCATTTGGAGAAAGTGATGAAAAGGCTTTTTCTTCAAAATTACAGATTGCACAAAAAAGAAGGTTCCAGTAGTAAAAGCAACCAAGGACATGAATGGAATCAAAATTATTCATGAGGAAACAAAGGAAGAGGTAGAGGCAGATTTCATAAGAGAAATATTCAGTGCTATCATTTTAATAGGTATGGCCACTTTGAAAGGGAGTGCAAATTAAAAGAAGGTAACAACAATAGAAGTGCTAATTATGCTAATGAGGATGAGGAGGCTTCTCCTAAAAATTTATTCTTATCATATAACAAAGCTGAAAATAGTTCTAAAGAGGTTTGATATTTAGACTCATGTTGTTCTAAACACATGTCAGGGAATCATGAGCTTTTCTCTACAATGGATCAAAGTTTCAAATCTAAAATTCAGCTTGCAGATGACAAGTCCTTGGAGGTTGCAGCTAAAGGAGCTATGGAGGTAAATACAAAAGAAGGTAAGAAATGTGTGAATAATATTTATTACACTCCACAATTGAAGCATAATTTATTGAGTGTTGGACAATTGTGTGACAATAACAACAAGGTGTTGTTTGACAATCAGCAATGTATCATCTATGATAAAAGTCAAGGCAATAGGGTTGTTATAGTTGTGCCTATGACAAAAAATAGAATGTTCCCATTCAAGTTTAGGGAGCATCATAGTAATCTTTCCAGTATGGCATATGAAGACAAAAGTTGATTGTGGCATCTTAGGTATGGACACTTGAATTTTCATAGTTTGAAGCTACTAACATCAAAAGATTTAGTTTATTGTATGCCTACAGTTGAAGAGTACAATGAGGTGTGTGAAGGATGTGATAAAGGAAAACATGCAAGAAAGAAATTTTCAAAAGATAATACATGGAGGGCCCATTATCCACTTCAGCTAATTCACTCTGATATTTGTGGTCCTAGGAAACAAAGAGTTTGGGTAAGTCAACATATTTCATTACTTTTATTGATGATTATTCATGAATGTGTTGGGTTTATTTTTTGAAGACCAAGGATGAAACATTTGACAATTTCAAAAGGTTTAAAGCCCTTGTGGAAAATGAAAGTGGCTATAACATAAAGTGCTTAAGGACTAATTGTGGAGGAGAGCTTTGTTCAAAAGATTTTATGGACTATTACAATATGAATGGCGTCAAAAGATAGCTTACCACCTCTTACATTCCTCAACAAAATGGTGTAGTTGAAAGGAAGAATCATGCAGTGGTGGAAATGGCAAGGAGTATGTTACAAACCAAGGGATTGGGCAATGTTTTTTGGGGTGATGCAGTTGCTACTACAGTATATATTCTCAATTGAAGTACCACTAGTGCACTTGACAATATGACTCCTTATGAAGCCTGGTATGAGAAAAAGCCTAATGTTAATCATTTCAAAGTTTTTGGTTGTTTAGCCTATGTTCATGTAGCTGATCAGAAAAGACAAAAGTTAGATCCAAAGAGTGAATCATACATTTTTGTTGGGTACAGTGAGCAAAGCAATGCTTATAGATTGTATAATCCTCTCACTAACAACATTGTTGTGTCAAGAGATGTGATTTTTGATAAAGGGGGAGTTTATGGTCATCAAAAAGACCATGTTTATAAGCCCAAATCTGTTTTGAACGATGGTATTATTGATGATATTGGTTGTGAGCAGCCTACTAATACTTCAGTTTCAATTGTTACAACTCCACCAAATTGTCCCTCATCTAGTTCTTCAATTCCAAATGCAAGTCCAGCTTCAAGTTCTAGTTCTACAAGGAAGATAAGAAGTCTAAGTTGTATTTATCAAAGGAGTACAAGACAAGCACATGAAGAGAATCCAAGAGGTGAGACCGTGAATTTTTCTTTACTTTCACAAGCTAATTTTGAACCATCATGTTTTGAAGATGTGTCTACTAATGATGTTCGGGTGCAAGCAATGCAAGAAGAGATAGATTCTATTCATAGGAATGATACGTGGGAGCTTACAGAGCTTCCACATGACAAGAAAAAGATTAGTACTAAATGGGTCTACAAGACTAAATATAATAGTGATGGGAGTGTTCAAAGACACAAAGCACAGTTAGTTGCTAAGGGATTAACACAGAGGTATGGGATAGATTATGAGGAGACTTTTGTACCAGTAGCAAGATGAGAGACTATTAGAATGATGATTTCACTAGTAGCTCAAAAGAAATGGAGGATTCATCACATGGATGTGAAAAGTGCCTTCTTGAATGGGTACTTAGATGAGGAAGTCTATGTAGAACAACCACAAGGTTTTGAACTGCAAGGTAAAGAACATCAAGTTTATAGGTTGAAGAAGGCCTTGTATGGCCTCAAGCAAGCACCAAGGGCTTGGTATGCTAGAATTGATGGATATTTTCAGAAAAATGGCTTCAAGAGAAGTAAAAGTGAGCCTACCCTCTACTACAAACAAGAAGGTAATAATATTGTTATTGTCAGTTTGTATGTTGATGATTTATTCTATATGGGTACTAGTTCTAAGATGAAGGATGAATTCAAAATTGCTATGATGAATGAGTTTGAAATGAAAGATTTGGGCCTCATGAAATACTTTCTAGGAATGGAGGTTTACCAAAGTGAGGATGAAATTTTCATTTGTGAAACAAAGTATGCAAAAGATATGTTGAAAAAATTTGATATGGTTGATTGTAAACTAGCCTCCATTCCAACTGCTGATGGGGTTGTGTTGTGTAGAGATGATGGTGCTAAAATAGTTGATGAGACAACTTATAGAAGTATTGTTGGAAGTTTGATGTTTCTAACCCACACAAGACTAGATATTGCCTATTCAGTTTCTCTAGTTTCAAGGTATATGACAATGCCATCTGAAATTCATATGAAGGCAGCCAAGAGGATATTGAGGTATGTGAAAGGTACTACAAGCCTTGGTATTCATTATTACACTTCTAAAAGATTTAAAGTTGTTGTTTTTAGTGATTCTAATTGGGGAGGTAGTTTGGATGACCGAAAGTCTACATCTGGCAATTGTTTTTCACTTGGTTCGGATTTGGTCACATGGAGTTCAAAGAAGCAAAGTATAGTTGCTCTCTCATCTACAGAAGTAGAGTATATTTCTGCCACTTCCACATGTACTCAAGCATTATAGCTTAGAAAAATTCTAGAAGAGATTGGGTAGAAACAGATTCAGCCTACAATAATTTTTTGTTATAACATGAGTGCAATCAAGTTAGCCAAAAATCCTATCCATCATAGTAGGGCAAAGCATTTTGATTTGAAATATCATTTCATTCGAGATTTGGTTTAGAAGAAAGAAGTAGAATTGAGGTATATAAAGACTCAAGAACAACTTGCAGACATCTTTACAAAGGCAGTCGTAAAGATTCAGTTTCTAATGCTCCAAGACTATATTGTGAGCCCATTCAGCATCAAGGGGGAGTATGTTTGTAATTGATGCTCTGCAGCTACGGTTATTGATGTGCATCTATTTTTAGAGGGAGTGGGTGCTGCATGCTTTGTGCATGTCCAGCTTTCAAATCTTTTTGGATTTTTTATTATTTTTAGCTGCTGTGCATGCTCCGCACCTCTGCATGTGATAGAGTAGTTTTTCATTATTTTAGTTGTGTGTGGCTATATATTTTGGTGTGTTGTTTTTAGTGTTATCTCTGTTTTTCATAGCAGACAGAATGTAGTGTATCACAGAGAACAGTCAATTCAATAATATATTTTGCTTTGTGTAATTTCTTTGTATGGAGATCTTTTGTGCCCTTTGCTGTAAGTTGATTTAATCATGTTTTTTTTCTGAATTCATTTCTGAATCCTCAATTTTATCTATCATCACTAGAAAGGTCAAACTTTGGAAAACGAAGAAGTTGCAAAGAACAAAGTTATGTCTGATAGCAATCTCTTACTACTTCAGCAGTGCTTTGTAATATGATAGTCTCATAGACTGTTTTAGTATGATGAAGGCTATTGAAATCTCTCTTATCCATTATATATGAATGGCCCCAACTTTCTCAAGTGATGTGCTAGCTTTTTTTAAAAGGATAAGGAATAGAATGATTGACATATACGTTTGCAGTGCTAACTGTTTTCTTGCATTGTGCAGACTTTACAATAATGGAAAATCTTAATGCCAATATTTCTCATGCTCAAGTTAAAGCTCAGTCTAGTCCTGCTTCTGAGATAGCAGATCCTAATGCTGAGGTGAGGATTAGTGGTAGAAAAAGGAAAAACCACAAGGAGAATTCTTGTGATTGGAATGATATTCGACACGTAGCTGGTATACTAATCAGTTTCAGTAAAGCGAGGGTTGATGAAGACACAGTTGGAGGAAGTGGTGGTAACAATGGCATGGAAAACCCTAACCCTAAGACATCTCATGGAAAGCCTAACGTAAATGATAATGGTAGGAAAAGTGGCCGATTCATTGGAGTCAGTGATGACCTTGGCCGTTGCCGTTGGCAAGCCAATATATGGTATTCTATTATTTCTCTTTTGTTTTTCTTTTGTTTGACGGTTAACTTTTAATAAAAAGAATAATACATTGAACACTATATCTTTCTTCAAGAAAAATCAAAAGATTTTTATATCAATCTTTCAGGTCATATTGAACACTATATCTTTCTTCAAGAAAAATCAAAAGATTTTTATATCAATCTTTCAGGTCATTTTGTGTGTCTCATATTTAGGGTGATTTCTTATCTCTATGGGTTAATTTTTTTTTGGGACTCAAAAGGTTAATTTGAAAATTTTTTGGGTGCTGTTAAAAATGTTTTGAATTCAATAATAATGGATTGCTGAAGTGTCCAACTTACAATATGTTTCACGGCATAGATCTCTTTAATAATGTTGGAATGTCATTTCTCTGCAGGCTTACGAAGGTTAAACGTCAAGTAAGCCTCGGTGAGTTTATAAGAATTTTTTTATTTTATTTATTTATTTAATATTGAGGAGTTTAAAAAATAAAAAACAAAAAGATATTTGTTGTTTTGAGAATAATATAGGTTACTAATATTTTTAAAGATTTGAAGATAGAAATTACCAAAAAAATTACAAAAAAAAAAAGAAAAATAATAATCCAGCCATATTATTTGTGACCTATTATTAAGTCAAAAGTGGTATTTTCATAAAAAAATTCTAAGAAAATTTTATCCTAAATCCTTTCATAAAGTTAACAGATTATAGGGGTTGCAATCCAAATAAATATTTTTCTTTGCAAACTCTAATCCAAAACTTTCAAACATTTATTATAAATTGAGAATCTTAAATTATATCATATTTTATTTGATATTGTTCACTTTTGTGTTAATTTTAGGTCGATATTTTATTGCTGAGGCTGCAGCAAGGTCAGTGTTCTAACATCTCTCCTTCATATTTTACCATTAGTATTGGTGGCATGTAGTTTACTTTATACCTGATATAAATAATTACTATGCAGGTCCTCGGACAAAGCTATGCTAGTCACACGTGACCAACCATGCAGGAGGTTAAATTATCCTGAAACAGAGTATGACATGAGATGGATAGAAGAAGTAAGTTACAAAAATTTTAAAATAATAAATAAGTATGATAGTTCTTTACATAGTCGACCTTATGCATTTTCATTGCTTTTGCAGTGGAGAAAGGTGTTTAATGTAGATGTGAACAAGTTTGTAAAGGAGCTCCAACGACAATCAAACAACTATTCAGAAGGTTCCGTTAAAGGATTAATTGATGAAGCTGGACATGAACTTCTAAAACTGATAGATGAAAAGAAAACATTGGAGATGGAGGGGACATTGACATTGCAAGAATAGATCTCATGTTGTGTATAGGTGTTTTAATGCATGGATTTTGGGACATTGACATTGCAAGAATAGATCTCATGTTGTGTATAGGTGTTTGAATACATGGATTTTACTTAACATTTTTGAACGTGCTCAATTGTTTTAAAATGATGTGAAAATGATAAACAAATTAAAAAGCTTAAGACAGTTGTTTGAATGTGTCTTAGCTAATTTGATTAGATGAATCTTTGTAGTCTATTTCAACACCATCCACTTTAATGATTAAACAGTCAATTAATAAATATTTGTCCTATTTTTATTTGCCAAAATTTACTTTTGGCTACCAATTTGTTGGTGAATAAAATTCATTATATGTGAATGATATTCATTATGGTCTATAGGATGCTAAGCATTCCACAACTAAATCATATTTAGTTGGTTTCAACTTTACTTTTCTTTTATTTTGAATTTGAGATTTTTCTATTAGAATGTCAAGATCACAATGCTTTTTTTTTAAGGTTAGATTTGACTGGAATTTCCATTTTTTTCACTCAACGTTGTAAGTACGTTTCTGTGTTCTTGTATGGTTTCATGTGAATAGGCTATACCAAAAAAATGAAGTGTTTGCTTTTCAAAGACACTACCAACTAGGTTATACCTGCACATGTTAATATTACTAGTTAAGCTCTTTTTGGCCCCTTAATTCAGCAATGTACAGCTGCAACCAAACCACTGACTGCATTATCATGCAGAAACAGCTTAATCACTATGAATTCGACTGGTGGGATTATTCTATTTGAAATTAGGAGAGTGAAGAATGGAGGTCTAGGCGGTGTTTTCAATTGGTTAACTGTGACACCCTCTTTTTGGACAACTTAATTATGTTATTTTTAATTAATTATTAGTTAGATGTTTTGATTATGCATTTTGAATTATAATTATCATGCTGTGTTTAGCAGATGAATGTGATGAGAAAAATTTACTTTGATTTATGATATGCAGAAATGGATATATATTTTTTCATGATTATTTTGAATTAGTTCTAGATGACTGTCATGATAGTCTAAGATCAGTTCTAGATGACTGTCATGATAGTCTAAGATCAGTTCTAGATGACTGCAATAGGTTGAAGAATGGAACAGTGCAAAGGAGATGTCTATTTTAGTTTGCCCCACTTGAATATCATCCACTCCAACATAAGAAAAAGTTATCCTAGGCAAAAGAAAATAGGACAAACACTTACCACTTTTGTTGTGAATGAGGTGTAAACTTGCTATTGAGTCTTTAACCAATGAAATGGATGATATTCAATTAAAGTGATGTTTCAAATAGTCCAAAAGCAATTATTATGATGACTGTCCTAGTACAAGGAAAAAAAAATGATTGATGAAGCTGTAAATATCATGGAACAATCTTATCCATTGACATGAAGAATAGAAGAACAATGTCAAGGAGAAGTCAAGGGACTGTTGAGGAGGTGCAGTAGATAAGATAGTAGTTTATGACTGTTATAAAGCCTTGAGGAATGAGATAGTCAAACACTATGAAGAGACAACATTATACAAAGATGACTAAAAACAATGAGATAGTGATAGAAATCAGTCATGAGGACAGTCATAAAAGCATACAACAAAAGAAATAGTAGCATTTTACTAGTTCATACCAAATAGTCAATTGAAACATAAAAAAGGTTACAAGTAATGAACAGTCACAACAATATTTATGATGAGAATAGAGCCCTCAAGGAGTAAGATTTTGTTCCAAAACTTTCAAAAGAGAGGAAAAGAAATACAATAGAGTTTATAAAAGAAGCCCTCACTATTCTTTTCAAGAAAACATTGCTCATATTTTCCCAGAGGGATAGATACAGGGGTTTCACACTTTTCCTACAAAAGACCTTCAATGGCTATTCCAAAGGTGCTATAGTTTCCATATAACCCTATTAGGGTTTTGTCAAAAAATAGGGCAACCTAGATATTTCTCAGAAGTGAGAAAGGAAACAAGCTTCTTCCTGATACTAAAGAGCCATACCATAATCAATACATGGAATATTGAGATAGTTGCTAAATCCATCAATATGGTTCTAAAAAAATTTGTAACCAAGAATAAATTATGCCATGAAAGCAATGATGCAAGTATGTGGGTTTCCGAAATAATCAAGCTAAAGTAGTCTTATTTTGCAGAAGCAACAAACAAGTCACTTTTCAATCATCTTATAGCAAGACAAGGGTTTTTTCCTTAATTTTTCAGAAAAGAGAACCATAGTAAATCAGTTTTAAGAATTCTTCTGTACAGGGTCCACCGAGATCTCTTTACTGACTGTTCAAATAAAAGACCATATATAGAGAAATATGCATAAAACCCCACAGTTTTAGGACCACATTCCATAGTTTGTATCAGAGAAAGCAAGGGTCAGTGTTGCTACAGGATCATATAAAAGAGTAAAGAGCAGAAAAAATAGAGAACTTCACATGCATTTCACATTCAAGCCCTAGCAAGATTACATCATAAACAACATATAAAGCAGTTTTTTTACCATCTCATACAACAAAAAGGAAAGCACAGAGCCTTTTCATACTTTTTTAAAACACTTCCATGGAGTCATAGCAGAGGAAAAATCCAAAAGAACAAAGTTTTACCATACAGGAGTAGAAAAAAACAATGAAGTATCTTCTTCCATATATCAAAACTATAGAAAAGGCACGAAAATATAAATGTCTTGCAGTTTTTAGTGGAAAGAAGAATGAAACAGTAAGGTGAAGAGAAGTATTTTCATAGTTATTATACAAAAAAGTAGATGAACCTTGCTTACCATAAGAAGTTGTAAGAAGAGTCGTTGGAAGCAGCAGAAAACCTTTAGGAGTTGCAATGAGCTAAGAAACCCTCATGGCAGTGTATCAGTTTAAAAGGATGAAAAGGATAAGAGAAAGATGATTTCTTTTAGGGTTTGATCAATCTTTTTGTGCCCTATCCCAATTGGCCTAGTCTCCCTTTAACTTTGTTAAGAAAAGAGATCATCAGAAATCAAATGGAGATTGTCGTCTATGACTTTCAAGTCATGATGCTAGTGAAGAATGCATGAGCCCGTGGAGAGATGGAGCCGTAAGGTGGTCATTCTTCTATTTTGACTTTATGAAGAGACTTTTAAAACCTTGGAAATCAAAAGAAAATGATAAGTGATTGGAAACAAAAGGAAATGGATATGATTAAAGTCTAAAAAAATTAGAGAATGGTTTGAAGCCTTTTCATAGGCTAAGGATAGAAAAAGACATTATTGTTGGTGTAAACATATAGTTCACACATGTTAAGTTGACTTAGTGAGTCTTCTAGATGTCTAATTGAGTCTAGTTGTGTGTTGAGTTGTTGATAGTTGGAGTGAGTTGTCTTATCCTCCACATATGCAATTAGTTATCATCTTCTAATTGACACATATTGTAGGAATATCTCCACTTTCCACTCCACCTTTCTAGCTCTCACCTTGCCTTTATAAGCAAGGCTCACTCATTATATTTCATACAGCTTCATATGATCTTTGTATAGATTCTTTACTCCATTGTTTTAGCATTTCTTCTCTGTTATCTTTGTGTGGAAGGTTGTCTTGATTGCAGGTGATCTTGGCTTGCTGAGTCACATTGACTCTTACATGGTATCAGAGCCTGATCTGCAATTTCCTTCCCTAATTGGAGAGGTTTTGCTAGGAGCTATGTGTTAGGTGCATTCTAGAGCAAAACAGACATCACTGTCATGATTAGGAGGCCCAAATCAGTATAAATCAGTTGTCCAAATGTTGAATTTCATCTTAAAAAATTTTGGCAAATTTTTTTTACCCCTGGTTAGTCTTGGCGAAATCCATACAATCGTACTGTCATTGTGTCAATGTTGTGCAAGGACTGCATCAGATCTTTGTGCTTGTGACGTACAATCATATGGTCGTACTTTCAGCATTTGTAACAGCAGCACCGGTTTGAGTTTGCATTAGCTCAGATGGTGGTTAAAAACTTATGTCGGCATTTGGTCAGCATTTACTAGAGGTCTGTAGATCACTACTTTCGGCGATGATCACCCAATAGTTGGCAGATCTATAGTCTTAATTTGGTGGTCACCTTTAATTTTATGTCAACCAGCTTTCAGTCAGCATCTGTTTACACTCTTCTCTAATCTCCAACGGTAGAAGGCATACAGATCCGGTAGTCTATAAGCCCGAATCAAAGACCAGTGGTGGCCACATCTTCTTCAGTGATCTCCATTTAATTTTGTTTGGTGGCCTTTGGAAATTCAGTGACCATGTATTAACAATCGACATTCATCTGTTTCCTTTGGCATTGTGTGAGATCGAGCAGTTTTTCACAAATCTACCGGCATTTGCCTTGTGATAACTTTGGCCATTTATTGTTATCTCCGGCAGCATCTTGGACCACCATCGGGCATTTTGTTTTATTTGCAGGTCATCCAATTTCATCGATGGTTTTGGTCAATGGCCCAGTGAATCAAGCAACCAGTTACAAGTTGTTTCAATAGTGGGAATCCTCAAATCTCATCCGCATGTTCTTTTCAATCAGCAGAAGTTTTCAGATCCTGGCAATTTTACCAGTGGTTGGTGGTTTCCATTTCAACTCCACCGTTGGGAGTCTTCACTCCACCCAAACATCGGTCTTAGCAATTTGTTGAACCCAGCGGTCTCTCACCCATTTTTTGCAATTAACGGAGGTATATATCTTTATTCGCAGGTCTAAAAGACTTCACTATAGGTGGTCAATATTCAGTACAATCAACTTGTTTTTGGCAACAGTGATCGATGGCCTGCATCTTTAAATCTGTAACCCTTAGCAATCTACAAACTCTCGGTCTATCTCTGTAGTGTTTTTCATTTGAGATTGGCAGCAACAGTTGTTAAAACATGGTTGACATAATATTACCAAAGGTTTCACTTTGCAATTGGCAGTTAGTAGATTTCCCATTGACAGTCTCTGCAGATCAGTAGCAGCAATGGATTAATATTGCCAGCATGAAGGGGTAACCCTCCCACCCCCATAGCCTTTCAATCTATATTCGCAGACTTCAAATGGCTGCAGTCGGCACTTGAAGTTTGGTGGTTATCTTTGTTACAACCAAGAGTCTTCATCTGTCAACATTCACACGTTTAAACAATCAGTCATCAGTAGTTTTAGATCCACCTTTGGTGGTCTCCACTTCAAACTTTTTGCAGTGGTCAAATCAAGATATCATTGGCCATTTTCTATGCCATGATTTTCTAAGTTTAGCAGTTGGTGGTTTTCACCCAGACTAGCAATTTTTTTCCTCACCGGTGGTTTTGCGGGCAAATTGGTAGTTTTTTTCCCATTCAGACTATTTTCTATTTTTCTAACAGTGGTTTTGCAACAGGAGAATATTTTGTCAGGACAAGGAATATTCTACCAGGGGGTTTGTTTTGCTCCTCAAAGTCTTAAAGTAGGGCTTTTTTTTTCTTTTTGCATAACTTTTGCCCACGGTGTCAAAATCAGGCAAATGAGATATCAACAAAAAGATGAAAGAGAGCACTTCGTAGTGGCGTCAATCATTTTCATAGATGTTTCTGTTGGCCAGCATTTATTTTTGGTTGAAGGTAGATCACTCTTTTTGGCTCCGAGCTCATAACTTTTTACCACGAACTCCAATTTTTACAATTCAAGTGGCATTGGAAAGGTATTGACGAGCTCTACAAAGCTGTCTATGTACTTTTCTCAGATTTTTCTCTAGGTTTATTTTATTTCATTTATCAATTTTTTGGCATTTGAGTGATAACTTAGACATTTTGAAACTTGAGGAAGTGAAATTTGTTTTGAGAGGATTTGTATGCTATAATACATCATTGTGAGTGATTCTAATCTCACTTGGATCTCTTCTTTAAGAGATTTTTTTGTTTTCCCAATTTTGGTCCCTTGAGGACAATTGTAAAATGCACTAAGTATAAAGTGCCACAACAAATTGGGGGGGCTCTCTTACATAGTAAAGGGGTGTTTTTGTCTTGTTGTCTCTCTTTTTCATGATGGATGTGCCTCAATTTCCACTTTTAACTCCATATAATTATCTTGAATGGAAGAAAAACATGGAGTATGTATTGTATAAACAAAAGTTACATAGAATAACTTTAGGCACAGATTCTGAACCCACAGGTGCTATCGAGAGAAGAAAATGGTTAGATAGAAGAGATGAGACCTATGACACACTTTGTCTTTCTATTTCTCTAGATCTGAGATTTCATGTTGAGTCTTGTACAACACCAAATGAGATATGGACAACATTGGACAATCTCTTTGGCAAGTAAGATAAAATAAGAAGGTTCAAATTGGAGAATAAGCTAATTGAACTTAATCCTCAAGATTTTAATCAAATTGAAGACTTCTTCACCAAGTTTAAGTCTCTTAGTTTGCAACTCAAGCAGTATGGTCTTGAGAAAGAAGATGAACAATTGATTCTATCCATTGTTGCAAAATTGGGTCCTGCATATTTAGTTTATGTTTCTACCTTTTATGCTACAATGGATACCTTTGGTAGTAAGTTTACAATGCCTTCACTTGAAGATTTTTCTACACAACTCACAAGAGAGCAAGCCAAGCTACTACACATGGGCATATTGAAGTCTCCTAGAAAACATGCTCTAGTTGCAATACAAAGCACAAAAGATCCTAAGGCTTCACATCACAAGGGAAAGAAACAAAAGGATTCAAAGTCTAATGAGAAAGAGAGAGAATCAAAGAAAACCCCTAACTCTTCTTCAAAGAGGAGTCTAATAGGAAGAAGAAGCCAAAGTGTTCTTATTGTAAGAAATTGGGTCATGATGAGACTAAATGTTATGAGAAAAAGTTTGAAGAGATGTCACAACTTCTTCAAAAACATAACATTGAGTATTCTCCATCAACAACAGTTTTACCCAAGTCTTCTTCTTTGCCACCATCATCATCTGCATCTATAGGGATATAAGGTATTGCTTATGGGATAGACAAAGGAAAAGGACAAGCACTCTTTGCTTCTACAAGTCTACAGTCAGAGAGATGGCTTCTTGATTCTGGAGCTTCTCATCATATGGCATCTTCACAGGGGAAGTTCTCTTCATTTTAGTCATGTACTTGGCCACCTATTTTGATGGGTAATAATACATACATGCAATCAATTGGCAAAGAAAACATTGATGTTGGTCAGAATACATTCAACAATTTGTTGTGTGTACCTTTCTTGACAACCAATCTCCTTTCCATCTACCAAATTACTCATTGTGGTGTAGGGAAGATAGTTGAGTTCACTCTTGATTCTGTGATCATACGGGACTTGGAGAGCAGAGACATCATTGTTGTTTGGATGGATGATCATGCATCTTGCTTGTATACTTTCTCCCATTTTGTTTGTGATGATGATGTAGATCCATTGTTTCCTATTCATACTCATGCATTAAGTGTGAATCATGTTTGTAAGGAGAAGTTTGGGGACTTGAACCTTGGTGTTCTTGAATCTACTTCGGTTCCTGAGACTAGTTTTGAGCTTCCTCCTTCTTCTACTTCTACAGAGATTAGCATTGACATAGCTTCATGCACTTCAGTTGAGCAGGATATTGTTTGTCTTCCAGATACAGGTTTCTAGGATGAGTACTTGACAGGTATTTCAGACTTGTTTTGTGAGTCCTATCTTGATGACTTGGAGGACATCATTGATGACATTCATCTCCTCTTTGAAGGAGTTGATCCTACTTCATATGAGATAGCACCTTCATCTTTTCTTCACTTGTCATAGTTTGGCATTGAGTTGGAATATCTTGAGCATCATTCGGAGGATTCTTTGTCTTTGGAGATTGATGATCTTGAGTTTTCATCTTGTCCTAGATTGTCACCTAATTGTGTGGCATCTTTTGGTTGTGACATGTGGATACTTGAGGAGTTTTTAGAGACAGAATACATCATGAGGCTTTTTCCCTCATACCTTGAGATGGAGTTTCTTCATCATCAGCCTTTGGACTTGTTTCTTCCTAAGGGGAAGAATGTTGTTTGCAGGCTTTGGATTCTCTTCAGCATTCTTCTTTAGGCATTCACCATCGACATAGGAGCTACTTCATTGTGGGGGGATCTACAGTCTCACACTTTCTCTCCTATGGGGGGTGCTTGATTGTATATATGTGTTGGATGTTGTTCTTGGGGGATCTTGAGTCCTCCTTCTATCACATCTTTCATTTGTTTTTTGCATTCTCATCTTTGGAGAGGAGTTTTGTCCCATGACGTTTTATCCTTTTCTCCACTTGAGATTTGTTGTACATGGGTACCTAACATGGCCTAGTAGCCAGGACCCATCCATCATTGTATCTTTGTTTTAGTCAACTACTCCCTAAGTTGCACTTAAGGGGGGGTGTTGGTGTGAACATATAATTCACACATGTTAAGTTGACTTAATGAGTCTTCTAGATGTCTAGTTGAGTCTAGTTGTGTGTTGAGTTGTTGATAGTTGGATTGAGTTGTCTTATCCTCCACATGTGCAATTAGTTATCATCCTCTAATTGACACATGTTGCAGGAATATCTCTACTTTCCACTCCACCTTTCTAGCTCTCATCTTGCCTTTATAAGCAAGGCTCACTCATTGTATTTCATACAGCTTCATATGATCTTTGTATAGATTCTTTGCTCCATTGTTTTAGCATTTCTTCTCTGTTATCTTTGTGTGGAAGGTTGTCTTGATCATAGGTGATCCTGACTTGCTGAGTCATATTGACTCTTACAATTATTACAAGCCTTGTGGTTTTTTTTGTGAAGTTGGAAGAGAAGTTCAAGCATAAATGTACAAATCATTTAACCCTTTTTTCCTTTTTGCATGAGTTAAAGCTAAAAATATTATATTTTAAACACTTATTGAGGGTAATAATTATAAATTACCCTAATATTTGTTTCACAAAACCAAGAAGATAATTGTAAAACACTTATTAAGCTAAAAGAATGCAAACATATTACCCTTAATATTTCTTAAAAATAATATATTTTTGCCCTCAAATCATGCAAGGGAGTAAAGTGAAGACAAACTGAACTATCAAACTCATGCAAGAGGAGGTTCTACTTCTATTTTTGACTTGGAGTCAAACAGGCCTATTTTGGCAATCTTTTGGTCAAACACCCTGGGAGGAGGAGTTCTGAGCTAGAATAGCTCAGTTTGGAGCAGTTGTGGGCTCTTATATTTAGTCTTTTTTCTCTTGCTCACCTAGCAATTGAGAGTTGTCTTTTTCAGTCTGTTCATGCATCATGTTGATTGCAGGTAGACAGGAGATCACTTCCCTTTGCTTTTGTAGATAGATTTTTATATTATAGGAGGAAAAGCTTATGCTTTTTTCTCAGTTCTTTCTTTTTCTCTAGCCATTACACATTGTAGAGACAGATTCATTATCATAACTCAATATATTTTACAAGTTTCTATACAACAATAGTTTACTTTTTAGCATATTTGATACTTATTGAAGTGTTTTCCTTGTATTTTCCAATAAAATTAGGTGTTCTTCTTGGATTCAGGTGTCTTGTCTTGTGAATGATCTGATAAAGACTTACTGTGTTTCAAATCAAAACCTTTAAGTTTTCTATCTCATTCTACTGAATCAAGTACACAATAGTGCAAATTTTACCAAAGGTTATAGATTGTGTGGATGATTCTTATACTTTTAAGTTGTGAGAGCATTGGTTTTCCTTTAGGAAAAAGTAGATTGATTTCATGCCTTTCTATGAAATATTTATGTGATAAGATTGTTCAATTTGAGTTGTAGGAACATGTTGTGTATCAAATTGCAGGTTAGGATATAATCACTGGTGCATCACCCCTTTAGATCAATTTTAGTTTTATTTAATCATCCTTCTATCTCTCTTCCATGAAGTATATCAGATCTAAGAGGCTTTTAAAGGGCGCTGACTCTTTCAGAGGTTCATTCTCATCATAGACAACCCACGGTCTGAGAGTGATCCAATGTTTCACGGGATTGTTGAGCTTCTTGCTTGATAGGGTGCAATCCTTCATGACAACAGTACTCAATACTTAGATGACAAATGAACAGTTCAAAGCCAAAGGTCTATTCTCCTCTCCTCAGAAGATACTCTCTCTTTCTCTAAGAATAATCAAAACCTAATTTTCTGCATACAATTTGCAATTACCAAATCATGATCAACGCATCATTAGTCCACTTATAAATCTTATGATTAACAAATCAAATTCTCATAACGTAAATTAATGAATCATTTAATCACATGCATTATACTTAATCACATGCATGAATATCTAATATAATCAATGATTTACTCTAACATTATAACATAACGTTAAATCATCTTCCATAAATTCACTTTTATTCACGTAAAAGTAAATAGTAAAATCAAAGCCAAAATTGGGGATGTAACAATGTGAACAATCAAGAATTTACTACAAAGTTTATTGTTATTCAGTGTAATGATACTTATGTACCTTCTCATTTTAGAACTTATAAATCTAAAAGACCTAAGGAATTTTATGTTTCACATTTAATGTAATGTTTAATCATCAAGGTCTTGATATCATGTACACCTTAATAGATCTCCATAAGCGACAAATTACCTTGAACTAAGAAAGTTAGAGAAAAAAAAAATAGATTATGTATAATAAACTTATGTTTCATCCTAGAGATATAATTTGTTCGTGCCTACCTAAGAAATGTTTTACGGCTAAGAAAATTTAAAAATATCACATGAATCTCTCTAAAGAACCACTTCCTCCAGCATCAATGGATAAAGAAAGATAAATTAACAATTATGCATGTATTGATAGTGTTTTCCTAAGAGCAATATTTCTTATCATGATAAAATCCCTTGACCTAAGGAAAAGAATTAATTTACCTCATATTAACCTTTCTCCTAATACAATTAATTTTTCTCTTACACTGTTGAAGATAAATTTATTAAGAATGAATGTAAATTAAATCTCAATTTAATAATTAAATGGTTAATATTTAGATTTAAGATTGAATAATATATTCAATGATGTTAACATAGATCTAATTACAAATGTAAATTACAACAAATGATAATTTAATAAGAACTCTTAAGTAAATCATTTACAAAACAAATTAGATAACATAATCACATAATCATATTAACATCAAAACCCATCAATAGCTTTTATTAAAAATTAGTTTAGTACTTCATTAATTTCTATCATAAAAAGGAATAGATACATATCTTTTAGATCCTGAAAGTTCTTCCAAATGTCACTCTGGAGAATATATTATAGATTCAACCCCCTTTCAACAAGTGAGCACTTCTAGGAGGAATCCAGTTCTTATTCAGAACCAACCATGTGTTTCCCAAGCATTTGGTTATTTTTAAGAAAGCAAACACACACAAGTGCTCTAGATCCATGTTCAACAAAACATGCTCAACACAAGTGCACACACAAGCCCTGGCTAGGACAATCCTAGGTGTACTCTATAGTCTAAGTTGGACACAATCTGTGTGCCCCTTGTCCAATGCTCACTGCTTGTCAAATCTATAATCCTTCTCCTTTGTGATTTCTTACCATTCATTCATTATCTTCCTTGTGTGTTCTCCATGCCCTTTCCAAGTCTCACACAAATGCCTTATATAACCTTTTAAGGGGATCCTTCTAAACCATCACACCCTTTCACAAAGTTTGTCATTAATATTCTTTTAATAAACATAATAACTCCTCCTTTTCTAAAGGGTTTTTCATAATTATTGTTTACTTATCTCCATTTTAACCAAAAGGATCATAATATCCCTTATTTTCCATCTCTCTTTTAATTATAAAGGGTAAATAAACTTTATCCTCTTATAAATTTCAGAGGGTTATTCATAAGTAGATTTCTTTTTCCATTTTGGGTAAAAACTCACATAACATTGGTAGATTGTAGATAATCATATTCTGCCCCTAGTTTTCTTTACACCATTTTTGTATTTGATCCCATGTAGACCAAATATTTTCCCAACTCATGAAAAAGGCCATATCTTTTAAAGGGTAATTTGTATTATCCAATTCTTATTTGTTTCAAATAAATATGATATTCTAAAAAGTTTCTTTTATTTTTTTCCCCCAAAGGGATCCTATTCACTCCTCTAGCAACATATGATAATTCTTTTCCTGATTTTGTCCGTGTCTTTCTTTTTTGATATTATATTTGGTTTTGTATCTGGTCAGTTAGGGCCTTATATTCTGTTTCATTTGGTCTCCACAATTTAATTTTAACCCTAGTGTAGGGTTTTGGGTTCTACTTTTCTACAAATTGTCTCCTTTTAAGCCATTGGTGGTTATGTTGTTTAAATCTATTTGTTTTATTTTATTCTTCCCTCTTCGTTTGTTTTTCTCTTCATTCTTATGTTAATCTACTATAGTCTTTTGCTGATTTCTACTAAAAATTTTGTCTTCTCTATTTTGTTTTTTCTATCTTTTTCTTTGCCTCATGTTTTTGCTTTTAAAACTCCATCTATCATTTTTCATGTGCCTCATTTTTCTTCTTTTTTAAATTCCATTGCCACTTATTTTGTAGACTAGAGCTATTTTTACTTTGAATAATTTGTAGTTTACAATAAATTATGATTTTAAAAACATGGTACTATTTTTTTTAATCTATAAATGCATCCATGGGTTATGCTCCCTGTATTATAAAATAATAAAAAAAATAGTATATACATTTTTATAAAAGCTCTATTAACATAGAATCAACCTAGGTCAAAACAAAAACCTGGAAAGGAAAGAACTGCTACTATCTATTCACCTATGCATTGCTGAAATACAGACATATATACTAATTTGGGAACCTTGCTCCATCGGCCCGCTCCTACTCGATGCCAATGAAACATTGCATCCATTCTATACCATCTACCTCCTTCATTCCCAAGATCTGCTTTAGGAAATCAATTGCTTTCTCTACCTTCTAATGCCTCCTTACAAAAGTCCCTGGCTTGTTAGAAGGAATGAAAATCATTTCATCAAACCTCCATTGTGGTTTGCCCTATGGAAATCACCTAGAAGTGGGACACCATTGCCATACTTGGTCATCGCTAACACCTCATCCAAACCTCCCAAGAATCTTTTTTTTATCAAAGCCTTCACAATTATTGCCACATCCTCCTTCAATTCCCCAAATTCCAACAATGTTGCAACAAAAATTGACGAAACGTCATTATTTACTCTATATCGCTGATCCACCAACAAAAATCCTCCCCCATAATCCATTGCACTACCAGAAGTAGAATATCATTTCTAGTTTTGAAAATGCTTTGAAGGCTCTTTTTAGTCACCTCCCCGAGAAAGGCCATTTGCCTCTACAAACAAGTAAGCCCGATCGAGGTGTCCATGGCTTCTTAATAACTTTGGAGCTCAAACAGTTGATAATTAACATCAAAGAAATTATTTACTTCAAATAAAAGCATCTTAATTCTGAATGCACTGGAATAGGATGCTCTCAATGTTTGTAACATTATTATCTCCTACTTTGAATGTCATATCATTATAGTGGAGTGGGATAGATTGGAGAAGACATTAAATGCCATAATTAAGAATCCTGCAAGAGTGAAACCCATGTGTCACTGTGCTAGGTGGTGTTTCCAAAACTAGTTCCTCCAACTGATTAACTGGCAAGTTGTCCAATGCATCGACCTCCTTATTTTCCTCCTTGAATGCATGGTTAACTGTGTATTGTTCCAACTTGCCCAAAAGCTCCATGACTGTTTCAAGTATGGTGTTATGGTGTTATATTTTCAAAACTTGATGTGCTCCTTACCCTTATCACATTAATCACAAATGTTGAGCCACCTTCTATTGCTAGCTTGCTTAGACCGATCTCAATATGGTGTTATATTTCTAAAACTTGATGTGCTCCTCACCCTCACATTAATCATAAATGTTGAAGTTTGAACTTGGGTTGTTGGCACTACAGACAAAAAGCCGCACCATTTCACCACAGGGTCTCCCCTTATAAACATGATACTATTAACATCATATAATATTATAATTTTTTTTAATAATTAAATTTTATATTAGTTAAACAATATTAATAGTTTAAATGTTCCAATACAATTCATAATATTTTACACTATAATCTTCATATATATTTATATTTACATTTATATTTATATTTATGAAATAATAGTTGAAAGAAAAATTATTTAGAGCCAACATTTATTTGTAAATACAAAAACCTTAACTTTAAAATAGATAAAATATGTAGCAAATATAATAGTTCTAGCAAAATAAATTAACCTTAAATTAAAATAAAAACCATTTATTTTGATTTATTTTATTTTACATTACAACTATTTTATTTAGTATATATATTTTTTAATTATAAAGTTTTATTTATGTTTTTTATGTTGTACTTATTATTAACTATTAATATTTTGACATGTAAATGGCTATAAAATTTAATGTAAAAGGAAAGAGTTTTTGTTAACACGTTCATGTCATCACACTCCATAGCCTCTGGGCATTAACTACAAAATTAAATTGGACCTTATTAAAGATAAAAATATAACATATAAAGATATAAAAAAACAACTATATATTTATTTTACTAACCTTCTTTTGGAAAACATCAGGTTTACGGAGAAAGAATTTGAAGACCAAATTGGCTTTAAATAACTTTTCTTTGGCACAAGAAATGGTGGATTTTGCAGACTAAAATGTGCACCAAAATTAGTTAGCCCTGGTAATTGAAGTGTTGATCTATATTTATGTTTTCCATAGATTTGTATTTTTAAAATTTCTTTGCGGATTTCAGTTTTAGTAGAAATAATTCAAGGAAGCCCTAGATTCATAATCTATGTTTTTTCTGCCTTAGATTTTTAGTTTTATTTTCTCTCTGATTTAGATAATAGTCAAAAAAAATACAAGGAAGCCCTTGTATTAATATCGACCTTAGATTTGTGTTTCTATTTTATTTTCTTTATCATGAATTTAAATTTAATAAAATACTTTAAGCAACTGAATACCCTCTGATCACGAAGAAATCTTTGTTTAACCTAGTTGAGTTGCAGAAAACCCTTATATCTCTCAACTTTTTTTTAGGTAAATGTATATAAAATATCTTTACTAGTTTTTTATTAGAGAGGTAAAATAGGTTTTGAAGGGGCCTCGAAACCCTACAATCAAAAGCTGCCCTAAAGATAAAACATGGAAGGATAGCAGTCAAAAGACAAAAAAAACACTTAAAGCAGCTAAACAGGCCTAAATATTAAAGCTATACAAGATACTATCAGCAAACATACAATATCCCACCATACACCCATCCTCCCAAAGCCCGTCAGCAGCCTCAATTACTTTCAAGAGTTTCAACAGCAACCAACTCCTATTTGTAAAATTCTTCATGAAGTTTGGCAAAGCTCAGAAGTTCATCATTCTCCTCTTGGAAAGATTTTTTTTTACATTCCCAGGTCCTGGAGCTCGGCACCTTGATCATCACTTTTACCCTATATACCTTTGTTCCCAGTTTTCTGCAGGTTACCCTCAACGTCCTTCTCTTCCACTATCCCTGTCATGTGTTCTTCCTTCAGCTCCTATTCTGTATGGTGCACTTGCTGATCTCCAACATCCTTTCCAGATTGTTCGTAATATCTTTCATTTCTGTTTCCACCCATATTTTTAAAATTAATTAAAATTTTAAAAAACTTTAAATTTGACCTTTTTAGTGGTTATTGAACCCTCGCCAACCTATACTTGTCACAAGCTATACTTCCTACAACGTAAACTTTCGTTTGGAGAAGGTATTCAAAACGGTAATAATTTAATAATGACAGCCTGACAGTGTAAGAAGATTCTTCATCGTAGGCCCTGCTTATATGTTAATAAATATAAGCTTGTTTTCCTGCTTATATGTTAATGAATATAAGTTTGTTTTCTCCTTTCTAGGTTTGCTCAGGTTTTTTAGAGAGATCTGGTATAAATATATTAAAAGATAGAGACTTTTATTATAAGTCTGTTCAGAGTAAAAGGACCGTTAGGAGAATTTAGAAGCCATAAATTCCAAGATTGAGAAAGAAGTAGTGATTTCGAGTGTAGCAACATTCTCAACAGGAAGGGATAGAGCTGTAGAATCTCTCTTATCTGGTTTTTTCCTCAAGAATCCTTCACAACATAAAGCCAAGATTTTTTTTTACATTTTCTTTTTCATTCCTTTCTATGGTTGTAAAATATATTCTCTCATCCTGAGTATAATGAATGTTGTTGAAGTCATAAAAGCAGCTGTGTTTCAACTTGTATAATCTCTGGTTCTCTATGAATCCTTTAAAAACTTTAGCAGATGCACTGTACAAATCTAGACGTAAACATGGTAAAACCTAAATGTAAAAGAAGCTTGGGAGAAAAATAACGTAAGGAACAGGAAAATTTATTTGATACAGAACCAAAGAGTGTAGAGGTAATAGTTGCATTGCGTTGCTTTACACAAAATGTATAGTTGTAACACAATCCTTGAAGGAAAAGAGTCAATCGTATGGAGACTTAAACATAGCAAATATCATAAAAGAATACAGATGTCATAGTTTTCGAAATTTACTTTGTTTTCAAAGGGTATTATTATGATAATTTGCGTTATCAATTAAATAGTAAAACATGGTATGGTTTCACAGGATCTCAGAGCAAATAATGACTAAATAGATTTTATAATTAAGAGGCTTAGTTTGTTACAGTAGAATTTGACCTAGACAGTAGATAGCATGCCCATTTTTTTTAATTTAGAAGTTAACTACTTTTATTTCTTTATATATTTTTTAAAAGTAGATTATCTTGTTTTGCAGTTTTCTCCATCTTAGTAATGATATTGGAGAACATAACCAGTTTTCTGTCAACAGAGTTTTATAGCCCGTTTGCAATGTTAAATCCCATTATCTTTCAAACCCCACCCAAGGATATCTGAATGTTATACAAAGAGACCTTTTGAGATTGTAAATATGAATTAAATGGTTAATGTCAAGAGCGAATTGTTCACCTAGCCGAAGATCTTAAGATTTCCATTTCCAAATCCTTAGACTATCTTACATGACTTCATATTGAAAATCAGAAACATAATTCCAACAACTTCAACACATATATTTTAATTAAAAAAGGTTAGAGAATTCTACACAAAGAAGATTGTTTTGGTCTCATGCATCATCCCAAAAAAGAGCAAGGTAACCCTTCCCCACAATCTAAAAAATACTAGTTTTAATCAGATTACTATCCAACTTCATTGTTTTCTATATAAGGTAACTCTTGCCAAGGGTTGGCAATCTTAAAATGAAAGCATGATTCTCCAAATTCAGGTGCTTGAGCTTAAGAATTATCCCCCATAAATCGTATTCCTCCACACACCATCTCCAATATGATTTGGCAGCAAGAGCCATCTCATACCTAATCCGCCTCTCTTTATGTTCACAAATTTACCCCAAAATTAAGTAAATGTCATTTCATTTTCTCTAAATTTCCTTCCCAAAGAAACTTTCTCATTCTATGTCCAAATCACCAAGGATGCATTTTGGAGTCACAAGAGCCATAAATATATAAACTTGGAGAGCTTGAATAATGGATTTAAGAAGCACTATACAACTAGCCAAAGAGAGTTATCTATGTCTCCAATGGCTGATTTGACAAGTTAAATAGAATCCCACATAACATTCCAGTCTTTTTCCCAACGAAAGTAGGAGAAATAGGGGAACCCAAATATTTGAAAGGAGGAGAAGCAACCTTGAAATGAAGTATATTAAGAATTTGCTCTTGAAGATGAGGGTTCATATGGAAGAAAACCTGATACTTTTGTTCATTCAAGAGTTACCTAGACACACTGATATAAATGTCAAGAGCTCACCCAAGAGCAATAGCTTCCTCAAGAGTGGAGTTTCCCATCAAAGAAGTGTCATCCACAAATTGAGGATGCTTATGTGCATCCACACCTTGCACACAATAGCTTCCTCAAGAGTGGAGTTTCCCATCAAAGAAGTGTCATCCACAAATTGAGGATGCTTATGTGCATCCATACCTTGCACAATGTAAGTGTATCAAGATTTATTGTTATTTGTTTTGATTTAATCTTGTAGGTGTAGATTTGATTCCCGCACTTGTTATTTTAAAGTATTCGCGTGTAGATTCAACATTTTCATGAAAATTTGAACTTGCTCTAGACATGATGGTTTTGATAAGCACTAGTAGATTTTGTTGTGCTATGGATAGAAGGCAACTTGCTCTCCTATTTTGGCTTAGTCAAACCCTTGGATTGATTTAATGACTTTGTACAAGTTGGAAGATATGCCAAGCAAAATACAAATGTAGATAATAATGCTAAGTACTTTTTTTAATGAAGATGCTAAGTGTAGATGTCTGCTCTTGATATATCCTAGATGATAAAATATAATTAGGTTTTAGCCTTTTTATATAACACTCTAGTGTGCAAATTTTAATATTTCACATTTTAGTCAGCCAGTAATAGTTGGATTCAGTTGGCTTGGGCCCATGTTTAAATTTAGTTTTAGAAATTTAGAGGTCAAAACCACAATTATAACTCTAAACCAAGTTTTAGTAATACACCTATTGGTTTGATCCAAGATAAGGAATAGGGAATCTATAGATTGCATTTAGATCCTTTTGAGGATGTGTGGAGTTAGGTTTAATTAAGGCATAGCTAATTGTAACTTTCCTATAGAAATATGCCAAATGCACACTATAAGTACCAAAATCATCTCAAGCCTACACGATAGTCCAGTGATGATAAATAGCTTCCTAATCACAACCACATAGAGGTGAATTACACTCCTCTTAGCAGTTTCACTCTTGGTACATGTACCTTTTGTTTTCTCCTCCTTAACCATCTTCTTGAACACCCAAATTGAGTTTCCAAACATCCAATTTTTCTAACAAGCCATTTCAGATCATCCTATTCTAGGTCACCCAATAATGCTTTTGGGTCACTCCATAGTGCTTATGGGTCACCTAAGTGACCCTAAATGGAAAAAGACATGGCCCTCTCATTTTTGGATGCAATAATTAACTCATAATTTTAGCTTGTCTTCTTGATTTTAAGACCATTTTTCTTCACATTTTTTCATGTCAACTCATCGTTTTTCTCACTTTCTTTCCTTTGTGAACTCATGATCAAATCTTATCTCTTATAAATTGTTCCCATTTTCTCTTTGACTTTATTCATGTTTTCTTCTTATCTTTTTGTCTATTCATGGAATTGTTTCCATTTTTCTTAAGATAACCACTTCTTTTAATATTATCTTTTCTTATGTTCCCTCTCATTTCTACTTATAAATACCCCTTCATTCTTCATTGTTTATCATCACATTCATTCACAAAATCTTCTTTGCATGCTTCTTTGCAGACCTTGAGCCTTTTTCTTTCAAGTTTTAGTTTAGATATCTCATAGAAAAATAGAAATCCTCTTCTCATTGAGAAATATCACAATATTCTTCACAATCTTCTTCAAGCTTCTTCATAGGCGCTTGAGTCTCTTAGTTTATTTATTTTAGTTTTAGTTTTTGCAAAGCTTCAAAGCTTTCTCTTTAAGAAAATTTTCTCATGTATTCTTTCCCTACCCAAGTTTATGCATAGTATCCCCTCCGTCTTTTTATGCTTGTACAAAGACCATATGTGCACCTTTTTCCCTTCAAATTTCTTATTGCTTCTAATCAAATTTTCACTTCCTTACCTCCCCCTTTTTATCCCTATCACCAAGAGGAGGACCCCATTGCTACAGAAGAGAAGACAATTGTTATAGGACCTTTGAGGAAATATCCTAGCATTTGTGCCCATTATTATATGTTCTTTATTGATTTATTAGTAATTAACTCACATTTTTCTCTTGAGGAAGTAAAACATTGTCTTGTCTTTCTCTTGATAGGATAAAGTTAGAGTAGAGTTACTTACTTTTTAGAATAAATTTTCTATTTTTCTTAGAGTAGTTACAAATTTATATTAGAATCTTCAAAACATGGAAAACACACAAAAACATAGTTATATTGCATTATAACTTGCATAAATGTTTCCTTTTAATAGTAATTAGATCATGAAAAATCCAAAATTGGGAAAAGAAAAGTGTATGCATTCATTTAGGATTAATTGCACTATAATTTCATTTTTAACTTTCGAATGTTTCAAACATTCAAGACCTTAATTTCACCATGAGGCATACAACATTCAATTTTTATTCGAAAACAAACATTGAAGAAGCCCTAGTTTTGTTACGAGGCATAGAAACAATATTTCAAATCAAACAAAAAACATATGAAAACATCAAGGAAACCCTTAGTCTCATCATGAGTACACAAACTCAACAATTAACCATTCAAACATACAACACAACAACTCCACTATCATCCAGAATGCACTCCCTCCATGTGAAGAGAGTAACTAGTCCAAATCACCATCACCTAGATAGCTTTCCCTAGAAGGTAGGAGTGATTTGATTGATGCCTTTAGCAATGGTGCAGTGTATGTGCTATTTGGAGTCTGACTTGCTAGCATTGTGTCTAAGTAAAATATGCCAGGGATGCACTTTTCACCCTTACAATAATAATATAGATATTAGTATTTTAAGGAAAATAAACCACCTTACATTAATTTAGATGTCTAATGGAATGATAAGGAAATACATATTAATTTGATCTTAAATTAAATTAGGAAGTAAGATATGAGACACTAATATAGACAAATAGATGATAAATGAAAATGAGAGAGATTAGAGGGCTTACCTAGTAATTGGATTGATGTGGATGTTTATTCTATTGATAGTGTGACAAGGAATTGAGATATACAATCTAGAACTAGACTTATGCTAGAACTAGACTTATGATTAGAAGCCTATTGCAAATGGATGACGGAATTCTCAAGGCTTTAGATTAGACCACACCCATGATTTCATTTGACTAGTGTAATTTGATCCTAAGTAGTGTGATTTCATTCAACACAATATTTACATTGTAAATCTTGAGAAAATATTTTATTATATATATATAGGTCTATCATTAATGTTGTGACAATTGTGCCTTTGGTCCAATATTCATATGTATCGAGGGAAGAGCAATCAAATTCCTTAATGACAATGAAGCCCCTAGGTTGATTTAGTAAGATCAAAAAAAAGAAATAAAGAATTTTCAATGTTCAGTATTTACACCTAATGAAAACTAAGATTAATGATGTGTGTGATCAAATATGTGAATGAAAGATTCTACTAATTAATGATGAAAGTTTTGTAGGATAATATCCCTAAATTCACAATCCTAGACACAATTTTAGAATTTTGGCAAGCATGTTGATGGGTAATGATTATATCCTAGGATTGCCAACTTTGGAATTGATAATTTTGAATTTTCAGTATGGAGGACTCTACATTATGCACACAATCTAGTTGCAAGGATTACGTATGTTGAAGATAAAATTGATATTATTGATGTGGAGTCCAAAATAATCCTGGATAGATAGATTTCATAATCTCAACAATTCATTCTACAAGACATCTTGTAGATTTAAAAGATGTTGAGCTTGAAAATAGTGAATTTGAGCAAGAAGCATCATCATCCAGGAGGTTCTTCAAAGTTGAAGCAAAGATAGTCATTAAACTCAATGATGGTGAAATTATAGTCAACTCAATGATGGTGAAACTAGTGCAAAATAGCTCAATAAATGGGTTTCATAATTTGGAGGTTTACTTTAGCCTTTATCAAATGTCTCCAAATCACCAAAGACTTCTTTCATAAGGTTAAAACTTGTTCGGCGTTCTCTCACATGGTATTGGAGTTATGCTGACTCTTTGGAAATTTAAAAAGTTGCACCAATCTACAAGTGGAATAATTTTAATGAGCTATTGTAGAATTAGTTTTACCCCATTTTCCATGAAGAAGAATAAGTGATGTAGTGGCATCATTTGAGGAAAGAAAAGGGGAAAAGTCTTGAATCCTACAAAAGAATAAAAACAAAACTTTAGCTTGGGAATGACATCATGGAGCATGATCTGTTGATTAGCTATGTGGGAGGTTTGTTTAACCATCTATAAATGGTAGTCCTCAGGGCCAAACCCCAAAATATTGATGAGGCTTGTGCCCAAGTAGGTTATCTTGAGTTGGACAAGGAGGGAGTTCCTTTCACTCGCAACAAGGGTAACTTATAGTAGCATGGTGGAAAGGAAAATCCAAATAGAAAACAAATGAATATTTGTAATTCCATGGTAAAGATAAGAGAAAATTGCATTGTTCTCATTGTGATAAAGATGGGCATGAAGAAGATAAAATGTTGGAATTTACATCCCAATTAGCACCCTCTTGGTTGAAGAAAGGTAAAGATAAAAGTATTCAACATTTATCTTCTTCATGGGTAATAACTATATCTTGTGATCGTTATCTTTGGAATTTAGAATTTCAAATTTTAAATCTAGAGGGCTAGATCATGCCCACAATCTAGTCTAGAGGATGAGATTGCATGCATGATCTAATCTAGGAAGGAAGAAGTCCTGAGAATTGCATTGGTGTTGGTATGAATTGGAGGATTAAACATAATACAATATTAAATTTAAAATTAGGCTTATTCAATGCACCTATAAAATAAATTATATACTAAGAGAATATGTTAACCAGATCCACAAAAATAACATTAAAACATTAAAGTGAAAGGGTGAAACATATACTTCTTTACAATATTATTATTAGATATTTATTTCTTCAATAACCTTTTATTTAACATATTTATTTATATAAATGAACTATTTTTCACCATAATTAAATCTTTATCATCTCCCTGAATTTCAATGACTAGGTAATCTAAGTTTAATTTCTTGAACTTTGTTACAAGGCTTAATCTAACTTAAAATTTGATTCCTTCTAAATAGTTTTACTCATTTTCTGTCTACAATATTTAATTCCTCCTGGATAAATTTAGTTATTTTGTTAGACTATAAGCATTCTTTAATGGTCATAAGACTTTGGCAAATCGAGAAATCATAATTACTTTTGACTATATGGTCTTCCTCATTTTCCCAGCATTTTTTTCCCTTTGGAACACAAAGGAATACAAGCAAAGGGATATTAGATAGAAATATAAAGGAAAACTAACAACACCAATTGTTTTCATCATTTTTGTTTTATCTATCATCACTACAAAGGTCAAACTTTGGACGACGAACAAGTTGCAAAGAACAGAGTTATGTCTGATAGCAATCTCTCACTACTTCAGCAGTGCTTTGTAATATGATAGTCTCGTAGACTGTTTTAGTATGATGAAGGATATTGAAATCTCTCTTTTCCATTATAGATCAATGGCCCCAACTTTCTCAAGTGATGTGCTAGCTTTTTTTAAAAGGATAAGGAATAGAATGATTGACATGTACGTTCGCAGTGCTAACTGCTTTCTTGCATTGTGCAGATTTTACAATAATGGAAAATCTTAATGCCAATATATCTCATTCTCAAGTTAAAGCTCAGTCTAGTCCTGCTTCTGAGATAGCAGATCCTAATGCTGAGGCGAGGCTTAGTGGTAGAAAAAGGAAAAATCACAAGGAGAATTCTTGTGAATTGGATGATATTGAACACACAGCAAGGATGCTAATCAATCTCAGTAGAGGGAGGGTTGATCAAGACACAGTTGGAGGAAGTGTTGGTAATCATGGCATGGAAAACCCTAACCCTAAGACATCGCATGTAAAACCTAACATAAATGATAATGGTAGGAAAAGTGGCCGATTCATTGGAGTCAGTGATGACCGTGGACATTGCCGTTGGCAAGCCAATAAATGGTATTCTATTATTTCTCTTTTGTTTTTCTTTTGTTTGACTGTTAACTTTTAATTAAAGAATAATACATTGAACACTATATCTTTCTTCAAGAAAAAATCAAAAGATTTTTATATCAATCTTTCAGGTCATTTTGTGTCTCATATTTAGTGTGATTCCATATCTCTGTGGGTTAAATTTTTTTTGGAGAGTCAAAAGGTTGATTTGAAAAAATTTTGAGTGCTGTTAAAGATGTTTTGAGTTCAATAATAATGGATTCCTAAAGTGTCCAACATAATATATGTTTCACTGCATAAATCTCTTTAATAAGGCTGGAATGCCATTTTTCTGCAGGCCTAAGGAGGACAAACCTCAAGTAAGCCTCGGTGAGTTTATAAGGATCTTTTTTTTTTTAATTTATTTGAATGTTGAGGAGTTTCTTATTAAAAAAGTAAAAAACAGAAAGATTTTTGTTGTTCTAAGAATAATATAGGTTACTAATATTTTTAAAGATTTGAAGATAAAAATTACCATAAAATAAATGAAAAAATAATTCAGCCATGTTATTTGTGACCCATTATTAAGTCAAAAGTGGTATGTTCATAAAAAAATTCAAAAAAATTTTTATCCTAAATCCTTTCAAAAAGTTAATAGATTACAGTGGTTGCAATCCAAATAAATCTTTTTCTTTGCAAACTCTAATCCAAAGCTTTCAAACATTTATTATAAATTGAGAATCTTAAATTCTATTATATTTTATTTTTTATTGTTCACTTTTTTGTTAATTTTAGGTCGATATTTTATTTCTGAGACTGCAACAAGGTCAGTGTTCTAACATCTCTCCTCCATATTTTACCATTAGTATTGGTGGCATGTACTTTACTGTATACCTGATAAATAATTACTATGTAGGTCCTCAGACAAAGCTATGCTAGTCACACATGATCAACCATGTAGGAGGTTAAATTATCCTAAAATAGAGTATGACATGAGATGGATAGAAGAAGTAAGTTAAAAAAAAATTCAAATCAAACAACAAACATAGGAAAACATCAAGGAAACCCTTAGTCTTATCATGAGTACATAAACTCAATAATTCAACAATCAAACATACAACACAACTCTACTATCACCCAGGATGTACTTCTTCCATGCCAAGAGAGTAACTAGTCCAAATCACCCTCACCTAGATAGCTTTCCCCAGAAGGTATGAGTGATTCGATTGATACCTTTAGCAATGGTGCAGTGCATGTACTATTTGGAGTTTGACTCACCAGCATTGTGTCTAAGTAAAATTTTGGTTATCATAGACACTGAACCATTACAGTAGGGATAACAATTAAGGTGAATCCAAAATGAAAGGGAAAAAAGTGCCAAGGATGCAGTTTTCACCGATACAATAATAATATAGATATTAGTATTTTAAGGAAAATAAACCACCTTACATTAATTTAGATGTCTAATGGAATGATAAGGAAATACATAATAATTTGATCTTAACTTAAATTAGGTAGTAAGATATGAGATATTAATCTAGATAAATAGATGATAAATGAAAATGAGAGAGATTAGAGGGCTTACCTAGTAATTGGATTGATGTGGATGTTTATTGTATTTATAGTGTGATAGGGAATTGAGATATAGAATCTAGAATTAGAGTTATGATTAGAAGCCTATCACAAATAGATGAAGAAATTCTCAAGGCTTTAGATTAGATCACACCCATGATTTTGTTTGACTAGTGTAATTTTATCTTAAGTAGTGTTATTTCATTCAACATAAAATCTACATTGCAAATCTTTAGAAAATATTTTATTAAATGTATATATATAGGTCTATGATTAATGTTGTGCTAATTGTGCCTTTGGTCCAATATTCCTATGTATAGAGGGAAGAACAATCAAATTCCTCAATGACAATGAAGCTCCGAGGTTGATTTAGCAAGATCAAAATAGAGAAACAAAGAATTTTGGATGTTGAGTATTTACACCTAATGAAAACTAAGATTAATTATGTGTGTGATCAAATATGTGAATGAAAGATTCTACTAATCAATTATGAAAGTTTTCTAGTATAATATCCCTAAATTCACAACCCTAGATGCAATTTTAGAATTTTGGCAAGCATGTTGATGGATAATGATTATATCCTAGGATTACTAGCTTTGGAATTGATAATTTTAAATTTTCAATATGGAGGAATCTACGTTATGCACACAATCTAGTTGCAAAGATTACGTATGTTGAAGATAAACTTCATATTCTTGAGAACGTGATACTAGAATTGATATGCAAGATGGGGAGTCCAAAATAATCCTGGATAGATAGATTTCATACTCTCAAGAATTCATTCTACAAGACATCTTGTAGATTTAGAAGAAGGTGAGCTTGAAAAGAGTGAACTTAAGCAAAAAACATCATCATCCATGAGGTTCTTCAAAGTTGAAGCAAAGATAGTCATTAAACTCAATGATGGTGAAATTATAGTCAACTCGATGATGGTGAAATTAGTGCATTCTTTCAATGATGGTGAAATGATGGTCAACTCAAGAGACTTCTTTCATAAGGTTGAAACTTGTTGGGCATTCTCTCACATGGTATCAGAGTTATGCTCGCTCTTCAAATTTTAAAAAATTGCACCAATCTCCAAGTGGAATAATTTTAATGAGCGATTGTAGAATTAGTTTTACCCCATTTTCCATGAAGAAGAATAAGTGATGTAGTGGTATCATTTGAAGAAAGGAA
Organism: Cunninghamia lanceolata; assembly: GCA_027924645.1. Taxonomy (NCBI): domain Eukaryota; kingdom Viridiplantae; phylum Streptophyta; class Pinopsida; order Cupressales; family Cupressaceae; genus Cunninghamia; species Cunninghamia lanceolata. The sequence continues at coordinate 24,229,596 of BSBN01000078.1, forward strand.
AGGGAAAAGTCTTCAAGCGTACAAGAGAATAAAAAGAACACTTTACCTTGGGAATGACATCATGGAGTGTTAGGTGTTGATTACCTATGTGGGAGGTTTGTTTAACTAGGTAGAAATGGTATTCCTCAGGGCCAAACCCCAAAATATCAATGAGGCTTGTGGCCATGTAGGCTATCTAGAGTTGGACGAGGAGGGAGTTCCTTTCACTTGCAACAAGGGTAATGAATATTAGCATGGTGGATAGAAAAATCCAAAGGGAAAATGAATGAAGATTTGTAATTCCATGGTAAAGGTAAGAGAAAATTGCATTGTTCTCATTGTGATAAAGATGGGCATGAAGAAGATAAATGTTGGAATTTACGTCCCAATTAGCACCCTCTTGGTTGAAGAAAGGTAAAGATAAAAGTATTCAACATTTATCTTCTTCCTCGGTAATAACTATATCTTGGGAGTGTTAGATTTGGAATTTAGAATTTTAAATTTTAAATCTAGAGGACTAGATCATGCCCATAATCTAGTCTATAGGATGAGATTGCATGTATGATCCAATCTCGGAAGGAAAAAGTTCTGAGAATTACATTGGTGTTGGTATGAAGTGAAGGATTAAACATAATACAATGTTCAATTCAAAATTAGGGTTATTCAATGCACCTATAAAATAAATTATATACTAAGAGAATATGTTAACCAGATCCACAAAAATAACATTAAAACATAAAAATGAAAGGGTGAAACATATACTTCTTTACAATATTATTATTGGATATTTATTTCTTCAATAAACTTTTGTTCAACTTATTTAATTATATAAATAAATTATTTTTCGCCATAATTAAATCTTTCTATCATCTCTCTAAATTTCATTGACCAGGTAATATAAGTTTAATTTCTTCAACTTTGTTACAAGGCTTAATCTTACTTAAAATTTGATTCATTCTCAATAATTTTACTCATTTTCTGTCTACAATATTTAATTCCTCCTGGATAAATTTAGTTATTTCGTCCAAGGATTACAAGCATTCTTTAATGGTCATAAGACTTTGGCAAATCAAGAAATCATAATTACTTTTGACTATATGGTCTTCCTCATTTCCCAGCGTTATTTTTCCTTCAGAACACAAAGGAAAACAAGCAAAGGGATATTAGATATAAACACAAAGGAAAACTAACAGCACCAATTGTTATCATCAATGTTTGTTGTTGTTGGTAATTGATGCTCTGTAGCTATGGTTACTAGTGTGCATCTATTTTTAGAGGGAGTGGGTGCTGCATGCTTTGTGCATGTCCAACATTCAAATCTTTTTGGATTTTTCGTTATTTTTAGGTGTTGTGCACACTCTGCACCTTTGCATGTGATAGAATAGTTTTTCATTATTTTTAGTTGTGTGTGACTATATATTTTTGGTATGCTGTTTTTAGTGTTATCTTTGTTTTTCATAGTAGATAGAATGTAGTGTATCACAGAGAATAGTCAATTCAATAATATATTTTTCTTTGTGTGATTTCTGTGTATGGAGATCTTTTGTGCCCTTTGCTATAAGTTGATTTAATTATGTTTTTTTTCTGAATTCATTTCTGAATGTTCATTTGGTATCAGAGCGAGATTAAAATTATGGGTTTAATATTTTGTGTTTGTGATCTCTTTAACAATTGATCATGGCAAATCTTAACTTTTTTCTTGTTCCTAAATTTAATGGAACTGATTATGAATATTAGAGTATCAAGATGATGACTCTTTTGATAGGAAAATATTAATGGGAAATTGTAGAAATAGGTTATGATGAGCTAGCTGATTGGGCCACTCTTGCAAAAAATGATAGAACATCCAAGAAGGAGAGTAAGAAGCATAACTCTTTACCTTTATTTCATATTCAAAGAGCTCTAGATAAGAGCTTATTTCCAAGAATTGTAGGTGCAAAGATAGCCAAGGATGCCTGGAAGACTCTACAAGAATCTTATCAAGGTAGTGATCAAGTCAAAGTTGTCAAGCTACAAACATTGAAAAGGGAATTTGAGAATTTAAAGATGCAAGAAGCTGAAAGTGTGAGTGACTATTGTGTGAGAGTAAAATATGTGGTCAATAAAATGGCTACACTTGGAGAAACTGTGGATAAATAGGTTGTGGTTAAAAAGGTGTTAAGGTCTTTAAACCCAAGGTGGAACCATGTTGCTATAATCTTTGAAGAAAGAAAGGATTTAACTACTCTTGAGTTTGATCAGCTTGTTGGCTCTCTTATGTCTTATGAAGAAAGATTGAGAGATTCATTTGGAGAAAGTGATGAAAAGGCTTTTTCTTCAAAATTACAGATTGCACAAAAAAGAAGGTTCCAGTAGTAAAAGCAACCAAGGACATGAATGGAATCAAAATTATTCATGAGGAAACAAAGGAAGAGGTAGAGGCAGATTTCATAAGAGAAATATTCAGTGCTATCATTGTAATAGGTATGGCCACTTTGAAAGGGAGTGCAGATTAAAAGAAGGTAACAACAATAGAAGTGCTAATTATGCTAATAAGGATGAGGAGGCTTCTCCTAAAAATTTATTCTTATCATATAACAAAGCTGAAAATAGTTCTAAAGAGGTTTGATATTTAGACTCATGCTGTTCTAACCACATGTCAGGGAATCATGAGCTTTTCTCTACAATGGATCAAAGTTTCAAATCTAAAATTCAGCTTGCAGATGACAAGTCCTTGGAGGTTGCAGCTAAAGGAGCTATGGAGGTAAATACAAAAGAAGGTAAGAAATGTGTGAATAATATTTATTACACTCCACAATTGAAGCATAATTTATTGAGTGTTGGACAATTGTGTGACAATAACAACAAGGTGTTGTTTGACAATCAGCAATGTATCATCTATGATAAAAGTCAAGGCAATAGGGTTGTTATAATTGTGCCTATGACAAAAAATAGAATGTTCCCATTCAAGTTTAGGGAGCATCATAGTAATCTTTCCAGTATGGCATATGAAGACAAAAGTTGATTGTGGCATCTTAGGTATGGACACTTGAATTTTCATAGTTTGAAGCTACTAACATCAAAAGATTTAGTTTATTGTATGCCTACAGTTGAAGAGTACAATGAGGTGTGTGAAGGATGTGATAAAGGAAAAATGCAAGAAAGAAATTTTCAAAAGATAATACATGGAGGGCCCATTATCCACTTCAGCTAGTTCACTCTGATATTTGTGGTCCTAGGAAACAAAGAGTTTGGGTAAGTCAACATATTTCATTACTTTTATTGATGATTATTCATGAATGTGTTGGGTTTATTTTTTGAAGACCAAGGATGAAACATTTGACAATTTCAAAAGGTTTAAAGCCCTTGTGGAAAATGAAAGTGGCTATAACATAAAGTGCTTAAGGACTAATCGTGGAGGAGAGTTTTGTTCAAAAGATTTTATGGACTATTACAATATGAATGGCGTCAAAAGATAGCTTACCACCTCTTACATTCCTCGACAAAATGGTGTAGTTGAAAGGAAGAATCATGCAGTGGTGGAAATGGCAAGGAGTATGTTACAAACCAAGGGATTGGGCAATGTTTTTTGGGGTGATACAGTTGCTACTCCAGTATATATTCTCAATTGAAGTCCCACTAGTGCACTTGACAATATGACTCCTTATGAAGCCTGGTATGAGAAAAAGCCTAATGTTAATCATTTCAAAGTTTTTGGTTGTTTAGCCTATGTTCATGTAGCTGATCAGAAAAGACAAAAGTTAGATCCAAAGAGTGAATCATACATTTTGTTGGGTACAGTGAGCAAAGCAATGCTTATAGATTGTATAATCCTCTCACTAACAACATTGTTGTGTCAAGAGATGTGATTTTTGATAAAGGGGGAGTTTATGGTCATCAAAAAGACCATGTTTATAAGCCCAAATCTGTTTTGAATGATGGTATTATTGATGATATTGGTTGTGAGCAGCCTACTAATACTTCAGTTTCAATTGTTACAACTCCACCAAATTGTCCCTCATCTAGTTCTTCAATTCCAAATGCAAGTCCAGCTTCAAGTTCTAGTTCTACAAGGAAGATAAGAAGTCTAAGTTGTATTTATCAAAGGAGTACATGACAAGCACATGAAGAGAATCCAAGAGGTGAGACCGTAAATTTTTGTTTACTTTCACAAGCTAATTTTGAACCATCATGTTTTGAAGATGTGTCTACTAATGATGTTCGGGTGCAAGCAATGCAAGAAGAGATAGATTCTATTCATAGGAATGATACGTGGGAGCTTACAGAGCTTCCACATGACAAGAAAAAGATTAGTACTAAATGGGTCTACAAGACTAAATATAATAGTGATGGGAGTGTTCAAAGACACAAAGCACGGTTAGTTGCTAAGGGATTAACACAGAGGTATGGGATAGATTATGAGGAGACTTTTGTACCAGTAGCAAGATGAGAGACTATTAGAATGATGATTTCACTAGTAGCTCAAAAGAAATGGAGGATTCATCACATGGATGTGAAAAGTGCCTTCTTGAATGGGTACTTAGATGAGGAAGTCTATGTAGAACAACCACAAGGTTTTGAACTGCAAGGTAAAGAACATCAAGTTTATAGGTTGAAGAAGGCCTTGTATGGCCTCAAGCAAGCACCAAGGGCTTGGTATGCTAGAATTGATGGATATTTTCAGAAAAATGGCTTCAAGAGAAGTAAAAGTGAGCCTACCCTCTACTACAAACAAGAAGGTAATAATATTGTTATTGTCAGTTTGTATGTTGATGATTTATTCTATATGGGTACTAGTTCTAAGATGAAGGATGAATTCAAAATTGCTATGATGAATGAGTTTGAAATGAAAGATTTAGGCCTCATGAAATACTTTCTAGGAATGGAGGTTTACCAAAGTGAGGATGAAATTTTCATTTGTGAAACAAAGTATGCAAAAGATATGTTGAAAAAATTTGATATGGTTGATTGTAAACTAGCCTCCATTCCAACTACTGATGGGGTTGTGTTGTGTAGAGATGATGGTGCTAAAATAGTTGATGAGACAACTTATAGAAGTATTGTTGGAAGTTTGATGTTTCTAACCCACACAAGACTAGATATTGCCTATTTAGTTTCTCTAGTTTCAAGGTATATGACAATGCCATCTGAAATTCATATGAAGGCAGCCAAGAGGATATTGAGGTATGTGAAAGGTACTACAAGCCTTGGTATTCATTATTACACTTCTAAAAGATTTAAAGTTGTTGGTTTTAGTGATTCTAATTGGGGAGGTAGTTTGGATGACCGAAAGTCTACATCTGGCAATTGTTTTTCACTTGGTTCGGGTTTGGTCACATGGAGTTCAAAAAAGCAAAGTATAGTTGCTCTCTCATCTACAGAAGTAGAGTATATTTCTGCCACTTCCACATGTACTCAAGCATTATAGCTTAGAAAAATTCTAGAAGAGATTGGGTAGAAACAGATTCAGCCTACAATAATTTTTTGTTATAACATGAGTGCAATCAAGTTAGCCAAAAATCCTATCCATCATAGTAGGGCAAAGCATTTTGATTTGAAATATCATTTCATTCGAGATTTGGTTTAGAAGAAAGAAGTAGAATTGAGGTATATAAAGACTCAAGAACAACTTGCAGACATCTTTACAAAGGCAGTCGCAAAGATTCAGTTTCTGATGCTCCAAGACTATATTGTGAGCCCATTCAGCATCAAGGGGGAGTATGTTTGTAATTGATGCTCTGCAGCTACGGTTATTGATGTGCATCTATTTTTAGAGGGAGTGGGTGCTGCATGCTTTGTGCATGTCCAGCTTTCAAATCTTTTTGGATTTTTTATTATTTTTAGCTGCTGTGCATGCTCCACACCTCTGCATGTGATAGAGTAGTTTTTCATTATTTTAGTTGTGTGTGGCTATATATTTTGGTGTGTTGTTTTTAGTGTTATCTCTATTTTTCATAGCAGACAGAATGTAGTGTATCACAGAGAACAGTCAATTCAATAATATATTTTGCTTTGTGTAATTTCTTTGTATGGAGATCTTTTGTGCCCTTTGCTGTAAGTTGATTTAATCATGTTTTTTTTCTGAATTCATTTCTGAATCCTCAATTTTATCTATCATCACTAGAAAGGTCAAACTTCGGAAAACGAAGAAGTTGCAAAGAACAAAGTTATGTCTGATAGCAATCTCTTACTACTTCAGCAGTGCTTTGTAATATGATAGTCTCATAGACTGTTTTAGTATGATGAAGGCTATTGAAATCTCTCTTATCCATTATATATGAATGGCCCCAACTTTCTCAAGTGATGTGCTAGCTTTTTTTAAAAGGATAAGGAATAGAATGATTGACATATACGTTTGCAGTGCTAACTGTTTTCTTGCATTGTGCAGACTTTACAATAATGGAAAATCTTAATGCCAATATTTCTCATGCTCAAGTTAAAGCTCAGTCTAGTCCTGCTTCTGAGATAGCAGATCCTAATGCTGAGGTGAGGATTAGTGGTAGAAAAAGGAAAAACCACAAGGAGAATTCTTGTGATTGGAATGATATTCGACACGTAGCTGGTATACTAATCAGTTTTAGTAAAGCGAGGGTTGATGAAGACACAGTTGGAGGAAGTGGTGGTAACAATGGCATGGAAAACCCTAACCCTAAGACATCTCATGGAAAGCCTAACGTAAATGATAATGGTAGGAAAAGTGGCCGATTCATTGGAGTCAGTGATGACCTTGGCCGTTGCCGTTGGCAAGCCAATATATGGTATTCTATTATTTCTCTTTTGTTTTTCTTTTGTTTGACGGTTAACTTTTAATAAAAAGAATAATACATTGAACACTATATCTTTCTTCAAGAAAAATCAAAAGATTTTTATATCAATCTTTCAGGTCATTTTGTGTGTCTCATATTTAGGGTAATTCCTTATCTCTATGGGTTAATTTTTTTTTGGGACTCAAAAGGTTAATTTGAAAATTTTTTGGGTGCTGTTAAAAATGTTTTGAATTCAATAATAATGGATTGCTGAAGTGTCCAACTTACAATATGTTTCACGGCATAGATCTCTTTAATAATGTTGGAATGTCATTTCTCTGCAGGCTTAGGAAGGTTAAACGTCAAGTAAGCCTCGGTGAGTTTATAAGGATTTTTTTATTTTATTTATTTATTTAATATTGAGGAGTTTAAAAAATAAAAAGCAGAAAGATATTTGTTGTTTTGAGAATAATATAGGTTACTAATATTTTTAAAGATTTGAAGATAGAAATTACCAAAAAAATTACAAAAAAAAAGAAAAATAATAATCCAGCCATATTATTTGTGACCCATTATTAAGTCAAAAGTGGTATTTCCATAAAAAAATTCTAAGAAAATTTTATCCTAAATCCTTTCAAAAAGTTAACAGATTATAGGGGTTGCAATCCAAATAAATCTTTTTCTTTGCAAACTCTAATCCAAAACTTTCAAACATTTATTATAAATTGAGAATCTTAAATTATATCATATTTTATTTGATATTGTTCACTTTTGTGTTAATTTTAGGTCGATATTTTATTGCTGAGGCTGCAGCAAGGTCAGTGTTCTAACATCTCTCCTTCATATTTTACCATTAGTATTGGTGGCATGTAGTTTACTGTATACCTGATATAAATAATTACTATGCAGGTCCTCGGACAAAGCTATGCTAGTCACACGTGACCAACCATGTAGGAGGTTAAATTATCCTGAAACAGAGTATGACATGAGATGGATAGAAGAAGTAAGTTACAAAAATTTTAAAATAATAAATAAGTATGATAGTTCTTTACATAGTCGACCTTATGCATTTTCATTGCTTTTGCAGTGGAGAAAGGTGTTTAATGTAGATGTGAACAAGTTTGTAAAGGAGCTCCAACAACAATCAAACAACTATTCAGAAGGTTCCGTTAAAGGATTAATTGATGAAGCTGGACATGAACTTCTAAAACTGATAGATGAAAAGAAAACATTGGAGATGGAGGGGACATTGACATTGCAAGAATAGATCTCATGTTGTGTATAGGTGTTTTAATGCATGGATTTTGGGACATTGACATTGCAAGAATAGATCCCATGTTGTGTATAGGTGTTTGAATACATGGATTTTACTTAACATTTTTGAACGTGCTCAATTGTTTTAAAATGATGTGAAAATGATAAACAAATTAAAAAGCGTAAGATAGTTGTTTGAATGTGTCTTAGCTAATTTGATTAGATGAATCTTTGTAGTCTATTTCAACACCATCCACTTTAATGATTAAACAGTCAATTAATAAATATTTGTCCTATTTTTATTGGCCAAAATTTACTTTTGGCTACCAATTTGTTGGTGAATAAAATTCATTACATGTGAATGATATTCATTATGGTCTATAGGATGCTAAGCATTCCACAACTAAATCATATTTAGTTGGTTACAACTTTACTTTTCTTTTATTTTGAATCTGAGATTTTTCTATTAGAATGTCAAGATCACAATGCTTTTTTTTTTAAGGTTAGATTTGACTGGAATTTCCATTTTTTTCACTCAACGTTGTAAGTATGTTTCTGTGTTCTTGTATGGTTTCATGTGAATAGGCTATACCAAAAAAATGAAGTGTTTGCTTTTCAAAGACACTACCAACTAGGTTATACCTGCCCATGTTAATATTACTAGTTAAGCTCTTTTTGGCCCCTTAATTCAGCAATGTACAGCTGCAACCAAACCACTGACTGCATTATCATGCAGAAACAGCTTAATCACTATGAATTCGACTGGTGGGATTATTCTATTTGAAATTAGGAGAGTGAAGAATGGAGGTCTAGGCGGTGTTTTCAATTGGTTAACTGTGACACCCTCTTTTTGGACAACTTAATTATGTTATTTTTAATTAATTATTAGTTAGATGTTTTGATTATGCATTTTGAATTATGATTATCATGCTGTGTTTAGCAGATGAATGTGATGAGAAAAATTTACTTTGATTTATGATATGCAGAAATGGATATATATTTTTTCATGATTATTTTTTTTTGTTTTAAAAGAAAATGGTGGCAAGTCACCCAAACCAATTCATTAAAAATAGGTAAAGGTTTATACAGAGAAAAACTACAGCAAAAAATAGACATCTGAGAAGGCCTTGGAGTAGCCTGTTGAGACAATAGAGGCCAAAAAAAAGAAACTAAAGAGGAGGCCATCCCCATCACTGAACTGCATCGAGAGTCAAAGCAGACTCCAAGTCACCTAGGAGCACAACCTGCACCAGCGGCTCCACAACTACCCTTTTGGAGGAAGTTTTGCAACGCCTTGTAAAAGGATTGACTGACGCCGCAATAAGAAGAACATACATCTCATGTCAAAGAATCATTGGCAGTCTAAGCAAGTTTCAAAGTCAGCAGAACTATCACATCACCCCTCGGACCCAACTAGAGGGTTGAAGAAGTGAAAGAAAGCCTCCATCGGTAGGACACACATCCATCGGAGTACTGACTCAACCCTGCGCCGATCATATAGGTCTTGTCAACATCAACCTTCAGCATGTCATCAGAGTAAACAAGACACTCAGGGAGAGAACCTAGGGCAAGGTTGACGATGATAGTCCAGCTAACGAACAGAACCAACGATCAGACATACACCATCATTGGGACAGAAACAAGACGGGCCGTTATGGTTGTGAACGAAAAGAGATCATCAGAAACTTCTTCTGCTAAATGCTCCAACTTTCTACGCATAGGACAGGACTGCTATCATGATTGAAGATATCATTAAAGATGTCCCATCTTTCTATCAAATACGATGGTGATGGAGGACAGAGGCTGGTAAGATCGGATCCCATAGGCAGACTGCCCGTTGGCGAAAAGACAAGCTAAGGTCTTGTGAAGTCTAGGACATGTCAGGAGCATTGAAGATCCCATTAATAGACCCCATCTACTTATTTGAAACAGAGAGGACGTAGAAGTAGGAGGCGTGCTCAGATCCCACAGGCAATCTTCCCATTGGTGAAAGGATTTGCAGCGACCTTTTGAACACTTCGACATGACATGAGCAGTGAATCGCTCCTAATTGCCTCCAGCCTATCCTGTATGCCTTTAAATGCACCCACTGCAAAAAAGGAGTGAAGGTGACACACATCTTGTCATAAAGGGGAAAACCAATCAAATATACTGCCTAGGTAGCTTAGCCTAAGAGGGGAATGCAGCCTTTAAATCATCTTGTAGGAGCTTGCCCATGTGGCTGTTTTGACTAAGCTGGCCTGGAATAAAAATGTCTGTGGCCATGGTGTGATATATAGCCATGTTGGCAAGTCCGTCGGAAACCTTGTTTCCTTCACTCAGAGTGTACGAAATCCTAAAGTCCTCGAAAGTTTTAAGCAAGGGAAAAGCCTGTTGCAATATATAGTTTAGCTTCCAGTTGTCCAATCCTTTAGCTTTAAGGGCATTGATAATAATCATAGAATCACCTTTTATCCATATATGCTTAACTCAAAACATGACCGCCAATTGCAACCCATGTACCAGAGCCCAAACTTTGGCTTCATTGTTTGTACCTATTGGGATCTTTGATGCTTTGGCGGCTAACAGAGAGCCATCCTCTCTTCTGAGGACACACCCCATGCCTGAGACTCCAGGGTTGCCCCTACACGCACTGTCAAAATTTAACTTAATGAACGGGGCTATAGGCGGTAACCATTTAACCTTCTCTCTGGAGACCGATGGAGCTCTTGCCATAACAAAGCCACCTATGTTATCTCTATCCAGTAACTTCCACTTTCTTAAGACAATGGAGTCCCATTTGGACCAATTCAAATTTTTGGTTTTTGAGTCTCTTTTTTCATGATTATTGTTGTTAAAATATTTATTTCATATTATACATAATGTTGTTAATAAATTAACTACTGTGATTCTTAATGAGGTGGATAGAGGAACTAGTTTTTTCCCCTCATAGACAAGGAGAGTATCACCTAAGAGAGGGAATTGGATTAGGTAAATTGGAGAGACAACATGTTTTGAGAACTCAAAAAAATAGAAGTATTGAGTCATTGTCTTTGTATTTGGATACCTTTTGATGTCGTAGTATGTCAGTAATTTGCATAGTAGCATTGTCATTGTATGATAATGTAGTCAATTTCTTGTTTTGGGTTAGTGTGATCCATGTCATAGTTGATCCATTGCTTTTCATCTCTAAGTTAGTGTGGTTGATCTCATTCCGGTTGCATCAATGAGACTTTGATTGTTTCCATTTCGTAACAATTCAACTATTATTTTTATCACTCGTAAATTATCAAAAAAAATAGATATAATTTACCTTGCAAGTGATTTATCTCTGTTCAAAGAAGTATATATATATATATATATATATATATATATATATATATATATATATATATATATATATATATATATATATATATATATATATATATATATTTTAAAGATTTGAATTTTCAAATCTTTGAGCTCAACTAAGCTCCATGAAGTGGAGTTAGTGCATAGTTCGAATGAATTTAATGCATTTATTGTAGGAGTACTGTGACTATGGAGTAGGAATGACATCCCATTGCATCTCCCTTAATGTAAACATTACTTTGGTTTGTGGAGAAAGGAGAGGGTATAGTGGAAGGGATTCAGATAGGAATCTAGTGACTTGGAGAGATTTTGGTTAGTTATAGAAATCAAACCCATAATGAGTAGAGAAGAACAATTGGAAATAGAAAAACTCAAGGGAAAAATAGGAGGTGGAAAAAACAAGGAGGAGGCAGAGACACTACAAATTGGATGTGTGAAGCTACGTGTGAAGCCAAGTTCATCTTGGAACGGTGGTCTGGATAAATTTAGAGAATATGCTGTGTAGGACTGAAGCATTAGTTTTCTCTTGTAATTGTAGCTTCTTAAAACCATTTGTCTTCCACGGTGAAAGCCATATTCTATTGGCATCTTCTTTATATAGAGTTAGAGTTAGATGAAGTTTAGAGATGAAATTGGAGACTGAGAGAGTGCTCGAAGTGAATGTAAAAAAAGTTTTAATTAAGAGAGTTTCCTTTGTTCATAGTGCACGTAGCTAGATATTCTAGTGAACCACTTTAAAATTTATGTGTGTTTTTATCTCTGTGTGTTTTGTTTCACTTTTGTTCTTTTTCTGCAACTTCTTTCTTTTTGTTCTGTGTTTTAAATCAACAATTTGTATCAGAGCCAAGTGAAGAAGCTTGGTGGTGAAGCAGTTCCTTGAAGATCGCTGAAGAATTTTTTAGAACTATGGATGAAGTACATATGGAAGGGTGTCCCAACTGGGATGATTGGGTTCAATCTCTCATGTCTATGTGCCATGGCCATGAAGAGAGTCTTGATGAAGTGGGGGCTATTCATCAAATGTTTTTAGATGAATTAAATGATGAAGGTGATTCTATTATTGAGGAGTTTCTTGGTATGTTGGAACCTGGCAGTGACATGGAGCAGATGCAAGAAATAAAAAGTGTTGTGGCTTAGTCTGGAGAAGAGGAAGAGGTAAAAGAAATATTTTATTTTGCTGATAATCAAGTTTCTCTTTTCAAGTTGCAGCAGGAGGTTGTAGATTCAAACACAATGTGTTTAAGGAATGGTTTGTCTGTAAAGAAAAATGTTAGATTTAATTTTCCAATGGAAATAGATGATTTGCCTGCTAAAGTCATTATGAGTGGTAGTGGTTATGGAACCCACCCAAGTTTTGGGTGCTTTGGTGCTGGAGAGGGTAGTGTTAATGCTGGAGTGGCTACAGGGCTATCCAAGGATGAGTGCATGATGCTGCCCACTCACCTTGGTGGGAGGAGCACTACAGAGGAGGAAAAGGGTTATGGCACTAGGTGGCTTGGCAATTGTGATGTTGATTTTGCCAGAGGTAGGTAGGGGGTTGGCAATAATCCACAACGAGGGTTTGAGAAAAAGGTATCCTATTTTCTAAACTCTGTAAACATTGGTCATAATTTTGACGAGGATGAGTGTAAGCCTCTGGATAGTTTTCCTCGCTATGGTGGTGGTGAAGAGGATTACCAAAAGGAGCGCTCATATAGGCCGGTGGGTAGGATGGGATCTACGTGGTCTGAGGTTAAATTTGAATCTTCTGGATTAGGGATTGCTCAGTAGCAAGAGCAGCATTCAGTTTCATCACAAAATGATCTTGGATTGGTTAGCAATCAGGATCAGGGTTTCAATCAAAGTTCTAGTGATTCATGGAATAGTAATTCTAATGACTCTAACTCAGAATACCCCACTTCCATTAGGATTTATGATGGTCTTGTTAGGGTTTACGCTGCAAATGAGGCTTTTGTGGGAATGAAGGATAATTTGATTAAGCTAGATGATGGTGACCAGGAGTTTGTGGATGTGTGAAACAAGTTTATGGCCAATCTTAACATGCATATGGCTTTTACTAGCATGGTTGGGATTTTAAGCAGTAATGTGGAGTTTGAAATGTCAAGTGACACAACTAGTTAGACTAATGTGGAGTTTGAAGATTGGGGTGCATCCACTAAGTCATCTAGGCAAATTTATGTTGGCAAGAGCTCTTCTAGTGTCAAGGAGGAAGATTTTTCAGGGAAGATCGGGTAGATAGCTTTTGTAAGGCTTCCACGATTTGGTGTTGGAAAAAAGCCACACCTAGATCGATGATGGATTGGTCCAAGAGCATCTAGTAGCTCAGTGGTAGAGCACTCTAGCAATGAATGAAAGGTCCTAGGTTCAAGTCCTAGTTGGTCCATGTCTGAACATGGTATCAGAGCTAGGCCCAGGCTAGGAGCCCCAAGCACACGAGAGGTATGGCTTAAGGGAGGGTGTTGTTGTTTGAAATAATCCACACCTAGACTGATGATGGACTAGTCCAAGAGGGCCTAGTAGCTCAGTGGTAGAGCACTCCAGTAGTGAATGGAAGGTCCTAGGTTCAAGCCCTAGTTGGTCCATGTCTCAATAGGAAGGAAAACCATTTATGTGTTGGTATGTTTTCACAATGTTCTTATCACATATATATTTGATTTGGTTTATATGCCAATACAATGATGTGGATATGAGTGCTTTATCTTAGAGAAGAGATTTAAAGGTTTATTTGTTTTCTCAACAAACCAAGGGTTATCGATTATGAATCACTGTGAAAACTATGAACCTCATTTGTATGATAAAATCTTCTCAACCAATGAAAAGTAGTGAGCCTAGATGATTAGAATGGAGGGATGAGGTTTCTTTTATAGACTCAGAAGAATGAGAATCAACGGTTGGGAGGAGATATGAAGATCAATGGCTGAGGATGGTTGAGGAATGTGCAACCAGTAGAAATATGACAAGTGTCTCATCTCCATCATGAAAGAGGGGACTTGACAAAATTGATTGGAGAGTTAACTCCATCAACTGATCAGTTAACAGACTTGATTAGTCAGTTGGAAGAATGGATTATGGAATTGACTGGGTTGATTGAGGGATCAACTCAACTGACTGGTTAGTTAACACTTTTGATTGATTAGTTAACTAACTTCTGATTTGAGAAGAAATAGGCCATGTGGGTGAGGGGGAAAAAAGGTAATTAAATATTTAATATATTTAATTACATGTGCAACTTAATGAGGTGGACAAGGTGAGGTGGAAAGATGAGGTGTAGGTGTGAGGTGGATTTTTGGAATTAGAACATAGGATAGGGGAATTTGGATTAATTAAATAATGTAGGATTATTTAATTGTGTGAGACATTAGAAGAATTTAGGAATTTTAATTAAATAAATTAAATTTATTTAATTATGGAATAGTGAACCACTTAAATAAATTTAGAATATTTATTTAATTGGTAGAGGAATGGAATAAATATTTAGAATATTTATTTAGTTGAATCGTGTCATTTTTAGGCATATACATTTTGCCCCTCTTTGATGCAATGCTGTTTACAGGATTGTTTCAAAGAAATCAATAGTCTAACAGTGATACATGCCACAGTTTGCCCCTGGTACAAGTTTAATGATGACAGGATGCCCCCTTGGGAGATTGGATAGGAAAAGGGCAAAAGATTCAGAGACGGACAATCTCACAAAGACGAAGGGGATAGGTTAGGATGGAGGAAAAGAGACGCATTTTCAGGAAATGGGAAGAAAACTAGAGGAAAAATAGATGTGGGAAGTAGTCACAGTCATCACCTAGCCAGAATTAGGGTTTGTAGGCTATAAATAGGAGCTGGGTCCACAAGATTACTCATTTGTACACTTGTTTGATCTGGATTGGAGATAGAGAGCTTAGAGCAAACTTGGAGTAGCATGGCAACCAGAGCAGCAGACCTTCCACTTGAGGAGCACTGCTTTGAGCGAGTCTGTCGATTCAGGTGGCCAGCAGAGGTAGGACCCCCGGTATGTGCTTTGAAAATTTTTCCCTAGAGTCGCATTAAGGTGTCATAAATGCAAAGAGGAAAGAGGTCAAACATATGCACCGAAGTGCAGAATGGTGCATATGCAGCACAAAATGGCACATCTGTAGTTTCACTGCGCATATGTCGATTTGAGTAGCGCATCTACTAAAGTTGCGCATCTACGCATTTTAGCGGCGCTTTTGTAGTTAGGCAGCGCTTTTGTATTTAGGCGGCGCATACGTTGAATGTAGCGGTGCATATGTGAAAGCTGCACATATGCGCGATTTGGCGGCGCTTCCATGATACGGTGGTGCATCTGTCGATTTGAGCAGCGCATCTGTGTTAGGCAGCGCATATGTGAGATATAATGGCGCATATGTGTTAGGCGGTGCATATGCCGATTGTAGCGGCGCATCTGTTAAGAAATAGTGCTTTTACCACCTGTAGTGGTGCATTTGCTTTGAGATAGCCAATTACTTAGCAAAATTGACTCGATGAGCGTCCTGTTTGACGTGGCAATCGATGAGCTATCTCCGAGATTGTAGGAATCTAGTCAAGAGATGTAGTGTGCTGTTTTGATCAATTTGAAATGCTAAGTTTAGTTGATATAGTTCAATAGATATGTGGAGTATGGTATATGTGGCTTTAGACTGACGCCTTGCTTTACGTGCTTGCAGGAGGAGATACGAGACACATTGTAGTCTAGGGAGACATTCCCTATGCCTTTATTGTAGAGGTATATGCTCACAGAGATTGACAGAGAGGCACTTGGTGCCATGGGTTTGGATTACGTTTGCTTCATGCCCGAGGTGCGGGCGAACTGAGGACTATTGACAGCTGTCATAGAGAGATTCCATAGTGAGGATGGGACCTTCCACTTTCCAACTGGAGAGATGACCATGACTCTAGAGGACGTCTACAGGATACTGCACTTACCTATTGTCAGTGAGTTGGTAGAGTATGATGCACAGCGGGATGCAGGACTCACCGAGTGCAGGTGAGTGTTTGATGACCCTGAGTTGGTTGGACAGGTCATCCCGTGGCATGATATATATGACTGTTATGACTACTTCCCTGGGATTGGGGCTGGGTTGATCAGAGGCATTGTATGCGTCGATAGGAGATCGCATGGGTTCCCCATTGGATGGGGCAAGATCATGGAGGGGATGCTGATTGAGGGCACCCAATATGCTTGGGGATTTTGCATACTGGCCCACCTGTACCATGACATGCACCAGGTGGTGTACCACCGTAGTACGAGTCTATCGGCTGGGGTACTACTACTACAGATTTGGCTGTGGGAGCACATAGCGGTGATGAGGCTGATATGTGTGTTTGCAAGGCAGCGAGGGGAGCCATACAGTTATGGCTATGCAGGAGTGATTTCCCAGCACAGGCTAGGGAAGTTAGAGTACTAGAGGTACACTTTGGATGGGGTAGATGTGGTCGTGTGGCGACCATATCTAGATTGCGAGCCCTAGGATGATGAGGGAGATGAGCTGCCATACTATTTTCAGACAAGGTGGCTGATAGGCTAGACACAACACATACTAGAGAGGCAGATGGTGGGCCGGGTGCTGCGACAGTTTGGTAGGAGGCAGGGTATGCCATAGGGACAGGCATTGTTCGCGCGGACACATGTAGAGAGGGTCCGATGGGGGCCGATGGCTTCGTATGAGGAAACCCTGGCAGAGTTCTGGTAGACTCCTTATGTGGCATGGGATATGAGGAAAGAGATAGCAGATGCCGGGATGACACAGGACTACGAGGATTGGCTAACGGTACATCCCTTCCTGAGATACTCAAGACCTGGCATGCTGGTGCCTTGTATTGACGAGGCCGATTCAGAGGAGGAGGGACAGGTTGGCCTGGGTCGGAGGGGAGGTAGAGGAGGACGGGGTGGTGGAGATGGAGAGAGTCTGAGACAGCGTCGGAGGATAGATCGGGCAGAGCAGGCAGAACTAGGATAGGTTGCACAGCAGCAGATACTGCAGCAGGCGCAGATGCCGCCACCCTAGCAGGTACCACAGCAGCAGATGCCCCAGCCACAGGGGCCAGGACAGGTAGAGGTAGCACAGGGCCCAATGCAGGGAGATGCTCATGAGAGGGCTATAGCTAGCCTGAGGGGATAGGTGAGAGAGTTGTGGGCACAGCTTAGGAGGGCCGACGGCCGGCAGGAGACAGATGCAGCGGTGATTGCTGGGCTGACTTGCGGGAGGGATATGGTAGATGCACGGGTACGTGTTATCCGTGTGGAGCGGGACACTGCAATAGTAGCCATGGGGATAGATGCAGCTAGCTCCTTTTTGGTTGGGCAAGTGCAGTAGGCATAGGCACAGGTAGGCCAGTTACAGACACAGTTGGCATAGGTGCAGGCAAAGCTTGCCAAAGCACAGTACTACTGGGGCTTGTACCATGGGGCAGTGTCAGCGAGTCAGAGGGCTCTGAGTTTTAGGAGTCAGTTAGGGGCTACTCATAGAGCCGGTCCATCACTATCAGGGGCTTCTATGATGGGTCCCCAGCAGTCAGGAGCTGGCAGTGGTGGCCCATAGCAGCAAGGGTAGACTTACACTAGATTTTGTACTTTTTGGGACATGTATCACCATCCTTTTGGATGTATATTGTAGACGACATTTTGATTCAGAGACAGTGATGATGATATTGTACATTTGGACTTCTTTTCATGATGGTATATATGATGATGCAGCTTTATGATCTATTGTGTATGTTATGAGATGATGATTTGCTTCTATTGTATGATGCAATGTACGTGCATACTTAGATGTTCTATCTGATGCTACATGAGATGCTTTTGATATGATGCGATGTGATGTCTATATGATCTAATGTTTCAAATGTATGTAAATGCAACATGAGTACTATGTGATTATGCAGCTTTGTATATGATGCACTTAGATATGTTTTTAATTTTCTTTACTTTAGGATGTGATATGATGATGATGTAGAGATGACCGAATGCATTGTGTTATGTATGCAACTAACTCAATCATGTTCATGACTAGCTCTAAATGTGATATGATATGCACCTATATGCTATGTTTTTGTGATGTCCAAATGTACTCTATCAACACAAGAATAATAAGAGGATAGACAGAAGAATGGTTTTTGACAGAATGACTTAGAAACTTCATTTGATATTGTTACTCTGTAGGTTTTGGGTAATGAGGATTGTATGGGATATGGATAAATGAATGTGTATATGGATATAGGATGGATGCGTTGCTTTTAAAGTGCTTTATTTCATCATTGGGCAATTTATTTTTGGGACATTTTCTGAAATGTTGTAAGTGAATACAAGCATCTAGGTATAATTGAACCGAGATGACCTGAGTACTACTTACATGGATTGTGATTTGGCAAGAAAATATAAGCATCTAGTCAAAATTGAATCTAGATGACCTAAGTACTTCTTGCATTTCAACAAACAAGGATTGCCCCCATTTATGTTAGACCTTTGATGTCCTCGATGATCTTTTGCCAATCATGTCCTTAGACAAGGTGTCACATTACTAAAGCAGAATCCACAGATAGAAAACAAAGAAAATGATCATGCCCCCATCATAGCATCTCTAGCTTTTGGCATCCTTGAGTAGCATAGGAGGATGTGATAACAAACATCAAGACGCTATAACTTAACCATGATTTCAAACCATAAAACATTCTTGCATTTATATGTGTTCATTTTCTTGCTGTAATTTGTATAAAATCATTTAGAGGGCCTTGGGTACTTTGCTTGGTGTTTGAATATGTTAAGCTGTTCATAGTCAAGATTCCTGCTTGAAGCGTGGGTTCTGCTTGTACCTGCTTGCTTGGTGAGAAGATTGCACAATCCTTATTAAGGAGATGGACCCTAAGGGACTGACCTAGTGCCTTGGGGGTGCATTACTAAATGGCCTTGCCTACATGACGACGCAGAGGCAACGTAGTTCGGGGTAAACCCTAATGGACCATGGATGGACTAGAAGAAAGATGACAAGAAAGAAGACAAGAAAGGGGATGAATGGGACCATGGGAGCCTCAGGGGTGCATTAGAATAATGGCCTTGCCTACGTGACGGTGCAGAGGCAATGTAGTTCACAGACTTGGACCATGGACACTGACGAGGGACACTATGCCAAGCTCACACTGAGGAGACAATATGGGTCAAAACCTTGGTTGACAAGGCCAAAAGGAGAGGATCAAGCCATGATAGGTAACTGTCAAGTGTTTATTGTGGGACAAATATGGGTTGAATGGGAAATGAGTGAAGGAGGAATGGACTCAAGGTGATTGGATTCCCAAAGATGGAGAAGGCAGTTTATCACAAGTAACGCTTGTTTACCAAGTTTTCATCACTTGCTTTTATTTGCACGAGAAGCTAGAAAGTAAACATGACACCTGTTTGCTAGGTTTTCATCATGATACCTATCGAAGGCACCTGTTTTCCAGGTTCTCACCAAAGGATGATTTTTTTGTAAGCTTTCTATTTTTTCTAATTTTTTTGTATTTTCGCTTTTCAACTTTTTGATTTTTGATTTTTGTATTTTTTTATGATGTTATTGTGGCCCCCTTGCATTGGGGTTCTCCTAGGTATAGAAGCGGTGAAGGTGCATGCTATTGATTCGATCATCGAACAACTCACCCTTTGAAGTGGCCAACTGATATGCCCCCGATCCGTAAAAAGCTACAATCACATAGGGCCCAAGCCAGTTAAGTTCAAACTTGCCTTTCTTTTCTTTGTCTTGTTGATTGCGAGGATTCTCTTTGAGAATGAGGTCCCCAACCTTAAGGCATCTTGGGCGAACCTTGTGGTTATAGCTTCTTGACATCATTTGTTGATATGCTTTGAGATGATCAAAGGCTTTATGGTGCCTTTCTTCTAGTAGCTCTAGTTCTTGTAACCTGGAGACTCTATATTCTTCATCTGATATAAGACCTTTCAACGACACCCTGAGGGATGGTAACTTGACTTCAATGGGGAGGATGGCTTCGAAACCATAAACAAGGGCATAGGGTGTAGCCCCTATGGGAGTACGTATACTAGTTCTGTAGGCCCATAGCACGGGATTGAGTTGGACATGCCAGTTGCGGCCAGCATCATTGACAGTTTTCTTCAGGATTTTCAAAATGGTTTTGTTCAATGCCTCAGCTTGGCCGTTACCCTGGGGGTAGTATGGAGTGGAGAAATGATGTTGGATTTTGAAATGCTCATAGAGTTCCTGGACATCCTGATTTTTGAATGGTCTTCCATTATCCATTATGATGGGTGAAGGAATGCCATATCAGCAGATAATGTAATTCAGAATGAAAGAGGAAATTTGCTTACCTGTGACGGTGGTGAGGGGAACGGCCTCAATCTACTTTGTGAAATACTCAGTGGTGGTTATGATGAATTTGTGGTCGTTGGAAGAGGGTGGATGAATCATTCCCACAAGGTCAAGTCCCCACTGGCAAAAGGGCCAGGGTGTCATTAAAGGTCTCAACTCTTGAGCAGGTGCATGGATCAGGTTCCCGTGTATTTGGCACTATTTGCACTTTTTGACGAACTAATAGGAATCCATTTCCATGTTGGGCCAGTAATAACCTAGACGCATGAGTTTCTTGGCTAAGGAAGGACCACTAGAGTGTGTTCTGCAGATCCCTTCGTGTATGTCTCGTAAGGCAGTTATGGATTCCTCTTGTTCTAAACAATGAAGCAAAGTACCATCCAGACCACGTCGGTAAAGGGTATCAGCTATGATGGTGTAGCAAGAGGTTTGTCAGATGAAAGTTCATTTTTGGTTGGAAGAGAGGTCAGGTGGGAGAATATTGTCCTTGAGGTAAGTGTAAGTTTTACCATACCAAGGTGAATCAGATCCGACTAGGAGACAGATGGAATGGGTTTGAAGGAGATCATAAGCCAGTTGCCAGATGGTTTCCACTAAGAACTCATACCGTGACTCATATTCAAGTATTTCTAGAAGAGAGGCTGTGGTAGCCATTGCATCTACTACTTTGTTCTCTATCCTGGGTATTTGCTCAAAGGAGATGGTCCCAAAGTGTTCTTTGAAGTCATCGACCATCCATTTGTATGGGATGAGCTTCTCATCTTTGGTTTGATACTCATCATTGACCTGATTGATGATAAGATAAGAATCACTATAGACATATAGTGCTTGGATTTTCCACTCAGTGGCCATCTTGAGACCAATTACCAAGGCTTCATATTCTGCTATGTTGTTTGTGCATGGAAATAACAACCGGTAGGACTTCAGAATTGTGTCGCCTTGAGGAGTGATAAACAGGATACCGGCCCTCGATCCATGGTTGGTGTAAGACCCGTCAAAGTAGAGTTTCCAAGGAGATGTTGATAGAGTGAATAAAGACTCATAGGGAAACTCAAACTGCATTGGTGAGGTGTCTTGTAATGGTGCATCGGCTAGTTGGTCAGCTATGATTTGTCCCTTGATGGTTTTTCTGTCCACATATTCTATGTCATATTCACTGAGAAGCATTACACACTTTGCTAGTCGACCTCTGAGAGCTACTTTGCTGAGGAGATACTTCAGTGGGTCAATTTTTGCAATGAGTTTGACAGGATGTGCCATCATGTAATGTTAGAGTTTTTGTGAAGCAAAAACCACCGCAAGGCATGATCTTTCTACTTGTGAGTATTGCAACTCGTAGCCCACTAAGGTTTGACTGATGTAGTATATCGCTCTTTCCTTGTTCTCGTAATCTTGCTGCGCTAGAAGAGCTCCAAGAGCAGTGGATGTAGTAGATATGTAGAGAATTAAAGGTTTTCCTTGGATCGGAGGCATGAGTATGGGTGGATTCATAAGGTACTCCTTTAGCTTGTTGAATGCCTCTTCACACCGCTCATCCCATCTAAATGGAATGTTCTTATGCAGGAGGTGGCTGAAAGGTTGGCACTTGTCTGCTAGCTGTGATATGAACCTACGGATGGCCTGCAGCTTGCCCTATAGGGATCTCAACTGAGTTAGAGTCTTGGGCGGTGGCATGTCCATTATAGCTTTGACCTTGGTAGGGTCTACCTCTATTCCATTTGCTGACACAATGAAGCCTAGCAGCTTGCCTAAAGTTACCCCAAACACACATTTCTTTAGGTTTAGTTTGACTTGGAATTGGTCCAATCGTCGAAATACTTATTCTAGGACATCTAGGTGTGAGTCCCTTGTGAGAGATTTTGCTAAGATATCGTCAACATAGTCCTCCATAGTTACATGCATCATGTCATGAAATATAGTTGTCATAGCCCGCTGATATGTAGCACCTGCATTTTTCAGCCTAAATGGCATGACATTCCATCAAAAGGTACCCCAGGGGCATGTAAAAGCTATTTTGTGTTGGTCCTCTGGTGCTATTTTGATTTTATTATATGCTGAGAATCCATCCATGAGTGATAGCATTGTATGTCCTGCAGTTAGGTCGACTATGATATCAATGTTTGGCAATGGAAAGTCATCCTTGTGGTATGCTTTGTTTAAGTCTCAAAAATCATTGCATAGTCAAACTCGGCCATTTGATTTAGACATTGGCACAATGTTGGATATCCATTCTCGGTAATCTATGGCTCTGATGAACCCCACATCTAACAATTTTTTGAGTTCTTCTTTGACCAAAAGTGCTACGTGAGGATGCATTTTTCTCAGCTTCTACTTTACTAGTTTTACTCCTGGATCCAATGGCAAATGATGTAGAATTAAGTTTGGGTCTAAACCTGGCATGTCTGCATATGACCAAGCAAAGCTGCCTCTCTTCTTCTTAAAGAACGGTACAAACCTGGTTTTCTCTGGTGGTGTAAGAGATTTGGCAAAGTGGATAATCTTGGGCTGTTCTTCTGTTCCAATATTCATGGGCTCTGTCGGCTCCACCACAATTTGTGACCTTTCCTAGTACATATCACTAGGGAGAGTGTCAAGCATTCCGTCATTAGGTGCCACAGTTGGGTTTTCACCATCAGATGCATCCTTTCTTTTTACTATATTGTGATCTGACACTACCGCAAGGTGGTTTTCACTATCATATCCATTTTTTATCTTGATGTTTTTGCGACTGGAAGGCTTGGTACCCTCCCCGAAGTAAGCCACGATATTCAGTTCGATAGTAAAACCAGTTTTATGATCTCCCTTTGGTAAGTGGTCCCTAAGTTCCATATAATCAATGTAAGCATCATCGTTCTGGAACATATCTAATTGGGGGGTTCCTTGCAGATCCCAGTCAATAAGCTCAGGTTGCAAGAGGGGAAGGGAGTTGGATGAGAGACCTGATTCATTGATGGTGTGAATGGAAATGTTAGGAGCATTGGCAGGGGTAGTGTTCAGGGTGGTACTTTCTTCTAAGTTGTTTATCGCAATGGAATCAAAACTTTCCTCAAAAGCCATAATCTTAGGGGTGGGAAAATCAGACTCCAGTGGTCTGTCCCATTGCGTTTGTCCCTCACGGTAGGGGCTAAGAGTTTGGATGGTGTTGACTTCTTTGTCATCGTAGGAGTGCTCTGTTAGCTCCTCCCACTCATACTCATTTGAATCTATCACTGTCCACTTGGAGTGTTTGGATTGTTTCCACAAGATAGGCATTTTCCTTGGCTTTACCCTTGCCTTTGTATCCTAGGCCAGTTGTGTTTCTAGCCGATGAGGATGAAGAAGGTTGAATAGGTTCAATGATTCCTTCTTTTCTAAGGCTGATGGGGCCTTGTCCCTCATACCCCATTCTATGCAGAATAGTCTCACCTCATCCATAGAGTTCTATTGGAAGTCTAGGCGAGACCAGGGGTGTGTTTTCTTCTTCTGTATAAAGCCATTGCAGGAGATCTCATTCCTCTGATTCATTAGATAAGGTCCCCCATTTTACAAAGGGAGTCGTGAGGGCTTCGGAAGGAGTAGATGGCTTTGGAAAATGTCTCGGTTGGCTAAAAGATTTAGCAGATTAAGGCAATGTGGCAAGATTGAGACTGTGCTCAATTGAGTACTCTCCCACTCCGGTTTCTTTTATGGTAACCTTCTGTGCTTTGGGTCTTGAGGAAGAAGCTTCTGTGATATGGTCCTGTTGCAAGGTAGGGGAAATGTATGCTCTGTTGTTGGGTATGACACATTCAGGTTTTGCACAAAAAGAATTGTAATGTTGGTAGGGGTCAGGTCACCTTGAATGATGACCTACTTGCCATTGTGTGGGAACTTAATGCATTGATGATAGGTTGACGGGACAACCTTCATGGCGTGAATCCATGGTCTCCCTAGTAGGATATTATAAGCAAGCTCCCAATCAAGGACTTGGCACACCACATCTTTTATTACCGGTCCCACTTGAATGGGTAGGACAACTATTCCCTTTGTGGTTCTTTCTTCCTCGTCATATGCTTTGATGGTAATTTTCCTCCTTGGATCAACTACATGTTCGGAGAACCCCAGTGCAAGGACTAGCTTCAATGTGCAAATATTTAAACCGGCACCCCTATCAATGAGAACCCTCTTGATGTGGTGCTTGTGTATGAAAGCGACAATGTACAGAGGGGTGTTGTGGGGTTGAGATATAGAAAAGTCATCTTGCTTAGTAAACGATATGGAGTTGGAGGATGTCAGATTGCCTACCATGGTCTGGAACTTCTCTTGGGCCAAGTTAGAGGGGATAGTGGTTTCCACTAAGGCTTTCTCAAGAATCTCCTTATGAGAAGGAGATAGATGCAATAGCTCCAATATAGAAATGTGAGCCAAAGTTTTATGTAACTAGTCAATGACATTATACTGACGGAAGGTGGATGGAGACGGTGACAACCATGGAGGGATGGTGTTGAGTGTGACTTTACCACTGTAGGTAATTATACTACAACTAGTTCTGTTAGGTCCTAGTTATTGGTTGGGTGAGATGACATTGACCTATGGGATGTGCTCAGAAATGCAGTTTATGGTGTAGTCAAATGGGACACTTGCATAGTTAGCATTACTAGTCCCATTGTTCTGATTTGACCGATTGCAATTATTGTTGTTGTCGTTACTATTGTTGATGTTGTTGTTGTGGCCATTGTTGTTGTTGTTGTGGTTGTTATATGGCCTGTTATGATTTAGAAGTGGATCCCTGTAGGCCACATGAGTTTCATTAGAGGTGTGCTGTTGTGTCCCTCCCTGATTCTGATTTAGTATATCTTGTATGACATTTTTGAGGTGGATGCAATTGTTAGTTGTATGCCCCCTTCCTCGATGATATTCACAATAGTATGTGTCCTTCCAGTAGGGAGGTTTGACTATAGGCTCGTAATCACTTGTTGGCGGTAGATAAATTTTGTTGTTAGCCAACAACTTCCTTAGTGCAGACTCTTGAGACTCACCCAACGGTGTGAATTTTCTCCTTGGATTTGAACTAAACCAAGGTCTAGGCTCTCGAGAGGGTGGTTTGTTGGATGGATGATTGTTTGTTTCCTCCTTAAGAGTGAATATGGGTTGTTGTTTAGGAGCTACCACCTTGGCATCAACTACCCCGTCATTGACCACATTCTTGTTCTTGGTCCAAAACATTGATTTATCTATTGTGTAATTGGAATTAGGCGTGTCCTTGTATAGCTTGATAGCTCATTTAGTGATCATAGCCTCTTTGATGAATAAGCCCATTTTGATGACTTTTGAGAATGATGTAGGGCATTGTATCTGAATTTGATAGCTAAGATCAGTATTCAAATTATGGACAAACATCTCCAATAGTTGCTTCTTAGGTATATCATAAGAACACTTGCTAGCTAATTGTCTCCATCATTGTAAGAAGGTGGTGAATGACTCACCACTCTTTTGTTTGGTGTTGCATAGATCTAGCATGGATACCTCATGTTCAATGTTATATGAGAAGTGTGTTATAAATTTATTGACAAGTTCATCAAAAGTTTTGATTCCTAGTGGGAGACGCGAGAACCACTCCATAGCTTGACCACCTAAAGATCTTGGGAATAGTCTCATCAAGTAAGTCTTGTTGTGAGCTACTTCTAAACATGCTGCATTGAATTCCTAGATATGATCTCTAGGGTCCCCCTTCCCTTTGTATTTGTCAAACTTTAGGACTCCAAACTGATAGGGGAATGGTTTGATGACCAAACTTTTGTCAAAAGGGTACAGAGCTATATCTTCCAAGAAGTAGTTCTTGGTACTTGTACTGGTCTTAAGGTTGGATATTTCTTGTTTTAGACTTTCAATTTGTTTTCTCACATCTTCCATAGGAGTAGTTTGATCGATGGGTCTCTACCCTCTATCAGTTGCATTTGGGTCTATAGTATTCCTTTCTCTTTCATTTGCGTGTCGGACTGTGTCATTCATACCCCTTTCATGATCATTGTCTATATTTTGCATGATTGATCTTATATCAAAGTCTGCGGGGAGTTTAATTCCGAGACTAGCAAGGTGATAGAAATACTTATGGGGGTTTTCATGAAGTGCCCTCTCTATTAGGCATTGGAATTTCTGACTTTGGACATTTTCTTGATAATCGTCATAAGATATTTCTTCGTCACTATCATGGGGTGTAACGATACGATTGGATGAACTGACCATTTCTAGCTGCTTTTTGTACTGGGATCGAGTAAGAATCATGCAAGGTGATGTGGGATTAAGTGGACTAGGATTAGAAATTTTGGCCAGGTGTCGACTGAGACTGTTGTGAATGGGATACCTAGGACAAGGCTTGGACAAAGGATTTTCTCACTCAATGACTTCAAGTAAGATGGTTGACACAAGACGTTAGCTACTAGTAAGGGTAGTCGATACCAGTCTTAATGTGTAGGGCCTAGTCGTTCAACAAGACTACTAGCAAAAGGTACTATGACCTACTAGGCTTACGTGAATTCACCAATGATACAAAGAAAGGACCTATGTTGAACCGGTATGGGATAGACTAACTTTGCGACAAGAGCTGTTTGGACAGAAAGTGAATGGGACGATTGATGAAAGAGAGAGACTTTGGGTGAAATGGATGAAGATTGATGGCAAGGTTAAATCTAATCTCGAAATGTGAAGCTAGGCTGAAATGGGTGCTCCAAACAGGTAAAAATATTTCCTCAAAAATAGTGCAAATGCTCATTGTCGTGTATGCGCAGAAACAAATGCACAACAGGAATGGATGTATGCGCAGGAAGTCATAGTAAATGCGCAGCACTAGTGAAGTATGTATGCGTAGCAACAGTCTATAAATGCACAACAAGTCTATATGTATGCGCAGCAAGTCACTACAAATGCACAGCAGAAATAGGTAAATGCGCAGCTCTATTTTTTTTTTTTGGGAAAATTTTGGATTTTTCTGATGTTTTTTTGGTATTCTTGGCTGGAAAAGGCCTTCTTGATCTGATTTTATGAATTAACAGCAAGAAAACATAGCAAGCACAAAGAATATTTTATAGTTTTCCATTGTATTTGTAGTTTTTCTGGCTCTATTTTAGACTAAACTGAACAAAAGCAAGCACAAAGATCCTAGGTGAGAAATGGATTATAAGGGATTTTGGCCACTAGAACAAGGGGTATTTAATGCAGGCAAGCATTCAAGTGGTTACACATGCGGCGGCACTACTCTCTATTGTGGAGTCTCCTAGCCTCAAAGGGTTGCGCCTGAGAGGGTTTTGGGGGAGGTTGGCCGTTGGTGTAACATAGCAGCACTTGTTGCAGGAAGTTTTCACCTCAAGCACAATTTATTTTAAATGGATTGGTAGGGCTTGGCTTTAGCCTATTACCACTCAAGGTCGTTCCCACTTGGACAAGGATGCATCCAAGGGTAGGTCCCTCCTAATTGTTAAACAAATAGAATGACAAGTCTGGCACTCTGATCACCCAGAAAAGGGGAGAGCATAAGCCTATTGTCATTCATCAAGCACATAATACACTTATTAATCCAACCTAGTTAAAAGTAGAAAAACTAAATGGGCTAATCTACTTGGGCAAGCACAGAACTTTGAAGTGATTTTAGCAATATAGCATTGGTTCAATTTTAACCCCATAAATCAATGGTGAATTCAGTTTTAATCCTCATAGCACGAAATAGTTAACTTTGAAGTTTTGGTCCAACAAGATAGTAGTAGTTCATTTTAACCCCAAGATCAATGGTGAATTCAGTTTTAATCCTTGTAGCACAAAATAGTTAACTTTGAAGTTTTGTTCCAACGAGATAGCAGTAGTTCATTTTAACCCCAAGATCAATGGTGAGTTTAGTTTTAATCTCAGATAGCAATAACTTGGAAAGTGTTGCAATGCAAGAAAGAAATGATCTAGTTACTTCTTCCCTAATTAGAGCTAGGTGAGGATTTGAATGAACATCAGTTTTACTATCCCTTAGAAAGTGAAGTGTGAACTATTTAAATGCAACTATATGGAACTAAACCCGAGCCTATCCTACAAAATAGCTCCAGCAAACACCTGCAAAAAGGTTAGCGTTAGCAAATTCTCCTAGAAAAGTACTAAAACCTTAGTCTATTAGAAAAGTGCAGCTTCAGTGATTAAATGAGCAAAAATAATCAACAGAAGCACAACAATAATGAATGTGCCGTAACAGTACACGTATGCGCAGCATAAAAGAATAAATGCGCAGTAATAGTGAATGCACCGTAACAGTGCTCAAAAGCATAGCAAAAATGAACAGATGCGCTAGAATTATGAATGCGCAGTAACAGCGGTCAAAAGCATAGCAAAAATAAACATATGCACAATAATAACAAAAGCACCATAACAGTACGCAAAAGCATAGTAAGAATACATAGAAGTGCATAAATAATAGAAGCGCCACAGAAATGGGTATATGTGTCGTAGAAATGTTCAAATGCGCCGAAGTAACCTATGCATGCCTGTGCATGACCAGTATGGAACCTGCCTTCAAAAAAACTCAAATTTTGATGAGATAAAGGGGCAAAGGCCCCACGTTGGGCACCAAAATGTTAGGGTAAAATGTGGATTAATCAAATGAACAATATCAAACCCAAACATCAACAGAATAATGAAAACAAGAAAGATTCAATGAAATGAAGCAATGAACAATACAGTGCAAACCTTCCTTGTTTCGAAGCTTCTGTTGTTCGCCTATTACAATCATCCTTTGCTGATGAAGTAGGCCCTCAGTGAGTGCACTCTTTTAGCTATGTTGTAGGATGTTGATAGTAAATAGCTGTGATAATGAATATGCCAAGAAGATGAGCTTCAAAACAATAATGGTGATCTCAAGCAAATAGTATTGGGGTGCTAAAGGTGCACGGTTGATTTTCTGTAGAGTAACAATACGAATAGCCTGGATGGTTAGAATGGAGGGATGAGGTTTCTTTTATAGACTCAGAAGAATGAGAATCAATGGTTGAGAGGAGATATGAAGAATGATTGAGGAATGTGCAACCAGTAGAAATATGACAAGTGTCTCATCTCCATCATGAAATAGGGGACTTGACAAAATTGATTGGAGAGTTAACTCCATTAACTAATCAGTTAATAGACTTGATTAGTCAGTTGGAAGAATGGATTATGGAATTGACTGGGTTGATTGAGGGATTAACTCAATTGACTAGTTAGTTAACACTTTTGATTGATTAGTTAACCAACTTCTGATTTGAGAAGAAATAGGCCATGTAGGTGAGGGGGAAAATAGGTAATTAAATATTTAATATATTTAATTATATGTGCAACCCGATGAGGTGGACAAGGTGAGGTGGAAAGATGAGGTGTAAGTATGAGGTGAATTTTTGGAATTAGAACTTAGGATAGGGGAATTTGGATTAATTAAATAATGTAGGATTATTTAATTGTGTGAGACATTAGAAGAATTTAGGAATTTTAATTAAATAAATTGAATTTATTTAGTTATGGAATAGTGAACCACTTAAATAAATTTAGAATATTTATTTAATTGGTAGAGGAATGGAATAAATATTTAGAATATTTATTTAGTTGAATCGTGTCATTTTTAGGCATATACACTAGTCAACATGTATTATATTATGCACCTATTGTGTTTTATTTTATCCATAGTCATTAAGGACGTTATGGCTTGACTGTGTTATCTATTTTATAGCCATTATGATTTATTATATGACATGATCATGTTATCTATTTCATAGCCAAAAGTGATATTTTTTGTGGCTCGGATGTGGTATTTACTTCATACCCAAATGTGTTAGTATTGTGGCATGATTGCATTAGTATTTCCATAGTCATTCTATTGTTATTAAGATTGGACTATATTAAACCCTATCCCTATCATTATGACTAAAATTTGTGTCGACTATATTGAATTAAATCATAGTGTGTCAACTATGTTGTGTTTATTCACATTTCTATCTAAAAATAAATAGAGTGTAATTGTTTGTGAAGTTTTGTGTCTTTAAATGTTTTGAATTTCACAATAGACCATAATGTGGCATTGTGGTTCAATTGTTGTAACTTTTGTGACATCAGTAGTTGTAAACCTTGAGTAGTAACTGTGCATAAATTTGTCGCCGAATTCGTTGTTTTATCCTTTGAGCACGAGATATTTTTCTGTATGCTCTTGAGTTCATTATTTTTACTATTTGAACTTTGGGTTTAGATTTCTATCAACCATTTTAGGGTCTACAAACTTAGGGATTAAAGTTCATTTGAATATGACCTACAATTTATTCTATGTTATAAATATTTTTCTATTGATTACTATTATCTAGTAATGTTTGACTCACATGAGAGTCACTATGAATATAATAGTGAACTTCATAGTTATGTTGAATTGATCTTTTGGTGCTCCATTAAAGTTATTCTGAGATTCATTATATTCTTGAAGATAAACATAATTATTTATTCTTCCTTGGGATTCAATTTTATATATTTGTACTTGTAGATATGTGTTAAGTATAAAAATTGGTTCTAATTAATCTACACATAATCAGATCAATCTTCTACTTAACATTAGGATATGAATCACTAAAGATGTCTACCTTGTTGTTGTCCTAAAAGGAAGAGCAAGTTTATCTTGATTCTATCCCTTTGTTGCTATTGGAATGGAAAACATGCTACTATACTAACTAATTTAAGAAAATATAGAAACTGAAGAATTATTTTACATAACAGTGTACAATAATTAAAAAAGTAGGTCATAGAAGAACCTGGCACCAAAGTACAAAAGATATTGTCCAAGGTACCAGTGCTTAGTGTTGTCTGTATAGTGTAGTACAACACAAATCTTGATTTCTCAACTTTCATGTTAGCCTTTCTAGTCTTCCCTTAGGTTGTTAAACTTCTAAAAGTAACTTGCAAATGAATAGAATAGGGTAAAAGGATTGGGTTGTATAGGAGTATGCCTTAGTCAAACCCCATTTTCATTATTTCCACCTCAACGACAGCTAGATTTATAAATTATAAGAGCGTGTGCACTTGTATTTTATGTATATCTAAAATAGTGGTAAGCAGTGACAAGCAAGAAATGAAATATCAAATATATTAAATCCTACTCAATGAATTAGAGCATATTTATGCAATATCCCTATGTGCAAGAGATAAAATTAGAGATGTGTGTGTTCAACCCATGACAGATGTGTAATAATATTCAATAGGATTGTAAATGATCAAAGCACAAACAACAAGAACTACTTAAACTTTATCACCTCATAGAGAGGAGGTGAAAGTTTCTCAGTAGGCAATGGTTTCAATAGAAATCCTTGGGAGTCTGTTGAGCTTTAATGATAAGGGCATGATAGTGTTTGATACAATAAACTTCAATGGTGTTGTAATCTCAATATTTGCAGAGCTTTGTTCATGAAAGTATAATTGATCTCATTCTTGGTAGAGCTTCACTATGAAAAAGAATCAATCCTCTGCAATGACAAACCAACTTTTTTATATAGAGAGAGATCAAGGGCAAAAAATCAAGGCAAAGAGTCATTTGGGTATGGATAAGAATGAGGAAAATCATGGTGATTCGCGCAAGTGAAAAGTCAATTTTTTAAAATGATATAAATACTGACAAAGGCTATTGAAATGCCTACACATGGCACAAACATCTATGCTTAGCACTAGAGTCTTAACAAATGTAGTTTTTGAAATGTTTGATGAACTTAGGACTACACCAGGATTTAGGTATTTTTACTATTTCTTGATATGGCAAGTGAAAATGGTCAAAGCAACTCCAAGGTACCTCTCATAGGTCAAGGGTAAGGATAAGGATGGAAATGATCCTAAAACACACTAGAGGCATGAACACTAAACTGAGTACCAAACATAGTGTGAAATTATGGGTAATCACAATTTAAGACATTACATTTAGCCCTCACTTTAGCGGGCATATGACACTACATTCATATGCATGCTAAAGTATAGTAAATAAAGTACTGAGAGTAAATAAGCATGACAAGGATACCCAAAATAATACTATAGATGATACAAATTATAATCAAGTGAGAGTTTGAAGCCCCCAGTTTAGGAATCTACAAGACATAGTGTTAGTTACCACATCTTACAAAATTAGTTGTCAGATAAATAAAATCATCCTGCAGGGTAAAAAAAATGTTTTTCTAAAAAATTCTAAGGAGAGGAAGAGGAGGAGAGGGAGGAAGAGAGGAGGCACTTGTGCCAGAAACAATAGGAACGTGTTGGAAAAAAGAGAAGGGTAGTGGCATTGTGGAGGAGAGGCCTAGGCTTCATCATCGAGTGTCACAACTACCTATGATTGTGAGCAGTGTGCCTAGCTGATCCAAGAGATGGGACTCAAGTAGAGAAGATGCTTCTATGCCCCCATAGGTCTCAATGATGTGGCAGCAACCCCTACTGATCCTAACTGGTAGGATGGAGACCCAGGTAAGAATTGATTTATGTTTCATGATTTGAGTAGAACACTAGATGTTTACTTTATGTTGATTTCTTATATGATGCCTGATGAGATATTTGACATGATTATTGTTTTGATTTTGTAGTCAGCAAACATGCATGTCTTGACTTTATAGGTTGAGTCAATTAGGATATTCTTGATTTCTTAATCTGCACACAAGAATAAGTACTAGAAAGAGGCATTAGCAATATTAAAGATCAATAAATTAGAATATAGTAATGAAATCAATACATCATAACATAATTAATGTAGAATAAATAATATTTAGTTCAACATATAGTTATCCAATCCTCATGCTGGTCCTAAGATGAGTCCCATAGGAATACTCGCAAGTTAGAGCATGATGAAAGGCACACTTCCTACCTATCACCTCTTATGTCCACCTTGGTAGCACACCCTAGCAAGATCAAGCTCAAGGCTCAAGAGTGTGATGGGGGGCACACTTCCCACCTATCACATCTTGATGAGAGTATGATGGAAGGCACACTTCCTACCTATCATCTCTTGATGGGGACATGATGGGGGCACCCTTCTTGCCTATCATCTCTTGATGAGGGAATGATGGAGGGCATACTTCCTACATATCATCCCTTTAACATAACCTGATGAGAGCATGATGGAGGGCATGCTTCCTACCTATCATCTTTGGACTGGAAGGATCAACCTTCCTAATTGCCTCTATACCCCTACGTAACTCAACATAGTTTGCTTGTAATTAAATAAGATAATTAATTATAAGTACCTCTTTATCAATAAATATAGTTTAGTTTAGGGATGACAATATATCCTCTTGGTGTGTCACAATTATTTATATGACTTGATTGATTGATAATTCCAATCTGCTGCTATATATACATATGTGATGGTGACTAATTTATATTTCTATATGCTGTTCTATATATCCTTCTATATTATATTTATGGAGATCTGAATTTTAATTCAAATATATATTTATTTTTCTTTGCATATTCTAAAATTAGATGTATTCCTTGATACCTCCTCTTATCTTCTTTATACTCTTTTCTCCTTTACTTATACCACTCATATGCCTCTTGAAAGGATGAGATTCCTTCTTGGAGACACCTCACTTTATTATTAGTCACATCTTTTCTAGATGAATAGTTGTCTATCATATAAAACATAATCCCTAATTAGTGTTATAGAAGTTCTGCCTTAAATAATTCTTATTCATTTATTAAGGGATCACAACCTTGTAAATGGTCACTGCACTTTTAATAATGAATTACTAGTTTTTAGTACCCGCTGCATAACTGCCTTGTTAAACAATAATACATAGTATCTCAAATCACACCATATATATGGGTGCTGCTTCTTTAAAGATGATCGCAGCTCTTATGGTATTAGTCATTATTTATAATTTATATCATCATTGTCCTTTTTAGTATCTTTATTTTATTTATATGAACTTATTTTTTTATATGGAGTTACTTTTTTATTATTTTTTATACTAATATCTATATTAAGATTAATATTAATATTTATATTTGTTATTTATATTTAATAATATATCTTGTTAATTATTTAAATAATATATTATATATTATATTAAATAAATTTATATAATATTATTATTAAATATTATATATATAATATATTAATACATACATAATTATCTCTATCATTTATATTGGCTAAACATAGTATTTCATGAGAGATGGTACCTATGTGCAGCTCATGTTACCAATTTGGGAATGTTATAGACAACTATGGATTGGTGGGAGGAACATAGGTATTTTTGAACCCATTGCATGACTTAGAGCTACCTTTGAGGAGACCTAGGTGGATAGAGATCTATCTGTTACAGAGGTTATTGCTATTACTTTTGAGAGAGACTAGGCTAGGGCTGAGTGGGATCATGTTGTGAGAAGAGTGTAGGCTCTACAGTCACAATTAGATTCACATGGTATGCCATCCATAGGGTTAGACCACCCCAGGGTCTAGAGCTTATTAGATGAGATGAGCCAGCTGTGATCTCAGGTTTCCAACCTACAATAGCAGGTTTTGGATTCAAGGATGGAGGTGACCAAACTTAGGGTTACAGTTTGAGGACTACAACTGTGTAGTCATAGTCACTCATGATCTACAGCTTCTTAGCACAAGTTATCTATACATCAACCATCACCAAGGATTGAGGGTTTAGGCTTTCATGAAGGATAGCTAATTCTATATTTGTACTTGTTTATATGCCACATTTTCTTATAGTGCCCATTTTTGTATGTGTTATGGATTTTTTTATTAGATGGTATTGTGAATTGATTTAAACAACTTGCTTAAATTGTTTAAATAAATGCTATAAAGATCTAATGAAATAATGTGATTTGACATGTATGTACCTAATTAAATGCAATTGTGATTTAAGTAAACAATCTTATAAGATTGTTTTTTAAATCCAATTGTGATTTGAGTAAACAATCTTATAAGATTGTTTAATAAATGGTACAATGATCACATGTGCCCCATCTTCACTTCAAATTTGTTATTGCTTCTAAGCCATTTTTTGCTCCCTTGCATCCCCCTTTCTATCCCTATAACTAAGAGGAGGACCCCATTGTTGTAGAGGAGGAGATAGTTGTTATAGGACCTTTGAGGACATATCCTAACATTGGTGCCCATTATTATAGGTTCTTTATTGCTTTATTAGTAATTAGCTCACAATTTTTTCTTGAGGAAGTAAAGTATTGTCTTGTCTTTCTCTCAATAGGATAAATTTAGAGTAGAATTATTTATTTTTTAGAATAAATTTTCTATTTTCCATAGCTCATAGTTACAAATTTATATTATAATCTTCAAAGCTTGAAAAACGCACAAAAACATAGTTATATTGCATTAGGAAAAGTCATATAACTTGGATAATTTTTTCCTTTTAATAGTAATTAAATCATCAAAATTAAAATTAGGAAAAAAAGGGTATGTATTCATTTAGGATTAACTTCACTACAAATTCATCTAAAACTTTCATAGTTTCAAACATTCAAGCCCTCAATTTTACCATGAGGGATACGCAATTCAAATTTTGTTCAAACATA
Source organism: Cunninghamia lanceolata (assembly GCA_027924645.1). Lineage (NCBI taxonomy): Eukaryota > Viridiplantae > Streptophyta > Pinopsida > Cupressales > Cupressaceae > Cunninghamia > Cunninghamia lanceolata. The sequence continues at coordinate 24,265,732 of BSBN01000078.1, forward strand.
AACATCGAGGAAGCTCCTAGTTTCATTACAGGGCATAGAAACAATATTTTGAAATCAAACAATAGACATAGGAAAATGTCAAGGAAATCCTCAGTCTCATCATGAGGTCCATAAAATAAAAAATTCAACATTCAAACATACAACACAACAATTCCACTCTCACCTAGGATGCTCTTCTTCCATGTTAAGAAAGTAACTAGTCCAAATCACCCTCGCTTAGCTAGTTTTCCTTAGAATGTAGAAGTGATTTGATTAAGACCTTTAGCAAGGGTGTAGTGCATGTGTTGTTCAGAGTCTGACTCACCCATGTTGTGTTTGAGTCATATTTTGGTTACCACACACAATGTACCATTAAAGTAGGAATAACAATTAAGGTGAGTTCATAATGAATGGGGAAAAATGTGTTAGGGATACACTTTTAACCCTTACAATAATATTCAAATTCCTCACTGATAGTGAAGCCCATAGGTTGGTTTTACAAGATCAAAACAAAGAAACAAAGAATGTCGGATGTTAAGTATTTACACCTATTGAAAAATAAGATTAATGACATTGAGTGATCAAATATGTGAATAAAAGATTCTACTAAACAATAAAGAAATTTTTCTAGGATAATATCCATAAATTCACAACCCTAGACAGAATTTAAAATTTTTGAGAAGCATGCTGATGGGTAATGTCTATATCGTAAGATTGTCAACTTTAAAATTGAGAATTTTGAATTTTAAATATGGAGGACTCTAGATCATGTATACAATCAAGTTGTGAGGATGACTTATATTGAAGATAAACTTGATATTATTGAGAGCATGATACTATAATTGATATACAAGATGGGGAGTCCAAAAGAATCCTAGATAAGTAGATTTCATAATCTTGATAATTTCCTAGTATGGTAATCTGGAGATTTTCATTCTCCAAAACATCTTGTAGACTTAAAAGAAGATAAGCTTGAAAATAGTGAACTTGAGCAAGAAGCATCATCATCCATGATGTTCTTAAAAGTTAAATAAAATATAGATATTCAACTCAATGATGGTGATGGGTAATGACTATGTTTATTGTTTTAACAGTGTATCTTTTTCTGCTTGCGCAAAGATCACGTGTGCCCTGTTTTCCCTTGAAATTTATTATTGCACTAAGTGTTTTCTATTTAACAACACTACCATCTAGGTTATACATTCATATGTTAATATTACTAGTTAAACCATGAAGCCTCAATCGAAGTGGGTGAAATTGATGCAAAATAAATACTTGGATAGTATGGATAAAGAATAGATCTTCATAGTAAGTAATCCACTGAAAGGATCATCAGTGTGGAATTTCATCATTTGTAGTAAGGAAGTGATTCTACCCATCCTTTCATGGACCATTCATAATGGTTCAAAGGCTCATTTCTAGGATGACTCCTAGAATGATTGGCCCAAATTGTCAGAAAGAAAGGACTTGAAGGAAGCAAAAGCTTATCTAAAGCTTCATTGGGGTGTAAAAGTTTGAGATTACTACTGCCCAATTTTGTCTTTACTTCCATGTAAAGTGAAATGGAGGAGTATGCAAGATTGTGACTTTCCACAACACAAAAAATAGACTCTTAAAATAGTTTTAAAATCAAAAATTGTCTTTTTGATAGGATAGGAAGATGAATTAATCTAGAATATGGAGGGTTCTAGAAATTATAAGGTCAATGAAGGGTATCAATCTTTGACAACAATGCATTTTGTAGAGTGGTCTATGCATTTATGTTGGTAGGATGAGGTCTTACCAAAGGCAGGTGATTACTCCTGGCTAGCACTTCACAAGCGGATCCTCATAGGAAATAGGCTTGAGAAACGGCCTCTAGGATCGAATTTCAAATGTGTGTTGTGTAGAGAAATGGAAGAATGTTTGGATCATCTTCTCTTACATTGCAGTTTTAGTAGAGAATGCTGGAATTGGCTTTTTCTAAAATCTTGAATGGATGTCTCCACTCCTAGAGAATTTTCTCCAATTTTTTACTAGCTTGCCAATCCTACATCCAAAAGGCACTCTACAGAGTTTGTGGGTAGTTAGCCCTTCTATGATTATATGGCATATCTAGAGGGAGAGGAACTTCAAAATTTTTAGGAAAAATTTGAAGTTGGTTCAAGAGGTTTGCAAAGAATTGGAAATAGCTATTTCAAAGGTTGTTAAGGAAAAGATTATTAGTTTGGGAAGCTTTTCTTCTACTTGGATTAGTTGGATTTATAAGATGGTAAAAAATTGGAAAAATCTTAGAACTATCCTTGGTGAATTGATCGACTCAAAGAACAAGCAGAAGGTAGATAGGAATACAGTTAAATGGTTGCCTCCAATGAAATCATTTGTCAAATTGAACTTTGATAGTGCTAGCTGTGGAAATCCTAGATTGTCAGGCATATTTTGGAAGGAACTAACAATACAACAGAAGCTTTATCTCTTCTTCATGAACTTTAGTTAGCTATAGATGATGGTTTCAAAAACATGTGGATTGAAGGTGACTCACTGAATACTATTAGGGCCATAAAGATGAAGGGGATGGAGAACTAGAAAATAGGTTATATTTTTATCCAAGTATGGCCCTTAATGGATAAATTGAAAACTTTTTAGGTCTCACAAGCTTACAGAGAAGCTAATAAGGTGGCAGATTTTCTAGAAAATAGAGGCATAGATGAACCACAGGATGAGATTACCTACGATCCTTCAAAAGTACAAATCCCAGAGACTCTACTTAAGTGTATTGAGGAAGATCAATCTTCTAGTTCTTAGGTAACACAATTAGTTCTAGTATCTAGTCGGGCATCCACAAAGTGGCAGTTGGCGGTGGTGGCAGAGGGGTGGCATGTCGTGGCATGGCATGGCCTAACTAGCACAACTAGCAACTTTTACACCTCGGTGGAGATGACTAGACCGAATCTACTTGGATGGACATACTTGGTCATGTCCAACCAAAGAAAGGGGCCTAATCTTTGAGACCTACTTTAATTCCACACAGTCATAGTGACTTAACTCAGTCAGCTCAGGCAAAATGGATGGGATGTTTGGCTTGGTGTACAATGATACAGCTAGAAAGGATTTAATGGTGGCTTAATCAGACAAACTTTATCATTAATGGTTGGCGATTTGAATTCAATTTGGAACACGTGGCACTCTCTCCTAGTTAGGACAATCTAACTATTCATTATATAAGGTCGCTACTTGAAGAGCCCAGTATGATTATTATGTTCATTTAAGCTGATATGATGGAAAAGAAATGGTTTCTACTCTGACATTTAAGGCCAAGATTGGAAGATATCTCTTAATTGCTATAGGCTTTGTAAGGAGGTGTACGCCCATAGCACTATTCCCTATTTTGTCACTAATTCATTTAAGCGTAGTGAAAGTGGAGCTTATGTAATTTCCAGTTTGGGGATGATGCACGATGCCAGATGGATTACCAATTGGTTGTGTCACCAAGCTTACCAGTCTATTTACGATGCTAATTCCTTATGTTTCACCATTCTTGGTGATATTGTATATTTCATCTCTTTGTTGTTTTCCTTTTACAGAATTTCTAATGGAGCATGGTGACTTCAACTGCTGTTTGTCATTCTCACCATTTCAATGGGAACCAAAGATAGTTGGGTGTATAAGGATGATGGATTTTTGTCTGGTCTTCGAAAGTGATTGCACCCTTGTGTAATTTGTAGTTAGGAATATTTGCGAACAATGTTGGATTTAAGGGAGAAAGGAGAGAAGTCTACATTGGTCTGATTTGGTGTTGTAGCTGTTATCCGATATGATGGACATAGTGCAAGATAACCACTATGTCCACGATATAGCTATTAGACTGGTTGCGGGTTAGATTTACAACCTTGAAAGATGGAATGTTGCTCGGGCTAGATATGACATTAATAGTAGTGATGCTCTAATCAGTGACATATTTCCTATAGAGCCATTGTAAACATCCCTAGCTGTTGAATATTTGTTCCAAGTAGTGCAGAAGGGCCTCTCATGTGGGTGAATGGTAGGTTTAGAGAGATCCTTGAAGGCTCATATGTAAAATTTGCTGGGGGAGCTGGCTGCCAGGTGTCGTGAAGTCTTCATTTCCATAAGGCTCCTGCAAGGGCATGCTCCAAATTAGGCACCTCACATGCCTAAGGAGATAGTGGTTAGCATTGATGATGATGATGAGGTGGAAATGGAAGATACCAACTAGTCCCAGCTTAAAGTAGCCAGAGGCCGTGGTGGTTTGCCACAGGTGATGGGTGAGGAGGCATCTAGTGGTGAAGTGTCCAAGGTGGAGGGGTAAGCGGTGGCTATTTGTGGTGGTGCTGGTGTGTTGGAGGATGTTTGTTTTTTGTTTGAATGTTGAATGGTTTCCTGCTCTGTCTCATTGGCGATGTTTTTGCATGTTTTTTTTTATCTTTTTAGACTCATTGTTTCAAAGGTCTTTGTAATTACGACCCAACATTATTAAGAGAAATTTTATAATCTCTTTTGAATATCAATATATATATGTCTGGTGGTCTCCACCTTTCTTTTAAAACAAATTATTGGTTAAACTGTTCCAACCCCTTAATTCATCAATGTAGCTGCAATCAAACCACTGACTGCATTATCATGCAGAAACAACTTAATCATTATGAAATCAATTGGTGAGATTATTCTATTCAAAATTAGGAGATTGAATAATGGAGGTCCAAGAAATGTTTTCAATTGGTTAACCATGGGCAGTGAGTTTGATTCATTTCAGGGTATTGGGCTGGCTATGCATAAACTATATAGGCAACACCCATTAATAGTTTGAATTTCTACCAATTTTACTTAATTAAATTTGAAGTCACTATTGGTTAAACTTTTCCTTTTTATAGAGGCAACCTTCTTGTTAATATGCCAATTAAATATTTGGTGTAATTTGTACTTTTATGTTATATTTGAATTAATTCATAGGATGGAGATCAATTGTTTTTTTGAATAGATTTCTAACTATTTTCAGATTATTCTTTTTGCAACTAGTTGATATTGGGAGCATAAATCTAAGTTGATGTCTCTTTGGCTAAAATCCAAGGATTAAGGGGTATCCATTCCTTAAATCTAAGTTGATATATCTAAGTTGATATATTTTTGGTTAAGAGCTAAGGATTGAGGGATATCCATTACATAAATCTAAGTTGATATCCCTTTGGCTAAAAGCCAAGCATTGAGGGGTATCCATTCAGCCAAAGTTACTTGGGGCATGATCCAAACCTCATCTTTGCACATTTAGGGGATTTGAACCTTGGTGGATGGTATAATCGAGGAACATACCATCACCCTCACCAATTGTGCACAACCAATTGAGCTACAACACTTTGGTGAGATTTTATTTTTATCTTTCTAAACATTATCTAAGTTATTGTTGTCACTAGATTACACCCTAAATGCTAAGTGTAAAACTCAGCAATCCTTTGCAAAATAGGATCAAACTTAGGATGTGGATGACCTATTGTGAGAATGAACCTCCAGATTATATGACGGTTCCCCTTTTGATGTTTTCTAGAAACTAATGGAATTTTGAGGGAAAAGGGTAGAAGGGTAACTGTTTAAAGCAAAAGCTACTTCTATAAGGTGATGCACCAAATGATATTAGAAGGGACAACTTAATTTACAACTATCATTTCAATAAAATATGTTTACACAGCTGACTAAAGCAGGCAATTTGACCACATTAATAATTCAGAAGAAGGATTGATTATCAGTCTTTTGGGAAGTTAAACTAAGTTTCACAACTTTGAATGTAGAATAAACAAAACCACAACCTAAGACTTCTGATATGAATTGCTTTTTTGTCCATATACAACAATGAATGAGACAGAAATTAAAGGTTTTGATTCTTTAAAACACATTAATTCTATCAAAATCATTCATGAAGACACCCACATGGATTTGAGAAGGTAAATATTAATCTTTTAAACAAATAGAAGGAAAATACTACAAAAAATGACAAGGATATAACCTGTAAACCAGCTGTTGTCTATAAATCTAGAAAAAATGAGTTACAAAACTGTATGGCTTTTCTGCAATGTGCAAGAAAAAAAGCATAGAATCCATAACTAAGGGAAAAAACTAAGTTTTTCCTCTATAATACCATAAAGCACCTCCAAGTGACTCTCTTGAGTCAACTACAATCAATTCCACTCCAAAATATCTCTCTCATGAGCACAATAGAAAAACTCTCAAAAGAAGCGTCTCAACTACTCCAAAACAAGCTAAAATAGCTCCAAACTATCCCTCTCAATCAATCAACTGAAAAAGCACTCCAAAAATAGCTCCTCTTGACCATAAATCAAGGAAAAACACTCCATTGCTCTAAGTTTGCAAGAAAACAGTGTTAGTTTCACCCCTCTTGAGTTTTTGCATGATTTTGGGACAAGGATAAAAAATTGGAACAAATATTAAAGTAGTCAGTTATGACTAACTTTAATAGGTGTTGTGTGTTTGTTCAATTTTACACTCTCATGACAAATATTAAAATAATTTATAAATTATTACTTTAATATTTGCTCACATATTTTCTTTTTCTTCAATCTCATGCAAAACTCAAGGGGAATCTAAATATTTTTTCAATTTCTCTAATACCCCCTTGGTCAAAAAAAACAACTAACACAAACCCCTTATAACTCACTTTGACCTTCATGCATTCATCATGCATCATTGACCCCCTGCAATAATTTTGTCATTGATTTAATGCTCAAAGTAAATGATAATCACAAAACATCATTATTATCCTTATGAATCGCAAAAAATCATCCTCCAACTGACTGGCCCCTATCATGATTGCTAGGTTTGATACTTAGCACAAGTTTTGACCCTGGGGCATTTGTTTGATAATGATTTTTGTAAAATAAAGACAGAAAATCCCATGCTCAGGCTAAGGCACTTATCCAAAAGGAAAAATGAACCCTAAAATGTCTTCATTTTTATTTTCTATTTCTTTGAAGGATGCTCTACCATGCTAGCAAAGGGTTTGAGGCTATTAGGGTTTGAAAGCTTGCTTGAAGCCGTTACAGGCCTCTAGAGTTTTTTCTCTCCACTTTGCTGGTAAGATTCTCTGCATGTCATTTCACCACATTCTATGCATGGAATCTTTAGGATGTTTTGTATTCAAGGAAAATATTGAAAATAGCTCTTTATTTCATTGCTCTTGTTCATTTCTAGCATATTCTTTGTAGATATGGTGGTTTCTATCCATTGATATACTCCTTATCCCTAAAACTCTTCATAATGAAGGTTTTATGATCTTTCCTGCTCCTTCCATCTATGCTTGCTACTTCAAAAATTGTAAAAACATATGTATATAGTCATATCATCCTTCTGCACTAAAATGGAAAGGTTCGCATCAAGCCAACTGAAATACTTCTTATTCCCCATAAAGTTGTTTCCTCAGCTACATAAAAAATATTCGATAGTGAATTTGAATTTTGACTTGTAATGAACATGGGTAGCATTGGACCTCCAAGTGAAAGAAAACTTATTTCAATCAATAGGAGTCTCAGAAACTGTCTAACCAAAAATATAAAGAAATCCTTCCCATTTACTTTGATTTATGGCCTCCCAATACCCAACAATATACTCATCTGTCCTTTCCTTTCTCTTTTTAGAACCACCATGGCTGCCATCCTCTTTCTTGAAGTTTCCTCAACTGTCATTATGACTGTTCCAACCTCAACCTTTCTACATTTGCCAAATCATATTCACCATTTTCTAAATGTCATTGATTTGGCCTTAGCCTTGAGTCAGTTGGTGGAAGGTTTTTCTTAAGATCTGGTGTTAACTCATTAAGGGCTATTGCAAAAGGTGTTGAGTTGTATCTATTGTTATTACTTAAAGACTTCTTCCATTTCCACAATAAACAAGCATCAAACATTGGGTCATATCCTGTGGGCTTTGTTGTCACATCACCAAGAACAAAATACATATTGTCATCCTACTTTCATATTAATGTAGCTACCTTGTTCCCACTCCTATCTTCCACAAAACCTTGCATTTGGTGTGGGCTACAAACAATAATAGATTGTTTCCATGAATTTTAGCTTACAAGAGTTTTCACCACTTCCTTATATGTGTATCGTTCCATAGTCATCACAATACAGTTTCCCTGAAATAATATTATAAATTAATGTTGTTAAATTACTCCACTGAAAATACTCTCCATCATCGAGTTTGAGTGAAAGAACTCCAATAGGATCGAGTTGGATTGAGTGGCCCCAACGATTTCTTTTAAAATTACTATTCTCCAAAAACTTTGATCCTCTACCTTCACAGTGGCATGCCACGATTATGGGATGGTGACTGACCTTTTGAGAGAAAACGTGAATCCCATTATCAAGATAATCACCCTCATATGTCTCCTATTTATTCTCATCTTGATTGTAGCACCTTTGTCCTTTGTCTATGAGAGACCTACATTCTTATGTTCTCTTCTTTGTATATCTATTAGATTTCATTGGATAGTTACACTTCAATTATGTATATCTATTCTTGGCTGAATACAAAATACTGTATTGGTTACCTATCACCTTCTCAAGCTATCTGACACTTAGTACTATGATTGTTGTTCCAAAACAAGGCTGCAACTATCTCTTATAGATTTGCCTATTTGCTTTGCCTTGTTGCTATGAAAAGTAGTATCATCTTTATTATTGTGGATTTACTAGAACATAGTCTGATACACATAATAAATGTATATGTTGTTCATTTATGAGCAAACAATGATGTAAACTGAGAAATCAGTTGTATTTTACTTACTTTGACAAGTAATAGGCTCTTCCATAGATCTCTAGCAATGAGGGGTAACTATGACAATCCTCATTCCTAATGTTCTTTCCTTATTAAGATATATAATGAATGCAATGTTGCTAGGACCTTCTTGAAGGTATACTTCTCTATCAAGACTGATACTTTTTCTAGTTGACCTGTTTGTTCAGGCTCTCATCTTTGTTTATATGTGTCTTTCAAATAGTTTGTCACTTGTTTATGTCTACCTCATATGCATTTCTTTGACTAAAAACATACCTTGAAGACTTCTAGTACATCGTTCATCTACTCCTCTTTAGGACTATACTTTTGACTCTTGCACAACTTTTTACTTCTGGCAGTATAAGGGCTTCAAAAACAAGACAATGCTTACCTTTTATGCTATGAAGGATTCCTACATCTTTTTGTCCTTGGGCTGCATTTGGTATTGTGCTTCTTTCATAATGTCTACTTCATTATGATTGTATTCTTTTCCCACTAGCACTATACATGTATTGCAGTTTGTGTCCTATGCCTATAGGTATAGAGGCCTCTGACACATGCTTTGGTGTTTCAACTATTGAACTAATTCATCCTCTCAAGATCTACCCTCTTGTATATCTATTCTATCCCTTTGTCCACTATTAACCTTTATCAACACATGATTGTCCATAATATGGATGTGATTGTTAACTGTTATGTCTTAAAGAGGAATGCGCTATGCCAAGGACTGCCCTTCATGTTGGTAAGCAAATACATTTTAAGCTAAAAGGATTTACATTGTCATCCCTATTCCAAAATCTATACATAGCTGCTATGCTTGCAGGGTCCTACTTGATGACTATCCCTTCATTTCTTCATCATGAAAACTTTGTCAGACCTCATCTATCCTTGTACTGGCACCATCCCTAATAGTTTTATACTATCCTTTATAGCTCTTGGCATATAACCTAGCTACTTCTATACATTGTCTTTCATTTCCTTTTTTAGCATTGTATGACTAAAAAGGGCGTTGAACACTGTGAAACAACTAATCAGGTAAGAATAGAAAAACATGCTGGGCTCAATCCTTGTGGGAGCCACATTTCCTCCACATGCTGTAATTTCATATGTTATCACACTTGATCAACCTGATTAGTTGAAGATGCACCTGATCAACCTTAGGATTTGTCATTCACAGGCAATGACAGGTCCCTATTCTCTTCATATGCTCTTTTCTTTCTTCTTCATATGCTCTTTTTCTTTCTTCGGATGCATAATTTAGTTTTATATTGTATATTTAAGTCATTTCGATGGCTTCTGTAGGACACCTTAAACATTTCTTTTGAATATAATTAGCTATTTCATATTATGTAATGCCTTATGTGTCTTTTCTTTATGAATGAATTACATAAAATGGAACAACTGAACCTTATTTGAAACATATGTTTATATCATGAAGAATTGATAGTTTATAAATACCTCTTTTTTGAACTGCACTCTCTTGCACTAAATCAATAGAAATAACATACTTGAAACATAAACTACAGAGATTAATTTAGAATTGAAACTTGATATCCATTAAATGTCTACTTTCTTAATGAAGCCTATTTTTATTGATTTATTTAGATTGTGCAATAGCTCAACTCGAACTGTTACATGACTCGGATAAATCAATACTAGAAATCCTTCATCAAAATACCCGATGTTGATTGGATTGCTCATGTATCAAAAAAAATTCTTTGCCCCTTTTAACAACTGCTTGGTAAATCCTTACTAAATTAAATTGCAAGCAAAATTTAGTAACATTTCTGTCAAATTCTTAGGGGTGTTTGCCTGCTAAACAAATAGGATTAGTAGCTTTCTATATCCATTGGGCATGCGAGTCTCTTCTTGCCTAAAACGCTTAGAAAAGCCTCTGTAACTCAGCTTCCAGACTTCAAATAGTAGAAAAACAAAACTAAAAGCAAACAAACTGGCTCTGAACATGGCCAACAAACTATGCAATAGCACTTCTTGAAAGACGTTAATGATGTACAAACAACATTTATTAACTAGAAAGAAAACTTACCCTAACCTATACTAACCAGCAATGGTATTGTCAAACTGTTACCAATTTTTCTCTACAGCTCAAATTGGTAGAGCTAGAGTGCATTCAGTTCATTTTAGATGAAAAAGTTTTAACATTTGCCTATTATCTTGTTTTGCATAGTTGAGGTACTTGAAAGGTTCAATTTTTATCATGCTTTTTTATGACAGAGGAGAAAATAATTTTAGTTCATCATTTAATTCTTTGTTGAGTATTCACCAATAATACAAGTTATTTCATTTCATTTCATTACAATGATCATTCAATTGTACAAATGGAGTACAAATGGAATAAACATTGCATTGAATGAAAGCGAGGCAGATTAAGTGTCCCACACAAGCGGTGGGAATAGCTAAGCCAATACATCAAACACATTCTACTATGGAGCTATAAAGTAAAGAAAGTAATGAAGCATATTAAATAGGGCATATCAATCATTTCCTGTGCTTGTTGGAGTTAGTTTGATTTTCTTGCAGCTATTCTTTGTTTCCAAGCTTCGTATGTACCTAGACCTATAGTGATGGAAAAAGAAAAGTTAGAGCTAATGATATGATATTTTCTATATACTTCATCAGACAGAATATGAGCATAATATATTGTCTATGATGTACAAGATCAGAAAGTAAATCATCCATAGGTGGGAGATGAAGAGAAATGAAACATCATTGAGCAGTACTATTTTTAAAACTAATTTGTTTGTTTCATGTACATGTATAGGTAATATCATGTTGTTGTTTTGAAGACCATTTCAGTATGTTGTGTAAAGTGGGCTCCCACAAGGGTAGAGCTCAGCGTTCTACCCCTGAATCTCAAGGGAAATGATATAGGGATACTTATTCATGTTATACAAAAAGGAGCATATCAACTGAAATGAATAATTTATAGAGTACATGAACTTTAAATGTCATTGCCCTTGTATGATCATCAGCTCAAATGATGAGGGGGTAACCATGGACTGTAGTGAGTAACTTGTCCAAGATAGATCAATGAAATAGGAAACTGAGTACAGGTATGACCAACATTAAAATATCCATTGATTATTGTTTGTTTTCATAATATCACCCTATTGTCCTTTGTATGCATTTAAATCATAATACTAGAATAGTAAGAGCCATAGAGTATCAAGTTATTTTGCAAATGCAATAGAACAACTGTCTGGTATGAATGGAAATCATGGAGCAAGAAGAAAAGACAACAGTTTGACAACTATGAAATAGAATCAACTATAGTGATCTATGCCAAGTCACTGGCATGAGAAAGGAGCTTTATGGAGTCTTCAATGTATGCCCAAGTGAGTTCAATCATGAACTACATCATCTAAGGATATATATTGCAGCTATTAAGGAAGTAGCAATTGTCAAAAAATGAGCATCCTTGTCATATATGAGTGATCAAATTGATGTCATGAAGATATAGTTAAAAGTTGTACTCAAGAATATCCATCCTACAGTGAGGTAAAGGAATCACAACCATTTAATATGGTATGAATGTGGGTACATTTGATAGTATATTGAACTAGACTGCAAGTAAATATGCCATGTTATAGTGAAAGACATACCAAGTGTAGACACACTAATATAAACATAAAGGCTCATATATCATGTGTATTCCAGTTATAAAATAACAGAAGAGAATGTTGTCATAAAGTTTCAATGTCCATTTTTATTTATAGGAGGACAACATACATATAGTTTCCATTTATATATAGGCTACCACATATTTACATGAGATGGTTATGTCATGTGAGTATAGAAATAGAGATAGCATACAAGCTATGCAAGATATCAATTCAGTTAAGGGTAATAGTCTTGCAACAAACAAACCACAGTCAAAACAAATGTAATATGACAGTCATTTAGGAAGGACAAAACCTATAGTAGGCATGTGAGTAAAATGCATGGAATGAAATAGCCATATAGGTGATACTATACACATAAACGTCCATGGAGTGCTCATAATGAAAGGTTTCATATATAGGCTCAGCCTATCTAATATGAATTTCTACCTTTTTAAAACCAAGTGCAACTATAGCATGATTCAAAGATATATGTGATAGCCACCTATGAAGACACAATGATAAGCATAGATCTTCATGAAGGAATGCATGTTTTAGTCTAGAGGTAGTTATATAGAGTGACTGTGTTCATAATATTGTCATGACTCAATTTAAAGAAGCAATACATTATACGACTGTCACATAGAATCCAAGAAAAACCAGTTTATAAGATAACATTCAAGGAGACCTTAGCATAGTCAAAGGAACATTAAGCATATAGGGTAGCTGACGAATGTTAAGAAGCAATCAATAATTACATACGAAGGAGACAATCCATCATTTCAAAGTTGTCGGAGATGCCATGGAGACTGAAAATGACTAAGATACACATTCTAAAGACACTCATGGTGCCACCGATGAGACATGGAAATGGAGGGGACCTAGTTTGAGTGGCTGCTTGAGAGTGTTTTTTAACAAACCCTTATCATAATATGTGGACAAGTTTTAGATACAAAAGAAAAAGTATGATTTCATATAGAGAATGAATGGAGAAAATTCATTTTTGTCCCAACAAGTTAGCAGCCAAAGGATGCATTTTATTCACAAGAATGACATAACCCATATCATATTTCATTATGAGAGTCATAGATACCTTGGAGATACTAGAAAATCCATGGGAAGTAATAGAGAGGGTTTCTTTTTCTCATAAGTAAGTCGATCCCACTTCAAGTTTCAACTAAAATTGTAGCTACAAATAGAAAGTATTAAGTTTTGAGTTCATCTTTAACAAGAAAAAATTCTTAAAAGACCATTGTTTTTCCACCATAGTCGCAGCCCAGTATGCAGGTGAAAAGAGCAATACATAAGAAATCATTTCATGCTTTTATAGTCATGGCCAAAGATGAAAGATGAAGAAGAGTATGTAGAGATCATGAATGGAAAGCTTACCTTTTGTTTCTAAGTAGGAATGAGAACATGAAGGCTACGAGTTTTGTTTTTTTCAATAACTCAAATCAGCTTAGAAGTGTTATCCAAAGCAGCCTGAAGACAAAGAAGGAGAAAATAGAGAGTAAAGACACAAAGAATGCCTTAGAGAAGCATGCAGTCGTAGCCATTAAGGAAAATTTTTGCCTCAAAAATAAAGAAGAATGGATCATATATGTGCAGAGGGTAGTCTTACCTTTCAAAATTAGTAAAGAGTCATTAAAACATCCTTCAGAAGTGGCAGAGAGATGCAAGATCAGGCTCAAAACCCTCATCCATGGTGATAGCTAAATGTAGAGTCTTTCCATCAAAAGTCAACTGTGAAATGAGCTAAGATTCTAGGGCATCATGGTTTTTTTATTAGGGTTAGCAAAATACCCTAAGTTTGATGGTATTTCATCACATCAAATATATTTTCATATGCTTTGTCTAATACCCTGAGGGTATCTTTGTCCCTTTGCACATTTAAGTGCCTAGGTCTTATGCCTTTAGTCCCCTTTGTCACCTTTGAGGGCAATTTAACATTAGTGTACCTTAGAATTCTTTGCAAAATCAAATGGGGGCAGACCTTAAAGGACTTTTATTTTTCCAATTTTTTATAATTTTATGAAAAATCAAAATGCCAAAATAGAAATATATGATCCTTGTAATATTCCTTGTAAAGAACCCAATCAAGATGAATTAGGAGAAAATACTGCAAACCATTCAAAAAACAATATTTAAAGCAATGTTTCTATAAATTGCTTGTAAATATTCATTATTTATGCAGTTAAAGCAAAGAGAATATAGGTAGAATCTTCTGTAGATTTGATTGTTTTTTCTTCTTGGTGAAGTAAGACAAATCTGGGCATATTTGAGCATTTTATTGAGCAAATAAAGCATTATTTAAAGGAGATTTTGTTGGGGGCCACTTGACAGAATATTTTGGCAGCTTTTAGACCAAGTTTGGGAACATTTTATGCACAGTTTTAAATGCTTTTTTATGGAGCTCAAAGATGGATCGAGATGACTATTTTGGGGAGCTTTTCTCATCTTTTTCCTTTGAGATTTTTTGGAAGGCAAAAATAGGAGAAAACTTAGTGTTTCTCGGGCACAGTTGAGATCATCATTTCTTCTCTCTTGAGAACAATCAAAGAGTTTGTAAATAGACTTTGACTTAGTTTTATATTTTCTTGTACTCCTTCCAGTTCAATATAGCAGATCTTTCCTATTTCATCTGTTTGCTTCATATTTACAGCTTTGATCTGATGTTTCGTTGTGACCATAATACTATGTTGTTTGTTATGTCTCATTACTGTAAAACTGTGTGTAGATATTTGGTGTGGGAGCATCATAGACTTCAGGGTTTTGATTAGATTTACAAGTAGTTGTTTGGTTAAATAAGGTCTATAAGACCATCTTCAATGTTGTCTAAGGATTGAATGCCATTCTTGTAATGGACTATGTCCAAATAGATAGATTCTACTATTGTCTTGTTGCAAGTCCTAGTTAGGACAGTCATATTGCATAGGCAGTCTTAGGGAGTCATTAAATTTTAAATAGGTTAGTCATTTAAGTTTAATGTGGTAAGCCTTTAGAGGCATGTCAAGGATAGAAAGGTGTGTAGATAGATTAGAAAGAAAGTGTTTAGAAAAACATTCTAAACCAAAAACATTCATTGCTGTCCTAAATAAAAGGCAGTTTCTAAAAACAGAAAACAATTTCATTTTCTGCAGTTTCAAAGCAAGAAAAATCATGAAGAAAGCACAAGGGTGGCACTTGGATCGATCTCCACTTCTCTCCATACATTTTATAAGCCAAGGAAGGTGATAATGAGCAGTATTCATTCATTACATTGGAAAAAAAGACAAGAAGAAGCTCTATTTTATGCTTTTCTCTATTTTTTCTATTTTTCTTGGCTGCTCACAAGCCGTACCCACGCCTGTATGGACTCATCAGAGACTAATAGTACATGGGATGGAAAATAGATTGTGTTAGATTTGATTTAAGACTAGTTTGGGATCTTGATAATGATCTAGAAGGAAGATATTGCTAATTTCTCTAAAACTGTTTTTTTTCTGAATTTGCTGTTTCCTTTGAAAATCACTATTTTCTGCAGTTTTCCGTACATGTACGGCATTTTCATGGCACAAGTTGGGGATGGATGGAAAGAGGTTTGAACTACCTTTTATTTAAGCTTTTTTTGGATACTTGACACAAGATTGGGTGAAAGAAATCCTTGTTTTCCTCTGAACTGCTCTCACAGTTAGTAATTCACTGTTTTCAATTTCTATCCGTACTTGTACGGCTGTGTAGTGGGGGATGCCTTAGATGGCTGGTTAGGGTGGAGAGTCACCTGTCTTGTACAATGGATTTGGGATTTTGACCTTCTTATTGGTCTCTGCATTTCTCTTTCCTCTAAAAGTAGGTTTGAAAACCTAGTTAAGGTTCTTTTGACAGTCCCATGGATTTTTGCCCATTTCATTGACATTTTTCTATTCTTGCCCAATGGAATGGGTTGCATATTAATCAATGCATGGTATTGAAAAGGATTGGGAGGTACGAGGATGGTGTGGTCTAAGTCTAACTTGTAAATGACCCTATAGAATTATATGTTGAAATGGAGTAGAGGGCAGCAGTCATAAGGAAGAAACTTGGTAAGTTGGTTTAGTATGGTTTTGTCAATGAATGCATTAGATATGTATGCATGTGAGAGGTTGACAAGTTGCATGAGTTTGAGTGTGTCTCAATAGAGATCTTCACAAAGAAGACATGGTGACTGTATACACAATGGAGCAGTGAAGTGTTATGACTGTCTTTGAAGACTTTGGTAAGGCTGCTGTCCTGCAACCCTATATAGTGATTTTACAAGAAATCTAGATGGAACCTTGATGGAGTTGACATATTGGAAGGTGATTGGAGTCCTCCTTCATTGTGTGTGTGTCAAGAGTAAGTTGGAGATGGTGTTGAAGGCTGTCTTGAGTGATCTTTGCATGTGAAGTTATGATCAACTACTGTTGTCCTAGATGCTGTGCATCATTTTTGGTATCAGAGCTAGCTAGTAGATCCTTGAAGGTGTTGTGGATCTTGTGAAGAAGATAACGTTTGTGAGAGAGTTGTGAAGATACCTCCAAAGAACCAGATGGCAAGAGAGAATGCTGAGCTGAGAGAAGCCTTAGAGGCAAGAGAGAAAGAGCTAAGGGATAGAAGAGAACAGGATGCTGCCAGAGACAAAGAGCTGAGGCAAGTGAGAAGAGAGAATGCAACAATCTTGGAAAGATTGGAAGCATTAGAGAAGAATCCAAGAAAGGATGAACAAAATGAGTCAGAAGAAGATGAGGATGCAGATGAGAATCCTCCTGAGGATGAGTTAGATGCTGAAGGAAAGAAGTTTGTAAGATTGCTGAAGGCAGTCCAAGGAAGTGGAACTAAGGCAAACATAGAGCTACCTATCTATCAGGGGAAAATGGATAGTGAAGAGGTGTTAGGGTGGATAGATGCCCTGAAATTTTTTTTTGAATATGAGGAGATGAGTGATGAGAAAAAGATTAAGTTTGCAAAGACAAAACTGAGAGGAACAACTTACCTGGTGGAGTAGTGTGCAGACAGAGAGAATGGCTAGAGGTGCATCAAAAATCACTTCTTGGAGTAGGATGAAGGACATGATGAAAGACCAATTCCTTCAATCTGATTACTCCATTTAGACAAAGAGGATGAGGCAGAATCTGAAACAGAAGGACATGGATGTTATGTCCTATACTAAGCAATTTCATAAGCTTAGTATCAGAGGAGGGCTAGAAGATGAAGAAGATAAAGTAGCAAGGTACCTTAATGGGCTTAGGTATAACTTGCAAGATGAGATTGGGTTGGTAGTACCAAAAACACTTGGTGAGTGTTTTCAGTTAGCCATTAGGGCTGAAGAGAGAGTGAAGAGGAAGCAAGAAAGGCAAGGAGGTTATGGAAGAGGAACTAGAGGTAGGGGTAAACCTACTAATGAAGTTCAGAATAGCAATGAGAAGGGTAAGGAGTTGTCTATAGAATAGAGAGGTGGATATAGAGGTGGAGGTAGATTTGGATCAGGAAGAGGAGTGGTTATAGGTAGATGTTACCATTGCAATGAGGTGGGACACACATCTTTCAACTGTCCTAAGAAGGATGGTGTTGACAAGACCAAGGATAAAGGAGTTCACTTGGCACAAGAGGAGGAGAAGCCAGAAGAACCAGAAATATCATTAGCCTCTCCAATGATGGATGGAGAGATGCTCATGGTGGAAAGAGGTAAGATGCAGCAACCACCACAGGTTTCTATTTTTAGAACTAATTGTTTGAGCCATGGCAAGATATGCAAGTTGATTGTAGATTCAGGTTCTCATGATAACTTAGTTTCTTGGGAAATGGTGAATAAGTTGGGGTTGAAGACTTTTGATCATCCCAGTCCTTACCATGTCACTTGGCTGAGTCAAGAGCAGCAGGTAATGGTCACTAAGAAGGCTTATGTTGATTTCACAATTGGTCCATATCAAGACTATGTTTTGTGTGATGTTATTCCTATGACATGTGGGCATGTAATCTTGGGCAGACCATGGCAGTATTTGAGAAGGATAATTCATGATGGGTATACTAATACCTATGTGGTGCACAAAGATGGTAAGAAGTTCAAACTGATTCCTTTACCTTGTGAGGAGAAGAAGGAACAGGTTACAATTTTCTTTGGACAGAAATTGAAGTTGAATGTGCAAGTTAAGGATGATTGCACACAGTAGCAATAGTTGCAACAGAGTAAGGTGGATGATAGTCCTAGAGAGCAGTAGGCTTGGGACTTGAGTTATGTTAAGGTAGGGGACATTGAATGTCCTATAAGGAGTTAGCAGAAGGCAGGTAAACAACAAAAGGTACAGGGAGGAATGAATCAGAGCCTCTAGTTGAGAAGAGATTAAGCATTGGAGCAACAAGGTCCTAGGCAAGGACACCACAACAAGTTTTATGTTTCTAACATTATTTACAGGAGCCATGCAGGTTGGAGAAGGAGAAAGATAACTCTAGGAGAGTTCATGTTTTCTAGTTTGAGGAACATTTCACCACGGTTGAAGAACATTTGGAACAGATCCCCTAACTCTTCGGACAAGAGTTTTCATCATGTCGGGGAGTATGGTGCAGGAGAATTATAGACTTCAGGGTTTTGATTAGATTTACAAGTAGTTGTTTGGTTAAATAAGGTCTATAAGACCATCTTCAATGTTGTCTAAGGCTCGAATGCCATTCTTGTAATGGACTATGTCCAAATAGATAGATTCTACTATTGTCTTGTTGCAAGTCCTAGTTAGGATAGTCATATTGCATAGGCAATCTTAGGGAGTCATTAAATTTTAAATAGGTTAGTCATTTAAGTTTAATGTGGTAAGCCTTTAGAAGCATGTCAAGGATAGAAAGGTGTGTAGATAGATTAGAAAGCAAGTGTTTAGAAAAACATTCTAAACCAAAAACATTCATTGTTGTCCTAAAGAAAAGGCAGTTTCTAAAAATAGAAAACAGTTTCATTTTCTGCAGTTTCAAAGCAAGAAAAATCATGAAGAAAGAACAAGGGTGGCACTTGGATCAATCTCCACTTCTCTCCATACATTGTTTAAGCCAAGGAAGGTGATAATGAGCAGTATTCATTCATTAGATTGGAAAAAAAGACAAGAAGAAGCTATATTTTATGCTTTTCTCTATTTTTTCTATTTTTCTTGGCTACTCACAGGCCGTACCCACGCCTGTACGGACTCATCAGACACTAATAGTACATGGGATGGAAAATAGACTGTGTTACCTTTGATTTGAGACTAGTTTGGGATCTTGATAATGATCTAGGTGGAAGATATTGCTAATTTCTCTAAAACTATTTTTTTTCTGAATTTGTTGTTTCCTTTGAAAATCATTGTTTTCTATAGTTTTCCGTACATGTACGGTATTTTCATGGCACAAGTTGGGGATGGATGGAAAGAGGTTTGAACTACCTTTGATTTAAGCTTTGTTTAGAGACTTGACACAAGATTGGGTGAAAGAAATCCTTGTTTTCCTCTGAACTGCTCTCACAGTTAGTAATTCACTATTTTCAGCGTACTTGTACAGCTGTGTAGTAGGGGATGCCTTAGATGGCTGGTTAGGGTGGAGAGTCACCTATCTTGTGCAACAGATTTGGGATTTTTACCTTCTTATTGGTCTCTACATTTCTCTTTCCTCTGAAAATAGGTTTGAAAACCTAGTTAAGGTTCTTTTGACAGTCCCATGGATTTTTGCCCATTTCATTGACATTTTTTTGTTCTTGCCCAATGGAATGGGTTGCATATTAATCAATGCATGTTCTTGAAAAGGATTGGGAGGAAGGAGGATGGTGTGGTCTGAGTTTAACCTATAAATGACCCTATAGAATTATGTGTTGAAATGGAGTAGAGGGCAGTAGTCATAAGGAAGAAACTTGGTAAGTTGGTTTAGTATGGTTTTGTCAATGAATGCATTAGATATGTATGCATGTGAGAGGTTGACAAGTTGCATGAGTTTGAGTGTGTCTCAATAGAGATCTTCACAAAGAAGACATGGTGAGTGTATACACAATGGAGCAGTGAAGTGTTATGACTGTCTTTGAAGACTTTGGTAAGGCTGCTGTCCTGTAGACCCTGTATAGTGATTTGACAAGAAATCTAGATGGAATCTTGATGAAGTTGGCATCTTGGAAGGTGATTGGAGTCCTCCTTCATTGTGTGTGTGTCAAGAGTAAGTTGGAGATGGTGTTGAAGGCTGTCTTGAGTGATCTTTGCATGTGAAGTTATGATCATGCTACTACTATCCTAGATGTTCTGCATCAATATTCCATATGTTCCTGGTTATATGTTGTGTTCATATTTAACCTTCATATAAATTATTTTTGAATCATATGTTCTAGGTGAGGTTGTCAAAGATTATGTTTAAAGGGCTATTTGTGTTTGAAAGTATTTAGATAGATTAAAGTTTAGAGGTATCATATGTTAGAATTTAAGTTCTACTTTAGTTCATCCTCTCACCTTTTTCTCAGCAAAACATTTAGATTAGGAAAAAATCATTAGGAGAACCAACTCACTCTAGAGGTCCACTCCAAGTTTGAGCAACCCATAGGCCTAAGAGTGTTCCCATGTTTCAATAGATAGCTATGTCAATAGCTTAGCATAGGGTGCATATCTGATTGATAACACAAACAAAACCATTAACTAGTATTGGGAAAAATCTTCCCTTTCTGATTAAGAAAGGGTGTTCTACAAGGTGATTTATTATTGATAAGATATGATTCATAAGAATATACCCTATAGAATGTTGCAAAACTCTCTAAAGAATAAAAACAAACCCACTCACCATCTAAGTTACCTAATCATAGATACTGTTGTTATGGGGTGAATAGGTGATTTGGTTCTACTATTCTAAGGATGCAATTTCCTCTTTGGGTACAATAGTAGCATGTGTCTCCTTATTTATCTCTTTGCTAGCTAAATCCCTGATTGGACATCCTCTTGGAAGGATGAACCTTTGGCTAATACTCCTAGTTTCATGATTGAGATATGTTGTTACATCCTCTATCACAATTTAAACTAGATTGGAAGGAGATGTCGATCGATCATCAAGTAATGAAGAAATGACTACTTCTTTCACCTGAATAGGCTAATCACATACTAGTAGTTCACATGGCATCAAATCATCATCAATGTTAGAGAAAAAACCTTCTATGATACTAGAGAAAATGTTCTCATCAAACTTATTATCTCATACTAAATCTAGATGAGTTTTATCACTCTGTTGCTCAAAACTAGACACTAATGTTAGTATGTGTTGGGTCTTTCTCTCCAAATTGGCAGAGGGTTTGCCAATTCCAATGCACAGGTAGATTCAGCCAACAAATACAGGAGGTTGTGTGAGCTACCTCCCCTTCACTTTTGGTTCTGCCACACCAAGGGGGGTATCCCTATAGCTAAAGATTTGATCTTTGACTGGCCCAATGATAGAAGATTTAGCTTTACAATAGAAGACAAAATAATCTCATGTATGGACCAAGATTTGCATGATAAATCACAAGGTTGGCAATTTTCTTGGACATATCTAACTGGTTAGGCATGAGCGTATGCAGGGTTCCTATTCCTACTCCTACAAACTAATAGGTTGGAACATTGAAAGGATTGGTATTATATTTTGGATGCAAGATAGGGGGTTTTGGATCATAACTACTACATAGGGAGTAGACTGGTGCCTATCTTAGGGCAAAGAGTCAACTAGACATATACAAGTGAATGGTTTACGCTGGCATTCAAGTTTCAAGGGGTCAGATTGGTGCTTGCCTTACAAACACCACCCAAGACTGAGTATTTAGCTACCTCTACTTTCAAATATCTCTGCTGACATACATTCTTCTCCATACTTGACCTAAAACAATTTAATCCACTCCTTGAATGGAAGTCATAGATCAAGCATGCAATACAGTACATCTGTATTCTAGAATCTTAGTAACCCTTAGCAACCAAATTCAAAAGAAGCTATTTATACAACAAATGGAGACAAGCAACTAAACACATGCAACAATGCATTTTTCATATAGAACAACAATGAAACTAAAAATTTGTGCAAGGTGCATTCAAAGTCAACTCATAAACTCCAACAGAGATAAAACAACCAAGAAAGGCTTTGTTCTTCATTATTTTCCAAAAATTTTGCCAAAGTCTTCAACAACCTCAATGAGTAACACAGTTTGCATTTTATAACAAGATTATGTACTCAACAATTAACACAGGGTCAACTCAAAATTTTGCCAGATACATTGTACCATGAAATGGTGCCTAAAATATTCAATGCGGTAGGAGACAAAGAGGAGAGAAGCAGGTGAAATCAGGATCTACACCACCGCCTAAAGATTTTCCTCATGAATTTGGTAGTTGGCCGGTCAATCAAACCCATACCTCTCTGCAATTCACCATCAATGGCTTACCTACCCACGACCTCTTGGAAATGCAGCAGCTGTGTGCTTAGAAATTTTCCCACCTGGAATGCTACTGTGGATGCATAGGAAAATCCTTCACTAAAGTTTTAAAACATGGCCGTTGATAATCTCCCTATCACTGAGATTTACAGCCGCAAATTTCTTGAAAAGTCAACAACCAATCAAAATGTGCTACGTAGACAATTTTACCCCTTTGACTTTTCCTATCACAAACATACATTTTGCCTTTTCTACCCACCTTGCCCTTTTCTACCTTCAAATCCTTGTATATGCATTTGCATGTATATACAATCACTTTTGGGACACATGGCATCCACTGACTGGTTCTCTACTGCTAAGAATTGGCCTTTGTATCTCCATCGGTGATCCAATGTATTTCCATTTGCATCTATGGTTGTATGTATGAGATTGTATATACATACAATCACCAATATACAAGGTGGACCCCAAAGCTCTATAAGACAAAATACAATCATTATCGGGTCTAACTTGCATCTTCCCCTTGCATATATTTCCTTGTATATTGCATATACAAATGCAATATACAACCATGGATTCTAGCTAATCTATCAATCAGATTGAAAATACCCTTGAAATTTGGCTTGCATCTCATCTTTTGTATCATCGCTTTGTATATCAAACAAACAATGTGCAATGCACAAGCCGTGGACCCCAAACACCTATTCGCTACAGGAAACCTTTCCTTTCACGTCTGGGTTGCATCTCTTTTTCCTTGTATCCTTACCTTGTATATCGCAAACATACAATGCGACTTCTATACGAGATACAAAGCCTTTGTATGTGAGGTGGACCCCACCAAATGTATCTCCCCTTTTTGTATGTTGACTTTGCATCAGCCATCGGGGAGATCCTTAGCTCGGCTACTGATGTGCTTGTTTGACCAATGATCTCCTTCACTGTAGCAAATGCATGTCAGCCTCTTTGTATATATACCTTGCATGTTTCCATTGTATCTAGCCATTGTATGTCTAAACATACAACACAAATATACATGTAAACCCTCACATACATGCAGGGAATGTTCCTGAAATCTGCGACAGATTCCTCAATGCTTATACAAACCCGATATGCATTCAAGATGCATACACCTGATTTTTGCACCTTTTGAAGCTGATTGAATATTATTTTTTGAAAATTGCCTACAAATTTAAATGCTTATGCATGCACTAATAGTATGCATGTGTTATCTTGATTCTCATCTACAAATTCAAGAAGTTCATCAAACAAATTAGCTAGCTCCTGAGATTCAACCTCTATTTCTTTCACAAAAATATGTTCAACGTGATTTTGTTTGCCATGTAAGTTTGATGTAAAGGACTCAAGATCGTTCCAAAATGAATTTTAATCACATTCTTCTCAGATTTTTGATAAAAGAAGATTGTTTTTTATCTCATGGCAGCTCTCATCAAACCTTCTAGACTCCACAAAAGGTTCACCTTTGTACTCCTCTACACTTTCTTCACAATTTTCCATGAAAGAAGGTAATTCATTAAACCAAACTATGGAATGCTCCTGTTGATCTTCCTCTTTTACTTTTTCATCATGTTGTCCTAGCTGATTTTTTGAGACAAGAGTTACAACATGTTATCATTTTCAATAGAACAAAGAAGCTCATTAGTTAAAACATACAAAGATTCATCTTGAGATTCTTTCCTTGTTTAATCTTCTTCTATTCTAATTGATATTGCTCCATAGTTGTATGCATTAAATTTATATTCCTAACTTCCTTCATGGTGAGTGAGCTATCTTGAAAGACAATAGGTCCACTCTTATAAAGGCAAATAGTGATAGGACAATCGGATTCATCCGATAGGGAAACTTGGAGATTTTCTTGAGTTTAAATTAGATAAAAAGGCTTTTGAAGTGGTTGGTATTGAAGAATAACAAATTCATATTGTGCCAACATAGCTTCTTGCAATGATAAAGGATCTCTAAAACTTGGAATCTTGACCTTGGGAGGGTTAAGAGGCTCACTTTGCTTGAAACATAGAAACTTATGCTCTCAAACTTCTTCTTGAATAGGTTGATTTGGAATGAATGGAGCTATTTGGACCTCATACCTTTGTGTTTGAGCAAACAAAAAGCTTCATCTGCTCCTCTTTTACAAGAATATCCCTCTCAAATTGTATCATTTGTGTCTCCAGCAGATAGGTTTGATAAGCCAACTCCTTTTGTTGTCATTCATATTCTTGATCTCCTTCATACCCTTGATTTTCTTTAGTCTCACTCGATTACCTTTCGAAGTACAATCTTATATCCCTGAAAATCATGTCTAGAAAGTTTGGAGTTGGATCGTGCTGATAGCCATGCTAGTTTAAAAAACAGGTTTCTTGGGGCTGATTTTGAACAAATATACGCTGATATGGAACTTGAGCATGGGTGGGCAGGTGGTAATCATATTGAGCATGTTGGTTTTCTTAAAAAGTCATGAAATTTGGACTAAAACCAGTAGTATGATTGTTTTGATATCACTGATAAGAGGGTGAATTAACAACATTTTCATGATATGATGAATGATATAACATGTTCCCATGAAACATAGACATGCTTATTCATTCAAAATATGAAAACAAACAAAACTCAAAAATATTTGAAATAAATCAGCACCTAATCATACTAAAACTAGTAGAAATGTCACTCAAAGTTGCAAGATGTGTTGATTTCTTGCCTCCAAAGGCTCAGATCATTGCCACACACCCTGAATAACAGTGATATATGAGCATAGTTTTGGACTGACATAGTCCAATATGTCCCATCGGGTGTGTGAAAAAATATTGTCATTGGATTGTACTCTAATTGCTAAGTGTAAAACTTAGGAATTCTGTGCAACATGGGATCATACTCAAGCTGTGGCTGACCTTTTGTGAGAATGAACCACCAAATTATGGGTTGGTTCCCCTTTTGATGTTTTCTAGAAACTAATGGAATTTTGAGGGAAAAGGGTAAAAGTGTAACTGTTTAAAGCAAAAGCTACTTCTCTAAGGTGATGCATCAAATGATATTAGAAGGGATAGCTTAATTCACAACTATCTATTCAATAAAATCTGTTCACATAGCTCAGTAAAGGGGGTAATTTAACCACATTAATAATTTAGAAGAAGGCTTGATTATTAGTCAATGATAATCACAAAACATTATTATTAACCTTATGACTTGTAAAAAATCATCCTCCAACTCACGAGCCTCTGTCATGATTGCTAGGTTTAATACTTAGCACAAGTTTTGACCCCATGGCATTTGGCTAATAATATTTTTTATAAAATAAAGACATAAAAGCCCATACTTGAGCTAGGTGACTTAGCCAAAAGGAAAAATGAACCCTAAAATATCTTCATTTTCATTTTATTTTTCTTTGAAGGATGCTATGTCGCGCCGCCAAAGGGTTTGAGGCTACTAGGGTTTGAAAGTTTGCTTGAAGCCATTTTAGGCCTCTAGAGTTTTTTTCTCTCTGCTTTGCTGGTAAGATTCTCTTTATGTCATTTTTAGCACATTTTGTGCATGGAATCTTCAAGATGCTCTATATTTAAGGAAACTGTTGAAAATGTCTCTTTATTTCATTGCTCTTGTTCATTTCTAGCATATTACTTGTAGATACAGTGGTTTCTATCCATTGATATACTCCTTATCCCTAAAAATCTTCACAGTTAAGGTTTTATGATCTTTCCTCTTCCTCCTATCTGTGCTTGTTGCTTAAAAAATTGTAAAAAACATATGTATGGTCATATCATCCTTCTACGTTGAAAAGGAAAGGTTGGCAACAAGCCAACTAAAATGTTTCTTATTCCCCATAGAGATGTTTCCTTGACTACATAAAAAATATTTGATAGTCAATTTGAATTTTGACCTGTAATGAACATGGGTAGCATTCGACCTCCGATTGCAAGAAACCTTCTTTTAATCAATAGACGTATCATAAATTGTCTGATCCAAAATATTAGGAAATCCTTCCCATTTACTTTGATCTCTAACCTCCTAGTACCCAACAATATACTCATATGTGTCCTTTCCTTTCTCTTTTTGGAACCACCATGGTTGGCATCCTCTTTCTTGAGGTTTCCTTAACTGTCATTGTGACTATTCTAGCCTCAACCTTTCTACATTTGCCAAATCATATTCGCCATTTTCTAGATGTAATTGATATGACCTTAGCCTTGACTCCATTGATGAAAGGTTTTTGTTATGATCTAGTGTTAACTCATTAAGGCCTATTGCAAAAGGGGTTAATTTATATTTGTTATTATTACTCAAAGACTTGTTCTATTTCCATAGCAAACAAGATTCAGACATTGGGTCATATCCTTTCAGCTTTGTTGTCACATCACCAAGAACAAAATACATACTATCATCCTTCTTTCCTATTAATGTAGCTACTTTGTTCCCACTCCTATCTTGCACAAACCGTTGCACCTGCTGTGGTCTATGATCAATAATAGATTGTTTCCTTAAATTTCAAATTACAAGAGTATTCACCACTTCATTGTATGCGTATCATTCCATAGTGATCATAGTAGAGTTTCTCCAATATAATATTATAAATGGATGTTGTTACCTTGCTCCACTGAAAAGACTCTCCATCATCAAGTTTGAGTGAAAGAACTTCAACAGGATTGAGCTAGATTGAGCGGTCCCAAAGCTTTCTTTTAAAATTACTATTTCCCCAAAACTTCCAGCCTCTACCTTCACAGTGGCATGTCACGATCATGGAATGGTGACTAACCTTTTCAAAGAAAAAGTGAAGCCCTTTATCAGGATAATCAGCCTCAATTGTCTCCTCTTTTTTATTCTCATCTTGATTGTAGCACCTTTGGCCTTTGTCTATGAGGGACCTACATTCTTATGTTCTCTTCTTTGTATATCTAGTAGCTTTCACTGAATAATTACACTTAAATTATGTTTATGTATTCTTGGCTAAATATAGAATATTGTATTCATTACCTATCACCTTCTCATGCTATCTGACACTTAATACTATGATTGTTGTTCCAAAACAAGACTGTAACTGTCTCTTACAGATTTGCCTCTTTGCTTTGCCTTATTGCTATGAAAAGAAGTATCATCTTTATCATTGTGTCTTTACCAAAACATAGTCTGTTATGCATAATAAATGTATATGTTGTTCATTTATGAGCAAACAATCTTGTAAACTGAGAGATTAGATGTATTTTACTTACTTTGTGAAGTAATAGGCTCTTCCATAGATCTCTGGCAGTGAGGGGTACCTATGAAAATCCTCATTCCTAATGCTCTTTCCTTATTAAGATATATAATGAATTCAATGTGGCTAGGATAGTCTTGAAGGTATACTTCTCTGTCAAGACTGATACTTTGTCTAGCTGACTTGTTTGTTCAGGCTCTTATCTTTGTATATCTACTGCTTTCAAATAGTTTGTCACTTGTTTATGTATACCTCATATGCATATCTTTAACTAACAACATACCTTGAAGACTTCTAATACATCCTTCATCTACTCCTGTTTAGGACTGTACTTTTGACTCTTGCACAATTTTTTACTTCTAACAGTATAAGGGATTCAAAAACAAGATAGTGCTTACCTTTTATGCTATGAATGGTTGTTACATCTTGTTGTCCTTGGGCTGCATTTGGTATTTTGCTTCTTTCATAATGGCTACTTCATTATGACTATATTCTTTTCACATTGGCACTATACATGTATTGCAGTTGGTGTCCTATGCCTACAAGTTTAGAGGCTCTGGCACATGCTTTGGTGTTTCAAATATTGAGTGGTCCCAAAGCTTTCTTTTAAAATTACTATTTCCCCAAAACTTCCAGCCTCTACCTTCACAGTGGCATGCCACGATCATGGAATGGTGACTAAACTTTTCAAAGAAAAAGTGAAGCCCTTTATCAGGTTAATCAGCCTCAATTGTCTCCTCTTTTTTATTCTCATCTTGATTGTAGCGCCTTTACCCTTTGTCTATGAGGGACATACATTCTTATGTTCTCTTCTTTGTATATCTGGTAGCGTTCACTGAATAATTACACTTCAATTATGTTTATCTATTCTTGGCTAAATATAGAATATTGTATTCGTTACCTATCATCTTCTCATGCTATTTGACACTTAATACTATGATTGTTGTTCCCAAAGAAGACCGCAACTATCTCTTACAGATTTGCCTATTTGCTTTATCTTGTTGCTATGAAAAGTAGTATCATCTTTATCATTGTGTATTTACAAGAACATAGTCTCTCATGCATAATAAATGTATATGTTGTTTGTTTATGAGAGAACAATCATGTAAACTAAGAGATCAGATGTATTTTACTTACCTTGACAGGTAATAGGCTCTTCCATAGATCTCTGGTAGTGAGGGGTAACTATGACAATCCTCATTCCTAATGTTCTTTCCTTATTAAGATATATAATGAATTCAATGTGGATAGGATAGTCTTGAGGGTATACTTCTCTATCAAGACTGATAGTTTGTCCAGCTGAATTTTTTGTTCAGGGTCTCATCTTTGTATATCTACAACTTTCAAATAGTCTGTCACTTGTTTATGTATATGTGATATGCATATCTATAACTGACAACATACCTTGAAGACTTCTAATACATCCTTCATCTACTCCTCTTTCGGACTATACTTTTGACTCTTGCACAATTTTTTACTTCTAACAGTATAAGGGCTTAAAAAAAGACAGTGCTTACCTTTTATCCTATGAAGGATTGGTACATCTTGTTGTCCTTGGGCTGCATTTGATATTGTTCTTCTTTCATAATGGCTACTTCATTATGACTATATTCTTTTCACACTGGCACTATACATGTATTGCAATTGGTGTCCTATGCCTACAGGTTTAGAGGCTCTGGCACATGCTTTGGTGTTTCAACTATGAACTAGTTCATCATCTCAGGATCTACCCTCCTATATATCTATACTATCCCTTTGTCCACTTTTAACCTTTATCAACACATGACTGTCCATAATATGGATGTGATTGTTAATTGTTATGTCTAAAAAAGGAATGTGTTATGCTAAGGACTGCCCTTCATGTTAGTAAGAAAATATGTTTTAAGCTCAAAGTCTTTACATTGTCATCCCTATTTCAATGCCTATATAGAGCTTCTATGCTTGTAGGGTCCTCCTTGATGATTGTCCCCTCATGTCTTCATCATGAAAACTCTATCAAACTTCTTCCATCCTTCTTGTATTGGCACCATCCTTGATAGCTTTTTATTGTCATTTATAGCTCTTGGCATATAACCTAGCTACTTCTATAGATTGTCTTTGATTTCCTGTTTCAGCGTTGTATGACTAAAAAGGTTGTTGAACACTATGAAACAACTAATTAGCTAAGAATAGAACAACATGCTGAGTTCAACCCTTGTGGGAGCCACATTTCCTCCATATGCTCTAATTTTGTATCTTATCACACTTTACCTGAACCTATACATTCAACATGTTAGAATATAAAACATACCTTGATTTATAGGACATGATACTTCTATTTCTGGATTTATCTTCTGATCTAGTATCTGTATCTCTCGAATATATATTTGTAATAAATGAACATCTCAATTTGATGCTTCATAAAAGTAGACTATATATTTGTTTCTATTGTATGTGAAAAGAATTGGAACCCCAAGCTCTAACACTATCTCCTACAGGTATTTCTGGAGCTTACTGGATGGAGGGCACTGAAGATGCACTTGATCAACCTTGGGATTCATCATTCACAGGCAATGATGGGTCCCTATTCTCTTCATATGCTCTTTTCTTTCTTCAAATGTATAATTTAGTTTTATGTTGAATCTTTCCTGAGTCATTCCCATGACTTGTGTGGGACACCTTAAACATTTCTTTTGAATATAATTAGCTATTTCATATTATGTAATGACTTATGTGTTATTTTCTTTATGAATCAATTATATAACAAGGAACAACTAAACTTTATTTGAAACATATGTTTATATCACGAAGAATTGATAGTTTATTAATACCTCTTTTCTAAATTGCACTATCTTGCACTGAATCAACAGAAATAACATACTTGAAACATAAACTATAGAGATTAGTTTAGCTTCAAAACTTGATATCCTTTGAGTGTCTACTTTCTTAATGAATCCTATTTTTTTCATTTATCTGGATTGTGCAACATCTCAACTCGAATTGTTACATGACCCCAATAAATCAATATTGAAAATCCTTCACCAAGAGAGCTGATGTTGATTAGATTGCTCATGTATAAAAAAAAATTCTTTACCCCTTTTAACAACTACTTGTTAAAGCCTTACTAAATTGAGCTGCAAGCAAAATTTAGTAACAATTATATACATTTTACTTCTTTTTATTCCGAAGATAAATTTATGTTTTTTTATTCTTAGAAATTTGGGTAAGGCACCTAGGAGCTACAAAAAAGAGTATTTCTACTTAGATACTAGTAGTTAGGAGCTCACTAGATTCATTCTAATTTTTTAAACCATCCTAATTTATTATGCATACTACAACATACTGAAAAGATGTAATAAGAGAAATTGACTTTCAATGCTAGCAAAGAAATCAACACAACGTATATCTAAATTCTTCCTATTATATTGTCACAACCTAGTAAGTCCATATGGGATATACACATTGTTGCCACCAAAAAACCTTTCAACATATATGATGTAAACATAACATGACCAAAATGCAAAACTAATGGTTAGGGGCAAATTATCACAACCCTTTCTTATATACTTTCACATGACACTAAGATTAACGAGCATTAGTTTTTGAGATTTAATCTATTAATATATACTTTAGTTTTGCGATAGTATAAGAGGGGTCAAGGAAAATTATACAGCTCCAAAGTATCCCTATCACAATTTTTACATTTCCTACAATTCATATATTTTGGCTGAGGATGAATTTCCACTAGATCTTCCTCTAGCACATCCTCATAGTAGTGGGAATCTATGGTAGAGTCACCAAGGGACAATTCCACTTTCATGGCCTAACCAATTTCCTCTATCCCTTTATACATTCTATTATGCTTTTCCTTAATAGAATGTAAGTGCTCTAAATAAAAATAAAAAATGTTTATGGGGATTGCATACAAATTTTATTGTGCAAACCATGAGGATTATGTGACTAGAATGACCATCCACACTGTATATCAAATGTTCGTAGATGGGAAGAACTTCAAGTTGTGTGAAGTGCTGAGGGAGCAACTGCTCCAAAGAATCTACAAAAAATAAAGATCTCACATTATAGTTCTTTAGGAATAGAACACTCATTATATGCCTTGATTTTTACTTCATGAATTCTTTACCCAATTATGATGGAAAGATATGGAAAACAACCATTTCAACTGCCAAGAAAATTACACATGGAAAATTTTTCAAAGATAAACCATCATTCACTGCCACATACTAGGGTTTCTTCAAGGCATTCTAAACTAAAATGAAATATAGGTAAAGGATCCCTTATGAATAAGTTAGGAAATACATAAATCATATAAAATTCATGGTAGATAAGGATTATACATAAATGGAGGTGGTAGAGCCTAAGACATCCTAGATGCCTAAACTACCCTATAAAGTTACAAAGGAAGAGATACAAACATATGTCAAAAATCTACAGACCAAACCAAATGATCCAAATGCAGAGAGATTTGTGACATATAAGGAGTTTATAGATAAACAACAAAAAAAGGAGGTGGAAGAGAAAGTAAAGAAAAATAAGAAGTTGCATGAAAAGTGGGGAATTTCACAACAATTGAATTCATCAGCCTTGCAAACCACCACATCACTATCATATCCTCACACAACATTACCACATGCTAGCACAAACAAGACTCCGCAACCTAGGAGGTTAGGGAGAAGACAATTTGCAAGAACAAGCACACAAACAGCAACAGAACTAGTCATCGACACAAATTGTGTCCACTCCACAACAAAGTAGGAAAGAATCAAAGACAAAAGAAGCATAAGAAATTTTCCTACAATTGAGTGTAGAGATGAAAGCTATTCAAAGAATGAAGTAAGCTGTAAAGAGAAGCATGATACATGTATCTACATAAAAGGGAATTGGAGAAGGAACTCAAGAGGAATTAATAAAACTACCACACAAGAAGAAAGCCAAAGTTACAATGCTGGATGTAGAAGAAGAAGAACAAATAGAGCAACAATAAGAAGAAGAGCCAATAATGAAGTTGGAGGCAATAGTTAATGCCATCCAACACTGTGGTTGAGTCTAAAAGCTATAATAGACATGTACAATCAAGTTTATTTGGAGAATAATAAAATAATAGAAAGGGTAGTCATATGTTACATGTGGAGGAGTGACAATTCACTTTAGGAAATCAAGAGTCTTACCCTCAAGAGATAATAGATGCAATGGGGAAAAGAAGGGAGAAAGACCTAGGAATAGAAGAAAAAATAAGGCAAAACCCATAGATGAGATAGACCCATCTATCTCCAAAGAATAGAAATAGATTGGCACAAATGCAAGACACAAAATTGTGTACAAAATAGATGGTGGATACCCTGATGGCCATCATAGAAGAAGAGAAAAAGAAATTACAGGAGGAAATAGAGGAGATAATAAAGAAAGTATATGATGCATTACAGGAGGAGAAAAATGAACAAGAAAAAGAAATTAACTCTTTGTAACATGATGAACAACAAGAGGAAGAGGAGAAATAAGAACATCAGATAGACAATCATCCAGGACATCACCAATTGCCTCCACCATTTAATCTCTTAAATATTTCCCAGCTCAACAAAAATAGATACAACCACTAGTATCACCATAGCTATTACAACTCCCACTACTAGGATCTCAAGTAAATGTATCAGGGACACTACCTATTCAGAAGTTGGAATTGAGAGATATATTCCATGCTATAGAAAGATAGGAAATTTTACAATATGTGGACAATACATTACAACTAGATAGGAGGCTATAAAAACAATACAAAATTAGTTGCCAAATTCAAGAAGGGACACAACATTACCACTACCACAATAACTCAAGAAATTGGTAAGTAGTCTACAAGTAGAAATGCAACAATATCAAGACACAAAAATAAGGCAACATGTCAAAGACAAGATGACAAAAAAAGAATGACAGATGCCACTAAGAAATGTATGACAACACATACCCAACTAGAGAACCAAATAAATAACTTGTAATAGGCAATAGGGGAAGTTAATGTCCTCTACTAATTTTCTCTATAGTGTCCTACTACAAGAAAGAACATCAAGGTCTAGATAGATCACCTACAGGCACAAGTGATATAAATTGCAGTGACATATGATCCACTAAAGGATATGAATGGGGCAGTATGGGCATAGGTGGAGAATACTTGTACACAACTGGAACAACTTCAAGATCAGTAGGAACAAATCAAAGCATAGATCAAGAAGCTGAGTGAAGTAGTTAGTCTGAGGTTTACACACTTAATAGGGTTGTTAGTAGAGGCCAAGCAAATGACATAGAAAATTTAGATCTCTTCTAGTTTGGTTGACGAAGAAATAATACACATACAAATATAGGGCTACATACAATTATTGCAATAGGCTAAAAAGCAATGGGACACAACTCTACAATAACTCAAGGTGATCTAAAAAATATCCTACCTAGCAACTGATGTCGCATGTCTTGAGGACAAGACAAATTTTCAAAAAGTGAAGATGATGTTGGCAAGGTATAGGGAAATCAGTAGAACCTACCGCAACTCACAATAGATGGAATGTAATCTCCTTTTCACCCAAGTACCATTTAGTTACAAAAAAGTTATTTTTAGATTAACAACTATAAAGTCCTCATATAATATTTAATGCACTTTAAGGTAGATTATTTGAAATAGAAATAAATTAATCTATTTTCCATATATTGAATAAATGTTAAAACATAGAAAATGACATTGTACAGTCAAATATTTCATCAATAAACTTTAATAACATCAATTTGCAACAATAATTTAATCAATGCAACATTTGTAACATTTTCTATAATAAATATATATTGCCAATCTGTGAAGCACTAAGATACTATTATACAACACTTGAAGATAGGCCCTCTCTATTTTTGACAAAGAAGCACCCCTAGAGGAACCGGTTCTTACACAAAAGCAACCATGCCTCACGATATAAAACAAACACAACCCTAGCTAGGGCACTCTCGGGTGTATGTTGTACCTCGAGTTGGACACACTCTATGTACCTCTTCTATAAATGCTTAGTGCCCAACCAAAGACCCTAATACTCACTCTTTTGTGCCCTCTGATTCCTGTATTCTTTTGCTTTATACTTTCCTCTATACTTTCCTATGTACTTTCCTCTATGAAATCTATAATCCTTCTCCTTCATGATATCTTACCTTTCTTTCCTTATCTTCCTTGAGTGTTCTCCATGCCCATTTTAAATCTCGAACAAATACCTTATATAACGTTATAAGGGTGATTTCTAAATCATCACACCTTTTCACAAAGGTTGTCATTAATAATGGTTTAATAAACATAATAACTCCTCCCTTTTAAAAGGGGTTTTTCATAATTATTCCTTATTTATCTTGCTTTTAACCAAAGGATCATAATGTCCTTTATTTTGCATCTCCCTTTTAATTATAACGGGTAAATAAACTTTATCCTCTTATAATTTTAGAGTATTATTCATAAAAATCTTTCTTTTCCATTTTTTAGAAAAAATCACATAACATTTCTCCCCCTGTAAATCAGTTGTTGTCCTCAATAGCACAAGTTGAATCTACAACATTTTCTAGCAAAAATAATTAGTCAAGTAACATTATCAATATCACAATGAATCTACTTAATTTATAATCATATTTCTCAAATTTTAGATCTTCCATATAACTATTCTGCTTTAATTGAAAGCACAATTAAATCCCATAGAAATACTTTGTTAATCAATAACATGATTAGAACTATATTTGTACATTTTCACATGAAAGAGATCATGAATTTATACTTGGGAAGATAATACAAGTGTATATAATAAATCTCCTATCAAATAATCTTTTAAATTTGATCATTAATGTGTAACCTTATCTTTATTATAAATATTTTAATCTTTTAGGTATGACTTCAACATAAAATATACAAAAGTATTACCATGTAATCATATATCACTTAGTGAATGACATGCATATCCCATACTATATAGTCATTCATCATTAAGTACAATATACTAAAAATACATTCCAAGATGATATTCATGCATTCAGACTACATGAATATCCCCTTTTCATATACCAAATACAATGGAATGGAAACAAGTACACAATTACTCTCAAATAGAGTTCATATTATTTCAAATAGTTATTGAATACAATGTTTTGGGACAAGTTTTGAATCCAACAAGGTTGCAATGTCATCTAGTCAAATCATCTTTCAATGTATATCTCTTTGTCATAGACTTATAGGTAATTAATGATATAACATTGTAAGGATATCAATTCTATACAATACTTATAGAACACATGTACAAGGTTATTTGGTTGGTTAAATCCAATAACAAAGTACAATAAAACAAAATACGGTAAAAAAGAAATCCTACAATTCATCCTAAGAAACAAAAGAATAGTAGCAAATAGTTACCACCTACAAAAAACACTTCATAGAGAAATATTAGCTCTAATCCTTATAAGGAACTAGGTTAACTAAATTTTATTTTAATGCAGGGATGAAGTTTTTGTTTAATTAATTTTAAGTTGATCATTTGGCTAGAACAAAGAGGGTACCCTCACATTGATGACCATAAGTATTGTTGGGGATTTCCTTCAAAAGGAAATAACTAGAGGTACATAGGGAGAGGAAATATTATGAATCATTCCTATAAAGTAGGATTCTTTGGAATCTATTAATATTTGGTCTTGTTAGATTGTGTATGTAATGGAGAAGAATTAGTACAACTATACAATTTTTTATTTTTATTTATTGAAGTAGTATTGAGGTTATCTCCCCCCCCTTAAAATTTTACATGTCGCCATTTTTGAACCTAACGAAAACTAATCAATTTCACATCTTATAGCAATATTATTTGTACCAACTAGCTCACTCCAACAATAGTGTCATAGTGTACCAATATTAAAGGCAAAAATCATCCTAAGACCTATGGGTTGTGGGCCCACCATCTACCAATCCACAGACTAACTCAACTAACTACAGAGTGAC
The DNA here is from genome assembly GCA_027924645.1 of Cunninghamia lanceolata. NCBI lineage: Eukaryota > Viridiplantae > Streptophyta > Pinopsida > Cupressales > Cupressaceae > Cunninghamia > Cunninghamia lanceolata. Next base: position 24,302,667 of record BSBN01000078.1, read on the forward strand.
ATCTCAAAAAATTCACACTACTAGTCACCTCATTGCTAACTATAGAATGCCTATGTAAATGATAAATAGTAGATAAATGGATACATGCAATGATCACCCAACCTAGTGAAAATTAGCTTCATTTTTTTAATATATAATTACTACTAAAACATGAAACATATGTTAACGAATATGAATCTTCCTCCACACATGTATCACTTTGTCATTTATTGGGAAGTCTCTTGAATGTCCTTATTTGGTTGAGATAATGTTGAAAAGCTCTTATAAATCTTGCACCTCCCCCTTGGTGTTAGACCTATATCTATAAACACTTTTATGCCAACTCTTGATGCTTTTTAATTTATCTACACTTGTGACATTAATTGTTATTAATAGTTGCTACCATGTTTGCCTCTTTAATATCTCCATCTTAATTTAGCATTGGAATTTTAGTAGTATGGATATCCTAATACCAATGTTATCATGTTTTCTTGTAATCTTAAAGGATTATATGTGATTTTGATGTAGAAACTAATCCTTCACCTGGTGCTATTAACTATAAACCATAACTAGCACATATTCTAGCTCACAATTAGCATTTTTCCAATTTGGAATTCAAACCATACCCTATATCCATTATTGTGGTCTTTATTTTAACTTTTCTTAGGTGAGTGGCCCTTTTATTCTTTTGATTTCTATATTTAGAACAAACTGCCACTTCCTTGCTAAATTAGCTTTTCCAATTATTGGTTCCACGTGTCATTTTATGAGGACCTAGATTCTTATCCTTAATTCCTTCTTCCATAAAAATGTGTAAATAAGACTAGATGAGTGAAAAAAGGATGTGTAGGATGTGTCTATTTTTTTGGACAATCACTAATTGTTGAAGAATGAAAAAGAACACAACAAAGCATGTAAAATAAATATGGTTCAACATACCAAACCACTAATGTGTAACCACAAACTGTGACCTTATTGAGAACAACCAATTGTCTATAGGCCTAATCATGTATCCAAAAGAAGATAAGACCATGATATAAGCATTAAGACACACCCATATTATATTAACAACTTTATGACATCCATTCTCTTTTATTATGCTTAAATATAAAGTTTATAATTTTAAGGGTGGGAGAATAGAAACCCTTGTGACTAACCCATGTTAGGATTAACTAATTATCCTATTTTGAAAAATCTAAATATCCTATTTTGAACTAGTTTTCAAAAGTCATCACATTCATTCCTAACTTCAAACTTGATATAATTGGTTTTCATAATCTTCTTACATCTGCCACTTCACATGAGAAAGAAACTATAACTTAAGAGAGATAATGTAATAAAGGTAGATTGAATAAGTATATCATGTTCAAGCTCCATTCAACATTGACATAAAACATTCAACAACACAAATTGAATAATTTTCTAAACTTCACGCTATAACAATCAAGTTTTATAGAGTTGTTGGCTTCACTTCCTAAAGTTGTTCATTTCATTTGGGTTGGACTCAAATAGCATTGTAAAGACAAATTTGGTTCAAAATACTACAAACTTGATAAGTATGTATCAATCCTTTCCTGGAGCATTTATTAAAATATCTACATTAATAATAAAAAGGTTTGAATACAAGGATAGTTTATAAAGGATGATGGAAATGATGGGTATGAATGGTTCTAGATAAGAATATATGGATCCAACTAGGATTTCTCAAATTAAGTCATTGATCAATAGCTTGCTATCTTTAATGCTTCTCGTGATGCCACTATTGATGTGAGAGATATCTTGAATTACTGCCACCTTAAATCACTACCTCTACAACAACAATGCCATTAATATTCTCCTTAGAAGTTTTCGTTGTTTCATACTTAGATTATGGTTGGTGTCATCTACACACAATGAAGGTTTTCTTTCCATTCAAACTCAAAGACTGAGAGTACAAAGTTTTTTTTTAAAAGGTGATAAACACTAGACTATATTAATAATTCAAAAACATTGTTATATAAGTTCATAATTAACCAAGAATATTATGTTTGGTAGATAAGAAGATATAGAATATTAACATACATAGCTAGATGGGTATGTATAGCTAAAAACCAAAAAAACTAAAAAAGATGGTAAACGAATCACTGCCTAACCACCACTCATATCCACCGAGCCTGCCACCCTGCTAGCCTTGACCCCAATCTCATCATCCTCATTCTGATCTGGCTCCACCTTGGTATTAGAATCTGGCTCCATATCATCTAGGTTCCTTGGAATATGATGGGCCATATCCATAGCATGAAGATGCAAGAACCATATGGCCACAAACAGTTCTTTACACCTTACCCTCATCTACTTTGGTACCGAGAAGGCATGACCTTTAGTAGCCCTCTCTAGCTCGTTAATGCACCAACATCCCAATCCTCTCTGCATTGTCCTGTAGAGGAATTCCATGGCCCTAGAAAAATGGATTTGGTTGATAGGGAAGAGGCCACCAACCCATGCATCTCATACCATAATATCATAGTTTTGAAGGGCATTATTCTAGTGGTCCATGCTGAAGAGCTTCTTATTCGCCATTCCCATGGCTATGGGTAACATATGGGTAACATGTACTTGGCATCAAGGGTAATTTCCAATGGATTGGATAAGAAAATTGAAACCACATTTGACTAGCTCATCTCCCTTTCAAGTTGACCATCTAACCACCTTTGGTTGCAAATGTGTCTTATCGCAAACTGAGTGAGTAGATAATCAACCTCAAAGATTTGACTTAAATCAAGAATTATCACAAAACCCTTGACAAATGGTTCCCAATTGTAGGGCTGGAACGAAAACCTAAAAATTGCTACTTCTCCCTCCATTAGATCTGCACATTTGCACAAAAGAGCCAAACAAGATAGACACTTGAGAGGAAGGCAAAGAGAGATCCTAGAGAGAGGAGGCTGCAAAAATGGTGTGAGTGTGAAATTACATAATTCCCTCTTTAAAAATTTAGAGGGGGGACTAAGCAAAAAATTCACACAGATGTGAAATAACCTCCACCTCATCTCTACTATCTTTGGAGATCTGAACACCACCCTTCGCAATAAAGAAGAGCTATCAATTTCAAATATATGAAGAGAGGGGGAATTCAGAGATGGTATAAACCAGATGGGATAGGAATTAAAAGGGAGCCAAAGCTAGTCACTTCTAAAGTAAATGCAACAATCAATCTAATGGGAAGGAAACTCTCCCTGGGAAATGGGAGGGCTAGTAGGAGTAGATATACCACTAAGCAGTATGTGTAGGCAACATGAGAATATAGATTTGCACCCTCTGTGTAGGTTGTGGCTGGTCTAGGAGTGGGAGCCTCCTGGGATTACCTCTTGTCAGAAAAACTTTGCAGCTCCATCATGATGCAATCCCCCATTGATCATTCCTAGACCTGCATATCATGCGAAAAGTCCAACATAAAACCCCATAACAAACAAAAGCTTATACTTGCTAACAAAGTGAAGGGATATTTGATTGTTCCTTGTAGGTGTTGACTCTGATTATATATATTTTTCACTATGCATTGTTTGTGTTCATCCTTATCATTCATTACAAACATGAACAAAGAAGTTTTTCAATGTTTTAGAGTAGAGCTATGAGTAGTGGTAAAGAGTGAACTAGAACATTTGACTCAATCGATACTAATGGAGGATAATGAAAGAAGAATAGAGAAATATATTGATATCATAGCCTGAATCTTTTCAAAGATATTTAATCCTAAATACTCCTTTGACTTCCACAGCCTAATACCTCAAGAGCAGACCTTGACATTCACATTATTTTAGTGTTTCTCAAGAGGCATTACAAGGGTGAGGTATGTGCCTACTAGTTCGAGGCACGCTTGTCATAGAGAAGAAGAACATGGTTTGAAGAGCTGGTATTGATGTGGAAATTCAAGTTCAAAATGGAGCACATTGTTGGAAGTTATTAATCTTCTGTCAGACCATTTATTGCACCCTGCCCCCGCGTCAGTTTTGGGGATCTCCTCAAATCTGCTCCAGCCATTTGCACCTGACAACATTAATTTTAGTAGGTAGGTTTGAATTTGAGAGAAGAGTTTGAGTGCCACTTTTGGCTTGCATCGAATGAGACAAATAGGAAGGAAAAAGTAGTTGACTAGATGAGTAAGAGTGATAACCCGCAGTATTAGTAGAAGAACAAAGAGTTAGCAAGAAAAAGATAGAAAAAGAAAAGCTAGTAGTAGCAGTAGAAATGTTCCAATAGAGAACAAGAGAATAGCAGAAAGAAGACAACAGAAGGAGAATATTGCAGTAGTGAGAAGTGGATGTTCAATAGCTCCAGTGATTGGGGCATATCAGGAAAATAGAGCAGCAGCTCTGCCATTGAATGTGTATGAAGTTTTGAATGTAATTTTGAAAGAGTAAAATATAATATATATTGTTGTTTGTTTGCATATTGTCTCTATCTCTCTTTTGTATTTGTTCTTGCTATCCATACATTGTTGTAGCATTACTTTTCTCGATAGCCTTGAAACCTCCCTTGCCTGCTAACAAGTGGTATTAGAGCCCTATTTTTCTATGCAATTAGAAACTTTTTGTGGGTGTTTTATATAAGCCCTAGTTTGTCTAGGCATTATCAGCCTTCTTAGATTAGAGAAGCATGGTAGGTGGTGATAGCAAAGGATGGCAGTAGCCACCTACATTTGATGGGCAAAACTATGACATATGGGCTAAGAAGATGAAGACAATATTGGTTGCTAATGACCTATGGGAGTGGGTCATCAATGGGTTCACAAACACCAAAGACCCAGCAACTTATGTAACCCTATCTAATGCTAAAAGAAACCAATTGAAGGAAATAAGAATGAAGGATGCAAAAGCCCTCAGTCTAATTGAGGTAGCCTTGACAGTGGTTATTTTCCCCCACATTGTAGCAGTAAACTACTTAAAATAGGCATGGGAAATATTGCAGAATGACAAGGTGAGATTAGTGAAACTCTAGCTATTAGGAGAGATTTTGAGACCTTGTAGATGAAGGAGAGTGAGTCTATTTCATTCTTTCACACTAAGGTTTCTACCATGATAATTCAACTAAGGATAAATGGAGAAACCATGGATGAACAAAGGATTGTTGAGAAAATCATTAGGAGTCGACCTTCTAGATTTGACCGTATTGTCATAACCATTGAAGAGACTAAGGACCTATCTAAGATGATAGTGGATGAGTTGATGGGTTCACTACAAAGCCATGAGCAGTGGCTGAATAGATCTACTCCTTCCCTTGAGCAAGCCTTCAAGACTCAAACCAATGCAAGAGGTAGGGGAAGAGGAAGAAATACCAAAGGTAGAGGTCAAAGAGGCACAGGAAGAAGCAACTCCGAAAGAGTATTTTCAAACAACCAAGAAGAGGTAAGCAACTCATAGCCAAGCTATCAAGAAAAGAAGAAGAACAGTTTTAATCAGAGGTATGACAAAAGCAATGTTTAATATTATTACTATCATAAGTTTGGTCATTATGCTAGTGAGTGTAGAAAGAAACAATATGATCATGGATGCCAAAATGCTAATGTAGCAAATGAGAACAAGGCTGAAAATGAAAAATAGTCAAATGTTTTTATTGTTTGCAACCTTGCTGAGAGGAGTAGTGATGAAGTATGGTACTTAGACAATGGTTTCATCAACCACATGAGTGGAAATAAAAACTTCTTTGCCTCCGTAGATAGCAAAATCAAGACTGAAATAAAAATGGGAAACAATGAGCAAGTTCCCGTCATGGGAAAAGGTACAGTCAACATTCAGTCTAAGAATGGTGAAAGGAGGGTGATCCAAGATGTTTATTATGCCCCTGGCATAAAACATAACCTATTGAGCATTGGACAGATGGTCCAAAATGGTTATAAAATCCTGATGGAAAATGAAGAGTGCATAATATTTGACAAAGGAGGCAGTAAGAAAGTGATTGCAGCAATACAGATGACAAGAAACATAATGTTTCCTCTTAGAATACACATAGAGTCTCTGGTGCCATCTCTGACGCTCTCTCTAATGCAATTCCTAGCACTATCTCTGGCACTCAAAGTAGTGGACTGCAATCTACCTTTAGGGCAATCATCAAAAACCCATCCAAATTGTGGCATTTGAGGTATGGGCACTTATGTTTTTCTGGTTTGAGTTTATTGTCCAAGAAAGGCATGGTTAGAGGGCTACCAAACATTGTAGAGCCCAATGGAAAATGTGAAGCCTACATTCTAGGAAAGTAGCATAGACAACCCTTTCAATCAGGGTATTCTAGGAGAGCAAAAGCATCATTGGAGTTGGTGCACTTAGATTTGTGTGGTCCCATGAAAACCCACACCTTGGCTGGAAATACTTATTTTATGACATTCATAGATGATTACAGCAGAAAATTTTGGGTTTAGTTTTTGAAGAACAAATCAGAAGCCTTCGAGAAATTCAAGTGCTTTAAGGCATCAGCTAAAAAGAAAAGTGGCCACTATATCAAAGCTCTAAGAATAGATAGAGGGGGAGAGTATATCTCTAAGGAATTTCTGAATTTCTACAAGAATGAAGGCATAGAAAAACAATTTACAACTAGGTATTCTCCACAACAAAATGGAGTGGCTGAAAGGAAAAACAAACCCATTCAAGGGATGGTAGCAAGCATGCTAAAAGAAAAGGACTATCGCATGATTTTTGGAGTGAATTTGTAGCAACAACAGTTTACCCATTGAATAGGTGTCCTACATAGGCTATTTGTGATAGGATTCCACAAGAGGTGTGGACAAACAACAAATAGAGTGTTAAACACCTAAGAATTTTTGCGTGTGTGGCATATGAATTTGTGCCTAAAGAGAAGAGGCAAAAATTTGATGACAACCATGAAAAATGTATCTTCATAGGCTATAGTGAAGAGTCAAAAGCCTACAGACTGTATAATCCCATCACCAAAAAGGTCGTAATCAACAGGGATGTTGAGTTCATCAAGAATGAAGCATGGGATAGAACAGTGGATAGTACCACAGGTATTTCAGTCACAATACCCCTTGAAGAAGAAGAAGCTCTAGAGGACAGTAACTCTGGAGGAACTATGGAGAGTAGCAGCATGGGTAGAAACTATCATAGAGCATTAGAGAATAGTAGTTCTGGAGGTGTTCAATAGAGAAGCTGCTAAGGTGGACAATAGCATAGTAGCTCTGAAGATCAATAGCTCCAGAGGTCTATAACTCCAGAGATCTAAAGCTCTAGAGTTTAGTAGAGCAGTAGCTTCAGAGGTCAACAGTATAGTAGCTCTGAAGGTCAGAACAACAACAGCTCCGGAGGTAATTCAAACCCTACACTCACATCATTGATACCACTGAGGACAAGGAGTGTGAAAGAGATTTATGATAGCACAAGGTATACTAATATGGATGATAATTTGGATTTTGCATTATTTTCTTGTAGTGATCCAATGCACTTTGAAGAAGCTGTGAAAGAAGAGAAGTGGTGTAAGGCCATGGATGAAGAGCTGGATGCCATAGAGAGGAATGACACATGGCAACTAACTCACTTACCCAAGGGTATACAAGTGATTGGTGTTAAGTGGGTCTATAAGACCAAGTCTACTATTGAAGGTGTAACATCAGAAAATGTCCCCTTGGGGCTTTTCCCTCATAAGGTTTAGCTCTTGGGTCTTTAGAGTGCATTTAGGACATTTTAGTTCATATTTTAGCATTCCAATGAAATGAGACCTAAGTTCCATGGCAAATAGGACCTAGGTAGACCCCTTGAGTTGTACCCTACCTAAAAAAGGGGGGAGGACTTAGGCGCTTGCGCCCTAGTCCTGCCCTATTTTAGGGCAGTCCCAATTTCTAGGTGTCAACTTATGACTGTTAGAAGGTTGTTTTGCTGACACGGTAAAGTTTGATTTTTAAAATCTTGGCAGGAGTGCTTCTAGATGCATATATAAACATATGTAGGCATTCATTTGTAAACTAGATTGTTATTGTGAGCTCTAGGCATTGTGTTGCAAGAGTAGACTTGTGTGTTTTGTGTGTTAATATTTACATATTTGAGCATCAATTCCTTCATGGCATGAAGAGCATCTTCCTCAATGAAAGCTTCACTACAAGGTGACATATCATTTTGTTTTTATCATTGATTCCTTTGGTTTTTGGCCTCTGCCTCACAAGGGCATGCCCTCTTTATCTGACAATGGTATTCGGAGACTTAAGTGTCCTCGAGGGTTTGACTGAGGCAAACCTCTAAATACCACAACCCCCAAACCAAGTCTTGTGATTGTAGGTTGCAGGTATCATATTCAGGAAAAGTGGAGTTGTAGGAAGACTAGGAAGACATCAGGGATTTGAGATCTGAAGAAAATTCAAACAAAGGAGCACTTCCAGGACTAGGGCGCTCACTCCAGTGTCCTCCGTAGACATATTATGGAAAAAGAAGTTACAGGGTTGATCAGTGTTTGAAGGAGATCCAGATTCCCTGAAAAAGTCAGTACCTTGGACTTGGGTGCCCACTCCAATGTGCATGACTATTCCACTTTGAAACCTTGAAAATAGGTATTTCGTAATTTAGCATTTTACTCCTGTCTGCAAGAGTAATTCATTTATTTGTTGTCGTATTTATATAATTAGGATTTTAATGGTCAATTGAGCATAGGAGAAGAAAAAATTGATAATTAATTCCCTAATCCAAGTTTGCCTACATCTAAAAGTGACTCTAGGGTATGATAGATCTTGCCATTTGACCCTAGATCCTTCAATGTAGAGTGAAGAGGTGGATTTAAACACCTAAACAACAAAAGATTAACGAATCCAATTTTCCACTAAACATTTTGGTGAACCCGTGTCTTTAAACTTAAATTGAAACTTTTTGAGTGTTTGTTTATAGATTTGGTGTGATTTTGTTCATTCATATAGGCATTTACTTTATTGCATTGGGAAAATTTTTTTTAAAAAAAAAGTTGAAAAATTGGAAAAATACAAAAAAAATTGCATTGTTGGGCTTACTAAATTGTGTCAATTCTTCCTAAATTTTTCTAATTCATGATTTTTACATCAGATATGACAAACTACAGAAAAATAAAAAAATTTAAAATCTTTCTTTGCATTTCATCATTTAATTCCTAGGGTTTTGTGGAAAATTTGACAATATTTAGATAACCTAATAATTCCAAAATCTAGGGTTTGTAGGAAAAATATTTTATCATATTTTTCTACTAGTTTTAGAGGCTCATTCAAATTTTTATTTGGCTTTAGTCTTGTACTTTAGTGTGAGTTTATATTTATATTTAAATTATTGGCATTTTTGCATTGAAAATTTCAAGAAAAACTAGCAATTTTGGTGCAATTTCATTAAATTTGTATGGGCATTTTGCATTATTAAGCTTAAAAATCATATTAAAATATGAGAGTATTTAATTTCCATCATAAATCATACATTAAATCATTCAAATAGCTTTTTGTCCCAAGATTTCAAACCTAGGGCTTCAGAAACGATAATTTTCACTAAAATTGGCCTTATTGACTCTCTAAACTTGCACTACAAGTGTGTTGTGAAAGATATTTTTGCATTAATTTACTATTATCAAGGTAATAATTTTCTTCCCCTCATAAAAAACTTCATAAGACCCTTTTAACGGGCTCTTGTAGTGAAAATTTTGTAAAAAACTACACATTTTGACTATTTTGGCCCTAGGGTTGGACCTAGTTTGCACTCCAATTGTGTTGTGATCGATTTTGTGGATTGCATTGATTGATATTATTAGTATTAATTTTTTTCCCTAGTAAAATTTCTTACAATACCTCCTTTTCTATATCTTGGAATTGAAAAACCGTGAAAAATAGCCTACTTTTGCTATATTTTCACTAGGATTTTATCTTAAGTGGCACTAAAAGCATGTTGTGTTGGATATTTTTGTATCAAGTGGCTGTAATTACTAATATTATTTTCTTCCCATCATCATTTTCCTCACAACACCCTTTGTTATGCTATCTTGCATTGAATTTTGGTGAAACAAATGCCTATTTTGGCATATTTTCACTATAATCAACTTCGCATTCTCTTAAATTTGCATCAAGAGTGTGTTGAGAGAGAACTTATTGCTATTTTATACTCCTTTCAGACATATAACTTTCTTCCCTTGACTGAAATTCTCATAGCATCCTTTGATTCATTCATTTGCATTTAAAAAGCATTGAAAAATCAAGCATTTTTGGCTACTTTTGCTCTTATCTTTTGCACTAATTGTAAAAATATTTCAGAATCTGATTTGACATTAGTTTTAGCATAAAATCATGGCCTCTAATCATAATAGAAACAATAGGTTCCCTCCTAGACCTTACATGAAAAGAAAAGTTCCTGAACCTGAAATTGTCTTTACTCCTCATGATAGAACAAATGGAGAAAAAGAAGGACCTGTTTACATAACTGTGAAAATAATGGGAAACCCTGTGAATAGAACTCTTATCAATCCTAATTGCATGACTAATATTACCACTAAGGAGTTCCTCTTTTCACATCAATTAATGCAAGGTTCTTATGATCTTTCAAGCATGATGATTAAAATGCATAAGGGAACCTTTATCAGGCCTTTGGGTAAGATATCTTTGTTAGTAACATTATCCAGAAAATTTATCAAACAATGGTTCAATATTTTCCCCGTTTCTAACCTCTTTCACATTAAACTGGGACATCTGTGACTAAAATAAATGAAAGCTATCCCTTTAATAATACACCATTGTCTGAAATTCCCTATGGATGCCCGCATAATCACCATCCCTTGGAACAAGTATAAACCTTTGGTTCAAGAAAAACATTACAAATTGAATTACTTTTGCGATAAAACTGAAGTACCTAGTCCTCCTACACAAGAAATGACAAAAGAAAAATGACCGGCATGTGAAGAGCACTTTAGACCAAAAGGACAAGGTCCCTATGTTAAGGTTCCTTCCTCGAAATCCTTACAAGAATTAGGAGATCATTATCAACAACAAAGTGTTCCACCGTGACAAATGAGGTTTGATCCCAGTGCTTCATCTTCTAATTTACATAAGCCTATGAAATAGGATAGCCCTATCTTACAAGAGATAAGTGGTAAAATAAAACAGAACAAAAAAACAAGAGAAAGAAAGAGAAGAAGACAAGAATATGCTATAAACCTTTCCTCTCAACAAGAAAACATCAATCCTAATGATGAACAACATGATGAACAAGATATGATTTTGGCTATGGTACAATATGTCCCACTATCCTCCATCATTAGGGAATGGGACAATGATGATGACGATTTGCTTATAGACAATTTCTAGCCTAGAAGGGGCCCTATAGGTAAGTATCTCAAACCCTTTATCTCTCTCATGATGTGCTTCCTTGTGATGTGTTACGTGTTGTTTAGGCCTCCTGGGATGACCTCAGATTCTTCTATAAGGTTTGGGATACTAGGAGACCACCTCTGTTGTGACCTTCTTCTACTTGTATCATCATTCTTCTATATTGCCTCCCTCTCTAATTTCATGGTTGTGTGTTGTGTCTTATTGACATAGCATCGTGGTTGGTTACCTGGGGGCACCCTCCTACGTGATTCTCCCTAAGACACTTGTTTCTCCTCTCTTATTTATTGTTTCCCTTCCTCTAGTGTTTCCATCTAGTAGGAAGATGATGACAAACATTTATACTGATGCGGACCTAGTGTCCCTTTCGAAAGAAATAAAAAAATGGACATAGTTCCTAATATGACGATGGGGTTGTATATTTTATTCGACGCTTGGCTACTGGAAGTACTTGTACTTTCCATGTAGTGAATTTCATGATGTTTCTATCGCATTTACAAACCTTAACAATACCACTGCTTCGTGGACCTTTGTTTGCCTTTGAATCTAGCCTTGGCAGTACTCGATTCAGAGAGCTTCATGATATAGCCCCTAGTTATCCTTGAATTTCAAACTCGTTGTATAACCTTGGCTCTTTGTGTGGTTAATCATACGCATTGATGTTGTTGTTTATCAAGATCTTGTAGACACTAACATGTTTTTTGTAATGATGTGTTTGTGGGAACATTTGGTAATCATAAAGTACATGTCACCTCCGGGGGGCATGGGCTTTGCGAAAGTCAGTGTTCCCTTGTGTGTTTTCTTCCTACCTTAACATGCTTGATATCGATAACTGATATCAACCACCTTAAGGTGGGGGCATATAAGGTAAGTTGTCTGTTATAGATGTTAGCAATGTGTTTGACCTCAGATGCAGTGACCTGTGCTCTTGAGTAGTGCATCGTGCATCTTGAGTTTGTTTGTAATCAATCAATCAATCATGTAAGCCCTCTGTGGAGGCAGGATATCAAGCATATCATTTTTCTTAAGCCCTTTACGGAGGCAGGGACGGTGTATTTCTCAAAGTAAATTGCCTCATCCTGTCATTTTCAAAAGTCCTCTATGAAGGTGGGGAGCTGTTATGTGACTAACTCAACCCTTAAGCATGTCTTCAGCAATTGTTGTGGCAAATCCCAATCATTGGTGTGTGCCTGTAATGTGCCTGAGATGGTGTTGGACCTAGAAATAGGTACACTCCATCGCTTGTCTTCCATGTTTTCTCCGTGTCTTCAAGTGTGTGTTTTGGTGTGCTTGTTTTGTATGGCATTTTTATTGCCCCATATGCATAGACCAGTGCCTTGAGTAGTGCTTCATGCATTTTGCGAGGTTTTACGTGTATTGCGTGTGTGTTGCCCCATATGCAAAGACCATCACCATCGAGTAGTGCTTCCTACATTTTGGGAGATTTGTTTACTTTCCAGTACTTGCATTTACATTTCATATATATGAGAAAAAAGAAAAGAAAAGTAAAAGATATCATTTCTATCTTCCATGCATTAATATGTCTTCTATGTGTGTCTGTTCCTTTTTTCTATGTGATTGGCGTGTTTTCTCCATCCTTGGTGTGTTTGCTGTGTTTGTGTCCTTACTTTAATACATGTATTGGCCTTGGGTTTATACATACATTAAAGTGGGGGATAAATCTAACATCAGAAAATGTCCCCTTGAGGGCTTTTCTCTCATAAGGTTTAGCTCCCGGGTCTTTAGAGTGCATTTAAGATATTTTAGTTCATATTTTAGCATCCCGATGGAATGATACCTAAGTCCCATGGCAAATAGGACCTAGGTGGACCCCTTGAGTTGTACCCTACCTAAAATAGGGGGGAGGACTTGGGCGCCCGTGCTCTAGTCCTACCCTATTTTAGGGCAGCCCCATTTTTCAGGTGTCAATTTATGACAGTTAGAAGGTTGTTTTGCTGACATGATAAAGTTTGATTTTTAAAATCTTGGTGGGAGTACTTGTAGATCCATATATAAACATATGTAGGCATTCATTTGTAAACTATATTGTTATTGTGAGCTCTAGGCATTCTCAAGGTGATTCAAGGCTTTCTATTGTGTTGCAAGAGCAGACTTGTGTGTTTTGTTTGTTGATATTTGTAGATTTGAGCATCAATTCTTTCATGGCATGAAGAGCATCTTCCTTCATGAAAGATTCACTACAGGGTGACACATCATTGTGTTTTTATCATTGATTCCATTAGTTTTTTGGCCTCTACCTCACAAGGGCATGCCCTCTTTATCGGACAACAGTGTTCAAAGACTTAAGTGTCCTCTAGGGTTTAATTGAGGCAAACCTCTAAACACCACAACCCCCAAACCAAGTCTTGTGATTGTAGGTTGCAGGTGTTGCATCCAGGAAAAGTAGAGTTGTAGGAAGATTGGTAAGACATCAGGGATTCAGGATCTGAAGAAAAGTCAGACAAAGGAGCACTTCTGGGACTAGGGCACTTTCTCCAGTGTCCTTCGCGGATAGATTCTACAAAATAGAAGTTACAGGGATGATCAGTGTTTGAAGGAGGTCTAGATTTCCCAAAAAATTAGGTACCTTCAACTTCCGTGTCCGCTCCAGTGTTCCTGATGGTTATGCTTTAGAACCTTGAAAATAGGTATTCTGTAATTTGGCATTTTACTCCTATTTGCAAGAGCTTTTTCTGTAATTCATTCATTTGTTGTCGTATTTGCATAATTAGGGTTTTAATGGTCAATTGAGCATAGGAGAAGGAAAAATTAATAATTAATTCCCTAATCAAAATTTCCCTATATCTAAAAGTGACTCTAGACTATGATAGTGCTTGCCATTTGACTCTAGATCCTTCAATGTATAGTGGAGAGGCAGATTTAAACATCTAAACAACAAAAGATTAATGAATCCAATTTTCCACTAAATAGAAGGAAAGATTGAAAGACATAAGGCAAGGCTAGTTGTCAAAGGGTACAAACAATAGCCTGGGAGAGATTATGACGTATGTACCAGTTGCAAGCCTAGAAATAGTTTAGATAGTCATATCAATAGTAGTCCAACACAAGTGGAAGGTGTTTCAAATGGATGTAAAGTTAGCCTTCTTGAATGGAGTGCTGAAAGAGGAAGTGTATGTGGAGCAGCCACCTGGCTATGAAGTCCTAGGGCAAGAGGACAAAGTATATAGGCTCTGAAAAGCCCTTTATGGGCTGAAACATGCACCTAGGGCATGGTACAACATAATAGAGTCATATTTAGTGACTAATGGCTTTAGCAAAAGCAGCAGTGAGCCCACTCTTTATATCAAAGAAGCTGAAAGTAATATTTTGATTGTCATTTTGTATGTAGATGATCTAATTTTTACTAGCAATAGTGATCTTTACATTGTTGATTTCAAAGAAACAATGAAGAATGAGTTTGAGATGATAGACTTAGGTCTGCTAAAGTATTTTCTCGGCATTAAGTTGAAACAAACAAAGCATAGCATATTTATTTCACAAACTAATTATGCCAAATAGATTGTAAAGATATTTAAAATAGAAAATAGTAAACCTACCCCTACACCAATAGATACAGGTCTCAAATTGAGTAAAGAGGATAGTAGCAAGGAAGTTAACCCAACCCTCTACAAGAGCATGGTTGGAAGCCTCATGTACTTAACAGCCACTAGGTCTGATTTGATGTATGTTGTAAGCCTAATTTCTAGGTTTAGGGAGAAGCCTAAGGACACACATTGGCAAGAAGGAAAGAGGATCCTAAGATATGTGAATGGCACATTAGGTTATGGCATCTTGTATGGTGTTTCTAATAATTTTAAGTTGGCTGGTTTCATGGACAGCGATTGGGTAGGAAATGTAGATGACCGGAAGAGCACATCCGGCTATGTATTTCACATGGGTTATGGCATGATATCTATTGGCATATTACATTGTTATCATTCAGTTCAGTTGGTAGTTCAGTATAACCATATAATTGTCCCTAATTGTCAAGTCCCTCAGAGTTTATATACATTGTTTTGTATCTGCATATCATCGAATAAATGAATAAAGCATTTACTGTTTCTTCAGTTGGTATCAGAGTGCACTTCATTCTTGTGTCTGTGCGAGGATAAGAGGCAATGCCTCATGGATTGCAATGTATAGAAGACTCAAACTATCAGGGTGGTAGATATTTGTGTGAAGAGCATTACCTATCTCTGTTCATGCGAATAAAGATGTATTGCTGCATTGTTGAATGTTCTATAAAGGTGATTCATTGATATGGTTGGTGCCATGTGTGAAGGAGACAACATATAATCTAGTGGATGCAGGCAATAGAATAGAAGGCGCAACCACTAATGCATAATATATGATGGGAAGTTGAGAATCGTGGAAGATACTCCTGCATAGTGCATTACATACCTTCACAACACATTTGTTGAAGATGTTCCTCAGCCTGGAGAAAGTGGTGTTCTTATGGTTCTTATAGAGCAAGCAGACCTGCTACTCAATGATTTTTCCACTATGAAGAAGTAGCATTCAAGATTGTATTCAAATAATAATGTGTTGAAGATCAGATTGTTGTCAATTGTAGTTTCTAAATAATAATGTGTTGAAGATTAGATTGTTGTCAATTCTAGTTTCTAAATTATTGTCAACATCCTATTCATTACTGCCTGGAGAGAATGGTAATGGTGGAGTTAGAGATTTGCTGAGCAGAATGTTGAGTTGTGACCTATTTTTGTTTATTTTAATTCACTGCATCATCTTCAATTAAAAATGCTAAGATATGCATATTGGTGAAATAAGTTGGATTGCTTCGAAGAACAGTGGTTTTAAATACGACCCACAGCATTGAGAACAACTATAAGTTTTTAATTAATCTTTCTACTTCTGTAAGTGCCACATTAATGAATGGAAATGGTGTGAGAAATGTGAGTTTGGGTTTGCAAGTGTAGGAAGCATTTCATAAAACTTTGGAATTATTTAAAAATGTTGATAGTGTTGTGTGTAAAGACAAAAGATGCATTGAAAAAGAAAATCAAGGAGGTATTTGTGTCAACGTTGTGAAGAGTTCAACCTAGATAGGAAGAAAGAGTTTCTAAGGCATCCTTGGTATTGGATATCTCTAAAGAACATTTTACAATGATGTCAACCTATGATTAAGTGACATGTAAAGCAACTGTAGTTGAACTAGTTTGAAGCTTTAGATCATTTCAAAGAAGTGCTTATATATATTGTCCAATCTTCATTGCTACAGGTGAAGGAAAATTAGTTACTCTGATTGGTGATGTTAGCTATGATTATGTAAGTTTTGGAGAGATCTAGCATGTATCCCAGACATGTATGTTGAGTTGATGTTGGGTAAGTATTCAACAAACCTTCCATATAAATGTGTGAAAAGGGGTATTCTAGTCATTTTATATCCACTAAACACTGTCTGAGTTTTAGATATCTTTTTTGAGTGAGGAAAGAAAATATTCTTTCTATTCATAAAAATAAAGGTGTGTTTATGGAGGTATTAGGTTGATTAGTGTATGGGTCTATCATTAGTTCCAATTGACATTATCATCATGAATGCACATATGTCAAAGACCACTTATGATATCAATGACACCTTTTCCATTCCTGATAAGGCCTCCAAAGACTCATCCAAGACATGAGTTGGTTAAAGTGTAACAGGGTCATATTGGAGGTAGGCGGCATTGAAGGATGGAGGTTTTTCATCATCTCAAGTTAGCTTCTCTCTTTGAGATGATGATTTGCATGAGAAGATTTTTTAGTTTTGTTTGTTTTATTTTTCTTTGTTGATGCTGACGGAGCTGACAAATTTGAAGAATGTATGTTTTGTGAATATTTTGTTTTGGAGACAAGTTTAGGATTTGGTGTTGAGCTCAATATGGATTGTTGTCCAGTGAGCTTTAAAGAGTATATGATCTTGAATTATACCCTTTCACGGTCACTAGACAATGGCAAAGATCTGTCATATCTCTTAGGGTTCATTGTCGAATAATTCAAGACTCTATGATTTGAGAGCTTGGGACTAAAGAGCTCAAGAACATAGCTCGAAGCTACACCTTTCTGAGGGTAGATGAGACAGCATGATGGAGCCCCGCTTGGTTTAAGATTTGTTCTTTGGGAGAAGATCTTCTATAAAATATGTATTCATATTATGTAATCAGCTTTGTTGAATATTTTAGCATTAAGGGGGGTACCTTGGTACTATTGTAGGAACAAAGTAATAAGGGGGGAATGTTGACATATTACATTGTTATGGTTCTATTCAATTGGTAGTTCGGTATAACCATATAACTGTCCCTAACTGTCAACTCCCTCAGAGTTTATATACATTGTTTTGTATCTACATATCATCAAATAAATGAATAAAAAATTTACTATTTCTTCAATATCATGGGCATCTAAGAAGCAGCCCATTGTCTCTCTCTCTACAGTAGAAGCTAGGTATAGTGCAGCAAATATAGTAGCATGTCAGGCTATTTGGTTGAGAAGGATCCTTGCAGACTTGAATGAGCAGCAAGAAGATGGTACAACCATTCATTGTGACAATGTTTCCTCAATAGCTCTAACAAAGAATCCAGTCTTCCATGGACGAAGCAAGCACATTGAGATCCGTTATCATTTCATAAGGGAGTTGGTAGAATGAGAAGAGATTGAGTTACAGTATTGCAGATCCGAGTAGTAGCTCATTGACATTTCTACAAAGGCATTGCCAAAAGATTCCTTTGACACCTAAGAGATAGGCTTCGCATTGTTGAAAGCTATAGAGGTGTGAAGCCCTAGAAAGTAGATAGCTTTGGAGATTTAACTCCAGAAAGACAACAACAGAGCTCTAGAGGTTCAACTCTGGAAGGTATGTGCAGCTCTAGACATGCTCCAAAGATGCAGAAACAGAGCTCCAAAGATGTAGGGAGTCAGCGCTGGAGATGCAAAGTGCTCTAGAGATGTAGAGAAGAGCTTTGGAGGTGATTGAGAAAATTAGAAATAGCTTTAGAAATATGCTCCAGAAAGGCAAATGCAAAGGTATAACTAGAGAGATCAGTTCTAGAAAGAAAATTGTTGAATGACATTTGACTTCAGATTAAGGAGGAGTGTTAGAAGTTATTAATCTTCCATCAGACCAATTATTGTAGCCTGCCCCCACGTCAGTTTTGGGGATCTCTTCAAATCTGCTCTAGCCATTTGCACCTACCAGGATTAATTTTGGTAGGTAGTTTTAAATTTGAGAGAAGAGTTTGAGTGCCACTTTTGTCTTGCATGGAATGAGACAAATAGGAGGGAAAAAGTAGTTGACCGGATGAGTAAGAGTGATAACCTGCAGCAACAACAGAGAGTTAGAGAGAAAAAAGATAGAAAAAGAAAAGCTAGCAGTAATAGTAGAAATGTTCCAGTAGAAAACAAGAGACCAACAGAAAGAAGACAGTAGAAAGAGAATATTGTAGCAGTGAGAAGTGAATAATAAGCAGCTCCAGTGATTGGGGCATATCAGCAAAATAGAGTAGCAGCTCTGCCATTGAATGTGTATGAAGTTTTGAATGTAATTTTGAAAGAGGAAAATATAATATATATTGTTGTTTGTTTGTGTATTATCTCTATCTCTCTTTTGTGTTTGTTCTTGCTGTCCATACATTGTTGTAGCATTTATTTTCTAGATAGCCTTTAAACCTCCCCTACCTGCCAAGACATGAGATTGTTTTATTTCTTTGACATGCTGAAATAGTCAGCCAGACTGTATGTTTCCAATTTTCAGGATGAGAATGATTGCTAAGGTATCTACAATGGCAGAAGGAAGTCTAAATTAAATGATCATATTCTTGAGGATGGCACATCCTTTCAAAATAAAGCTTGGTCGAAAGGTGAAAGAACATACCTTTTTCAAATAACAATTGGTTGAAAAGGTGAGTAGCAGAATATGGTGAAGGTTAGCATGAACAATGCTATATGTACTGAAGTGTAGGGTGAGTAAGAAATAGTTTAGAGATTATGGAAGAAATATATGTAGTTTAGTCTGGTCTTTCCTTTTTTGTTTTATTATATTGTTAAATCTAGTCGTCTAAGGGCCGTTCTTGTTAATGTTTTGGCTTTCGTCTAGTTCTGGACTCACCGATACTCTATGTATAAACACTTTTATTAATCTATGGCTGCTTTGCCACCTTTTTCGGTTAGAGAAAAAAATGTAATATATTTAACGTACAAATTAGAAGGCGATAAATAATGTTATAGTAATTAGAGAGTATAAGATTTTACACTCCCCAGAGTACCTACTGAACGGGAGGAGGCTAGTATGGAGGAGTAGGAAAATTTGGCACCTTTAAGATTATTTAAGAATATATCTTTAAGAATTTAGAGCTCTATATTTAGAGGCAGAGAAATAATTTTTTTTTTATTTTTAAATTGAAAAATCACCCATACCATTGATATATAAAAAATTTATACAGAAAACAACAAGAACACTAAAAATGAGGTGTCCGTCAAACATATTATAGTGAAAAGGCCCTATTCTGGCCAGATGAACCAAATTCAGAAAAGAGTAAGAAAACAAACACATAAAACGGCCGAATTCGAGCCGAGCCAGAGAAATAATTGAAATGAACAAACAGATTTTATTTCTTTGAGACCAACTCATTGTGGCGGACAATCTCTACTATCAATGGTCTAAGCTTTGTATTATTTTGCATCAGTATTTAGTGTAATATCATAGTTTTGTTTTGTTTAGTTATATTGTTTGTTTTTTATTTATGGGGAAGTCTTTTTGATAGGAGCTATGAATCAATGTGTTTTTGAAAGGGTTCAAACTCTTGTATATGAAACTAATGTACTTAGAGATGTCACAAACAACTTTTTTGGAACTAACTTGCTGCAAACAAACTACAAATGTCCTTGGGGGGATTAGAATCTTGGTCTCCAACTTTATATTGTTTGTTACATCTAGATGGTTATACAATGACATTAACGAGATGAATGTGATTGCGTACAAAAAAAAACTAAATAGAATTCACATATTTTTTTTAAAATTATGAAGAAAGTGTTTTAAATTTAAAATATATAACATACGTACTTTTATTAAATGAATACACATAAGAATTAAATTTAAAATATATAACCAACATATTTTTTATTAAATAAATACACATAACAATAAAGCCCACATAAAATAAATAATCTATATAAATAAAAGTATCAAATCAAATGGAATAGTTACGTACTTGTATATTAAAAAAATTCAAATCAAATAAAAAGAGCAAAAGAATACTACAGAAGTGAAGAAGTTATTTGAATGGTAAGTGTGGTTAATTTTTTCTGTTTTCTACAAAATAAAATTTAGTTTATTGTTGTTTTTATTGGGATGTTGCTGCATTACATTTTAATATCTTAGGCAAACATTTCAAATCTCTCCACATCCAACTAGAGTGAGGGTTCTATACATAAATAAAACTATGAAGCCTTTTTAAAGTTAAGTTTTATAGTTAAAGAAATATTTTAGTCTTATTTTATAGGTTTTGTAAAGTTTAGTTTTAAAATTAAAGAAATATTTTAGTGTTATTTTATTTTACAAAATTACATTATTTTTGGGATTCCAATTTTATTTACTAAAGACATGTCAAACCTCTCCACACCATAATATGGTTAGGGTTCTTCACATAAATATTTCCTTATAAATTAACTTCAAACAATACTTTATCGTTAGAAAAAAAAATTCTAATTATATTTTATTAGGGCTTAGTGTTGTAAAATAATATTTTATAACTATATTTTATTAGTGAAATCAAATAAAAAAGGAACAATGAAATAAAACCATAAAAACATATTAAAGCAATTAGAAAAATAACCACCTCAAAAGGATATCTTTTAACCTATTTTAAATAGATTTTTCTAAAAATATATATACTAGTTATAGTTATATTATGATCCAAGAAGTTGAAAACTCTATTATTTACTATCATAGATTGTAGAAATGTTCTCTCTTATATAACTATTTATAAACTTTATTTATACAATTCTAAGTTTTCTTATTAATCATTTTAATTTTGTTTTTAAGATAAAATAAATTATATTGTGTAATATTTGTTTATGACTCTTATATTGTGTAATATTTATTTATGACTCGTTCTATGTTCTTCACTCACAAGGGAATATACTTTACAGAAACGAGGCTCAGTATCGACTTGTTTGCTTACATTGTGCAACCTTTGGAATAATGGCCTCCTCTAGTAATGCTACTGAAGGTCGCCATGTAACCCATCTAAGAGAACAATAACCGTGAACAGTGCTGCTGCACCAAACATATCTTTATTTCTCTTGCATAAGATGATTTACAGACATGTCTTTTGTAGATAGGTTTGGATGTAGTGTGAAGGTTTTAAAATAGCCGATAATAGCTATCTTACATTTAAAATAAATTTATAGAAACTACCGATAAAAATAGAAGTGCAACCTTTGGAATAATGGCCTCTTCTAATAATGATATTGAAGGTCACCATGTAAACCATGTAAGAGAACAATAACCGTGAACAGTGCTTCTGCACCAAACATATCTTTATTTCTCTTGTATAAGATGATTTATAGACATCTATTTATAGATAGGTTTGGATGTAGCATGAAGGTTCTACAATAGCTGACAATAACTATCTTACATTTAAAATAAATTTGTAGAAACTACCGATAAAAATAAAAGTGCAACATTTGGAATAATGTGTTGGCAGGGAAATGGCTGTCCAAAGGATTTCTACAGAAATATGGACAGCACAAAAGATAAACAATGGTCTGATACCAAATGTTGGCAGAAAAAGGGGGAGAGCAGGGGAGGCAGAAAACAAACCACCAGAAAAATACAAGAACCCAATGCTACAACAATGTAATGATGGACAACATAAAATAAATATACAGAAGAGAGAGAGAGATGACAGCAATATATCTTTCTATATATTCCTTCTTCAGGTTACATATAAATTTCATGTACAAACTACAGTCAGAGTGTTGCTCTGTTTTCTTACACTGTCCCAATCACTGGAGCTGCAAACTGTATGTCTGGAGCTGCTTGGAACTCTGTAGCTAGCAGTAACATTCCTCTCTCTGTTGTTCTCATTGATATTCTTCTGCTACTGCAGGTTAACTCATGCTCTACTCTGTCTGCCGACAACTAGCTTCCCTCCTTTTTGTCTCTTGTTTCATTCCCAGCAAAATGGGTGCTCAACGATTTGAATTTCAAATTCACCTACCTCATTAACTTCTGGCAGGCCAACGGTGCTGAGGGAGGAGCGGGAGATCCCTAGGTCTGACGCAGGGGTTGACAGCATTAAATGAACACTGACAAAGGATTAATATTTCCAACACTCCCCCTTAATTTGAAGTCAGACGTTAATCAACAATCTTCATTCTGGAACTAATCTCTGGACTTATACACTTGCCTTTGCCTTTCCAGAGCAGATCTCCAGAGCTCTTTCTGCCATGCTGCAACATCTCCAGAGCTGCCCTCTGCATCTCCGGATCTCCCTGTTTGCATCTCTAGAGCTAACTCTTTGCAACTCCACAGTTCCATTTCTGCATCTTTGGAGCATCTCCGGAGCTGTACATGCATTCCAGAGTTGAATCTCTGGAGCTCTCTTGCTGTCTTTCTAGATTTGAACCTCTAGAGCTGTCTTCTTTGTAGGACTACACACCTCTGTAGCTATCCTCTTTCTGGGGCTAAACACCTCTGGAGCTGTCCACAATGCCTAGTCTATCTCTTAGGCGTTCAAACAAATCTTTTGGTAATATTTTTGTGAAAATGTCAGCGAGCTGCTGCTCAGATCTGCAATACTACAACTCAATCTCTCCTCATTCTCTCATCTCCCTTATGAAGTGATAACAGATCTCTATGTGCTTGCTTCATCCGTGGAAGACTAGATTCTTCGTCAGGGCTATTGATGAAACATTGTCACAATGAATGGTTGTATCATCTTCTTGCTGCTCATACAAGTCTGCAAGGATTCTCCTCAACCAAATAGTCTGACAAGCTATTGCATTTGCTGCAATATACTCAACTTCTGCTGTAGAGAGAGACAATGGGCTACTTCTTGGATGCCCATGAAATCACACCTGAACCCATGTGAAATACATAGTCAGATGTGCTCTTCCGGTCATCAACATTTCCTGCCCAATCACTGTTCGTGAAACCAGCTAGCTTAAACTCATTAGAAACATCATACAAAATGCCATAACCTGTTGTGCCATTGACATACCTCAGGATCCTCTTTCCTGCTTGCCAATGTGTGTCTTTAGGTTTCTCCATTAACCTAGAAATCAGGCTTACAGCATACATCAAATCAAGCCTAGTTGTTGTCAAGTACATGAGGCTTCCAACCATGCTCTTTTAGAGGGTTGGGTTTACTTCCCTGCTGTTGTCCTCTTTACTCAACTTCAGACCTGTGGCTATTGGTGTTGGGGCAGGTTTACTATTCTCTATTTTAAACCTCTTCACAATCTATTTGGCATAGTTAGTTTGCAAAATAAATATGCCATGCTCTGTTTGCTTGACCTCAATGCCAAGGAAATACTTTAGTAGACCTAAGTCTATCATCTCAAACTCATTCTTAATTGCCTCTTTGAAATTAGCAATGAAAATATCACTATTTCTAGTAAAAATCAGATCATCTACATACAAAACAGCAATCAAAATTTTACCTTCGGCTACTTTGATGTAGAGAGTGGGCTCACTGCTGCTTTTACTAAAGCCATTGCTCAACATATATGAGTCAATTCTACTGTACCATGCCCTAGGTGCTTGTTTCAACCCATAGAGGGCTTTCCAGAGCCTGTATACCTTGTCCTCTTGCCCTGGGACTTCATAGCCAGGTGGCTGCTCCACATACACTTCCTCTTTCAGCACTCCTTTCAAGAAGGCTGACTTTACATCCATCTTAAACACCTTCCACTTATGTTGGGCTGCTATTGCTATGATTGCTCAAACTATTTCTAGCCTTGCAACTGGTGCATAGGTCTCATCATAATCTCTTCTAGGCTGTTGTTTGTACTCTTTGACAACTAGCCTTGTCTTATGTCTTTCTACTTTTCCTTCAGCAGTAGTTAGCTGCCATGTGTCATTCCTCACTATGGCATCTAATTCTTCATCCATGGCCTCACATTATTTCTCTTCTTTCACAGCTTCTTCAAAGTAGATTGGATCACTATAAGTGAATAATGTAAAATTCAAATCCTCATCATCATCACCATACCTTGTGCTGTTATAAATCTCCTTCACACTCTTTGTCCTCTGTGGGATGATTGATGCGAGTGTGGGGTCTAAATTACCTCCATAGCTGCTACTTTTGTCACCTCCAGAACTGCTGTACTGATGACCTCCAGAGCTGCTGCACTGACCTCTGGAGTTGCTGTTATAACGTCCTCCAAATTTGCTGTTCTCTGGAGTTACAGACCTCCAAAGCTGCTGATCTCCGGAGCTGCAATGCTGCTGTCTACCTCCGGAGCTACTTTGCTAAACATCTCCGGAGCTACTGTTTTCTAATGCTCCATGGTAATTTCTCCCTGAGCTGTTGCTCTCCATAGCTCCTCTGGAGTTGCTGTCCTCCAGAGCTTCTTCATAGTGCTGTCCACCATTCGATCCCATGCTTCATTCTCAATGAATTCAACATCTCTGCTGATCACAAGTTTTTTGGTGATGGGGTTATACAATCTATAGGCTTGTGATTCTTCACTATAATCGATGAAGATACATTTCTCACCTTTATCATCAAATTTCTGCCTCTTCTCTTTAGGCACGAATGCATATGCCACACACCTGAAGATTCTTAGGTGCTCAACAGTCCATTTTCTGTTTGTCCACGCCTCTTGTGGAATCCTATCACGTACTACCTTTGTAGGACACCTATTCAATAGGTAGACCATTGTTCCTACAGCTTCACCCCAATAATCATTTGATAGTCCCTTTACTTTCAGCATGCTTGCTACCATCTCTATGATGGTTCTATTTTTCTATTCAGTAACTCCATTTTGCTGTGGAGTATACCTTGTTGTGAACTATTTATGAATGCCTTCATACTTGCAGAAATTCAAAAATTGCTTGGAGATATACTCTCCCCCTCTATCTGTTCTTAGGGCATTGATATGCCGACCGCTTTGCTTTTCAGTCGATGCTTTGAACTCCTTGAACTTCTCAATGGCCTCTGATTTATTCTTCAAGAAATAAATCCAGATTTTTCTGCTGTAATCATCAATGAAGGTCATGAAGTATATATTCCCACCTAATGTGGGAGTTTTCATAGGGCCACATAAATCTGAATGCACCAACTCCAATGGTGCTCTTGCCCTCCTAGAATACCCTGATTGAAAGGGTTGCCTGTGCTGCTTTTCTAAAATGTAGGCTTCACATTTCCACCAGGCTCTACAATGTTTGGTAGCCCTCTAACCATGCCTTTCCTAGACAATAAACTCAAACCAGAAAAGCTTAAGTGCCCATACCTTAAATGCCAGAGTTTGGATGGGTCTTTGATGACTGTCCTGAAGGCGGTTTGCTGTCCCACTGCTGTGAGCGCCAGAGATAGTGTAGGAAACTGCGCTAGAGATAGCATTGGAGTTAGCACTAGAGATGGCACCGGAGTCAGTGACAGAGGAAACATTCTATTTTTTGTCATCTGCACTGCTACAATGACTTTCTTGCTACCTCCTCTATCAAATATAGTGCACCCTCCATTTTCCATCAAGATTCTATAACTGTTTTTGACCATCTGTCCAATGCTTAGTAGGTTATGCTTTATGCCAGGGGCATAGTAGACATCATGGATTTGCATTTTCTCACCTTACTTGCTGAGGACTGTGATGATGCCTCTTCCTATGACAGGAACCTTTTGACTATTCCCCATCATGATTTTAGACTTGACATTTCTATCAATGGAGGTAAACAAGTTTTCATTATCACTCATGTGGTTGCTACACCCGCTTTCCAAATACTAGAGTTCGGGGCTGCTCTTCTTAGCAAGGTTGCACACTATAAATACCTTGGACTGTTTCTCATTTTCAGCCCTATTCTCATTTGCTACATTACCATTTTGGCCTCCATGGTCTTGCTATTTCTTTCTACACTCACTAGCATAATGGCCAAACTTATGACAGTAATAACATTGAATATTACTTTTGTCATACCTCTAATTCGAAATGCTGTTCTTCTTCCTTTCTTGATAGCTTAGCTATGAGGTGCTTGCCTCTTCTTGGCTATTTGAAACTCCTCTTCTGGAGTTGCTTCTTCCTCTACCTCTTTGACCTTTACCTCTGTTGTTTCTTCCTCTTCCCTAACCTCTTGCATTGGTCTAAGCCTTGAAGGCTTGCTCAAGGGAAGGAGTGGATCTATTCAACCGCTGCTCATGGCTTTGTAGAGAGCCCATCAACTCATCCACTGTCATCTTGGACAGATCTTTAGTTTCTTTGATGGTGATGACTATATGGTCAAATCTAGAAGGTAGGCTCCTTAGGATTTTCTCAACAATCCTTTGTTCATCCATGGTTTCTCCATTTATCCTCAGCTGATTCAGCATGGTAGAAACCCTGGTGTGAAAGTCTGAAATAGACTCACTCTCCTTCATCTGAAGCATCTCAAAATCTCTTATAAACAACTAGAGCTTGTTTGACCTCACTTTGTCAGTTCCCTTGTAGCTGTTCTACAATATCTCCCAAGCTTGTTTAGAGTAGTTTGCTGCTGCAATGCAGGGGAAAATAGACTCTATCAAGGCTGCCTCAACTAGACTGAAGGCTTTTGCATCTTTTATCCTAGTTTCCTTCAACTGGTTTCTTTGAGCATTCGTTAGGGCTACATAGGCTGCTGGGTCTGTGATGTCTGTGAACCCATTAGTGACCAAATCCCATAGGTCATTCACAACCAAAATGGTCTTCATCTTCTTAAACCAAATATCATAATTCTACCCATCAAAAGTAGGTGGCTGTTGCCATCCTTTGCTCTCCCCACCTACCATGCTTCTCAAATCTGAGAAGGCTGATGATGCCTAGACACATTAGGGCTTATATGAAATACCCACAAAACTCTAACTATCCAGAAAAATAGGGCTCTGATACTACTTGTTGGCAGGCAAATGGTTTTCCAAAGGATTTCTACAGAAATATGGACAGCACAAAAGATAAACAATGCTCTGATACCAAATATTGGCAAAAAAAGGGGGAGAGTAGGGGAGGTAGAAAACAAACCACCAGAAATATACAAGAACCCAATGCTACAGCAATGTAATGATGGACATCATAAAACAAATATACAGAAGAGAGAGAGAGACAGATGACAACAATATATCTTTCTATATATTCTTTCTTCAGGTTACATACAAATTTCATGTACAAACTAAAGTTAGAGCTACTGCTTTATTTTCTTACTTTGCCCCAATCATTGGAGCTGCAAACTATATGTCTGGAGCTGCCTGGAACTCCATAGTTGCCTTACTATTGCTGCTGCAACATTCCTCTCTCTGCTATTCTCACTGATATTCTTCTACTACTGCAGGTTAACTCACGCTCTACTCTGTCTGCCGACAACTAGCTTCCCTCGTTTTTGTCTCTTGTTTCATGCCTAGCAAAATGGGCGCTCAATGATTTGAATTTCAAATTCACCTACCTCATTAACTTCTGGTAGGCCAATGGTGCTGAGGGAGAAGCGGGAGATCCCCAAGTCTGACGTAGGGGCTGACAGTATTAAATGAACACTGATGAAGGATTAATATTTCCAACATAATGGCCTCTTCTATTAATGATACTGAAGGTCACCATGTAACCCATGTAAGAGAACAAGAACCATGAACAGTGCTGTTGCACCAAACATATCTTTATTTCTCTTGCATTAGATGATTTACAAACATCTCTTTTATAAATAAGTTTAGATGTAGCGTGAAGGTTCTAGAATAGCCCACAATAGCTATCTTACATTTAAAATAAATTTGTAGAAAATATAGATAAAAATAAAAAACAAAACTAATCTATAGCTGGTAAGAATTACCAGAATATTCTAATACTCCCCCATAATTTTTACCACTATTTTTTTTTAACAGAAAAAGGTGTTGGGACACTCATCGATTAATATTAAGAATAAAAGAAATACTAAACTTTAAGGGTGTCAAGCCGAGACCAAATCATAGAATTAAAACATAACATAGCCCATAACTGAGCCCATCATATAGTAGTTTTTAAACCGGTTCTTAAATAACCAGATATTGCTTAAATAAAACCAAATGGAGAAAGCAAAACTACCCACATTCCTAAACACATAGTAGGGGAGACTAGCACTACACCACCAACCTGCATCCCTGAAAAGCGTGACAGGTCCATACCACTAAAGCCCCCAGCCAAAACATGAAATAGGAAGATGACCATCGACTGTTAAACTGCAACCAAAAAACCTGTGCAAGGATCCACCATGAGTAAGGCCATATTCAGGCTCCAAATCTGTAGCAACTGTAGGTTCATTCTCCTCCTCTGAATCTTCTAAAGCATACCTAAGAATGAGTGGCACCATAACGGGTGCATGAAGTCTAAGAAATCTGATAGCAGTGAAGACTTCCTTAATTCGTTGTGCCTTTTTCTTAGAGATGAGAAAACTGTAAGAGCCCAGTTCATTGTCAATTTCATAACTACTTAGGGACTTTAGGCTAGATTGCAAAGCCCTGTAGATAGCCTGGTGGGGAAGAGATGAATGCAGAGTATTAAGATTAAAAAGGTCGTCTATTAACGCATCCCCTTGGTCCATGTTATAAGCTACCATCACCATTTCCCATCTGTCCATTGTATAAATATTGTTGTAAAATAGACTAGATGCTAGGGCATGCACATAGTCGCCATCCAGAACTAGATCCATTATGTTTGAGAGATGTCTAAGTAGTTGAGGATGAGATCCGTATATCCTCTAATCCAGGCATGCCCAACAATATTTTACTCTAAGAACTGCATAAGAGTGCAGTCCCAATCTAGAAGATTAATCAAGTCCGAAGACTTGACCCACCCCCTAATCTTGGTCTCCCAATCGAAGGCTGGAAGGAAAAGCCTCTAGTTTAGCTGAGTATATGCCATAATTGCCTAAGACAAAAGCCAGTTAGATGAGCTTAAAACAAGGGAGAAAAAAACATTGTTGATGATCTATATGCCAGTGTTACCTTATTAGGCATCGTCCTTTAGAAGATAATTAAAAGTGATGTTTTGGATCCCAAAGTTGTCCTAAATGTGACACTGTTGAAATCATGAGATCATAAAAAATAAGGAGAAGATTTGTAGGCACATTTTCTATTAAAACATGAGTACAAAGATGAGGACATGTCGAAGAAGGAAGCCTCCTAAAAGTAGAAAGGAAGCCCACCATCATTCAAATGCAACCATCAAAAGAAGTAATAATTGCAAATCACATTAGCAAGTGAGAAAATGACTAAGAGAGGAAGCCTGAACCCCAAAGATAACTACCCAACCAATGAAGAGACATGAACTAGCTAGTCATCTTATAGTCTAAAGCTGGCCAACAGATGTATCCTAGGTCACTCGTGTTAGCAGAGTGAGCTAATTAAAGCTCAACCAACGAATGACAAAAAGATCTGCAAGAAAGTTTGTAGTGGGAGGAGTGACCAACGAACAAGATACACCTATACAGGACAATTTTACTTGGAGAGGAGTGATGCCAGGTCATCTATAAGGAGTTTGGTCAAGGAACTTGATTGACTCAGACCTCCAGGTAGGAAGATTGCAGCCTTGGTGTCTTGTTCAATAGCTAAGTTAGCTAGAAAGTCCACCACCTTATTGCCTTCTCTGAGGGTATGAGAAATAAAAAAAGTTATCAAGCTTGTTGATCAAAGAAATGGCATGTTGTAGGATATAATTTAATTTCTAGTTGTCTAAACCTTTTTCTTTTATGGCATTCACCATGATCAGGGAGTCACCCTCGATCTAGATGTTTTTTAGACCCATCTCGACTGCCAATTGGAGTCCATGCATTAAGGCCCATGCTTCGGCTTCATTGTTTGATCCTTTGGGAATCTTTGTCACTTTGGCTACTAGAAGAGAACCATCCTCCCTGATGACACAACCTGAACCTGAAAGCCCAGGATTACCATGCATGCTCCGTCAAAATTTAGGTTGAGGAGAAGCAGTGTACGAGGAATCTATTTGACTTGATCTCTATTAACAATTGAGTTTTAAACACCAATCTATCCACCAACAGTAGATTTATCTGTTAGGGACCAGTTTTGCACTATCTCTGCATCCCATTTTGACCATATTGATTTCCTGGAACATGAATGCCGAACATTAGACACCACCAGATCAGAGATGGATACCTCTAACTTATAACAAACATGTTTCATAGAGGCATCTTCCTTTCTAAAAATGCAATGATTCCTCTCCCTCCACAAATGCCAAACAATCATCAATGGTTATAATTCCCACAAGCAAGCAAAATAGGAATCCATGAATAGGAGTGGCCAATTCTTAAACATTTAATTTAGGGTCCTTAAGAAAGGGCTGAGCCAATTTAATTTCCTAAAGAACTAGAGCCAACATTCTCTATTGAATGAGTAGTGTAGTAATACATGATCCACTGATTCTTCTTCTCTCCCATAGAAGATATAGAGAAAATTAGAACCAAATCCTAACCTTTTGATTCTGTCTCCTATCAAGATTATGTTGTGAAGAGTGCACCAAGAGAAGGCTCCTGCCTTGGGCAATAAGGCATTGCTCCAACATAGTTTTGTTAGCCAATGCAAATCTACCTTGTCCATTACTGACCTATAGCCATATTTGACTGAGTAAGATCCCATTTTAGACCCCATCTAGATTAGTTCATCTTCTTTGTTGGAAAAAATCACCACTCTTTTCCTCAGAAGTTGACTAAGGATTGCTTTCTATTCACTGGGGAACTTACAATCCCAAGTACTCTTCCAAACCAAGGAGACTGAATTATGTCTCTTCATAATCTACCAGTAGTCTTTCACCTTATAGCCCCAGTTTGACTAAAGGAAAACTCTAGCTTCTATGAGGTCTGTCCTTCTTAAGAGCTTGGGCTCGCCACCCTAGGAAACCTTCGAAAAGTCTAGCTTTTCCCCAATATGAATGATCCAAGACAATTTCAGTAGAAGGATGTCTCTGCTTTTAATTATGAAGTTCCATATTGCTGACCCCCTTGTTGGGTTTTTAACTATGAAAATTCTCTCATTTGCCCATGATTCTGGATACTCTGCCTTATTAGATGAGCCCATTTTGAATTGGATTTTTTATTTAGACTCCATGCCAACTTAGCCCCTAGTGCTTCATTCTGAATAGTCAGATCCAGTATTCTTGCCCCACCTTCATCCTTAGGCTTACACACTTTATCCCACACCAAAAGGTGAATTTTCTTCTCCTAAAATGTGCCTTGTCACAAGAACTACTTATAGGTCATTTCAATTTTTGAATTAATCCCTTTAGGTATATGAAAAATGGACATCATGTAGATTGGGATTGCAACTAACACATCTTTAATCATCACAATTCTGCCTATAAGAGATAACCTATAGCCTTTCCAATTTGCTTATTTAGAATTCAAATTTCCCAGTACTTTCTTCCATAGAGTATTCTTATATCTTCCATTGAATAGGGGAAGACTGAGATAGATGCCTAGCAGGGATTGTACTTTAAAACTTAAAATTTTGCTAATTTCATCCTGTAAATACTGAGGCACATTAAAAATATAGACCACTGACTTATGACAATTGACAAGTTGACTAGAGATAAGATAGTACTTGTTAATTGTTTTCGTGATGGATCTAGGTTCATGTACTGAAGCTTGCCTAAACAAGATTGTATTAGGAACAAATAAAGCATGTGTATAGGAATCTTGAATACCTTTAAGCCTGATGCCTTGCCATTCAAAGTTTTGTTTGGCTTCCTTAATTGCCCATGTGAGAGCCTCTGACATAATAATGAAGAGGTAGGGGGATATTGGATCTCCTTGTCTCAATCCTCTTGAGGGCTTGAATGTCTCTAACTCCTTACCATTGATTAACACTAAAACCTCCAAGCCTAAAATACAATAGGAGATCCATTTAATGACATCTTTTGAAAATCCCAACTTATTAAGCATGGATGAAAGGAAACTCCAATCCACCCTATCATAAGCCCTAGACATATCTAATGATAATCATAGCTGCCTCTTTATCCTTATTGAGGGAATGAAGGTTTTCATGGGTTAAATTGGCACCCTCTAGAGTTTCTTTCCCTAGTACAAAACCACCTTGTTCCTCTGATATTAGATCAGGCAGGAAGCTGGCTAGACGCAATGTTAAGGCTTTGGAGATAATCATGTATATGAAATTGCAAAGAGAAATTGGCCTGATCTTTTCAAACCTTTGAGGAGACTTTGTTTTTGGAATAAGCATGAGATATGTGGATTTAATTTCTTTGAGCATATTCCTGGATTTCCTTGATTCTTCCACTACCAGAAAGACATCTCTACTCACCGTGTCCTAGCATTTTTGAAAGAAAATCACAGTCCATCCATCAGGGCCCGAAGCCTTCTCTCCTAGAATTGAAAAGATAGCAGCTTTGACTTCCTCAATAGTAAACTCTTTCAATAACTACAGGTTGTGTTGTTCATTAACAAAATTAGGAACAAAGTTAAAACATGAGCCATCATCCCTAATAGGGATGATGCTTTTAGAAAGAAGGGTACTGTAGAAGCCTCTTGCTGCAACTATAATGTCTTCCACATCTATGAGGGACCGATCAATATCCACCTAAATTGAATTAATGGAATTTGAAGCCTTACATACTTTAGCTGACAAGTGGAAGAAGGATGTGTTCTTGTCCCCTTCTTTGAGCCATAATTCCTTCGATTGTTGCCTCCAAAAAATTTCTTCTCTTAACTACCTCCATCTCAATTCAAAGGCTCTTCTCTAGATGATATGACAAAGCATCCATTTCATTTCTAATGATGTGCTTTTCCAGAGTCCTCAACTCCTAATGGAGTCTATGTTTTTCTGGAAATATGTTTCTAAACTGGGATCTATTCAAATCCAATACCTTATTTCTCATAAATTTGAGCTTGTTCACTAGCTAAAACATGCTGGAGCCCTTCACAAAAGGGGCTTGCTTCCACCAATGGATATTTTGAATGAAGTAGAGGTCCCTAAACCACATGATCTGGAATCTAATTTTTTTCTTGCCTGGTAAGGAATCAAGCTCAATTCTTAGCCTGATTGAAAAATGGTTTGATCTAACCAATGGTAGGATCTCAGTTTCATAGCTAATATTGAGGTTATAACATTATGGTGATAAAAGAAATCTATCTATGCTTTCAACTATTTTGCAAAAGTCTTTTCTTCTGTTAGTCCATGTATATTTCCCATTTTTAGGAATGTAGTCTAGAAGAAGGTTCTTGTTTAAGAATTCTTTGAAGTCCTACTAGGATCTAGGAGGATATGAAATGCCTCCCTTTTTTTCTGAATCATCTAGAATTGAGTTAAAGTGTCCTCCAAAAAGAATTCTCTTCCTTTTTAGATAACTTAACCATAGGGAAAGGTTTTCCCAAACCTACCTCTTTTGGGCCAAATTAGTAGGAGCATAGACATTTGCGACCCAAAGATCTAAGCATGTGATCAAAGATGGAAACTTACCAATAAATAAATGGTCGTTCTTTTCAAACACTTCCAATAGCTGAAGGTGATTTATCCAACCTATCACTATCCTGCTTGAAGCACCACATGCAGCCACTGAGTCAAAGGTCCAACCCCTCCATCTTTTAAAGACTTGATCATTAATTTCATTTGAAAGCTTAGTCTCCTGAAGAAGGATGATATCTAGTTTTTCCTCATCAATTTGAAGCTTGATGAGGTTTCTCTTTTTAGGGACATTAAGGCTCCTAACGTTCAAAATGAGGATTCTCATGATTTCTAAGGAGAGCTGTGAACTCTCCTCTTGATTGGACTATGTTGTGACTTAAGGAGGGAACTATTCTCTTGTCCTTTGGGCCTTCTTGATTGTTTCTGTTAGGAGTTTTTCTTGGTGGAGATTGTTTCTACCACTAATTAAATCAATATTTACAATACCCAAAACTCCTCAATACTCAAATTGTTCTTGTTCTAATGCTTTTGTAAATATGTCTGCAAGTTGTTCTTCAAATCTGCAATACTCTAGACTAATTTCTCCATTGTTTATCAGCTCCCAAATAATGTATTATCTAGTATCAATGTGTTTGGTCTTTTTATGGAAGACATGATTCTTTGATAATGCAATGGTGGACTTGTTGTCACAATAGATTGTAGTAGACTCTTCTTTCTCATGCAATAGATTCTTCAGGACTCTTCACATCCATACTACTTGACATGTTGCTGATGTACTTGCTACATACTCTACTTCTGCTAAAGAAATTGTCACTATAGGTTGTTTCTTTGATGTCCATGCTACAACACATGTTCGAAGATGAAATGCATATCTAGATGTACTCTTCCTATCATCAATGCTCCCTACAAAGTCACTATCTATATATCCAATCAACTAAAAATTATTTGAAGGAGAATACAATATGCCATAATTCATAGTCCCTGCAATGTACCTTAGTATTCTCTATCTAGCTTCCCAATGTGAATTCTTAGGTGAATACATGAATCTATAAATCAAACTAACTCCATACATGATATACAGTCTAGTTGCTATGAGATACATCAAATTTTCAACAAGTTTTCTAAATATTGTTGTCTCAAAATCCATCTCATTATCTTCTCTACTTAGTTTTGTGACTATTACTACATGAGTAGAAATTGGACCACAATTTATCATTCCAAACCTTTTCAATACATCTTTTTTATATTTACTTTGAAAAATGAAAATCCCATTATCATTTTGTGTGACTTCAATACCAAGAAAATATTTCATCAATCCCAAATCTGTCATCTCAAATTCTTTTTTCATTGCAGATTTAAACATGTCTATAGAAAGACTTCATGTAAAGATCAAATCATCAACATATAAGCAAACAATTAAAATATGACCTTGCTTATTGACTTTTGTGTATAGAGTATACTCACTAGTACTTCTATTGAATCCATTATTTATCATGTATGAATTTATCCTACTATACCATGCTCTTGGTGCTTGTTTCAATCAATAAAGTGCCTTCTTCAACCTGTAAACTTTGTTTTCATATCCTTTTACTTCATATGCAGGTGGCTACTACATATAAACTTCTTCTTCTAGATAACAATTCAAGAAAGCTAATTATCATCCATTTGGTAGACCTTCCCATTGTTTTGAGCTGTAATAGCTAGTACCAATCTAACTATATCAAGTCTTACTACGGGAGCAAATATTTCATTGTAATCAACTCCATATTCTTGTGTAAATTCCTTAGCTACTAACCTTGCCTTATATTTATCAATTTCTCTATTTGCTTTATACTTAGTTTTATAAACCCATTTCACACCTATGCATTATTTACATCCTTAGGTAAATCAACGAATTACCATGTATCATTCTTCCCAATGGATTCCATTTCATCATTCATTGCTTTAATCCAATGTTCTTGCTTAATTGCATCTTCAAAATATATATGATCTTGAGAAAATAAAGAAAAGTTTGATTGCAAATCTATCATATCTCCTTGATCATAAATTTCTTGTAAACTTCTAGTTTTCTTTGTTTTAAGCCTTGGTAATAATGATGCAAGTGTAGGGTTTGATTCATTACTTACTTGTGGACTTGATGATTCTCCTTGTTCAACTTCCCTTTGTGTGTTATCTCTTTGTGGACTTCTTGATGGGGTTCCTCCTTATTCATTTGATGGATCTCCTTGGTATTCTTAATCTTTTCCTTCTTGATCATCATATGGTATTGTTAGAGCACCTGTAATTATCTTGTCTATACTTCCATCCCAAGACTCTTCTTCTTTGAACACAACATCTCTACTTATAATGACTTTCTTGATTATATGATTAAACAACATATAAGCCTTAGATTGGTTATCATAACCAATAAAGATACATTTTTCACTCTTATCATCCAACTTCTTGTCTCCTTGGGCACATATGCAAATGCAATACAACCAAATATTATGAAATGAGAAACACTATGATACTTAGCACTCCATGCTTGTTGTCGAATCTTGTCCCTCAAACTCTTTGTTGGATGTCTAATCAAGATATAAACTACACATGATACTGCTTCAGCCCAATATTCATTAGGTAGGTTCTTGTCTTTAAACATGCTCCTTTCCATCTCCATTATTATTCAATTCTTTCTTTCTGCAACACCATTCTGCTAAGGTGTGTAACTTCTAGTAAACTACTTCTTTATTCCATGATACCTTCAATAATCCAAAAACTCATTTGACTTGTATTCTCCTCCTCTATTTGATCTCTATACCTTTATGGATAGGCCACTTTGTTTCTCAACCAATGCTTTGAACTCCTTGAACTTTCCAAATGCCTCAAATTTATATTTGAGAAAATAAACCAATGTTTTCCTACTAAAATCATGAATGAATTTTAGAAAATAAATGTTCCCCCCTAATGATGGTGTTTGCATTAGGCCACATAAATATGTATACACAATTTCTAAAGGTGCCCATGCTCTATATGACAATCCTTTTGAAAAACTCTCTATGTTGCTTAGCCAAAATACAAATTTCACATGGACTTAATGGTGCCTCAATAGGGGATAAACCTCTTACCATTTCCTTTCTTTTCAATAAACACAATCCTTTGAAAATTAGATGAACATACCTCAAGTGTCATACCCATGCTTGATCTTGACTTGATGCCTTGAAACTTGCTTCAATCTCCTCCATTTCATTTTTCATATGAAGTGGGAACATTCTGTTATTTGTCATTTGAACCTTTGCAATCACCATATTACTAGGAGGAATATCAAGTATAGTGCACACATTATTTTTAAAAACTACTTTATAACCCTTTTGAATATAAATTGTCACACACTTATTAGATTATGCTTCAAACCAGGTACAAAAAACATCAAGAATGATCTTCTTATCAAGCTTTGTTATCACATTAATTGCAGCTTTACCCATGACTTCAACTATGTTATCATTACCCAATTTAATTTCTGTTTTCATTGAAGTATCCAAACTTCCATACAAATCTTTATTTCATGTCATCTGATTACTACAACCACTATCTAGAAACCAAATGTTACTTGAACTTTCTTGAGCTACATGACATGTAATAAACAATGTCTTAGAACTACTCTAAAAAAAATTGCATTTTGCTTTCCCATATCTACTTCTTTCTTTTGACACTCATTTGCAAATTGACCATACCTCTTGCAATAATAACATTGAACATTTGATTTTTCATACATTTGATGCTTGATTGTTATTGCATCCCCTTTAATCGTAACTTTGATTTCTCCTTCCTCTTAGAACTGGGCTCCTTTCTTCTCTTTGGTAATTATTTCTTCCTCTTCCTCTTCCTTTGAATCCTAAATTTCCTTTTCCTTTGCCTCTGGAAAATGTCATTTGTTCTTTGAATGCATTCTCCAATGAGGTATTATTATTCTTGTTCAACCTGTACTCATGATTTTTATGGAACCAAACAACTCATCTATAGAATATTGTGACCAATCCTTAGATTCCTTAATTGCCACCATAATAGCATCAAATTTAATAGGCAAACTTCTTAAAATCTTTTCCACAACCTTTTGATTTGTTAGCTCATCACCATTAATCCTTATTTGATTAACCAAATTCATAACAAAAATTTAAAATTGATCTACTGAATTAGAATCTTTCATTTGCAGGTTTTCAAATTCTCTCCTAAGTGCTTTTAATTATACAACTTTTACCTTACTTAAATCTTGATATGTCATTTCTAGAATGTCGCATGATTGCTTGGCTGTAGTGGCTAGCTCAATCCTTCAAACAATTGAATCATCCAATCCTTGTCCAATTATCTGCAAAGCCCAAGTATATTCTTTTTCTTGTTTTCACTAATCTTATTATTTTCATCAGTACTTAAAGTAGACTCATCAAGTGGTTCTGTGTAACCTTTTTCAACTATCTTTGATAAATCTTATGAACAAAGTATCGATTTCATTTTGTGTGACAAATTATCATAATTTTTGCAGAAAATATTGGAATTATAGGTTGCAAAATATCTTATGCCATGTTTGTAAATAATATCTATATACCCTAGATTTGGTCTTCTTGAGTAATCTGCGATAGATTAAATTTGGATGGCTAACTTCCTCCATTTTTTCTTGACTATAGTCTCCTTTTGGCTGCAATATCTCTTCCTTTCTGTCAGCTTCCACTAGTTTTGGTTGCTTGACAACTGTGGCTAAAAAATGAGCAATCTCTAGATTGGCAGCCTCCAAAAATAGCAACTTGATTTCCTTTTCAAAAACCTGTACCTTCCTCCAGATCATATTTTGTTTTCTCCTATAACAGACTTCTTTCTACGAAACACTATCACCTGAAACAAACACACATTAGATCTATGATATGATAAACCATTCACATAGGTTTAAACCTTAACCCTAGATCTTACAAAAATATGGCTCCGATACCACCTGTAGGTGGGTAGAGATAGAAGAGTAATAAACAAAAAATATAGAACAATAACCATGAACAATGCTATTGCACCAAATAAATATTTATTTCTCTTGCATAAAATGATTTATAGACAACTCTTTTATAGATAGGTTTAGATGTGATGTGAAGGTTCTAGAATAGCCAACAATAGCTATCTTACATTTATAATAAATTTCTAGAAACTACCAAACATAGCTGACAAAAATTTAAAAAAAAACTAACCTACAGCTGGTAGAAATTACCACAATATTCAAACAACCTGTACAACCAAACCAATCTATGCTAGTAGTGATGTCTCCTTCACTATAAATAGTTGAAATTTCTTCTTTCCTTTTATCATATTGGATGAGTATTTCTTCTTTCCTTTTGTCGTATTGGAAAAACATATCAATTACAATGCATTTTACTCACGGACATCACAAGATGAAGAAAAAGGGGTAATTGTGTTTATCACACTAATTAAACATAAACCAATGGTATTAAAACATAGTAAATTTCCAGAGGAGGATCCCATCATGCAAGTCATGATCAAGTTGGAACTAACATCAATTCTAGTCAACCTGAAATGGTAAATCATAATATTAGGCTTTGTCATGATCAAGTTGAAGTCCTATCTGGTTCCCCTATTGAGATAGAAAACCCTAAAGCTAGGTTTTCTATCTAGAGAGATTCTGGTAGACAAATATATAAGCAAATGAAGACTTATTTTGAATTGAAGGATGAAGATGAACCTAAAGCTAAAGTGCTAGTCAGGATTAGAAGAGAGAAGGTTCAAAAAGACATATGCCATCATCATGCAAGTCATGGTGATAATGGCATAGAAAACCCTAAAACTAGGGTCTCTAATGAAAGGGCTGATATAAATGATAATGGTAAAAGACGTAGAGGTCAGGCTAATCATAGTGGCAATGATGGGAGATGTAGGCCTAGAAAAAAGGCCAACCCATTGGAGTCTCTTATTACTAGAGAAGTGGATGTTGTGAAGCCAATATATCGTAATCTATTCTTTTTGTTGTGTACTACTTCTGTGGTAGTCTATTGGAATAATTCATTAATCACCCAAAAAAAAACATTTATAATTTTCCATGATTATCATAATGTGTCTCCTCTTTAGGTTATTTAGTGGAACTGTAAATCTATTTGAAAACCTTGTGTGTATTGTGAATATGATCTATATTCAATAAATATGGGCTATTATTATTGATTTATGTATTTATTACATAAACTATGGATCTAATTAAGTTGGGCTATATTTCTTGATAGGCTTAATAAAGAAAAGCGTCAAATACACCTAGGTGTTGCTTGCTTTTCCATGATGTTCTTTTAGTGCTTCAAA
Source organism: Cunninghamia lanceolata (assembly GCA_027924645.1). Taxonomy (NCBI): domain Eukaryota; kingdom Viridiplantae; phylum Streptophyta; class Pinopsida; order Cupressales; family Cupressaceae; genus Cunninghamia; species Cunninghamia lanceolata. The sequence continues at coordinate 24,342,822 of BSBN01000078.1, forward strand.
TCTGACCCTTCCTGATTGTTTATAATATTGTGAAGTAGAGAACAACTTCTTCCTTGATTTTCTTGTCCTTCTCTATTACTTCACTAGTTTTTAATTTTATCCTTATAACTTTGTTGTGCATTTTCTAAGCTTTTGTGGAGCTGTGGAAATTTTTTATGTTTTTGTCCCTATCTTCAAGCCATATTTCCCCTAATTTTTGTCTCCAAAAAATCTCTTCCATTTCCAAAATTTCTAAATATTGATCCATTAATTCTTTTTCTCTTTTACATCTTTCTTGATTCATCCCATTTTGGATTACCTCTTCTCTTAGTTTTTCCTCCTTTTTCTAATGTCACTTTTTCTTCAACAATGTTCTTAAAATGATCTTTTTTCCATTTTTTAAGGTATTCTCTCAAACAAACCCTATGGACTACCATTACCTAATGTTGAATATCTTAGATTCTCTATTAGACTAAAATCTAGTCTAATCATTGTTTGCAAAAACAAAAAAAATATATAACTTTCAACAAGAATCTCTAATCCACTCTATCAAATGCTTTCTTTATATCCAAACTTAGAGTCATACATTTTCTCCTAGTAGTACTTTCAACCAAAAGCTTGAAATTGGGGAAGGACTCTTGATTTGAGTTGTGGTTTGTCCACTACTTGTGGAATAGAGGGAACTACTATCACAGCCATAGAAGATTGAGGGGTCCTAAAGGTAGCCGTTGTGATAGCATGGTAGGAGGAATTGAGAAATTCATTGCTTTGAATTTATGATAAGAGAGAAATATAATATCATTGTGAGGCCAAATAGGCTCAACTAGTCCTTGAAATAGAAATTTTAGATACATATGGATTACAGATGGGACCGGCTTCATGGAAGTTAGTCATGGATGACCCAACTTCACATGAAATTGGTTTGAAGTTGGAATGATGAAAAAAGACACATCTAGGACTTTTGGTCTGATCTAGATAAAAAGGGTCAATGCATCAAGAGTAAGGTGAGTGGAACTATTATGCACTTTGACTAAGATTTCTAATTTCTTGTACTTATTTCAATGCAACTCATGCACATAGAGGAACTCTTCCATAACTACATTTTTCAGGCATACAAGATCAACAAGTACCCCCCTTGTGGGTTTACCATTAATCTTGGTGGTAATGTAAAGAGGACCATCAAATACATGAATAGAGGCATTAATGTAGGTGAAGCAGATGATTGGCTTGGGTTTGGCTTGCTATCGGCGAGGGTGAGCCTCTACCATGGAAACTAGGTTATCTAGGATTTTTTTCTTGGTGATTAGAATTTATGGAAGTAGGTACTCTATCAACAGATGGTTCCAGAAGGTTAGCTACATAGCGGGATAGTGGATTTGAGTAAATTTGTAAATTTTGATTCAGTGAGCCTATAAATTTATTTCCTTTTTCATTCTCACCGACTAGTTGAATAACATTAGAGTTGATGAGGTCTTGTACTTCATGCTCGAGATGCATGCATCATTCGGTATCATGCTCTGATGTTTAGTGATATTGAAAGAAGGCCTTCAGGTTGTAAGAAGAGGATAATGGTTTGGTAGTGTCAACAAGGAGAATAGGTGGAAGATGGATGAGTTTTTCATTAATAATCTACAACATTATGGAATGGAGAGATTTAGAAAGCTATAAAGTACACATTCCAAAAACTAAAATTATTGAAGTAAAAACCAAGTTATTCACATAACTTAAATGAAAAGATAAATCTTCTATACATTAGCAAAAATGTTCATAATACGTTGTAAGAGACCTTATTATATATGAATGAAAATATTGATCAATTTTAGATAAGATTTCTTAGACAAGTCAATGTAAAACATCAATACAAGTCACCATAAATCAAAACCATCAAACTTCTTGCATTATTATTGATTGGGAATGGAATCATATCACAAAATGTACTACTATCATGAAATTACAATCATAATATTAGTCATATCAGACTTGATATCTTCACAAAATTAGTGTCAAATGTTGTCCAAACTTCATACAAACAAAGATGCAATGATGGAAGATATGCCACTAATCAACCTAGCCTTAGTAAGGCTTCATGTGATCTTAATGTGCATACAATATCACTGTATATTAGACCCTAATGATTGTTGTAGCTAACTATCATAAACCTTATATGGTTGTAGCATGCTCATATTTGATAAAAATATCAAAACAAGTCCTCCAAGTGCAAGCGATGGATCTATAATGATGGAAATTGGCTTATAGATATTGTTCATCAATCATCAACAAGATATATTGTTCCTTAATCCTTTCATTGTTCTTGAGACATATCATTCCCACAACACAATCCTCATCAATCAATCAATCAATCATTAATTTTCATCTTGGCAAGGGAAAATACCTTGTTTATTTTTGAATCATTTGTGCATGCTTATTTTCTTACTTGTATGTGTTTAAATCATTTTATCTTGCATTTGAATCAAGTCCTTGCAACTTCTTGCTACAAATGACATCATGGTCTTCCATATCATAGTGCCTTAAGGTATATGTTTTCTTGTGACCTTTTGTTTTTTTACATCAGTCCTTTATGCATGAGACACATTGTCACCCTGGTCTTTATACTTTGGCGCATAATAACTAGTGCTATATTAAACTATAATGTTTTTCACATGATGCAACATAACGTATTTTTCATCCACTTTGAGAGTCTACCCATATTCTTCCAACCCACCTATCCTCTTTAGGGGGCATCTCATCTCTACATCATTCCTCATTGTCACTCTTTTAAGTGGTTGGGCCATCCTTTTCCATCCATTTCCATCAATACCTTATCTTCTTTGAAATGATGTTACTTCTCCTAGTGACAACATCATCTCAAAAAGGTGAAAAATGTAGACACCTAAAATTGTCTATATGTCACCTTGAGACACATTTCTCCTCGACCCCTTTCATGTTCCCATCTATCATTTAGGTAATCAAATATTTATTAATATTATTTAATTAAACCCTTTAACATAATTCCCAAATTAATTAAATCCGCTGTTATCCCTAGCCAAATCAATTAAATTAATTATATTTAATTATTTATCCTCATACATTATCCTTCTCCAATAATTAATTAAACAATTCTATTATTTAATTAGTTATTTTCCATTTGTCTTCATCCTTATCCCCTTGTCACATGTCTAGCTATTCACTATCATGGTTCATTTCACTTGGACACTTGCACAAAATTTGACCTAACTTTTCATCCTAGACACTCATTTCATACTACATCTCTAATTTTTAACCATTCACATAAAGATATGACCTAGAAGCCTCCATCCTTGCCCTAATGTTGTGTCATCAAATCTCAGCCATCCATTACACCTTTTAATCCTAGCCATTCATCCTATCATTCAAGCATCTATAAATAAAACATCAACCAAACCATTATCATCCATAATCAGAATGTAAGGTTATTTTATCAAGGTGACCAGTCAACATATTAAAGCATTATCAAATATCATTGGAAAATATCTATCATTTTCATTGCAATAAGGGATATTAAGATAATGTTTTTTGTTATTTCTATATCACTACTTTAGCTCTTGAGTTATGTTGAAAATAGAATAGTTACTTTTATGCATATTGCTCCTTTATTTTAATTCCATATTTTTCCATACACACAAAATATAATTTGTAATGTGAACATTCAAGTTAGCGTGCCACCTTATTTCTTATAAGACAAATGAAAATCTACAAATAATGTAATTGTGTCGAGAGGTGTAACTACAGTAACAACAAGGGGTGGAGTGTAATGGAGTGAACGTGTTAACAAATATGATTAAAGAACCAACATATAAAAATATTGAGAGGAGTTATCTAGTGGCATTAAGGGAATGATTGTGTAAATTTAAAAATAAAATAGAGCTAAGATAGTTTTTTTAAATAACTACACATATTTTTAAAAATAATTATAAATATATAACTAACGTAGTTTGTTAAATCAATGAACATAAAATTATAGCCAATAAAATAATGTGTATAAATTTAAGTAGTACTCAAACATAAATTTGAGACAAATCAAATCAAATAAAAATAAAGAAAATTGAATTGGGAGAAGAAGTTTTATAAGGAGACAAGTTTAATTGGTAAGGGCACTATGCAACCATCTTCCTTTGTCTTTTTCTTGTAAAATTAATTTATGAAGTGATATAATGATATTATTGATTAAGGTTAGATGATGAAGGGGGTAAATCATAAAACACACAATAATAGAGATTGAACACAGAGAATAGAACTTTCTTTTATTGATCTGGGCAACTCATTACAATACAGAAGCTTAATTACAATCAGAGGAATCAGTCCTCTATAGGCTGCAACACACTACAGCTACCATCACTAGGCTCTGGAATCTTTCACCTTCTGTAACCCCCAAATCAGCTAGGGTTTATGTTTTCCTACCTATTCTTGACTCTACGCTTGCCTCCTTCACTCTTCTCCTGCCCAGGGTTCCCAAAAATGGTTATTAATAGCCTTTTTAGTGGACAACAACCTAAGTTCAAATTTTGCATCTCCCTCCAAAAATAGGTCAACTTTTGGAAGCCATAACTTTTGATTTAGGACTCTGATTGACGAACTGTTTTATGCTTCGAAAAGCTCGTGGAGTGCTCTACGTGCTAAGAACCAGCTTTGCTGGTTCTGGCTATTTTTGGGCTCGTACGGGGCTGTTTAGTGCCTCAAACCTGAGTTTGAATAATTTTCAGGTATTTTTCAGGAAATAGAAACTTTAATATCTTTTAGCTTGCAAATGATCTTCGTGTGATTCCTTCGCCAAAGGTCTTATATTTCTGTTATGTAACTTCCTATAAATTTTGACTTCATTCTATGCCCAAATGCAAACTTTCTAAAAATAGCAGTTTACTATTTTTAGCAGTTTGGGAAAACTGAAAGTTCTACATTATTATTCAGGCGATTATGGGACCAGAACCACAGATTTGAGAATAAATGGGTAGAACATCAACAATTTTGAAATACATTTTTTTTTTGGGTGATGCAAGATTGCCCTTACACCACTGGATGCTCCTACATCATTAGATCACAATTGAATATTATTTAGTCTTATTCTATTTACATGATACTCATTAAAATAAGAAGAAAATTATAGTTAAAGTGCAACTTAAATTATGGAACCTATATATTATAATTTATTTAATATTTATCTTTCATAAGAAAATCTTTGAAAACCACAAAGAAAATTAACTACAAGAACTAAGAATGAAAAAGACAAGTGTTGATTGCATGTTTGAAATAGTTGATTAGGCAAATAAGTGAATACATATAAGAGACGAGAGGTAGTTATTAGTTGAGAGAAAGACTCCACAAATAAGAGTGATCATCAAGTTGGCTCCCTATAAACTAGTGTGAGTGGCTAGTTAGTAGATGACTTGATGACACCTATCCTAACCATCCAACAACCTTGACACCTCAATGAGGCATGTGTCAAGTTTGTGTAAGGGCACATGTAAGTAGGCTTATGCTTAAGTGTACGATATATATATGAAAAAATATATACACTAAAACCCCCCTTAAGTATAGCTTATGTGGGTACAAATGAAATGGGTCCCAACTACAAAGCCTAGTGAGGTACCCATGTATAGTGCAAATATAAAATTGGGTCATAGCAACTAGGCCTGATGAGGTACCTAGGTACAATGCAATCGACGATTGATCTCTATATTCTGTAAAGATCGATCTTAGTGGGAAAAACTACCCTCCAAAAGAGAGATAAGAAGAACTAGAAGGCACCCCCTAAGCAGGATTAACTATCTGAATTCTAACCAACTACTCTAGATCATGTCCTACTAGAAATAATCACTAGATGCTCTCTATGAAGTGTATATACAATATCATGTAGCGAGGGAGCAAGAACATCTACTGGAAATAATCTTTGGATGCTCACTAGGAAGCATCTCTAGAATCTCATGTAGCAAGTGATGCAGGTACTATCAAAAGAGAAGACAAGCCTATTGTCAAGAATTATTGGAAGTTCATGAAGAAGAAACACATGATTCTGATGTAGTAATAGGTACAATCAAAATCCAATCTAGAATAGATGAAAAGAATTGTTCAATCAAGAAAAGTTAAAAAGACCTTGTTATACAAACCCAAAGGAAGTTCATATAGAAGTAACACTAGGCTTTGAAGTGCCAATAGGAGTATCATCCCCACAAGACGTAAAGTGAGAAAATATGAAGTTGCAGGACAACTGACAAATCTTCCTAATTACAACAATTTGTTGACTCTGAGAATCTTGAATTAAATCTATAGTGGCTATGAATTTAACTGTCTTATTTAAACATGTGAGTTGATACATGAAAACTAGATTTCTTATCAAGCCAAGAATGAATAAAACATTGTTGATGTATCCATTTCCTACTTGTACTATTCCTTGTCCATAAATAGTATAATAACAATCATCAATCAGAGTTTTGGAGGCGTTAGAAGGATCGATTGACATAAAGACATCCAGATAAGGAGATGTGATTAATTGCACTAGAGTGAAGAACCCATTTGTTTTCCTCAAAATTTTCTAAAGATTCCATAGGAATTTAGTTGTAGACCCCCTTGAAGATTTTGTGCCTTAAATTACTTAATTTATCACACCTTAAATCAGCCACTTTATCATGCAGTGTTATAGGACTAAGTAGGATGGTAAAAATCATACCCTAACACTTAGCCTATTTCAAGAGAGATTTGATTTAACACTAGCAATTTTTAAAAGAACCTAATGCTTTGCCCAAACATGGATAATCCCCTTTGTGTATTTTCCCCCCCAAATGTGGTACTTAGTGGTGTTTTTTAATTAGTGTGATTGGAGCATAAATCACCACTTTATAAGTTGAGTATGATATTATGCCCAATGAATTCAGTTTTTTAAAATAACATACATGAAGAAAGCAATATTAGGGAGATGAATGGAATGCAAGGAATATCCAAATCTGCCCTAATTATAAATTACCCCTTCTAAAACATAGTTTTAAATGCCTATTTTGTTTTAAATATGAAAGCATAATTCATAAAAAAACAAAAATATAAGGGCATGAGGGAAAAACACAAAATGAAGGGGGAAACCAATGGCGACTAGATCTATGCATAGGGATAGAAGGCATCAGTTGGAAGAAGCTAAAAAAAATCTCTACAATCTTCAAACTGAGGCACCTTGACCAAATTGATTAGATCTACAAGGATTTTGGCCTCTCTTTCTCCTTCTAGCCTGTGGCTTGGCCACAAAACAATAAACAAGTTCAAATAGGGAATGATCTCTTCTCAATAGGACACCTCTTTGCATAGATAAATGCCCTCAAAAAAAGGATGAGCCTCCAAGAAATGGTGTTTCTCAACCATTTGTTGTCAAACCCATTGATTTGGGCATCCTAGAGAAAGAAAATCCCTAAAATGCAGACTATGTGCTACTTGTGCCTCTTTGCAAAGGCTTTCAATAGGTTTCCTTCTTTCTATAGTAATCAAACAAAAAATAGAGGTTTCCTATCAAAAGAGAGATTTCAATGTGTAGAAATTAGATGCCTCTAATCAAAGAAATTCGGGTTAAGGAGGTACGTGCCTCCTTCACACTAGGCAATACCCTTCACCATAGGGAACAAGGGTGTTAGCCTCTTCATAGGAAAAAATGATGCCTTTTGTGGGTTGCATCTCAACTTCAATGGCTCCAAACTCCCATATTGACCCTCAACATGGGCCTACTCTTGCCTTACGATGCCTAGTTTTGGCATGGCAAACATGAAGTTCTCCCTCTACAAGTAAATCCATCTCTGGAGGACATCAGAAAAAACCTATGTCATCCAGAGGGCTTTCAAATAGGGGTGTTGACTTCTACCACTTAGCCATGAGTAGAAAATAGGGACATGTCTGCTTGCATGACCACAATTCTCTACAGGTATGTTACATCCCCTTTTTGGATTCAGTATTACTATTTACTTTTTTCTTAAAGAGTGCAATCATGTCAATATGTTTAACATCATAGAAAATGATGATATGATTAGAAAAGATTAATTTTATGAAATCATGGATTTATACTTGATTATGATCAATCTGATGTTATGAATTAAAATGTCTTTCCGATATGAAAATAAAATGATTTGAAGTAAATGTGTTTTGATTAGAACATTGGTACTTTGACCATAAATTGTATGTGAGATTGTTAATGGCAAGAATAGATGGAATATGTTCACCAAGAAGCAAGAAGAAGAGAAAGTATCTTCAAGAAAGAGAGAATAAACTCTGGAATAACCAATGGGTGTTTGCCATAGAAAACAAACATCAAGTAGATAAACCTAGTTGCCTTGAGATAAGTATTGATTTTGGGTTAAGTCAATTTTGGATGAGAATGTCAAGGTTTATAAGAATAGGTCACTCTTCCTTTCGTAGTTGTCATGATTAGTATGGGTAATCGACATCTGTGTCGCAATACTCTGAATCATCTCGCCAAATATGGATGACCAACATATATTTATATATATAAATCTATACACTTGAGAATGAGTTGTATGTTGTGTCTTGTTTAGTGGTTTCATGTAAAAGTCAAAAGTTGTGTAAAGTCGACCACAAACCTTGTATTGTGTTTACGCTCTAATCATCATCATCATCATAAAGCTCTACAAGCATATGATGTAAACATTTAATTGTGGATTTCTTGGGATGTAGAATTATTTCTATTGTGGGTTATTGTTGTATAATAAAAGGTTTAAATAATGTTTTAAAGCTATGAGATCATCAAGTGTAATACCATGGGTCATGTGGTAAGGGTAATATATAGAATCATATTTATATTCAAATACTTATTAAGGAACAATTCTTTTATTCTTTAATGGTGCTAGTTAACAAGCAATAGCTCGAAGGGTTTAACTCAAGTCGCTATTATGATGTCTTTAATCCCATACCATTTTATTCATTCTATAGCTTCAAACTTATATGATTGGTCGTCAGCTCAGCAATTATCCCAAGTCAAGCAATCGATCTAAGCCCAAGAATTTGTTAGAGTCAATGTGGCATTATGTCCAAAACAAAAACCACCACCTCGCCAATTGATAGCTCCACCTTGCTGATTAGCTGCAAAGTTAGTGGAAGATAAAACCAATTATGTGTTAGTGGTTACGTGAAGGAGGCAGATAGGTAGCCATGCTTGGTAGTTACCAAGTTGATAGGGTGTGGATTAGTTAGAGAGAAGTTAGTTTTCTTTTTGGAACTATCTTAAGACAAAAAGAAAGACAGTTTTTGGGAGATAGAACGGGGAAGAGAAGCTAACAGGAGGCCAAGAGGAAAGATCATGTGATTGGGTGAGGAGTGAATGAGCTTTGGACCAATTTTTAAGCAGTCACCGAAGCTTTCCTTCAGGTTCCATCTCTTCTCCCTTACCACACTGTCATGATTAAATTGGAATGCCATAATAAGAATGGCACCATCATGTAATAAGAAGGAATTTAGTGTTTTACTGATGATGTAATGTGTGCTCTAGTTACGCACTTAAAGACTTGTGTTTTACACTTCTTTAAAAAAAATAATGCTATTTCCATGAGCAACACTACAGTCTTAAACTTCACAGTAGTGACATACTTGTTTTCCCAGAGCATCTTATGTTGGTTGACTAAACTGTGTAGCTACGTCCGCTTATCATAAGAAAAAAAAAAGGGTTATGTGGTGAGCACGTTGCAGTTTGAGTCTTGGTCGACTGTCAGCAAGAAAGATATCTTCAGCTGTGGTTGTCTAATGTTTGTCGAAGTTAGAAGCGTCATTGTTTGGTCTGCCGACTATATATATATTTGGTCTTGTTATATCCAAAAAGCAACTAGTTTTATGAAAGATTTAAAGAATGTGTAATTCTGTCGACAAAATGGGAAACAATGATGTGGAATGTATGGCATAGCTTGTGTAACGACTCAATCTTCCACAAGTTAAGAATCTATATTAGCTGCTCAAACTTAGAGTTATTCCTTTCATGCTGCGAAAGATACCTAGTTTTAGATCATCTTTTATAATGAATATAATTCTTTCTACTTTAATACCATTCATGATGATGTGTCACTAAAAGAGGGTATAGAATTGTTATTTGGTCTAAAATTGTTGAACATGTTAAGTAATGAAGTTTTAGAGCAGACACAATGGGTCAATAGTTAAGTGTTTAATTAAAACTTGCATGCATTCTTCTTCCAAATAGAAACAACGAGTTAGGATTGTTAAATGCTTAGTATGATATAAAGATTAAGCTATGTCGAGGAATTGATAGGTTGAAGATGACTTGCAAGAGTACTCAAACTTTAACTCTGGGACTTCGATTACTTGAACTCAATAACTGGTTTATTGTTAAACCTCTTTCAAGCTTATTTTTTTAGTTTAGTGTCCTCTCTAGACAAGATAATTTTAAGTAGAGGACCAACTTAAAGATCAACCAATAAACTAATAGCATTATCTAATTAACCCGTAAGCCAGAATACCATTCCTCTAACATATGGACAAAAATGTCTCCAAGAGCCCAAAAGTGAGAAGTAAACCTAACTACAATGCGTTAAAGCATGATGAGTTGAAAAACCAAAAGATTATCATGGTTATTATATTATAATTATACATATACAACTGTAGGATTACGATTAATACAAGTTGATTTGGGGTGTGTGAACTTACTACTTGCGTTGACACAATGATAATCATATTCAAATCCTTTGGCTAATGTAGTGCACCTGCCTCTAGTGCATTAATAGTTCACCATGATTGGACAGTGTAGCTTGTGGAGTGGTCAGGCTTGACTAGAGGGTATCTAAGGGATTGTATGATAAGAAGTTATGTAGGTCACAACACCAATACTCAGATGGCTAACACCATTGGTTATCCTAAGTCTATCCTCTTTGAGTAGGGTAGGCCCACTTCTGGGTATGAAGGAGTGTAGGAGACCAACGGTCTGTTGTTGGAGGTTAAGCTCCTTGAAAATACTTTCTCTTCTATATTCTAGAGGCTTGCCGAGACCTGAATTAGGATGGTCTACAATCAAGATGCAGTGACTTTGGTAAGTTTCTATTTTGAAAATGTTCTTAATAACTTTTATCATCATATTGTATAATGTTGTAGATAGATAAACCCCTTTGTGTAACTTATAATTTCATGATTAATAATTAGTCGATTAATGAATTTCTTTGTTTTAAAATGCAAAATAATTTATCATTTTCTTCTTTTAAACTTTTTTTTTTAAATTACCTTTGGTTGAACGTAGTTTTTACGGTGAAAACTAAATTGGGTATTACATATGGTATCAGAGCTAACCAGGGTCAAAACTAGGGTTGATGAGTCCACTAAGCTGATTAAGAATCAACATTATGTAGGTAGGTAATGATTTGTTTTACTGTGCCAGGCTGGTACATATCAGGAAAACTACAAGGAAGTCCTTCGCTGGTAAGGAATGTTACCTGCAAGTTAAGCAGTGACATCTTGCGATGATTAAGACTTTTGAGAAAATGAATGATGAAAATGACATTTGGCTAGATGATATGGAAACTTTTGCCAATGCTCTATCATGACTCAAATGAATGAAAAGGGAACTTCTAGAGACATCTAGGATGGCAGCTCGAATTATGATCAATTCCTGCCCTATTAGTGTACCAATGATCACTAGGGATTCCCGTATACCACCTAGAGCTGAAATCATTGTACTATCATCCGAAAGTGAATCTGGGGGTTATACACCCTGTGAATATGTGTCAAATAATGAATCCTTAGGTTACACCCCTCTTGTAAATACTGAGTGAAACTTGAAATGTGTCTGTCCTTAAAGAATGTGCATACTATTGTGCAAAATATAATAAAGACAATTTTGCTTGAGATAACTATGGTTATGAGCAACTGATATGTTTTGATAATATTCTAAATGATAAATCATAGAAGTGATTAATACTTGCTAAATCAGGTGAGAAAACAAATAAACATAGATCAATCAAAGTTTAATGAGAGAGAAGATCAGGAAGGTCACAACTCTCAAGCTAACTCCACTGATAAATTGGACATAATTCTTAATATGCTTGCTGAAACTAAGGAAAGGTTGGGAAAATTGGAAAAGAAAGTGAATGAAACTAAGAACATGGAGGGAGAAAATGAGTATTCTAATAATGCGAGTAAAAGTAGGCAACAAAAGCATGGCACGTCAAGTGAGAATCAAGAGAATAGTGAATCTCAAAGGGAGACAAAAGATAAACTTGCACTAGAATTATCTAAGGATATGAAAAAGATTATTCCTCCCAAATTTGATGGAACAAAAATTGGTGATACAGCAGAAGCTTGGCTTACTGAAATGGAGAAGTACTTTGAAATCAGAAATTATTCTGAGATTAAAAAGGTAGTTTGGGTAGCATATCAGCTATCAGGAGAAGCATCCATCTGGTGGATGAACAAAAAGATGGAGCTGGATTTAAGCCCCTTGAAGGTGACATGGAATGAATTTGTGGAACTCTTTCAAAAAAGGTGGCTACCACAGCTTTACTTTGATCAAAAGCTAACAGATTTCCAAAATCTCCAGCAAGGTGATTTGTCTGTGGTTGAATATGCGGAAAAATTCACTAGATTGTTGAAGTATGTTCCTCAGTATCAAAAGGATAAAAGATTTCGGATAAGGAAATTCATTATGGGGCTCAATCCTCAGATTGGAGGAGAGGTGGAGGTGCATGGTCCAAACACAATGGCCCAAGTGTATGAGAAAGCAATTAAGGAGGAACGGAAGATCAAATCCATTTTTGCTTATTGTGAAAAGAAGCGTACGAGATTTGATAAGAACTTCAATGAACATACATATAAAAAGAAGAATGACAAAGGATATGGAAACAACAAGTATGATAAAGGAAATTGGAAAAATAAAGGAGGATTTGGTAATGAGCGAAGAAATGAAGACTTTAAGAAAAATGACAATTTTAAGAGTTGTTGGCTAACAGATTTGTCCTTATCCTAAAAATAATTTATTCTGACTCTATACCCCTCTTTTAAAGAACAAATGAGTTAAACAACAAATGGGTGAACCTTTTAAATTAGTTCCCCTCTGAATTTAGGTACAACTCCCTTTAAGATTTTCAGTGAATTTAACCTATTCAACTAACCAAATGCATTTTTAACCAGAAAATGCTTAAGGCAGACTAACATTCATACATAACCATGTCATGAACATGATAAATTTATACAGTAATAGGATAGAATGCACAGATTCTACTTTGATACGTTCAAATACATGAATACATTCATACAAACTTGCTAAACCAATAAAGAACTGAACACATATGATGAATTGTCTAAATAAAGAGCAATTACCAGATGAAAGGAGATTTTACACAGAAAATCTAATTCCACACATTCAGATGCACAGATCTAAAATAGGCAGTAATTGTTTCTTCTTCTCATTCACAGATGAAAATTATTCAGACAATTATCACATAATCGAAAATATCAACCGTTCAGTCCCCCCAAAAACTTTCTTCTTCGTTTCTTTTCTCAAAAAAAATCCCCCCTTTTCAAAATATAAAAACATATATATATGAATGCCTTAACTGTGTCCTTGAGAAAATTAAACCCAGAGTTAACATAACTCTGACCTGTACGGGATTTAGTTTTTAACAACTGATTATAAAAGATCAAGATTACTGGAAATAACATAAATAAAGGAACTGAAAGAGAACGAGCCAACGAGGTTATGACTGGAGCGACGGATCAGCATCTCTTGATTTGCTATTGGTAGCCTGGGAAACATGTTGGGTCTTCCACTCCTGAAAGGCAGCAACGAACTCCTGAATTTTAGGGAAGTTTGGTATACCTATATGCTTCATTCTTGATTTCCAAACTTCCTTTTCCCTTCACATTTTCCCAAACCTTGCCCTGTGTTCTGGGAGTGCATCAATGCAGAGATAGAGTAGTGACTCAATTTTAGAAACCCTGGAGAAATCCTCAATCAAAATATTATCATTTTCTTTAACAAAGTTGATTTTATCTCTAAAAGATTAAACCACTGCTTCAACATCTTCCACAGGCTTTCCATCATCTTTTAAGTATTTAACCTCGATACATTGCAATTCATTTTGCAGTGATTGGGTGAATTCCGTTATCTCCTTAATTAGCTTTGTGAGCTCAAAGCATCCTTGTCGAGATATGGAGTTCCTCCATTCAATATTCTTCTTGTTCACATATAACAAATCCTTGTCCACACCAGTCAAGTTCTTTTCTACCAAAAACTTCTCCAGCCCATATTTTTGAACTTCCTCTATTTAGTTTATTACACTTGTCCACTTACCTTCGTCTTTTGCCCAAACAGCAACCTGTGCTTTAAGATCTTCAACAGTGGCAGCAGTCAGATCATATATATTTTTGAGTTCATGAATATATTTAGTTCCTTTTTGTTCTATGTTGTCCAACCAGTTGTCAAATGTTTTTGAGACCATTTTGCTTCTATGAACTTGATCTAACATTTTTTGATTGACAGGTGATTTCGGGTCGAAAGACAAGGGGACCTGTGAGATCGGCTGTGGGTTAGGATTGTTAATGGCCTCAATGTACTTTGCCATTGAACGCGGAGCTTGTTTCAACTCTCTTTTGTCCTTTTCATCTTTCATTGTTTGACTGACCATTCTCTTAGTGGAAGCTTCAAGGTGGTGCACATTTGCAGCTCTGGAGGCAGTACCGAGATCTGCCCTATCCACAGTGAAATCATGCACTGTAGGATCTTGAACCTCTTCCTCAGTCACTGGCTTAGCTATTTCTGCACTCCAGTTACCAGTGTTTGGGTCAATATTTATTCTGGACGTTGTTTTGAGTCTCTTGGACTTGGGGGTCTTCCCTAGACATTTACTTACCATGTCCTCTAAAGGGAGAACAAAAGGAATCACTTTCTTTTTGTCAGATATGGAGCTCTCCAGCCACTTCTGTGCAGGGGCCGAGATTGTCCTCTTGGGCTTCTCTCCATCAGAGGGTTCATTTGAAATCATTAACATCTCAGGGGTCTCCAGAAAGGCCTCTGACTGTGAACCAGTGTCAACTGCCTCTGTTCTATTTGGGCTTGCCTCTTTGTCACCCATAGGCTCTTCTAATTCTTCCTCTAAATTTAAATCAACAATTATTGTTTCAGAAATCTGCTTCT
Organism: Cunninghamia lanceolata; assembly: GCA_027924645.1. Taxonomy (NCBI): domain Eukaryota; kingdom Viridiplantae; phylum Streptophyta; class Pinopsida; order Cupressales; family Cupressaceae; genus Cunninghamia; species Cunninghamia lanceolata. The sequence goes on from BSBN01000078.1 coordinate 24,357,946, forward strand.
TTCTTTTCCCTTTTGTCCTCAACCTGGTAACACGAGATGGGAGAATATCCGTGAGGACTCTTCTGGATCTCTTGGAGACAGGGCTTTTCTCAGTCGATGGCTTGGATGCACCTGCACCACAGATAGCAAGGGGTTGATTAGAAGAGTCCATGGGAAGCGATGATGTGACCATTGAAGAGAATTGTTGGACAGTTTTACTCTGAAGCCCTCCCTGTCTCTTTTCTCTCAACTATTTCTTAGTCCTCCTTATCACAGGAAGGGTTTTAATTTCAATTCTGTCTTCCTCTTTCTTGCTCCAGTCCACCTCTGGAATGGGTAACTGTTCTACCTTCTCAAATTGTGGATCAACCACTTGTTCATCATCATTAAATATTCTAGAAACATCCATGTTTAAATTAAGGGTAATTATCTGCCCCAAAGAAAGTCTACACCACAACCTTCTCCTAACCTCAAATTCATCTGGACAGTCTTCCCAATAATCTTCCAGCTTAGGAAGGTGTGAGTGCCCTGTTCTAGAATCTAGGTTATCTTTGACAAACCGTTTGCTGTCGAATTGAGCCCTAGCAGTGAAGAATTGAAAATTGAACATTTTGAGGTTCACCTCTAGATTCAAGGCATCAGATTTTGAATGGCATGAATAATGCCCAAGTTCAATAGGAAAAGTGATACCACAACCCCTTTTCGATGGGAATTTCTTATCAACATGTGCCAATTGCCGACATACCTCCATCAGTACAAAATGATCAAATACATACCTAGGCAACTTCACAGGTTCACCATCAAATCCTCCAACTCTAATATAAGTAAACTCAAAAAATTGGATGAAAAAGCTACCGTAGATACTGATCAGTTGCATTGCTTCACTGGTCATTCTCTTACCCAGGTTGCCTGCCAGTTCATAGGTCATCTTTCCAGTGAAGACATCATTAATCCTTTTATAATTTTCATAACAATTTTTTCTTTGCAACTGTGAATAATATTCGTAAATTTTACTGTTCTCATCTAAAGGCTCATGAGGCAGGTCAAACCAATCTCTTGTGGATGCTAAACAGTAGAACAGATATGAAGACATATAGAAATCCTTATTACCCAAATGATTATTTAAACTCTGATGTAGACAGTCAGCCACTATCTCAGCCCAATCCAAATATTGTTCGCCTTGAAGGATGACTTGTATGAAAAAGTACATCTAGTCCTCCCAGTAATAGGCATGTTGATTGCCTCTTAGTCTGTGCAACAACACCACAATATCCCTTACTTCCCGTATCAAATGATCTCTAGTAAGGGGCTTGGGCAGCCTTGAACCGCCGTTTTGAAATTTTAGCAGCCAGTTCCTTGCTATTACACTTTTGTAAGTTGGTCTCTTTTATGAGAAATACCCATTGGAGGCAGTAATTTCAAGACTGGAATACGCCTCCTTAGGTGGTATCTTCATCACAGACATGAGGGTTTGTCTGTTAACATGGAATAACACATCCCCGTTTGCTTTTCTGACGCACCTGTGTTGGGGATCATACACTCTTGAACCAACTCTGGGCAGAATATAGCCTGAGGAAAGGCTGTGGCTTCAACTAAACCACTGTCCACAATTTTCTTCATTGTGGGGGTTTGAACAGGGTTTCTAGTTCTTCCTATGAATTCCTCTAAATCATATTGAACTAATGTAGTATCTCCAAATTCTGAGTGAGAGTAAGTGAGACTAGGGTCATGTTCATCTCCCAAACATGTAGATTTCAAAGACATACTTGGACGATTATAATAAAACACTTCAAATTTTGAAAATAACAAAAATTCCAGAGGCTCTTCTTTCTAGTATAAGAATTTGGAATAGCACAGGGGAAACAGAACTCACCTTCAGGATATTTGAATTCACTGTGAAAACTTGAATAACGAGAGCCTTACACTTCCAGCGCTATCCTTCTCTGCATTGCACAATATATTTTCTTGTTAAAATTAGCTTGTTCTTGGTTAATAATGGCACTTACCAGAATGAATAATTATCACTCGGAAAAATACGTGCCAAAAATATTTGAAAAGACGTGAACTCTGATTTCTTCATTAATAACAAGTAATGTTCATGTGCCATCATGAAGTACAATGATTATCCATAGTCTCCGCTAAATTAGAGCTCTCGGTTTCATGACGAGTTTATGACAAATTTTCCTCCAACTTTCCCGCTAAATTTGACCTAGAAAGCCATGGGAGAAAACGGGACCAAAATTACCAAATCTTCGAACTTATTGAACCGTTGAACCTTTAGGACATGGTTCAATGCAGTGGTTCAATGTGATGGTTCGAACATGCCAACTGGACTTTATAGGTAGGCAAAAGATTGACTTACGGAAACAGGGACTTGACTCATGAACCGTTGAACTTGTGAAGACATGGTTCAATACGAAGGTTCAATGACGCAAGGGTTATGTAGACCAACAAAAGTTACACGGCTTTGGTAAAAAGTTTCCAATTATAAAATAGTGAACTATTGAACTTTGAACCATTGAACCCCACAGCAGAGCACAAGCGGAAGGTTCAATGATATATTAGTAGACAAGGAAATTGCGTGACCCGACTCATAAGAAGACAATGAGTGCTAAACCTTAAGACCATTGAACCATTGAACCTTGAACCCCGCTATAGAGTACGCACGGAAGGTTCAAGTTCAACCTGAAAGTACAAAGATGCTTAAGACAAGAAAAAAGGCAGCTTGCTTTATATGACACTTCAAACATATTGAACCATTAAACTTTGAGCTTTGAGAATGGTTCGGGTTCAAAGGTTCAAACCTTTTATACAAAGACGACACATGGGTAAAATTTGAAGGACTAAGAGTCAATTTACAAAGCAAAGGTATGACCAAAAATATAGTACGGTAAACCGACTCTTGTTTAAGAAATATTACCGATACATAAATAAACAAGGGCGACTCAAAAGGTAACAAGAGGAACGATGATGCTATGAGTAGACCATCCGAGAAGAGAGGACCAATTGGAGGTTGTTTTTCATGTGGTGGAGATCATTATGTCAACCGTTATCCTAATAAAAAGTAGAATGGGCAGCATAGGAACATGATAATTCCTTCGCAGTAGGAAGCATTTCAACAAAGGATTCATGCCGCCCTTGACAATCGATAAGTTGAGTATCAGATTACTCCCATTGAGATGACAGGTACTCTATTTAGAGTCCCTGTTTCTATTCTGATTGATACTGGTGCAACAGAAAATTTTGTGTCATCTAGAGTGTTAAGTAAACTTCGTAGAAGAGCTGGTTTTATGTCAAAACCGTGGACAGTTGAATATGCAAATCACTCAAAGGCTTAGGTAGAGCAATGTTTGTTTGAAGCTAAGATTTATATTTCAAACTTTTCCACCGAGGTAAATTTATATGTGGCACCTTTTGGGTCCTACGACCTCATTTTAGGAATGAATTGGTTGTGGAAACATAGGGCCAAGGTGGATTATTTTTATAAAACAATTGAATGTTTGCATGATAAAGGAAACAAAGTTAATTTTTAGGGTATTCAAAGTGAAATAGAAATTAGGTCTATTTCATGAAAACAATTAAAATGGGCTAGGCGTAAGGGATGTCAACTTTTTGTAGTCAAAATGGACCTAGTAGAGGAAGATTTAGAGAAGCAAACTTTTGAGGAAAAATACCCTTATCTTCATAATTTCAGAGATGTATTTCCTGAGGAACTGCCGGGCTTGCCTCTAAAAAGAACCTTTGACTTTGCCATAGATATTAAACTAGGATTTGAGCCAATATCTAAAGCTTCGTACAAAACAACCACTACTAAACTTATGGAATTGAAGGCTCAACTATAGGAGCTATTGACTAATGGTCTAATTAGGCCAAGTGTATCACCATGGGGAGCTCTGGTTATTTTTATCAAGAAAAAGGACAGAACCCTTAGATTGTGTATAGATTATTGGATGCTAAATAAAGCAATGATAAAGAATAAGTATCCACTACCACGTATTGATGATTTATTCGACCAAATGCATAGTGCAACAATATTTTCTAAGATAGCTTTGAGATCTGGATACCATCAGCTGAGGTTAAAAGATGAAAACATTCATAAGACTACTTTTAGAACAAGATATGGTCATTATGAGTTTATCGTGTTGCCATTTGGGTTGACTAATGTACCTGCCGCTTTCATTAATCTCATGAATAGTGTTTTCAGAGATTGCCTTGATAAATTTGTCCTAGTTTTCTTAGAGGATATTCTAATATATTGCAAAAATGAGGAGCATAGACAACATTTTTAACTTGTTTTGCAACATTTAAGAGAACACAAGTTGTATGCGAAACTCTTGAAATGCACTTTCTTTCAGAAAGAAGTGTAGTATTTGGGACACACTATATCAGCAGAAGGGATATCAGTTGACCCAGCAAAAATAAAGACTATTATGGAATGGCCCGTACCTTCCAATGTTTTGAAAGTACAAAGTTTTATGGGTTTGGCCTGGTATTACAGGAAATTTGTTCTAAATTTTTCAAGTATTGACAGCCCAATTACTTCTTTGTAGAGAAAAGGAAAGCAGTTTGTATGGATAGGTGAATGTCAAAAGGCATTCAATTTATTAAAAGAAAACTTAACAACAGCACCAATTCTAAAAGTCCCTGATCCTGAAGGGCAATTTGAGGTTATTACTGATGCCTCTGGAGAAGGGTTAGGAGGTATGCTTATGCAAAATGGGTGTGTAATAGTCTATGAATCAAGAAAATTGAAAAACAATGAGCAGAATTATGCTCCTCATGATTTAGAATTGGCGGCAGTGACTCATGCCCTTTAGATGTGGCGACACTATTTGTTGGGAAAGACTTTTATACTAAAAACACATCATCAAAGTCTTCATTACATATTTCAAAACCTCATCTCAATGCAAGACAAAGAAGGTGGTTAGAACTAATATCAGATTACAATTTTGAGATTAATTACATAAAAGGTAAAGAAAACTGAGTACCTGATGCTTTAAGCAGAAGAAGACACATAGCTTCTATAATTTTAATTCATGCTAATTTTAAAGATCTGGTATTGCAAAGTTTACCTGGAGACGAATATTATGAACAGGTGAAGCAAGTTCTGCAAATAAACCCCAAAGATCCAAGATATGATGGATTCCATTTTGAGTTAGACAGATTAATGAGATTTAAGGGAAGAATCTGCGTTCCTAATTCTGTAGAATTAGCAAACCTTGTATGGAAGGAAGTACATTGTGCACCTTATTCCAGACACCCATGAGTTACAAAACTTTTAGCTGATGTCAAATCATTATACTTCTAGAAAGGAATGAAAAGTGACACTGAAAGGTTTGTGGCAAGTTTCTTGGAATGTCAGAGAGTGAAGGAAGAACACCAACATCCTACCAGATTGTCATACCCGCATGATATTCTAGAATGGAAATGGCAAGTTCTTAGTACAGATTTTGTTCAAGGGTTACCAATGTCCAAGAATAGACATGATGCAATTTTGGTTGTAGTAGATAAACTAATGAAAGTAGCACACTTCATTCCTAGAAATTTGATGGATGGAGCTCATATTTTGGCCTGTAAGTTTGTTCAAGAAATATTTAGATTGCATGGGGTACCTAAAAAGTTTATATCTGATAGAGATGCTCGAATAACCTCCTAGTTTTGGCAAACTTTATTTTCAGCACTAGGGACTAAACTCAATGTGAGCACCGCTTATCATCCTGAAACTGATGGATAGACAAAAAGGGTTAACCAGGTCCTAGAGGATCTATTAAGAATGTATTGCATGGACCAGCAATACAGATGGGAGGAGTATTTATCTCTTGTTGAATTTGCCTATAATAATTCCTATCATTCTGCCATTAAGATGGCACCATTTGAAGCATTATATGGAAGGAAATGCAGAACTCCTATAAGCTAGGACAAGCTAGAAGATAGGATAAGCATTGGACAAGAAATGCTAGAAGATATGGAAGAAAAAGTGAAAATGATTAGGAAAAGGTTGGCGGAAGCCAATGACAGGCAAAAAAGTTACGTAGATCGCAAACAGGTGCCTAGACAATTTTCTATTGGAGAGAAAGTTCTTTTGTGAGTGAAATCCCATAAAAGATCAATCAAGTTTGGTAAATCATCAAAGTTGGCTCCCTGATATGTTAGACCTTTTGAAGTCCTTGAGATTATCAATCCAGTGGCCTACAAAATTGCTCTACCTCCAGCCTTGTCTAAAATGCATAATGTTTTTCATGTTTCTTACCTAAAGAAATATTTTTTAGGTAATAACCACATTCTTAAATGGAATTCCTTACAGATACAAGAGCCAGGAGTGGTTGTGATCGAGCCACTTAGGGTACTCGAAATGTGTAAACTCCATTTTTCATAATCGAGAGGTCTTACAATGCAAAATTCAGTGGGACCAATATGATGAGGATAGCGCTACTTGGGAAGACTATAATGACATCCACCAAAGATTTCCTTATCTTTTCAAAAACATTAATGTTAAGGTATAAAATCTTGTTTTTATGTTAAAAATATTTTTTGATAAACTCAATCATTGAGGATGATGAATCTATAGGGGAAGGATACGTTACATCCCCTTTTTGGATTCAGTATTACTATTTACCTTTTTTTTAAAATAGGGCAGTCATGTGAATATATTTAACATCATAGAAAATGATGATATAATTAGAAAAGATTAATTTTATGAAATCATGGATTTATACTTGATTATGATCAATCTAATGTTATGAATTAAAATGTCTTTCCGATATGAAAATAAAATGATTTGATGTAAATGTGTTTTGATCAGAACATTGGTACTCTGACCACAAATTGTATGTGAGATTGTTAATGGTGGGAATAGATGGAACATGTTCACCAAGAAGCAAGATGAAGAGAAAGTATATTCGAGAAAGAGAGAATAGAATCTAGAATAACCAATGTGTGTTTGCCACTGAAAATGAACATCACGTAGATAAACCTAGTTGCCTTGAGATAAGTATTGATTTTGGGTTAAGTCCATTTTGGATGAGAATGTCAAGGTTTATAAGAATAGGTCACTCTTCCTTTCGTAGTTGTCGTGATGAGTATGGGTAATCGACATCTATGTCATAATACTCTGAAACATGCCACCAAATATGGACGACTAATATATATTTATATATATAAATCTATACACTTGAGAATGAGTTGTATGTTGTGTCTTGTTTAGTAGTTCTGCGTAAAAGTCGAAATTTGTGTGTAAAGTCGACCCCAAACCTCGTATTGTGTTTATGCTCCAGTCATCATCATCATCATAAAGCTCTACGAGCATATGATGTAAATGTTTAGTTGAGGATTTCTTAGGATGTAAAATTATTTCTATTGTGGGTTATCGTCATATAATAAAAGGTTTAAATAATGTTTTAAAACTATGAGATCGTCAAGTGTAATACCATGGGTCATTTGGTAAGGGTAATATATAAAATCATATTTATATTTAAATAGTTATTAAGGAACAATTCTTTTATTCTTTAATGGTGCTAGTTAACGGGCAATAGCTTGAAGGGTTTCACTCAAGTCGCTATTATGATGTCTTTAATCCCATAACATTTTATTCATTCTCGAGCTTCAAACTTAAATGATTGGTCGTCAGCTCAACAATTACCCCAAGTCATGCAATCTATCTAAGCCCAAGATTTTGTTAGAGTTAGTGTGGTATTATGTCTAAAACAAAAACTGCCACCTCACCAATTGATAGCTCCACCTTGTTGATTAGCTGCGAAGTTAGTGGAAGATAAAACCAATTCTGTATTAGTGGTCATGGGAAGGAGGTAGATAGATAGCCATGCTTGGTAGTTACCAAGTTTATAGGGTACAGATTAGTTAGAGATAAGTTAGTTTTCTTTTTGGGACTGTCTTAAGAGCAAAAGAAAGATGGTTTTTGGGAGATAGAATAGGGATGAGAAGCTAATAGGAGGCCAAGAGGAAAGACCATGTGATCGGGTGAGAAGCGAACGAGCTTTGGACTAGTTTTTAAACAATCACCGAAGCTTTCCTTCAGGTTCCATCTCTTCTCTCTTACCACACTGTCATGATTAAACTAGAATGTCATAATAGGAATGGCACCATCATGTAATAAGAAGGAATTTAATGTTTTACTGATGATGTAATGTGTGGTCTGTTTTCACACTTAAAGATTTATATTTTACACTTCTTTTAAAACAAAAACAATGCTATTTCCCTGAGCAACACCACAGTCTTAAACTTCACAGTAGTAAGATACTTGTTTTCCCAAAGCATCTTACAATGGTCGACTAAACCATGTAGTTGTGTCCGCTTATCATAAGAAATAAATGGGTTATGTGGTGAGCACGTTGCAGTTTGAATCTTGGTCAACTATCAGCAAGAAAGATATCTTAAGATATGGTTTTCTAATGTTTGTCAAAGTTAGAAGCATCACTGGTTGGCCTGCCGACTATATATATATTTGCTCTTCTTATATCAAAAAGCAACTAGTTTTATGAAAGACTTAAAGAATGTGTAATTTCGTTGACAAAATGGGAAACAATGGTGTGGAATGTATGTCATAGGTTGTGTAGCTACTCGGTCTTCCACAAGTTAAGAATCTATATTAGCTGGTTGAAATTAGAGTTATTCCTTTCATGCTATGAAAGATATCTAGTTTTAGATCATCTTTTATAATGAATATAATTCTTTCTACTTTAATATCATTCATGCTGATGTGTCACCGAAAGAGGGTATAGAATCATTATTTGGTCTAAAACTATCGAACATGTTAAGTAATGAAGTTTTAGAGCAGACACAATGGATCAATAGTTAATTGTTTAATTAAAACTTGCATGCATTCTTCTTCCAAATAGAAACAATGAGTTAGGATTGTTAAATGCTTAGTACGATATAAAGATTAAGCTATGTCGAGGAATTGATAGGTCGAAGAAGACTTGCAAGAGTACTCAAACTTTAACTATGGGACTTCGATTACTTGAACTCAATAACTGGTTTATTGTTAAAGCTCTTCCGAGCTTATTTTATTAGTTTAGTGTTCTCTCTAGATAGGATAATTTTAAGTAGAGGACCAACTTAAAGATCAACCGATAAACTAATAGCATTATCTGATTAACTTGTAATCTAGATTCCCATTCCTCTAACATATGGACGAAATGTTTCCAAGAGCCCAAAAGTGAGAAGTAAACCTAATTGCCATGTGTTAATGCATGATGAGTTGAAAAACCAAAAGATTACCATCGTTATTTTATTATACTTATACATATACAACTGTAGGATTGTAATTAATTCAAGTCAAGTTGGGGTGGGTGAACTTACTACTTGTGTTGACACAAGGGTAATCATAATCAAATCCTTTGGCCAAGGTAGTGCACCTACCTCTAGTGCATTGATAGTTCATCGTGACTGGATGGGGTAGCTTGTGGAGTGGTCATGCTTGACTAGAGGGTGTCTAGAGGATTGCATGATAACAAGTTACATCGGTCACAACACCAGTACTCAGATGGCTAACACCATTGGTTATCCTAAGTCTATCCTCTTTGAGTAGGGTATGGCCGCTTCTAGGTAGGAAGGAGTGTGGGAGACTGATGGTCTATGGTTGGAGGTTAAGCTCCTTGAATATACTTTCTCTTCTATATTCCAGAGGGTTGCCGAGACTTGAATTAGGATGGTCAACAATCGAGACATAGTGACTTTGGTAAGTTTCTATTTTGAAAATGTTCTTAATAACTTTTATCATCATATTGTATAATGTTGTAGATGGATAAACCCCTTTGTGTAACTTATAATTTCATGATTATTAATTAGTTTTAAAATGAAAAATAATTTATCGTTTTCTTCTTTAAACTTTAAAAAAAAATTACCTTTGGTTGAATGTAGTTTTTAGGGTGAAAACTAAATTGGGTGTTACAAGGTAGAGATGAGGCCAATTCGGTCAAATTCTGCACAACGGTAGATGAGTTAGACTTGAAAACAAATGAACCAACAATGAACTCAACTTACTCTAATACCATATTGTTTAGTATGGAAAAATGAGGGGGATTTAGTTTAGGGTTGATTTTGCTAGTTTGTGTAAATCCTCCTTTCTCCACTAAAAATTCAAGGACTTCAACTGAGTAGGGAGTCTACTACAAGCCTTCAATCACTTAGAACATAGGGAAAATTACAAATTTGTGACTTCGTTGTTTAATTTAGTCCAATTATACTCAAAACCCTAATTATGCAAATTCAAAAGCAAACAGACAAATTATGAAAAATGATCACACATAGAGATATCAAATGACAATCAAATGTGTACTAGATTTTGATGTTTAGAGAATGGAAAAGTCAGGGACTAATGAGCGGGCACCCTAGTCTAGTACCACCATTTCTATCAAGATCTAGGAATCTTGTCTACAACCTATTCCTATTGTTCTGGAGAATTTCCTGTTGTGGGATCTGGAGGACTAATGAGTGGTCGCCCAAGTCCAGGTCCCTATTTTCACTTTTGATCTGCAATTCTGACAGTCTGCACTACTCTCCTACAACTCAACTTTTTCTGCTCTTGCAACCTGTAACTTACAATCATAGGAAAATGGGTTGTGGTTGTGGTGTTTAGATGCTTGCCTCAGTCAAGCCTCGGAGAGACATTCAAGCCTTTTGAACACCGTTGTCAGATAAAGAGTGTGTATCCCTAAGGGATAGAGGCAAAATCTAAATGATAAATGATTGAAAAGGCAAATGATATCACCTTGTAGTGAAGATCTCATGGAAGGAAGATTCTCTTCATGCCATGAGGAGACAGATGCCAAATATGCAAACATAAACACAATAACAATGCTCTGATCTACAACACAATGAATTTACTTTGAATGCTCTAATCACAAGAATGCATAAAGTTCACAATCACCATCTAGTTTTCAAATGATAACTTAATCATGCTTATATATGCAACTACAAACATTTCCACTAAGAATTTTATAATTTCATAAACTGACACTCCAAAATTGGTCTTGTTCTAAAATAGGGTAGGACTAGGGCACGGGTGCCCATGTCCTCCCCCTATTTCAGGAAGGACTTATGTCAAGTGCATCCCCTAGGTCCCATTTGCCATGAAACTTTAGGGTTTTCTTAGGAGGATGTCAAATTATCATGCAAGATGCTTTAAATGCATAAACATGACTCAACAGTAAAACCTTAAGATGGAAAAGTCCCCAAGGGGACATTTTTTGACATAACATTTAGCCCCCACTTTAATGTATGCATAAATGTAATGAAAATATATGCATTAAAGTATGATCAACAAATACAGCAAACATGCCAAGCACAAAGAAGGCATGCCAATCACATAGAAGACATGCCAATCACAGAAAAGAAAGTAATAGGCATGCAAAACATAGAGAAGACAATTACAGTCATGCAAGGCATGGAGAATAAAACATTGAAGACATGCAAAACACAGTGAATGCAGGGAAGGCAGTGATGATTTTATTTTTCTTTTTCTCATATATATGAAATGTAGATGCAAGTACAAGGAACGTAAACACACTACCCATAATGCAAGAGGGACTCATCACCACTGATCTTTAAACTGCATCATGGGGCAATAGACATGCAATACAAATCAAGAATGCCATGCAAATCAAACACACCATACAAATCCTAAAGCATAGTAGGGACTCATTGCCACCAGTCTTTAAGACTATGCTTGGGAATGAACATGCAATACACACACACACACTTGGAAAACATGGTAGATGAGCGATGGAGTGTTCATATTTCTAGGTTCATCACTATCTCAGGCACATTATAGGCACATACCAATGATTGGGCTTCACCACAACAATCACCAAAAACACACTTAAGGGTTGCATTAGTCATTGAACCACTCCCCACCTCCGTAGAGGGCTTTTAGAAAATTATAGGATGTGCACTCTCCATGAGAAATACACTATCCCCACCTCCGTAGAGGGCTTAAGAAAAGGATGTGATATCCCACCTCCATAGAGAGCTTAAATGACTATAAGTTGATTTCAAAAGAATATCAGAGTACAGGAGGGACTCATTCCCACCAGTCTTTAAGATTGTACCTAAGAACAAGCACATTGCTAACATCTAGAATAGATAGCTTACGTTATATATGCCCCCACCTTAACATCATTGATATTGGGTATCGATATTAAGCATATTAAGGTAGGAAGAAAACACACAAGGGAACACGAGCTTTCACAAAGCCCATGCCCCACAGAGGTGACATGTACTTTACGATTGCTAAATGTTCTCACAAACACATTCCTTCAAGAAAAACTGCTAGTGTCCATATAATCATGATAAACAACAATGCATGATGCAAGATTCAAGATAGACAAAGTGTATGGAGCAGCAGTATTGTTATGTTTTGTAAGTGTGATAAGACACCATCAAGATCACATGGAGTGATTTTACTCACCAAGCATCAGATAATATATAACAACCCCATTGTCATGTAGGAATTGAGTCTAATTTTTTATTTCTTGCTAAAGGGACAATAGGTTTGCATCAGTATAATATGTTTTTCATCATCTACCCTCTAGATAGAAACACTAGAGGATGGGAAACCATAAATCGACAGAGGAGAAATAAGTGCATTAGGGACAATCACGTAGGAGGGTGCCCCCAAGTCACCAACCACAACACTATGTTCATAAGACACAACACACAACAATGAAAATAGAGGAGAAACAATATAGAAGAATGATGATAAATAGAAGAAGGGTCACAACAGAGGTAGTCTCCTAGTAGCCTAGACCTTACAAGAGAATCAAGGGTCATCCTAGGAGGCCTAAACAACACTTAACACATCACGAGAGATAATGAGTTAGAAATACTTACCTGTGATTACCATCGTACTAAATTTTAGAACTTGTGAACCTCTTGGAGAGGTGTTCAATCATGTTTTATGTAAAGGTCGAGTGGTTCTTATGAGAGTCTTGTTTGTAGTAAAAAAATCCATGTAATGCTTGCTTCTCAAATCCTTGTGTAAGTGAGACCTTTTGTTTCTTGTAAGGAGGAGAAACACTATTGTTTCCAATTGATGATAATTTGTCTTTCTCTTTTCCAATTTTTAGCAAGTTTTCATTGTTTATTTCATCTATGATAGTGATAAGAATCATCTTGCACTATCTCACTCTTTTTTTTTTATAGTTGTTTGTATTGGTTGTTCCATTTGTTTTTCTAATGCATTTTGGTTATCTCCCAATCCTTGTAAGGATAATACAGGAGGAACCTCATCATAAATTCCTTTTCTGTGTGGACAAGGAGGGTTGTCCAACTTTTCCTTATCCACTTCTATTATGCCCATGATGTGTCATATTCTAAGTAATCATCATCATCTACTTCCACTATACCCTATTCCATCATATTATTATCATTATGCTTAGGAAAAGGATTAGTAAAGATTTGCAAATTTTGATTCGGAAGAGCAATTGACTTATTTCCATTTTCATTCACACCTGATATCTATATCACATTCAAGTGAATGAGGTCTTGTATTTCATGTTTAAGACACATACATCGTTCAGTATCATGTCCTTATGTCTGATGATAATGACAAAAGGCATTAGCATCGAAGTAAGGTCCTTGAGGTTTGTTGGGATCCAAAGGTTTTATCAGGGGAAGATTCATAAGATTATTAGTCATAGCTTGATTAATGATAGAATGATAAGACTCAGATATTAGAGTAAACTTTCTTTGCTGATATAGTGCCTTCTTCAGATTAGTGAGAGAAGACACTTGAGCAAAGTTATTCGAATTTGGTCTATTAATCATGATTAAACTCCTATTAATATTATTCCTCTTAAAGTTGTGTTATGATGGTCCACCCACAGATTGACCAACTTGAGCCGATGAGTTTTGGTTTTCATATTGACTAGATGAAAGTTAAAGGGTGGTGCATAAATATTTAAAGGAGTTATACTTCATTAAGAGGATCTTATCATGGATGTTAGGTTGTAGATTTGTAATAAACACCTTTCAAACATCCTCATCTTTCATCTGATATTGGATTTGTGCATAAAGAGATTGATACTGACTAATAAACTTAGTTAACTTTTCTTTTGGACCTTACTTGCAATGAACTAAATTAATCAAAGACACTTGAGATCTAATGTTTTCTTGAAAATGTTGTAAAAATTGATCAATTAACTGGGAAAAAGAGTTTATTGAATTCAGAGGTAAAGAGGAAAACCATTCTAAAGTAGTATCTTTGAGAGATCATGGGAAAGGTTTTACTAACAAGTCCTCTTTAAAGTAGAAATCTCTACACATAGTTGTGAATGCTGCCACATGAGTATTATGATCACATTTTCTACCATATTTTTCAATGCAAGGGATCTCAAACCTCTTAGGCATAGGAGTTCTCAAAATTGCATAAGATAGAGGATTACGGGCATGATAAGTTGGTATAAATTAGATTGTGAAGAATTTGTCAAATTTGTCACTTTTTGTTGTAAAAAGGTCATGCCTTGCAAAAGTTTATTTAAGATGGCATCATTGGGAGATGTGCTTTGCTGTAAGGAATTAGAGCCAAAGTGAGGAGGTGAATAAGCCAAATTTTTTATAAATAGAGGCCATGAATAGTTCAATGGTGGCTGGACATAGTGATAGGTGGAAGGTGGTTGTGAGTAGTTATATGTAGTAGGTGGCTGAGAATAGGTGGGATAGAGAGGCGGTTGGGAACAAGCATTCCTAGAAGAGGTCCCCTTAGAAACCAAGTTCTAATAATTAGATCCCATAGCTTTGTAATTTTGTGAACTACTTCCATTAGATACTCCAATACCCATGGTAGCATTACTACAAGCATTTTCATTAGTTGTTAAAATTGTTGATGTAAATGTAGACACTTTAGTGGTTGGTATAGGTGTCGATACTTGCGTATGAGACAGAGATGATATGTTTTTGATACCATTTGCACATTCAATCACTATCATGACATTATTATGTACAATATGTGTTAAACCTTAAATAACATTAATACCATCTTGTCCTTCTTTTATCATCTCTCTTATGTGGTAGATCACAGGGACACCTTCCGCTATCCTTTTAGTTTCAACAAATGTTTGAAAATTTGATAACTCTTTATCAAACTTGTTTATTTGCTCATCAGGTACATGTGTGAATTCTTCAATAGTTTCTTCAACATCATCAAATAATTGATCATCCATAGTGGTTGTATGGGGTATAATATCTTGCAAAATTTGTGTCTCTCCTTTTGTAAAGAATGTATTCAATAGATTTTCAAAGGTAGGAATATCATTTTCTTCGAAAGCACTAGATCCCATGTGTCTTATGCTTTTTCTTAAAGGGATATTCTTATTAGGTCAAAAATTTATAATACTCATACAAAAGCATGCAATGCTTAATGCACAAACTAATAGAACACATGCAAGGAACAAGATATGTTTAAGATCCAAAATGCTTTGATTGTTTGACTTTTTCCAATGCAAACAAGTGAAAGAAAAAGCACTGTAAGGAAATTGATTGGGGGAAGAAAATAATATATCTGATGTTAGACCAATAAAGCAATAATATCCTTCACAACATGCTTTGATGCAAACCTAGGGTGATGACAAGTCAAAACCTAGTGAAAATATACTAAAGTATGCAATTTTTCACAAATTTTCAATGCAAAGACCCAATACAAAGGGTGTTGTAAAGAATTTTAGGAGGTTCAATAGATTATAGTAGTAATATCAGTCATATAAAATCATGAAATTCATCATAACATGCTTGGAGTGCAAATTTAGGCCAAACCCTAGGGAAAATATAGTCAAAATATGTAAATTTTAACCAAATTTCCACTGTAAGAGCCCAATAAAATGGTGTTGTAAATAATTTTATGAGGGAAAGAAGATAATAACCTTGATAAAAACTAATTAGTATAGAAAAATCCTTTACATCATGCCTATGGTGCAAATCTAGAGAGGTGATAAGGCCAAAATCTAGTGAAAAATCAAGGTTTTCAAACCCTAGGCATGAAATTTTGCAAGAAAATCACTATGGTGAAACACTACATTTAGAAATCAGTCCTAATGAGTGTTTTAAAAGGGTAGTAAAATCTGAAACAAGATTTTGACTACAAACCCTAGCTAATGCAAAACTAGGTTATATGGAGAAATGCACATTGTTAAGCAATTTTTAACAATTTAAGCATGAAAATGTAATCTAAATGAACGGTGAATGGAAAATTTCTATATTTAAAATTAGGTCTAATGATAATGATTAAAATTTATTAAAATTTGTGAGAACAACACACCCAAGATGACCAATTGCAGAAATAAACCTTCACAAGAGAGAAAATATTTACCGAAGAGAAAATGCATTGAGAATGAGATGAATAATCCACATACGGTACATGCTTTTTAAAGCCACGAAAAATAGGTGACATGTATGAAACTTCCCAATATGGGAAACACAACTACCCTAATTAATTAAATGCAAGTAAACTATAGTCTACCTAAGTAAAACTTAAGTAAATATGCATTTACTCTAACACCCCCCCTTAAGAGCAACTTAGGGAGAATGAAGATGTAATATGGGTCCTAGCTACACAACCATGTTAGGTACCTATTTACAATGCAAAACCAAAATCTCTCACAACTAGAGAATAGGAGAAAAACCCTATGGGAAAAAATCCCTCCCCAAAAGAGAGAATGAAAAACAAAAAATGATGCATGGTGGATGGTGGATGGAGGACTTAATCACATCCCCCCAAGTACTACATACATCCTGTATATACAATCAATGCCCCCCACCCCATAAGAGGGAAAGAGAGAGACTATATAGTCCCTCCACAATGAAGAAGCTCCAATACTGATGAAGGATGCCTGAAGACTGAAGATGATCTAGTGTCTGCAACTAAAACCTCTTCCCTTAGGAAGAAATAGGTCCACCAGAAGAAGAAGGAACCAGTCCATATCCAACTGAGAAGGGGAAGTAAGTCTCCAAATAGAGCAATCCATCACATGATCATGATTAACCACAACCAAGAAATGTGACAAATCAAGAGAAGGCACATCCAAGTCAACCTCCAAAATTAATCTTAATGAATCAACTGGCATGATGTAACTGTCATCAAAGAGGAGAGAAATCCCCTCAAGTGAATCTCCCAAATCTATAAGGTGAGACTCAACAAACAAATCAGAGATGCCTGCTAAGTACTCATCCAACAAAACAAGATCTATGGGATCAAAGGTAGTCTGTTAGGCTGGAAAATCAACCTCTCAAGTAATAGGGATAGAATCAACATGAGTTTAACGTACCCCAAAATGCAGATGACCAATATTACTATAAACATTGGCCAAGGGTGTACGAGGTACATAGTCATCCTCGTTAACAAAGTGAGAGAAGCTATACAGTCTAGACTCATGATCAGCACTACCTATAGCAATGAGTTTTCCAGAATCAGCTTCTCTGATAAACACATAATCAGATATGAACTCCAAAATCTTAGGGACTTCACCATGTGTTATCTGGTATATAGATAGAAGATTTGTGTGCAACTCTAGAATGCACCGTACATCTCGAAAGAAGTCATCACCAATATCAACAGTGCATGTCCCCCAAACATCCAACAACTTATTGTTCCCCAACAAAATTTTGGAAGTGTTGAAAGGATACAAAACCATGAAAGGATAGGGTGAAGAACTCATGTGATGAGATGCATCAGAATCTAGGAACCATCTATCACACTAGGAATCAACTGTAGAAGTGACCATTCCATGTCCCTTACCCATGTAGTGCTTATCTTCTTTACTATTTGTAATGTTTGTACTACTAGACTGTGTGGGCTTGGTGGATAGAGAAGATAAAGATGTAGATGTTGTAGGAGTCATATAAGATGGCAGTGGGATATTGTTTTTTTGAAGAAGGTGGGAGAGCTCATATATCTTCTTTGTGTAACAATAATGCTTATCGTACCCCTTCTTTTTACAATATATGCAACTAAGTTTCTCCTTCTTTGGCTTTTCTTCTTTTGTACTGGTAGAGGTCTCATTTGACTCTATTTTAGGTTGAGGTTTCTTCTTCCCATTAATCTGTGAACCATGTACAACCAATGCATGATTTTTAGGGACCCCCTCCAACTAGACAAGTTTGGCTTGCTCCCTTGTTAACCAATCATAGAAGGTCTTAAAAGAGGGCATCTAGAATGCTCTACCTAAGGCATCCATTGGTGAGTAAAAGCTAGAGGAAAACACAACAAAAGGGCCTCTTAACTTAGATAGAATAAAAAAAATGGACTCCTTATCAGTTTTTCCCTTTCCACATCATACTAGTTGTGACCTTACTGATTTGAATTTCACTAGGAAGTCATCAATAGTAGGAAATGCTTCAGGGATAAGAGAGTTTAACTCAGCCTCCAATTGCAATGCATGGATCTCACTAACCTTACCAAATAGGTTTTCTAACTTATCCCAAATTTCTTTGGGTGTACCCAACTCATCAATATGGAAAAGGAGACTATCTAAAACATTTAACTTCATCAACCCCATATCTTGGTCACATTTATTTTCATGGACAAATATTTCATATTCTTTGGCGAGAGTGGGTTGGGTAGCTTTTAGAGTGGACCACAGACCCTGGGACTGAAGCAATCTATGTATTTTCATTTTCCAGGTGTGATAATTATGGGGAGTTAACAATTCAATGGTTCCAGAAGTATCCATGACAAAGATAGCACTAAAAGGCAAAATTAAACCAACTGATAAAAACCTCCAAAAAATGCAGCCTTGAGAAATTATTTTTCACCAATTTTCCAACCAAATAGCAGATTTTAAAAAAAGGATTTGAGCAAAAATTATATTTATGCATCTTGACCCGCAATTAATTTTTGGCCACTTGGCAAACACTCCACAAGGCTCAGTCACCAACTCTACAGTGCACAGAGGGTCCACTACATCAACAACTTGGACACGTGAACCTTTCTTCACAATAACCATGTGAGTGTCATGCTATAAAAGAACCAAGGATATCTCTATGCCCCCAATGTGAGATTAAGATGCTTTGATCAAGTTTGCTACATTGCCCAAATGGGCCCACCTCCACACACATAGCATGAAACCTTAGATAAATATTTGATTTAAACTTTACAAACTATTAAAGTCTGATCAAAATTATATGTATATATGTTTGCTAAAAAAACTGCACAGCACTCCTGCAGACATTCCTTTCACAAAGACATCTTCCTCTCAGCAAAGAAAAATCGCAGCACAAAACTAAGTTCATAAATTCAGGCAAATCGGCTTCACATGGCCTTTTCAGGCTACAGTGAGGAAATTCATGCCTCCTCACATAAGGAATGCAGTACTAGAAATGATTTTTGACCTCTAAAAATGAGAACTCGAGCTGCAGAATTGTCACCTCTTCTCCAAAAAATGCCTTCAATACCTCACAAAAAGAACTTTGACAGCTTATCTCCTCACACAGTAATGCCACAATGGAACAAATGCAATGGTCAAGAAATTTAATGCCAAGAGGTTCCAGGCAAAATAGAAAATAGGCAACTTGAAATTTTTTTTTCAAATGCCGAATGATCTCCAATCGATCTCAAAGTCTCCGACTGAAGCTCTCTGGAAGAATTCGCAGATTGGGTGGCTCTGATACAATGTGAGAGCAACACACCCAAGATGCCCAACTACAATAAAAAACCTTCACAAGATAGAAAATATTGCACTGAAGAGAAAATGCATTGAGAATGAGATGAATAATCTACATATGGTATAGGCTTTTAAAAGCCATGAAAATAGGTGACAAGGATGGAACTTCCTAATACAGGAAACACAACTACCCTAATTAGTTAAATGCAACTAAACTATAGTCTACCTAAGTAAAACTTAAGTAAATATGCGTTTACTCTAACAAAATTCAATACCAATTAATCTAAATTATTTTAAAATGCAAGCTAAAAATGCCAATTTTTCAAAATTTTGAATTTTTTTTGTAATTTTGTAAATGCAATAAGATAAACAATGATATGAATGAATGAAATGAATGTAAATCTGAAGCACAACACTCAGCAAGGTGCAAAAAAGTTCAAAAATATGGGCTCACCAAAATGTTTAGTATGGAAAAATGAGGGAGATTTAGTTTAGGGTTGATTTTGCTAGTTTGTGTAAATCATCCTTTCTCCACTAAACATTCATGGACATCAACTGAGTAGGGAGTCTACTACAGGCCTTCGATCACTCAAAACATATGGGGAATATTGGAATTATGTGATTTTGTTGTTCAATTAAGTCCAATTATGCTCAAACCCCTAATTATGCAAATTCAGAAGGAAACGGACAAATTACAGAAAATTATCATATAGAGATATCAAATGACAATAAAATGCGTACTAGAATAATAAGTTTAGAAAATGGAAAAGTCAGGGACTAATGAGCGAGCACCCTAGTCTAGTGCCACCATTTTTATCAGGATCTAGGAATCTTGTCTACAACCAATTCCTGCTATTCCAGAGATATTCCTATTGCGAGATCCTGAGGACTAATTAGCAGGTGCCTTAGTTTGGAGGTCTCTATTTTCTCTTTTGATCTACAATTTTGATAGTCTGTACTACTCTCTTGTAACTCCACTTTTTCTTCTCCTACAACTTGTAACTTGCAATCATAGAAAAATGCATTGGGGGTTGTAATGTTTAGAGGCTTGCCTTATTCAAGCCCTAGAGAGACATTCAAGTCTTCCGAATACCATTCTGTATCAATACAAGATAGAGGAAAAATCTAAATGATAAATGATTGAAAACATAAATGACATCACTTTGTAGTGAAGATCTCATGGAAGAAATATGCTCTTCATGCCATGAGGAGATGAATGCCAAATCTGCAAACACAAAGACAATAACAATGCTCTACTTTGCAACACAATGAATACTTTGAATGCTCTAAACACAAGAATGCATAACGTTCACAATTGCCATCTAGTTTTCAAATGATAACCTAATCATGCTTATATATGCAACTGCAAACATTCCCAATAAGAATTTCATAATTCAAACTTACAATGTCGGCATAGGACCTAAATAATGGTCATAAACCAACACTCCAAAATTGGTCCTAACCTAAAATAGGCCAAGACTAGGGCGTAGACACCCAAGTCCTCTCCCTAGTTCAGGCAAGAATTATGTCAACTACATCCCCTAGATCCCATTTGCCATGAAACTTTAGGGTTTTATCATCAAGATGTCAAATTATCATGCAATATGCTCTAAATGCATAAATAGGACCTGGGAGCTAAACCTCAAGATGGAAAAGGCTCCAAGGGGACATTTTTGACTTAACACATATAAGGACTAAGAATTGAAAAGACAAGTGTTTATTACAAGTTTGAAGTATTTGATTGGGCAAATAAACAAAAACATATATGACAGGAGAGGCAGTTATTAGTTGAGAGAAAGACTCCACACTAAGAGTGATCAAGTTGCTTCCATACAAACTAGCATGAGTGGCTAGTTAGTGGGTAACTTGATGATACATATCCTAAATGCCCAACAAACTTGACACCTCAATGAGACATGCTTATGCAAAGGCACATTTAAGTAGGCTTATGCCTAAGTGTATAATATATATGAAAATATATATACACTAACATTAACAAGAGGGTAAATTATTTAATTTAGTTTAATGGGAGCTAGGTTTAGCATTCTTCAATCTTGAAAAGTCACAAAGCAAAATTAATATTTAGTTTAATGACTTTGTTTTAGATTTTTGAATTCCATTAAAAAATTATAATTAAGTTTTTGGTATGATTTGGATTAAATTATTGAAAATTATCTCGATGTCCCACAAAGAAAAATATGAAAGTTAATAGTAGGGTAAATTATTTACTTTAGCTTAATGAAGGCTAGAAAAGAAAAATAACTATAGTTACTTTATTTTAGTTTAATTATAATTAAGTTTTTGGTATCATTTAAATTGAATTAAATTTAAAATATGTAACCACATGTTTTTCTGAAATAAATGCACATAACAATAAAACCGACATAAAATAAATAATTTACATAAATAAAAATATCAAATCAAATAGAAAAGCAAAAGAATACTGCATAAATGGAAAAGTTATTTGAATGGTAAGTGCAACTAATTTTCTTTTGTTTTCTTGCAAAATGAAATTTAATTTATTGTTATTTTCACTGCATTTCAAATCTCCCCACATC
Source organism: Cunninghamia lanceolata (assembly GCA_027924645.1). NCBI lineage: Eukaryota > Viridiplantae > Streptophyta > Pinopsida > Cupressales > Cupressaceae > Cunninghamia > Cunninghamia lanceolata. Next base: position 24,380,093 of record BSBN01000078.1, read on the forward strand.
CAACTAGGGTTAGGGTTCTACAAGATAAAATATGGATGCTTTCTAAAGTTTTTTTTATAGTTACAGAAATAATTTAGTGTTATTTTATAGGCTTTGTAAACTTTAGTTTTATAATTAAAGAAATATTTGAGTGTTATTTTATTTTAGGAACTTAGATTATTTTTTAGATATCAATTTTATTTACTCAATACATTTCAAATCTCTCCACACCAAAATATGGTTAGGGTTCTTTACATAAATTTTTCCTTATAAATTTACTTTGGTTACAAATTTGAAATGATAAACAATTCTTTATCTTTAGAAAAAATAAAAGTATCATTACTATTTTATAAAAATATAGGGCCCTAAAATAATATTTTATAACTATATTTTATTAGGGTTGAATATAGTGTTGTAAAATAATATTTTATAACTATATTTTATTAGTGAAATCAAATAAAAAAGGAGCAAATTAATGTGTTGAAATAAAAGAATAAAAACATAGTAAAGCAATTAAAAAAATAGGGACATCAAAAGAATGTCTTAACCTATTTTAAATAGATTTCTCTAAAGATAGGTATACTAGTTTTTTGATGTATAAATACGGTTAAGAAACAGTTCCCACGAGAAAAAATTATAAAAAAAAATAGTATGCCCTACTAGGACAAGGTGCCCAATCATCGATGTCTGATAGTGTGAGAGATCCAACCCCAGAGATCTGGAGAAGAGCCAAAGACCCAAAGACCTTGGCGGTACCTAGGTGAATGCAAAATTTGCTAGATGATATGCTTCCTTGTTCGCCTGTCTATAACAATGAGTGATAGTGTAATCTACAATTGCGGACAAGCAATTCTAAACAGATTCCCCAATAATCTTAAGTTTCCAGTTTAGAATTTTCCTTGTTGTGATGGCATTGATACAAATTTGTGTCACCTTCAATGTCCTTCAATGTCCAGACTTGAGATCTATTTTTCCCTGCACTTTTGGAGGCCAGCCAGGATGGCCTAGAATATGCCCTCCTACCAGTCACTTGGAAGTGCTCAAATAAGGTTTCCCTATTCATCTCTTAGAATGCAGCCTGTACCTGAAAGATAGGTATGCTAGTTATAGTTATATTATGATTGTATTTTTTATTCTATTAGATTTGTATGTTTTTATTTTATTTTTCTCCCAGAAGTCAAAGGCTTTCTTTTAGATGTCTATTATATTATATTTTTAGATTATTGTGAGTATATTATTTTTCATTAAGAGGAAAGTAGGTTTTAAAGGGATCCCAAAACCCTTCATTTTTCTTGTCTCTTCCTTTTTATGTTTTTTTTCTTTTATAATAATTTTATAGGATCTAGTTTTGACTTGATTTAATTTCTTTATTGTTAAGTCTCATTCCTTTCCCTCTCACCTCTTCTCTTCCTTTTAGGTAGCAAATATTGCAATCTACATTTCTGTATTAACTATGCTTCATCTGAATGATAATCACATAACATGATCCAAGGTAAAACATTTTTTTTGTTTCAACGAGAAAGGTGACAGACCACCTATATATTAGAATATTAGAGTTTACACATCAGGCAACCAGCTGCCCAAAGGACGCCTCAAAAAGAGATTGACACAAAAGAAGGCCCTGACTGGGCAAAGTAAGTATAAGAACTCACAGGAGGAGTGCCAAACGACATGAGCTATAACCCAAAAAAGAGAACCACCTTCAGTATATAAGAGAAAAGCCAAAGGATAGATGATAATACACCCATACCACCAGCCACCGAGAGAGACTATGCAACACCGTCCCCACCAGCCGGATCCACAGCGGCTTCGCCATCACCTGGAAGAACTACCTGCACAACGATTTCATCCTCATCCACTCCTGCATCCTCTGTGTTTTCAAAGAAATCTGAAAACACAATTATTTACTATCATAACTTGTAGAAATGCTATATCTATTATATAATTATTTATAGCCTTTCTTTATACAAGGCTAAGTTTTCTTATTAATCATTTTAATTAATTTCTCTTTGAAGATAAAACAAATTATATTTTGTAATATTTATTTATGACTCGTTTTATGTTCTTCGCTCACAAGTGTTAGAAATAATAAATAAACTAGAACACGTGTTTCAGTTGACTAGGCCACCTATCTTAGTTGTGTTGTAAGATTCACTATTCTAGGAGTTAGTTTAGGGATTTGTTGAGTTATTTGTGGATCTGTTAATGTCAGCATCCCATTATAAATTGTAATACTTCTAGTTTAATAGATATAATATATTTTCCCAATCTATATTTTATCATGGTATGAGAGCAGGTCTGAGCCTAACTCCCTCAGGGGATGGCTCAGGATTATGATGTAATGTGTCTATGAGAGAAAGCTAGGTTTGATGGCTGCCCTATGAAAAGAGTCATCAAAGAAAAGTGTGTTAGCTGTTTGTGTGTTAGTGTATTAGATTGTGGGCTGGTTTGGAAATCAGATTTAAGGACTCAGGGCAGTCTCATTGCTGCTCTATCTTCTAGCTCAGAATGGAAATAAGTCTCTTCTGTTTATTTCAGTTTTTATGTTTTCAGGTTTTTTTATAATTTGTTATTGTCTATTTGGACTGGTTTTTTCATATTCTTCTCTGTCAGGGTTGCACTGAGAGGTTCATGTGAAGAACCTATGTAAGCAGTGTAATATCTGCATTGTAAATGTCACGGAAATATAAGTGACTGATCGGAAGTGCCAAGGATAAGAATAGGAAAATGTGAAGAGTGCCGAGGAAAGGAATGCATAAGCCATGGTTAGGAGCCATGCCACCGATCTGTGCGAGAGGTGATTGAAGCCGAGGTGTTATGGGATGACCTCGCCCATATTTGAAAATATGGTCTACTTACGGCAGAAGTCTACATATGAGGTAGACAGTATTGCAAGAAATGCAACATGGAATGAGACCCTTCCGGCAAATTATAGGCAGCCAACAATGAAATGGTTGTCAAGTTAAAGCCTAGGTTTGTTTAACACTGGCATAGATCCTTCGGCAATGTGCAATGACAGTCAGCAAGAATAATTGTTTGCAGATGAAAGTTATATTGTAATTGTAATCCAAATGAAAATTAGTGTAGTTTATTCATTTAAGGGGGAGTGTTAGAAATAATGAATAAACTAGAACACGTGTCTCAGTTGACTAGACCACCAATCTTAGTTGTGTTGTAAGATCCACTATTCTAGGACTTAGTTTAGGGATCTGTTGAGTTATTTGTGGATTTGTTAATGTTAGCATCCCATTATAAATTGTAATACTTCCAGTTTAATAGATATAATATATTTTCCGAATCTATATTTTATCAAGGAATATACTTTACAGAAAAGAAGCTCAGTATCAACTTGTTTGCTTAGATTGTGCAGCCTTTGGAATAATGGCCTCTTCTAGTAATGATACTGAAGGTCACCATGTAGCCCATACAATCAAACCATTCTATGCTAGTAGTGATGTCTCCTTCACTGTAAGTAGTTGAAATTTCTTCGTCCCTTTTATCGTATTGGACGAGTATTCTAATTACAGTGCATTTTACTCATGGACATCACAGGATGAAGAAAAAAGTGTTATTGTGTCTCTCACACTGATTAAACATAAACCGGTGGTATTTAAACGTAGTAAATTGCCAGAGGAGGATACCCATCATGCAGGTCATGTTCAAGTTGGAACTAACATCAGTTTCAGTCACCCTCAAATGGTAAATCATAATATGAGACTTTCTCATGCTCAAGTTGAAACCCTGTCTGGTTTCCCTATTGAGATAGAAAACCCTACTGCTTGGTTTTCTATCTGGAGAGGTTCTGGTAGACAAATATATAAAGCAAAAGAAGAATTATTTTTAATTGAAGGATGAAGATGAACCAGAAACTGAAGTGCTGCTCAGGATTGTTGGATATGAAACCCAACGGTCACCTCGTCCTTTTGTGGTGACTCTTCATTTTCAGCTCTTTCTCTTGACGGATATTGTAATCTATAAAAGCATGTGTATATGCTGTTGTAAATATCATCTGAGAACAAACTAATATAAGAGTTTTCCCCTGCTTTGTGGATGTAGCCATACATATGGTGAACCACGTTAAATATCTTTGCACTGTGTGATTGTTTACTATTCTTTTCTTTTTCGCTGTTCCATTGTTTTAACAATTGGTATCAGAGCTCGGGTAAGGAGCTGGTTGAGAAATTCGTGACGAATTTTGAAGAAATGGAAGAAGCGGACAAGTGGAGAATAGAGAAGTTTTCGGGGCAAAATTTTGGGCTTTGGAAGCTGCAAATTCATGCCGTGCTAATTCAAAAAGACTTAGCTATCACGCTGAAAGGAAAAGAAGCAAAACCGGAAAAGATGACAGATGACGAATGGGATGTGTTGGATCAAAAAGCAGCTTCTAAAATCATCCTCTCGCTGTCCAGCAACGTCTTATTTAATGTTGCAACAAAAACCTCGGCAAAGTAGATCTGGGACAAGCTTTGCGACATGTATGAAACGGCATCCGCAACCAATAGGGTCTTCTTGCTAAAAAAGTTGTTCAACCTAAAAATGAAAGAGGGAAAAACATTTTCAAATCACTTGAACGAATTCAACATTGCAATCAGCCAACTAGTTTCTATAGAAATCAATTTTGATGATGAAATGAGGGCTATGCTACTCCTGTGCTCGCTTCCCGACAGCTGGGATAATGTCGTGATGATGATCAGCAATTCAGCACCTGGGAGAAGAGGATCTGAAAATAAGGAAAAGAAAGCATTGTTAAAATTTGACGATGTTGCTGCCACCCTCCTCAACGAAGACATGAGGAGAGGACAAAATAAAATATCCGGTGAAGCCTTGGTTCTAGGCAATAGGGGAAGAACCCAAGATCGAGGAAAACAAAACAGGAGAAGATCTAAATCAGCGAAGAGATCAAAGTCAAGAGGACGGAAAGAAGGTTGCTGGTTTTGCAGAAAAGATGGACATGTCAAGAAGGATTGTTGGTATTACAAGAAAGCTCAAAAATAGCTGAAAGAAAATGAGATTAACACGACTCTTGAAGATGATGGAGGAGCTCTTGTCTTGGCAGTAAGTGAAGCTGAAGCTGACTCATGGATTTTAGACTCCGGCACCTCCTTTCACGCAACTTCAAATCAGGATGCCTTCCAAACATATCAAGAAGGAAAATTTGGCAAGGTTTATCTCGGAGACAATGAGCCGTGCGAGATTGTCGGCAAAGGTGATATATTGCTACAACTAAAGAATGGAAGCAAGTGGGTACTGAATGATGTCAGACATGTTCCTAAACTTAAGAGGAACTTGATTTCAGCAGGACAACTTGATGCGCAAGGCTGCAGCATCACTTTCTCTTCCAACATTTGGAAAGTAACTAAAGGCGCTTTAGTTGTTGCAAAAGGCAGTAAATTAGGATCTCTTTATGTGCTCGAATGTGCCACTGAAGAGGGAGCGGTGATGGCTGTAGTTGACAGCGGGATAGAATTGTGGCATAGGAGACTTGGCCACATGAGCAAAAAGGGAATGGAAGTATTGCTCAAAAGAGGCCAACTTTCTGGTTTACAATTAGCAGATTTAGAACTTTGTGAGCATTGCATTTACGGGAAACAAAGGTGGGCCAGCTTCTCCAAAATTGGACACGACAAGAAGGCAAAACCCTTGGAACTCGTGCATTCGGATGTCTTTGGTCCCACAGAGGTAACCTCCATTGGAGGAGCAAACTACTTTGTAACCTTTTTAGATGATTTCACCCGTAAGCTTTGGGTTTATATGCTCAACAGAAAATCAGAAGTGTTTGCAAAATTCAAAATTTTTAAGGTTGTTGCTGAAAATCAAATTGGGAGCAAAATTAAATGTCTTAAAACTGACAATGGGGGGGAGTTTTGCTCTTTAGATTTTGATGCTTTTTGTGCAGACAACGGCATTTAGCACATCAAGGTTGTACCATTTACACCTCAGGAAAATGGTGCAGCTGAAAGAATGAATCGCACGATTCTAGAGAGGGCACGTAGCATGCTCTCAAATGCTGGTTTGAGTAAAGAATTCTGGACTGAGGCAGTTAACACGGCGGTTTATTTGATCAACCGAAGTCCTTCTACTAAGCTGGATTTTGATATTCCGGAAGAAGAGTGGTTTGAAAAGAAGATCTCTTACCATCACCTCCGGGTCTTTGGCTGTGAGGCGTTCACTCACATTCCAAAAGAAAAGCGAACAAAATTGGATTTCAAATCCAAACGATGCATCTTCGTCGGTTATGGGGAAGAGCAATACGGTTTCAGATTGTGGGATCCTGTTGCAAAACAAATCATTCGCAGCTGTGATGTGATCTTCAATGAAAAAGTGTTTCCTGCCTTGCAAGAACAGAGGACATCTACAAAAGAATATATTTCGTTGGATGACAGTTTCAGTGGGTGTGATTCACAGTCTCCACATCCGTCACTAGCAGCCAGAGGCATTTCTCAGTCATCTACACAAGGTACAGTTCAAATGTTAGATGAAGTGGGAGCCTTGCCACTAAATTTTGGTTCAATTTCTGTTAATGTTAATGAGCGCTTAGGCTCACATCTGCCATCAAATACCTATGAAATGGGTGTTATTCCCACACAGCCTCAAGTTATACATCTACCGCATAACATAGATGAAAGCCTAGTGAATAATAACAATAGTGCCGGAGGAATCCTTGGCTCATGTCATAAGAACGTTAAAGATACAGTTGCATATAATCCCACGTGGGCTGAGGAATGTATAAACCCACGCACTGGGGTCAGACCACATATGCTGCCTCCCAATAATTCAATTTCTTTGGATGCCACGCAGGCCAATAACTGTCCATTGCAGACTGTTTTCTATCCAACGCAGCCTGTAGAAGATCCCACGCAGCTTGCAAAATGTTTTACGCTGCCAGTCAGAAACAATACACAGACTAATGAAGGGCGTTCAAATGTGTTCCCTCACCCACAGCCTCAGGAAGGAGGTCGACAGTCTCCAAACAATGTAAAAGGTATCTCAATGCAGCCAGTGAATGTTCCATCATTGCCAGTTATAGGATCAACAGAGCAAATGCAAACTACTTTAAATCTGCTGTCCCCTATGTTTTCTACGCCCTCTCATCATAGAACACAGTCAACATACGTTGATGCACAGCAAAGAGGTCTTTTTCCCACGCCACCAGTACGAGAGTTACCAGTATTAATGGACAAGGTAAACTCTAAATTTGACAACTCATCTACTTCTATGAGGAACAATACAGAAATACAGGACATTGATGTTGAAAAATAGAGGAATGTTGCTAGTGAACAGAGCATTGCACAGGGCAGTATACAAGGGCAAATTCCTTCACTGAGGAGGTCTACCAGAGAGAGGAAACCTCCTCCAAAATTTGATGACTATCAATTGCTCGTTGCTGACATATCAGAACCAAATACATTTCGAGAATCTTGCAATGACAGGGACAGTGAGAAATGGATGGCAGCAATGAAGGATGAAATGGACTCTCTAATGGCAAACCATACATGGGATCTGGTTCGGCTTCCACCTGATCGCAAACCTTTGAAGAATCGGTGGGTCTACAGAATCAAAGAGGAAGAAGGCGGCACAAAACGCTACAGGGCCAGACTTGTTGTGAAAGGATATGATCAACAAAAGGGAGTGGACTTCAATGAGATTTTCTCACCAGTTGTGAGAATGAACACAATTCGAGCTGTTTTGGGTTTGACAGCAGTTTATGACCTTGAGCTTGAGCAACTCGACGTCAAAACCACTTTTCTCCACGGTGACATAGAAGAGGAATTGTACATGCATCAGCCAGAAGGTTTTGTCAAGCAAGGGCATGAAAATCTGTTTTGCAGATTAAAGAGGAGCTTGTATGGGCTGAAACAAGCCCCAAGGCAGTGGTACATCAAGTTTGATAACTTCATGATGGAAAATCAGTTTACGCGCTTTGAATCTGATCCATGTTTATACTACAAGGTTTTGCCAAGTGGTGAATTTGTTTTGTTGCTACTCTATGTTGACGACATGCTCATTACCGGCACCAACATGAGAGTCATTGCTGATTTGAAGCAACTCTTGGGAAACAAATTTGCAATGAAGGACCTCGGGGCAGTAAAGAAGATTCTTGGCATGACCATCATTCGGGACAGAAAGAAGAAAGAAATCAGATTGTCTCAGCAAAAATATGTTGAAAAAGTTTTGGACAGATTCAATATGAAAAGTGCTAAGCCAGTTAGCACTCCACTTGCCGATCATTTTCACTTGTCTTCAGCATTGTGCCCCAAGACACAAGAAGAACAAGACTACATGAAGAACATTCCATACTCTTCAGCCGTGGGAAGTCTTATGTATGCAATGATATGCACCCGTCTTGATATTTCCCAAGCAGTGGGAGTTGTGAGCCGGTTCATGAGTAATCCCAGAAAAACTCATTGGGAAGCTGTGAAGTGGATATTGAGGTATCTAAAAGGCACTTCAGATTATGCCTTATGTTTTGGTGGGAAAGTTGCATAGCTACAAGGCTTCGTTGACTCCGATATGGCGGGTGACTTGGATAAAAGAAGGTCTACATCCGGCTATGTTTTCACTTTTGCCGGGGCAGCTATCAGTTGGGTCTCAAGATTGCAACAAGTAGTTGCTCTTTCTACTACCGAGGCTGAGTACATTGCTCTCACTGAAGGAGCAAAAGAAATGGTTTGGTTGCAGCGTTTGTTTACTGAATTGGGTTTGAAACAGCAAGCTTTCACACTTTTCTGTGACAGTAACAGCGCTATTCATTTGGCCAAGAATACGGCATTCCATAACAAAACCAAACACATTGAGCTGAGGTATCATTTCATCCATAGCATGATTGAAGAAGGCAAGTTGCAAGTTCAGAAGATCGACACCAAGATCAATCCGGCTGATGCATTGACCAAGGTTGTACCTCGAGAGAAGTTTGAATTCTGCCGCGCTTCTCTTGGCATTGTCAAACTCTGACAATAGGCTTAAAGTAGGGGAATAGCTCTGAATGTTTGCAGCAGTCGTTGGGTTTCAAGTGGGAGATTGTTGGATATGAAACCCAACGGTCACCTCGTCCTTTTGTGGTGACTCTTCATTTTCAGCTCTTTCTCTTGGCGGATATTGTAATCTATAAAAGCATGTGTATATGCTGTTGTAAATATCATCTGAGAACAAACTAATATAAGAGTTTTCCCCTGCTTTGTGGACGTAGCCATACATATGGTGAACCACGTTAAATATCTTTGCACTGTGTGATTGTTTACTGTTCTTTTCTTTTTCGCTGTTCCATTGTTTTAACAAGAATTAGAAGAGAGAAGGTTAGAAAGACATATGCCATCATGGTGCAAGTGTCGGTGACAATGGCATAGAAAACCCTAATACTAGGGTCTCTCATGAAAGGGCTGATATAAATGATAATGGTAAAAATGTTAGAGCTCCGGCTAATCAAAATGGCAATTATGGGAGAGGCAGGCCTAGAAAAAAAAGCCAAGCCATTGGAGTATGTGATTACCAGAGAAGTGGACGTTATAAAGCCAATATATGGTATTCTATTCATTTTGTTGTGTACTACTTCTGTGGTAGTCTATTGGAATAATTCGTTGATCACCCAAAAAACATTTACAATTTTCCATGATTATCATACTGTGTCTCCTCTTTAGGTTATTTAGTGGGACTGTAAAGCTGTTTGAAAATCTTGTGTGCATTGTAAATATGATCTGTATTCAATAAATATGGGCTATTATTATTGATTTTTGTATTTATTACATAAAATAGGGATCTAATTAATTTGGGCTATATTTCTTGACAGGCTTAAGAAAAAAAAGCGTCAAATAAACCTTGGTGAATGCATATAGCTTCTCACATTGCTATTACTTTAAAGTTAAGATATTTTATATAAAATGATGACAGGAGGAAGACATTTGTTTGTTTTATGATTATGAATATGGTACTTAATGTTTTTTAAATATTCCAAAGAAAAAACAGGTAAGAAAAATTTGAGTAAATATTTGTGACTTATATAAGTCACTGTTTGTATCAAAATAATTGACAAGGAAATCCGGTTAAACTATGTTATGTCCTCAATCATTAAAACAACTTATATGCTTAAATCTTTGAGAAAATTATAATAGATACTCGTAACTCTTTATCATTTGGATGAAGATAATTGACAGGAAATCCGATTAAACTATGTTATGTGCTCAATCTTTAAAAAAAACTTATATGCCTAAATCTTTGAGAAAATTATAATAGATACTCGTAACTCTATTTATTTTTAAATTTTAAGGTCACTATTTCATTGTTGAAGCTGCAGCAAGGTTAGTACTCTAAAAACTATTGCCACTTATGTGATCCAAACTATTACCATGCAGGCCTTCGGACAATGCTATTCTAGTTACCCGCATCCCAGCTGACAGAAAGTTAAATTATCCTGAAATAGATTCTGACACGAGACTTATAGAAGAGGTAACTAGTGAAAGGAATTTTAAAGTAACGTTTATATTTGTAGTCTATTCACTTTAAAAAAAAATTGAATTCTATTAGTTGTTTGTGTTGGAAATTTAATCCTCCGTCAGACATTTATTGCTGACTGCCCCCGCCTCAGACCTGGGGATCTCCCGCTTCCTCCCTCCACACCATTGGCCTGCCAGAAATTAATGAGGTAGGTGCATTTGAATTTGAAATTGTTGAGCGCCTATTTTGCTGGGCATATGTAGAAGAGACAAAAGAGAGGGAAAATGTAATGTGCAGAGAGAATGAATGAGAACATCCTGCAGCAGCAGAGGAATTAGAAGGTTGCAAGAGAGAACAACAGAAGGAGAACAGCAGAGAGGAATGTTGCAGCAGCAACAGTAGTAAGCTACGGAGTTCGCACACGCAGCTCCGGATATACAGTGTGCAGCTCTAGAGATTGGGGCAGAGTATGAAAATAGAGCAACAGCTCTGAATTTGTAATGTGGATGAAGTAATGAATGTATTCTAGTTGAAGGAAAATATATATATATATATATAAATATATTGCTGTCTTTTCTGTGTTTGGTTTCCTGTTTGTTTGCATTTGTTTTTTGCTGTTCATTATTGCTATAGCATTGCATCTGAGAACAACATTTTGCCCATCTCCCCTATTTTTTATGCTAACATTTGGTATCAGAGCCCTGTTTTTTTGGACAGTCAAGTTTGTGTGGGTGTTTTATAAGCCCTAGTTTGTCTAAGCATTCATGGCAGGTGGGGACAGCAAAGGATGGTAGCAGCCACCGAGTTTTGATGGACAGAACTATGATATTTGGTCTAAGAAAATGAAGACAATTCTGGTTGTGAATGACCTATGGGATTTGGTCACTAATGGGTTCACAGACATCATAGACCCAGCAGCCTATGCAGCTTTAACGAATGCTCAAATAAATCAGTTGAAGGAAACTAGGATGAAAGATGCAAAAGCCCTTAGTCTAGTTGAGGCAGCCTTGACAGAGGCTATTTTCCCCCACATTGCAGCAGCAAACTATTCAAAGCAGGCTTGGGATATACTACAGAACAGCTACAAGGGAACTGACAAAGTGAGGTCAGTCAAGCTCCAGCTGTTTAGAAGAGATTTTGAGATGCTTCAGATTAAGGAGAGTGAGTCTATCTCAGACTTTCACACCAGGGTTTCTACCATGCTGAATCAACTAAGGATAAATGGAGAAACCATGGATGAATAAAGGATTGTTGAGAAAATCCTAAGGAGTCTACCTTCTAGATTTGACCCTATAGTCATAACTATAGAAGAGACAAAGGATCTATCCAAGATGACAGTGGATGAATTGATGGGCTCTCTATAAAGCCATGAGTAGTGGTTGAATAGATCCGCTCCTTCCCTTGAGCAAGCCTTCAAGGCTCAGACCAATGCAAGAGGTCGGGGAAGAGGAAGAAACAACAGAGGTAATGGTCAAAGAGGTAGAGGAAGAAGCAACTCTGGAAGAGGAGTTTCAAATAGCCAAGAAGAGGCAAGTAGCTCACAGCCAAGCTATCAAGGAATGAAGAAGAACAACAGTTTGAATCAAAGGTATGACAAGAGTAATATTCAATGCTATTACTGTCATAAATTCGGCCATTATGCTAGTGAGTGTAGAAAGAAACAACAAGACCATGGAGGCCAAAATGCTAATGTAGCAAATGAGAATCGGGCTGAAAATGAGAAACAGTCCAAGGTATTTATTGTGTGCAACCTTGCTAATAAGAGCAGCCCTGAAGTCTGGTATTTGGACAGCAGATGTAGCAACCACATGAGTGGTAATGAAAACCTGTTTGCCTCCATTGACAGAAATGTCAAGTCTAAAATCATGATGGGGAACAATCAAAAGGTTCTTGTCATAGGAAGAGGCATCATAATAGTCCTCAGCAAGCAAGGTGAGAAAATGTAGATCCATGACGTCTATTATGCCCCTGGCATAAAGCAAAATCTACTAAGCATTGGATAGATGGTCCAAAACAGTTATAGAATCCTGATGGAAAATGGAGGGTGCACCATATTTGATAGAGGAGGTAGTAAGAAAGTGATTGCAGCAGTGCAGATGACAAGAAACAGAATGTTTCCCCTGTCATTGACTCCGACGCCATCTCCGGCGCTAACTCCGGCGCTATCTTTAGCGCAGTTTCCTGCACTATCTCCGGCGCTCATAGCAGTAGGACAGCAAACAGTGTTCAAGACCATTATCAAAGACCCATCCAAACTCTGGCATTTAAGGTATGGGCACTTAAGCTTTTCTGGTTTAAGTTTATTGTCTAGGAAAGGCATGGTTAGAGGGCTACCAAACATTGTAGAGCCCGATGGCAAATGTGAAGCCTGCATTCTAGGAAAGCAGCATAGACAACCCTTTCAATCAGGGTATTCTAGAAGGGCAAAAGCACCTTTGGAGTTGGTGCATTCAGATTTATGTGGCCCTATGAAGACTCCCACATTAGGTGGGAATGTATATTTCATGACCTTCATTGATGATTACAGCAGAAAAATATGGATCTATTTCTTGAAGAACAAATCTGAGGCTTTTGAGAAGTTTAAGGAGTTTAAGGCATCGGCTGAAAAGTAAAGCGGCCGACATATCAAGGCCCTAAGAACAGATAGAGGAGGAGAGTATGTCTCCAAACAATTTCTAAATTTTTGCAAGTATGAAGGCATTCATAAACAATTCACTACCAGGTATACTCCACAGCAAAATGGAGTTGCTGAAAGGAAAAACAGAACCATCACAGAGATGGCAGCAAGCATGCTGAAGGAAAAGGGACTGTCAAATGATTATTGGGGTGAAGCTGTAGCAACAGCGGTGTACCTATTGAATAGGTGTCCTATAAAGGCCGTACGTGATAGGATTCCACAAGAGGCATGGACAAACTGCAAATGGACAGTTGAGCACCTAAGAATTTTTGGGTGTGTGGCATATGCATTCGTGCCTAAAGAGAAGAGGTAGAAATTTGATGATAAAGGTGAGAAATGTATCTTCACAGGTTATAGTGAAGAATCACAAGCCTACAGATTGTTTAATCCTGTCACCAAAAAGCTTGTGATCAGTAGGGATGTTGTGTTCATAGAGAATGAAGCATGGGATGGAACGGTGGACAGCACCACAGGCATTTCAGTCACAATGCCCCTTGAAGATGAAGAAGCTCTGGAGGATAGCAACTCCGGAGGAGCTACGGAGAGCGTCAGCTTGGGGAGAAACTACCATAGAGCTCTAGAAAATAGCAGCTCTGGAGATGCTCAGCATAGCAGCTCCGGAGGTAGACAGCAACATTACAGCTCCGGAGGTAGATAGTAATATTGCAGCTCCGGAGATCAGCAGCTCTGGAGGTCTGTAACTCTAGAGAACAGCAACTCTGAAGGACGTTATAACTGCAGCTCCGGAGGTCATCAGAACTGCAGCTCCGGAGGTCACAGCAATAGCTCCAAAGGTCATCACAGCAACAGCTCCGGAGGTCAGAACAGCAGTAGCTCCAGAGGCAATTCAGACCCCACACTTGCATCATTGATGCCATGGAGGACAAAGAGTGTGAAGGAGATTTATGATAGCACAAGGTATGCTGATGATGATGAAGATTTGAATTTTGTATTGTTTTCTTCTAGTGATCCAATCTACTTTGAAGAAGCAGTGAAAGAGGAGAAATGGTGTAAGGCCATGGATGAAGAATTAGATGCCATAGTGAGGAATGACACATGGCAGCTAACTGATTTACCCAAGGGTAAACAAGTGATTGGAGTTAAGTGGGTCTACAAGACCAAGTCAACTGTTGAAGGAAAGATTGAAAGACATAAGGCAAGGCTAGTTGTCAAAGGATACAAACAACAGCCTGGAAGAGATTATGATGAGACCTATGCACCAGTTGCAAGGCTAGAAATAGTTTGGGCAGTCATTGCAATAGCAGCCCAACACAGATGGAAGGTGTTTCAGATGGATGTAAAGTCAGCCTTCTTGAATGGAGTGCTGAAAGAGGAAGTGTATGTGGAGTAGCCACCTGGCTATGAAGTCCCAGGGCAAGAGGACAAAGTATACAGACTCCGAAAAGCCCTCTATGGGCTGAAACAAGCACCTAGGGCATGGTACAGCAGAATTGACTCATATTTGTTGAGCAATGGCTTTATCAAAAGCAGCAGTGAGCCCACTCTTTACATCAAAGCAGCTGAAGGTAAAATTTTGATTGCTGTTTTGTATGTAGATGATCTGATTTTTACTGGCAATAGTGATCTTTTCATTGCTGATTTCAAAGAGGCAATGAAGAATGAGTTTGAGATGACAGACTTAGGTCTGCTGAAGTTTTTCCTCGGCATTGAGGTCAAGCAAACAGAGCATGGCATATTTATTTCACAAACTAACTATGCCAAACAGATTGTGAAGAGGTTTAAAATGGAAAATAGTAAACCTACCCCTACATCAATAGCCACAGGTCTGAAGTTGAGTAAAGAGGACAGCAGCAGGGAAGTAAACCGAACCCTCTACAAGAGCATGGTTGGAAGCCTCATGTACTTGACAGCAACTAGGCCTGATTTGATGTATGCTGTAAGCCTGATTTCTAGGTTCATGGAGAAGCCTAAGGACACACACTGGCAAGCAGGAAAGAGGATCCTGAGGTATGTCAATGGCACAATAGGTTATGGCATTTTGTATGATGTTTCTGATGAGTTTAAGTTGGCTGGTTTCATAGACAGTGATTGGGCAGGAAACATTGATGACCGGAAGAGTACATCCGGCTATGTATTTCACATGGGTTCAGGCATGATATCATGGGCATTTAAGAAGCAGCCCATTGTTTCTCTCTCGACAGTAGAAGCTGAGTATATTGCTGCAAATGCAGCTGCATGTCAGGCTATTTGGTTGAGGAGGATTCTTGCAGACTTGTATGAGCAGCAAGAAGATGGTACAACCATTCATTGTGACAATGTTTCATCAATAGCCTTGACAAAGAATCCAGTCTTCCACGGATGAAGCAAGCACATTGAAATCCATCATCACTTCATTAGGGAGTTGGTAGAACGAGGAGAGATTGAGTTGCAGTATTGCAAATCTGAGCAGCAACTTGCTGATATTTTTACAAAAGCATTGCCAAAAGATTCTTTTGAACGCCTAAGAGATAGGCTCGGCATTGTGGATAGCTCTGGAGGTGTGCAGCCCCGGAAAGAGGACAGCTACGGAGGTGTGTAGTCCTACAAAGAAAATAGCTCCGGAGGTACAGATCCAGAAAGACAGCAGGAGAGCTCCAGAGATTCAACTCTGGAATGTATGTGCAGCTCTAGAGATGCTCCGGAGATGCAGAAAAGGATCTCTGGAGTTGCAGAGAGTCAGCTCCTGAGATGCTCCAAAGACGCTGAAAAGGGAAGTCAGCTCCGGAGATGCAGACAGGGAGTTCTGTAGATGCAGAGGGCAGCTCCGAAGACGATGCAGCATGATAGAAAGAGCTCTAGAGATCTGTTCTGGAAAGGCAAAGGCAAGTGTATATCTCCAGAGATCAGTTCTGAAATAAAAATTGTAAATTGACATCTGACTTTAGATTAAGGGGGAGTGTTGGAAATTTAATCCTCCATCAGACATTTATTGCTGACTACCCCCACGTCAGACCTGGGGATCTCCCACTTCCTCCTTCCACACCATTGGCCTGCCATAAATTAATGAGGTAGGTGCATTTGAATTTGAAATTGTTGAGTGCCCATTTTGCTGGGCATATGTAGAAGAGACAAAAGAGAGGGAAAATGTAATGTGCAGAGAGGACAAATGAGAACATCCTATAGCAGCAGAGGAATTAGAAGGTTGCAGGAGAGAATAGCAGCAGGAGAATAGCAGAGAGGAATGTTGCAGCAGCAATAGTAGTCAGCTACGGAGTTTGCACAGGCAGCTCCGGATATATAGTGTGCAGCTCCAAAGATTGGGGCAGAGTATGAAAACAGAGCAGCTCCTCTGAACTTGTAATGTGGATGAAGTAATGTAATGTATTCTAGTTGCTGTTCATTATTGCTGTAGCATTGCATCTGAGAACAACATTCTGCCCATCTCCCCTATTTTTTCTGCCAACAGTTTGTTCATAAAATGGATGTGAAGAATGCTTATTTGAATGATTAACAAATTGAGCTTGAATATGATTTTGAATGTAAATAACATAAATTTTCAAATGTTTAATTTTAGCATGAAAAGTTGGATTATTAGAAATTTGTAAGGCACTTTGATTATCATAAAATTGTTGGCGGTGGATAAGAAATCTATATGACACACAAATATGAATTACATATAAAATACACAAATACAAATACAGAAATGCACATAGCATTCAGAAATCTATTGTTTGGCAACCAAAGCAATTTCTATTGTTTAATAAGAAACTCACTAAATGATGCCTCTATTCATAGACGTCTTCTCAAATAATATAATATACAATATTTAATGTTTCTTGTTTATCTGGAAGCTTCCAATCCTTATCCTAACTCCTCTAGATTATCTATTCTTTCTAGAAACATACTACAAGACCCTTACTAGTTTCTTCTAAACATTTCTAATTACAACTTTTATCTTTTTAATTAATTAACAAAATACAATAATTAGTGATGTTCTAAGGAGAAATCAATCACCAACGCTCCCTCTCAATTTTGACCATTAAATGCTTCAGCATTCACAAACTATATTTCCATAATGTCTTTGCCAGCTGATCTAAAAAAAACTTTTTTTTGAAAATAATTCTCCATTGCTGACATATTCTTCATCGTGTTGTTGCAATAAATTGTTGCTACAATGATATTGCTTTTGTTTTCCAATGGCTTTGTGGGCCTTCACTTCTTCTACAATATCTTAGACTTCTCAATTCGTTGCTAACTGCCTTATACAACCTCTTTGTGTTCAAAAATCCTAATGTGATTTTCCAAAGATACTTATTTGCAAATCAATCTAATCTTCTGCTACAGGAGTCTTCAAACATGAACTTTGTGATCCTTCTTTGACAACTTCTCTTTTTTATAGGTTTTGGTTGTGGTCCAATCAAATACCTATTCTTCCTACAATCTTCTACTGTGATTTCCTCCTTTCAATGATTTTATTTTTTCAAACTGCGTTTTCAAACTCTTTTATCTTTTTTCGGTGGCTGCGGCCAAGACTTAATTCATAGCTTGTATCTTTGACTTTGTTTGCAACCTTTTTGTTTGTTTGACTACTAACAAATACTAGACTGGCATCTACAGTGCCCTTTGTATCTTGGCATCTTTAAAATCTTTTGAACTCTTGCTTATCTCAAGCAAAAAACCTCCATTGATTCTCTAGAAATTGCACACAGACAATAGAATATCTTTTTATTGATTTAGACAAATCATTATATTACAGAAGCTCAAATATAATTAGAGGATAAATCCTTCACAGGATGCAACACATTACAGCTCCCTTATCTCAAAGACTCTAGAATCTTCCACCTTCTATAACTCCAAATTAGCTAGGGTTTCTTTTTTCCCACCTATTATTGACTCTACACTTTCCCACTTTACACTACTACCCCCAAGGTTCTTAAAAATAATCATAAATAGCCATTTTTGGCAGCCTCCAGCTAAATTTTGAAATTTGCAAATCCCTCCAAAAGTAGATCAACTTATGGGAAGCATAACTTTTGATATGGGTGTCCAATTGACAAACTATTTTAAGTCTCAGAAAGCTCATGAAGTGAACCATCACTTCAGAAATCTGTAAACATATTTCCATCAACTTTTTGAGGTGTTATGGGATGTTTTAGTGCCTCATCTAATTTCAGAAATTTTTAGGGGCTTTTCGAATAACAAAAACTTTAATGTCATTCATCTCACAGATGATCTTTGCCTGATTCCTTCATCAAAGGTCTTATATTTTATTTACGAAGCTTTCTGTAAATTTTCTCCTCAATCTGTGCCCAAATGCAAACATTCCAGAAATAACAATTAAACTTTCCAAAAATAGCAGTTTGCTATTTTTAACAGTTTGGAAAAACTAAAAGTCCTACATCATTATTCAGGTGATTATGGAACCAGAAATACTAATTATGGAAAGAAATGAAAATAATTTCAATAATTTTGAATCATCTTTTTGGGTAATGCAAGATTGTCTTTACACCACTAAATGCTCCTGCATCAGACGCCTACGGTAATTTGAGAAGTGACCCTATCACGTCTCAGGTGTTTGTTTGAGTAAAACCCAAATGGTAAACCTCTGTCTTAGACAACCAAGAAGAATCTTTTATAGGCCTTCCTTTCTATTTCATCAGCTATTCTTCACATTACATGTTCTGAGTACTTCTTTCTACATGGCTATCAAATATCTCTTCTATCTCCTCCATTGAAATAGATGCCGAAATACTCCAATATTCTTCTGTTGGTCCATCCTTTGTGCCACCTTCATGGTATTCTATTAAATTAGCAATATTGAACACAAATGAAATATTGATCCCACTCAGCAGATCTACCTCATGCATTTTCTGAGTCATGTTTTTTCCATATTTTGCATGATCCAAATTTCTTGATTTTTAACTTATTATATGCTCCAACTGGAAACATTTCTTTTCTCATGTGAACCATGACTTCATCTCCTACTTGAAACCCATTATATCTCCTCTTTTGATCTTCCTTAGCCTTGTACTAAGTATTTATCTTATTAATGTGCTTTCTCTCTTCTTCATGCAAATTCTTTAGATGCTCTACAAAGCCTTCAGCTTAAACACTTGCCTTTTCTACTTTGTCCAGCTTCCTTAACTCTGAAGCATTTCTTGAACTACTCCCATAAACAATCTGGAATGGTGATTTACCTGCGCTCATATTGATAGAATTGTTGTAAGCAAATTGTGCATGTGGTAAAATAAAATCCCATTCCTTGGGCTTATCTCCTACTAAGCATAGTAGGATGTTACCCAAACTCCTATTCACCACTTCCATTTGTCCATCAGTCTGTGGATGGTGTGCAAAACTAAAATTCAAATTTGTCTTCAACTTCTTCCAGAATGTTCTCCAGACATAACTAGCAAACTTGGTATCTCAATCTGAAACTATGGTCTTAGGTAGATCATGGAGTCTCACCACCTTCTTGAAAAATAACTTTGTAATATGATCATCAGCATTAATATTCTTACATGAAATGAACTGTGTCATCTTCAAGAATTTGTCCGCTAGCACAAAAATGGAATCATGTCCTCTTTGTGTCCTTGGTAAACTAAGAAGAAAATTCATACTAATATCATCCCATGGCTTCTTTGGTATAGGTAGTGGTTGATATAGCCATGTATTTTGACTTGTTCCTTTTGCCATCTATACATGGTGACTCATTTTCTCTAGTCTTGCATGCAAATTAGTGTTTCTAGCTTATGAAAACCAAATCTAATTTTGATTCATTGGACTATTTGCAGCTGTCTCTGCCAAGAAAAAGGGGTAGGACAGCAAGTAGAGTAGTTGATTCATCAAAGAGGTCAAAATCAACACCTTTGAGACTCGATCCTCTGACTCCATTACAAAGAAGCAGGAGTCCAGTGTTGATAGTACAGTTACCCATAATGGCTAGGCAGTTCACATTTGCACCTTTTAATGGAGTTAGCCTATTACAACTTTCCCAACATGATGATATTCCAATTGCAACCCTCAAAGGACTGCCATATTTCACCATAGAAGATCACACTATAGCTGTTGAGAACATTCAAGATGTGGCAACACTATTTTCAATGCATAATGTTCTTGAAGAAAATGTAGCAATCAAATTATTGACTACATCACTAAAGGGTAAAGCTTTGCAATGGTTCAAAGGTCTTGCAGAGAACTCAATTACAACATGGGATCAACTGGGAGATGGATTGCACAAGCATTTAAAGGACAAATCTAATCACCTCTCATTACTGGAGCCTTTAAGCACCATCAAAAGGGCCCCCATGAATACATCACGGATTTAAATTACCGATTTCAAAGGACTTGGGATAGGATCCCCGCAATGGTAAAGCCTTTGCCAAGGCATGCATTTTTATTTTATCTTAAGGCTTTGAATAGTGAAATTTCTGTAATGATCCAATCTATGGGTGGATCTACCCTTCCTGATGCTTTTGAAATTGTTGTTAAAGTAGAAAATTGCCTTATCCAAGCAGGGAAAATAGCCCCAAGGCCTCCTTTACCCATATTTCTGGAGATCTAGCCACCTGTACCCATGGTAGTTCCCCCTTTAGCTGCTGTCTCAGCAATTCTAGCAATAGGACACTAGGTCGCAGCCCAAGAAACCACTATTCCAGTCCAAGAATTCCAAGAGCTTAAAAACACACCAAAAAATATGGTGAATGAGTTTGTTGATTTCAAGAGGCAAATTGGTCAAGAACATAAGCCATACTAAGCCCCATATCAGTCTAATCAGCCAAATAAACTACCTTTCCAAGTAGATCCTCAGGGCCAAAGAAGGAATTATAACCCTCGACCCTTCCAATCCTATAATCCCAATGTTACTAGCACTTTGAAAGAAATTGCACCCACTCAGAACAACTTGGCACAAGATAGTGAATGGTGTTATCCATGTC
Source organism: Cunninghamia lanceolata (assembly GCA_027924645.1). NCBI lineage: Eukaryota > Viridiplantae > Streptophyta > Pinopsida > Cupressales > Cupressaceae > Cunninghamia > Cunninghamia lanceolata. The sequence continues at coordinate 24,401,051 of BSBN01000078.1, forward strand.
ACCAACCCCATAACCAACCTGCATGTATATATGGTGTAAGAAATCAAGCTCTTATGGTGAAAAAGAGTTATGCAAGTTTAGGAACTATCTCTAATTAAGTTTCAGCTCAACAAAATAATGTTGATGTGGCCTTAATGAACTAGCAAGATATTGATTCTGTGGTGAAGTTACCCTCAAGGCCAAAATCAGCAAAATACACCTATTTCAGCCAACACAAGGTCAAAAAAGAGGGTTGTTGACTTGGGACAGCAAGAAAATGTACCACAGCAACCTGTCAAGGACAAATTTCAAGCTTTTTCATCACAGACTATTCCTACAGCACAACCAAAGGTGCAAATTCAGCAAAGAAATCAAACTGTACCAAGAAAAGATCAGTCCAAAGTACAATCACAGCTTTTTCAAAGGCAGAATGTTGCTTCCACTGTTAAAGGACAACAAAAGGTAAGTCATGTATCTTTCAATATAGTGGATCACCTTAAGAAAGCTATAGTGAATATGTTAGTAATGGATGCATTGCGTATTCCTGGCCAAAGGAATTTGTTACAAGATGCATTGGTTGAACTTTCAATTTCTTATTGTTCTAATCAAGAAAAGGCCAAGGTTGTACTTGCCAACAACTTAGAATTTAAGAGTGAACAACCAACCAAAGAGGTAAAACCTCCACCTTTTTACCTAAGTCTCATTATTGGTCACAAACTTGTTCATAACTGCATGATAGATTCTAGAGCAAGTAGTTCCATTATGCCCAAGAGTCTAACTAATAAATTGGGATTAGTTTATGAGCCCCTCTCAAAAATGAGTAGTCCAATTGGACGGGTCTGCTGTTAATACTACAAGGATAATTAGAAATCTACCACTTACCTTGCATGTCTGTACGAATTTTGCAATCCATCAAGACCTTCATAACATAGACTTGCCACCTCACTTTTTTATTTGCCTTTCTAGGGAATTTACAGCTAAATTAGGTGGATTTTTATGTTCTGATTGGTCCCATTTGTTCTTTAGAACATGATATGGTATGAGAGTAACCATACAATTTAAACCACTTTCAAAGGATCATGTTGAGCCCTATGTCCCCAGCCCAATAAATGCTAACCTCTACATCACCCATGGGTAGCAAGATCAATCCATGAGCCTAGATCCTAGTGCACCTATGGAGGATATAAATTAAGATGATTGTGCAGCTAAAGATCATGAAGATGACCCTTTCTATCACACTCATGAGGTAGGATTAGGCATTTATATGATATATGAACCTGATGCATTGATTCCTAATCTGATTAAGGACCAAAGGTAGTCTGAACAATAAGAAAATCAGCTTTAGAAGTTGTACTTTGATGGATCAAGGAACAAAATAGGAGTTGGTATAGGGACTATGTTAGTTTCACCTCAAGGAGACAAGTACTATGCAAAATTGAGGTTTACTTTCAGCTTCACAAACAATGTGGTTGAGTATGAAGCCCTGATTCATGGCTTGGAGTGGGCACAGAAAAGGGGTATAAAATCTATCCAAATTTATGGTGATTCTGAGTTGATTGTAAACCAAGTTAGAAATTTGATTGTTACTAAGAATGACTTGTTCAAAAAGTACAATCATCAAGTTTGAGACTCAATTGAAAATTTTGATCCTTTTAATCTACTTTCAATTCCCAAAAATCAAAATAAATATTCATATAAGCTTGCTGCTTTGGGATCTCAATTTGAGATTTTGGATTAGATTCATAACATAGAGGTACAACCATATGTGAAAGTGGTTTTTAGACTGTCTGTACCTGACAATGGTGTTTGTTGGCAATGTTTTGACAGCGATGAGCAAATATTGAGTTTTTTGAATGCAGAAGTTGAATTTGTAGCTAAAAATTAGTAGAAGTACAAGCAACAATTTGATAATCAGATTGTGCAACTAAAATCTAACAAGCTACCCAAGGGACTGGTGACACTAGAATCAGTGTTTAATTTAGATGATCAGTTTACAAAAGACAAATGTAGCATGACTGTAAAGCAAGAGCATTATGAAATAGTGGAGATAGTCAAGGATAAACTATTGAAATTGGGAAAGGTATGTACTGAAATACAACATCAGTCTTTTGTTCAGTTATCTCAAGAATTTTCTAATGTTTTTGTGTGGGAATATAAGGATTTAAGGGGATTTGATCCCATTTTATCCCAACATACCATTAAATTAGAGCCTAATATCAAGCCTATTAGGCAGAAGCAAAGACCCCTTAACCCAAAACTTAAGCATCTAATGAAAGCTGAGCTAAACAAGTTGATTGAGAGAAGTATAATATTCCCTATAAAGCATACATCCTGGGTCTCCAACTTGGTACCAGTTAGAAAGAAGAATGGAGAAATTAAATTTTGTGTCAATTTTCGTGATCTCAATAAGACATCTTTACAAGATCACTACCCCCTTCCTTCAATGGAGCAAATTTTGCAAATTGTTTCTGGTTTTGATAGATTTTCCTTGTTAGATGGATATTTAGGCTATAACCACATCTTGGTGAAGGAAGAGTACCAATATAAAACTGCATTTACAACCAAGTGGGGCACTGTGGCCTACCAAAAGATGCCATTCAGTTTGTCCAATGCCACGGCAACCTTTCAGAGGGCAATGGATATGGCCTTATGAATAGAATAGTGCTGGTCTATTTAGATGATATAATAGTTTTTTCAAAGGATGCTAATGATCATTTTGACCATTTGAAGCAGATTTTTTAGATATGCGAAGAGTTTGGACTTTTCTTGAATCCAAAAAATGCATAGTTTCAATTCATGAAGATAAACTCCTTGGCTATATTGTTTAAAAGCATGGTATTTCTATTTACCTTGAAAGTGTGTCTACAATTCTAGATTTACCACTGCCTGCTCATAAGAAAGGCTTGTAAATCTTTCTTGGTAGAATTAATTTTGTGAGAAGATTTATTCCAAATAGTATTGCTTTGTTACAACCTCTCACTGCCATGCTAAAGAAGAACATACCTTTCAATTGGATTAAGGAAAGAGAGGCTTTGAGCAGATCAAAGAAGGCCTCGCTACTGCCCCTACCCTCATTAATCCTAATTACAAGAAATATTTTATTTTATATTATTTTAGGGGTATAGATACCATTTTAGTAATGTTGTGTGAGCAAAATGATGAAAGCTTGGAGCAGCCAGTGGCATTTTTCAGCCAGGTATTACATGATTACGATGTAAAGTATTCTTTTGCTGAGAAGCATGTTTTTGCTATTGTTACAAGCCTCAAGAAATTCAGACATATGATATCCAATAATATAATTCATTTGATGGTTACTCACCCAACTATTAAGAGCTTTTTACTTAATAGGGACATAAATGATAAAAGGGCTGGTTGGATAACGAATGTTATGGAGTTTGATGTTAGTATTAAGGTACCTAAGATAATTAGGGGCAAGGGTTTATGTAAGCAGCTGGCTAGAAATGGAGAGCACAACCAAGAACATGAAGAGAATGTAGAAATAGTACTGAATAATAGTGAACTAGCCATTGTACCAACTCCAACAAATAGCTGGGTGCAACAGATGATGCACTATCTGTAGACTAGTGAATGCCCCGAAGGATTGGATAGGGCAAGAAGAAGGTATTTTAGGTTACAAGCTACTCCTTATGCTATCATTGAAGGTATTTTGTATAGTAGATATTTTAATGGTGTGTTTCTAAGATGCATTGAACTAGATCAAGTTGATAGACTCTTAGAAGAGTTTCACAATGGACCTTTAAGAGGTCATTTTGTAGCAAGGACAACTACCTTGAAGATAATGCAAGCTGGTTATTATTGACCAGATCTATTTAGTTAATGGGATCCACCTCAAACATTTCCTCTAAAGATAAGTACTACCTTGTATCATAAGTAGAGTAGTGTTGTAGTTAATAAGTGCTCCATGCACATTTACTTTCAATTTTTTTTTTTTTCCCTAAGTGTTGTTGCACAGGTTTCTTTGGCCACTAGGGCCTTCTAGACTGTTTTCAGTTTGGTTTGTTTTTGTTTTTGCTACTATTTGGAGTAGTGTAAAGCTGAGCTTTAGTGTTTTTTGACTTTGAGATGAGCAGAGTATGACTCAATAGCCATTGGAGGTAAACTCTCCACCTCTGTTAGATCTTAGACACTTTACCTTCACATCAATCTCATTTTCCACCATAGCTTTGAACACTTTGAATTTGTTAAGAGATTATATTTTTTCCTTTATGAAGGTTACCCACATCATCTGGGAGTAATCATCAATTAGCAACATAAAATATCTATCTCCATGCACACTTCTAATTCTAGTAAGACCACATAGATCAGTATGCACAAGTTCCAATCGCCCACTTCAAAATTGTTCTTTACTTTTGAATAATGTTTTGTTCTATTTACCCAATTGACATTGTCTACACATGCTATCAGGTTTCACAAGTCTTGGAAGATCTCTCACATCCCGAGTAGAACTTCTCTTGACAATGTTATCAAAATTCACATGACACATTCTCCTATGCCACAACTAGCTTTGATCTATCTATGCAATCAAATAACTTTTCCCAGAGCTACTTAATTGAAAAAGGTTACCTCTAGTTTGTGTACCAGCTGCAATTTTAGTTTTGGAGCTTTCAAAGATTCTGCATTTACCATCCTTGAATCAAATATCATAACCCTTGTCAACCAACTCTCCAACACTGAGAAGATTATGCTTTAGTCCTTCCACATACAGAACATCATTTGTGTTGTTCTTACCATCAAAATAGATGGATCCTCTACCACAGATTCTACTAGCTGAGTTATTTCCAAATTTCACAAATCTTCCTTCATAATTTTCAAAGCTTACAAACTTACTTTTATCACCAGTCATATGATGAGAACATCCACTATCAATCACCCATTCATCCTTTTCAACAACCTCAGTAGCCAAGGCACTTTCCATATTTACATAGCTATTAGAATCAGCAGACACCAGATCTTCTTCTTTGCTGGCAATGAATACCCAATCATCTTCAGTGGTACCTCCATGATCAGATTCATCATCTATGACTCCTTCTCCAGCCTTTTGGACATAGTAACAATTCTTCTTACCTTGATATCTATTAGGGTTTGGTTTTGAAAACCTCTCTAGACATCTTGAGGCAAAATGACCAATCTTATTACAAGAAAAACATTTGAATGGGAGCTTTCCTTCATACTTACCAAATCCTCTTGGCATTCTTTTGGCAATAAGAGCTTCAAGATCTATAGTTTCAATTTCATCATCTTCAAGATCCTTCCTTGCCTTCCCAAATTTGTTTGACCTTGCCGAAGAGTTTTCACCTGAATTATATCTTTGTTTTCCATATGCACTAGCCTTAAATGTAGATTCAGACTTAGGAAGAGAATCACCAAACTTACTTAATTCAAAAGCTGAAATTTTGCCAACCAACTGATCTCTTGTAACTTTTGAGATAGTCCTTATTTCTTCTATAGCAGCAACCTTATGTTTGTATGAATCAGGTAATGATATGAGCACTTTTACAACAATTTATGATTCTTCCAAAGTTCCACTAGCACACCTGATACCACACACAAGTTCATTTATCTTTTGCATGTAGATTGTGATGTTTTCATCTTCACTCATCCTCAGATTTTCAAATTTTCCTCTCAGACTTTGTAGATTGGCACATTTGACATATTCATCACCTTCATAAAGATTCCCTAATTTCTTCCAGATTTCATTAGTAGTTTTTAGTCCAAAGACATTTGACATTTCTGAATTAGTCAGGGCACTCAATAAGGCTTCTTTAGCTGGAAGGCTATTTTTTGCATCTTGGACTTGATCTAGAGTAGAAGGACCTTTCTCTGGAGGTTTATACTCATATTTGGTTATCACCCAATAAGCATCACCCATGCATTGTAAATGGCATTACATGCGACTCTTCCAAATAGAGTAATTTGTTCCATCGAATCTCAGACTATCCTTCTTGTAAGTTGACATCCTGGATCTCCTCGACCAATTAAGATTCTGTTAGAGGAACCTTGATCTGATACCAATTGTTGGAATTAGTCTAGACAACTGAGAGAGGGGGGTGAATCATTTGTCCCTCAAATATTAATCTTTTCTACTTTTAACCTTCTTTTACAACTTTCAATTAAATAAACATTTAAGCATGAATCAATAACACAAGAGCAGAAATAGATTGAACACACATAACACCAAAAATTTTACATGGAAACCCAGTTAAGAGAAAACCACTGTGGGGGTTAGCCCATAAGATTTGTACCCTATTAAAAGTACTTAAATGAAAAGAGAAGGCACATGCCTTCAGGCTCACTACCTAGAGCTCACTGCTCAAGAAAGGCTTTGTGATTAGTATAGAAAGAATTAATTGATAAATAGCATCTACTTCATGCCTAGTTCAGTTACAATGAAATGCTTTCATAAACTTCTTCTCTACCCCATTACTTCTTATGTAATTCTTCATCCCTGACATCTCTTGTTCTTCTGCTTCTCCTCTGCTCTACCCTGCCTTTGATCCTTTCTTTTGATTTTATTATTTTCGCACAAGGATGATTTTCCATACTTCAACTACACACCTTTATATGCTTCATCAACATTGGAATAAACATCAAGGTCAGCTAGACTTAATGTGGATCACTATACTGTTGGGCAAACATATCTGAGACTTGAATCTACCTCCAACAACATGCCACACTCCAGAGAATTGCTCTTACATCATCCGCAACATACTTGAATCATCCAGTTAGCCAAGACTGGGAAGAACATCAACACCAAGAGGGAAATCTTCAATAGAAAGCTCAAACTTCAATACGAACCTCCAACATAGTAGTCACATGATCCAGAGACCTCCACAAGCACATTGAATTCAACAAAAACATCTACACTCCTCCAAGTCATTAGAATCACTTGCATCTTTCTCTGGAACCTTAAGAACACTATCTGTCATGACTGTCACATTAGAAAGATTGCTTATGGAGCTCCAAACCATGAACCACTTGAATGGATGATACACACTAACTTTCAAAACATGCCTTTAGATTCACAGATCATCACTTGACATATCTAGAACAATCCAGACTTCTTTCCTATCACTCTATCTCTTATGAACACTACAAACAACTTAGATGGCCATAGATTTTTTAAATCTTCATATGAACCCTTCAAAACTTAACTAGAGCTTCATCAGACAATCCTCTACTCAGCCATATGGTCTGCATACATTGATCCTCATTAATTTTCTCAATATCCTCAAGAATCTGGTCTTCTATACAGTCAGCAAAATAGGATACAGTTGACACTAATGACAACAAGGATATGTTGAGATCAATGACAACACTGCTTAGGCACATATTTGCAACAAATACAAGTGCAATAAACATATCAAAGAATCTGGTGTTGCATTCAAAGACAAATCACATATCCATCAAGTTTCACTTTTTGAGAGAGAAGGTAAATAAGAATGAAGTCAGATTGGAGTTTGTTTCTTCAAAGGATTAGATTGTTGATATCTTCACTAAGTCTCTACCTAAGGAAACTTTTGAGTATCTCAGAGTGAAGCTAGGGATTATTACCCTTCCTATTCAGAACTAAGGTGCACTAGTGTGCATCAATTTGGTTGAACTCGGAGTCATATCTTATGATTCAGATTGGTGTTAAGGGGATGCTACTTAGGGGGAGTAGTGAATATGTTAATTTGGGAGTTTTGTTTTTTTTATCTAAGAAACAAAAAGGGGGAAAGATGATCGCAAAAATGTGCCCTTTGCCATTGATGTCAAAGGGGGAGAGAAGTCATGTGAAAAACTTGGAAGTAGTTGCTGGTGAAAGGGGTAACAGTGAAGAAAGTTGTTGTAAGTGTGATAAGAGAAAGGGGGAGAAGTCCTCATCTTGATGGTTGAATCAACTTTTAACATCATATGTTTCCATCAATGAAAAAGGGGGAGATTGTTGCAAATAGGTGCCTATGATGTGTTGTCATTGACGTCAACATATATCTTTGTCAGAGATAGTGAAGACAATGCAGTTCAGTAAAGTACATTGCTTTGCATTCCTAGTGAGACAAAGATGGATTAAAGGGATTTGTAGAGGATTGTCTGAAGTTTCTCCAATTAAGACTTGGGAGGTCTACATGGAGGATTGGTGAAGTTATGGTCATCTGAGTAGAAATAGGTTTTACAGTTGTTTAGAGGTAACAAAGTGACAATAATTTGGTCTAGATTGCTCCACATTGGAATATTATGGTCTATGGTTCTAGAGGTATGTTTGGGATGTTGGTGTGTATCCTCAACTCAAGTGGTTCATGGTTTGGAGGTTCACAAGCAATCTTTCTAGTGTGACAATCGTGACAGTTAGTTTTCTTAAGTTCCCGTTTGAAGATGCAAGTGATTCCAGTGATTTGAGGTGCTGTGATTGTTCTTGTTGATTTCATTGTGCTTGTGGAGGTCTCTGGATTGCATGCCTATTGTGTTTGTGGTCTGCATTAAGGATTGAGCTAAGTATGATCATTCTAATAGGTTATGCAATCTAGATATGGTGATCTGATAATGAGCACAGAGACGTATGCATTACTTTGGCCAAAGATTCAATATAAAAGAGACATTCTCAATGAATGTTGTCATAATGTCCACCCACCCTCCAACTTGACTTGGATACTGTCACATCCTACATTATGACTTGGTCAACTAGGTTTAACTGTAGAGTTCTATTTAACTCTAGTAGGACAACCAAGAAGACCAGAAATTAGACATATTTTGAGTACTTAGTCAAATGGCAAGGACTTCCAGACTCATAGGCCACATGGATGCTAGAAGAAGACATCAAAAAGTAGGGTGGTGATTTGCAGCTGTTAGTCTCTAAGAGGACTTGAGACAACTTTTACCTAGGGAGTATGGTGCAGGAGCACCTAGAAAATCATGTTTTCTTTTGTAATAAAGTCTATTTGACCAATGGATTTTCATTTCAGTTTCTATCTAGGTTTATTTTGTAAGTCCCAAGTGACTTAGGGGACATTTGTAAAATTGTAACCGTATAATGCCAAAAGAGGGCAGTAGGGCAGTTGGAGGCTATTTAGATGGTTGACTCCCAACCACTTGGAATTGGTCTCCCAACCGCTTGGAATCGGGTTTGGTTTTCCTCAGGGCGATTTTATAAACCCCGAGGATGGAACCAAATGTGGATATCATTTTCATTGTAATCATATCAGAGAAAGAGTGTGATCAAATCTAATTGTGATTGTGCTAAGGAGAAATAGAATCATTCTGCTCCATCAATTTGATTTCTATTTCCTGTAATTACAATTTGTATAGATGTAGATTTCCGTTCTCTCTGTGCTTTCCATTTTGTTGTTGTATGTCGTCGTGAAGCATTCCACTGGTGAGATTTTTATCAAAATTAGTGCAATGGCTTCGTTGTATAAATATTTGTTTTCATTTTGTGTTTTGTTCCATTGTTTGGCGGTGCAGAGGATCCAGACAGTATGTTTCGCATAGTAGGTTGATCTAGCATCTCCATTTGCTAGGGTTTAGAGAAGGAAGACTGTGCGATAGTGTATCAGCGTATCAGCCTAGCAAACCCTAACATGGCTAATAGCAATTGTCACACCGATGAGCGGAGGTCGGAAGAGACATTAGAGTGATCAGTTTGTCAGCAACTTGCGAGAAAGCCCAACTGATAGTGAAAGTCTCACCGAGGATGTTGTTTCATTAGCGCATCAACCAGGGCCTATAAGTGCTCACCGAAGGTAGAGTGAAGTGGAACCATTGGTGTATGGTGGACCGACGGAGAGACTTTAGTAAGGCATTCTGACCAGTGGTTGTCTGGTCGATGGTGATGTATCGGTGGCTCATGTGTGAAGTCTTGTCGACTGTGAGGTAATTAGGGCCCATTCTATGGTTTCTTCTATGCACTCCCCATCACCAACTTCTTTTGTATCTCTTTGTGGGTGGATTGGTAGAAATGAATCCTCTAGTGCCACCTGCCAAAACTGGTTAGTAGGATTGGACCTTGACACATGTACTACTTCTGCTACTTTTGGAGAAGGATGGCCAATTGGGTCAATTCTTTTTTAAGATAAAGTTTTTTCTAGGTGTGGGCTACAAATGGTAACTGCTTGGTGAGGGGCTGGTAAACAACGTTGTGGGAAGGCATGAAGGAAAACTTTAAAGGATAGTGAAAGGAAATAAGAAGTCACTGAAGAATTAGATCGAATGTGGTCATTTACATGACTTCGTACTTGGAGGGTTTAGGGTTTTAGCAAATTCAACTTACTCAGAGTATTTTTTCTAGTAGTGAAACTTTAATTTTGGAAATCTTATGATCAAGTGACAGACCTGGGAACAAAATTACCAGAAATATGAATAAATTTATATGGTTCCATCAGTGGCTCTAGTTGGAGACACATGTTCAATTATGAATAGAGCGAGATCATAGAAGAAATCTAGAGCAGCAGACCATACACATAATGACCTGAGGTCATTATGTAGAGAAAAAACTCATCCTACCTCTATCAAACATTCTATTCTCTAATGACTATTAAATTGCATTGGAAAAATTCATTAAAATCCAACCTTCTCTTGACAAAGATACTTGGATAGCTTGTTGGACCGTTATTTTTATTTTCTCCATGATTTCCTTCACTATTCTAGACCACGGATAAATGATATATATTTCCATCAAAAAAAGATTCAGCACATGGTTCAATTATTTCTAACCATGTGAAAATGTTATCATCTCTTGATTTCTACCTTTTGCATAAATCTGAAAAATAGAAGCAATCATAATCCATTTTATAATTGGTAGTAGGGGAGTTCTAAAATTCTCCTATATCAATATCAAATTTGAAACAATCATATTTTTCTTCACCGTGGAAATCTGATACTCTGCTTTTTATTTTCTACCTTCTCAAATGGCTTTTCATCTTGATGATGAATATAGGAAATGGAGACATTACCAGGCTAAAAATTTAGGTCCTGATCTATTAACTCAATGCTTATCCCCGTACATTTCTTTGTATGTTGAACCAATATTGCTTCATTCGTTCCTTCATGATCCTTTTCAAATAGTGGATTTTCTATGCATTTATAGGGCTCCATATCTTCTCTTACTAATAAATCCACAGGTCCCTCATATAATGGGTTGTCTCTTATATGCATTTCATCTGTACAATCTCTAATATCACTTCTCTAAGAGCATACATCTTTATCTAATTCATAACCCCTACTATTTTGATGTGAGCATTCTGATAATTTCTCACTATTTTCTATATGATTAACAAGGATCAATCCCTCCTGATATTCGGACTCAAAGCAAGCTACTTCCCTAGGAGACTTTGATGTAGAATAGATTTCCTCACAAACAGGGGATATATCTTCACAACTTGTCAATCTTTTATAAGTCAAAGCAACTTCCTTAATTGATATATCCTTTTGTATTGTGGTGTCCAGTACCTCATAATCTACTTTGTAAGGCTCTGGGGATTTCCTCTTATTTTGATACTAAGGGGAAAAATGAGTAGTAGGATTACAAAAAATTAAACATCCTCTATTTTGATCATAGTCCCTATCCCCTTTAGTATACTGAGTGCCATGGATTGATTGTTTTGACAAGGGTTTGTCAGAATAGCCCATTTTATCTTCCCTTTGGTAAATGGGGGAACAAATGGCTCCATTATTCCTTTGATACCCATTTTCTATAAAATCACAACCTTTTCTCTTTGCATGGTTCAAATTATTTTCCATATTTATGCTAAGGAATGTGCTTGCCTCGTAGTAGTAGGGTTCTTATCTCTCAGTCAATAACTGTCTTTTTTATTGAATGAACCTAAATATATGATCAAACACATAGCCTCATTGGGTCTGATATTTTCAGTAATTTCCCTCACTATTCTGAAAAATCTTAAATTGAAAGCTGGGACTGATTCCTTATCTTCCTTTTCAATTTGCATGAGTTCTTTAATTAAATAAACTACATCTATTCTTTCCCCAAACTATTCCATGAAAGAAAACCTTCAATCTTGCCAAGAAAATATAGAGTGATTGGGTAGATATGCAAACCAATCTCTAACTTCTCACCTAAAATTTTGAACAAACAACTTTATGACTATGTCTTCATGATCTATTTCATAATCTCCCATTAAGTCACACAATTCTTGTAAATGGTTGCTAGCTATTTTGAATCTATCATTATAGAACTTGGTTATCTAACTTCTAACTTCATCGGGCATATGATTTGGAAACCCATAAATACTATTGAAATTAATAGTCCTATATCTTTCCATGACAAATCAACTTTGATAAAAAAAAATGTGGTTATTGTTTATACATCTGTAAACTTTTTAGGAAATATTTTTAAGCTTGGTAAAATACCTGAAAATAATTTTTTGCTTCTGGTACAAATTATGCTTTGATTTTCAAGAAAAATCAATAACACTAGACTGTATCATCAAATCCCTTCTTATAGAGCCGCCACCTCTGCTTCATAGAGGAATATATTATTTCTTCTTCAGAATCAACCCCTTTGAATCCTGTTTCATAGTAGAGTTATATGGAACATTCTGATGCATAAAACTTCATGTAACAATCTTACATCTATCTCAAAATATGGTAGAGTCACCACCTATTTAGGGAAAAATAATGAACACAAATTTTATGCAAACTCTAAAAAACCTATGACAATCTACTACACTTAGTACTTAGAACTTTTATGCAAGAGTCCCCAGTAGAGTCACCAATCTATTGGTTTTTTTAAATTCCCTACCTGATTCTTGCAGCAAATCTATAAAACAACCACTTATTAATGATTGATATGCCTTGAGGGATTGGCCAACGAATAGGAGATTAGGGAGAGAAGGCTTTCTCAATCCCCCTTTTCTTCCTCTGCACTTTAGGCTCTATGAAACCAAGGAGGGTGTTCCTTTGTAGTTGGATTTATTTATAATTTTTTGGCTATTTCTCCTTAATTGATGTCTTCTTTTCTTGGGGAAAACAATGTTCTACTCAAATGGATGGGGTTTTCTTGAGATATTATCTTGTCAACACTGTTCCTATCATAGATATATTCCTCATAAATTGCTTGAAAGAATGTATGATAATGTAAAGGAATGGACTAGATTCTTTAAGCTCTTATCCCATTCTTTGCAGAGGAACATCCAAAACTTAACTTAATCAAAATAAATACCCTAAAAGCCTATTGTTGGAAAGGAAAATATTTGGATTGATTTTAAAATCTTTTGAGGATAATCAAAGGGGCATAAGTTTAGTATAGTATCCATGAATAGATCAGTGCCTATCTAAGGGCAAAAGAGTCAAAATGATTAAAATGATAAAAACTAAACAAGCTATGATGTAACAAACCTTAGTTTACTATAAAGGTATAACAATGCCTTACATTGAAGATACTCTACTAGTTTTGGATTCAACCATACTTAGTTATCCCTGTAAACCATAATCACATTTGATATTTTCTAATAGCAATTTTATATTACTACTTGAGTAAATACCATAAGAGAAATATGCCAGCATAGGTTCAACACTGTGACGATGAATAAAAATGATACTTAACCAAATATATATTCATAATGTGAAATTGTATACATGAAGTAGGAGATAGTATACTCCAAGACTCAACAAGATTTGTAAAATAAACTATTTAATAACTTGCATCATAGCCTTTGATAGTTCTATGAAGAAATCAAAAGAGACTCAAAATGGAAACCTGAAAATAGACAACTAATTCTATTAGCAGAAAACAAACTTATTTACAACTCCTCCCTGACTAGATTGATCCCTATTTTAGACTAAGTTTGGAAACATGACCTCGAACCAATGCTTTTTCATAAGCCCTGAATTCCCTTTTATAGAGACAAGGGAGCAACAAGCTTCAAGCTTATGAGAAAAGAAGTTCAAATTGTTTTGTAAGCAACAAATGTAGCTGCAAGAAGAGGCTGGTGTAACCACTCCATAACTGTATGCTCTGTTTCCATGTTGGCAGGAAAACAAGCTGAGCTTTTGTTGATGGATGCATTGTAGGAGGCCATTAGAGCCAAGCACTCCTCAAATGCCAGCAAAGTGTTTAATGAGATCCTTTGTGGCTCTGCCTTTTCAAACTATACACCAAGGGATGAGAAGACATGCAAGGAACAATATTGAAAGGAAACCTAGGATGATAGGATCTCCTTCACTATTTCTAGGTTCCATTGCATGGGTGAGATTTTTCCCTCTAATTCTAGAAGTATCATGCAACTTCAATCAAGCAAAAAACTTTGGGAATCCACACCTAGTTGGCTTGAAAAGTACTGGGAGCCAAGCCAAGAGAACAATAGCAACAACAACAATTCTTCTCCTATCCCTTATCTATTTTTTCTAGGGGACAAACTCCTTACACTTAAAGTTAATGCTCTATTAGGAAAATTAGATGTAAGGGAGGGGTAGAGGAAGCTGAGAAGTGTCTCTACTTTAGAAGGGAATCTACCAATTCACATAAATAAGGAACTACTAGAGAAGGAAGAATACCCCTCAAAACTCTCCATCAGATGAGATAAGAGATTGGAGAAGAAATCATTGAGCTACAATGGACCCTACTGCTAATCTCTACTTTTACCTGCACCACCTATTCCAGACGAGATAATTCTAGGTCTTTCTAATTCTATAAGGACAGATCGAGAGCCATGAAAATAGGGAAGAAAATCCTATAGAACAGGGGAAAGCCATACTATCAGAATGTTTTAAATAGTATGAATGGTAACATCAGCACTTGCCTTTTTATAGAAATTCTAGGATGTAAGCATACATCTGCACATCTATAGCGTATTAATTTTCTAGTCACTTCAAATCATTCCTACCATAAATGGAAGTCTCTTAAAGATTACCATAAGTGAACATAAAGATTGGATTTCATAATTCCTCATAACTTCAAATATCACTTTGTGCATTGAATTTTTCTAGATCAGGTGTCTTGGTTCCCCTAATTAAGCACTATCATCACATTAAATTTCATCACATAGTAGGTGAAATGTCAATCATGGTAGAGGCACAGATTTCCAAAGGTTGATCTTGAATAAGCCAAATTATTCTATTATCAAATTCCTTTGAAGTGGCAGTGATGGAGACCCTTCACACACCTAAGCAGTTAATGCTTTGTAATGAAGCCTAGTCAGATTCAGCACCAACAAATCATTTTATTATAACTTTGAATCTAGGACATTGATCTCGATCTTAGATAGTGCAACTTGATGGTGCTGATTTGATCTTATTCTAGGTCAGACCTTACTGCTTGCTTCTTTCAATAGTATCATGCCATCTGGATAGCCTTTTCCAGTCATGATCCTGAGGAGAAGTCCTTACAATGCAGTTAAGACAATACCTGTCATTCTGTGTATGAAGGATATGATCTTGGCAGAATTGGGGATAACCGTCGGATCTCAATCTTGAATGGAACACTTCTTGAAAAAGCAATCATGTTTCATGCCATGTCAGACCCTTGCCATTAATGTAATGATCCCATCACTCAGAAAGACACACATCTAGATTCTGTCATTCCGTGGTCGCTCAAAAAATCCTTTGATGGAGTATGGCAGAATGTCAGAATCAAAGAGAAATCATTTTGTAATGCCCAGGACCCACCTCCTTGCCATCTTGGATGGTCCTCGACCAGTTGTCACCCTTTATGTGTTTCTATTGAGGCCAACTTCCTTTGTATCTGTTTGTGGGTAGATTGGTAGAAATGAATCCGCTAGCGCCACCTGGCAAAACTAGTTAGTAGGACTGGACCTTGACATGTGTACCACTTCTGCCACTTTAGGAGAAGGATGGCCAATTGGGTCAATTCTTTTTTAAGATAATTTTCTTTCTAGGTGTGGGCTACAGATGGTAACTACTTGGGGAGGGGCCAGTAAACAACATTATGGGAAGGCATGAAGGAAAACTTTAAAGGATAGTGACATGAAATAAGTAGTCACTGAAGAATTAGATCAAATGTGGATGTTTACATGACTTCATACTATGACGGTTCAAGGTTTTAGCAAATTTAGCTTACTCAAAAGATTTTTTTAGCAGAGAAACCCTAATTTTGGAAATTGTATGATCAAGTGACATAGAGCTGGGAACAAAATTACCATAAACATGAAAAAAATTATATGGTTTTATCACAACCACACCAATGAAAATGCAAATGTGATCTTGTTTACGACATAAAGATTGATGTGTTTGACATAAAGTCGTGCTAGTCGCAAAACAACTATTTCTGAGACTCTGCAACTCTGTACAAATTTCCTCACATCTTTCTACAACTGTGGCCACTAATAATTCTCACCAACAATAGCAATGGTCTTAGCTCGACCAAAGTGTCCAGCTAATCCCCCACTATTCTTCTCCTTAATCAAGTTCTCTCTGATGGAACTTCTCAGAATGCACAACTGGTTTCCTCTAAACAACATGTCATCTTGGATTCTGAAATTCAACCATTTTGTCCTATCCAAAGTAACAGGTTCCAAATCAAGAAAAAATAGGAGAATAAAACTACAATCCATTGTGAAACATCATTAAAGAAACATTTTTATAAATTACTTTAGTGATTGTTATTTATCTGCAGTTAAAACAAATAAAGCAAAACAAATATTATTTTCTAGATTTGCTTTCTTTTGGGGTAGATATGGACAAAAATAGAGATTTTTTTGTGTAGACAAAGCATCTTGTTTGGTGGGATCACCTTGGAGGTCTTTTTGACAGTTTTGGCAACCTGCTTGGAGGCAATTCGAGGGCTTCTTTTTAGGCTTTTTTGAGGAGCTCAAAAATGGATTTGCATGACTATTTTTAGGAGTTTTTCCAGCTTTTTATCTTGGAGATCTTTTGGATAGGATATATTGGAGAAAGATAGCTCTTTCTCATGAGTTGGAGATTATTATTTTTTCTCTCTTAAACACAGGTAGAGAGTTTGTAGACTTATTTTTGACTCAGTATTTACCAGTTTTTATGTGTATCCAATCCATTATAGCAGAGCCTTCCCGTTTCACATCTTTTGCCTCATAATTGCAATATTGATTTGATGTCTAACTGTGGTAATAAATATTTTATCCTCTGTCATGTCTCATTATTGTGAAATTATTGTCCAAAGTTTTCATATAATTTTAGTTGTCTGTTGAGTTCAGAAAGAACCTTCATATAAATTACTTTTGAATTGTATGATTTAGGTTGAATTGTGAAAGTTTATGTTTGAAGGGTTGTTTGTGGGTAAAAAGTATCAGATTGATTAGATTTTGTTTAAGTTAGTTTTGATTCTAGTTACCTTCTCACCTTTTCCCTCAGCAAGTCATTTAGACTAGAAGAATCATCAGGAGAACCAGCTCACTCTGGAGGTTCACTCTGAGTTTAGGCAACCCACAGGCCTAGGAGTGATCCCATGTGTCAACAGATAGTTAAGTTGAATAACCTAGCATAGGGTGCATATCTGATTGGTAACAATTTTTGGCAAGCCCAGTGAGACTCTGAAAGTGTTTTCAGAGAAGTTTTTCAATCTTCAAAGTTGCTATTCCGGTATAAGCAGCACTATTCTAGCCTTTGGAGGCTTTTTACAATATCAAATGAGGGGTTACTAAGCCTCTATGTTTTCTCTAACTAGTTTGTTGGATGTGCAGGTACAAGTACTTGAAGACCAGTCATTAATGACATTTGAGGACAGTGGTCATAATTACAAGTTGTAAGGATTGTCGTGAGGCAGAATGTACAATGCAAAGATAAAGAGAAAAGGGGTGACTATCAATAGTCATATAGAGCAGCAATGTAATAATGAAGTGACAGTACTATTAGTAGAATAGTCATAATATAAGGGATAGTCATGTCCATCATCAAGAAACAATCATATTTAGCAATCACCAGGAGAGAGGGACTATCTCATGAAAGTGTAGCAGTCCATCATATAGAGGCAATCATCAATCAAGATGCTTAAGGGGACTACAAAAGGTACTCATCACTCTAGGGGTCTAAGAGGGTCATAAGGTCATACAAAATGTTCATTAAACTACCTTATGCATACTCCTGAAAGTTGTTGAAAGTTTATCAAGCATGGAAAAGTTGTGTGGTCACTAGATAGACCAGACTGTGAAAGAAGAAGATACATGTTTGTATGAAATAGTGAAAAGTATAGGAAAGCAATGATTCAAGATAGTATAGTATCTCATCTGGGCATAGTGAATAGTCTTTTACTACAATAAGGGTGATGAATAGTCATGAGTAAAGGTACCTTAACAATAACAACGTAATAAGCCTGCCTGAAGAACCACATACATATTAAAGAACAACCAATTGCATTTGATAAAAGCAATTAGCATCAGCAGTCAAAGACAAACATCAATGTAATGATACAATCAAGTTAGTTACATGATATGGAAAAAAATAAAAGGTAGTAGCAGTGACAGTCAATATCAAGAATGATTGTTGTAAAAAGGAGAATAGTCATATACAATGAGTAGAGATGAAATAATAAACAATCTAATGAAGATAACTATCATGACAGTCTAAGATCAGTTCTAGATGACTGTCATGGTAGTCTAAGATCAGTTCTAGATGACTGCAATAGGTTGAAGAATGGAACAGTGCAAAGGAGATGTCTATTTTAGTTTGCCCCACTTGAATATCATCCACTCCAACATAAAAAAAAAAAAAAAAGTTATCCTGGACAAAAGAAAATAGGACAAACACTTACCACTTTTGTTGTGAATGAGGTGTAAACTTGCTATTGAGTCTTTAACCATTGAAATGGATGATATTCAATTAAAGTGATGTTTCAAATAGTCCAAAAGCAATTATTATGATGATTGTCCCAGTACAAGGAAAAAAATGATTGATGAAGCTGTAAATATCATGGAATAATCTTATCCATTGACATGAAGAACAAAAGAACAATGTCAAGGAGAAGTCAAGGGATTGTTGAGAAGGTGTAGTAGATAAGACAGTAGCTTATGACTGTTATAAAGCCTTGAGGAATGAGATAGTCAAACACTATGAAGAGACAACATTATACAAAGATGACTAAAAACAATGAGATAGTGATAGAAATCAGTCATGAGGACAGTCATAAAAGCATACAACAAAAGAAATAGTAGCATTTTACTAGTTCATACCAAATAGTCAATTGAAACATCAAAAAGGTTACAAGTAATGAACAGTCACAACAATATTTATGATGAGAATAGAGCCCTCAAAGAGTAAGATTTTGTTCCAAAACTTTCAAAAGAGAGAAAAAGAAATACAATAGAGTTTATAAAAGAAGCCCTCACTGTTCTTTTCAAGAAAACATTGCTCATATTTTCCCAGAGGGACAGATATAGGGGTTTCACACTTTTCCTACAAAAGACCTTCAATGGCTATTCCAAAGGTGCCATAGTTTCCATATAACCCTATTAGGGTTTTGTCAAAAAATAGGGCAACCTAGATATTTCTTAGAAGTGAGAAAGGAAACAAGCTTCTTCCTGATACTAAAGAGCCATACCATAATCAATACATGGAATATTGAGATAGTTGCTAAATCCATAAATATGGTTCTAAAAAACATCTGTAACCAAGAATAAATTATGCCATGAAAGCAACGATGCAAGTATGTGGGTTTTCGAAATAATCAAACTAAAGTAGTCTTATTTTGCAGAGGCAGCAGAGAAGTCACTTTTCAATCATCTTATAGCAAGACAAGGGTTTTTTCCTCAATTTTTTAGAAAAGAGAACCATAGTAAATCAGTTTTAAGAATTCTTCTGGAGAGGGTCCACCAAGATCTCTTTACTAACTGTTCAAATAAAAGACCATACATAGAGAAATATGCATAAAACCCGATAGTTTCAGGACCACATTCCATAGTTTGTATCAGAGAAAGCAAGGGTCAGTGTTGCTACAGGATCATATAAAAGAGTAAAGAGCAGAAAAAATAGAGAACTTCACATGCATTTCACATTCAAGCCCTAGCAAGATTACATCATAAACAACATATAAAGTAGTTTTTTTACCATCTCATACAACAAAAAGGAAAGCATAGAGCCTTTTCATACTTTTTTAAAACACTTCCATGGAGTCATAGCAGAGGAAAAATCTAAAAGAACAAAGTTTTACCATACAGGAGTAGAAAAAAAACAATGAAGTATCTTCTTCCATATATCAAAACTATAGAAATCGCAAGAAAATATAAATGTCTTGCAATTTTTAGTGGAAAGAAGAAGGAAACAGTAAGGTGAAGAGAAGTATTTTCATAGTTATTATACAAAAAAGTAGATGAACCTTGCTTACCATAAGAAGTTGTAAGAAGAGTCGTTGGAAGCAGCAGAAACCCTTCAAGAGTTGCAATGAGCTAGAAACCCTCATGGCAGTGTATCACTTCAAAGAAGATGAAAAGGATAAGAGAAAGATGATTTATTTTAGGGTTTGATCAATCTTTTTGTGCCCTATCCCAATTGGCTTAGTCTCCCTTTAACTTTCTTAAGAAAAGAGATCATCATAAATCAAATGGAGACTGTCATCTATGACTTTCAAGTCATGTTTCTAGTGAAGAATGCATGAGCCTGTGGAGACATGGAGTCGTAAGGTGGTCATTCTTCTCTTTTGACTTTATTAAGAGACTTTTCAAACCTTGGAAATCAAAAGAAAATGATAAGTGTTTGGAAACAAAAGGGAACAGATAAGATTAAAGTCCAAAAAATTTAGAGAATGGTTTGAAGCCTTTTCATAGGCTAAGGATAGAAAAAGACATTATTGTTGGTGTAAACATATAGTTCACACATGTTAAGTTGACTTAGTGAGTCTTCTAGATGTCTAGTTGAGTCTAGTTGTGTGTTGAGTTGTTGATAGTTGGAGTGAGTTGTCTTATCCTCCACATGTGCAATTAGTTATCATCCTCTAATTGACACATATTGTAGGGATATCTCCACTTTCCACTCCACCTTTCTAGCTCTCACCTTGCCTTTATAAGCAAGGCTCAATCATTATATTTCATACAGCTTCATATGATCTTTGTATAGATTCTTTACTCCATTGTTTTAGCATTTCTTCTTTGTTATCTTTGTGTGGAAGGTTGTCTTGATTGCAGGTGATCCTGGCTTGCTGAGTCACATTGACTCTTACATGGTATCAGAGCCTAATCTGTAATTTCTTTCCCTAATTGGAGAGGTTTTGCTAGGAGCTATGTGTTAGGAGCATTCTAGAGAAAAACAGACATCACTATCGTGATCAGGAGGCCCAAATTAGTATAAATCAGTTGTCCAAATGTCAAATTTCATCATAAAAAATTTTGGCAAAATTTTATTACCCCTAGTTACTCTTGGTGAAATCCATACAATCAACATTGTGCAAGGACTGCATCAGATCTGCGTGCTTGTGATGTACAATCATATGGTCATACTTTCATCATTTGTAACAGCCGTAGTGGTTTGAGTTTGCATTAGCTCAGACGATGGTTAAAAACTTATGTCGGCATTTACTAGAGGTCTGCAGATCACTGCTTTCGGCGATGATCACCCAATAGTTGGCAGATCTACAGTCTTAATTTGGTGGTCACCTTCAATCTTATGTCAACCAGCTTTTAATCAGCTTCTGTTTACACTCTTCTCTAATCTCCAGCGGTAGAAGGCATACAGATCCGGCAGTCTATAAGCCCGAATCAAAGACCAGTGGCGGCCACATCTTCTTTGGTGATCTCCATTTAATTGTGTTTGGTGGCCTTTGGAAATTCAGTGACCATGTATTAAAATCAACATTCATCTGTTTCCTTTGGCATTGTGTGAGATCGAGCAGTTTTTCACAAATCTACCAGCATTTGCCTTGTGATAACTTTGGCCATTTATTGTTATCTCCAGCAGCATCTTAGACCACCATTGGACATTTTGTTTTATTTGCAGGTCGTCCAATTTCATCGATGGTTTTGGTCAATGGCCCGGTGAATCAAGCAACCAGTTACAAGTTGTTTCAATAGTGGGAATCCTCAAATCTCATCGGCATGTTCTCTTCAATCAGCAGAAGTTTTCAGATCCTGGCAGTTTTACCAGTAGTTGGTGGTTTCCATTTCAACTCCACCGGTGGGAGTCTTCACTCCACCCAAACATCGGTCTCGGCAATTTGTTGAACCCAGTAGTCTTTCACCCACTTTTTGTAGTTAACGGAGGTATATATCTTTATTTGCAGGTCTAAAAGACTTCACTATAGGTGGTCAATATTCACTACAGTCAGCTTATTTTTGGCAATAGTGGTTGATGGCCTGCATCTTTAAATCTGTGACCCTCAGCAATCTACAAACTCTCAGTCTATCTCTGCAGTGTTCTTCATTTGAGATTGGCAGCAACAGTTGTTAAAACCTGGTCAACGTAATATCACCAACGGTTTCACTTTGCAATTGGCAGTTAGTAGATTTCCCATTGATAGTCTCCACAGATCTCTAGCAGTAGTGGATTAATATTTCCATCATGAAGGGGTAACCCTCCCAGCCCCACAGCCTTTCAATCTATATTCGCAGACTTCAAATGGTTGTAGTCGGTACTTGAAGTTTGGCGATTATCATTGTTACAACCAGGAATCTTCATTAGTCAACATTCGCAGGTTTAAACAATCAGTCATCAGCAGTTTTAGATCCACCTTTGGTAGTCTCCACTTCAAACTTTTTGCAGTGGTCAAATCAAGATATCATTGGCCATTTTCTATGCCACGGTTTTCTAAGTTTAGCAGTTGGTGGTTTTCACCCAGACTAGCAATTTGTTTTTCCTCATTGGTGGTTTTGCGGGCAAATTGGGAATTTTTTCCCCATTCAGACTATTTTCTACTTTTCTGAGAGTGGTTTTGCAATAGGTGAATATTTTGTCAGGACAAGGAATATTCTGCCAGGGGGTCTGTTTTGCCCCTCAAAGTCTTAAAGTAGGGTTTTTTTTCTTTTTGCATAACATTTGCCTACGGTGTCGAAATTAGGCAAATGAGATATCAATGGAAAGATGAAAGAGAGCACTTCATAGTGGTGTCAATCATTTTCTTAGATTTTTCTGTTTGGTAGCATTTATTTTAGGTTGAAGATAGATCACTCTTTTTGGCTCCGAGCTCATAACTTTTTACCACAAACTCTGATTTTTACAATTCAAGTGGCATTGGAAAGGTATTAATGAGCTTTACAAAGCCATCTATGCAGTTTTCTTAGATTTTTCTCAAGGTTTATTTTATTTCATTTATCAATTTTTTTTGCATTTGAGTGATAACTTGGACATTTTGAAACTTGAGGAGGTGAAATTTATTTTGAGAGGATTTGTTTGCTGTAATACATCATTGTGAGTGATTGTAATCTCACTTGGATCTCTTCTTTAAGAGATTTTTTTGTTTTCCCAATTTTGGTCCCTTGAGGACAATTATAAAATGCACTAAGTATAAAGTGCCACAACAAATTGGGGAGGCTCTCTTACATAGTAAAGGGGTGTTGTTGTCTTGTTGTCTCTCTTTTTCATGATGGATGTGCCTCAATTTCCACTTTTAACTCCATATAATTATCTTCAACGGAAGAAAAACATGGAGTATGTATTGTATAAACAAAAGTTACGTAGAATAACTTTAGGCACATATCATGAACCCATAGGTGCTATCGAGAGAAGAAAATGGTTAGATAGAAGAGATGAGGCTTATGGCACACTTTGTATTTCTATTTCTCTAGATCTAAGATTTCATGTTGAGTCTTGTACAACACCAAATGAGATATGGACAACATTGGACAATCTCTTTGGCAAGCAAGATAAAATAAGAAGGTTCAAATTGGAGAATGAGCTAATTGCACTTAATCCTCAAGATTTTGATCAAATTGAAGACTTCTTCACCAAGTTTAAGTCTCTCAGTTTGCAACTCAAGCAGTGTGGTCTTGAGAAAGAAGATGAACAATTGATTCTATCCATTCTTGCAAAATTGGGTCCTACATATTTAATTTATGTTTCTACCTTTTATGCTACAATGGATACCTTTGGTAGTAAGTTTACAATGCCTTCACTTGAGATTTTTCTACACAACTCACAAGAGAACAAGCCAAGCTACTACACATGGGCATATTGAAGTCTCCTAGAAAATAGGCTTTAGTTGCAACACAAAGCACAAAAGATCCTAAGGCTTCACATCACAAGGGAAAGAAATAAAAAGATTCAAAGTCTAATGAGAAAGAGAAAGAATCAAAGAAAACCCCTAACTCTTCTTCCAAAGAGGAGTCCAATAAGAAGAAGAAGCCAAAGTGTTCTTATTGTAAGCAATTGAGTCATGATGAGACTAAATGTTATGAGAAAAAGTTTGAAGATATGTCACAACTTCTTCAAAAACATAACATTGAGTATTCTCCATCAACAATAGTTTTACCTAAGTCTTCTTCTTCGCCACCATCATCATCTACATCTATAGGGATAGCAGGTATTGCTTATGGGATAGATAAAGGAAAAGGACAAGCTTCTTGATTCTGGAGCTTCTCATCATATGGCATCTTCACAGGGGAAGTTCTCTTCATTTAAGTCATGTACTTCGCCACCTATTTTGATGGGTAATAATACATACATGCATTCAATTGGCAAAGAAAACATTGATGTTGGTCAGAATACATTCAACAATGTGTTGTGTGTACCTTCCTTGACAACCAATCTCCTTTCCATCTACTAAATTACTCATTATGGTGTAGGGAAGACAGTTGAGTTCACACCTGATTCTATGATCATACGGGACTTGAAGAGCAGAGATATCATTGTTGTTGGGATGGATGATCATGCATCTTGCTTGTATACTTTCTTCCATTTTGTTTGTATTGATGATGTAGATCCATTGTTTACTATTCACACTCATGCATCAAGTGTGAATCATGTTTGTAAGGAGAAGTTTGGGCACTTGAATCTTGGTGCTCTCGCATCTACTTTGGTTCCTAAGACTAGTTTTGAGCTTCCTCATTCTACTTCTACAGAGATTCACATTGACATAGCTTCATGCACTTCAGTTGAGCAAGATATTATTTGTCTTCCAGATATAGGTTTGTGGGATGAGTACTTGACAAGTATTTCAAACTTATTTTGTGAGGTCTTGATGACTTGGAGGACATCATTGATGACATTCATCTCTTCTTTGAAGGAGTTGATCCTACTTCATATGAGATAGCACTTTCATCTTTTCTTCACTTGTCATAGTTTGGCATTGAGTTGGACTATCTTGAGCATCATTCAGAGGATTCTTTTTCTTTGGAGATTGATGATCTTGAGTTTTCATCTTGTCCTGGATTGTCACCTAATTGTGTGGCATCTTTTGGTTGTGACATGTGGACACTTGAACAGTTTTTAGAGATAGAATACATCATGAGGCTTTTTCCCTCATACCTTGAGATGGAGTTTCTTCGACATCAGCCTTTAGACTTGTTTCTTTTTAAGGGAAAGAATGTTGTTTGCAGGTTTTGGATTCTCTTTAGCATTCTTGTTCAGGCATTCACCATCGACATAAGAGCTACTTCATTATGGGGGGGACCTACAGTCTCACACTTACTCTCCTATGGGGGGTACTTGATTGTATATATGTGTTGGATGTTATTCTTGTGGGGTCTTGAGTCCTCCTTCCATCACATCTTTCATTTGTTTTTTACATTCTCATCTTTGGAGAGGAGTTTTGTCCCATGAGGTTTTATCCTTTTCTCCACTTGAGATTTGTTGTACATGGGTACCTAACATGGCCTAGTATCTAGGACCCATCAATAATTGTATCTTTGTTTTAGTCAACTACTCCCTAAGTTGCACTTAAGGGGGGGTGTTGGTGTGAACATATAATTCACACATGTTAAGTTGACTTAGTGAGCCTTCTAGATGTCTAGTTGAGTCTAGTTGTGTTTCAAGTTGTTGATAGTTGGATTGAGTTGTCTTATCCTCCACATGTGCAATTAGTTATCATCCTCTAATTGACACATGTCATAGGAATATCTCTACTTTCCAGTCCACCTTTCTATCTCTCACCTTGCCTTTATAAGCAAGGCTCACTCATTGTATTTCATACAGCTTCATATGATCTTTGTATAGATTCTTTTCTCCATTGTTTTAGCATTTCTTCTTTGTTATCTTTG
This sequence comes from Cunninghamia lanceolata, assembly GCA_027924645.1. Lineage (NCBI taxonomy): Eukaryota > Viridiplantae > Streptophyta > Pinopsida > Cupressales > Cupressaceae > Cunninghamia > Cunninghamia lanceolata. The sequence goes on from BSBN01000078.1 coordinate 24,427,087, forward strand.
TGTGGAAGGTTGTTTTGATTGTAGGTGATCCTGGCTTGCTGAGTCACATTGACTCTTACAATTATTACAAGCCTTGTGATTTTTTTTGTGAAGTTGGAAGAGAAGTTCAAGCATAAATGGACAAATCATGTAAACCCTTTTTTCCTTTTTGCATGAGTTAAAGCTAAAAATATTGTATTTTAAACACTTATTGAAGGTAATAATTATAAATTTTGACTTGGAGTCAAACAGGCCTATTTTGGCAATCTTTTGGTCAAACACCCTAGGAGGAGGAGTTCTGAGCTAGAATAGCTCAGTTTGGAGTAGTTGTGGGCTCTTATATTTAGGCTTTTTTCTCTTGCTCACCTAGCAACTGAGAGTTGTCTTTTCCAACCTGTTCATGCATCATGTTGATTGCAATTAGACATGAGATCACTTCCCTTTGCTTTTGGAGATAGATTTTTGTATTATAGGAGGAAAAGCTTATGCCTTTTTCCCAGTTCTTTCTTTTTCTCTAGCCATTGCCATTGTAGAGATAGATTTAGTATCATAACTCAATATATTTTACAAGTTTTTATACAACAATAGTTTACTTTTTAGCATATTTGATACTTATTGAAGTGATTTCCTTCTATTTTCCAATAAAATTAGGTGTTCTTTTTTGATTCAGGTGTCTTGTCTTGTGAATGATCTGATAAAGACTTAGTGTATTTTAAATCAAAACCTTTAAGTTTTCTATCTCATTCCACTGAATCAAGTACACAATAGTGCAAATTTTACCACATGTTATAGATTGTGTGGATGATTCTTATACTTTTAAGTTGTGAGAGCATTGGTTTTCCTTTAGCAAAAAGTAGATTGATTTCATGCCTTTCTATGAAATATTTATGTGATAAGATTGTTCCATTTGAGTTGTGGGAATATGCTGTGTATCAAATTGTAGGTTAGGATATAATCATTGGTGCATCACCCCTTTAGATCAATTTTAGTTTTATTTAATCATCCTTCTATCTCTCTTCCATGAAGTATATCAGATCTAAGAGGCTTTTAAAGGGAGCTGACACTTTCAGAGGTTCATTCTCATCATAGACAACCAACAGTCTGAGAGTGATCCAATATTTCATGTGATTGTTGAGCTTCTTTCTTGATAGGGTGCAATCCTTCATGACTATAGTCCTCAATACTTAGATGACAAATGAATGGTTCAAAGCCAAATGTCTATTCTCCTCTCCTTAGAGGATACTCTCTCTTTCTCTGAGAGTAATCAAAACCTAATTTTCTACATACAATTTGCAATTACCAGATCAAGTGCATCATTAGTCCACTCATAAATCTTATGAATAACAAATCAAATTCTCATAACGTAAATTAATGAATCATTTAATCACATGCATTATACTTAATCACATGCATGGATATCTAATATAATCAATGATTTACTCTAACATTATAACATAACGTTAAATCATGTTCCATAAATTCACTTTCATTCACGTAAAAGTAAATAGTAAAATCAAAGCCAAAATTGGGGATGTAACAATGTGAACAATCAAGAATTTACTACAAAGTTTATTGTTATTCAATGTAATGATACTTATGTACCTTCTCATTTAGAACTTATAAATCTAAAAGACCTAAGGAATTTTATGTTTCACATTTAATGTAATGTTTAATCATCAAGGTCTTAATATCATGTACACCTTAATAGATCTGTATAAGCAACAAATTACCTTGAACTGAGAAAGTTAGAGAAGAAAAAAAAGATTATGTATAATAAACTTATGTTTTATCGTAGAGATATAATTTGTTCATGCCTACCTAAGAAATGTTTTACGGCTAAGAAAATTTAAAAATATCACATGAATCTCTCTAAAGAATGACTTCCTCCAGCATCAATGGATAAAGAAAGATAAATTAACAATTATGCATGTATTGATAGTGTTTTCCTAAGAGCAATATTTCTTATCATGATAAAATCCCTTGACCTAAGGAAAAGAATTAAGTTACCTAATATTAACCTTTCTCCTAATATAATTAATTTTTCTCTTACACTGAGATAAATTTATTAAGAAAGAATGTAAATTAAATCTTAATTTAATAATTAAATGGTTAATATTTAGATTTAAGATAGAATAATATATTCAATGATGTTAACATAGATGTAATTACAAATGTAAATTATAACAGATGATAATTTAATAAGAACTCTTAAGTAAATCATTTACAAAACAAATTAGATAACATAATCACATAATCATATTAACATCCAAACCCATCAATAGCTTTTATTAAAAATAAGTTTAGTACTTTATTAATTTCCATCATGAAAAGGAATAGATACATATCTTTTAGATCCTAAAAGTTCTTCCAAATGTCACTCTGGAGAATATATTACAGATTCAACCCCCTTTCAACAAGTGAGCACTTCTAGGAGGAATCCAATTCTTATTCAGAACCAACCATGTGTTTCCCAAGTATTTAGCTATTTTTAAGAAAGCAAACACACACAAGTGCTCCAGAGCCATGTTCAACAAAACATGCTCAACACAAGTGCACACACAAGCCCTGGCTAGGACAATCCTGGGTGTACTCTATAGCCTAAGTTGGACACACTCTGTGTGCCCCTTGTCCAATGCTCACTGCTTGTCAAATCTATAATCCTTCTCCTTTATGATGCCTTACCATTCATTCCTTATCTTCCTTCTAAACTATCACACCCTTTCACAAAGGTTGTCATTAATATTCTTTTAATAAACATAATAACTCCTCCTTTTCTAAAGGGTTTTTCATAATTATTGTTTACTTATCTCCATTTTAACCAAAAGGATCATAATATCCCTTATTTTCCATCTCTTTTTTAATTATAAAGGGTAAATAAACTTTATCCTCTTATAATTTCAGAGGGTTATTCATAAGTAGATTTCTTTTTCCATTTTGGGTAAAAACTCACATAACATTGGTAGATTGTAGATAATCATATTCTGCCCCTAGTTTTCTTTACACCATTTTTGTATTTGATCCCATGTAGACCAAAGATTTTCCCAACTCATGAAAAAGGCCATATCTTTTAAAGGGTAATTTGTATTATCCAATTCCTATTTGTTTCAAATAAATATGATATTCTAAAAAGTTTCCTTTATGTTTTTTTTCCCAAAGGGATCCTATTCACTCCTCTAGCAACATATGATAATTCTTTTCCTGATTTTGTCCATGTCTTTCTTTTTTGATATTATATTTGGTTTTGTATCTGGCTAGTTAGGGCCTTATATTCTATTTCGTTTGGTCTCCACAATTTTATTTTTGAAGGGGAAGAATATTGATCTAACCCTAGTGTAGGGTTTTGGGTTCTACTTTTCTACAAATTGTCTCCTTTTAAGCCATTGGTGGTTATGTTGTTTAAATCTATTTGTTTTATTTCATTCTTCCCTCTTCCTTTGTTTTTCTCTTCATTCTTGTGTTAATCTACTATAGTCTTTTGCCGATTTCTACTGAAAATTTTGTCTTCTCTATTTTGTTTCTTCTATCTTTTTCTTTGCCTCATGTTTTTGCTTTTAAAATTCCATCTATCATTTTTCATGTGCCTCATTTTTTTTCTTTTGTAAATTCCATTGCCACTTATTTTATAGACTAGAGTTATTTTTACTTTGAATAATTTGTAGTTTACAATAAATTATGATTTTAAAAACATGGTACTATTTTTTTATCTGTAAATGCATCCATGGGTTATGCTCCCTATATTATAAAGTAATAAAAAAAATAGTATATACATTTTTATAAAAGCTCTATTAACATAGAGTCAACCTAGGTCAAAACAAAAACCTGGAAAGGAAAGAACTACTACTATCTATTCACCTATGCATTGCTGAAATACAAACATATATACTAATTTGGGAACCTTGCTCCATCGGCCCGCTCCTACTCAATGCCAATGAAACATTGCATCCATTCTATACCATCTACCTCCTTCATTCCCAAGATCTGCTTTAGGAAATCAATTGCTTTCTCTACCTTCTAATGCCTCCTTACAAAAGTCCCTGGCTTGTTAGAAGTAAGGAATGAAAATCATTTCATCAAATCTCCATTGTGGTTTGCCCTATGGAAATCACCTGGAAGTGGGACACCATTGCCATACCTGGTCATCGCTAACACCTCGTCCAAACCTCCCAAGAATCTCTTTTTTATCAAAGCCTTCACAATTATTGCCACATCCTCCTTCAATTCCCCAAATTCCAACAATGTTGCAACAAAAATTGAGGAAACATCATTATTTACTCTATATCGGTGATCCACCAACAAAAATCCTCCCCCATAATCCGTTGCACTACCAGAAGTAGAATATCATTTCTGGTTTTGAAAATGCTTTTAAGGCTCTTTTCAGTCACCTCCCCGAGAAAGGCCATTTGCCTCTACAAACAAGTAAGCCCGATCGAGGTGTCCGTGGCTTCTTAATAACTTTGGAGCTCAAACAGTTGATAATTAACATCAAAGAAATTATTTACTTCAAATAAAAGCATCTTAATTCTGAATGCACTGGAATAGGATGATCTTAATGTTTGTAACATTATTATCTCCTACTTTGAATGTCATATCATCAGAGTGGAGTGGGATAGATTGGAGAAGACATTAAATGCCATAATTAAGAATCCTGCAAGAGTGAAACCCATGTGTCACTGTGCTAGGTGGTGTTTCCAAAACTAGTTCCTCCAACTGATTAACTAGCAAGTTGTCCAATGCATCGACCTCCTTATTTTCCTCCTTGAATACATGGTTAACTGTGTATTGTTCCAACTTGCCCAAAAGCTCCATGACTGTTTCAAGTATGGTGTTATATTGCTAGCTTGCTTAGACCAATCTCAATATGGTGTTATATTTCCAAAACTTGATGTGCTCCTCACCCTTATCACATTAATCACAAATGTTGAGGCACCTTCTATTCCTAGCTTGCTTAGACCAATCTCAATATGGTGTTATATTTCCAAAACTTGATGTGCTCCTCACCCTTATCACATTAATAACAAATGTTGAGGCACCTTCTATTGCTAGCTTGCTTAGACCCATCTCAATGCTTACTTGAAGTCTCAATATTAGCACTTGATACTCAACCATATTGTGAGTGACATAGTAAATACGAGGTTTGATCATAGGGGCCCTCAATCATTGACATAGTAAAGACGAGGTTTGAACTTGGGTTGTTGGCACTACAGACAAAAAGCCGCACCATTTTACCACAGGGTCTCCCCTTATAAACATGATACTATTAACATCATATAATATTATAATTTTTTTTAATAATTAAATTTTATATTAGTTAAACAATATTAATAGTTTAAATGTTCCAATACAATTCATAATATTTTACACTATAATCTTCATATATATTTATATTTATATTTATGAAATAATAGTTGAATGAAAAATTATTTAGAGCCAACATTTATTTGTAAATACAAAAATCTTAACTTTAAAATATATAAAATATGTAGCAAATAGAATAGTTCTAGTAAAATAAATTAACTTTAATTTAAAATAAAAACCATTTATTTTGATTTATTTTATTTTACATTACAACTATTTTATTTAGTATATATATATTTTAATTATAAAGTTTTATTTATGTTTTTTATGTTGTACTTATTATTAACTATTAATATTTTGACATGTAAATGGCTATAAAATTTAATGTAAAAGGAAAGAGTTTTTGTTAACATGTTCATGTCATTACACTCCATAGCCTCTAGGCATTAACTACAAAAATTAAATTGGACCTTATTAAAGATAAAAATATAACATATAAAGATATAAAAAAACAACTATATATTTATTTTACTAACCTTCTTTTGGAAAACTTCGGGTTTAGGAGAAAGAATTTGAAGATCAAATGGGCTTTAAATAACTTTTCTTTGGCAGAAGAAATGGTGGATTTTACAGACTAAAATGTGCACCAAAATTAGTTAGCCCTGGTAATTGAAGTGTTGATCTATATTTATTTTTTCCTTAGATTTGTATTTTTAAATTTTCTTTGCGGATTTAAGTTTTAGTAGAAATAATTCAAGGAAGCCCTAGATTCATAATCTATGTTTTTTCTGCCTTACATTTTTAGTTTTATTTTCTCTGTGATTTAGATAATAGTCAAAAAAATACAAGGAAGCCCTTGTATTAATATCGACCTTAGATTTGTGTTTCTTTTTTATTTTCTTTATCATGAATTTAAATTTAATAAAATACTTTGAGCAGCTGAATACCCTCTGATCACGAACAAATCTTTGTTTAACCTAGTTGAGTTGCAGAAAACCCTTATATCTCTCAACTTTTTTTTTAGGTAAATGGATATAAGATATCTATACTATTTTTTTATTAGAAAGGTAAAATAGGTTTTGAAGGGGCCTCAAAACCCTACAATCAGAAGCTGCCCTAAAGATAAAACATGGAAGGATAGCAGTCAAAAGACAAAAAAAACACCTAAAGCAGCTAAACAGGCCTAAATCTTAAAGCTATACAAGATACTATCAGCAAACATACAATATCCCACCATACACCCATCCTCCCAAAGCCCGTCAGCAGGGTCAATTACTTTTAAGAGTTTCAACAGCAACCAACTCCTATTTGTAAAATTCTTCATGAAGTTTGGCAAAGCTCAGAAGTTCATCATTCTCCTCTTGGAAAGATTTCTTTTTACATCCCGAGGTCCTGGAGCTCGGCCCCTTGATCATCACTTTTACCCTTTTTACCTTATATACCTTATTCTGCAGGTTACCCTCAACGTCCTTCTCTTCCCCTATCCCTGTCATGTGTTCTTCCTTCAACTCCTATTCTGTATGGTGCACTTGCTGATCTCCAACATCCTTTCCAGATTGTTCGTAATATCTTTCATTTCTGTTTCCACCCATATTTTTAAAATTAATTAAAATTTTAAAAAGCTTTAAAGTTGACCTTTTTAATGGTTATTGAACCCTCGCCAACCTATACTTGTCACAAGCTATGCTTCCTACAACGTAAACTTTCGTTTGGAGAAGGTATTCAAAACGGTAATAATTTAATAATGACAGCCTGACAGTGTAAGAAGATTCTTCATCGTAGGCCCTGCTTATATGTTAATGAATATAAGCTTGTTTTCCTGCTTATATGTTAATGAATATAAGCTTGTTTTCTCGTTTCTAGGTTTGCTCAGATTTTTTAGAGAGATCTGGTATAAATATATTAAAAGATAGACTTTTATTATAAGTCTGTTCAGAGTAAAAGGACCGTTCGGAGAATTTAGAAGCCATAAATTCCAAGATTGAGAAAGAAGTAGTGACTTCGAGTGTAGCAACATTCTCAACAGGAAGGGATAGAGCTGTAGAATCTCTCTTATCTGGTTTTTTCCTCAAGAATCCTTCACAACATAAAACCAAGATTTTTTTAAAATTTTCCTTTTCATTCCTTTCTATGGTTGTAAAATATATTCTCTCATGCTGAGTATAATGAATGTTGTTGAAGTCATAAAAGCAGCTGTGTTTCAACTTGTATAATCTCTGGTTCTTTATGAATCCTTAAAAAGCTTTAGCAGATGCACTGTGCAAATCTAGATGTAAACATGGTAAAACCTAAATGTAAAAGAAGCTTGGGAGAAAACTAACGTAAGGAACAGGAAAATTTATTTGATACAGAACCACAGAGTGTAGAGGTAATAGTTGCATTGCGTTGCTTTACACAAAATGTATACTTGTAACATAATCCTTGAAGGAAAACAGTCAATCGTATGGAGACTTAAACATAGCAAATATCATAATAGAATACAGATGTCATAGTTTTCGAAATTTACTTTGTTTTCAAAGGGTATTATTATGATAATTTGCGTTATCAATTAAATAGTAAAACATGGTATGGTTTCACAGGATCTCAGAGCAAATAATGACTAAATAGATTTTATAATTAAGAGGCTTAGTTTGTTACAGTAGAATTTGACCTAGACAGTAGATAGCATGCCCATTTTTTTAATTTAGAAGTTAACTACTTTTATTTCATTATATATTTTTTTTAAAGTAGACTATCTTGTTTTGTAGTTTTCTCCATCTTAGTAATGATATTGGATAACATAACCAGTTTTCTGTCAACAGAGTTTTATAGCCAGTTTGCAATGTGTAAATCCCATTATCTTTCAAACCCTACCCAAGGATATCTGAATGTTATACAAAGAGACCTTTTGAGACTGTAAATATGAATTAAATGCTTAATGTGAAGAGGGAATTGTTCACCTAGCCAAAGATCTTAAGATTTCCATTTCCAAATCCTCAGAGTATCTTACATGACTTCATATTGAAAATCAGAAACATAATTCCAACAACTTCAACACATATATTTTAATTAAAAAAGGTTAGAGAATTCTACACAAAGAAGATTGTTTTGGTCTCATGCATCATCCCAAAAAAGAGCAAGGTAACCCTTCCCCACAATCTAAAAAATACTAGTTTTAATCAGATTACTATCCAACTTCATTGTTTTCTATATAAGGTAACTCTTGCCAAGGGTTGGCATCCTAGAAATGAAAGCATGATTCTCCAAATTCAGGTGCTTGAGCTTAAGAAGTATCCCCCATAAATCGTATTCCTCCACACACCACCTCCAATATAATTTGGAAGCAAGAGCCATCTCATACCTAATCCGCCTCTCTTTATGTTCACAAATTTACCCCAAAATTAAGTAAATGTCATTTCATTTTCTCTAAATTTCCTTCCCAAAGAAACTTTCTCATTCTATGTCCAAATCACCAAGGATGCATTTTGGAGTCACAAGAGCCATAAATATATAAACTTGGAGAGCTTGAATAATGGATTTAAGAAGCACTATACAACTAGCCAAAGAGAGTTATCTATGTGTCCAATGGCTGATTTGACAAGTTAAATAGAATCCCACATAACATTCCAGTCTTTTTCCCAAGGAAAGTAGGAGAAATAGGGGAACCCAAATATTTGAAAGGAGGAGAAGCAACCTTGAAATGAAGTATATTAAGAATTTGCTCTTGAAGATGAGGGTTCATATGGAAGAAAACCTGATACTTTTGTTCATTCAAGAGTTACCTAGACACACTGATATAAATGTCAAGAGCTCGCCTAAGAGCAATAGCTTCCTCAAGAGTGGAGTTTCCCATCAAAGAAGTGTCATACACAAATTGAGGATGGTTATGTGCATCCACACCTTGCACAATGTAAGTGTATCAAGATTTATTGTTATTTGTTTTGATTTAATCTTGTAGGTGTAGATTTGATTCCCACACTTGCAATTTTAAAGTATTCGCATGTAGATTCAACATTTTCGTGAAAATTTGAACTTTCTCTATACGTGATGGTTTTGATAAGCACTAGTAGATTTTGTTGAGCTATGGATAGAAAGCAACTTGCTCTCCTATTTTGGCTTAGTCAAACCCTTGGATTGATTTAATGACTTTCTACAAGTTGGAAGATATGCCAAGCAAAATACAAATGTAGATAATAATGCTAAGTACTTTTTTTAATGAAGATGCTAAGTGTAGATGTCTACTCTTGATAAATCCTAGATGATAAAATATAATTAGGTTTTAGCCTTTTTATATAACACTCTAGTGTGCAAATTTTAATATTTCACATTTTAGTCAGCTAGTAATAGTTGGATTCGGTTGGCTTGGGCCCATGTTTAAATTTAGTTTTAGAAATTTAGAGGTCAAAACCACAATTATAACTCTAAACCAGGTTTTAGTAACACACCTATTGGTTTGATCCAAGATAAGGAATAGGGAATCTATAGATTGCATTTAGATCCTTTTGAGGATGTGTGGAGTTAGGTTTAATCAAGGCATAGGTAATTGTAACTTTCCTGTAGAAATATGCCAAATGCACACTATAAGTACCAAAATCATGTCAAGCCTACACGATAGTCTAATGATGATAAATAGCTTCCTAATCACAACCACATAGAGGTGAATTACACTCCTCTTAGTAGTTTCACTCTTGGTACATGTACCTTTTGTTTTCTCCTCCTTAACCATCTTCTTGAACACCCAAATTGAGTTTCCAAACGTCATATTTTTTCAACAAGCCATTTCAGATCCTCCTATTCTAGGTCACCCAATAATGCTTCTGGGTCACTCCATAGTGCTTATGGGTCACCTAAGTGATCCTAAATGGAAAAAGAGGTGGCCCTCTCATTTTTAGATGCACTAATTAACTCATAATTTTAGCTTTTCTTCTTGATTTTAAGACCATTTTTCCTCACATTTTTTCATGTCAACTCATCCTTTTTCTCACTTTCTTTCCTTTGTGAACTCATGATCAAATCTTATCTCTTATAAATTGTTCCCATTTTCTCTTTGACTTTATTCTTCTTTTCTTTTAGTTTTCTTCTAGTTTTCTTCTTATCTTTTTGTCTATTCATGGAATTATTTCCATTTTTCTTAAGATAACCACTTCTTTTAATATTATCTTTTCTTATGTTCCCTCTCATTTCTACTTATAAATACCCCTTCATTCTTCATTGTTTATCATCACATTCATTTACAAAATATTCTTTACATGCTTCTTCGCAGACCTTGAGCCTTTTTCTTTCAAGTTTTAGTTTAGATATCTCATAGAAAAATAGAAATCCTCTTCTCATTGAGAAATATCACAATATTCTTCACAATCTTCTTCAAGCTTCTTCATAGGCATTTGAGTCTCTTAGTTTATTTATTTTAGTTTTAGTTTTTGCAAAGTTTCAAAGCTTTCTCTTTAGGAAATTTTTTTCATGTATTCTTTCCCTACCCAAGTTTATGCATAGTATCCCCTCCGTCTTTTTATGCTTGTACAAAGACCATATGTGCACCTTTTTCCCTTCAAATTTATTATTGCTTTTAATCCATTTTTCACTCCCTTACATCCCCCTTTTTATCCCTATCACCAAGAGGAGGACCCCATTTCTATAGAAGAGAAGACAATTGTTATAGGACCTTTGAGGAAATATCCTAGCATTGGTGCCCATTATTATAGGTTCTTTATTGATTTATTAGTAATTAACTCACATTTTTCTCTTAAGGAAGTAAAACATTGTCTTGTCTTTCTCTTGATGGGATAAAGTTAGAGTAGAGTTACTTACTTTTTAGAATAAATTTTCTATTTTTCTTAGAGTAGTTACAAATTTATATTAGAATCTTCAAAACATGGAAAACACACAAAAACATAGTTATATTGTATTATAACTTGCATAAATGTTTCCTTTTAATAGTAATTAGATCATCAAAAATCCAAAATTGGGAAAAGAAAAGTGTGCATTCATTTAGGATTAATTGCACTATAAGTTCATTTTTAACTTTCAAATGTTTCAAACATTCAAGACCTTAATTTCATCATGAGGCATACAACATTCAATTTTTATTTGAAAACAAACATTGAAGAAGCCCTAGTTTTGTTACGAGGCATAGAAACAATATTTCAAATCAAACAACAAACATATGAAAACATCAAGGAAACCCTCAATCTCATCATGAGTACACAAACTCAACAATTATCCATTCAAACATACAACACAACAACTCCACTATCACCCAAAATGCACTTCCTCCATGTGAAGAGAGTAACTAGTCCAAATCACCATCACCTAGATAGATTTCCCTAGAAGGTAGGAGTGATTTGATTGATGCCTTTAGCAATGGTGCAATGCATGTGCTTTTTGGAGTCTGACTCGCCAGCATTGTGTCCAAGTAAAATATTAGTTATCACAGACACTGGACCATCATAGTAGGGATAACAATTAATGTGACTCCAAAATGAAAGGGAAAAAAGTGCCAAGGATGCACTTTTCACCCTTACAATAATAATATAGATATTAGTATTTTAAGGAAAATAAACCACCTTACATTAATTTAGATGTCTAATGGAATGATAAGGAAATACATATTAATTTGATCTTAAATTAAATTAGGAAGTAATATATGAGACACTAATCTAGACAAATAGATGATACATGAAAATGAGAGAGATTAGAGGGCTTACCTAGTAATTGGATCGATGTGGATGTTTATTGTATTGATAGTGTGATAGGGAATTGAGATATACAATCTAGAACTAGACTTATGCTAGAACTAGACTTATGATTAGAAGCCTACCACAGATAGATGATGGAATTCTCAAGGCTTTAGATTATATCACACCCATGATTTCTTTTGACTAGTGTAATTTGATCCTAAGTAGTGTGATTTCATTCAACACAATATTTACATTGCAAATCTTGAGAAAATATATATATATATATATATATATATATGTCTATCATTAATGTTGTGAAAATTGTGCCTTTGGTCCAATATTCAAATGTATAGAGGGAACAACAATCAAATTCCTCAATGACAATGAAGCCCCTAGGTTGATTTAGTAAGATCAAAAAAAAGAAATAAAGAATTTTCAATGTTCAGTATTTACACCTAATGAAAACTAAGATTAATGATGTGTGTGATCAAATATGTGAATGAAAGATTCTACTAATCAATGATGAAAGTTTTCTAGGATAATATCCCTAAATTCACAACCCTAGACACAATTTTAGAATTTTGGCAAGCATGTTGATGGATAATGATTATATCCTAGGATTGCCAACTTTGGAACTGATAATTTTGAATTTTCAGTATGGAGGACTCTACATTATGCACACAATCTAGTTGCAAGGATTACATATGTTGAAGATAAAATTGATATTATTGATGTGGAGTCAAAAATAATCCTAGATAGATAGATTTCATAATCTCAACAATTCATTCTACAAGACATCTTGTAGATTTAAAAGAAGTTGAGCTTGAAAATAATGAATTTGAGCAAGAAGCATCATCATCCATGAGGTTCTTCAAAGTTGAAGAAAAGATAGTCAATAAACTCAATGATGGTGAAACTAGTGCAAAATAGCTCAATCAATGGGTTTCATAATTTGGAGGTTTACTTTAGCCTTTATCAAATGTCTCCAAATCACCAGAGACTTCTTTCATAAGGTTAAAACTTGTTCAGCATTCTCTCACATGGTATGGGAGTTATGCTCACTCTTTGGAAATTTAAAAAGTTGCACCAATCTACAAGTGGAAAAATTTTAATGAGCTATTGTAGAATTAGTTTTACCCCATTTTCCATGAAGATGAATAAGTGATGTAGTGGTATCATTTGAGGAAAGAAAAAGGGGAAAAGTCTTGAATCCTACAAAAGAATAAAAACAAAACTTTAGCTTGGGAATGACATCATGGAGCATGAGCTGTTGATTAGCTATGTGGAAGGTTTGTTTAACCATCTATAAATGGTAGTCCTCAGGGCCAAACCCCAAAATATTTATGAGGCTTGTGCCCAAGTAGGTTATCTTGAGTTGGACAAGGAGGGAGTTCCTTTCACTCGCAACAAGGGTAATGTAACGTAAGGAAAATCCAAACAGAAAACAAATGAATATTTGTAATTCCATGGTAAAGGTAAGAGAAAATTGCATTGTTCTCATTGTGATAAAGATGGGCATGAAGAAGATAAAATGTTGGAATTTACATCCCAATTAGCACCCTCTTGGTTGAAGAAAGGTAAAGATAAAAGTATTCAACATTTGTCTTCTTCATGGGTAATAACTATATCTTGTGATCGTTATCTTTGGAATTTAGAATTTCAAATTTTAAATCTAGAGGGCTAGATCATGCCCACAATCTAGTCTAGAGGATGAGATTGCATGCATGATTTAATTTAGGAAGGAAGAAGTCCTGAGAATTGCATTGGTGTTGGTATGAATTGGAGGATTAAACATAATACACTATTAAATTCAAAATCAGGCTTATTCAATACACCTATAAAATAAATTATATACTAAGAGAATATGTTAACCAGATCCACAAAAATAACATTAAAACATAAAAGTGAAAGGGTTAAACATATACTTCTTTACAATATTATTATTCGATATTTATTTCCTCAATAACCTTTTATTTAACTTATTTATTTATATAAATGAATTATTTTTCACCATAATTAAATCTTTATCATCTCTCTGAATTTCAATGACCAGGTAATCTAAGTTTAATTTCTTGAACTTTGTTACAAGGCTTAATCTAACTTAAAATTTGATTCTCTATTTACTCATTTTCTGTCTACAATATTTAATTCCTCCGGGATAAATTTAGTTATTTTGTTAGACTATAAGCATTCTTTAATGGTCATAAGACTTTGGCAAATCGAGAAATCATAATTACTTTTGACTATATGGTCTTCCTCATTTTCCCAGCATTTTTTTCTCTTTGGAACACAAAGGAATACAAGCAAAGGGATGTTAGATATAAATATAAAGGAAAACTAACAGCACCAATTGTTTTCATCATTTTTGTTTTATCTATCATCACTAGAAAGGTCAAACTTTGGACGACGAACAAGTTGCAAAGAACAGAGTTATGTCTGATAGCAATCTCTCACTACTTCAGCAGTGCTTTGTAATATGATAGTCTCGTAGACTGTTTTAGTATGATGAAGGATATTGAAATCTCTCTTTTCCATTATATATCAATGGCCCCAACTTTCTCAAGTGATGTGCTAGCTTTTTTTAAAAGGATAAGGAATAGAATGATTGACATGTACGTTCGCAGTGCTAACTGCTTTCTTGCATTGTGCAGATTTTACAATAATGGAAAATCTTAATGCCAATATATCTCATTCTCAAGTTAAAGCTCAGTCTAGTCCTGCTTCTGAGATAGCAGATCCTAATGCTGAGGCGAGGCTTAGTGGTAGAAAAAGGAAAAATCACAAGGAGAATTCTTGTGAATTGGATGATATTGAACACTCAGCAAGGATGCTAATCAATCTCAGTAGAGGGAGGGTTGATCAAGACACAGTTGCAGGAAGTGTTGGTAATCATGGCATGGAAAACCCTAACCCTAAGACATCTCATGTAAAGCCTAACATAAATGATAATGGTAGGAAAAGTGGCCGATTCATTGGAGTCAGTGATGACCGTGGCCATTGCCGTTGGCAAGCCAATAAATGGTATTCTATTATTTCTCTTTTGTTTTTCTTTTGTTTGACTGTTAACTTTTAATTAAAGAATAATACATTGAACACTATATCTTTCTTCAAGAAAAAATCAAAAGATTTTTACATGACATATTAAGTGTGATTCCATATCTCTGTGGGTTAAATTTTTTTTTGAGGAGTCAAAAGGTTGATTTGAAAAATTTTTGGGTGCTGTTAAAAATGTTTTGAGTTCAATAATAGTGGATTGCTGAAGTGTCCAACATAATATATGTTTCACTGCATAAATCTCTTTAATAAGGCTGGAATGTCATTTTTCTGTAGGCCTAAAGAGGATAAATGCCAAGTAAGCCTTGGTGAGTTTATAAGGATCTTTTTTTTTTAATTTATTTGAATGTTGAGGAGTTTCTTATTAAAAAAATAAAAAATAGAAAGATTTTTGTTGTTCTGAGAATAATATAGGTTACTAATATTTTTAAAGATTTGAAGACAAAAAAATACCATAAAATAAATTAAAAAATAACCCAGCCATGTTATTTGTGACCCATTATTAAGTCAAAAGTGGTATGTTCAGAAAAAAATTCAAAAAAATTTTTATCCTAAATCCTCTCAAAAAGTTAACAAATTACAGTGGTTGCAATCCAAATAAATTTTTTTCTTTGCAAACTCTAATCCAAAGCTTTCAAACATTTATTATAAATTGAGAATCTTAAATTCTATTATATTTTATTTTTTATTGTTCACTTTTGTGTTAGGTCGATATTTTATTTCTGAGACTACAGTAAGGTCAGTGTTCTAACATCTCTCCTCCATATTTTACCATTAGTATTGGTGGCATGTACTTTACTGTATACCTGATAAATAATTACTATGTAGGTCCTCGGACAAAGCTATGCTAATCACACATGATCAACCATGTAGGAGGTTAAATTATCCTGAAACAGAGTATGACATGAGATGGATAGAAGAAGTAAGTTACAAAAAATTTCAAATCAAACAACAAACATAGGAAAACATCAAGGAAACCCTCAGTCTTATCATGAGTACACAAACTCAATAATTCAACAATCAAACATACAACACAACTCTACTATCACCCAGGATGCACTTCTTCCATGCCAAGAGAGTAACTAGTCCAAATCACCCTCACCTAGATAGCTTTTCCCAAAAGGTATGAGTGATTCGATTTATACCTTTAGCAATGGTGGAGTGCATGTGCTGTTTGGAGTTTGACTCACCAACATTGTGTCTAAGTAAAATTCTGGTTATCATAGACATGAACCATTATAGTAGGGATAACAAATAGGGTGAATCCAAAATGAAAGGGAAAAAGTGTCAGGAATGTAGTTTCCACCCATACAATAATAATATAGATATTAGTATTTTAAGGAAAATAAACCACCTTACATATATTTAGATGTCTAATGGAATGATAAGGAAATACATAATAATTTGATCTTAAATTAAATTAGGTAGTAAGATATGAGATATTAATCTAGATAAATAGATGATAAATGAAAATGAGAGAGATTAGAGGGCTTACCTAGTAATTGGATTGATGTGGATGTTTATTGTATTTATAGTGTGATAGGGAATTGAGATATAGAATCTAGAATTAGAGTTATGATTAGAATCCTATCACAAATAGATGAAGAAATTCTGAAGGCTTTAGATTAGATCACACCCATGATTTTGTTTGACTAGTGTAATTTTATCTTAAGTAGTGTGATTTCATTCAACACAAAATCTACATTGCAAATCTTTAGAAAATATTTTATTAAATGTATATATATATAGGTCTATGATTAATGTTGTGCTAATTTTGCCTTTGGTCTGATATTCCTATGTATAGAGGGAAGAGCAATCAAATTCCTCAATGACAATGAAGCTCCTAGGTTGATTTAGCAAGATCAAAACAAAGAAACAAAGAATTTTGGATGTTGAGTATTTACACCTAACGAAAACTAAGATTAATTATGTGTGTGATCAAATATGTGAATGAAAGATTCTACTAATCAATTATGAAAGTTTTCTAGGATAATATCCCTAAATTCACAACCCTAGACACAATTTTAGAATTTTGGCAAGCATGTTGATGGATAATGATTATATCCTAGGATTACCAACTTTGGAATTGATAATTTTGAATTTTCAATATGGAGGACTCTACATTATGCACACAATCTAGTTGCAAGGATTATGTATGTTGAAGATAAACTTCATATTCTTGAGAACATGATACTAGAATTGATACGCAAGATGAGGAGTTCAAAATAATCCTGGATAGATAGATTTCATACTCTCAAGAATTCATTCTACAAGACATCTTGTAGATTTAAAAGAAGGTGAGCTTGAAAAGAGTGAACTTAAGCAAAAAACATCATCATCCATGAGGTTCTTCAAAGTTGAAGCAAAGATAGTCATTAAACTCAATGATGGTGAAATTATAGTCAACTCAATGATGGTGAAATTAGTGCATTCTCTCAATGATGGTGAAATGATGGTCAACTCAAGAGACTTCTTTCATAAGGTTGAAACTTGTTGGGCATTCTCTCACATGGTATTAGAGTTATGCTCGCTCTTTAGAATTTTAAAAAATTACACCAATCTCCAAGTGGAATAATTTTAATGAGTGATTGTAGAATTAGTTTTACCCCATTTTCCATGAAGAAGAATAAGTGATGTAGTGGCATCATTTGAAGAAAGGAAAGGGAAAAGTCTTCAAGCCTACAAGAGAATAAAAAGAACACTTTACCTTGGAAATGACATCATGGAGCGTGAGGTGTTGATTGTTGCCCCAATTGGCATTATTGGTTGGCAATGATGTCAAACAGCTTAAGGCACTTGACAAGATTGGTGTGGTGATTGCTACAAAGCATTGGGCAAGTGCACAAGATGTTACTTGTGTTATACTCAGTTCATATTTGATGATGTTTGATGCTTCATATTCAATCTTCAGGACAATAAAGTATGGAGTTCAGGTCTAAAGAGTTTGTATTCATAGCTTGGCATTGACCATGTTGTTTTAGGAAAGGTGAATTAAGGTGATGATACTTTGTGACAAGGATAGAGTTGATTTCATTTTAAGACTTATGTTCTCAAGTTCCTCAAATCCTATACACATTTTTAAAATCCTATGTAGCCTAAAGCAAAGACTCTTTATTCTATGGAGACCGTCAACAAAGCATGCCTTTTTGTTTTGTTTTGTAAGTGACTTGTTATTATAAGTCATATATCACTTAAGGGTGACCTATTGAAGGATCTTTATATGCTGACCAAACACCTTTGCTAAAGACATCGGCTCTTCAGGTTTAATGCCCATGCAATGAGCGGTAAAGACAGATCAAAGGTCTTTATTAAATGTTAATGGGGCATGAAGACTTTAATCAAGGGAGACAGATCAAAGGTCTTTATTAAATGTTAATGGGGCATGAATACTTTAATCAAGGGTAAATATTTACATTTTTTAAAAGCTTTCAATGGACTCTTACATGAGTATCAACATTGACAGGCAGTTTGAACTTTGAAGCCCTAACTACTTTGTAACAGTTTTTGTACCGACTGTCCAGGGTCAGGAAAATGACTTTATGGATCTATACGAAGATTGAAGAGAGTGCAGTGTGGATTCAAGAATGCTAAAATGAGACCCTTCTGAGTATGAGTATTGCAAGTGTAGAGATAGTGAAGGTTAATTAAGATTACAGAAGTAATGATGATCTATGAGAAAAAGAAAAGAAGACAATGTACAGAATGACAGAGGATTATGCTTGATGTCAGAGTTTTTTTTTTTCTCGAGGTTTTGGTGAATGCTGCAAAGGAAAATAGAATACAGACAGAGAATGTAAAATATGATGAGAGGGTATGTATATTTGCCTTAAGTTTTGTTTTGTTCTTGAAGACAGTGATGACAGATTGTATTGATTGATTATAAAGACTTGATTGACAGAGCTATATGTGTTTGTCATGGTAAAATGATAGAGGAATTTCTTTATAGAAGGATGTGTATTTGAGTTGTTTAATGTGATATGAAGTCTTGGAGGTACACTTGTATGAAGAAGTTGTGTGGTTATGTGTACACTTGATGTAATGCTGAGGACAAATGACTGAATGCATTATCAATGAAGTTGGATCAGAGTTGTTGTATTGAGATTCAATGAAACAAAGTGTCCCTCAGTAATTTTTTTATGATTGAAACATGTGTTGAAAAGTCAAGTTATGAGACAAAAATGACCTTTGCCAGTGAGGCATTTTTGTAGCCAGCGAGGCTTGTAATCAGTGAGATTCACTAAAGATGCCAATGAGGCAATACTATAAATGCCAGTGAGGCAACATTTTTAGCCAGTGAGGCAATATTGTTTAGCCAGTGAGGCATTTTTTTGAGTGGTTTTTATGCCTCGGAGGGTTTTCCACTCAGGACAATCTCTGTGTTATGGTTACTTGTTCTTCTCATAGTTTTTTGTTCATTATTTCATAATTTAACTGTTATACAATTCCTCATAGTTCACAAACAATTATTTTGTCTTTATATGCTCACAAGTTGGTTTGACAGTTCATCCTGGTTCTTAAATGAATGTCTTGCTTTCACCATTCAAGGTTGAAGTTCACAGGTGATAAAAGTTAATTAGGTGTTGCCAAAAATATGTTTGTTATATAAGACACTGATTCACCCCTCCTCTTAGTGTGTTGCATACTCCAACAAGTGGTATCAGAGCTAGACCCTTGCAAGAAGTCTAACCAACTTAAGGGTTCCTGGCAAGTGGAGTACAATGGGTAAAAAGAATAGAAATAAGGCCTCAAATATAGAAAAGAAAGATACTGATCAAAAAGTTGAAAAGCAAGCCTCGGGTAATGAGTTGTTGCATTAGTCAACCATGATTGTCGATACAAAATGTCATAAAGAAATCAGTCCTGCAATTAAGAGTCTTGACAATGTGAATGATAGTAGACAAGAACTTGATGATTTTGTAGTTGAAATTGATGATGAAGAAGGAGACATATTTGTGGATGAATATGAACAAGTGTATGATGAACTAGATTGTGAGATTGATTTAAAAGGAGAACTCTTGTGTGCCTTGGATACAATCAATCAACTTAGAAAGGAGAATCAGAGATTAGAAGACTAGCTTCAACAAGAAAAGGGCTCCAAAGACAAGGTATGTTCAGATTCTGCAAAAGTTTCTTTAGAGCTTGAAGAGACAAGAAATCAGATTATTGACTTAAAGGTAAAAGTTGAAGAGTCTAATGAACTGATTATTAGTCTAAAAACTGAAGTAGAAGAAGCAAAAAGAGAAGTTGATTTTACGAAATGTGATCTTGAAGTCAAAACTAATGAATGTCTAAGATTAGAGTTAGACATTGTTTCTCTGAGAAAGGAATTAGCAAAAGCATCTTCTGAGTTAGACAAAAATCTGCAATTTAAAAAGAGTACTGATTGTTTGAATAACATGTTAAGCAAGCAAAAGTATTGCAGGGATACTACTGGGTTGGGTTATGAGAAAGGATAATGTTCCAAGACAAGACTTGGACCTAGGAAGAAAATAGACATGACCACTTACTCTACCACTCCCAAGGATGAAGCCAAGAAGAAAGAAAAAGACAAAGTTGCTGATAGAAGAAGTAAAAACAGGCACTCAAGATCATCATTTCTCAGGTAATATCATTCTGTAAGTTGCCACTACCCTCAGTTTTATGGTTATTGCTATTCTTGCCATAATTATGGTCATAAGGTAAAGTATTGCTGGATGCATGGGAAGAAAAAGGGGTATAATAAGAATGCTTTTGATTGGTCAAGTAGAAGAAAAAAAGTCATGTGCTTTAAATGTCATAGGCTTGGACATGTTACAAACATTTGTAAGACTAATATGGTAAAATCATTTGGCCATCATAAGAAAACAAGGACCATAACAATTTGGAGAAAGAAACAAAAAGAGGAAAAGCAGCTTGGGCATGCTGCTTAAGTTCCATCCATAAGTGCATAAAAGGTAGCATGAACTTGAGGGGGAGTTAGTTAATGTGTTATCTTTCAGCCCCATAATTGATTAGACATGCATATCTTATTAGGAGATTGAATAAAGGAGATTTGGTTGTCATTAATGGTAATCATTTAAGATGGCAAAGGTGAGTGGTTGTTTCAAACCATATATGATCATTCTTTGAAGAATTTATAGGGTATGCCAATGCCTATGTTAAGGTATATTTGTTCTCTGACTTCATTTGCAATGAATATATAATGCCCAATATCAATGAGTAGGATTTGGAGTAGTGATTGTATCAGTGATTACATCATCAAGGCAATTTGAATCATAAAATAGTCAGCTAGGGCAAGTCATAGTGTCATGAGTAATGCCTTGTTATAGACTATGTTAGGAGATCCCCACCTTTATCCATGATGTCAAAAGAACATGTGACAGGTTTTTGGAATGACTTCAGTGTTTAGGAGATGCTTATAGTATTTATCTCTCATCCCCAAGAAGTAAGATAAGCAAAATGTTTGTAAAGGACAGTAATTTCATGTCATGATACTGACAGGATAGTACTCTTTGCCATGAGACAGTGAATAAAAAATGAGAGTGATGTTAGTTGTCTCACACAGTACTTTGTCTCAGACAGTTTATGAAATTTGGTACAATGTTTGGGCTTAACTTCAAACAAACAAGATATTGTTACATGTAGGGGAAGTGCATGCTTCATCATCTATAGTATATTGTTTACAGAGTTTGATGAAAAGTTAGGGTTTGCTAAGTGCATATAGGTAGTATTGGAGCTCTTGATATGGTCTTAAACAAATGAAGTCATAATAAGTGCTGACAGGAGGAGTAATAATTGATTCTGCAACCCAACAGTCTCTGCATCCTTTACCAGCATTCTTGTTTTAGAGCAGAATGTAGCTCCATCAATGTAACTGATAGTTTTTGTTTTTAAAGCAAAGTGATCAATGGACAGATGACTGTGTTTTTGACTATAGATAACATTTTGGGATGACACAGTTGAACAAATTTTTGGTTTCCTTTGGAAATGAATGTTTGGAAACAATGATATAAAACAATGTCTTAGTTGGCACTTCTTATCACCAGGATAGAGAAAAGTATAGAGGTACAACAGCGGTTCATGATAGATGGGGAAGTAAACTAGTTCTAATGTTTATAGCAATTTAGTTGAATCAATGATATTCATGTTTAGTCCATGCATAATTTGGTGATAGTGAATATTACATTCTTTGTGTGACAGTACATTATGTGGTTCACAGTGTTGCAGTGCCTTGACAGACAGTGACAGTCTGATGGTGTTTATGATTACAGTGACAGTCAGTTTGTAGTAACAGTCATTTAATCTTGTTTGTCAGTGCAGTTGAATGTGTACAGTGAGTCATGGTAACTGATTGTTTTGACAGTGTTGTCTTCATTATGCAGAAAGGAGCAGTGGTATTTACAAATTTTTTGATCAGGTATAAGTGCAAAGAGTTTTAATGCTATGTTTGTCCCAATTCACTGGTATGCACAAGTGTTACAGTGATGACCAACTGCATGAAGAATAGCTTGAGTTAAGGGGGAGATGCTCTTTGAGATGTTATTCAAATCTCTTGGAAACAAACCATAGATTTGAGAAAGTATTTCTTGAGATGTTTCTTCTTTCTGCCAGAGGTAATGAAGTTTGTCATTGGGTACCTAGTTCTTTATTACGAGGTGATAGTGTCACTTCATTTCGTTATCAATGTTTATTTTTCTTCTTTAATCTTTTATGGTTGATATGTTCCAAAGAAGACAAGGGCAGACAAATCAAAGATTGCAGGAGTTCCAAGTATTAAAGAGTTGAAGGACTTGGGTTGATTGTCTTTTGACAGTGACCATAGAGTGTTGATGTGTTTGTCATTGGTGACAAAAGGACAGATATGGATAGTGTATGACAACCGTGATATATATCTTGATAGGTGTTCAAATAGTTTTGTTTAAGATTAAAGAAGATTGAGATTAGATGACAATGTGGAGATCCTCAAACTATGAAGGTTTGCATGGCAGATCATCCCTAATTGATGTCAAAGCATGCTGGATGATCAGTTGCATGGAATCATAATGATGGTCTTTGGTGTTAAATGCATATCTTGAATTGGATTTGGCTTTGATTGTAATTTGTATGAGAACATAGTCTATTTTGAGTTGAGTATGCAGGAAGTATACAAGACAACCATTTGACAGAGTGGCAGGCTTAGTACAGTACAATGTACTCTTTATATGTTAGTACTAAAGTGACATGACAAGTATAACAATGAAATGTGACAGTATATATAGTTATGAGAACAGGTTAAAGCATAGTATACAGGGCATGATTAAGTTGAAATCAAGTGTCTTTGTCAAATGACTATCTTAATAATGAAAGACTGCATAATATGAACAGTGCTTATTTCAACAAGCTGATACATTATTATCTGCAGTAAAAGTGAAAGTTTGCAAGAACAGTGATAGTTTAATTTAGTCAAAGTAACTAATGATTTCATTTGTGACAGTTTACAGTTGCTCCGAAATAGGTTTCTGATAACTGGTGAAAATGGGGACAGCTATTTAGTGATATACTTCTGCACAATATTATGCAATGTTTGATTGGTATGCAACTATGGAGTGACAGATATTGCAGGATTGATAGTACTTGGTACTGCAGGATTGACAATTTTATGAGTATTGACAAATAGTCCTATATACCTGAGATTGTTAGTTCTGTGAGACTTACTTGTTCAGGGTTTTGGAAACTTACAAAGACCATTCAATATCTTATATAGTCATATTTGAGGTGTGCAGATGACTGTTCAAGGTATTTACAGGTTTGTAAGTCAATATAAGGGGTAGTGAAATCTTCAGAGGCCAGTACCGATATTAATAAATCTCTCCATACATTCAAGTGCATAGTCAGAAGGTACTAGGACTCCATACCAATGAGATAAGGTGACATTGGTGTATGCACATAGGGGGAGTTTCTTGTATATTTTTTGATCCCTGATGGTTTTCAGTTCTATATGACAGTTGGCATGATGATTGGAAGTCTTTTTGCAGATTTGCTCATTGTATTCTGATGCTATTTCTATTCTGACTGTTCTGATGGCAGTTGTACTTATTCTTTGCATTATTGTTCCTTGATTTGATACTGCCAGTTGTTGTGCACAGTATATTGTCTTTGATTACTGGTCCTTTATACAAATTCTTATTTCTTTCTCTCTCACACTATGCCTTTGGCATTGTTGTCAAAAGGGGGAGAAGACTTAGTTCAAACAGTTCAAATATTCGATACAGGTTGAAGACAGTTCAAACAGTTCAACTATTCGATACCGGTTGAGCCGGTTGAGCCGGTTGAGCTCATATTTATCAGTGGTATTTTTGGTGATAGCATTTGATGAGGTTTATTTGATGAGGTTTATGGTTCAATTTTGTAGTTTGACATCAATGCCAAAGGGGGAGTTTTGTTTCCCCAATTGGCATTATTGGTTGGCAGTGATGTCAAACAGCTCAAGGCACTTGACAAGATTGGTGTGGTGATTGCTACAAAGCAATGGGCAAGTGCACAAGATGTTACGTGTGTTATACTCAGTTCATATTTGATGATGTTTGATGCTTCATATTCAATCTGTAGGACAATAAAGTATGGAGTTCATGTCTAAAGAGTTTGTATTCATAGCTTGGCATTGACCATGTTGTTTTAGGAAAGGTGAATTAAGGTGATGATACTTTGTGACAAGGATAGAGTTGATTTCATTTTAAGATTTATGTTCTCAAGTTCCTAAAATCCTATACACATTTTTAAAATCCTATGCAGCCTAAAGCAAAGACTCTTTATTCTATGGAGACCATCAACAAAGCATGCCTTTTTGTTTTGTTTTGTAAGTGACTTGTTATTATAACTCATATATCACTTAAGGGTGACCTATTGAAGGGTCTTTATATGCTGACCGAACACCTTTGCTAAAGACATTGGCTCTTCAGGTTTAATACCCATGCAACGAGTGGTAAAGATAGATCAAAGGTCTTTATTAAATGTTAATGGGGCATGAAGACTTTAATCAAGGGTAAATATTTAATTTTTTTTAAAGCTTTCAAGGGACTCTTACATGAGCATCAACATTGACGGGCAATTTGAACTTTGAAGCCCTAACTACTTTGTAACAGTTTTTGTACCGACTGTCCAGGGTCAGGAAAATGACTTTGTGGATCTATACGAAGATTGAAGAGAGTGCAGTGTGGATTCAAGAATGCTAAAATGAGACCCTTCTGAGTATGAGTATTGCAAGTGTAGAGATAGTGAAGATTAATTAAGATTACAGAAGTAATGATGAACTGTGAGAAAAAGAAAAGAAGACAATGCACAGAATGACAGAGGATTATGCTTGATGTTAGAGTTTTTTTTTTTCTCGAGGTTTTGGTGAATGCTGCAGAGGAAAATAGAATACAGATAGAGAATGTAAAAGATGATGATAGGGTATGTATATTTGCCTTAAGTTTTGTTTTGTTCTTGAAGACAATGCTGACATATTGTATTGATTGATTATAAAGACTTGATTGACAGAGTTGTATGTGTTTGTCATGGTAAACTGATAGAGGAATTTCTTTATAGAAGGATGTGTATTTGAGTTGTTTAATGTGATATGAAGTCTTGGAGGTACACTTGTATGAAGAAGTTGTGTGGTTATGTGTACACCTGATGTAATGCTGAGGACAAATGACTAAATGCATTATCAATGAAGTTGGATCAGAGTTGTTGTATTGAGATTTAGTGAAACAAAGTGTCCCTCTGTATTTTTTTTATGATTGAAATGTGTTGAAAGGTCAATTTAGTGAGACAAAAATGACTTTTTCCAGTGAGGCATTTTTTTAGCTAGTGAGGCCTGTAATCAGTGAGATTCACTAAAGATGTCAGTGAGATTCACTAAAGATGCCAGTGAGGCAATACTGTAAATGCCAGTGAGGCAACATTTTTAGCCAGTGAGGCAATATTCTTTAGCCAGTGAGGCATTTTTTCGAGTGGTTTTTATGCCCCGGAGGGTTTTCCACTCAGGACAATCTCTGTGTTATGGTTACTTGTTCTTCTCATAGTTTTTTGTTCATTATTTCATAATTTAACTGTTATACGATTCCTCATAGTTCACAAACAATTGTTTTGTCCTTACATGCTCGCAAGTTGGTTTGACAGTTCATCCTAGTTCTTAAATGAATGTCTTGCTTTCACCATTCAAGGTTGAAGTTCACAGTTGGTAAAAGTTAATTAGGTGTTGCCAAAAATATGTTTGTTATATAAGACATTGATTCACTCCCCCTCTGAGTGTCTTGCGTACTCCAAATGGAAAATGAATGAAGATTTGTAATTCCATGGTAAAGGTAAGAGAAAATTGCATTGTTCTCATTGTGATAAAGATGGGCATGAAGAAGATAAATGTTGGAATTTACATCCCAATTAGCACCCTCTTGGTTGAAGAAAGGTAAAAGATAAAAGTATTCATCATTTATCTTCTTCCTTGGTAATAACTGTATCTTGGGATTGTTAGATTTGGAATTTAGAATTTCAAATTTTAAATCTAGAGGACTAGATCATGCCCATAATCTTGTCTATAGGATGAGATTGCATGTATGATCCAATCTCGGAAGGAAGAAGTCATGAGAATTACATTGGTGTTGGTATGAAGTGGAGGATTAAACATAATACAATGTTCAATTCAAAATTAGGGTTATTCAATGCACCTATAAAAAAAATTATATACTAAGAGAATATGTTAACTAGATCCACAAAAATAACATTAAAACATAAAAGTGAAAGGGTGAAACATATACTTCTTTACAATATTATTATTGGATATTTATTTCTTCAATAAACTTTTGTTCAACTTATTTAATTATATAAATAAATTGTTTTTCACCATAATTAAATCTTTCTATCATCTCCCTAAATTTCAATGACCAAGTAATATAAGTTTAATTTCTTCAACTTTGTTACAAGGCTTAATCTTACTTAAAATTTGATTCCTTCTAAATAATTTTACTCATTTTCTGTCTACAATATTTAATTTGTCCTAAATAAATTTAGTTATTTCGTCCAAGGATTGCAAGCATTCTTTAATGGTCATAAGACTTTGGCAAATCAAGAAATCATAATTACTTTTGACTATATGGTCTTCCTCATTTCCCAACATTATTTTTCCTTTAGAACACAGAGGAAAACAAGCAAAGGGATATTAGATATAAACACAAAGGAAAACTAACAGCACCAATTGTTTTCATCAATGTTTGTTTTTGTTGGTAATTGATGCTCTGTAGCTATGGTTACTAATGTGCATCTATTTTTACAGGGAGTAGGTGCTGCATGCTTTGTACATGTCCAACATTGAAATCTTTTTGGATTTTTTTGTTATTTTTAGGTGTTGTGCACACTCCGCACCTCTACATGTGATAGAGTAGTTTTTCATTATTTTTAGTTGTGTGTGGCTATATATTTTGGTATGCTGTTTTTAATGTTATCTTTGTTTTTCATAGCAGATAGAATGTAGTGTATTACAGAGAATAGTCAATTCAATAATATATTTTTCTTTGTGTGATTTTTGTATATGGAGATCTTTTGTGCCCTTTGCGCCCTTTGCTGTAAGTTGATTTAATTATGTTTTTTTTTTCTGAATTCATTTCTGAATCTTTATTTGGTATCAGAGCGAGATTAAAATTATGGGTTTAATATTTTGTGTTTGTGATCTCTTTAACAATTGATCATGGCAAATATTAATCTTTCCTTGTTCCTAAATTTAATGTAACTGATTATGAATATTGGAGTATCAAGATGATGACTCTTTTGATAGGGAAAGATTAATGGAAAATTGTAGAAATAGGTTATGATGAGCTAGCTGATTGGACCACTCTTGCAAAAAATGATAGTACATCCAAGATGGAGAGTAAGAAGAAGAACTCTTTACCTTTATTTCATATTCAAAGAGCTCTAGATAAGAGCTTATTTCCAAGAATTGTAGGTGCAAAGACAGCCAATGCCTAGAAGACTCTACAAGAATCTTATCAAGGTAGTGATCAAGTCAAAGTTGTCAAGCTAGAAACATTGAAAAGGGAATTTGAGAATATAAAAATGCAAGAAGCTGAAAGTGTGAATGACTATTGTGTGAGAGTAAAAGATGTGGTCAATAAAATGGCTACACTTGGAGAAATTGTGGATAAAAAGGTTGTGGTTAAAAAGGTGTTGAGGTCTTTAACCCCAAGGTGGAACCATGTTGCTATAATCTTTGAAGAAAGCAAGGATTTAACTACTCTTGAGTTTGATCAGCTTGTTGGCTCTCTTATGTCTCATG
Organism: Cunninghamia lanceolata; assembly: GCA_027924645.1. NCBI lineage: Eukaryota > Viridiplantae > Streptophyta > Pinopsida > Cupressales > Cupressaceae > Cunninghamia > Cunninghamia lanceolata. The sequence goes on from BSBN01000078.1 coordinate 24,455,338, forward strand.
AAGAAAGATTGAGATATTCATTTGGAGAAAGTGATGAAAAGGCTTTTTCTTCAAAATTACAAATTGCACAAAAAAGAAGGTTCCAGTAGTAAAAGCAACCAAGGACATGAATGGAATCAAAATTATTCAAGAGGAAACAGAGGAAGAGGTAGAGGCAGGTTTGATAAGAGAAATATTCAGTGCTATCATTGAAATAGGTATGGCTACTTTGAAAGGGAGTGCAGATTAAAAGAAGGTAACAACAATAGAAGTGCTAATTATGCTAATGAAGATGAGGAGGCTTCTCCTAATAATTTATTCTTATCATATAACAAAGCTGAAAATAGTCCTAAAGAGGTTTGGTATTTAGACTCATGTTGTTCTAACCACATGTTAGGGAATCATGAGCTTTTCTCTACAATGGATCAAAGTTTCAAATCTAAAATTCAGCTTGCAGATGACAAGTCCTTGGAGGTTGCAGCTAAAGGAGCTATGGAGGTAAATACAAAATATGGTAAGAAATGTGTGAATAATATTTATTACTCTCCACAATTGAAGCATAATTTATTGAGTGTTGGACAATTGTGTGACAAGAACTACAAGGTGTTGTTTGACAATCAGCAATGTATCATCTATGATAAGAGTCAAAGCAGTAGGGTTGTTATAGTTGTGCCTATGACAAAAAATAGAATGTTCCCATTGAAGTTTAGGGAGCATCATAGTAATCTTGCCAATATGGCATATGAAGACAGAAGTTGATTGTGGCATCTTAGGTATGGACACTTGAATTTTCATAGTTTGAAGCTACTTGTTGATGTTTGTTTTTAGACAAGTCAACAATAGAGTAAAACACTAGAGTATCCCACTCTCTCTTGAATAAAGTTCTCCAAAGGCTGAACTATGTGATCCAGTGAAGTAACTCCAAGGTTCCTTTTATGATTCATGATGGGTTAACTCAGTGATTACATGTGATCTTGTTGATAATCACAAAGGGACTTACGCAGACTTTTGTCCTTTCATTCATCTTATCTCTCTTTTAGGGTGGATGATTTATGTACAAGGTCTCAATCATAAAGAAATAGAAAAAGATAAAGGTTCAGAAAACTAATCTAAGGTCAATGAAGTAATGATGATGCTTGAATAGACAAACTCCTCAATTAAACCTAACTTCACTTCGCCAAGGATGCCTACAACTACATGAAGTTGGTGCTATCTCCAAAGGTTATGCGAATGGTTTTCAAATCATGAAGGTTCATATGAGCACCCTTTAAATGGCACACCTCAAACAAGCATCCATAATCAAACTTATACAAATAAGGCTCAGACTAGCTTTACACAACACTTCACCAGCGGTGAATGTTAAAAGCATGAGCTAGGAGTTGATCAAATATTCAGTACAACATACATTACATCAAAGAACTTCTAATCTATTTCTAATCTACTTGAAACATCTCTTAATTCCATCAAGATTCAGGAAACCATGTTACTCCACAGGATAATACTTAACACCAAATAAGTAGCTCCAATGTCCATTGCATTAATCTCGAAAATATTTACAACAGCTTCAAATCCTCTTAGAGAATTTTCAAGAGTCTCTCCTATTCTACTCCTACTTGCCTACAATCTAAATCTATATGAACTACTCCATTACAAATGAGGCAACAAGGCCTTTATATAGTGTCCAGGATTACAATGAATGGCCTAGATCAATTTGATAGCCAAGGGTCTAGATCGTGCCACCTCAGAGGTAGTTACAACAATTTGCTATTTATAGTACAAAAGAGGGAGGCAATGAAGGCACATTTTCCAATGTGATAAGGTGAGGTGAAATCATTTAAAATATCCCCCACATAGGAATCCCTTTGACTTCTTTTATTAAATGATACATTTAAAATGATGTGTACTCACCACATAGATGCTACTTTAGCATACTTTGAAAATTGTATCATCTTTGTGTGATGTATTCAATGTGATTGCCTGAACTTGTATGTTTAGGAATACATCTTGTAGATCTTGCCTTGTTCATTCTTCTTGTAGACTGGATGTATGATACTTGTTGCTTCACTTGATTAACTTCATGATTCTTTCTTCTTCTTGCAGGTAAGTTGATATGATGATCTTCTTTGATGATGCTCCTTCTTGAAGAGTGAGTAGGTAATGAAGCTAATGATGTTTCCTTCATAACTCAAAGTAGATGATGAAGCTTCATTAATGACATGGAGTAGAAGACTCTCTCTTGGACTTGAAGGTTGAATGGAACTTGAAATAGAATGGATGAATGTCCTTCAATCATGAGGCAACTTGAAGATGAAGAATCCTTCATGATGATCTTTGGAGTAGCCCCTTTGAAATCTGGACAATAACACCTTCTTTGAATGTAGACTTTGAAGCTTGAAGATTGAGAGATCTTGACTTGAAGCTTGGATGAAGTACACTTGAACTTGATATGATTAACATGATGTCACTAATGTAGAAAACTTGAGGTGTGATCTTTTAGAGTGCTGTTCCCTTTGCAACTTGTAGGTGAATTAGGTACTTGCTCTTGATGATTAGCTACATGATGATGACTCCTTAAAGGTGACTCCAAGCGCTAGCTCCTTGAATGAGTATCCCTACAAGACAAAATAAACAATATTAATCACTTTACAACACAAGAAATAACTTTAAATAGGCAAGTAAGTCTTTTCAAGTCTAGGCGACTATCTAGCTGATTTGGAGGAGCAGAGGGCACCTAATACAATTTAGTCCCACATTCATCACTTAAAGTATTTTCAAACAATTACAAGGGTTTAAAAAAGGTCAATCCCCCTTATAAAGTTCATTCGAAAGGTGTCTTTAGTGCAATTTCAACCTAGGCACCAATCTAGGTGGCAGGGGTAAGAATGGATGCCTAGCTATGTTTGGATATCTTCTTGACATTTTTAAAGTTTTCAACCCATAAAACATGCCTCAGGAGGCCTCTTTATCCCAAGCACCCACTCCTAAATGAATTTCTTGCAAATTTTCAAGGCTTTTAAGGCTTTTGGACACTAAGCGCTACTTTTGAGGTTTCTTAAAGACTCTTCAATGAAGGCACCAAATTTGATGTAGATCCATGGTACTTCATATTCTTACTCAAGATGCCAATTTAGTTATCATCAAGGTAAAAGAGTGCCTTGATCAATTTGGCCTTTATCTGCTACTTTAAGACTTTGAATGGTTAAACACGCTTAAAGTGATTGTTTCTCTCTTGGCACTCACCCATTGATGCAAATTTAGGAGTTCCTTTCTAGGGCGCCAATGAAGGTCTACAGAGGTAAAAATGAGCGCCCTAACTTTTGAAGCTTTGAACTTGCAATTTTAAAGAATTAGAATGATCAATCATGCATCGGAATGACTTTATACTTCAAGCACCTACCCTTAGATATGGATTTGAGTGATTTTATCCCAGGGCGCAAAAATGAAGTGATATGAACTAGAGAAAGTGCCTAGACTTTATTGAAATTAACTCTTTGATGTTAAGGGTTTCACCCTATATTTAAACCCTTAAGAGGCATCCTTACTTTTGGGTACCATCTACCAATGACTTAGAAACTCCCTTCAAGCTAGTGCACCCATGACTTACCTCCTCATTTCTAGTTGATTGTAAAACCCTTAGGCGCCAATGTATGGATTTAAACTTTCTCATCATGCTTAGGCGCTCAGTGAGGATGTTTGAAACATGAATGGGCACCTTATTCCAAACTTGCTTCCTAATGTTTCAAGGTGCTCACTTCTGGACATAGATTTGAATGTTTGTCTCTAGGTGCTAGAAATGAGGTGATTCTTCCTAGGGCACCAAAACAAGATGCTAAGGATAGGAAAATGCGCCTAGTGGTTTTGGAGGCAAAGGGCGCCCAACTCTTAATGATTTGATTCTTCCTAAACACCAAAAACCCTTTTAAACAGTCAAGTTTCACAAAGGGCGCTTAAACTCTTGAAAATTTCATTTGTTCCTTGGGCGCCCATTTAGGTTATTCAAGTGGAAAGTAGCACCTTCACTATTCATACTTGTTGCTTTATGTTAAGTGTTTAGAAAAGTCTCCTCTTAGGCACTTATATGAGTTTACAGAGGAACAAAAGGGTACCTAAGATTAATAGCCTACTCCTTGGCATTTGTCATGCTTTAGACAAGTGAAGATGACTTGCAATGGTCCATTCTTGCAAGGTGCCACTCAACAGTATTATTGGAAGCAATCTCCCTCTAGGCGCTCAACCTTATGATGCTCAAGGTGTTCAATTCTCCAAGGCGCCACTCCCTTTGATAACCTTTAGATACGAATCGATGTCTTTTGATAATTCAAGGTGGTCACTGGAGTATATAGGAACAAAAGGGCGCCTAGATCTCCTTGACCTATTTCTTTGAACCTTTAAATGATTTTGACCCTAAAATGTCATTCAATCTTCACGCCTTCAAGCTCTATTCTTACAAGGCGCATCTTGATGATGAACTAGGTGAAAAAATGGCGCTAAGGTTCTTATGGGCATTCATATCAAAGTTTTATGACTCTACATAGTGCAAAGGAAGCCTCGATTGCCTTAAAGGTTATGAACTCAAACATCATCCATGTTAGGCGCAATCTAAGGATGAGACTTGACTTCAAATTAAGCACCCCTACAGACTTGATAACCTAGGTGACAATGATGATGTCCTACCTACATCTAAATGCTCTGCATAGAATGGGCACTCCTCTTATGAAACTCAACCTTTAAACACTCTTAAGGCGCAATTTGTCATGGTTGAAACATTCACTATATGTTAAGGCACCAAAAGGATAATCTAATGTATGTAGGGCGCCTAGACCATACATCTTCAACCTAAGGCACTAACTTGATGATCACTTGAACCTGCAATGGGCGCCTAGACCTAAATGCCTCTTCCTCGTCAAATTTGCAGTGTTTCGAGCTTTCCAACATCAATTTCAATTAAGGCGCCCCAATTTGAACCCTTCCTTGCCCAAGGTGCAATCTTGAGGTTGTCTAAATGATGGAAGGTGCCCTAAATCCTAGGCAGAGTTTTGAGGTGACCCTGGAGCAATTTCGCGCCCAGAACTGATAGTGCCCGAGGTAAGGTGAAGTTCTTATACTTTAAATATTTTTTAATATACCTTTCAGGATGTTTGAGATAGGTCTCAGATCCCCTAGATTTAACATGTAGATTCTAGATTTTTGAGGATCCACCAGATTTCAGACTTAGCCAATTTGCAGGATCTTCAGGATCAGGATACCAGACTTAGTCATTTTCAGGATCTCAAACATTAGGATCAGGTCATCAAGGGGCTCTAAGACTCAAACACCACTGACTTCATCATGCAAAGGACATCATCCTGGATTTAGTAAAGCACTGGAATTCAAAAAAAAGGGGGTCCCTATTTGCAATGGGGCGATGTGTGATTTGGTCACAACACTACTAACATCAAAACATTTAATTTATTGTATGCCTATAGTTGAAGAGTACAATGAGGTGTGTGAAGGATGTGCTAAAAGAAAACATGCAAGAAAGAAATTTCCAAAAGATAATGCATGGAGGGCCCATTATCCACTTCAGCTAGTTCACTCTGATATTTGTGGTCCGAGGAAACAAAGAGTTTGGGTAAGTCAACATATTTCATTACTTTTATTGATGATTATTCATGAAAGTGTTGGGTTTATTTTTTGAAGACCAAGGATGAAACATTTGACAATTTCAAAAGGTTTAAAGCCCTTGTGGAAAATGAAAGTGGCTATAACATAAAGTGCTTAAGGACTAATCGTGGAGGAGAGTTTTGTTCAAAAGATTTTATGGACTATTACAATATGAATGGCATCAAAAGATAGATTACCACCTCTTACGCTCCTTGACAAAATGGTGTAGCTGAAAGGAAGAATCATGTAGTGGTGGAAATGGCAAGGAGTATGTTACAAACCAAGGGATTGGGCAATGTTTTTTGGGGTGATGTAGTTGCTACAACAGTATATATTCTCAATCGAAGTCCCACTAGTGCACTTGACAATATGACTCCCTATGAAGCCTAGTATGAGAAAAAGCCTAATGTTAATCATTTCAAAGTTTTTGGTTGTTTAGCCTATGTTCATGTAGCTGATCAGAAAAGACAAAAGTTAGATCCAAAGAGTGAATCATGCATTTTTGTTGGGTACAGTGAGCAAAGCAATGCTTATAGATTGTATAATCCTCTCACTAACAACATTGTTGTGTCAAGAGATGTGATTTTTGATGAAGGGGGAGTTTATGGTCATCAAAAAGACCATGTTTATATGCCCAAATCTATTTTGAATGATGGTATTATTGATGATATTGGTTGTGAGCAGCCTACTAATACTTCAGTTTCAATTGTTACAACTCCACCAAGTTGTCCTCATCTAGTTCTTCAATTCCAAATGCAAGTCCAGCTTCAAGTTCTAGTTCTACAAGGAAGATAAGAAGTCTAAGTGATATTTATCAAAGGAGTACAGGACAAGCACATGAAGAGAATCCAAGAGGTGAGACCGTAAATTTTTCTTTACTTTCACAAGCTGATTTTGAACCATCATGTTTTGAAGATGTGTCTACTAATGATGTTTGGGTGCAAGCAATGCAAGAAGAGATAGATTATATTCATAGGAATGATACTTGGGAGCTTATAGAGTTTCCACATGACAAGAAAAAGATTGGTACTAAATGGGTCTACAAGACTAAATATAATAGTGATGGGAGTGTTTAAAGACACAAAGCATGGTTAGTTGCTAAAGGGATTAACACAGAGGTATGAGATAGATTATGAAGAGACTTTTGTACTAGTAGCAAGATGAGAGACTATTAGAATGATGATTTCACTAGCAACTCAAAAGAAATGGAGGATTCATCACATGGATGTGAAAAGTGCCTTCTTGAATGGGTACTTAGATGAGGAAGTCTATGTAGAACAGCCACAAGGTTTTGAAGTGCAAGGTAAAGAACATCAAGTTTACAGGTTGAAGAAGGCCTTGTATGGCCTCAAGCAAGCACCAAGGGCTTGGTATGCTAGGATTGATGGATATTTGCAGAAAAATGGCTTCAAGAGAAGTAAAAGTGAGCCTACCCTCTACTACAAACAAGAAGGTAATAATATTGTTATTGTCAGTTTGTATGTTGATGATTTATTCTATATGGGTAGTAGTTCTAAGATGAAGGATGAATTCAAAATTGCTATGATGAATGAGTTTGAAATGAAAGATTTAGGCCTCATGAAATACTTTCTAGGAATGGAGGTTTACCAAAGTGAGGATGAAATTTTCATTTGTGAAACAAAGTATGCAAAAGATATGTTGAAAAAATTTGATATGGTTGATTGTAAACTAGCCTCCACTCCAACTGCTGATGGGGTTGTGTTCTGTAGAGATGATGGTGCTGAAATAGTTGATGAGACAACTTATAAAAGTATTGTTGGAAGTTTGATGTTTCTAACCCACACAAGACTAGATATTGCCTATTCAGTTTCTCTAGTTTCAAGGTATATGACAATGCCATCTGAAATTCATATGAAGGCAGCCAAGAGGATATTGAGGTATGTGAAAGGTACTACAAGCCTTGGTATTCATTATTACACTTCTAAAAGATTTGAACTTGTTGGTTTTAGTGATTCTAATTGGGGAGGTAGTTTGGATGACCGAAAGTCTACATCTGGCAATTGTTTTTCACTTGGCTCGGGTTTGGTCACATGGAGTTCAAAGAAGCAAAGTATAGTTGCTCTCTCATCTACAGAAGTAGAGTATATTGCTGTCACTTCCACAGGTACTCAAGCATTATAGCTTAGAAAAATTCTAGAAGAGATTGGGGAGAAACAAATTCAGCCTACAATAATTTTTTATTATAACATGAGTGCAATCAAGTTAGCCAAAAATCCTGTCCATCATAGTAGGGCAAAGCATTTTGATTTGAAATATCATTTCATTCGAGATTTGGTTTAGAAGAAAGAAGTAGAATTGAGGTATATAAAGACTCAAGAACAACTTGCAGACATCTTTACAAAGGCAGTAGCAAAGATTCAGTTTCTGATGCTCCGAGACTATATTGTGAGCCTATTCAGCATCGAGGGGTAGTATGTTGGTAATTGATGCTCTGTAGCTACGGTTATTGATGTGCATCTATTTTTAGAGGGAGTGGGTGCTGCATGCTTTGTGCATGTCCAGCATTCAAATCTTTTTGAATTTTTTATTATTTTTACTGCTGTACATGCTCTGCACCTCCGCATGTGATAGAGTAGTTTTTCATTATTTTTAGTTGTGTGTGGCTATATATTTTGGTGTGCTGTTTTTAGTGTTATCTCTGTTTTTCATAGCAGACAGAATGTAGTGTATCACAGAGAACAGTCAATTCAATAATATATTTTGCTTTGCGTAATTTCTTTGTATGGAGATCTTTGTGCCCTTTGCTATAAGTTGATTTAATCATGTTTTTTTTCTGAATTCATTTCTGAATTCTCAATTTTATCTATCATCACTAGGAAGGTCAAACTTTGGAAGACAAAGAAGTTGCAAAGAACAGAGTTATGTCTGATAGCAATCTCTTACTACTTCAGCAGTGCTTTGTAATATGATAGTCTCATAGACTGTTTTAGTATGATGAAGGCTATTGAAATCTCTCTTATCCATTATATATGAATGGCCCCAACTTTCTCAAGTGATGTGCTAGCATTTTTTGAAAGGATAAGGAATAGAATGATTGACATATACGTTTGCAGTGCTAACTGTTTTCTTGCATTGTGCAGACTTTACAATAATGGAAAATCTTAATGCCAATATTTCTCATGCTCAAGTTAAAGCTCAGTCTAGTCCTGCTTCTGAGATAGCAGATCCTAATGCTGAGGTGAGGCTTAGTGGTAGAAAAAGGAAAAACCACAAGGAGAATTCTTGTGATTGAAATGATATTCGACACGTAGCTGGTATACTAATCAGTTTTAGTAAAGCGAGGGTTGATGAAGACACAGTTGGAGGAAGTGGTGGTAACAATGGCATGGAAAACCCTAACCCTAATACATCTCATGGAAAGCCTAACGTAAATGATAATGGTAGGAAAAGTGGCCGATTCATTGGAGTCAGTGATGACCTTGGCCGTTGCCGTTGGCAAGCCAATATATGGTATTCTATTATTTCTCTTTTGTTTTTCTTTTGTTTGACGGTTAACTTTTAATAAAAAGAATAATACATTGAACACTATATCTTTCTTCAAGAAAAATCAAAAGATTTTTATATCAATCTTTCAGGTCATATTGAACACTATATCTTTCTTCAAGAAAAATCAAAAGATTTTTATATCAATCTTTCAGGTCATTTTGTGTGTCTCATATTTAGGGTGATTCCATATCTCTATGGGTTAATTTTTTTTTTTTGGGACTCAAAAGGTTGATTTGAAAAACTTTTGGGTGCTGTTAAAGATGTTTTGAGTTCAATAATAATGGATTGCTGAAGTGTCCAGCTTACAATATGTTTCACGACATAGATCTCTTTAATAATGTTGGAATGTCATTTCTCTGCAGGCTTATGAAGGATAAACGTCAAGTAAGCCTCGGTGAGTTTATAAGGATTTTTTATTTTTTTTATTTACTTAATGTTGAGGAGTTTAAAAAATAAAAAGCAGAAAGATATTTGTTGTTTTGAGAATAATATAGGTTACTAATGTTTTTAAAGATTTGAAGATAGAAATTACCAAAAAAATTACCAAAAAAAAGAAAAACCTAATCCAGCCATATTATTTGTGACCCATTATTAAGTCAAAAGTGGTATTTTCATAACAAAATTCTAAGAAAATTTTATCCTAAATGCTTTCAAAAAGTTAACAGATTATAGGGGTTGCAATCCAAATAAATCTTTTTCTTTGCAACTCTAATCCAAAACTTTCAAACATTTATTATAAATTGAGAATCTTAAATTATATCATATTTTATTTGATATTGTTCACTTTTGTGTTAATTTTAGGTTGATATTTTATTGCTGAGGCTGCAGCAAGGTCAGTGTTCTAACATCTCTCCTTCATATTTTACCATTAGTACTGGTGGCATGTAGTTTACTGTATACCTGATATAAATAATTACTATGCGGGTCCTCGGACAAAGCTATGCTAGTCACACGTGACCAACCATGCAGGAGGTTAAATTATCCTGAAATAGAGTATGACATGAGATGGATAGAAGAAGTAAGTTACAAAAATTTTAAAATAATAAATAAGTATGATAGTTCTTTACATAGTCGACCTTATGCATTTTCATTGCCTTTGCAGTGGAGAAAGGTGTTTAATGTAGATGTGAACAAGTTTGTAAAGGAGCTCCAACAACAATCGAACAACTATTCAGAAGGTTCCGTTAAAGGATTAAGTGATGAAGCTGGACATGAGCTTCTGAAACTGATAGATGAAAAGAAAACATTGGAGATGGAGGGGACATTGACATTGCAAGAATAGATCTCATGTTGTGTATAGGTGTTTGAATACATGGATTTTACTTAACATTTCGGAACGTGCTCAATTGTTTTAAAATGATGTGAAAATGATAAACAAATTTAAAAGCTTAAGATAGTTGTTTGAATGTGTCTTTACTAATTTGATTAGATGAATCTTTGTACTCTATTTCAACACCATCCACTTTAATAATTAAACAGTCAATTAAAAAATATTTGTCCTATTTTTATTGGCCAAAATTTACTTTTGGCTACCAATTTATTGGTGAATAAAATTCATTACATGTGAATGACATTCATTATGACCTATAGGATGCTAAGCATTCCACAACTAAATCATATTTAGTTGGTTTCAACTTTACTTTTCTTTTATTTTGAATCTGAGATTTTTCTATTAGAATGTCAAGATCACGATGCTTTTTTTTAGGTTACATTTGACTGGGATTTCCATTTTTTTCACTCAACGTTGTAAGTACTTTTCTGTGTTCTTGTATGGTTTCATGTGAATAGGCTATACCAAAAAAATGAAGTGTTTGCTTTTCAAAGACACTACCAACTAGGTTATACCCGCACATGTTAATATTACTGGTTAAACTTTTTTCGGCCCCTTAATTCAGCAATGTACAGCTGCAACCAAACCACTGACTGCATTATCATGCAGAAACAGCTTAATCACTATGAATTCGATTGGTGGGATTATTCTATTCGAAATTAGGAGAGTGGAGAATGGAGGTCTAGGCAATGTTTCCAATTGTGACACCCTATTTTTGGACAACTTAATTATGTTATTTTTAATTAATTATTAGTTAGATGTTTTGATTATGCATTTTGAATTATGATTATCATGCTGTGTTTAGCAGATGAATGTGATGAGAAAAATTTACTTTGATTTATGATATGCAGAAATGGATATATATTTTTTCATGATTATTTTTTTTTGTTTTAAAAGAAAAAGGTGGCAAGCCACCCAAACCAATTCATTAAAAATAGGTAAAGGTTTATACAGAGAAAAACTACAGCAAAAAATAGACATCTGAGAAGGCCCTGGAGCAGCCTGTTGAGACAATAGAGGCCAAAAACAAGAAACTAAAGAGGAGGCCATCCCCATCACTGAGCTGCGTCTAGAGTCAAAGCAGACTCCAGGTCACCCAGGAGCACAACCTGCACCAGCGGCTCCACAGCTACCCTTCTGGAGGAAGTTTCACAACGTCTTGTAAATGGACTGACTGATGCCACAATAAGAAGAACAGACATCTCATGTCAGAGAATCGTTGGCAGTCTAAGCAAGTTTCAAAGTCAGCAGAACTGTCACATCACCCCTCGGACCCGACTAGAGGTTTGAAGAAGTGAAAGAAAGCCTCCATCGGTAGGACACACATCCATCAGAGTACTGTCTCAACCCTGCGCCAATCATATAGGTCTTGTCGACATCAACCTTCAGCGCGTCATCGGAGTAAACAAGACACTCGGGGAGAGAACTTAGGGCAAGGCCGACGACGATAGTCCAGCTGATGAACAGAACCAACGATGAGACATACACCATCACTAGGATATAAACAAGACGGGCCGTTATGGTTGTGAACGAAAAGAGATCATCAGAAACTTCTTCTGCTAAATTCTCCAACATTCTACGCATAGGACAGGACTGCTATCACGATTGAAGATATCATTAAAGATGTCCCATCTTTCTATCAAATATGATGGCAATGGAGGACAGAGGCTGGTAAGATTGGATCCCACAGGTAGACTGCTCATTGGTGAAAAGACAAGCTAAGGTCTTGTGAAGTCTACAACATGTTAGGAGCATTGAAGATCCCATTAATAGACCCCATCTACTTATCTAAAACAGAGAGGACATAGAAGTAGGAGGCGTGCTCGGATCCCACAGGCAATCTTCCCATTGGCGAAAGGATTTGTAGCGACCTTTTGAACACTTGGACATGACAGGAGCAGTGAATCCCTCCTAATTGCCTCTAACCCATCCTGTATGCCTTTAAATGCACCCACTGCAATAAAGGAGTGAAGGTGACACACATCTTGTCATAAAGGGGAAAACCAATCAAATATACTACCTGGGTAGCTCAGCCTAAGAGGGGTACGCAGCCTTTAAATCATCTTGCAGGAGCTTGCCCACATGGCTGTTTTGACTAAGCTGGCCAGGAATAAAAATGTCTATGGCTATGGTGTGATCTATAGCCATGTTGGCAAGTTCATCGGCAACCTTGTTTCCTTCCCTCAGAGTGTGCAAAATCCTGAAGTCCTCGAAAGTTTTAAGCAAAGGAAAACCCTGATGCAATATATAGTTTAGCTTCCAGTTGTCCAAGCCTTTAGCTTTAAGGGCGTTGATAATAATCATAGAATCACCTTCTATCCATATATGCTTAACTCAAAACATGACCTCCAATTGCAACCCATGTACCAGAGCCCAAACTTCGGCTTCATTGTTTGTACCTATTGGGATCTTTGATGCTTTGGTGGCTAATAGAGAGCCATCCTCTCTTTTGAGGACACACCCCGTGCTTGAGACTCCAGGGTTGCCCCTACATGCACTGTCAAAATTTAACTTAATGAATGAGGCTGTAGGCGGTAACCATTTAACCTTCTCTCTGGAGGCCGATGGAGCTCTTGCCATAACAAAGCCACCTATGTTGTCTCTATCCAGCAACTTCCACTTTCTTAAGACAATGGAGTCCCATTTGGACCAATTTGAATTTTTGGTTTTTGAGTCTCTTTTTTCATGATTATTGTTGTTAAAATTTTTATTTCATATTATACATAATGTTGTTAATAGATTAACTACTATGATTCTTAATGAGGTGGACAGAGGAAATAGTTTTTTCCCCTCATAGACAAGGAGAGTATCACCTAAGAGAGGGAATTGGATTAGGTAAATTGGAGAGACAACATGCTTTGAGAACTCAAAAAAACACAAGTATTGTGTCATTGTCTTTGTATTTGGATACCTTTTGATGTCATAGTATGTTAGTAATTTGCATAGTAGCATTGTCATTGTATGATAATGTAGTCAATTTCTTGTTTTGGGTTAGTGTGATCCACATCATAGTTGATCCATTTCTTTTCATCTCTAAGTTAGTGTGGTTGATCTCATTCAGGTTGCATCAATGAGAGTTTAACTGTTTCCATTTCATAACAATTCAACTATTATTTTATCACTCATAAATTATAAAAAAAAATAGATATAATTTACCTTGCAAGTGATTTATCTCTGTTCAAAGAAGTATATATATAATTTTTAAAGATTTGAATTTTCAAATCTTTGAGCTCAACTAAGCTCCATGAAGTGGAGTTAGTGCGCAGTTTGAATGAATTTAATGCATTTATTGCAGGAGTATCTATGACTAGGGAGTAGGAATGACATCCCATTGCATCTCCCTTAATGTAAACATTACTTCAGTTTGTGGATAAAGGAGAGGGTATAGTGGAAGGGATTCAGACAGGAATCTAGTGACTTGGAGAGATTTTGGTTAGTTATGGAAATCAAACCCATAATGAGTAGAGAAGAACAATTGGAAATGGAAAAACTCAAGGGAAAAAGAGGAGGCGAAAAAAACAAGGAGGAGGCAGAGACACTGCAAATTGGATGTGTGAAGCTACGTGTGAAGCTAAGTTCATCTTGTAACAGTGGTCTAGATAAAATCAGAGAATATGTTGTGTAGGACTGAAGCATTAGTTTCCTCTTGTAATTGTAGCTTCTTAAAACCATTTGTCTTCCACGTTGAAAGCCATATTCTATTGGCATCTTCTTTATATAGAGTTAGAGTTAGATGAAGTTTAGAGATGAAATTGGAGAGTGAGAGAGCACTCGAAGTGTATGTAAAAACAAAGTTTTAATTAAGAGAGTTTCCCTTGTTCATAGTGCACGTAGCCAGATATTCTGGTGAACCAATTTAAAATTTCTGTGTGTTTTTATCTCTGTGTGTTTTGTTTCACTTCTATTCTTTTTCTGTAACTTCTTTCTTTTTGTTTTGTGTTTTAAATCAACAATTGGTATCAGATCCAAGTGAAGAAGCTTGGTGGTGAAGCAGTTCCTTGGAGATCGCTGAAGAATTTTTCAGAACTATGGATGAAGTAGATATGGAAGAGTGTCCCAACTAGGATGATTGGGTTCAAGCTCTCATGTCTATGTGCCATGGCCATGAAGAGAGTCTTGATGAAGTGGGAGCTATTCATCAAATGTTTTTAGATGAATTAAATGATGAAGGTGATTCTATTATTGAGGAGTTTCTTGGTATGTTGGAACCTAGCAGTGACATGGAGCAGATGTAAGAAATAAAAAGTGTTGTGGCTCAGTCTGGAGAAGAGGAAGAGGTAAAAGAAATATTTTATTTTGCTGATAATCAAGTTTCTCTTTTCAAGTTGCAGTAGGAGGTTGTAGATTCAAACACAATGTGTTTAAGGAATGGTCTATCTGTAAAGAAAAATGTTTGATTTAATTTTCCAATGGAAATAGATGATTTACCTGTTAAAGTCATTATGAGTGGTAGTGGTTATGGAACCCACCTGAGTTTTGGGGGCTTTGGTGCTGGAGAGGGTAGTGTTAACACCGGAGTGGCTCCAGGGCTATCCAAGGATGAGCGCATGATGCTGCCCACTCACCCCCACGGGAGGAGCACTACAGAGGAGGCAGAGGGTTATGCCACCAGGTGGCTTGGTAGTTGTGATATTGATTTTGCCAGAGGTAGGTAGGGGGTTGGCAATAATCCACAATGAGGGTTTGAGAAAAAGGTATCCATTCTCTGAACTTTGTAACATTGGTCATAATTTTGATGAGGATGAGTGTAAGCCTCTGGATAGTTTTCCTCACTATGGTGGTGGTGAAGAGGATTACCAAGAGGAGTGCTCATATAGGCCGGTGGGTAGGATGGGATCTACATGGTCTGAGGTTAAATTTAAATCTTCTAGATTAGGGATTGCTCAGTAGCAAGAGCAACATTTAGCTTCATCGTAAAATGATCTTGGATTGGTTAGCAATCAGGATCGGGGTTTCAATCAAAGTTCTAGCGACTCATGGAACAGTAATTCTGATGACTCTAACTCAGAATACCCCACTTCCATTAGGATTTATGATGGTCTTGTTAGGGTTTACGCTGCAAATGAGGCTTTTGTGGGCATGAAGGATAATTTGATTAAGCTAGATGATGGTGACCAGGAGTTTGTGGATGTGTGAAACAAGTTTATGGCCAATCTTAACATGCATATGGCTTTTACTAGCATGGTTGGGATTTTAAGTAGTAATGCAGAGTTTAAAATGTCTAGTGACACGACTAGTGAGACTGATATGGAGTTTGAAGATTAGGGTGCGTCCACTAAGTCATCTAGGCAAATTTATGCTAGCAAGAGCTCTTCTAGTGTCGAAGAGGAAGATTTTTCAGGGAAGATCAGGCAGACAACTTTTGCAAGGCTTCCATGATTTGGTGTTGGAAATAAGCCACGCCTAGATCAACGATGGACTGGTCCAAGAGGGTCTAGTAGCTCAGTGGTAGAGCACACCAACAACAAATGGAAAGTCCTAGGTCCAAGTCCTAGCTAGTCCATGTCTCAACATGGTATCAGAGCTAGGCCCAGGCTAGGAGCCCCAAGTACATGAGAGGTATGGCTTAAGGGGGGGGTTGGTGTTTCAAATAAGCCACACTTGGACTGACGATGGACTAGTCCAAGAGGGCCTAGTAGCTCAGTGGTAGAGCACTCCAGTAGCGAATGGAAGGTCCTAGGTTCAAGCCCTAGCTGGTCCATGTCTCAATAGGAAGGAAAACCATTTATGTATTGGTATGTTTTCACAATGTTCTTATCATAGATATATTTGATTTGGTTTATATGCCAATACAATGATGTGGATATGAGTGCTTTATCTTAGAGAAGAGATTTAAAGGTTTATTTGTTTTCTCAACAAACCAAGGGTTATCGATTGTGAATCACTGTGAAAACTATTAACCTCATTTGTATGATAAACTCTTCTCAACCAATGATAAGTAGTGAGCCTTGAATTGAGATTTAATTCTTTCCCAGTCAACATGTATTATATTGTGCACCTATTGTGTTTTATTTTATCCATAGTCATTGAGGACATTATGGCTTGACTGTGTTATCTATTTTATAGCCATTATGATTTATTATATGACATGACCATGTTATCTATTTCATAGCCAAAAGTGATATTTTTTGTGGCTCAGATGTGGTATTTACTTCATACCCAAATGTGTTAGTATTGTGGCATGATTCTGTTAGTATTTCCATAGTCATTCTATTGTTATTAAGATTGGACTGTATTAAACCCTATCCCTATCATTATGACTAAAATTTGTGTCGACTATATTGAATTAAATCATAGTGTGTCAACTATGTTGTGTTTATTCACATTTCTATCTAAAAATAAATATAGTGTAATTGTTTGTGAGGAATTGAGGCCTCAACTAAGTAAGTTTTGCATCTTTAAATGTTTTGAATTTCACAATAGACCATAATGTGGCATTGTGGTTCGACTGTTGTAACATTTGTGACATCAGTAGTTGTAAACCTGGAGTAGTAACTGTGCATAAATTTGTCACTGAATTTGTTGTTTTATCCTTTGAGCAGGAGATATTTTTATGTATGCTCTTGAGTTCATTATTTTTACTATTTGAACTTTGGGTTTAGATTTCTATCAGCCATTTTAGGGTCTACAAACTCAGGGATTAAAGTTCATTTGAATATGACCTACAAGTTATTCTATGTTATAAATATTTTTCTATTGATTACTATTATCTAGTAATGTTTGACTCATATGAGAGTCACTATGAATATAATAGTGAACTTTACATTTATGTTGAATTGATCTTTTGGTGCTCCATTAAAGTTATTCTGAGATTCATTATATTCTTGAACATAAACATAATTATTTATTCTTCCTTGGGATTCAATTTTATATATTTGTACTTGTAGATATGTGTGAAGTATAAAAATTGGTTCTAATTAATTTACACATAATTAGATCAATCTTCTACTTAACATTAGGATATGAATCACTAAAGATGTCTACCTTGTTGTTGTCCTAAAAGGAAGAGCATGTTTATCTCGATTCTATCCCGTTGTCGCTATTGGAATGGAAAACATGTTACTATACTAACTAATTTAAGAAAATATAGAAATTAAAGAATTATTTTACATAACAGAGTACAAAAATTAAAAAAGTAGGTCATAGAAGAACCTGGCACCAAAGTACAAAAGATATTGTCCAAGGTACCAGCGCATAGTGTTGTTGTCTGTACAGTGTAGTACAACACAAATCTTGATTTCTCAACTTTCATGTTAGCCTTTCTAGTCTTTCCTTAGGTTGTCAAACTTCTAAAAGTAACTTGCAAATAAATAGAACAGGGTAAAAGGATTGGGCTGTATAGGAGTTTGCCTTAGTCAAACCCCATTTTCATTATTTCCACCTCAACGACAGCTAGATTTATAAATGATAAGAGCATGTGCACTTGTAATCTATGTATATCTAAAATAGTGGTAAGCAGTGACAAGCAAGAAATGAAATATCAAATATATTAAATCGTACTCAATGAATTAGAGCATATTTACGCAATATCCCTATGTGCAAGAGATAAAATTAGAGATGTGTGTGTTCAACCCATGAGAGATGTGTAATAATATTCAATAGGATTGTAAATGATCAAAGCACAAACAATAAGAACTACTGAAACTTTATTGCCTCATAGAGAGGAGGTGAAAGTTTCTCAGTAGGCAATGGTTTCAATAGAAATCCCTGGGAGTCTGTTGAGCTTCAATGACAAGGGCATAATAGTGTTTGATACAATAAACTTCAATAGTGTTGTAATCTCAATATTTGCAAAGCTTTGTTCATGAAAGTATAATTGATCTCAATCTTGGTAGAGCTTCACTATGAAAAAGAATCAATCCTTTGCAATGACAAACCTACTTTTTTATATATAGAGAGATCAAGGGCAAAAAATCAAGGCAAAGAGTCATTTGGGTATGGATAAGAATGAGGAAAATCATGGTGATTCACACAAGTGAAAAGTTAATTTTTAAAAATGATATAAAGACTGACAAGGGCTATTGAAATGCCTACACATGGCACAAACATCTGTGCTTAGCACTAGAGTCTTAACAAATGTAGTATTTAAAATGTTTGATGAACTCAGGACTACACTAGGATTTAGGTAATTTTACTATTTCCTAATATGGCAAGTGAAAATGTTCAAAGTAACTCCAAGGTACCTCTCATAGGTTGAGGGTAAGGATAAGGATGGAAATGACCCTAAAACACACTAGAGGTGTGAACACTAAACTAAGTACCAAACATAGTGTGAAATCATGGGCAATCACAATTTAAGACATTACATTTAGCCCTCACTTTAGCGGGCATATGACACTACGTTCATATGCACGCTAAAGTATAGTAAACAAAGCACTGAGAGTAAATAAGCATGACAAGGATACCCAAAATAATACTATAGAGGATACAAATTATCATCAAGTGAGAGTTTGAAGCCCCCAATTTAGGAATCTGCAAGACATAGTGTTAGTTACCACATCTTACAAAATTAGTTGTCAGATAAATAAAATCATCCTCTAGGGTAAAAAGAAAAATGTATGTCTAAAAAATTCTAAGGAGAGGAAGAGGAGGAGAGGGTAGGAAGAGAGGAGGCACTTGTGCCAGTAACAATAGGAAGGTGCCGAAAAAAAGAGATGGGTAGTGGCATTGTGGAGGAGAGGCCTAGGCTTCATCATCGAGTGTCATAACTACCTATGATTGTGAGCATTGTTCCTAGCCGATCCAAGAGAGGGGAGTCAAGTAGAGAAGATGCTTCTATGCCCCCATAGGTCCCAACGATGTGGCAGCAACCCCTACTGATCCTAACTGGCAGGATGGAGACCTAGGTAAGAATTGATTTATGTTTCATGATTTGAGTAGAACACTAGATGTTTACTTTATGTTGATTTCATATATGATGCCTAATGAGATATTTGACATGATTATTGTTTTGATTTTGTAGTCAGCAAACATGCATGGCTTGACTTTATAGGTCAAGTCAATTAGGATATTCTTTATTTCTTAATCTGCACACAAGAATAACTACTAGAAAGAGGCATTAGCAATATTAAAGATCAATAAATTAGAATATAGTAATGAAATCAATACGTCATAACATAATTAATGTAGCATAAATAATATTTAGTTCAACATATAGTTATCCAATCCTCATGTTGATCCTAAGATGAGTCCCATAGGAATACTCGCAAGTTAGAGCATGATGAAAGGCACACTTCCTACCTATCATCTCTTGATGGGGACATGATGGGGGCACTCTTCCCACCTATCATCTCTTGATGAGGGCATGATGGAGGGCATGCTTCCTACATATCATCCCTTTAACATAACCTGATGAGAGCATGATGGAGGGCATGCTTCCTACCTATCATCTCTCTAGACAGGAAGGATCAACCTTCCTACTTGCCTCTATACCCCTACGTAACTCAACATAGTTTGCTTGTAATTAAATAAGATAATTAATTATAAGTACCTCTCTTATCTTCTTTATACTCTTTTCTCCTTTACGTATACCACTCATATGCCTCTTGAAAGGATGATATTCCTTCTTGGAGACACCTCACTTTATTATTAGTCACATCTTTTCTAGATGAATAGTTGTCTATCATATAAAACATAATCCCTAATTAGTGTTATAGAAGTTCTGCCTTAAATAATTCTTATTCATTTATTAAGGGATCACAACCTTGTAAATCGTTGCTACACCTTTAATAATGAATTACTAGTTTTTAGTAACCACTGCATAACCACCTTGTTAAACAATAATACATAGTATCTCAAATCGCACCATATATATGGGTGCTGCTTCTTTAAAGATGATCACAGCCCTTATGGTATTAGTCATTATTTATAATTTATATCACCATTGTCCTTTTTAGTATCTTTATTTTATTTATATGAAGTTACTTTTTTTATATGGAGTTACTTTTTTATTATTTTTTATACTAATATCTATATTAATATTAATATTAATATTTATATTTGTTATTTATATTTAGTAATATATCTTGTTAATTATTTAAATAATATATTATATATTATATTAAATAAATTTATATAATAATATTATTAAATATATATATATAGAAAATATTAATACATACGCAATTATCTCTATCATTTATATTGACTAAACAAGTATTTCATGAAATATCGGGACATCACACTTTGATAGAGATGGTACCTATGTGCAGCTCATGCTACCAATTTGGGAATGTTATAGACAACTATAGACTGGTTAGACCACCCCAGGGTCTAGAGCTTATTAGATGAGATGAGCTAGCTATGATCTCAGGTTTCCAACCTACAATAGCATGTTTTGGATTCAAGGATGGAGGTGACCAAACTTAGGGGTACAGTTCGAGGAATACAATTGTGTAGTCATAGTCACTCATGATCTATAGCTTCGTAACACAAGTCATCTATACATCAACCACCACTAGGGATTTAGGGTTTAGGCTTTCACAAAGGATAGCTAATTTTATATCTGTACTTGTTTATATGCCACATTTTCTTATAGTGCCCATTTTTGTATGTGTTATGGATTTTTTGATTAGATGGTATTGTGAATTGATTTAAACAACTTGCTTAAATTGTTTAAATAAATGCTATAAAGATCTAATGAAATAATGTGATTTGAGATGTATGTACCTAATTAAATGCAATTGTGATTTAAGTAAACAATCTTATAAGATTGTTTATTAAATCCAATTGTGATTTGAGTAAACAATCTTATAAGATTGTTTAATAAATGGTACAATGATCACATGTGCCCCATCTTCACTTCAAATTTGTTATTGATTCTAAGTCATTTTTCGCTCCCTTGCATCTCCCTTTCTATCCCTATCACTAAGAGAAGGACCCCATTGTTGCAGAGGAGGAGATAGTTGTTATAGGACCTTTGAGGACATATCCTAACATTGGTGCCCATTATTATAGGTTCTTTATTGCTTTATTAATAATTAGCTCACAATTTTTTCTTGAGGAAGTAAAATATTGTCTTGTCTTTCTCTTAATAGGATAAAGTTAGAGTAGAGTTATTTATTTTTTAGAATAAATTTTCTGTTTTCCTTAGCTCATAGTTACAAATTTATATTAGAATCTTCAAAGCTTGAAAAACGCACAGAAACATAGTTATAATGCATTAGGAAAAGTCATATAACTTGGATAATTTTTTCCTTTTAATAGTAATTAAATCATCAAAATTAAAATTAGGAAAAAAAGGGTATGTATTCATTTAGGATTAACTGCACTACAAATTCATATAAAACTTTCATAGTTTCAAACATTCAAGCCCTCAATTTTACCATGAGGGATACACAATTCAAATTTTGTTCAAACATAAACATCAATGAAGCTCCTAGTTTCATTACAAGGCATAGAAACAATATTTTGAAATCAAACAATAGACATAGGAAAACATCAAGGAAATCCTCAGTCTCATCATGAGGTACATAAAATCAAAAATTCAACATTCAAACATACAACACAACAATTCCACTCTCACCTAGGATGCTCTTCTTCCATGGTAAGAGAGTAACTAGTCCAAATCACCCTTGCTTATCTAGTTTTCCTTAGAAGGTAGGAGTGATTTGATTAAGACCTTTAGCAAGGGTGTAGTGCATGTGTTGTTTGGAGTCTGACTCACCCATGTTGTGTTTGAGTCATATTTTGGTTACCACACAAAATGTACCATTAAAGTAGGAATAACAGTTAAGGTGAGTTCATAATGAATGGGGAAAAATGTGTCAGGGATACACTTTTAACCCTTACAATAATAATCAAATTCTTCAATGATAGTGAAGCCCATAGGTTGGTTTTACAAGATCAAAACAAAGAAACAAAGAATGCCAAATGTTAAGTATTTACACGTACTGAAAAATAAGAAGGTTCTTGTTTAAGAATTCTTTGAAGTCCTACTAGGATCTAGGAGGATGTGAAATGCCTCCCTTTTTCTCTGAATCATCTAGAATTGAGTTAAAGTCTCCTCCAAAAAGAATTCTCTTCCTTTTCAGATAACTTAACCATAGGGAAAGATTTCCCCAAACCTGCCTCTTTTGGGCCAAATTAGTAGGAGCACAGACATTCGCGACCCAAAGATCTGAGCATGTGATCAAAGATGGAAACTTACCAATAAAGAAATGGTCGTTCTTTTCAAACACTTCCAATGGCTGAAGGTGATTTATCCAACCTATCACTATCCTGCCTAAAGCACCGCATGCAGCCACTGAGTCAAAGGTCTAACCCCTCCATCTTTTAAAGACTTGATTATTAATTTCATTTGAAAGCTTAGTCTCCTGAAGAAGGATGATATCTAGTTTTTCCTCATCAATTTAAAGCTTGATGAGGTTTCTATTTTTAGGGACATTAAGGCTCCTAACATTTGAAATGACGATTCTCATGATTTCTGAGGAGAGCTGTGAACTCTCCTCTTGATTGGACTATGTTGTGACTTAAGGAGGGAACTATTCTCTTGTCCTTTGGGCCTTCTTGATTGTTTCTGTCAAGAGTTTTTCTTGGTGGAGATTGTTTCTACCACTAATTACATCAATATTTACAACACCCAAGACTCCTCAAATACTCAAATTGTTCTTGTGCTAATGCTTTTGTAAATATGTCTGCAAGTTGTTCTTCAAATACTGTAGACTGATTTCTCCATTGTTTATCAGCTCCCGAATAATGTGTTATCTAGTATCAATGTGTTTGGTCTTTTTATGGAAGACATGATTCTTTGATAATGCAATGGTGGACTTGTTGTCACAATAGATTGTAGTAGACTCTTCTTTCTCATGCAATAGATTCTTTAGGACTCTTCGCATCCATACTACTTGACATGTTGCTAATGTACTTGCTACATACTCTGCTTTTGCTAAAGAAATTGTCACTATAGATTGTTTCTTTAATGTCCATCCTACAAGACATGTTCGGAGATGAAATGCATATCTGGATGTACTCTTCCTATCATCAATACTCCCTGCAAAGTCACTATTTATATATCCAATCAACTAAAAATTATTTGAAGGAGAATACAATATGCCATAATTCATAGTCCCTACAATGTACCTTAGTATTCTCTATCTAGCTTCCCAATGTGAATTCTTAGGTGAATACATGAATCTATAAATCAAACTAACTCCATACATGATATACAGTCTAGTTGCTATGAGATACATCAAATTTTCAACAAGTTTTCTAAATATTGTTGTGTCAAAATCCATCTCATTATCTTCTCTACTTAGTTTTGTGACTATTACTACATGAGTAGAAATTGGACCACAATTTATCATTCTAAACCTTTTCAATAAATCTTCTGTATATTTACTTTGACAAATGAAAATCCCATTATCATTTTGTGTGACTTCAATACCAAGAAAATATTTCATCAATCCCAAATCTGTCATCTCAAATTCTTTTGTCATTGCAGATTTAAACATATCTATAGAAAGACTTCATGTAAAGATCAAATCATCAACATATGAGCAAACAATTAAAATATGACCTTGCTTATTGACTTCTGCGTATAGAGTATGCTCACCAGTACTTCTATTGAATCCATTATTTATCATGTATGAATTTATCCTACTATACCATGCTCTTGGTGCTTGTTTCAATCAATAAAGTGCTTTCTTCAGCTTGTAAACTTTGTTTTCATATCCTTTTACTTCATATCTAGGTGGCTACTGCATATAAACTTCTTCTTCTAGATAACAATTCAAGAAAGATGATTATTATCCATTTGGTAGACCTTCCCATTGTTTTGAGTTGTAATAGCTAGTACTAATCTAACTATATCAAGTCTTACTACAGGAGCAAATATTTCATTGTAATCAACTCCATATTCTTGTGTATATTCCTTAGCTACTAACCTTGCCTTATATTTATCAATTTCTCTATTTTCTTTATACTTAGTTATATAAACCCATTTCACACCTATGCATTCTTTACATCCTTGGGTAAATCAAAGAAATTCCCATGTATCATTCTTCCCAATGGATTCCATTTCATCATTCATTGCATTAATCCAATGTTCTTCCTTAATTGCATCTTGAAAATATATATGATCTTGAGAAAATAAAGCAAACTTTGATTGAAAATAATGATGCAAGTGTAGGTTTTGAGTCATTACTTACTTGTGGACTTGATGATTCTCCTTGTTCAACTTCCCTTTGTGTGTTATCTCCTTGTGGACTTCTTGATGGGGTTCCTCCTTATTCATTTGATGGATCTCCTTGGTTTTCTTAATCTTTCCCTTCTTGATCATCATATGGTATTGTTAGAGCACCTATAATTATCTTGTCTATACTTCCATCCCAAGACTCTTCTTCTTTGAACACAACATCTCTACTTATAATGACTTTCTTGATTATATGATTAAACAACTTATAAGCCTTAGATTGGTTATCAAAACCAATAAAGATACATTTTTCACTCTTATCATCTAGCTTCTTGTTTCCTTGGGCACATGCAAATGCAATACAACCAAATATTCTAAAATGAGAAACACTATGATACTTAGCACTCCATGCTTGTTGTCGAATCTTGTCCCTCAAACTCTTTGTTGGATGTCTATTCAAGATATAAACTACACATGATACTGCTTCAGCCCAATATTCATTAGGTAGGTTCTTGCCTTTAGACATGCTCCTTTCCATCTCCATTATTATTCAATTCTTTCTTTCTGCAACACCATTCTGCTGAGGTGTGTAACTTCTAGTAAACTACTTCTTTATTCCATGATACCATCAATAATCCAAAAACCCATTTGACTTGTATTCTCCTCCTCTATTTGATCTCAATACCTTTATGGATAGGCCACTTTGTTTCTCAACCAATGCTTTGAACTCCTTGAGCTTTCCAAATGCCACAAATTTATAGTTGAGAAAATAAATCAATGTTTTCCTACTAAAATCATCAATGAATTTTAGAAAATAAATGTTCCCCCCTAATGATGGTGTTTGCATTAGTCCACATAAATATGTATACACAATTTCTAAAGGTGCCCATGCTCTATATGACAATCCTTTTGAAAAAATCTCTATGTTGCTTAGCCAAAATACAACTTTCACATGGACTTAATGGTGCCTCAATAGGGGGTAAACCTCTTACCATTTCCTTTCTTTTCAATAAACACAATCCTTTGAAATTTAGATGAACATACCTCAAGTGTCATGCCCATGCTTGATCTTGACTTGATGCCTTGAAACTTGCTTCAATCTCCTCCATCATTTCATTTTTCATATGAAGTGGGAACATTCTGTTATTTGTCATTTCAACCTTTGCAATCACCATATTACTGGGAAGAATATCAAGTATAGTGCACACATTATTTTTAACTCTTTTGAATATAAATTGTCACACACTTATTAGATTATGCTTCAAACTAGGTACAAAAAACATCAAGAACGATCTTCTTATCAAGCTTTATTATCACATTAATTGCACCTTTACCCATGACTTCAACTATGTTATCATTACCCAATTTAATTTCTGATTTCACTGAAGTATCTAAACTTCCATACAAATCTTTATTTCATGTCATGTGATTACTGCAACCACTATCTAGAGACCAAATGTTACTTGAGCTTTCTTGAGCTACATGACATGTAATAAACAATGTCTCAGAACTACTCTAAAAAAAATTGCATTTTGCTTTCCCATATGTATTTCTTTCTTTCGACACTCATTTGCAAATTGACCATACGTCTTGCAATAATAACATTGAACATTTGATTTGTCATACATTTGTGATGCTTGATTGTTATTGCATCCCCTTGAATTGTAACTTTGATTTCTCCTTCCTCCTAGAACTGTACTCCTTTCTTCTCTTTGGTAATTATTTCTTCCTCTTCCTCTTCCTCTGAATCCTGAATCTCCTTTTCCTCTACCTCTGAAAAATGTCATTTGTTCTTTGAATGCATTCTCCAATGAGGTATTATTATTCTTGTTCAACCTATACTCATGATTTTTAAGGAACCAAACAACTCGTCTATTGAATATTGTGACAAATCCTTATATTTCTTAATTGCCACAACAATAGCATGAAATTTAATAGGCAAACTTCTTAAAATCTTTTCTACAACCTTTTGATTTGTTAGCTCATCACATTAATCCTTATTTGATTAACCAAATTCATAACACAAATTTAAAATTGATCTACTGAATCAGAATCTTTCATTTGCAGGTTTTCAAATTCTCTCCTAAGTGCTTTTAATTAGACAACTTTTACCTTCCTTGTATCTTGATATGTCATTTCTAGAATGTCCCATGATTGCTTGGTTGTAGTGGCTAGCTCAATCCTTCAAACAACTGAATCATCCAATCCTTGTCAAATTATCTGCAAAGCCCAAGTATATTCTTTTTCTTGTTTTCACTAAGCTTATTATTTTCATC
The DNA here is from genome assembly GCA_027924645.1 of Cunninghamia lanceolata. Classification (NCBI taxonomy): domain Eukaryota; kingdom Viridiplantae; phylum Streptophyta; class Pinopsida; order Cupressales; family Cupressaceae; genus Cunninghamia; species Cunninghamia lanceolata. The sequence goes on from BSBN01000078.1 coordinate 24,482,204, forward strand.
AATACTCAAAGTAGACTCATCAAGTGGTTCTGTGTAACCTTTTTCAACTATCTTTGATAACTCTTATGAACAAAGTATCAATTTCATTTTGTGTAACAAATTATCATAATTTTTGCAAAAAATATTGGAATTATAGGTTGCAAAATATCTGATGCCATGTTTGTAAATAATATCTGTAAACCCTAGATTTGGTCTTCTTGAGTAATCTGCAATAGATTAAATTTGGATGGCTAACTTCCTCCTTTTTTTCTTGACTATAGTCTCCTTTTGGCTGCAATATCTCTTCCTTTCTATTAGCTTCCTCTAGTTTTGGTTACTTGACAACTGCGGCTAAAAAATGAGCAATCTCGAGATTGGCAGCCTCCAAAAATAGCGACTTGATTTCCTTTTCAAAAACCCGCGCCTTCCTCCAGATCTTATTTTGTTTTCTCCTATAACAAACTTCTTTCTATGAAACACTATCACCTGAAACAAGCACACATTAGATCTATGATATGATAAACCATTCACATAGGTTTAAACCTTAACCCTAGATCTCACAAAAACATGGCTGCGATACCACCTGTAGGTGGGTAGAGACAGAAGAGTAATAAATAGAAAATAGAGAACAATAACCATGAACAATGCTATTGCACCAAATAAATCTTTATTCCTCTTGCATAAAACAATTTATAGACAACTCTTTTATAGATAGGTTTAGATGTGATGTGAAGGTTCTAGAATAGCCAACAATAGCTATCTTACATTCATAATAAATTTCTAGAAACTACCAAACATAGCTGACAACAATAAAAAATAAAACTAACCTACAAATGGTAGAAATTACCACAATATTCTAACAGCCCGTACAACCAAACCAATCTATGCTAGTAGTGATGTCTCCATCACTGTAAATAGTTGAAATTTCTTCTTTCCTTTTATCATATTGGATGAGTATTTCTTCTTTCCTTTTGTCGTATTGGAAAAGCATTTCAATTACAATGCATTTTACTCATGGACATCACAGGATGAAGCAGAAGGGGTAATTGTGTCTATCACACTGATTAAACATAAACCAATGGTAATTAAACATAGTAAATTTCCAGAGGAGGATCCCATCATGCAAGTCATGATCAAGTTGGAACTAACATCAATTCTAGTCAACCTAAAATGGTAAATCATAATATTAGGCTTTGTCATGATCAATTTGAAGTCCTATCTCATTCCCCTATTGAGATAGAAAACCCTAAAGCTAGGTTTTCTATCTGGAGAGATTTTGGTAGACAAATATATAAGCAAATGAAGAATTATTTTGAATTGAAGGATGAAGATGAACCTAAAGCTGAAGTGCTAGTCAGGATTAGAAGAGAGAAGGTTCAAAAAGACATATAACATCATCGTGCAAGTGTTGGTGATAATGGCATAACAAACCCTAAAACTAGGGTCTCTAATGAAAGCGCTGATATAAATGATAATGGTAAAAGACGTAGAGGTCAGGCTAATCATAATGACAATGATGGGAGAGGTAGGCCTAGAAAAAAAGGCCAAGCCATTGGAGTCTCTTATTACCATAGAAGTGGATGTTTTGAAGCCAATATATCATAATCTATTCTTTTTGTTGTGTACTACTTTTGTGGTAGTCTATTGGAATAATTCATTAATCACCCAAAAAAAAACATTTATAATTTTCCATGATTATCATAATGTGTCTCCTCTTTAGGTTATTTAGTGGAATTGTAAAGCTATTTGAAAACCTTGTGTGTATTGTGAATATGATCTATATTCAATAAATATGGGCTATTGTTATTGATTTATGTATTTATTACATAAACTATGGATCTAATTAAGTTGGGCTATATTTCTTGACAGGCTTAATAAAGAAAAGCATCAAATACACCTGGGTATTGCTTTCTTTTCCATGATGCTCTTTTAGTGCTTCAACTCTGACTCTTCCTGATTGTTTATAATATTGTGAAGTAGAGAACAACTTATTCCTTGATTTTCTTGTCCTTCTCTATTAGGTCACTAGTTTTTAATTTTATCCTTATAACTTTGTTATGCATTTTCTAAGCTTTTGTGGAGCTATGGAAATTTTTTATGTTTTTGTCCCTATCTTCAAGCCATATTTCCCCTAATTTTTGTCTCCAAAAAATCTCTTCCATTTCCAAAATTTCTAAATATTGATCCATTAATTCTTTTTCTCTTTTACATCTTTCCTGATTCATCCCATTTTGGATTACCTCTTCTCTTAGTTTTTCCTCCTTTTTCTAATGTCACTTTTTCTTCAATGATGTTCTTAAAATGATCTTTTTTCCATTTTTTAAGGTATTCTCTCAAACAAACCCTATGGACTACCATTACCTAATGTTGAATATCTTAGATTCTCTATTAGACTAAAATCTAGTCTAATCATTGTTTGCAAAAACAAAAAAATTATATAACTTTCAACAAGAATCTCTAATCCACTCTATCAAATGCTTTCTTTATATCCAAATATAGAGTCATACATTTTCTCCTAGTAGTACTTTCAACTAGAAGCTTGAAATTGGGGAAGGACTCTTGATTCGAGTTGTGGTTTGTCCACTACTTGTGGAATAGGGGGAACTACTATCACAGCCATAGAAGATTGAGGGGTCCTAAAGGTAGCCGTCGTGATAGCATGGGGGGAGGAATTGGGAAATTCATCTTGCTTTGAATTTATGATAGGAGAGAAATATAATATCATTGTGAGGCCAAATAGGCTCAACTAGTCCTTGAAATAGAAATTTTAGATACATATGGATTACAGATGGGACTACCTTCATGGAAGTTAGTCATGGATGACCCAACTTCACATGAAATTGGTTTGAAGTTGGAATGATGAAAAAAGACACATCCAAGACTTTTGGTCTGATCTAGATAAAAAGGGTCAATGCATCAAGAGTAAGGTGAGTGGAACTATTATGCACTTTGACTAAGATTTCTAATTTCTTGTACTTATTTCAATGCAACTCATGCACATAGTGGAACTCTTCCGTAACTACATTTTCTAGGCATACAAGATCAACAAGTACCCCCCTTGTGGGTTTACCATTAATCTTGGTGGTAATGTAAAGAGGACCATCAAATACATGAATAGAGGCATTAATGTAGGTGAAGTAGATGGTTGGCTTGGATTTGGCTTGCTATTGGCGAGGGTGAGCCTCTACCATGGAAACTAGGTTATCTAGGATTTTTTCTTGGTGATTAGAATTTATGGAAGTAGGTACTTTATCGATAGATGGTTCCACAAGGTTAGCTACATAACGGGATAGTGGATTTGTGTAAATTTGTAAATTTTGATTCGGTGAGCCTATAAATTTATTTCTTTTTTCATTCTCACTGACCAGTTGAATAACATTAGAGTTGATGAGGTCTTGCACTTCATGCTTGAGATGCATGCATCATTTGGTATCATTCTCTGATGTTCAGTGATATTGAAAGAAGGCCTTTAGGTTGTAAGAAGAGGATAATGGTTTGGTAGTGTCAATAAGGAGAATAGGTAGAAGATGAATGAGTTTGTCATTAAGAAGCTACAACATTATGGAATGGAGAGATTTAGAAAGCTATAAAGTACACATTCCAAAAACTAAAATTACTGAAGTAAAAACCGAGTTATTCACATAACTTAAATGAAAAGATAAATCTTCTATACATTAGCAAAAATGTTCATAATACATTGTAAGAGACCTTATTATATATGAATGAAAATATTGATTAATTTTAGATAAGATTTCTTACACAAGTCAATGTAAAACATCAATACAAGTCACCATAAATCAAAACCATCAAACTTCTTGCATTATTATTGATTGGGAATGGAATCACATCACAAAATGTACTACTATCATGAAATTACAGTCATAATATCAGTCATATCAGACTTGATATCTTCACAAAATGAGTGTCAAATGTTGTCCAAACTTCATACAAACAAAGATGTAATGATGGAAGATATGCCACTAATCAACCCAGCCTTAGTAAGGCTTCATATGATCTCAATGTGCATACAATATCATTATATATCAGACCCTAATGATTGTTGTAGCTAACTGTCATAAACCTTATATGGCTGTAGCATGCTCAGATTTGATAAAAATATCAAAACAAGTCCTCCAAGTGCAAGCGATGGACCTATAATGATGGAAATTGGCTTCTAGATATTGTTCATCAGTCATCAACAAGATATATTGTTCCTTAATCCTTTCATTGTTCTTGAGACATATCATTCCCACAACACAATCCTCATCAATCAATCAATCAATCATTAATTTTCATCTTGGCAAGGGAAAATACCTTATTTATTTTTGAATCATTTGTGCATGCTTATTTTCTTACTTGTATGTGTTTAAATCCTTTTATCTTGCATTTGAATCAAGTCCTTGTATCTTCTTTCTACAAATGACATCATGGTCTTCCATATCATAGTGCCTTAAGGTATATGTTTTCTTCTAACCTTTTATTTTTAAACATCAGTCCTTTATGCATGAGACACATCATCACCTTGGTCTTTATACTTTGGTGCATAATAACTAGTGCTATATTAAACTATAAAGTTTTTCAAATGATGCAGCATAACATATTTTTCATCCACTTTGAGAGTCTACCCATATTCTTCCAACCCACCTATCCTCTTTAGGGGGCATCTCATCTCTACATCTTTCCTCATTGTCACTATTTTAAGTGGTTGAGCCATCATTTTCCATCCATTTCCATCAATACCTTATCTTCTTTGAAATGATGTTACTTCTCCTAGTGACAACATCATCTCAAAAAGGTGAAAAATGTAGACACCTAAAATTGTCTATATGTCACCTTGAGACACATTTCTCCTTGACCCCTTTCATGTTCCCGTCTATCATTTAGGTAATCAAATAAATTAATTATATTTAATTAAACCCTTTAACATATTTCCCAAATTAATTAAATCCAGTATTATCCCTAGCCAAATCAATTAAATTAATTATATTTAAATATTTATCCTCATACATTATCCTTCTCCAATAATTAATTAAATAATTCTATTATTTAATTAATTATTTTCCATTTGTCTTCATCCTTATCCCCTTGTCACATGTCTAGCTATTCACTATCATGGTTCATTTCAGTTGGACACTTGAACAAAATTTGACCTAACTTTTCATCCTAGCCACTCATTTCATACTACATCTCTAATTTTTAACCATTCACATATAGATATGACCTAGAAGACTCCATCCTTGCCCTAATGTCATTTCATCAAATCTCAGCCATCCATTACACCTTTTAATCCTAGCCATTCATCCTATCATTCAAGCATCTATAAATAAAACATCAACCAAACCATTATCATCCATAATCAGAATGTAAGGTTATTTTATCAAGGTGACCAGTCAACATATTAAAGCATTATCAAATATCATTGGAACATATCTATCATTTTCATTGCAATAAGGGATATTAAGGTAATGTTGTTTGTTATTTCTATTTCACTACTTTAGCTCTTGAGTTATGTTGAAAATGGAATAGGTACTTTTATGCATATTGCTCCTTTATTTTAATTCCATATTTTTCCATACACAAAATATAATTTGTAATGTGAACATTCAAGTCAACGTGCCACCTTATTTCTTATAAGTAAGACAAATGAAAATGTACAAATAATGTAATTGTGTCGAGAGGTGTAACTATAGTAACAACAAGGGTTGGAGTGTAATGGAGTGAACGTGTTAACAAATATGATTAAAGAACCAACATATAAAAATATCGAGAAGAGTTATCTAGTGGCATTAAGGGAATGATCATGTACATTTAAAAATAAAATAGAGCTGAGATAGTTTTTTTAAATAACTACACATATTTTTTAAAATAATTATAAATATATAGCGAACATAGTTTGTTAAATCAATGAACATAAAAATATAGCCAATAAAATAATGTGTATAAATTTAACTAGTACTGAAACATAAATTTGAGATAAATCAAATCAAATAAAAATAAAGCAAATTGAATTGGGAGAAGAAGTTTTATAAGGAGACAAATTTAATTGGTAAGGGCACTGTGCAACCATCTTCCTTTGTCTTTTTCTTGTAAAATTAATTTATGAAGTGATATAATGATATTAATGATTAAGGATAGATCACCATTGCATATTATTTAGTCTTATTCTATTTACATGATACTCATTAAAATAAAAATAAAATTATAGTTAAAGTGCAACTTAAATTATGGAACCTATATATTATAATTTATTTAATATTTTTCTTTCATAAGAAAATCTTTGAAAACCACAAAGAAAATCAACTACAAGAACTAAGAATGAAAAAGACAAGTGTTGATTGCATGTTTGAAGTAGTTGATTAGGTAAATAAGAGAATACATATAAGAGAGGAGAGGTAGTTATTAGTTGAGAGAAAGACTCCACAAATAAGAGTGATCATCAAGTTGGCTCCCTATATACTAGTGTGAGTGGCTAGTTAGTAGACGACTTGATGACACCTATCCTAACCATCCAACAACCTTGACACCTCAATGAGGCATGTGTCAAGTTTGTGTAAGGGCACATGTAAGTAGGCTTATGCTTAAGTGTACGATATATATATGAAAAAATATATACACTAAAACCCCCCTTAAGTATAGCTTACGTGGGTACAAATGAAATGGGTCCCAACTACAAAGCCTAGCGAGGTACCTATGTACAATGAAAATATAAAATTGGGTCATAGAAACTAGGCCTAATGAGGTACCTAGGTACAATGCAATCTCTCATAAATGAAGAAAGGTAGAAAATCTAGTGGGAAAAACTACCCTCCAAAAGAGAGATAAGAAGAACTAGAAGGCACCCCCTAAGGAGGATTAACTATATGAAGTCTAACCAACTACTCTAGATCATGTCCTACTAGAAAGAATCACTAGATGCTCTCTATGAAGTGTCTATACAATATCATGTAGTGAGGGAGCAAGAACATCTACTGGAAATAATCTTTGGATGCTCACTGGGAAGCGTCTCTAGAATCTCATGTAGCAAGTGATGCAGGTACTATCAAAAGAGAAGACAAGCCTATTGTCAAGAATTCTTGGAAGTTCATGAAGAAGAAACACATGATTCTAATGTAGTAATAGGTACAATCAAAATCCAATCTCGAACAAACGAAAATAATTGTTCAATCAAGAAAAGTTAAAAAGACCTTGTTATACAAACCCAAAGGAAGTTCATAGAGAAGTAACACTAGGCTTTGAAGTGCCAATAGGAGCATCATCCCCACCAGATGTAAAGTGAGAAAATATGAAGTTGCAAGACAACTGACAAATCTTCCTAATTACAACAATTTGTTGACTCTGAGAATCTTGAATTAAAGCTATAGTGGCTATGAACTTAACTGTCTTATTTACACATGTGAGTTGATACATGAAAAGCAGATTTCTTATCAAGCCAAGAATGAATAAAACATTGTGGATGTATCCATTTCCTACTTGTACTATTGCTTGTCCATAAATAGTATAATAACAATCATCAATTAGAATTTTTGAGGTATTAGAAGGATCGATTGACATAAAGACATCTAGATAAGGAGACATGTGATTAATTAAACTAGAGTGAAGAACCCATTTGTTTACCTTAGAATTTTTTGGAGATTCCATAGGAATTTAGTTGTACACCCCCTTGAAGATTTTGTGCCTTAAATTACTTAATTTATCACACCTTAAATCAGCCACTTTATCATGCAGTGTTATAGGACTATGTAGGATGGTAAAAATCGTACCCTAACACTTAGCCTATTTCAAGAAAGATTTGATTTAACACTAGCAATTTTTAAAAGAACCTAATGCTTTGCCAAAACGTGGATAATCCCCTTTGCGTATTTTTTCCCCCCAAATGTGGTACTTAGTGGTGTTTTTTAATTAGTGTGATTGGAGCATAAATGGCCACTTTATAAGTTGACTATGATATTATGCCCAATGAATTCAATTTTTTAAAATAACATACATGAAGAAAGCAATATTAGGGATATGAATGGAATGCAAGGAATATCCAAATCTGCCCAAATTTTAAATTACCCCTTCTAAAACATAGTTTTAAATGCTTTTTTGTTTTAAATATGAAAGCATAATTCATAAAAAAAAATGTAAGGGCATGAGGGAAAAACACAAAATGAAGGGGGAAACCAATGGTGGCTAGATCTATGCATAGGGATAGAAGGCATCAGTTGGAAGAAGCAAAAAATAATCTCTACAATCTTCAAACTGAGGCACCTTGACCAAATTTATCAGATCTACAAGGATTTTGGCCTCTCTTTCTCCTTCTAGCCCCTGGCATGGCCACAAAACAATAAACAAGTTCAAATAGGGAACGATCTCTTCTCAACAGGACACCTCTTTACATAGATAAATGCCCTGAAAAAAGGATGAGCCTCCAAGAAATGGTGTTTGTCAACCATTTGTTGTCAAACCCATTGATTTGGGTATCCTAGAGCAAGAAAATCCCTAAAATGTAGACTATGTGCTACTTGTGCCTCTTTGCAAAGGCTTTCAATAGGTTTCCTTCTTTTTATAGTAATCAAACAAAAAATAGAGGTTTCCTATCAAAAGAGAGATTTCAATGTGTAGAAATTAGATGCCTCTAATCAAAGAAATTCGGGTTCAGGATGTACGTGCCTCCTTCACACTAGGTAGTACCCTTCACCACAGGGAACAAGGGTGTCATCCTCTTTGTAGGAAAAAAATGATGCCTTTTGTGGGTTGCATCTCGACCTCAATGGCTCCAAACTCCCATATCAACCCTCAACATGGGCCTACTCTTGCCTTGCAATGCCTAGTTTTGGCATGGCAAAAATGATGTTCTCCCTCTACAAGTAAATCCATCTCTGGAGGACATCAGAAAAAACCTATGTCATCCAGAGGGCTTTCAAATAGGGGTGTTGACTTCTGCCACTTAGCCATGAGTAGAAAATAGGGACATGCTTTCTTGGATGACCACAATTCTCTACAGGTATGTTACATCCCCTTTTTGGATTCAATATTACTATTTACTTTTTTCTTAAATAGTGCAATTAGGTCAATATGTTTAACATCATAGAAAATGATGATATGATTAGAAAAGATTAATTTTATGAAATCATGGATTTATACTTGATTATGATCAATCTGATGTTATGAATTAAAATGTCTTTCCGATATGAAATAAAATGATTTGATGTAAATGTGTTTTGATTAGAACATTGGTACTCTGACCATAAATTGTATGTGAGATTGTTAATGGCAGGAATAGATGGAACATGTTCATTAAGAAGCAAGAAGAAGAGAAAGTAACTTCGAGAAAGCGAGAATAGACTCTGGAATAACCAATGGGTGTTTGCCACGGAAAACAAACATCAAGTAGATAAACCTAGTTGCCTTGAGATAAGTATTGATTTTGGGTTAAGTCAATTTTGGATGACAATGCCAAGGTTTATAAGAATAGGTCACTCTTCCTTTCATAGTTGTCATGATTAGTATGGGTAATTGACATCTGTGTCGCAATACTTTGAATCATGTCACCAAATATGGATGATCGATATATATTTATATATATAATTATATACACTTAAGAATGAGTTGTATGTTGTGTCTTGTTTAGTGGTTCGGTGTAAAAGTCAAAAGTTGTGTGTAAAGTCAACCTGAAACCTCGCATTGTGTTTACGCTCCAATCATCACCATCGTCATAAAGCTCTACAAGCGTATGATGTAAACATTTAATTGCAGATTTCTTGGGATATAGAATTATTTCTATTGTGGGTTATCATTGTATAATAAAAGGTTTAAATAATGTTTTAAAGCTATGAGATTGTCAAGTGTAATACCATGGGTCATGTGGTAAGGGTAATAGATAAAATCATATTTATATTCAAATAGTTATTAAGGATCAATTCTTTTATTCTTTAATGGTGCTAGTTAACAAGCAATAGCTCGAAGGATTTAACTCAAGTCACTATTATGATGTCTTTAATCCCATACCATTTTATTCATTCTAGAGCTTCAAACTTATATGATTGGTCGTCAGCTCAGCAATTATCCCAAGTCAAGCAATCGATCTAAGCTCAAGAATTTGTTAGAGTTAGTGTGGCATTATGTCCAAAATAGAAACCGCCACCTCACCAATTGATAGCTCCACCTTGCTGATCAGCTGCAAAGTTAGTGGAAGATAAAACTAATTATGTGTTAGTGGTTACGGGAAGGAAGCAGATAGATAGCCATGCTTGGTAGTTATCAAGTTGATAGGGTGCGGATTAGTTAGAGAGAAGTTAGTTTTCTTTTTGGGACTATCTTAAGAGAAAAAGAAAGATGGTTTTTGGGAGATAGAATGGGGAAGAGAAGCTAACAGGAGGCCGAGAGGAAAGAGCATGTGATTGGGTGAGGAGTGAACGATCTTTGGACTAGTTTTAAAATAGTCACTGAAGCTTTCCTTTAGTTTCCATCTCTTCTCTCTTACCATGCTATCATGATTAAATTGGAATGCCATAATAAGAATGGCACCATCATGTAATAAGAAGGAATTTAGTGTTTTACTGATGATGTAATGTGTGGTCTGGTTACACACTTAAAGACTTGTGTTTTACACTTCTTTTAAAAAAAAAACAATGCTATTTCCATGAGCAACACTACAGTCTTAAACTTCATAGTAGTAACATACTTGCTTTCCCGGAGCATCTTACGTTGGTCGACTAAACCGTGTAGCTGTGTCCGCTTATCATAAGAAAAAAAAGGGTTATGTGGTGAGCACGTTGTAGTTTGAGTCTTGGTCAACTGTCATCAAGAAGGGTATCTTCAGCTACAGTTGTCTAATGTTTGTCGAAGTTAGAAGCGTCATTGGTTGGCCTGCTGACTATATATATATTTGGTCTTGTTATATCCAAAAAGCAACTAGTTTTATGAAAGATTTAAAGAATGTGTAATTCCATCGACAAAATGGGAAATAATGGTGTGGAATGTATGTCGTAGGTTGCGTAACTACTTGGTCTTCCACAAGTTAAGAATCTATATTAGCTTGTCAAACTTAGAGTTATTCCTTTCATGCTGCGAAAGATATCTAGTTTTAGATCATCTTTTATAATGAATGTAATTCTTTCTACTTTAATACCATTCATGATGATGTGTCACCAAAAGAGGGTATAGAATCATTATTTGGTCTAAAACTGTCGAACATGTTAAGTAATGAAGTTTTAGAGCAGACACAATGGGTCAATAGTTAAGTGTTTAATTAAAACTTGCATGCATTCTTCTTCCAAATAGAAATGAGTTAGGATTGTTAAATGCTTAGTATGATATAAAGATTAAGCTATGTTGAGGAATTGATAGGTTGAAGAAGACTTGCAAGAGTACTCAAAATTTAACTCTGGGACTTCAATTACTTGAACTCAATAACTGGTTTATTGTTAAACCTCTTTCAAGCTTATTTTGTTAGTTTAGTGTCCTCTCTAGACAGGATAATTTTAAGTAGAGGACCAACTTAAAGATCAACCGGTAAACTAATAGCATTATTTGATTAACCTGTAAGCCAGAATACCATTCCTCTAACATATGGACAGAAATGTCTCCAAGAGCCCAAAAGTGAGAAGTAAACCTAACTGCCATGTGTTAAAGCATGATGAGTTGAAAAACCATAAGATTATCATGCTTATTATATTATAATTATACATATGCAACTGTAGGATTGCGATTAATACAAGTCAAGTTGGGGTGCATGAACTTACTACTTGCATTGACACAATGATAATCATATTCAAATCCTTTGGCCAAGGTAGTGCACCTACCTCTAGTGCATTGATAGTTCACCATGACTGGATAGTGTAGCTTGTGGAGTGGTCATGCTTGACCAGAGGGTATCTAGGGGATTGCATGATAACAAGTTATGTAGGTCACAACACCAGTACACAGATGGCTAACACCATTGGTTATCCTAAGTCTATCCTCTTCGAGTAGGGTAGGGCCACTTCCAGGTATGAAGGAGTACAGGAGACTGACGGTTTGTGGTTGGAGGTTAAGATCTTTGAAAATACTTTCTCTTCTATATTCTAGAGGCTTACCAAGACTTGAATTAGGATGGTTGACAATCAAGATGCAGTGACTTTGGTAAGTTTCTATTTTGAAAATGTTCTTAATAACTTTTATCATCATATTGTGTAATGTTGTAGATAGATAAACCCCTTTGTGTAACTTATAATTTCATGATTATTAATTATTTGATCAATGAATTTCTTTGTTTTAAAATGAAAAATAATTTATCATTTTCTTCTTTTAAGTTACTTCTTTTTTTTAAATTACCTTTGGTTGAATGTAGTTTTTATGGTGAAAACTAAATTGGGTGTTACATATGGTATTAGAGATAACTAGGCTCAGCACTAGGGCTGATGAGTCCACTAAGCTGATTAAGAATCAACATTATGCAGGTAGCTACTGATTTGTTTTACTGTACCAGGCTGGTATGTATCAAGAAAACTGCAAGGAAGTCCTTCGCTGGTAAGGAATGTTACTTGCAAGCTAAGCAGAGATGTCTTGCGATGATTAAGACTTTTGAGAAAATGAATGATGAAAATGACATTTGACTAGATGATATGGAAACTTTTGCCAATGCTTTGTCATGACTCAAATGAATGAAAAGAGAACTTCTAGAGACATTTAGGATGGCAGCTCGAATTATGGTCAATCCTGCCCAATTAGTGTACCAATGATCACTAGGGATTCTCGTATACCACCTAGAGCTGAAATCATTGTACTATCATCCGAAAGCGAATCTAAGGGTTATACACCTCGTGAATATGTGTCAGACAATGAATCTGAAGGTTACACCCCTCTTGTAAATACTGAGTGAAACTTGAAATGTGTCTATCCTTAAAGAATGTACATGCTATTGTGCAAAATATAATAAAGACAATTTTTCTTGAGAATAATTATGGTTATGAGCAATTGATATGTTTTGATAATATTCTAAATGATAAATCATAGAAGTGATTAATACTTGCTAAATCGGGTGAGAAAACAAATAAACATAGATCAATCAAAGTTTAATGAGAGAGAAGATCGGGAAGGTCACAACTCTCAAGCTAACTCCACTGATAAATTGGACAGAATTCTTAATATGCTTGCCGAAACTATGGAAAGGTTGGGAAAATTGGAAAAGAAAGTGAATGAAACTGAGAACATGGAGGGTGAAAATGAGTATTCTAATAATGCGAGTAAAAGTAGGCCACAAAAGCATGGCACGTCAAGTGAGAAATAAGAGAATAGTGAATCTCAGAGGGAGACAAAAGATAAACTTGCACTAGAATTACCTAAGGATATGAAAAAGATTATTCCTCCCAAATTTGATGGAATGAAAACTGGTGATGCAGTAGAAGCTTGGCTTACTGAAATAGAGAAGTACATTGAAATCAAAAATTATCCTAAGATTAAAAAGGCAGTTTGGGTAGCATATCAGCTATCGGGAGAAGCATCCATCTGGTGAATGAACAAAAAGATTGAGCTGGATTTAAGCCCCTTGAAGGTGACATGGAATGAATTTGTGGAACTCTTTCAAAAAAGGTGGCTACCACAGCTTTACTTTGATCAAAAGCTAACAGATTTCAAAAATCTCTGGCAAGGTGATTTGTCCATGGTTGAAAATGCAGAAAAATTCACTAGATTGTTGAAGTATGTTCCTCAGTATCAAAAGGATGAAAGATTTCAGATAAGGAAATTCATTATGGGGCTCAATCCTTGGATTGGAGGAGAGGTGGAGGTGCATGGTCCAAACACAATGGACCAAGTGTATGAGAAAGCAATTAAGTAGGAACAGAAGATCAAATCCATTTCTGCTTATCGTGAAAAGAAGTGTAAGAGATTTGATAAGAACTTCAATGAATAGACATATAAAAAGAAGAATGATAAAGGATATGGAAGCAACAGGTATGATAAAGGAAATCAGAAAAATAAAGGAGGATTTGGTAATGAGTGAAGAAATGAAGACTTCAAGAAAAATGAAAATGGTAAGAGGAATGATGATGCTATGAGTAGACCATCCAAGAAGAGAGGACCAATTGGAGGTTATTTTTCATGTGGTGGAGATCATTATGCCAACCGTTGTCCTAATAAAAAGTAGAATGGACAGCATAGGAACATGATACTTCCTTCGCAGCAGGAAGCGTTTCAACAAAGGATTCACGCTGTCCTTGACAATCGACAAGCTGAGTATCAAATTACTCCCATTGAGATGATAGGTACTTTATTTGGAGTCCTTGTTTCTATTCTGATTGATACTGGTGCAACAGAAAATTTTGTGTCATCTAGAGTCTTAAGTAAATTTCCTAGAAGAGTTGGTTTTATGTCAAAACCTTAGAAAGTTGAATATGCAAATCACTCAAAGGCTCAGGTAGAGCAATGCTTGTTTGAAGCTAAGATTGATGTTTCAAACTTTTCAACTGAGGTAAATTTATATGTGGCACCTTTAGGGTCCTACGACATCATTTTAGGAATGAATTGGTTGTGGAAACATAGGGCTAAGGTGGATTATTTTTATAAAACAATTGAATGTTTGGATGATAAAGGAAACAAAGTTAATTTTTAGGGTATTCAAAGGGAAATAAAAATTAGGTCTATTTCATCAAAACAATTAAAATGGCTAGGCGTAAGGGATGTCAACTTTTTGTAGTCAAAATGGACCTAGTAGAGGAAGCTTTAGAGAAGCAAACCTTTGAGGAAAAATACCCTTATCTTTGCAATTTTAGAGATGTATTTCCTGAGAAACTACCAGGCTTGCCTCCAAAAAGAACCTTTCACTTTGCCATAGATATTAAACTAGGATTTAAGCCAGTATCTAAAGCTTCATATAGAATGACTAAAGGTCTAATTAGGCCAAGTGTATCACCATGGGGAACTCTGGTTATTTTCATCAAGAAAAAGGACGGAACCATTAGATTGTGTATATATTATCATATGCTAAATAAGGCAACGATAAAGAATAAGTATCCACTACCACGTATTGATGATTTATTCAACCAAATGCATGGTGCAGCAGTATTTTGTAAGATAGATTTGAGATCTGGATACCAACAGCTGAGGTTAAAATATGAAGACATTCACAAGACTACTTTTAGAACAAGATATGGTCATTATGAGTTTATCGTGTTGCCATTTGGGTTGACTAATACACCAGCCACTTTCATGAATCTCATGAATAGTGTTTTTAGATATTGCCTTGATAAATTTGTCCTAGTTTTCTTAGAGGATATTCTGATATATTCCAAAAATGAGGAGCATAGACAACATCTTCAACTTGTTTTGCAACGTTTAAAAGAACACAAGTTGTATGTGAAACTCTTGAAATGCACTTTCTTTCAGAAAGAAGTATAGTATTTGGGACACACTATATCAGTAGAAGGGATATCAATTGACCTAGCGAAAATATAGGCTATTATGGAATGGCCCGTACCTTCCAATGTTTTGAAAGTACGAAGTTTTATGGGTTTGGCCGGGTATTACATGAAATTTGTTCTAAATTTTTCAAGTATTGCTAGCCCAATTATTTCTTTGCAGAGAAGAGGAAAGTAGTTTGTATGGACAGGTGAATGTCAAAAGGCATTCAATTTATTAAAAGAAAAGTTAACAACAGCACCAATTCTGAAAGTCCCTAATCCTGAAGGGCAATTTGAGGTTATTACTGATGCCTCTAGAGAAAGGTTAGGAGGCATGCTAATGCAAAATGAGCATGTAATAGCCTATGAATCAAGAAAATTGAAAAACAATGAGCAGAATTATGGTCCTCATGATTTAGAATTGGTGGCAGTGACTCATGCCCTTCAGATGTGGCGACACTATTTGTTGGGAAAGACTTTTATACTAAAAACACATCATCAAAGTCTTCGTTACATATTTACACAACCTCATCTCAATGCAAGACAAAGGAGGTGGTTAGAACTAATATTAGATTATAATTTTGAGATTAATTACATAAAAGGTAAAGAAAACTGAGTAGCTGATGCTTTAAGTAGAAGAAGGCACATAGCTTGTATAATCTTGATTCATGCTAATTTTAAAGATCTGGTATTACAAAGTTTACCTGGACACGAATATTATGAACAGGTGAAGCAAGTTCTTCAAATAAACCCCAAAGATCCAAGATATGATGGATTTCATTTTGAGTTAGATGGATTAATGTGATTTAAGGGAAGAATCTATGTTCCTAATCTGTAGAATTAGCAAACCTTGTATGGAAGGAAGTACATTGTGCACCTTATTCCAGACACCCGGGAGTTACAAAACTTTTAGCTGATGTCAAACCGTTATACTTCTAGAAAGGAATGAAAAGCAATGCTGAAAGGTTTGTGGCAAGTTGCTTGGAATGTTAGAGAGTGAAGGAAGAACACCAACATCCTACCAGATTGTTATACCTACATGATATTCCAGAATGGAAATGGTAGGTTGTTAGTATGGATTTTGTTTAAGGGTTACCAATGTCCAAGAATAGATATGATGCAATTTTGGTTGTAGTAGATAAACTAACGAAAGTAGCACACTTCATTCCTAGAAATTTGACGAATGGAGCTCATATTTTGGCTCATAAGTTTGTTCAAGAAATATTAGATTGCATGGGGTACTTGAAAAGATTATATTTGATAGAGATGCTCGAATAACCTCCCGGTTTTGGCAAACTTTATTTTTAGCACTAGGGACTAAACTCAATGTGAGCACCGCTTATCATCCTGAAACTGATGGACAGACAAAAAGGGTTAACCAGGTCCTAGAGGATCTATTAAGAATGTATTGCATGGACTAGAAATATAGATGGGAGGAGTATTTACCTCTTATTGAATTTGCCTATAATAATTCCTATCATTCTACCATTAAGATGGCACCGTTTGAAGCATTATATGGAAGGAAATATAGAACTCCTATAAGATGGGAGAAGCTAGAAGATAGGATAAGCATTGGACAAGAAATGCTAGATGATATGGAAGAAAAAGTGAAAATGATTACGGAAAGGTTGGTAGAAGCCAATGATAGGCAAAAAAGTTACGTAGATTGCAAACGAGTGCCTAGACAATTTTGTATTGCAGAGAAAGTTCTTTTGTTAGTGAAATCCCATAAAAGCTCAATCAAGTTTGGTAAATCATCAAAGTTGGCACCCCGATATGTCAGACCTTTTGAAGTCCTTGAGATTATCAATCCAGTGGCCTACAAAATTACTCTAACTCCAGCCTTGTCTAAAATGCATAATGTTTTTCATGTTTCTTACCTAAAGAAATATTTTTTAGGTAATGACCACATTCTTAAATGGAATTCCTTATAGATACAAGAGCCAAGAGTGGCTGTGATCAAGCCACTCAGGGTACTCAAAATGCGTAAACTCCATTTGCGTAATCGAGAGGTCTTACAATGCAAAATTCAGTGGGACCAATATGACGAGGATAGTGCCACTTGGGAAGACTATAATGACATCCACCAAAGATTTCCTTATCTTTTCAAAAACATTAATGTTAAGCTATAAAAGCTTGTTTTTATGTTAAAATTTTTTCTTGATAAACTCAATCATCGAGGACGATGAATCTATAGGGGAAGGATACATTACATCCCCTTTTTGGATTCAGTATTACTATTTTTTTTCTTAAATAGTGAAGTCATGTGAATATATTTAACATCATAGAAAATGATGATATGATTAGAAAAGATTAATTTTATGAAATCATGGATTTATACTTGATTATGATCAATCTGATGTTATGAATTAAAATGTCTTTCTGATATGAAAATAAAATGATTTGATGTAAATGTGTTTTGATCAGAACATTGGTACTCTGACCACAAATTGTATGTGAGATTGTTAATGGTAGGAATAGATGGAACATGTTCACCAAGAAGCAAGAAGAAAAGAAAGTATATTCGAGAAAGAGAGAATAGACTCTAGAATAACCAATGTGTGTTTTCCACTGAAAACAAACATCAGGTAGATAAACCTAGTTGCCTTGAGATAAGTATTGATTTTGGGTTAAGTCCATTTTGGATGAGAATGTCAAGATTTATAAGAATAGGTCACTCTTCCTTTCGTAGTTGTTGTTATGAGTATGGGTAATCGACATCTATGTCGTAATACTCTGAAACATGTCGCCAAATATGGACGACCAATATATATTTATATATATAAATGTATACACTTGAGAATGAGTTGTATGTTGTCTCTTGTTTAGTAGTTCGGCATAAAAGTTGAAAGTTGTGTGTAAAATCAACCCCAAACCTTGTATTGTGTTTACACTCCAATCATCATCCTCATCATAAATCTCTATGAGCGTATGATGTAAACATTTAGTTGAGGATTTCTTGGGATGTAGAATTATTTCTATTGTGGGTTATCGTCATATAATAAAAGGTTTTAATAATGTTTTAAAGCTATGAGATTGTTAAGTGTGATACCATGGGTCATGTGGTAAGCGTAATCTATAAAATCATATGTATATTTAAATAGTTATTAAGGAACAATTCTTTCATTCTTTAAAGGTTCTAGTTAATGGGCAATAGCTCGAAGGGTTTCACTCAAGTCACTATTATGATGTCTTTAATCCCATAACATTTTATTCATTCTCAAGCTTCAAACTTAAATGATTGGTCATTAGCTCAACAATTATCCCAAGTCGTGCAATCAATCTAAGCCCAAGATTTTGTTAGAGTTAGTGTGACATTATGTCCAGAATAGAAATTGCCACCTTGCCCATCAACTGCAAAGTTAGTGGAAGATAAAACCAATTCTAGGTTAGTGGTCACGGGAAGGAGGCAGATAGATAGCCATGCTTCTAGTTACCAAGTTTATAGGGCACGAATTAGTTAGAGAGAAGTTAGTTTTCTTTTTGGGATTATCTTAAGAGCAAAAGAAAGATGGTTTTTGAGAGATAGAATGGGGAAGAGAAGCTAACAGGAGGCCGAGAGGAAAGAGCATGTGATCGGGTGTGGAGTGAACGAGCTTTGGACCAATTTTAAACAGTCACCAAAGCTTTCCTTCAGGTTCCATCTCTTCTCTCTTACCACACTGTCATGATTAAACTAGAATGCCATAATAGGAATGGCACCATCATGTAATAAGAAGGAATTTAGTATTTTATTGATGATGTAATTTGTGGTCTAGTTACGCACTTAAAGACTTGTATTTTACACTTCTTTTAAAACAAAAACAATGCTATTTCCCTAAGCAACACCACAGTCTTAAACTTCACAATAGTAACATACTTGTTTTCCCAAAGCATCTTATGATGGTCGACTAAACTGTGTAGTTGTGTCCGCTTATCATAAGAAATAAATGGGTTATGTGGTGAGCACATTGCAGTTTGAGTCTTGGTCAACTGTCAGCAAGACAGATATCTTAACATATAGTTTTCTAATGTTTGTCAAAGTTAGAAGCGTCACTGGTTGGCCTACCAACTATATATATATTTGGTCTTCTTATATCCAAAAAGCAACTAGTTTTATGAAAGACATAAAGAATGGGTAATTTTGTCGACAAAATGGGAAACAATGGTGTGGAATGTATGTCATAGGTTGTGTAACTACTCGGTCTTCCACAAGTTAAGAATCTATATTAGCTGGTTGAAATTAGAGTTATTCCTTTCATGCTACAAAAGATATCTAGTTTTAGATCATCTTTTATAATGAATATAATTCTTTCTACTTTAATATCATTCATGTTGATGTTTCACCGAAAGAGGGTATAGAATCATTATTTGGTCTACAACTGTTGAACATGTTAAGTAATGAAGTTTTAGAGAAAACACAATGGATCAATAGTTAAGTGTTTAATTAAAACTTGCATGCATTCTTCTTCCAAATAGAAACAACGAGTTAGGATTGTTAAATGCTTAGTATGATATAAAGATTAAGCTATGTCGAGGAATTGATACGTCGAAGAAGACTTGCAAGAGTACTCAAACTTTAACTATGGGACTTCGATTACTTGAACTCAATAACTAGTTTATTGTTAAAGCTCTTTCGAGCTTATTTTGTTAGTTTAGTGTCCTCTCTAGACAGGATAATTTTAAGCAGAGGACCAACTTAAAGATCAACCAATAAACTAATAGCATTATCTGATTGACCTATAAGCTAGAATCCCATTCCTCTAACATATGGATGGAAATGTCTCCAAGAGCCAAAAAGTGAGAAGTAAACCTAACTGCCATGTGTTAAAGCATGATGAGTTGAAAAACCAAAAGATTATCATCGTTATTTTATTATACTTATACATATACAACTATAGGATTGTGATTAATTCAAGTCAATTTGGGGTGGGTGAGCTTACTACTTGTGTTGACACAAGGGTAATCATATTCAAATGCTTTGGCCAAGGTAGTGCACCTGCCTCTAGTGCATTGATAATTCATCATGACTGGACGGGGTAGCTTGTAGAGTGGTCATGCTTGACTAGAGGGTGTCTAGGGGATTGCATTATAACAAGTTACGTCAGCCACAACACTAGTACTCAGATGGCTAACACTATTGGTTATCCTAAGGCTACCCTCTTGTTGGTGATTATTTTGAGACGGTCATAACAATTAGTTAAAATTCACATAAATGAACCAAAACTGACTTGAAAGATATGAAGCAATCAGTAAAGATTTGCTTAATCCAAAGTTTAATATGGTCAGGTCTTGACCTATTGGGCAAATTCAATTGGTCGATGTGAAGTTGTAATGTTCAAGGGGCCTTATGTAGTTTAGGGTTTCTTGTTGGTTTACTGGACTCGAACTTATGCCAAGGATTATAAATATCAATGTGTTGTTCATCCCCTTTTGCATAAAAGTGTTACTGTGTTGCAAAGCTTTAAATAGTCTTCTTGAATTATTGCAGCTTTCTCTTCTTAAATATTTATGAAAACTATCTACTTTAAAATCTGATGTTCATGCTTTCAAATATGAGACAAATTTTCTTCAAATTTCTACATTTTAAGCTAAGTATTTTCAGATGGTTGGGAAAAGTTAGAAAGATCTAGTCTAAACATCATTCATTCTACCTAAGGATCTAATTGTTTTGTTATCCACTATATAAGTATTGCAGCAAATTGATCAAATCCACAGACAAAACCCTAAGTGCAAGTTCTGAGCATTTTCACAAACATACACTTAAAATTGCAAGCTCTAAGAGAAAATGTTTCAAACACAATGACGAGCAAGAAAATACTTAGAAGATAGATGCAGAATTTTAGATCCAATTCTATTAGAAACAGCCAGTCATATAAGATTTACATGTCTGAATGACTCTTAACTTCAATGATCAAACTACACAAAACTTACAAGCTTTACAAATACAGTAAGGAAGATAGACAGACACAGGTGACCTCCTTCTTCTACTTCTTAAACTAAAAGGTCCCTCTATTCTAAATGTTACTTTACAAATTCCTGCTACTACCAATCTCTATGTAGCCCCTGTGTAAAGTTTTACAGTGTATCAAGGCACAATATATAGACTTCCACTGTCCTCAATATAGCTCAAAACCCTAGTTAAACAATGGTTTAAACTTTTGGTTAAAGAAAAAAATGCTGGAGAACAAGTTCCCCAAAATATCTCTAAGCATACATCAAATCTGGGTGAAATATGCCCTTCTAGAAACCCTAGCAGCTCAATAATAACTTCCGCTGTCTGCTGTCATAACGCCTTCAGCTGCATTTTGTCTTCAACAATGAATGGCCTTTGACTTCCTCACCCTTCATCCTTATCTTCCTCTACTCCTGAGATCTAATTTCCTCCTTCGTGATATCACCGCCATCATGTTTCAACTCCTTTCTCAACTGCAAACCTGCAAAAAATAGATAAGTAATAAGTATTATTTCACTTAATAAACAATAGGAACTGAAATAACTACCAAATCTAGTCATGACTATGTGAACACATCAATCAGGCCTGAATCTGTGAAAATTACGTCCAAAAAATGCATATACAGTGCTTAGAAAAGTCAGGTCAACTATCGTTGACCAAAAAAAAAACATGCATTCGGGGGGGGGCCTCACAAAAATGCCTCAAGTTCCCATCACTTCATTTTCTCGCCCATTTCCTTGTTTAAATCTTTGTATATGGTGAATGCATATTTTCCTTGTATGTTGGGTTTGTATATCGAATATACAAGGACCAAAATATGCAAGGAACTATCTATTTTTAATTTCCATTTCAAATCTGGCTTGTATTACTGCATTGTATATCACAAAATATACATTACACAAATATACAATGACTTAACTCTCTTTAATAATCCCCTCGGGCCCGTCCAATGTATATTTCATTGTATGTATATTGGCTTGTATGTCCAAAATATACATTTGGACCTTATACAAGCGTTTAACCAGATTTACTTTTCCTTCGATTCCACATTGTATACTCTAATGCATATTGTGCTTTGTATCTTAGGATATACATTTGGGTTTTATACACTGCATTAATCAGATTCTATTTTATTTGGATTTTGGCTTGTATAAACTGTTGCATATCGGTTTTGTATGTCAAAATATACAAGCCGGAATTATACAATGAATTAATTCTATTTCAAAAAAAATTTAAATCCATGTTGTATATCAGGTCTTGTATATTTACGAAACCCTCCTTTCAAATCCGTGGATATACAACAAATTTACCATGCTCCATAAGATTTGAATTCCACACAATGCATACTGCCAATGTATATTTTACCTTGTATGTCCAAATATACAAGCACTGAATGTACATCGACTTAACAATGTTTAATGACTTTTCAGGTCCACTATGTATATTGACATTTGTATGTATCCTCCGATATACAATGAATATTCTATTTCGGACATTTATTTCGAATCTGGCTTGTATGTGAACAGTGCCTTGTATGTTCCGCTTGTATGTCAAAGCATACAAGCGTCGAATACACAACGACTTAATTTACTTTTTAAAAAAGTCCATCAGGTCCGTGTTGTATATAGAACACTTGTATCCTATGCATTGTATATTTCAAAACATACAAGCAACTAACTTTATTTAAACAACCCTTTGGGTCCGCGATTTGCATAGGGACGTTGTATTTTCCAAATGTATGCATAAATATACAAACCCGATTGCAAAAAATGTGACAAGTATAAGTGACTTTGCACATACAAAGGACTTTGTATATGCACCGTGATATACAAACCTGAATGTACATTTTACCAAAATGATCATAAGTTGCAAAATATGGCAAATTTTAAGGTGGTTTAAAAAGTAACCCTAGCTCATTTTTCACAAGGAATCTAACCATATCATGCATTGGTACTAAAAATATTTTTTTCTCTATTTTCAACAAAGCTTGCAAATTTTGACTCTCTTTTCCCTTTACCACCAAGCAAACCAACACACAAAAAGCAAAAAAGCAAATCCATAACAAGGGTCCTCATTTTGCTAAGGAGTAAAATGGTGCGTGTTGTGAACTTCACAACAACTAGCAACCAAACAAAACAATTAAATTCAAAGCATTAAGGAAACTAAATCAAATAAATTCATAACTCCCAACTATCTTTCCTGCAAATTATTATTCAACTCGAGACCTAAAGTGTTCAATAAGGGTGCATGAATTTTTATTTTCAATTTAGGTGTGTGTACATGATTAATTATCCTCATCTTCAAGATCAGTTGAACAAATTAGTGACTGATATTAGCCTACATAGGTGAGGATATTCCCTTATAGCTGACCGGATAGAGCCTTGCTACTAGTGAGCATCTATAGCCCCAGTAAGGTTATCGTTACAATTCTCCTAAGTAGAGCCCCACTACGTGTGAGTATCTATAGCCCTGGTAGAGTTACTTAGATGGCTTAATCTAGATTTTTGGTATAATCCGCTGTATTCTATATTTATATTTTATATTTTATTGATTTTGATTTTTTGATAGAAATTTCACAAGATATAGCAATTTGTAACTTTATGATGCAAGGAGTGGTCACTTGCTGAAATTAAGCTGAGAATTGTAATGGTAGCAAGGGTGACCTCTAATTTTTCACCTAATATCTACATTGGTAGGTTCAACAAACCCAAGGATTTTAGGTGTGTCATTGTGAGAAAACTTCCTCGAACTCTCAATCATTGTTATTGAATACAAAATTTTAGAAGCTAAACAACTCTCTACACTCATGACAGTAACAAATTATGCATAAATTGCAAATGGTTAACCTGGATATTCTAAAATTTATATTGTTTTCAATGATTGTTGGCCTGCTCCTTAATACTCTGAAGAAAAAAACAAAGATCTATGCTGAGGAGACAACAAACAAACCAAACAACAAACTGTACAAACCAAAAGAAAGAGAAAAGAAAAAAAAGAAAACATAAGACAAAGCAAAAAAGAAAAGACTGTACAAACAACAATAATAGGAACAAAAAAGCAAAAATGTACACTACTTACATTATATTACACAAAATATGGACTGTCCTTTACCTCAAGCCTAGAAGTAGTGTTTCAAATGTTGGCCATTAACTAGTAATGGCACATCTTCCCCTATCAAGGTCTTGAGTCTAAATGTGTTGTCTCCTATTATTTCTGAGACTTGCAGTGGACCTAGCCATAGTTTGTCAAATTTTCCATGACTCCCTTTCTTTTCATGTGCTTTGTCCCAGCACAGCACTAAGTCTGATATCCTAAATGTTTTGACTCTTGCCCTCTTATCAAACCACCTCTTAACTACTGCTTGGTGTTTTGCAAATTTCTCAATGGCTTGATCTCTTTTCTCACCTAGTTGTAGCATTTGTACTACCCTGGCTTCTCTATGGTTGTCAAAGCCTAAATACTCATTAGCAAACTTCCAGATTGGTATTCTCAGATTTACTGGAAGTATGGGATCAGTCCCATAAACTAAATGATAAGGTGTACTACCTAAAGATATTTTGAACTTGGTCCTATCTACCCACAATGCATACTTTAACAAGGTGTTCCACTCTCTAGGACTCTTTGCAATCAACTTCTTGATTATATCTAATAAAATCTTGTTCGTAGACTCAGGTAATCCATTACCATGAGGGTAATAATTTGAAGAAAACTTTAAAACAATCCCGTATTCAAACACCCATTTAAAAAATTTTAAAGAAGAGAAAGCAAGGCCATTATCACATACCAATGAATAGGGAGTTCCAAACCTAGTGATGATGTTTTCTTCAAGAAACTTGATAACTACCTCAGTTGTGGAGAACTTATAGTATGTGGCCTTAGTCCACCTTGTACAATAGTCCATCACTGTCAGTATGAACTTGTGTCCTACAGAAGATGGAGGATTGATGACCCCAATAAAATCTAGGCCCCATTGTGCAAATGGTCTTGATTCAATCATAGCCTGTAGTGGATTGGCCTGATTTCTTCCCTTATCTACTGCAGTCTGACAGGTGTGGCAATTTTTGATGTGACTCTCGGTATCTTTGAACATTGTGGGCCAGTAATAGCCTGCCCTCAATATTTTATGTGTTGTAGCTAGATGGGAACCATGACCTATTCCGTACTTGTCATGCAGTTCTCTTAACACCTTATCTGCCTCAGTTCTATTTAGACACCTTCAATAAACTCCATCATAGTTCTTCCTGAATAGAAGACCTCCTTGTATCATATATTTTTGTACTTTAATCTTCAAAGCTCTCCTCTGAGAAGCTTTCATTCTGTTTGGGTACCCTCCAGATATTAAGAAAGTGCTTAGATCATCATACTAGTCTAATGTGTTCTGGGAATTCAGCACATACTGCTATTCTATCAAATCCAGGTCTGTGTTTACTATTGTTTGTACCAATACCTACCCTCTGACTAGCTTCATGGGAATGATTTCCATGTCAAATCTTGCAGCGTGGTGATCCACTTGGCTCTCTTTTCTCTAGGTTCGTTCTGCATCAGCAGCATCTTTACTACTACGTCTGACACTATGGCTTTGATCTGGCTGCACAGAATATAATGTCTAAATTTTTTCACAGCTTTTATTAGTGCAAATGCCTGTCTTTCAGTATCTAGATATCTCAGTTGTGCATCCTTCAGGGGCACACTCATAAATGCAATGGGTCTTTCTTCATTGTCTTCACTCTTCTGTGTTAGGGCAGCTGCGACTGAATGGGAGGATGCAAAGGAGTAAATGTAAAATGGCCTGGCATAATCCAGACTCATTAGTACAGGGGTGTCAGAAATGGCCCGCTTAATATCTTCAAATGTAGCCCTTGCCATAGGTGTCCACTCCATCTGTGCATCCTTCCTTAACATGGCATTTAACGGCTGCACAATTTCTGCAAAACCTGTGATAAACCTCTGAACAAGGTTAATCTTCCCAAAAAATGATTTCAACTCTTTCCTACTATTTGGTATTTACAAATTTTTTATTGACTCTATTCAATCTGGGTCAATCAATATTCCATCTTCAAAAATGACATGCCCTAGCAATTTACCTTCAGTAACTCCAAATAAACATTTTTTAGGATTGAGGGAAATTCCGTACCTCTCACATCACTTAAGTATTTTTTTGAGATCTTCTGCGTGATTGGATGCATCTTTGGAATAAATAGTTAGATCATCCATATACACAACAAGGAATTTACCTGATAACCCATGGAACGCGATGTCCATGGCTCTCTGAAACATGGCACCTACATTAATCATACCAAAAGGCATTCTCCTATATGCATAATTTCCCCATTTACAAGTGAAGGTGGTTTTTAATATGTCATCTCTATCAATTAAAACCTGGTTATAACCCAAGAAACCATCTAAAAAAGACATCATTTTTGCCCTGTTGACTACTTGTAGCACTTCATCTATGGGAGGCAGAGGATAATTATCCTTTTCGGATGCTTTGTTCAAATTTCTAAAATCTACGCATAACCGGATGTCTCCATTTTTCTTCCTTACTGGTACTAAGTTAGCTACCCAGACTGAATGTCTGACAGGGAAAATTATTCCAGCAGACAGTAATTTTTTAACTGCCTCAAAGATTAAAGGCTCCAAAATGGCGTTCATAGGCCTTTGTTTCTTCCTGAATGGTTTAACCTCTGGTCTCAAAGGTATTATGTGAGTTATGATGGACGTATCATAGGTTTTCTAGTCTTCATATGTCCATGCTATTACATGTTTGTATTCTTTCAGAATGTCTAAAATTTCTTTTCTAATCTTCTTAGAGTAAGCCTTCCTAATTGGCACATTTTGTGGATTTTGCTCTGTCCCTAAGTTGTGTAAATCACACTTGCCCCTTCTGTTTTGGATAAGTCTTTCTGTCTCATCACTCCATCAAAGTCAAAAATATGTTCTAATTCAATTACTCCTTTGGGTAAAAAGTTACTCTTCAAGTTGATTACATCCTCTTCGTCCCATGTTATCTCAGGCCTTCCTTGTTTCTCAATGACCTGAGCCTCAAATACCTCATTACAAGTCAGAAAATCAATAATTTGCTGATCCCCTCCAAATACCTGAAAGTGTGTAACATCGTTTAGGATACTGGGGACATAACTAATTCTATAGCAAATCATCTCAAACCTGAAAGTGTCAAGGGTTCTAATGTGCTAGCAGCAACTGCTAGTGCATCCGGCCTATGGTTCAACTTTCTGGGGATGTGCTCTATGTTGAAAGCATCAAATGAATCTATTAATCCCCATACTCTATGTTTGTAACTAATCATTTTCTTGTAATTGCAAGCATATAGTTTCCTTATTTGTCTGACTACTAGTTCAGAGTCTGAAAATACCTTGATCGTTTTTACCTTTTTCTTGATGGCCATGACAAGTCCTAAAATTAAGGCTTCATATTCAGCAGTATTGTTAGTACAGGAAAATTGCATTCTATATGCTGCTAGATATGACTTACCTTAGGGATCTATGAGTTCAACACCCACACCGGCACCCTGTTTTGATTTGGACCCGTCATATTTTAATGTCCACATGCCATCTTTACTTTTCTGACCTTTTACCTTGGCATGCTTTGTCTCTTCTATTACTTGTGAGGTGCTGGTCTGTTCTTTCATGGGTATTTCTATTTGGTCAACTTGCATATGTGTATTTTTAGCTTGTAAATTAGAAAGACAACTACCCTTGCCTTTTGTTCCTTCTGAAATCAGAGCATCTATATTACTCTGAAAGTATCTCTGTGGTTGATCAGGATTCTCATTTCCCTCTTGCAACCCTACCCTCTTTATGCACTTATTGTATTCATACTCAATGCTGTCCTTGCACATTCCACAACTTTTCTCAGAATGTGGCCTATCATGAACTCTACATCTATCTTTATATAGTTTACATTGGACTGGCAGATTTTGTTTAATGCACTCTTCCACTTCTTGTCTAATGGCATGACCAAAATTTTCCATTGCACTATTTTCTTCATCTGAAGAATCTCCATCAGACTTAATGAATAATGTCGTCTCCTTGCTAGCATGTTTTTTCTTAAGGTTTAATAGCATGATCTCTTCGATTTGTACCCCATTGTTGGTAATCTGATAAACACTAGGTTCAACAGCAGCATATAATATTTCATTCATTTGATTATACTCTGTTATCATATGTTTCATCTTGGGTTCTGCCTCTATTCTAATCTGGTTTGGGACACCTCTCCAAGGTAGCCACATATGTGAAAAGTCAGTGGCCATATATCCATTTAATGTCTTGGACCAATCCCTACTCAGCAACATTCTATAATTCACAAGTATATCTACGATTTGAATGTCAATGAATTGGCTTACCCTAGGGTCTGAAGCTAATTGCATCTGAATGTTCATTAGTTCTCCTATCACACTAACCTTATTTTTATCTAATTGTGTGACAACCTTAGCAGATCTGGTGGGAGTCAGCCCAAGAGTTCTACATATTCCTAAGGGCATTACATTGGCTGATGCACCGGAGTCCACCATGCAATTGTGTATGTTCTTCCCACACAATCTAACAGTTAACAAAAAAAGGAGAAGCATCCTTCTTATCAGCATACATTACTACATTTGTATTGGAAGGCTGCTCAACTTTCTCACTTTTCTCTTTAGGCAGTGAATCTCTATTAGGAACAGCTACATCAGCAGCAACCTCATCTATATCCAGGGACTTTATAAAAGCATTTCTGACCCCTGGGGTTTTCAATAGTTCATTCAGAGGTATACTAACCTTAATTTTCTTTATTTCCTCTGACAAGTAACTCATTAATCTTGTTGTTTCTACTATTTCAGTTTTACTTGTTTGGGCCTTTTCTATTGTTGTTCCACTATTTGTATGATGATTAGCTTTGAGTATGGTGGGATTGTTGCTAGCATTCTGATCTAGGGGTGTACTAAAGTTGTTAGGCGGAGTGGAAGTGGAGAAAGGTCCTCCTGGCCTAGTGTTGTTTCTTAAATTGTAGGTGTGGTTTTTATTTGTCTATTGAAAAGCATGCACCTCTTCTATTTCAGTCAATACCTCATTTTTAGTTTCAAAGGGAAACTGAAAAGCATTTAACACAAAGGCTGATTCAGGATAAAGATTTTCAAAAAAGTATGGTTCATCCTCTAACAATTCATCCTCATTCTCTTCTGTAGTTGCAAAGGTAAAGGTTTCTAAAAGTAAAGTTGTATCATACCCTGAGGGTACTACTTCATTACCTTTGGGAATGAGAAACTTAGAAGTAGGAGGTTGCACATCTATATTAAAAATGCTGGCTGCTAAATGGAATTGTGGACAGTCAAGCTCAGCATGTGCATTGGTATTGTGAAATCTGCACCAGTTTTTTAGTGATGTATTAGTCATTTGAATGCTAGCCATTTGTTTTGCATCATGATTATCTGTATTCTCAAAAGGAGAAGCTAAGGTACCATTGTTTGGTCCAGTGTTCCATGTTTTGGGTGGCCTAGGCTGATTCTAATTTTTGTTATTGTTACCCCAGGCCCTATTGTCTATCACTGGCCCTCTATTTTGCATTAGCTGCCCTTGGTTATGACTTTGATGCTAATTATAGTTTTGGCTTTGATTTGGAAATTGGCCTTGGTTGTTATTTTGGGCATGACTTTGATTGTAATTCTAATTGTAATGCTAATTTTAATTTGAACTATAGCTTTGATTTTGGCCTTGGTTATAATTTTGATTCTAATTATATCTCTGGTTGCTTCTTCCATAAAGATTCTCATTTCTTAGTTGTGTCACTTCGGTGGTCAGTCGTTTCAAATGTACAGTGATCTCTTTGATTTCTTCCCTTTCCTCATGTGCTTTTGCTACAGTTGTATCTCTGGGAGGTCGAAACAAAGGCTGACCATTATTTTGACTATTATTAGCAGTGTTACCCATGTAAGGAGCTATGGTTTGGATCAGGGTAGGACTATACACAGGTGTGTAAGAAGGAACCGGATTTAATAATGGAGTGTGATGCACAGGGACTCCATTCCAAGGCTATGCCTAATTTGACATCCCAAAATTTCCTCCATTAACAAATGGGCTACAAGTTGTATGCCTCATCTCTTGGTTTACTAAGGCTGCCTCTTTATAGGCTTTGGATATTGAATCTATGTCAGGTTTTCTTTTGACAAACATGGCAGTTAAAGGATCTAAGGCCGCATAGTACATAGCGAACAAGGTATCATCATCTATGGTGTAAGGGGCTACTAACCTCGAGTAGGCCTTTTGAAATTTGGCATTGAAATTATCTATCAACTCTCCCTCACCTTTTTTTATGGTAGCTAATTTATGATACAGGATGCAAGGGTCGATGGGTCCTCTAAATCTAGACAGAAATGCCTCTTCCATAAGTGACCAAGAAGAAACATAGTCATTGGGTAGGTTTACATACCAGTTAGAGGCTTGTTCATTAAAGGTGTAGGGAAACAATCTACACACCACGTCTTCATGTTCTAATCTGGCCCTAAAGCATGCTTCCTTGAATATTCTAATATGGTCTTCTAGATCTTGGTGTAACTGATATTTGGAACATATCTTTTCCAAATTTTTGGGCATCTCATTATAATCATTAAAGTGTATGGGGGAGTCTGCATTAAAATAAGCCATCGTAGGTATCTGTGCTTGACCTGAACCTGTAGGAATACCTGGATTAACTAGTAAGATAGGATCTCTAGGAGGACTAGGACCTCTAGGAGTACTTGAACCAAGATTCAAAGATCTGAATAAAGATCTGTCATGACTCACAATGTTACAGATGTTAAAAGGTGACCCAGGAGGTGTTCCAGATAAACTCCTCACTTGCGATATTTTAGGATTCCAAATCAAAGGGCTCTTACTTTGCCTTGTATCAGGTAGTTGCACAAAAATATCTCCTGAACTAGATCTAGACCTGGTCACTCTATCACTGTTATTACCCAGTTTGAAACAAACCCTAACTCAAGTCAGCCCTCCTTCTAGTGCCAGAGAAACTATTGGTGATTGTTTTGAGACAGTCATAACAATTAGTTAAAATTCACATAAATGAACCAAAACTAACTTGAAAGATATGAAGGAATTGGTTAAGATTCGCTTAATCCCAAGTTTAATATGGTTAGGTCTTGACCTATTGGGCAAATTTAGTTGGTCGATGTGAAGCTGTAATGTTCAACGGGCCTTACATAGTTTAGGGTTTCTTGTTGGTTTATTGGACTCGAACTTATGCCAAGGATTATAAATATCAGTGTGTTGTTCATCCCCTTTTGCATAAAAGTTTTACTATGTTGCAAAGCTTTAAATAGTCTTCTTGAATTATTGCAGCTTTCTCTTCTTAAATATTTATGAAAACTGTCTACTTTAAAATCTAATGTTCATGCTTTCAAATATGAGACAAATTTTCTTCAAATTTCTACATTTTAAGCTAAGTATTTTCAGATGGTTGGGAAAAGTTAAAAAGATCTAGTCTAAACATCATTCATTCTACCTAAGGATCTAATTGTTTTGTTATCCACTATATAAGTATTGCAGCAAATTGAACAAATCCACAGACAAAACCCTAAGTGCAAGTTCTGAGAATTTTCACAAACATACACTTAAAATTGCAAGCTCTAAGAGAAAATGTTTCAAACACAATGAAGAGAAAGAAAACACTCAGAAGATAGATGCAAAATTCTAGATTCAATTGTATTAGAAATAGCCAGTCATATAAGATTTACAATGTCTGAATAACTCTTAGCTTTAATGATCAAACTACAGAAAACTTACAAGCTTTACAGATACAGTAACGAAGCTAGACATTCCACGCATTCCTTATTTCAGACACAGGTGACCTCCTTCTTCTACTTCTTAAACTAAAAGGTCCCTCTATTCTAAATGTTACTTTACAAATTCCTACTGCTACCAATCTCTATGTAGCCCCTATGTAAAGTTTTACCGTGTATCAAGGCACAATATATAGACTTCCACTGTCCTCAATACAACTCAAAACCCTAGTTAAACAATGGTTCAAACTTCTAGTTATAGCAATAAATGCTAGAGAACAAGTCTCCCAAAATATCTCTAAGCATACATCAAATCTGGGCAAAATATGCCCTTCTGGAAACCCTAGCAGCTCAACAATAACTTCCGCTGTCTGCTATCATAACGCCTTTAGCTGCATTTTGTCTTCAACAATTAATGGCCTTTGACTTCCTCACCCTTCATCCTTATCTTCCTCTACTCTTGAGATCTGATTTCCTCCTGTGTGATGTCATTGCCATCAAGTTTCAGCTCCTTTCTCAACTACAAACCTACAAAAAATAGATAAGCAATAAGTATTATTTCACTTAATAAGCAACAGGAACTGAAACAGCTACCAAATCTAGTCGTGACTGTGTGAACACATCAATCGGGCCCTGAATCTGTGAAAATTGTGTCCAAAAAATGCATATACAACGCTTAGAAAAGTTGGCTCAACTATCGTTGACCAAAAAAAACATGCATTCGGGCCTCACAAAAATGCCTCAAGTTCCCATCGCTTCATTTTCCCGCCCATTTCCTTGTTTAAATCTTTGTATATGGCGAATGCATATTTTCCTTGTATGTCAGGTTTGTATATCGAATATACAAGGACCAAAATATGCGAGGAACTATCTATTTTTAATTTCCATTTCGAATCCAGCTTGTATTAGTGCATTGTATATCGCAAAATATACATTGTGCAAATATACAATGACTTAACTCTCTTTAATAATCCCCTCGGGTCCGTCCAATCTATATTTCGTTGTATGTATATTGGCTTGTATGTCCAAAATATACATTTGGACCTTATACAAGCGTTTAACCAGTTTTTACTTTTCCTTCGATTCTGCATTGTAAACTCTAATGCATATTGTGCTTTGTATCTTAGGATATACATTCGGGTTTTATACACTGCATTAATTAGATTCTATTTTATTTGGATTCTAGCTTGTATAAACTGTTGCATATTGGTTTTGTATGTCGAAATATACAAGCCGAAATTATACAATGAATTAACGTTGTTTCAAAAAAACTTTAAATCCACATTGTATATCGGGTATTGTATATTTACGAAACCTTCCTTTCAAATCTGCGGATATACAACGAATTTACCATGCTCCATAAGATTTGAATTCCACGCGATGCATACTGCCAATGTATATTTTACCTTGTATGTCCAAATATACAAGCACTGAATGTACATCGACTTAACAATGTTTAATGACCTTTTGGGTCCGCTATGTATATTTGCATTTGTATGTATCCTTTGATATTCAATGAATTTTCTATTTCGGACCTTTATTTCAAATCTGGCTTGTATGTGAACAGTGCCTTTTATGTTCCGCTTGTATGTCAAAACATACAAGCGTCGAATACACAACAACTTAATTTGCTTTTTAAAAAAGTCCGTCGGGTCCATGTTGTATATAGAACACTTGTATCCTATGCATTGTATACTTCGAAACATACAAGCAACTAACTTTATTTAAACAACCCTTTAGGTCCGTGATTTGCATATGGACGTTGTATTTTCCAAATTTACGCATAAATATACAAACCCGATTGCAAAAAATGTAACTAAGTATAAGCGACTTTGCACATACAAAGGACTTTGAATATGCACCACGATATACAAACCTGAATGTACATTTTACCAAAATGATCATAACTTGCAAAATATGGCAAATTTTAAGGTGGTTTAAAAAGCAACCCTAGCTCATTTTTCACAAGGAATCCAACCATATCATGTATTGGTACTAAAAATACATTTTTCTCTATTTTCAACAAAGCTTGCAAATTTTGACTCTCTTTTCCCTTTACCACCAAGCAAACCAACACACAGAAAGAAAAAAAACAAAGCCACAACAAGGGTCCTCATTTTGCTAAAGAGTAAAATGGGGCATGTTGTGAACATCACAACACCTCTTTGAGTAGGGTAGGGCCACTTCTAGGTAGGAAGGAGTGTGGGAGACTGATGGTGTGTGGTTGGAGGTTAAGCTCCTTGAAGATACTTTCTCTTCTATATTCCAGAGGGTTGTCGAGACTTGAATTAGGATGGTCGACAATCAAGATACAGTGACTTTGGTAAGTTTCTATTTTGAAAATGTTCTTAATAACTTTTATCATCATATTGTATAATGTTGTAGATGGATAAACCCCTTTGTGTAATTTATAATTTCATGATTATTAATTAGTTGATGAATGAATTTCTTTTTTTTTAAATGAAAAATAATTTATCATTTTCTTCTTTTAAACTTTTTTTTAAAAGATTACCTTTGGTTGAACATAGTTTTTAGGGTGAAAACTAAATTGGGTGTTACAAGGTAGAGATGAGGCCAATTCGGCCGAATTCTGCACAACCGTAGATGAGTTAGACTTGAAAAAAAATGAACCAACAATGAACTCAACTTACTCTAATACCATATTGTTTAGTATGGAAAAATGAGGGGGATTTAGTTTAGGGTTGATTTTGCTAGTTTGTGTAAATCCTCTTTTCTCCACTAAACATTCAAGGACTTCAACTGAGTAGGGAGTCTACTACAAGCCTTCAGTCACTCAGAACATAGGGAAAATTTCAATTTTGTGACTTTGTTGTTTAATTTAGTCCAATTATACTCAAAACCCTAATTATGCAAATTCAAAAGCAAATAGACAAATTATGAAAAATGATCACACATAGAGATATCAAATGATAATCAAATGTGTACAAGATTTTGAAGTTTAGAAAATGAAAAGTCAGGGACTAATGAGCGGGCACCCTAGTCCAGTACCACCATTTCTATCAAGATCTAGGAATCTTGTCTACAACCTATTCCTATTGTTCTAGAGAATTTCCTATTGTGGGATCCGGAGGACTAATGAGTGGGCGCCCGAGTCCAGGTCCCTATTTTCTCTTCTGATCTGCAATTCTGATAGTCTGCACTGCTCTCCTACAACTCAACTTTTTCTTCTCTTGCAACTTGTAACCTACAATCATAGGAAAATGGGTTGTGGTTGTGCTGTTTAGATGCTTGCCTCAGTCAAGCCTCAAAGAGACATTCAAGCCTTTTGAACAGTATTGTCAGATAAAGAGTATGTATCCCTATGGGATAGAGGTAAAATCCAAATGATAAATGATTGAAAAGGCAAATGATATCACCTTGTAGTGAAGATCTCATGGAAGGAAGATGCTCTTAATGCCATGAGGAGATGGATGCCAAATTTACAAACACAAACACAATAACAATGCTCTGCTCTACAACACAATGAATTTACTTTGAATACTCTAATCACAAGAATGCATAAAGTTCACAATTGCCATCTAGTTTTCAAATGATAACTTAATCATCCTTATATATGCAACTACAAACATTTCCACTAAGAATTTTGTAAATTCATAAATTGACACTCCAAAATTGGTCCTAACCTAAAATAGGGTAGGACTAGGGCATGGGTACCCATGTCCTCCCCCTATTCCTTATGTCAAGTGCATCCCCTAGGTCTCATTTGCCATGAAACTTCAGGGTTTTCTTAGCAGGATGTCAAATTATCATGCAAGATGCTTTAAATGCATAAACATGACTCAACAGTAAAACCTTAAGATGGAAAAGTCCCCAAGGGGACATTTTTTGACATAACATTTAGCCCCCACTTTAATGTATGTATAAATGCAATGAAAATATATGCATTAAAGTATGATCAACAAATACAACAAACATGCCAAACACAAAGAAGGCATGCTAATCACATAGAAGACATGCCAATCACAGAGAAGAAAGTAATAGGCATGCAAAACACGAAGAAGACAATTACAGTCATGCAAGGCATGGAGAATAAAACATTGAAGACACGTAAAACATAGTGAATGTAGTGAAGACAGTGATGATTTTCTTTTTCTTTTTCTCATATATATAAAATACAGATGCAAGTACAAGGAAGGTAAACACACTACCCATAATGCAAGAGGGACTCATCACCACTGATCTTTAAACTGCATCATGGGGCAACAGACATGCAATACAAATCAAGAATGCCATGCAAATCAAACATGCCATACAAATCCTAAAGCATAGGAGGGACTTATTGCCACCAGTCTCTAAGACTATGCTTGGGAACAAACATGCAATACACACACACACACTTAGAAAACATGGTAGACGAGCGATGGAGTGTTCATATTTCTAGGTTCATCACTATCTCAAGCACATTATAGGCACACACCAACGATTGGGCTTCACCACAACAATCACCAAAAATACGCTTAAGGGTTGAGTTAGTCATAGAACCACTCCCCACCTCCGTAGAGGACTTTTAGAAAATGATAGGATGTGTACTCTCCATGATAAATACACTATCCCCACCTCCATAGAGGGCTTAAGAAAAGGATGTGATATCCCACCTCCATAGAGAGCTTAAATGATTGTAAGTTGATTTCAAAAAAATATTAGAGTACAGGAGGGACTCATCCCCACTAGTCTTTAAGACTATACCTAAGAGCAAGCACATTGCTAACATCTAGAATAGATAGCTTACATTATATATGCCCCCACCTTAACGTCATTGATATCAAGTATCAATATTAAGCACATTAAGGTAGGAAGAAAACACACAAGAGAACATGAGCTTTCACAAAGCCCATGCCCCACAGAGGTGACATGTACTTTGTGTTTGCTAAATGTTCTCACAAACACATTCCTTCAAGAAAAACTACTAGCATCCATATAATCATGATAAACAACAATGCATGATGCAAGATTCAAGATAGACAAAGTGTATGGAGTAGCAGTATTGTTATGTTTTGTAAGTGCAATAAGACACCATCAAGATCACACGGAGTGCTACTCACCAAGCATTAGATAATATATAAAACCCCATTGTCATGTAGGAACTAAGTCTAATTTTTGATTTCTTGCTAAAGGGACAATAGGTCTACATCAGTATAATATGTTTTTCATCATCTACCCTCTAGATAGAAAGACTAGAGGATGGGAAACCATAAATTGACAGAGGATAAATAAGTGTGTTAGGGACAATCATGTAGGAGGGTGCCCCCGAGTCACCAACCACAACACTATGTTCATAAGACATAACACACAACAATGAAAATAGAGGAGAAGCAATATAGAAGAATGATGATACAAATAGAAGAAGGGTCACAAGAGAGGCAGTCTCCTAGTATCCTAGACCTTACAAGAGAATCAAGGGTCATCCTAGGAGGCCTAAACAACACTTAACACATCATGAGAGATAAAGAGTTAGAAATACTTACCTATAAATACCATCGTACTAAATTTTAGAACTTGCAAACCTCTTGGAGAGGTACTCAATCATGTTTTATGTAAAGGTCAAGTGGTTCTTATGAGAGTCTTGTTTGTATTCAAAAAATCCATGTAATGCTTGCTTCTCAAATCCTTGTGTAAGTGAGACCTTTTGTTTCTTGTAAGGAGGAGAACCACTATTGTTTCCAATTGATGATAATTTGTCTTTCTCTTTTCCAATTTTTAGCAAGTTTTCATTGTTGATTTCGTCTATGATAGTGATAAGAATCATCTTGCACTATCTCACTCTTTTTTTATATAGTTGTTTGTATTGGTTGTTCCATTTGTTTTTCTGATGCATTTTGTTTATCTCCCAATCCTTGTAAGGATAATAGAGGAGGAACCTCATCATAAATTCCTTTTCTGCGTGGACAAGGACGGTTGTCCAACTTTTCCTTATCCACTTCTATTATGCCCATGATTTATCATATTCTAAGTAATCATCATCATCTACTTCTACTACACCCTTTTCCATCATATTATTATCATTATGCTTAGGAAAAGGATAAGTAAAGATTTGCAAATTCTGATTTAGAAGAGCAATTGACTTATTTCCATTTTCATTCACACCTGATACCTATATCACATTCAAGTCAATGAGGTCTTGTATTTCATGTTTAAGACACATACATAATTCAGTATCATGTCCTTATGTCCGATGATAATGACAAAAGGCATTAGCATCGAAGTAAGGTCCTTGAGCTTTGTTGGGATCCAAAGGTTTAATCAGGGGAAGATTCATAAGATTAATACTCATAGCTTGATTAATGATAGAATGATAAGACTCAGATACCAGAGTAAACTTTCTTTGCTGATAGAGTGCCTTCTTCAGATTAGTGAGAGCAGACACTTGAGAAAAGTTATTTGAATTTGGTCTATTAATCATGATTAAACTCCTATTAATATTATTCCTCTTAAAGTTGTTTTATGATGGTTCACCAACCGATTGACCAACTTGAGCCGATGAGTTTTGGCTTTCATACTGACTAGATGAAAGTTAATCATGAAGGGTGGTGCATAAATATTGAAAGGAGTTATACTTCATCAAGAGGATCTTATCACGGATGTTAGGTTGTAGATTTGTAATAAACACCTTTCAAACATCCTCATCTTTCATCTGATATTGGATTTGTGCATAAAGATATTGATACCGACTAATAAACTTAGTTAACTTTTCTTTTGGACCTTGCTTGCAATGAACTAAATTAATCAAAGACACTTGAGATCCAATGTTTTCTTGAAAATGTTGTAAAAATTGATCAATTAACTAGGAAAAAGAGTTTATTGAATTCAGAGGTAAAGAGGAAAACCATTCTAAAGTAGTATCTTTAAGAGATCATGGGAAAGGTTTTACTAACAAGTCCTCTTTAAAGTAGAAATTGCTACACATAGCTGTGAATGCTGCCACATGAGTATTATGATCACATTTTCCACCATATTTTTCAATGCAAGGGATCTCAAACCTCTCAGGCATAGGAGTTCTCAAAATTGCATAAGATAGAGGATTACAGGCATGATAAGTTGGTATAAATTAGATTGTGAAGAATTTGTCAAATTTGTCACTTTTTGTTGTAAAAAGATCGTGCCCTGCACAAGTTTATTTAAGATGGCATCATTGGGAGATGTGGTTTTCTACAAAGAATAAGAACCAAAGTGAGGAGGTGGATGAGCCAAATTTTTTATAAGTAGAGGCTATGAATAGTTCAATGGTGGCTAGACATAGTGATAGGTGGAAGGTGGTTGTGAGTAGTTATATGTAGTAGGTTGGGAACAAGCATTCCTAGAACAGGTCTCCTTAGAAACCAAGTTCTGATAATTAGATCCCATAGCTTTGTAATTTTGTGAACTAGTTCAATTAGATACTCCAATACCCATGGCAGCATTACTACAAGCATTTTCATTAGTTGTTAAAATTATTGATGTAAATGTAGACACTCTAGTGGTTGGTATAGGTGTTGATACTTGCATATGAGACAAAGACGATATGTTTTTGATACCATTTGCACATTCAATCACTATCGTGACATTATTATAAACAATATGTGTTAAACCTCAAATAACATTAATACCATCTTGTCCTTCTTTTATCATCTCTCTTATGTGGTAGATCACAGGGACACCTTCCGCTATCCTTTTAGTTTCAACAAATGTTTGAAAATCTAATAACTCTTTATCAAGCTTGTTTATTTGCTCATCAGGTACATGTACAACTTCTTCAATAGTTTCTTCAACATCATCAAATAATTGATCATCCATAGTGGTTTTATGGGGTATAATATCTTGCAAAATTTGTGTCTCTCCTTTTGTAAAGAATGTATTCAATAGATTTTCAAAGGTAGGAATATCATTTTCTTCGAAAGCACTAGATCCCATGAGTCTTATGCTTTTTCTTAAAGTGATATTATTATTAGGTCAAAAATTTATAATACTCATACAAAAGCATGTAATGCTTAATGCACAAACTAATAGAACAAATGCAAGGAACAAGATATGTTTAAGATCCAAAATGCTTTGATTGTTTGAATTTTTCCAATGTAAACTAGTGAAAGTAAAGGCACTGTAAGGAAATTGATTGGGGGAAGAAAATAATATATCTGATGTTAGACTAATAAAGAAATAATATTCTTCACAACATGCTTTGACGCAAACCTAGGGTGATGACAAGTCAAAACCTAGTGAAAATATACTAAAGTATGCAATTTTTCACAAATTTTCAATGCAAAGACCCAATACAGAGGGTGTTGTAAAGAATTTTAGGAGGTTTAGTAGATTATAGTATAATATCAGTCATATAAAATCATTAAATTCATCTTAACATGCTTGGAGTGCAAATCTAGGCCAAACCCTAGGGAAAATATAGTCAAAATATGTAAATTTTCACCAAATTTCCACTGTAAGAGCCCAATAAAATGGTGTTGTAAATAATTTTATGAGGGGAAGTAGATAATAACCCTGATAACAACCAATTAGTATAGAAAAATCCTTTACATCATGCCTATGGTGCAAATCTAGAGAGGTGATAAGGCCAAAATCTAGTGAAAAATCAAGGTTTTCAAACCCTAGGAATGAAATTTTGCAAGAAAATCACTATGATGAAACACTGCATTTATAAATCAGTCCTAATGAGTGTTTTAAAAGGGTAGTAAAATCTGAAACAGGATTTTGACTACAAACCCTAGCTAATGCAAAACTAGGTTATATCGAGAAATGCACAATGTTAAGCAATTTTTAACAATTTAAGCATGAAAATGCAATCTAAATGAATGGTGAATGGAAAATTTCTATATTTAAAATTAGATCTGATGATAATGATCAAAATTTATTGAAATTTGTGAGAACAACACACCCAGGATGACCAATTGCAGAAATAAACCTTCACAAGAGAGAAAATATTTATCAAAGAGAAAATGCATTGAGAATGAGATGAATAATCCACATATGGTACAGGCTTTTTAAAGCCATGAAAAATAGATGACATGTATGAAACTTCCCAATATGGGAAACACAACTACCCTAATTAATTAAATGCCACTAAACTATAGTCTACCTAAGTAAAACTTAAGTAAATATGCATTTACTCTAACACTACTCTAACACCCCCCCTTAGAGAAACTTAGGGAGAATGAAGATGTAATATGGGTCCTAGCTACACAACCATGTTAGGTACCTATTTACAATGCAAAAACAAAATCTCTCACAACCAGAGAATAGGAGAAAAACCCTATGGGAAAAAATCCCTCCCTAAAAGAGAGAAGGAAAAACAAAAAATGATGCATGGTGGATGGTGGATGGAGGACTTAATCACATCCCCCCAAGTACTACATACATCCTGTATATACAATCAATGCCTCCCACCCCATAAGAGAGAAAGAGAGAGACTATATAGCCCCCCCACAATGAAGAAGCTCCAATACTGATGAAAGATGCCTGAAGACTGAGATGATCCAGTGTCTGCAACTAAAACCTCTTCCCTTAGGAAGAAATAGGTCCACCAGATGAAGAAGGAACCACTCCATATCCAACTGAGAAGGGGAAGTAAGTCTCCAAATAGAGCAATCCATCACATGATCATGATTAACCACAACCAAGAAATGTGACAGATCAAGAGAAGGCACATCCAAGTCAACCTCCAAAATTAATCTTAATGAATCAACTGGCATGATGTAACTATCATCAAAGAGGAGATAAATCCCCTCAAGTGAATCTCCCAAATCTACAAGGTGAGACTCTACAAACAAATCAGAGATGCTTGCTAAGTACTCATCCAACAAAACAAGATCTATGGGATCAAAGGTAGTCTGTTGAGCTGGAAAATCAACCTCTGATGTAACAGGGATAGTATCAACATGAGTCTGAAGTACCCCAAAATGCAGATGACCAATATTACTATCAACACTGGGCAATGGTGTGTGAGGTACATAGTCATCCTCCTTAACAAAGTGAGAGAAGCTATACAGTCTAGACTCATGATCAGCATTACCTATAGCAATGAGTTTTCTTGAATCAGCTTCTCTGATAAACACATAATCGGATATAAACTCCACAATCTTAGGGACTTCACCATGTGTTATCTGGTATATAGACAAAAGATTTGTGTGCAACTCTGGAATGCACCGTACATCCCAAAAGAAGTCATCACCAACGTCAACAGTGCATGTCCCCCAAACATCCAACAACTTATTGTTCTCCAAAAAAATTTTGGAAGTGTTGAAAGGTTGCAAAACCATGAAAGGATAGAGTGAAGAACTCATGTGATGAGATGCATCAGAATCCAGGAACCATCTGTCACACCAGGAATCAACTGTAGAAGTGACCATTGCATGTCCCTTACCCATGTAGTGCTTATCTTCTTTACTATTTGTAATGTTTGTACTACCAGACTGTGTGGGCTCGGTGGATAGAGAAGATAAAGATGTAGATGTTGTAGGAGTCATAGAAGATGGCAGTGGGATATTGTTTTTCTGAAGAAGGTGGGAGAGCTCATATATCTTCTTTGTGTAACAATAATGCTTATCGTGCCCCTTCTTTTTAGAATATACACAACTGAGTTTCTCCTTCTTTGGCTTTTCTTCTTTTGTAGTGGTGGAGGTCTCATTTGACTCTATTTTAGGTTGAGGTTTCTTCTTCCCCTTACTCTGTCAGCCATGTACAACTAATGCATGATTTTTAGGGACCCCCTCCAACTACACAAGTTTGGCTTGCTCCCTTGTTAACCAATCATAGAAGGTCTCAAAAGAGGGCATCTGGAATGCTCTACCTAAGGAATCCATTGTGGAGTAAAAGCTAGAGGAAAACACAACAAAAGGGCCTCTTAACTTAGATAGAATAAAAAAAATGGACTCCTTATTAGTTTTTCCCTTTCCACATCCTACTAGTTGTGACCTTACTGATTTGAATTTCACTAGGAAGTCATCAATAGTAGGAAATGCTTAAGGGATAAGAGAGTTTAACTTAGCCTCCAATTGCAATGCATGGATCTCACTAACCTTACAAAATAGGTTTTCTAACTTATCCTAGATTTCTTTGGGTGTACCCCACTCATCAATATGGAAAAGGAGACTATCTAAAACATTTAACTTCATCAACCCCATATCTTGGTCACATTTATTTTGATGGGCAAATATTTCATATTCTTTGGTGAGAGTGGATTGGGTAGCTTTTAGAGTGGACCACAGACCCTGGGACTGAAGCAATCTATGTATTTTTATTTTCCAAGTGTGATAATTATGGGGAGTTAACAATTCAATGGTTCCAGAAGTATCCATGACAAAGATAGCACTAAAAGGCAAAATTAAACCAACTAATAAAAACCTCCAAAAAATGCAGCCTTGAGAAATTATTTTTCACCAATTTTCCAACCAAATAGTAGATTTAAAAAAATGATTTGAGCAAAAATTATATTTATGCACCTTGACCCGCAATCAATTTTTGGCCACTTGGCAAACACTCCACAAGGCCCAGTCACCAACTCTACAGTGCATAGAGGGTCCACTAAATCAACAACTTGGACACATGAACCTTTGTTCACAATAACCATGTGAGTGTCATGCTATAAAAGAACCAAGGATATCTCTATGCCTCCAATGTGAGATTAAGATGCTTTGATCAAGTTTGCTACATCGCCCAAACGGGCCCACCTCCACACACATAGCATGAAACCCTAGATAAATATTTGATTTAAGCTTTACAAACTATTAAAGTCTGATCAAAATTATATGTATATATGTTTGCTAAAAAAATTGCCTAGCACTCCTGTAGACGTTCCTTTCACAAAGACATCTTCCTCTCAACAAAGAAAAATCACAGCACAAAACTAAGTTCATAAATTCAGGCAACTCTACTTCACATGGTCTTTTCGGGCTACAGTGAGGAAATTCATGCCTCCTCACATAAGGAATGCAGTACTGGAAATGATTTTTGACCTCTAAAAAGGAGAACTCGAGCTGCAAAATTGTCACCTCTTCTCCAAAAAAATGCCTTCAATACCTCACAAAAATAACTTTGACGGCTTATCTCTTCACATGGCAATGCCACAATGGAACAAATGCCATGGTCAAGAAATTTAATGCCAAGAGGTTCCAGGCAAAACATAAAATAGGCAACTTGAATTTTTTTTTTTCAAATGCCAAATGATCTTGAATCGATCTCAAAGTCTCCGACCGAAGCTCTCCAGAAGAATTCATAGATTGGGTGGCTCTGATACATTGTGAGAGCAACACACCCAGGATGCCCAACTGCAAAAATAAACCTTCACAAGATAGAAAATATTTCATTGAAGAGAAAATGCATTGAGAATGAGATGAATAATCTACATATGGTACAGGGTTTTAAAAGCCATGAAAATTGGTGACAGGGATGGAACTTCCTAATATTGGAAACACAACTACCCTAAT
This sequence comes from Cunninghamia lanceolata, assembly GCA_027924645.1. Taxonomy (NCBI): domain Eukaryota; kingdom Viridiplantae; phylum Streptophyta; class Pinopsida; order Cupressales; family Cupressaceae; genus Cunninghamia; species Cunninghamia lanceolata. The sequence continues at coordinate 24,526,676 of BSBN01000078.1, forward strand.
TAGTTAAATGCAACTAAACTATAGTCTACCTAAGTAAAACTTAAGTAAATATGCATTTACTCTAACAAAATTCAATACTAATTAATCTAAATTATTTTAAAATGCAACCTAAAAATGCCAATTTTTCAAAATTTTGAATTTTTTTGTAATTTTATAAATGCAATAAGATGAACAATGATATGAATGAATGAAATAAATGTAAATCTGAAGCACAACACTTAGCAAGGTGCACAAAAGTTCAAAAATATGGGTTCACCAAAATGTTTAGTATGGAAAAATGAGGGAGATTTAGTTTAGGGTTGATTTTGCTAGTTTGTGTAAATCATCCTTTCTCCACTAAACATTCATGGACATCAACTGAGTAGGGAGTCTACTACAGGCCTTAGATCACTCAAAACATATGGAGAATATTGGAATTATGTGATTTTGTTGTTCAATTAAGTCTAATTATGCTCAGAACCCTAATTATGTAAATTCAAAAGGAAATAGACAAATTATAGAAAATTATCACACAGAGATATCAAATGACAATAAAATGCGTACTAGAATAAAAAAGTTCAAAAAATGGAAAAGTTTGGGACTAATAAGCGAACACCCTAGTCTAGTGCCACCATTTCTATCAGGATCTAGGAATCTTGTCTACAACCAATTCTTGCTATTCCAGAGATATTCCTATTGCGAGATCCTGAGGACTAATGAGCAGGTGCCTTAGTCTGGAGGTCTCTATTTTCTCTTTTGATCTACAATTCCGATAGTCCGCACTACTCTCTTGCAACTCCACTTTTTCTTCTCCTACAACTTGTAACTTGAAATCATAGAAAAATGCATTGGGGGTTGTAGTGTTTAGAGGCTTGCCTTATTCAAGCCCTGGAGAGACATTCAAGTTTCCGAATACCGTTGTGCATCCCTACAGGATAGAGGAAAAATCTAAATGATAAATGATTGAAAACATAAATGACATCACTTTGTAGTGCAAATCTCATGGAAGAAAGATGCTCTTCATGCCATGAGGAGATGAAAGCCAAATCTACAAACACAAAGATAATAACAATGCTCTACTTTGCAACACAATGAATACTTTGAATGCTCTAATCACAAGAATGGTTAAAGTTCACAATTGCCATCTAGTTTTCAAATGATAACCTAATTATGCTTATATATGCAACTGCAAACATTCCCAACAAGAATTTCATAATTCAAACTTACAGTGTCGGCATAGGACCTAAATAATGGTCATAAACCAACACTCCAAAATTGGTCTTGACCTAAAATAGGCCAGGACTAGGGCACAAGTACCCAAGTCCTCTACCTATTTCAGGGAAGAATTATGTCAACTGCATCCCGTAGATCCCATTTGCCATGAAACTTTAGGGTTTTCTCATCAGGATGTCAAATTATCATGCAATATGCTCTAAATGCATAAACAGGACCTGAGAGCTAAACCTTAAGATGGAAAAGCCTCCAAGGGGACATTTTTGACATAACACATATAAGGACTAAGAATTGAAAAGACAAGTGTTTATTATAAGTTTGAAGTATTTGATTAGGCAAATAAACAAATACATATATGACAAGAGAGGCAGTTATTAGTTGAGAGAAAGACTCCACACTAAGAGTGATCAAGTTGCTTCCATACAAACTAGCATGAGTGGCTAGTTAGTGGGTAAATTGATGATACATATCCTAAATGCCCAACAAACTTGACACCTCAATGAGACATGCTTATGTGAAGGCACATTTAAGTAGGCTTATGCCTAAGTGTATAATATATATGAAAATATATATACACTAACATTAACAAAAGGGTAAATTATTTAATTTAGTTTAATGGGAGCTAGGTTTAGCATTCTTCAATCTTGAAAAGTCACAAAGGAAAATTAATATTTAGTTTAATGACTTTTTTTGAGATTTTTGAATTCCATTAAAAAATTATAATTAAGTTTTTGGTATGATTTGGATTAAATTATTGAAAATTATCTCCATGTCCCATAAAGAAAATAAGAAAGTTAACAGTAGGGTAAATTATTTACTTTAGCTTAATGAACGCTAGTAAAGAAAAATAACTACAATTACTTTATTTTAGTTTAATTATAATTAAGTTTTTGGTATCATTTAAATTGAATTAAATTTAAAATATGTAACGACATGTTTTTATGAAATAAATGCACATAACAATAAAGCCCACATAAAATAAATAATTTACCTAAATCAAAATATCAAATCAAATATAAAAGCAAAAGAATACTGCATAAATGGAAAAGTTATTTGAATGGTAAGTGCAACTAATTTTCTTTTGTTTTCTTGCAAAAAATTTTTTAATTTATTGTTATTTTGACTACATTTCAAATCTCCCCACATCCAACTAGGGTTAGGGTTCTACAAGATAAAAATATGGATGCTTTCTAAAGTTTTTTTTATAGTTATAGAAATAATTTAGTGTTATTTTATAGGCTTTGTAAACTTTATTTTTATAATTAAAGAAATATTTGAGTGTTATTTTATTTTAGGAAATTAGATTATTTTTTAGATATCAATTTTATTTACTCAATACATTTCAAATCTCTCCACACCAAAATATGGTTAGGGTTCTTTACATAAAATTTTCCTTATAAATTTACTTTTGTTACAATTTTGAAATGATAAACAATTCTTTATCTTTAGAAAAAATAAAAGTATCATTACTATTTTATAAAAATATAGGGCCCTAAAATAATATTTTATAACTATATTTTATTAGGGTTGAATATAGTGTTGTAAAATAATATTTTATAACTATATTTTATTAATGAAATCAAATAAAAAAGGAGCAAATTAATGTGTTGAAATAAAAGAATAAAAACATAGTAAAGCAATTAAAAAAATAACCACATCAAAAGAATGTCTTGACCTATTTTAAATAGATTTCTCTAAAGATAGGTATACTAATTTTTTGATGTATAAATATGATTAAGAAACAGTTCCCATGACAAAAAAAAAAAAAATAGTATGCCCTATTGGGACAGGGTGCCCAATCATCAATGTCTGATAGTGTGAGAGATCCAACCCCTAGAGATCTGGAGAAGAGCCAAAGACCCAAAGACCTCAGCGGTACCTAGGTGAATGCAAAATTTGCTAGATGATATGCTTCCTTGTTCGCCTGTCTATAACAATGAGCGATAGTGTAATCTACAATTGCGGACAAGCAATTCTAAATAGATTCTGCAATAATCTTAAGTTTCCAGGTTAGAATTTTCCTTGTTGTGATGGCATTGATACAAATTTGTGAGTCACCTTCAATGTCCTTCAATGTCCAGACTTGAGATCTATTTTTCCCTGCATTTTTGGAGGCCAGCCAGGATGGCCTGGAATATGCCCTCCTACCAGTCACTTGGAAGTGCTCAAATAAGGTTTCCTATTCATCTCTTAGAATGCAGCCTCTCTTAGAATGCAGCCTGCACCTGAAAGATAGGTATGCTAGTTATAGTTATATTATAATTGTATTTTTTATTCTATTAGATTTGTATGTTTTTATTTTATTTTTCTCCCAAGAGTTAAAGGCTTTCTTTTAGATGTCTATTGTATTATATTTTTAGATTGTTGTGAGTATATTATTTTTCATTAAGAGGAAAGTATGTTATAAAGGGATCCCAAAACCCTTCATTTTTCTTGTCTCTCCTTTTTTATGTTTTTTTTCTTTTATAATAATTTTATAGGATCTAGTTTTGACTTGATTTAATTTCTTTATTGTTAAGTCTTATTCCCTTCCCTCTCACCTCTTCTCTTCCTTTTAAGTAGCAAATATTGCAATCTACATTTCTACTATGCTTCATCTAAATGATAATCACATAATATGATCCAAGTTAAAACATTTTTTTTGTTTTAACGAGAAAGGTGATAGATCACCTATATATTAGAATATTAGAGTTTACACATCAGGCAACCAGCTGCCCAAAGGACGCCTCAAAAAGAGATTGACACAAAAGAAGGCCCTGACTGGCCAAAGTAAGTATAAGAACTCACAGGAGGAGTGCCAAACGACATGAGCTATAACCCAAAAAAGAGAACCACCTTCAGCATATCACGGAAAAGCCAAAAGACAGATGATAATACACCCATACCACCAGCCACCGAGAGAGACTATGCAACACCATCCCCAACAGCCGGATCCACAGCGGCTTCGCCATCACCTGGAAGAACTACCTGCACAACGATTTCATCCGCATCCACTCCTGCATCCTCTGTGTTTTCAAAGAAATCTGAAAACACAATTATTTACTATCATAACTTGTAGAAATGCTATATCTATTATATAATTATTTATAGCCTTTCTTTATACAAGGCTAAGTTTTCTTATTAATCATTTTAATTAATTTCTCTTTGAAGATAAAACAAATTATATTTTGTAATATTTATTTATGACTCATTCTATGTTCTTGGCTCACAAGTGTTAGAAATAATGAATAAACTAGAACACGTGTCTCAGTTGACTAGGCCACCTATCTTAGTTGTGTTGTAAGATCCACTATTCTAGGAGTTAGTTTAGGGATCTGTTGAGTTATTTGTGGATCTAATAATGTAAGCATCCCATTATAAATTGTAATACTTCCAGTTTAATAGATATAATATATTTTCCCGATCTATATTTTATCATGGTATCAGAGCAGGTCTGAGCCTAACTCCCTCAGGGGATGGCTTAGGATTATGATGTAGTGTGTCTATGAGAGAAAGCTAGGTTTGATGGCTGCCGTATGAAAAGAGTCATCAAAGAAAAGTGTGTTAGCTATTTGTGTGTTAGTGTATTAGATTGTGGGCTGGTTTGGAAATCAGATTTAAGGACTCAGGGCAGTCTCATTGCTGCTCTATCTTCTAGCTCAAAATGGAAATAAGTCTCTTCTGTTTATTTCAGTTTTTTATGTTTTTCAGGTTTTTTGTAATTTGTTATTGTCTATTTGGACTGGTTTTTTCATATTCTTCTCTGTCAGGGTTGCACTGAGAGGTTCATGTAAAGAAAATGCATAAGCCATGGTTAGGAGCCATGCCACCGATCTGTGCGAGAGGTGATTGAAGCCGAGGTGTTATGGGATGACCTCGCCCATATTTGAAAATATGGTCTGCTTATGGCAGAAGTCTACATATGAGGTTGACAGTGTTGCAAGAAATGCAACATGGAATGAGACCCTTCCGGCAAATTATAGGCAGCCAACAAAGAAATGGTTGTCAAGTTAAAGCCTAGGTTTGTTTAACACTGGCATAGATCATTCTGCAATGTGCAATGACAGTCAGCAAGAATAATTGTTTGCAGATGAAAGTTATATTGTAATTCTAATCCAAATGAAAATTAGTGTAGTTTATTCATTAAGGGGGAGTGTTATAAATAATGAATAAACTAGAACATGTGTTGACTAGGCACCTATCTTAGTTGTGTTGTAAGATCCACTATTCTAGGAGTTAGTTTAGGGATCTGTTGAGTTATTTGTGGATCCGTTAATGTCAGCATCCCATTATAAATTGTAATACTTCCAGTTTAATAGATATAATATATTTTCCCGGTCTATATTTTATCAACAAGGAATATACTTTACAGAAAAGAAGCTCAGTATCAACTTGTTTGCTTACATTGTGTAGCCTTTGGAATAATGGCCTCGTCTAGTAATGATACTGAAGGTCACCATGTAGCCCATACAACCAAACCATTCTATGCTAGTAGTGATGTCTCCTTCACTGTAAGTAGTTGAAATTTCTTCGTCCCTTTTATCGTATTGGACGAGTATTCTAATTACAATGCATTTTACTCATGGACATCACAGGATGAAGAAAAAAGTGTTATTGTGTCTCTCACACTGATTAAACATAAACCAGTGGTATTTAAACGTAGTAAATTGCCAGAGGAGGATACCCATCACGCAGGTCATGTTCAAGTTGGAACTAACATCAGTTTCAGTCACCCTCAAATAGTAAATCATAATATGAGACTTTCTCATGCTCAAGTTGAAGCCCTGTCTGGTTTCCCTATTGAGATAGAAAACCCTACTGCTTGGTTTTCTATCTGGAGAGGTTCTGGTAGACAAATATATAAAGCAAAAGAAGAATTATTTTTAATTGAAGGATGAAGATGAACCAGAGCTGATGTGCTGCTCAGGATTAGAGGAGAGAAGGTTAGAAAGACATATGCCATCATGGTGCAAGTGTCGGTGACAATGGCATAGAAAACCTTAAAACTAGGGTCTCTCATGAAATGGCTGATATAAATGATAATGGTAAAAATGTTATAGCTCAGGCTAATCAAAATGGCAATTATGGGAGAGGCAGGCCTAGAAAAAAAAGCCAAGCCATTGGAGTATGTGATTACCAGAGAAGTGGACGTTATGAAGCCAATATATGGTATTCTATTCTTTTTGTTGTGTACTATTCTGTGGTAGTCTATTGGAATAATTCGTTGATCACCCAAAAAACATTTACAATTTTCCATGATTATCATAATGTGTCTCCTCTTTAGGTTATTTAGTGGGACTGTAAAGCTGTTTGAAAATCTTGTGTGCATTGTAAATATGATCTGTATTCAATAAATATGGGCTATTATTATTGATTTTTGTATTTATTACATAAAATAGGGATCTAATTAATTTGGGCTATATTTCTTGACAGGCTTAAGAAAGAAAAGCGTCAAATAAACCTTGGTGAATGCATTTAGCTTCTCACATTGCTATTACTTTAAAGTTAAGATATTTTATATAAATGATGACAGGAGGAAGACATTTGTTTGTTTTATGATTATGAATATGGTATTTAATGTTTTTTAAATATTTCAAAGAAAAAACAGGTAAGAAAAATTTGAGTAAATATTTGTGACTTATATAAGTCACTGTTTGTATCAAAATAATTGACAAGGAAGGTTAAACTATGTTATGTGCTCAATCATTAAAACAACTTATATGCTTAAATCTTTGAGAAAATTATAATAGATACTCGTAACTCTTTATCGTTTGGATCAAGATAATTGACAGGAATCCGATTAAACTATGTTATGTGCTCAATCTTTAAAAAAAACTTATATGCCTAAATCTTTGAGAAAATTATAATAGATACTCGTAACTCTATTTATTTTTTTATTTTAAGGTCACTATTTCATTGTTGAAGCTGCAGCAAGGTTAGTACTCTAAAAACTATTGCCACTTATGTGATCCAAACTATTACCATGCAGGCCTTCGGACAATGCTATTCTAGTTACCCGCATCCCAGCTGACAGAAAGTTAAATTATCCTGAAACAGATTATGACACGAGACTTATAGAAGAGGTAACTAGTGAAAGGAATTCTAAAGTAACGTTTATATTTGTAGTCTATTCACTTTAAAAAAAATTTTGAATTCTATTAGTTGTTTGTTCATAAAATGGATGTGAAGAATGCTTATTTCGATGATTAAAAAATTGAGCTTGAGTATGATTTTGAATGTAATGAACATAAATTTTCAAATGTTTCATTTTAGCATGAAAAGTTGGATTATTAGAAATTTGTAAGGCACTTTGATTATCATAAAATTGTTGGTGGTGGATATGAAATCTATATGACACACAAATATGAATTACATACAAAATATACAAATACAAATACAGAAATGCACATAGCATTCAGAAATCTATTGTTTGGCAATCAAAGCAATTTCTATTGTTTAATAAGAAACTCACTAAATGATGCCTCTATTCATAGAGGTCTTCTCAAATAATATAATATACAATATTTAATGTTTCTTGTCTATTTGGAAGCTTCCAATCCTTATCCTAACTCCTCTAGATTATCTATTCTTTCTAGAAACATACTACAAGACCCTTACTAGTTTCTTCTAGACATTTCTAATTACAACTTTTGTCTTTTTAATTAATTAACAAAATACAATAATTAATGATGTTCTAAGGAGAAATCAATCACCAACGCTCCCTCTTAATTTCGACCATTAAATGCTTCAGCATTCACAAACTATATTTCCATAATGTCTTTGCCAGCTGATCTAAAAAAAAAACTCTATTTTGAAAATAATTCTCCATTGCTGACATATTCTTCATCGTGTTGTTGCACTAGATTGTTGCTACAATGATATTTCTTTTGTTTTCCAATGGCTTTGTGGGCCTTCACTTCTTCTACGATATCTTTAGACTTCTCAATTCGTTGCTAACTGCCTTATACAACCTCTTTGTGTTCAAAAATCCTAATATGATTTTCCAAAGATACTTATTTGCAAATCAATCTAATCTTCTACTACAGGAGTCTTCAAACATGAATTTTGTGATCCTTCTTTGACAACTTCTCTTTTTTATAGGTTTTGGTTGTGGTCCAATCAAATACCTATTCTTCCTGCAATCTTCTACTGTGATTTCCTCCTTTCAATGATTTTATTTTTTCAAACTGCGTTTGTAAGAACAAGCCCAATAAACACCAAAAGACAGGGCAAAACATAACAGCAACAAACTGAAAAGAGGCAGGGAAAAACATAGTTGAATAACCTGGCAAATTATATTCATCTAACTTGCATTACATCACAAATGCCGTGTACAGCAGCAATCCAGATGCTGTATCTAACAGTTATTCAGATGCTATATCCAGCAGCCATCCAAAGGCTATATAGCAGCCATCCAAAGGCTATATATTCAACAACTCTCTCCAATCACATATATATAGTTATAGAACCTTTGAAGCCCGGAAGCTTCTAGCTTTCTAGATAATTCTAAAACTTGGAATCTTCTTTTTCTAGAACATATCTTACAATATTTTTTTCTAGAACAGCTCCAGGAATGTTCTAGCTTGTGGAAGGCTCTAGAATCATTCTACAATTTTCTAGACAATCTTAATCCTTAACATCCCCCCTTAAGATTGGCTAGAATAATACAGAAAAAATACAAATGAGAGGGGAACATTATATTACTATCCCCCCTTAATGTCCACCTCTAGCATACCAAGCATTCTTCGATCATAATCCTCTTCCATGGCTTGCTCCCATTCTTTCTTTCCTCTAGCTTGTTTATATGAGATTGAAACTTCAAGCCTTCAACACTCATTATCTTTTGTCTAGCTGAAAAGTCATCTTCTTCATCATCACTACCAACAATACCTCTAACTTGTTCCAACTTGCATTTCCAGCAGTAGCCCTGCAAACAAAAATCACTCTAGCAATATATCAGCCCTGTAAACAAATCACTCCAGCAATATCTCAGCCGTGCAAACAAATCACTCCAGCAATACACTTCTAACTGAACCGGAAAACATTCTAGCTGAACCTGGAAAATATTCTAGTTAAATGAGGAAAATATTCTAGCTGAACCTGATTAAAACTCTAGCTGAACTTGGACTGATCCTCTAACTGAATCTTTTTTTTTCCAACAACCCCCTCAGTGTTACCCAAGGGGATTCGAATCACATATATATAGTTATAGAACCTTTGAAGCCCGGAAGCTTCTAGCTTTCTAGATAATTCTAAAACTTGGAATCTTCTTTTTCTAGAACAGCTCCAGGAATGTTCTAGCTTGTGGAAGGCTCTAGAATCATTCTACAATTTTCTAGACAATCTTAATCCTTAACAGCATTTTCAAACTCTTTTTGTCTTTTTTCGGTGGCTGCGGCCAAGACTTATTTCATAGCTTGTATCTTTGACTTTATTTGTAACCTTTATTTCATAGCTTGTATCTTTGACTTTATTTGTAACCTTTTTGTTTGTTTGACTACTAAAAAATACTAGACTGGCATCTACAGTGCCCTTTGTATCTTGGCATCTTTAAAATCTTTTGAACTCTTGCTTATCTCAAGTAAAAAACCTCCATTGATTCTCTAGAAATTGTACACAGACAATAGAATATCCTTTTATTGATTTAGACAAATCATTATATTCCAGAAGCTCAAATATAATAAGAGGATAAATCCTCCACAAGATACAACACATTACAGCTCCGTTATCTCAAAGACTCTAGAATCTTCCACCTTCTATAACCCCAAATCAGCTAGGGTTTCTTTTTTCCCACCTATTATTGACTCTACACTTTCCCCCTTAACACTACTACCCCCAGGGTTCTTGAAAATAGTCATAAATAGCCATTTTTGGTGGCCTCTAGCTAAATTTTGAAATTTACAAATCCCTCCAAAAGTAGGGGGAAGCATAACTTTTGATATGGGTGTCCAATTGACAAACTATTTTAAGTGTCAGAAAGCTCATTAAATGAACTATCACTTCAGAAATCTGTAAACATATTTCCATCACCTTTTTGAGGTGTTATGGGATGTTTTAGTGCCTCATCTAATTTCAGAAATTTTTAGGGGCTTTTCGAATAACAAAAACTTTAATGTCATGCATCTCACAGATGATCTTTGCCTGATCCCTTCGTCAAAGGTCTTATATTTTATTTATGAAGCTTCCTGTAAACTTTCTCTTAAATCCATGCCTAAATACAAACATTCTAGAAATGACAATTAAACTTTCAAAAAAATAGCAGTTTGCTATTTTTAGCAGTTTGTAAAAACTAAAAGTCCTACATCATTATTCAAGTGATTATGGAACCAGAAATACTAATTATGGAAAGAAATGAAAATAATTTCAATAATTTTGAATCATTTTTTTGGGTGATGCAAGATTGTCTTTACACCACTGAATGTTCCTGCATTAGACACCTAGGGTAATTTGAGAAGTGACCCTGTCACCTCTCAAGTGTTTGTTTGAGTAAAACCCAAATGGTCAACCTCTGCCTTAGACAACCAAGAAGAATCTTGAATAGGCCTTCCTTTCTATTTCATCAGTTATTCTTCATATTGCATGTTCTAAGTACTTCTTCCCACACGGCTATCCAATATCTCTTATATCTCCTCCATTGAAGTAGATGCTGGAATACTCCATTATTCTTCTATTGGTCCATCCTTTGTCCCACCTTCATGGTATTCTTTTAAATCAGCAATATTGAACACAAATGAAATATTAAGCCCACTCAGTAGCTCTACCTCATGCATTTTCTGAGTCATGCTTTTTCCATATTTTGCATGATCCAAATTTCTTCATTTTCAACTTATTATATGCTCCAACTAGAAACATTTCTTTTCTCATGTGAACCATGACTTCATCTCCTACTTGAAACCCCTTATATCTCCTCTTCTAACCTGCCTTAGCCTTGTACTAAGTATTTATCTTATTAATGTGCTTTCTCACCTCTTCATGCAAATTCTTTAGATGTTCTGCAAAGCCTTCAGCTTAAACACTTGCCTTTTCTCCTTTGTCCAGCTTCCTTAACTCTGAAGCATTTCTTGAACTACTCCCATAAAGAATCTAGAATGGTGATTTACCTATACTTATATTGATAGAATTTTTGTAAGCAAATTGTGCATGTGGTAAAATAAAATCCCATCCCTTGGGTTTATCTCCTACTAAGCATAGTAGGATGTTACCCAAACTCCTATTCACCACTTCCATTTGTCCATCAGTCTGTGGATGGTGTGCAAAATTGAAATTCAAATTTGTCTTCAACTTCTTCCAGAATGTGCTCCAAAAATAATCAGCAAACTTTGTATCTTGATCTGAAACTATGGTCTTAGGTAGATCATGGAGTCTCACCACCTCCTTGAAAAATAACTTTGTAATATAAACATCATCATTAGTCTTCTTACAAGAAATGAACTATGTCATCTTCAAGAATTTGTCCACTAGCACAAAAATGGAATCATGTTCTCTTTGTGTCCTTGGTAAACTAAGAATAAAATTCATACTAATATCATCCCATGGCTTCTCTGGTACATGTAGTGGCTGATATAGCCATGTATTTTGACTTGTTCCTTTTGCCATCTAACACATTCTACAACTCTGCACAAATTTCTTCACATCTTACTGCAACTGTGGCCAATAATAATTCTCACCAACAATAGCAACGGTCTTATCTTGACCAAAGTGTCTAGCTAATCCCCCACTATTCTTCTCCTTAATCAGGTTCTCTCTGATGGAACTTCTCGGAACACACAACTGGCTTCCTCTAAACAACATGTCATCTTGGATTATGAAATAACTATTTTGTCCTATCCAAAGTAAGAGGTTCCAAATCAAGGAAAAATAGGAGAATAAAACTACAATCCATTGTGAAACATCATTAAACCAATGTTTTTATAAATTACTTTAGTGATTGTTATTTATATGCAGTTAAAACAAATAAAGAAAAACAAATATTCTTTTCTAGATTTACTTTCTTTTGGGGTAGATATGGACAAAAATAGAGCCTTTTCTAGGTACACAAAGCATATTGTTTGGTGGGATCACCTTGGAGGTCTTTTTGATAGTTTTGGCAACCTGTTTGGAGGCAATTTGAAGGCTTTTTTTTAGTCTTTTTTTAGGAGCTCAAAAATGGATTTGCATGACTATTTTTAGGAGTTTTTCCAGCTTTTTCTATTGGAGACCTTTTGGATAGGATATATTGGAGAAAGATAGCTCTTTCTCATGAGTTGGAGATTATTTTTTTTCTCTCTTGAGCACAAGCAGAGAGTTTGTAGACTTATTTTTGACTCAGTATTTACCAGTTTTCATGTGTATCCAATCCATTATAGCAGAGCCTTCCCATTTCACTTCTTTTGCCTCGTAATTGCAATATTGATTTGATGTCTAACTGTGGTAATAAATATTTTATCCTCTGTCATGTCTCATTATTGTGAAATTATTGTCCAAAGTTTTCATATAATTCTAGTTGTCTGTTGAGTTCAAAGAGAACCTTCATATAAATTACTTTTGAATTGTATGATTTAGGTTAAATTGTGAAATTTTATGTTTGAAGTGTTGTTTGTGGGTAAAAAGTATCAGATTGATTAGAATTTTGTTTAAATTAGTTTTGATTCCAGTTACCTTCTCACCTTTTCCCTCAGCAAGTTAGTTAGATTAGAAGAATCATCAAGAGAACCAGCTCACTCTGGAGGTTCACTCTGAGTTTAGGCAACCCACATGCCTAGGAGTGATCCCATGTATCAACAGATAGTTAAGTTGAATAACTTAGCATAGGGTGCATATCTAATTGATAACAGTTTTTGGCAAGCCCAGTGGGACTCTGAAAGTGTTTTCAGAGAAGTTTTTCAATCTTCAAAGTTTCTATTCTAGTATAAGCAGCACTGTTCTAGCCTTTGGAGGCTTTTTACAATATACACGGTGACTCATTTTCTCTGGTCTTGCATGCAAATTAGTGTTTCTAGCTTATGAAAACCAAATCTAATTCTGATTCGTTGGACTATTTACAGCTATCTCTGCCAAGAAAAAGGGGTAGGACAGCAAGTAGAGTAGTTGATTCATCAACGAGGTCAAAATCAACACCTTCAAGACTCGATCCTTTGACTCCATTACAAAGAAATAGGAGTCCAGTGTTGATAGTACAGTTACCCATAATGGCTAGGTAGTTCGCATTTGCACCTTTTAATGGAGGTAGCCTATTACAACTTTCCCAACATGATGATATTCCAATTGCAACCCTCAAAGGACTACCATATTTCACCGTTGAAGATCACACTATAGCTGTCAAGCACATTCAGGATGTGGCAACACTATTTTCAATGCATAATGTTCCTAAAGAAAATGTAGCAATCAAATTATTGACTACATCACTAAAGGGTAAAGCTTTGCAATGGTTCAGAGGTCTTACAGAGAACTCAATTACAACATGGGATCAATTGGGAGATGGATTGCACAAGCATTTAAAGGACAAATCTGATCACCTCTCATTATTGGAGCAGTTAAGCACCATCAAAAGGGCCCCCATGAACACATCACGGATTTAAATTACCGATTTCATAGGACTTGGGATAGGATCCCCACAATGGTAAAGCCTTGGGACAGCAAGCTACAAATGTACCACAGCAACTTGCCAAGGACAAATTTCAAGCTTTTTCATCACAGACTGTTCCTACAGCACAACCAAAGGTGCAAATTCAGCAAAGAAATCAAACTGTACCAAGAAAAGATTAGTCCAAAGTACAATCACAGCTTTTTCAAAGGCAAAATGATGCTTCCACTGTTAAAGGACAACAAAAGGTAAGTCTTGTATCTTTCAATATAGTGGATCACCTTAAGAAAGCTATAGTGAATCTATTAGTAATGGATGCATTGCGTATTCCTGGCCAAAGGAATTTGTTACAAGATGCATTGGTTGAACTTTCAATTTCTTATTGTTCTAATCAAGAAAAGGCCAAGGTTGTACTTGCCAACAACTCAGAATTTAAGAGTGAACAGCCAACCAAAGAGGTAAAACCTCCACCTTTTTACCTAAGTCTCATTATTGGTGACAAACTTGTTCATAACTGCATGATAGATTCTGGAGCAAGCAATTGCATTATGCCCAAGAGTTAACTGATAAATTGGGATTAGTTTATGAACCCCTCTCAAAAAGGAGTAGTCCAATTGGACGGGTCTACTATTAATACTGCAAGGATAATTAGAAATCTACCACTTACCTTGCATGTCTGTACTAATTTTGCAATCCATCAGGTCCTTCATATCATAGACTTGCCACCTCACTTTTTTATTTGCCTTTCTAGGGAATTTCCTACTAAATTAGGTGGATTTTTACCTTCTAATTGGTCCCATTTGTTCTTTAGAATAAGATATGGTATGAAAGTAACCATACAATTTAAACCACTTGCAAAGGATCATGTTGAACCCTATGTCCCCAGCCCAATAAATACTAACCTCTACATCACCCATGGGTAGCAAGATCAATCCATGAGCCTAGATCCCAGTGCACCTATGGAGGATATAAATTTAGATGATTGGGCAGCTAAAGATCATGGAGATGACCCTTTCTATCACACTCATGAGGTAGGATTAGGCATTTATATGATATACAAACCTGATGAATTGATTCCTAATATGATTAAGGACCAAAGTCAGTCTGAACAACAAGAAAATCAGCTTTAGAAGTTCTACTTTGATGGATCAAGGAACAAAATTGGAGCTAGTCTAGGGACTATGTTAGTTTCACCTCAAGGAGACAAGTACTATGCAACATTGAGGTTTACTTTCAGCTTCACAAACAATGTGGTTGAGTATGAAGCCCTGATTCATGGCTTGGAGTGGGCATAGAAAAGGGGTATAAAATATATCCAAGTTTATGGTGATTCTGAGTTGTTTGTAAAACAATTTAGAAATATGATTGTTACTAAGAATGACTTGCTCAAAAAGTACAATCATCAAGTTTGAGACTCAATTGAAAATTTTGATGTTTTTAATCTACTTTCAATTCCCAGAAATCAAAATAAATATTCATATAAGCTTGCTACTTTGGGATCTCAATTTGAGATTTCGGATCAGATTCATAACATAGAGGTACAACCATATGTGAAAGTGGTTTTGAGACTGTCTGTGCCTGACAATGGTGTTTCTTGGCCATTTTTTGATAGCGATGAGCAAATATTGAGTTTTTGAATGCAAAAGTTGAATTTACAGCTAAAAATTAATAGAAGTATAGGCAACAATTTGATAATCAGATTGTACAACTGAAATCTAACAAGCTACCCAAGGGACTGGTGACATTAGAATCAGTCTTTAGTTTAGATGATCAGTTTACAAAAGACAAATGTAGCATGACTGTGAAGCAAGAGCATTATGAAACAATGGAGATAGTCAAAGATAAACTATTGAAATTGGGAAAGGTATGTACTGAAATACAACATCAGTCTTTTGTTCAGTTATCTCAAGAGTTTTCTAATGTTTTTGTGTGGGAATATAAGGATTTAAGGGGATTTGATCCCGGTTTAGCCCAACATACCATTGAATTAGAGCCTAATATCAAGCCTATTAGGCAGAAGCAAAGACCCCTTAACCCAAAACTTGAGCATCTAATGAAAGCTGAGCTAAACAAGTTGATTAAGAGAAGTATAATATTCCCTATAAAGCATATATCCTGGGTCTCCAACTTGGTACCAGTTAGAAAGAAGAATGGAGAAATTAGACTTTGTGTCGATTTTCGTGATCTCAATAAGACATCTTTACAAGATCACTACCCCCTTCCTTCAATGGGACAAATTTTGCAAATTGTTTCTGGTTTTGATAGATTTTCCTTGTTAGATGGATATTTAGGCTATAACCACATCTTGGTGAAGGAAGAGGACCAATATAAAACTGGATTTACAACCAAGTGGGGCACCATGGCCTACCAGAAGATGCCATTCAGTTTGTCCAATGCCACGGCAACCTTTCAGAGGGCAATGCATATGGCCTTCCATGGCCTTATGAATAGAACAGTGCTATTCTATTTAGATGATATAATAGTTTTTTCAAAGGATGATAATGATCATTTTGACCATTTGAAGCAGATTTTTTAGATATGCAAAGAGTTTGGAGTTTTCTTGAATCCAAAAAATGCATATTTTCAATTCATGAAGATAAACTC
Source organism: Cunninghamia lanceolata (assembly GCA_027924645.1). Lineage (NCBI taxonomy): Eukaryota > Viridiplantae > Streptophyta > Pinopsida > Cupressales > Cupressaceae > Cunninghamia > Cunninghamia lanceolata. The sequence continues at coordinate 24,543,033 of BSBN01000078.1, forward strand.
CTTGGCTATATTGTTTAAAAGCATGGTATTTCTATTGACCTTGAAAGAGTGTCTACAATTGTAGATTTACCACTGCCTACACATAAGAAAGGCTTGCAAATATTTCTTGGTAGAATTAATTTTGTGAGAAGATTTATTCCAAACATTATTGCTTTGTTACAACCTCTCACTGTCATGCTAAAGAAAAACATACCTTTCAATTGGAGTAAGGAAGGAAAGAGAGGCTTTGAGCAGATCAAAGAAACTCTCGCTACTGCCCCTACCCTCTTTAATCCTAATTACAAGAAATATTTCATTTTATATGATTTTAGGGGTATAGATACCATTTTAGTAATGTTGTGTGAGCAAAACAATGAAGGCTTGGAGCAGCTAGTGGCATTTTTCAGCCAGGTATTACATGATTATGATGTAAAGTATTCTTTTGCTGAGAAGCATGTTTTTGCTATTTTTACAAGCCTCAAGAATTTTAGACATATGATGTCCAATAATAGAATTCATTTGATGGTTACTCACCCAACTATTAAGAGATTTTTACTTAATAGAGACATAAATGATAAAAGGGCTGGTTGGATAATGAATGTTATGGAGTTTGATGTTAATATTAAGGTACCTAAGCTAATTAGGGGCAAGGGTTTATGTAAGAAGCTTGTTGGAAATGGAGAGCATAGCCAAGAACATGAAGAGAATGTAGAAACAGTGCTGAATAATAGTGAACCAGCCATTGTACCAGCTCCTACAAATAGCTGGGTGCAACAGATGATGCACTATCTACAGACTAGTGAATGCCTCAAATGATTGGATAGGGCAAGAAGAAGGTATTTTAGGTTACAAGCTACTCCTTATGCTATCATTGAAGGTATTTTGTATAGTAGATATTTTAATGGTGTGTTTCTAAGATGCATTGAACTAGATCAAGTTGATAGTCTCTTAGAAGAGTTTCACAATGGACCTTCAAGAGGTCATTTTGTAGTAAGGACAACTACCTTGAAGATAATGCAAGCTCGTTATTATTGGCCAGATCTATTTGAGGATGCATTTGCTTGGGTAGGAAGATGTGAAAAGTGTTCATTGTTTGCAGGTAAATAAAGGCTTGTAGCCTTACCTCTATACCCTATCAAAGTTGAATGGCCATTTGCTAAATAGGGTCTTGACTTCTTTGGACCAATAAACCCACCTTCAAGTGTGCGTCACAAGTGGATTTTGACTACTATAGACTATTTCACCAAGTGGACTGAGGTTTTTTCTTTGAAAGAAGTAAATGAATTTGTTTTTTTAAGTTTCTATCAAGATTTGGTACACCAAAATCAATTATCTCTAACAATGGTTTATCTTTTATTGGTATAAGGATTTCAGATTGGTCTATTAAACATAACATCTTTTTGGATACATCTTCTAACTATTACCCACAAGGTAATGGGAAGGCAGAATCTACCAATAAGAACCTGATAAGGATCATCAAAAAGACTATTGCAGACAACCAGAGGACATGGCACAAGAAGTTGAAGTTAGCTCCTTGGGCTGACTGGATCACTCCCAAGAGAGCTATTGGTTGTTCTCCATATGTACTTACTTATGGTAAGGAGGCTACATTGCCTAGTTTACTAGAATTACTAACTTTGACTTTCATTAAAGAACATGAGCTACTCGAGGAACAACCTTTAGTAGTAAGGCTAGCTCATCTTATAGAATTGGAGGAAACAAAAAAAGAAGCCTTAAGGAAGCTTGAAACCCATCAAGCTTAGATGAGGAGTTCCTTTGATAAGAGGGCAAGACCAAGAAACTTCATTGATGGTGATTTAGTTTTGAAATGGAATGAACTGAGAAGCAGACCTAGAAAGCATTCCAAGTTTGATGCAATTTGGGATGGGCATTATGTAATCATAGAGTGTAAGGAAAACAATGCATTTTAGCTATCCAAGTTAAGTGGAGAGGTGTTGTCTATCCTAGTTAATGGGATCCACCTCAAACATTTCCTTTGAAGATAAGTACTACCTTGTATCATAAGTAGAGTAGTGTTGTAGTTAATAAATGCTCCATGCACATTTACTTTCAGTTTTTTTATTTTCCTAAGTGTTGTTGCACAGGTTTCTCTGGCCACCAGGGCCTTCTAGATTGTTTTCAGTTTGGTTTGCTTTTGTTTCTACTACTATTTGGAGTAGTGTAAAGCTGAGTTTTAGTGTTTTCTATGTTTGAGATGAGAAAAGTATGACTTAATACCCAATTGACAGCTTAAGACAATTGGTCTTGATGCTTTACAGACAAGCATATAACAAAAGTTGCCAGAAATGTTACAAATTTTCTCTACAACCCAAATTGGTAGAGCTAGAGTACGTCTAATTCATGTTTAGATGAGAAAGTTTCAACATTTGCTTGATATTTTGTTTGCATAGTGTGAGTGTTTGATATATTTAGTTATGTTACAGTTCACTTGTTCAACAAAGACAGATTTTTTATATCATCATTCATTTGTAGAAGGTTGCTTGAAAGATAAGTTATTTCATTTCACTACAATGATTATTTATTTTATAAATGAGATACATAAAAGAAATAAACATTGCATTGAATGAAAAACATGATCAATCAAATGTCCCACACAAGTAGTGGAATAGCTGAACAAGTACAGATATAAGAAATATACTATACATCTGGAAATAGAAAGGGAAGGATCGCAACCTTCCTTGCATGTTTAGTGTCTTTGGTTTCTGAGGTGGCCTTCTGTCCTTGCTCCCAATCTTCATAGGAACTTGTAAAGATTAGAAGAGAGCAATTAGAGCTCTGGTTATGAGTTCCCTATGTGCCTATCAATAAAGGCATAATACATTGCCTATACTGCACTAAGTCAAATACAAATCATTCACATGTAGGAGAGATTAAAAAAAAGAAACAATCATTGTACTTCACTAGTTTTATCTAACATGTTTGTTTCATGTGCAGGTATAGGTAAAGTTATATTGTTGTTTTGAAGACATATCAACATGTGGTGTAAAGTGGGCTCCCACAAGGGTAGAGCTCAACATGCTGCCCCTCAGTCTCAAGGGGGATGAGAAAGGAGTGTTTATAAGAGTCTCAGGTTCAATGTCTATCCATGATTGTCAGTTCAGGGTGACTTGAAGTGAGAACCATTAATGAATGGTGAAGCTTATTCAATGCAGCCCAATGAGTCATATATAGATGTACTAGACAATCAAAGAATTTGCAAGGTATAGATGCAAGTGAAAGTATTAAATGCCATGGGATGCAAGATCAATCATGAACTACATCATCTCATGATAATGGTGCAGCTATCAAGAAGGCAGTTCAAGAACAATATGATGTATTTATCTTTTTGAAGTATGTCATTATCATTTAAAGCCTAAAGATTAGCCACATATCAAATGCCAAGCATAGAATGTATCAGTTCAAAAATATCAAAAAGGTGTTTCACCATGAAGTTTCAATGTCATATACAACTACAGGTAGTACGAAAGGAAACAACATTTATAATATCATTATAGAGTGCATCCATGATGGGGCAGCATCATCTCCAAAAAAGATTCAATGTCAAAGGATAGTAAAGTAAGGTACATGCTGAATGGAGCAATCACTTATTAGCATAAAATAGTCATATATTAGAAAGGTAAGTCAAGATGCTTCAGAAACATCATCAAATATTGGAGCAACAAGAGCGGTAGAATAGTCAAAGCATCATAGGTTGCAGGAATCAAATCTTCATCAGAGGAATAGCTGAATTAGTCACACAACATGGTGTAAATGAGAGAACAGTATGTGTAGTTTCATTAATACATACAGACTGATAGAGAAGCATATTGCCATGGTATAGTGAAGTAGATAAGTTCCATCATTCAATATGGCATGCATATAAATGCATATAATACAGGAAACTAGAAAACAAAATAAATGCCATGTCATGCTATCAACAAAATAAGGTATATACAGAGTTCAAGATGCATTTCATAAAAGTGGTGGTAATAGTGAGGTTGCAACACCCATAGTCATCTACAGGAGGTGTATACATCAGCATAACAATTGCAACATTATGTCAAAGTAATACGCATTGTGTTAGATCAGATTTAATTGTTCAAGTGAATGCAAACAGGGTTTGAAAAGTGTTATTTCCATCAATTGGGCCATCTCATATGAGCATCAAGGTGCAATTATAAAAGTGGGATCTCAATATGTATGTAATGCTACAACAGTAAAACCATTTATATGTCTACATCATGGGTGCATATGTATGTTGTCATGCTACAAGAAAAGGAGCATCTACAGAACATCAATTATAAGAAGCCGTGACTTGAAAAGAAGGTTTTTTTTGGGTTGCAAGGTTCAGTTGCAAGTATAAAATGAAAATCAATCTCAGAAAATCATATGCTTGAACCCTTCTGGGTTTTTGTTATTTTTGAACAAAATTTATTGCTATGAAACAAATGAAAAAATGTGTATGGTCGCGGCCTCTTGAAACAAACTCCATGTATTTGAGTTTATTTTCTTTCACACAAATATCAAAACCCTACCATGGAAATTTAGATGTAGCAAAAGGGTTTTGTGAGTTCAAATAAAGTGCTCAGAAAATGAGTAGGAAAGACTCTTTTGTGCCAGTGATAGGGGCATGTATCAATAGAGAGACATTTTTGTTGTACCCAAAAGGTTAGAACCCTTGTCACATTATATGGAAGAAGGTCCAGAGAAAAGAAGTGTTTTCCTTTTACAGAGTTTCAATTTCTCTATCATGGGTCAACTCAAGTCAGGCCAAGTTGAGTATAAAATGCAAATATAAAAGGAAAATAGAGAGTTGTGGCCTATAGAGGGTTTTAATACAAAAGTTGCAACTATAAGACAAAAATGAATATTTTTTAATACAAATGCACAACATTATGCCAACTGTGACCTTATAAAGGCAAGTGAATAGGAGATACATGTATTTGAGTCCAATTTCTACACACAGACATCATAACCCTTATGGGTTTTAAACACAAGTTCCATATACAAGTAATATGTATATAGTTGTTGCCTCGGAGGAAGATAAAATACATAGAAAATAAACCAAATGCCATCACATTGAAAGCCAACCTTCATGTTTCTGAGTGAATCCATGACTTTTGTTTTGTAATGAGTTTAGAGAATTCCATGGTGGCCTGAAGCAAAGACAGTGACAAAAAGTGCAACAGGAAATACATTTTACATTAGAAAGGATGGTCTTAGCTGCATCTATAGAGTCAAAATTGTCTTAGAGATAAGAGGAAATAGATACAAACTATGCAGAGAAGGTTTACCTTTCAAGTTCAACTAGAAATGATAAAAAAATGCCTAGAGTTGCATCGAAACCCTAAGTCCAGTGGTGGCCACATAGAGAACTTTTTTTTTCAAAAAGATGCAGGTCAAAATGAGCTCGATATTTTAGGGCAAATAGTATTTTGTTTTAAGGTTTCCTTTTTCCATAATTCACTGTGGCCAATTTTTATCACATTTGAAATCATTTTATTGCCCAAAACAAATACTCATTGTGGTATTATCTTCATCTCACATTTTGCCTAAGTCCAAAGACTTAAGAGGAGTGGTCAATACCTTAGGGATCCATTTGAGTATGTTAAGGCTTTAATGCCTTTAAAAACCCTTTTTAGTCCCTTTTGAAAATAATCCAAATGCCTTAGTGCCATGAAACCTATTTGTTCCCTTTTGGAGATAAGTTCACATGCACTTAGAAATTGTTGTAGGTCATTTGAAGAACAAGCCTACATAGGCTTAATTTTTTTGCAAACTATTTATATTATGCCCTCATATTTTATGATTTTTTTATAGAAAAATCAAATATTCATGACAGATGCAATATTCTTGACAAAAATAAAGCCTTGTATTTTTTTTTTTTTTGCAAAAAAAACAAATCAGAGTCAAATCGAGAAAAATTAGGATAATAAAACTGCAATTCATTGTAAAAAATTTCTTTAGTGATTGTTATTTATATGCAGTTATAACAAATAAAAAAAACAAATATTCTTTTCTAGATTTGCTTTCTTTTGGGGCAGATATGGACAAAAATAGAGCTTTTTCTGGGTAGATAAAGCATCTTATTTTGTGATATCACCTTGGAGGGCTTTTTGACAGTTTTGGCAACCTATTTGGAGGCAATTTGAAGGCTTATTTTTTGGCTTTTCTGAGGAGCTCAAAAATGGATTTGCATGACTATTTTTACTAGATTTTCCATCTTTTCTCTTGGAGATCTTTTGGACAGGATATATTAGAGACAGTTAGCTCTTTCTCATGAGTTGGAGATTATTATTTTTTCTCTCTTGAGCATGGGAAAAGATTTTGTAGACTTATTTTTGACTCAGTATTTACCACTTTTCATGTGCTCCTTCCAATCCAATACAACAGAGCCTTCCTATTTCACTTCTTTTGCCTCATAATTACAATATTGATTTGATGTCTCACTATGGTAATGAATATTTTATCATCTATCATGTCTCATTATTATGAAAGTATTGTGCAAAGTTTTCATATAATTCTGGTTGTATGTTGAGTTCAAAGAGAACCTTCATATAAATTACTTTTGAATTGTATGATTTAGGTGGAATTGTGAAAGTTTATGTTTGAAGGGTTGTTTGTGGGTAAAAAGCATCAGATAGATTAGAATTCTATTTAAGTTAGTTTTGATTCCAGTTACCTTCTCACCTTTTCCCTTAGCAAGCTAGTTAGATTAGAAGAATCATTAGGAGAACCAGCTCACTCTGGAGGTTCACTCTGAGTTTAGGCAACCCACAGGCCTAGGAGTGATCCCATGTGTCAACAAATAGTTAAGTTGAATAACTTAGCATAGGGTGCATATCTGATTGATAACACGAACATCCATGCATGTAATAACACTTGGCATGTTCTATGTGTTGCAAACATTCAAAAATGGGATACTATCACATCCTCTTGGAAACAAATAGTTGTGTTCCCACGCTCCATCCAAATCTCAATTTCCTCCAATCCGCCCATCCCATCCAAATAGGAAAAAATAGAAAAACAAATAACAAATAGTAAAGAGAAATCAATCATCAAATGGTGAAAACCACCTTAGTGATGCCCTGGATAAATACCATGGTGAAAACTTGGAAAATAGACGTCATGTGTAGAATGATTATATATGCACCTGACACTTGGAGGCAAGTTGTCTCATCTAACACATCCTATCATTTTCATCCTATTCTATAAGCCCTATCCATTATATCCACATACTTATCCTATCATCTTAATCCATTATATCTACATACCTATCCCATTACATCACCCCATCGTCCTTTCCTCCTTTGGCCTTGATAAATACATGTGCAAATATCTAAAACTTTCTTTGGACACCTCTTGACATACTCTGAGTCTGCCCATCCATTCTAAGCATTCTCTGTTGATATGCGCTGAAAAACTGAGAGGGGGAGGGGGGGTGAATCAGTTGTCACAAACACTTAAACACTTTTTGCAATTAAACATTCATCACTTATCCACAATTATTATGATTTAACAATGAGTGCATGAAATTAGAAACTTAACCATAGATACAACATCAAACACAAGAGACACAAAATTTTACATGGAAAACTCCAAGGTGGGGAAAAACCATGGAGAGAATTAGCTCTCAATCTATATTTGCAATCTTGAAATAATGATGTTTAGGCTTGGTGACTCCATGGGCCTAAACATACTGACTCACTGCCATGAAGAACAACTAGGTCTAGCAGGTTCACAACCTCAGCCCTAAACCTATCAAGATTACAATAAGAGTTGTTAAACCTTGAGGGCTGTTAAACCCTACTAGTGGTTCACTACCAGACACACTGCCATGATCAACACCTTTTTATGTGTATGATTAAAGTATAACTATTCCTCTACTCTACTCTTTGCCTCTTCTTTGCTCTGTCTTTTGGACCTTTTTTATTATCTTTCCATTTTTGGTCAATAACAACTTTTCATGACTCAATTACAAGTATTTATATACTACAACAACGTTGGAATGATCATCAAGGTTTGCATTACAATCATCAACCATTGGAGCAATCTCCATGGTCAGCAGTACAAGTATTTACAAAATAGGTCCTCAACTATAACAGCATTATAAAAAGAAAATGAAATGTGAATCATGCCACACCTTAGCTAGGACATAGACACATTGTTCCATGCCACAACACACTTCCACAATCTTCAAGGAATCTCTGCAGTAACTGGAATTAACCAAGTTAGCTAAGACTAGTTCCACGTTACACTATCTGTGAACAATCTTAAAACACAATCACAATTTCTTAACATGGACCAAAGTCCAGATAGGAACATGATCAAGAGTCATCCAAAAGCACATTATAATCACTAGGAGCAACTACACAAACTTTAGCCACTTGAATAATAGTATCTTTACACCACAACACATAAACTTCACTATCTTCTACTGTCATAAAAGAAAGATAGCTTGCCGACAACGAAAACATGAACCACTTCAATTGTAGGTACTTATCACCATCCTAGACTTCCTTGTAGAACCATAGAGAAAAATACTATATTGGAAAGGAATACGGAGCATAATACTTTCTCCTCAGGTCCCAACTGAAATTATAGAAAAAATAGGTTTCACTCTAGTGAACACAACTCACTCATATCTTCATGTGGAGGGCTTAAAACTAGAATGCAGCATCCTTAGATATAGCTTTGAACAAATTCCAATCAATAGACCTAGATCTGAAAGCAAAAGGAAATTCAGAACAATCTACCATACTATTCTTCAGCATACAACTCTTTGTCGATACTACAGTTCACTCTAACTCACTTGATTCTTTTAGAGAGGCCAATTTTCTCAATATCTTCAATGCATAAGGCTTATAAACAAGTAATGGAATAGAACACAGTTGACACTAATGACAACAAAGATATGTTGACATAAATGACAACAAAGATATGTTGACATCAATGACAACACCAATTAGGCACATACTTGTAACATTCTCCCTATCATGCATCCTAATAAGCAACACCTCACCTTCTTATAAGTAACACCTTGCTAGAGTGGGGGCATGTTATTCCTATGTGATGTAGTCCCTGGAAATCCATCCTAAACCTCTCCATCCATCCACTTTGTATCTTCCATACATTCTATGCATTATCACCAATCATTTTATCTATCCATTCATCTATCCTTTCATCCTTACCCTTCAACCTAGTTTTCCCTTATCATTGGTATCTAGCAAAAAGACCATCCAAACTACAATCCAATGCCATCCCATAAAATAGAATATTCCAAAATAAAATAAAACCAAAGTATCCCAAAGTCCCAAAAAAATCAAATATACCAAAAATCCAAGAAATAAATATAAATACATACATCATTAATCCATGCCCATCTACCAAATAAATCTCACTAATCATCCAAAAGTATCCAAAGGTTTTGTTCTAATCCTTTCTACAAACCTGATCATCATCATCATCAATCAAATCCAATCAACTCTTACTTAAGGACTATCTAACTTAAGTATAGAGATCCATCCTTATTAATCAATCCTAGTGTTGATTTGCATGGCCAGCAACACTATCAAATCAATCCATCAATCATTGGTTTTCAACTTGACTGGGGCAACAACCTTGTTTATCTTTTTATCATTTGTACATGCTTGTTAGCTTTCTTGTGTGTGTTGTCTTTTTTATCTTGCATTTGTATAAGTCCTTGCAACATACTATCACTATGACATCATGGTCTTCCATATCATGGTGCCAATGACATATGTTTGTTGTGACCTCACTTGTGTGCTAGTTCTATCCATTGGATACATTGTTACTTTGGTCTTCTATACCCTAGTGCATAACTTCCATTTTTATATTAAATAAAGGATTGTTAAACTCAAGTTACCATAACTAATCATCATAACAAATCCATCATTCTTGCATCCATCTTTTTATCTTCTCTATTTTTCTCAAATTTTCTTTTTCCACCAATTTTCCATCTTTTATCTAACATTTTTTCTTCACATCTATTCATTTCAAGAGCACACCCATATTCTTCCAAATCACCAATCCTCTAGAGGGGGCATCATTCAACCTACTAATTAATCTACTAAGTACTTATTCTACATAGTTGGGGCATCATCATTTTTAATTCAATCATATTCTTCTAAACTAAAGTCTTCTTCTATCCAACACAACACTATATTTTAAACTTCTTTGAAATGATGATACTTCACAACATCTCAAAGAGGGGCAAAATGTAGACACCTAAAATTAACCTCGCTTCCCAACTTAGTTATTCATTTGACATTCCTTCACATTAATTAAATAGTTCTTAATTATTTGGTTAATTTAATCTATCTTTATTAAAATTACTCTACCTTATTCTTCCACATTAACTAAATAATTATTAATTATTTAATTAAGTTAATTTTCCCACTTCCTAGCATTAATTAAATAATTTATAATTATTTAATTAATTAAATCACAATTCAATATTAATTAAATAAATTAAATATTTATTTAATTAATAAATCCAATGAACACCTTATTGTCAATTTCTTTCCCTTTTTAAACTCATGTTAATTAATTAAAGTGATTATATAATCTTCTCATGTCCTATCTTTCCTTCTTCTAAATTTTTTTCTTTTTAAACAAAAATCAAATCCCTCCACTCTTTCAAATCTTATTTTCACCTGATTTATTTATTCTTTTGTCAAATAATGCAAAAAACAAATGTCTATCTCCAAAACCAAATCCTTATTTCTTCATCATCAAAAAATCTATAAATAAGCCCTTCTCCAAACCAAATGGGAGAGATTTCTTGGATGCAAACTTATGTTGTCAAATTCGTTTCCCTATTTTCACTCATCAATGTTATACTATTAAGTTAAGCAATCCACATACACACTTGAATTGAAGGAGCAGATCCATTGGATCTTGTTGGCACTTCAATACACTCGATGGATGAGGTAAACTTCTCTTTGAAGGGAGGTATACTTGTTATTTGATCTAGTTCTCTTGTTATTATTCTTATGCAATATTTTAAGTTTCATAAATACCATGATGAAAACCAATTTATGGGTGTCATGTGTAAATTGATTATCTATGTACCTTAGACTTGGGAGCAAGTTGTCTCATCTATCCATCTTATCATGTCTTTCCTTTCCTATCATCTTCATTCATTATATCAACATACATATCCTATTGAATCTTCCCATCCTCCCCTCCTACTTTGAGCTTGATAAAGATAGAGGCATAATGTTGAAAAATGACTTAGAAATCTCTTGATATACCCAATCCTTTCCACCCAATGTTATCTCCCTTATCATTACAAGCATTGTCAGACAAAGTTCTAAGCATACTATCTCAAGTGGATGCATATGATTCCTATGCAACATAGCACTTTGTGATCACATCCTCAAATCCTCTAACTATCCACCATGAATCTCCTATCCATCCCATCCCACTATCCCTAATCCTTTGATCCATCCATCCTATTCTCCTTTCATCCTTTCCTCTAGACCTAGTTTCACCTTGTCATTTGTATCTATCAAAAAGGCTATCCAAGTGCACTCTAATACCACCATCTCTAGATCACATCAAAACATCACATACGATACCAAAAAAAGTCCAAAAATATCATGACATCGAAAAATCCAAGAAAAAAACCAAATGCAAGCCAAGCCTTACTCCATACCAATCTAGTCAAGAAATCTAGTCAAATTATCCAAAAAACATCCCTTTGTTTTGTTCCAACCTTGTTGTCAACCTAATCAATTAATCAAACATCATCAATCATCAACAAGATATATTGTTCCTTAATCCTTTTGTTGTTCTTGAGATATCATTCCCACAACACTATCCTCATCAATCAATAATTTCATCAAATCAATCAATCAATCAACCAATCATTGATTTTCATCTTGGTAGGGGAAATATCTTGTTTGTTTTTGAATCATTTATACATGCTTTTTTTCTTACTTGTGTGTGTTTATGCTTTTATCTTGCATTTGAATCAAGTCCTTGCAACTTCTTGCTACAAATGACATCATGGTCTTCCATATCATAGGGCCTTAAGGTATATGTTTGCTTGTGACCTTTTGTTTTTTTACGTCAATCCTTTATACATGAGACACATCATCATCCTAGTCTTTATACTTTAGTGCATAATAACTAGTGCTATATTAAACTATATGGTTTCTCACATAATGCATCATAACATATTTTTCATCCACTTTGAGAGTCTACCCATATTCTTCCGACCCACCTATCCTCTTGAAGGGGCATCCCATCTCTACATCATTCCCCCTTGTCACTCTTTTAAGCGGTTGGGCCATCCTCTTTCATCTATTTCCATCAATGCCTTATCTTCTTTGAAATGATGTTACTTCTTCTAGTCACAACATCATCTCAAAGAGTGGAAAAATGTAGACACATTAAATTGTCTATATGTCACCTTGAGACACATTTCTCCTAGGCCCCTTTCATGTCCTTGTCTATCATTTAGGTAATCAAATAAATTAATTTTATTTAATTAAACCCTTTACCATAATTCCCAAATTAATTAAATCCACTCTCATCCCTAGCCAAATTAATTATATTTAATTATTTATCCTCCCACATTATCCTTCTCTAATAATTAATTAAATAATTATATTATTTAATTAATTATTTTCCATTTGTCCTCATCCTTATCCCGTTGTCACATGTCTAGCTAATGTTGGCTGATTCATTGAACTTGGACACTTGCACAAAATTCAAATTAAATTTTCATCCTAGCCACTCATTTCATACTACATCTCTAAATTTTAACCGTTCACATAAAGATATGACCTAGAAGCCTCCATCCTTGCCCTAATGTTATCTCATCAAATCTCAACCATCCATTACACTTTTTAATCCTTGCCATTCATCCTATCATTCAAGCATCTATAAGTAAAACATCAACCAAGCCATTATCATCCATAATTAGAATGTAAAGTTATGTTATCAATGTGACCAACCAACATATCAAAGCATTATAAAATATCATTTGAACATATCTATCATTTTAATTGCAATAATGACTATTAAGGTAATGTTGTTTGTTATTTCTATTTCACTACTTTAGCTCTTGAGTTATGTTGAAAATGGGGTAGGTACTTTGATGCATATTGCTCCTTTATTTTAATTCCATATTTTTCCTTACACAAAAAAATATATTTTGTAATGTGAACATTCAAGTAAGAGTGCCACCTTATTTCTTATAAGTAAGACAAATGAAAATGTACAAATAATGTAATTGTTCCGAGAGGTGTAACTACAGTGGCAACAAGGGGTGGAGTGTAATGGCATCAACGTGTTAACAAAAATGATTAAAGAATCAACATATAAATGACCATGTACATAAGAATAAAATAGAGTTGAGATAGTTTTTTTAAATAACTACACATATTTTTAAAAATAATTATAAATATATAGCCAACATGGTTTATTAAATCAATGAACATAAAAATATAGCCAACAAAATAATGTGTATAAATATAGGTAGTACTCAAACATAAATTTGAGATTAATCAAATCAAATAAATATAAAGAAAATTGAATTGGGAGAAGTTTGATAAGGAGACAAGTTTAATTGGTAAGGGGGCTATGCAACCATCTTCTTTTGTATTTTTCTTGCAAAATGTATTTATGAAGTCATAGAATGATATTATTTAAGGTTGGATTACCATTGCCTATTATTTAGTCTGATTCTATTTACATGCTACTCATTAAAATAAAAAGAAAATTACATTTAAAGTACAACTTAAATTAAGGAACCTATAAATTATAATTTGTTTAATATTTTTTTTGCATAAATAAATCTTTGAAAACCACAAAGAAAACTAACTATAAAAACTAAGAATAAAAAAAACAAGTGTTGATTGCAAGTTTGAAGTACTTGATTAGGAAAATAAGAGAATACATATAGGAGAGTGGAGGTAGTTATTAGTTGAGAGAAAGACTCCACAACTAAGAGTGATCATCAAGTTGCCTCCCTATAAACTAGCGTGAGTGACCAGTTAGTAGGCAACTTGATGAAAGCTATCCTAACCACCCAACAACCTTGACATCTCAAGGAGGCATGTGTCAAGTTTGTGTAACGACACATCTAAGTAGCCTTATGCCTAAGTGTATAATATATATGAAAATTTATATACACTGACACACCCTTAAGCATAGCTTAGGTGACACATGTGACATGGGTCCCAACTACAAAGCCTAGTGAGGTACCCATGTACAATGCAAATATAAAATTGGGTCCCAACAACTAGGCCAGATGAGGTACCCAGGTAGAATGCAATCTCTCATAAATGGAGAAAGGTAGAAAACCTGGAGAAAGGTAGAAAACCCGGTGAAAAAAGCTACTTTCCAAAAGAGAGATAAGAAGAACTAGAAGGCACCCCCTAAAAAGGATCTAAACTCTCTAAATTCTGACCAATAGCTCCAGATAATGTCCTACTAGAAAGAATCACTAGATGCTCTCTATGAAGTGTCTCTAGAATCTAATGTAGCAAGGGAGCAAGAACATCTGCTAGAAATAATCTTTGGATGCTCATTGGGAAGCGTCTCTGGAATCTCATGTAGAAAGTGATGCAAGTACTATAAGCAGAGAAAACAAGTCTGTTGTGAAGAATTCTTGGAAGTTCATGAAGACGCAACACATAATTCTGATGTAGCAATACATATAGTCGAAACCCAATCTAGAACAACATAAAAGAACTATTCAATCAAGAACAGTTCAAAAAGACCAGGAAGTTTGCAGAGAAGTAACACTGGACTCTAAAGTGGCAATAGGAGCATCATCCCCACTAGATGTAAAGTGAGAAAATATGAAGTTGCAGGAGAATTGACAAATCTTCCTAATTGCAACAATTCATTGACTCTGAGAATCTTGAATTAAAGTTGTAGTGGCTGTGAACTTAACTGTCTTATTGGAACATGTCAGTTGATACACTAAAAACAGATTTCTTATCAAGCCAGGAATGAATAAAACATCATGGATGTCTCCATTTCCTAATTGTATTGTTCCTTGTCCACAAATAGTATAAGAACAATCATCAATCAAAATTTTGGAGGTGTTGGGATTGACATAAAAACATCTAGATAAGGAGACATGTGATCAATTGCACTAGAGTGAAGAACCTATTTGTTTACCTCAAAATTCTTTGAAGATGCCATAGGAATTTAGTTGTACACCTCCTTGAAGATTTTGTGCCTTAAATTGGTTAATTTATCAAACCTTAAATTAGCCACTTTATCATGCAGTGTTATAGGTCTAAGCAGGATGATAAAAATCATACCCTAATACTTAGCCTATTTTGAGAGAGATTTGATTTAACACTAACAATTTTTAAAAGAACCTAATGTTTTGCCCAAACATGGATAATCCCCTTTCTATATTTTGTTCCCCCTAAATGTGGTACTTAGTAGTGTTTTTTAATTAGTCTGATTGAAGCAAAAATGGGCACTTTATAAATTGAGTATGATATCATGCCGAATAGATTCACTATTTTAAAATAACACACAAGAAAAAAGCAACATTAGGGATATGAAGGGAATGCAAGGAATATCCAAATCTGCCCTAATTTTAAATTACCCATTTTAAAACATGGTTTTAAATGTTTGTTTTAAATGCCTATTTTGTTTTAAATATGAAAGCATAATTCATAAAAAAACAAAAATGTAAGGGCATAACATAGTGAAAGGGAATGATTTAGGGCAAGAGGGAAAAAACAAAATAAAGGGGACAGCCAATGGCGGCTAGATCTATGTGTAGGGGAAGAAGGAAGAAGCAAAAAAAACAAAGCTCTGCAATCTTCAAATCGAGGTAGCTTGACCAAATCGATCAGATCTACAAGGATTTTTGCCTCTCTTTCTCCTTCAAGCCCATGGCTTGGCCACAGAACAACAAATAGGTTCAAATAGGGAATGATCTCTTCTCAATAGGACACCTCTTTGCATAGATAAACACCTTCAAAAAAGGACGAGCGTCCAAGAAATGGTTTTTCACAGCCATTTATTTTCAAACCCATTGATTTGGGTGTCCCAGAGTAGGAATATCCCTAAAATGCAAACTATGTGCTACTTGTGCCTCTTTGTAAAGGCTTTCAACAAGTTTCCTTCTTTCTACAAAAAATCAAACAAAAAATAGAGGTTTCCTATGAAAAGAGAGATTTCAATGTGCAAAAAATAGATGCCTGCAAACAAAGAAATCCGCTGGTTAAGGAGGTATGTGCCCCCTTCACACTAGGCAGTACCCTTCACCATAGGGAACGAGGGTGTCAGCCTCTTCACTTGAAAAAATGATGCCTTTTGTGGGTTGCATCTGGACCTCAACGGCTCCAAACGCCCATATCGACCCTTAACATGGGTATGTTCTTGCCTTGCAACGCCTGGTTTTGCCTTGGCAAACATGACGTTCTCCCTCTGCAAATAAATCCGTCTCTGGAGGAGATCAGAAAAACCCTATGTTGGCCAGAGGGCTTCCAAACAAAGGTGTTGACTTCTGCCACTTACCCATGAGCAGAAAATAAGGACGGGCTTGCTTGGACGACCACAATTCTCTGCAGGTAGAGATGATGCCAATTCGGCCAAATTCCCCACAGCCGCAGATGAGCTGGACTTCAAAACAAATGAACCAACAATGAAGTCAACTTACTTTGATACCATATAAGGACAAAGAATCGAAAAGACAAGTGCTGATTACAAGTTTGAAGTAGTTGATTAGGCAAATAAACAAATACATATAGGAGAGGAGAGGGAATTATTAGTTGAGAGAAAAACTCCACAATTAAGAGTGATCATCAAGTTGCCTCATGAATGACTAGTTCGTAGGAAACTTCATGACACTTATCCTAACCACCCAACAGCCTTGACACCTCAATGAGACATGTGTCATGTTTGTGTAAAGGCATATCTAAGTCTAAGTGTATAATATATATGCAAATATATATACACTAACATTAACAATAGAGTAAATTATTTAGTTTAGTTTAATCAGAGCTAGGTTAGCGTTCTTCAATCTTTCAAAGTCACAAAAAAATTAATATTTAGTTTAATAACATTTTTTTATATTTTTACTATGGCAATTAATTCCTTTTAAAAATTATAATTAAGTTTTTGGTATCATTTGGATTAAATTATTGAAAAATTATCCATAGGTAAGAGTTGCAACTACATCCCACAAAGACAGAAATGTAAAAGTTATTTGAATGGTAAGTGCAGATAATTTTCTTTTGTTTTCTGCAAAATAAATTTTAATTTATTGTTGTTTTCACTGCGATGTTGCATTACATTTTAATATCTTAGGAAGACATTTCAAATCTCCCCACACTCAACTAGTGTTAGGGTTCTACATAGATAAAAATATGGAGGCTTTGTAAAGTTTAGTTTTATAGTTAAAGAAATATTTTAGTGTTATTTTATAGGCTTTGTAAAGTTTAGTTTTATAATTAAAGATATTTTAGTGTTGTTTTATTTTAGGAAATTAAATTATTTTTTGGATTTCAATTTTATTACTCAATACATGTCAAATCTCTCGAAACCAATATAGTGTTAGGATTCTTTACATAAAATTTTCCTTATAAATTTGTTTCTCCAAATATAATGGTTACAAATTTGAAATGATAAACAATTCTTTATCTTTACAAAAAATAAAATTATCATGTCTATTTTATAAAAATATAGTGCCCTAAAATAATATTTTATAACTATAGTTTATTAGGGTTTAATATAGTGTTGTAAAATAATATTTTATTAGTGCAGTCAAATAAAAAGGGAGCAAATTAGTGTGTTGAAATAAAAGGATAAAAACGTAGTAAAGCAATTAGAAAAATAGGCACATCAAAGGAGATGTCTAGACCTATTTTAAATAGATTTTTCTAAAAATAGGTATACAAGTTTTTTGATGTATAAATACAGTTAAAGAACTGTTTCCGTGAGAAAAAAATATGCAAAAAATAGTATGCCCTATTGGGACAAAGGTGCCCAATCATCAATGTCTAATGGTGTGAGAGATCCAGCCCCAAAGATCCGGAGAAGAGCGAAAGACCTAAAGACCTCAGCGGTACCTGATCTACTTCCAAGAGATGTCTGGACCTATTTTAAATAGATTTTTCTAAAAATAGGTATACGAGTTTTTTGATGTATAAATACGGTCAAAGAACCGTTTCCATGAGAAAAAATTATGCAAAAAATAGTATGCCCTATTGGGACAAGGGTGCCCAATCATCAATGTCTGATGGTGCGAGAGATCCAGCTCCAGAGATCTGGAGAAGACCGAAAGACCTAAAGACCTCGGCAGTACTTGATCTGCTTCATTGTTCGCCTCTCTATAACAGTAAGCAATAGTGTAATCTAAAATTAAGGACAAGCAATTCCAAACGGATTCCGCACGCAATATTCTTAAGTGTCATGTTTAGAATCTTCCTTGTTGTGATGGCATTGATACAAATCTGTGAGTCACCTTCAATGTCCAAACTTGAGATCTATTTTTCCCTGCACTTTTGGAGGCTGGCCAGAGGGCCTGGAATATGGTGTCCTACCAGTTGCTTGGATAGTGCTCAAATAAGGTTTCCCTAATCATCTCTTAAAATGCAGTCTGCACTTGAAAGATAAGTATGCTAGTTATAGTTACATTATGATTGTATTTTTTTATTCCATTAGATTTGTATGTTTTTATTTTATTTTTCTCCCAAAAATCAAGGATTTCTTTTAGATGTCTATTATATTATATTTTTAGATTGTCGTGACTATATTATTTTTCATTAAGGGGAAAGCAGGTTTTAAAGGGGTCCCCAAACCCTTCATTTTTCTTGTCTCTCCTCTTTATGTTTTTTTTCTTTTATAATGATTTTATAGGATCTAGTTTTGACTTGACCTAATTTCTTTATTGTTAAGTTATTTGCCCTCTCTATCATTTCTCATTCCCTTCCCTCTCACCTCTTCTCTTTCTTTTAAGTAACAAATATTGCAATCTACATTTATGTATTAACTTTTCTTAATCTGAATGATAATCACATAATATGATCCAAGTTGAAAACACTTTTTTTTTTTTTTAACGAGAAAGGTGATAGACCACCTATATATTAGAATATTAGAGTTTATACATCAGGCATCCAGCTGCCCAAACGACGTCTCAAAAAGAGATCGACACAAAAGAAGGCCCTGACTGGCCAGAATAAGCACAAGAACTCACAGGAGGAGTACCAAACGCCATGAGCTATAACCCAAAAAAGAGAACCACCTTCAGCATATCAGAGAAAAGCCAAAAAAAAAAGAAGATGAACATACACCCATACCACCAGCCACCGAGAGAGACTATGCAACATCCCCACCAGCCGCATCCACCCGGAAGAACTATCTGCACAACGATTTCATCCTCATCCACTCCTGCATCCTGCGGATCATCTGCATCCTCTGTGTTTTCAAAGAAATCTGAAAACACTCTATTATTAACTATCATAAATTGTAGATTACACTATATCTCTTATATAATTATTTATAGCCTTTCTTTATACAAGGCTAACTTTTCTTATTAATCATTTTAAATAATTTCTTTTTGAAGATAAAATAAATTATATTTTGTAATATTTGTTTATGACTCGTTCTATGTTCTTCGCTCACAAGGAATATACTTTACAGAAAAGAAGCTCAGTATCAACTTGTTTGCTTACATTGTTCAGCCTTTGGAATAATGGCCTCTTCTAGTAGTGATACTGAAGGTCACCATGTAGCCCATAAAACCAAACCATTCTATGCTAGTAGTGATGTCTCCTTCACTGTAAGTAGTTGAAATTTCTTCTTTCATTTTATCGTATTGGACGAGTATTCTAAGTACAATTCATTTTACTCATGGACATCACAGGATGAAGAAAAAAGGGTAATTGTGTCTCTCACACTGATTGAACATAAACCAGTGGTATTTAAACGTAGTAAATTGCCAGAGGAGGATACCCATCATGCAGGTCATGTTCAAGTTGGAACTGACATCAGTTCCAGTCACCCTGAAATGGTAAATCATAATATCAGGCTTGTCATGCTCAACTTGAAGCCCTGTCTGGTTCCCCAATCGAGATAGAAAACCCTAATGATTGATTTTCTATCTGGAGAGGTTCTGGTAGACAAATATATAAAGTAAAAGAAGAATTATTTTTAATTGAAGGATGAAGATGAACCAGAAGCTGAAGTGCTGCTCAGGATTAGAAGAGAGAAGGTTAGAAAGACATATGCCATCATGGTGCAAGTGTCGGTTACAATGGCATAGAAAACCCTAAAACTAGGGTCTCTCATGAAAGGGCTGATATAAATGATAATGGTAAAAGAGTTAGAGCTCAGGCTAATCAGAATGGCAATTATGGGAGAGGAAGGCCTAGAAAAAAAAAATCAAGCCATTGGAGTATGTGATTACCAGAGAAGTGAACGTTATGAAGCCAATATATTGTATTCTATTCTTTTTGTGGTTTACTACTTCTGTGGTAGTCTATTGGAATAATTCATTGATCACCAAAAAAACATTTACAATTTTCCATGATTATCATAATGTGTCTCCTCTTTAGGTCATTTAGTGGGACTGTAAAGCTGTTTGAAAATCTTGTGTGCATTGCAAATATGGTCTGTATTCAATAAATATGGGCTATTATTACTGATTTTTGTATTTATTACATAAAATAGGGATCTAATTAAGTTGGGCTATATTTCTTGACAGGCTTTAGAAAGAAAAGTGTCAAATAAACCTTGGTGAGTGCATATAGCTTCTCACATTGCTATTACATTAAAGTTTTTTTTTTTAAAACAGAAAAAGGTGAGAGGCACCCATAGATTAAAATAATAAAAGTTTTACAGGTAAGAGGCCAAGGCCATAGTTCAGAGTCCAACAGAAAAGTAAGAAGGAAACCGTTAAACAGAGCTGATAAAACAAAATTTAGACAGAATAAAATCCCCTTAAACAAGAGGATAGAAATACGGATAAACACCGCAACTGACCATGAGAGAGAACGAGCAAAACTGCCCCGCACACAGTAAGGGACCATCAGTAGAATCTTGCCACGCGTCCTCAACGGGCTATAACCGTTATACGAGCTAAAGCCATCATGGAATTGCTTGGCCCTTATTTAAGACAAGCAAGTAGGTCATATCACCTCTCTTTAAGGAACATAAGATGGAGGATTCGCGATCCCAATCTAACCACCCGATCTGGAGAAAAGCACATAGTAGTCTCGGAGCAGTGGATGTTGAAGAGGACTGCTTACATCTCTTCCACGAATTTGTCAGAGGCTTGTGGAAAAGAGTTAATACCACAAATAAATGAGGTGACGGATCCTATCAGGGAGTCGCTGCCGGACTAGTTCTAAAACAAAATGGACAAGAATATGTCACATCTTCCAGCTCGAATGGTAAGGGATTTGACAAATTGAATAAATGGAATTCCATCTTGAGGTCACCAACTTGCTGTCATATCGGATGTTTGAAATCCATCCGTTCTACTTTAGGGCGGTCATAAATACATCTAAGGCTTGAAAAACATACTGTCTACCATTTAGTACAAAGAGGAAGTTGTTTGAAAATTGAACTAGGCAGCGAACGGAAGCGGGCTACGATAAGGTCAAAGCAAATGAATGCCTGGAACTTCTTCCATCTCATTTGCAATGAGATTAGCTAGCATATCGGCCACCTTATTGCCTTCCCTTAGAGTGTGGGAAATAAGATAATTGTCCAATTTATTCAGGAGGGTGCTTGTTGGAGGATGTAATTGAGCTTCCAGTTATCCAGTCCTTTTCCTTTAATGGCATTAATGACTATCAGGGAGTCACCCTCTATCCAGACACTTTTGATTCCTTTATCAACTATCAATGTTAACCCATGCACAAGAGCCCAAACCTCTGCCTCATTATTGGTTCCTCTGGGAAGTCTCGTTGATTTGGCTGCAAAGAGAGAGCCATCCTCTTTTCTAATTACACATCCAGTACTTGAAGGGCTCGGATTGCCTGACATTGCTGAAAGGCTGCCAAAACCTAACTTGAACACTGCTGGCCAAAATAAAATAATTGCCGCATCCCATTTAGACCATACTAAATCCATGATGTTATTGCGTCTAAGAAAAGAAATTAATTGTTCTAAAATAGCTGCTTCTAACCAGTCACAAACCTGACCTACAAAATTAGCTTCTTTTCTAAAAATACAAATGTTCCTTTCCCACCATAGATGCCAGATAACCATCGATGGGCCGATATCCCGTAGATAGGCTAAGTGAGAGTTGACCACTAGATGGGGCCAATTCATAAACATTTGAAATAGAGATTTGGATAATGGACTGGTCCAATTAAGCTTTCTAAAAAGCCAGAGCCAACACTCTATGCTGATGGGACACTGCAGAAGTAGGTGATCTATGGACTCTTCCACTCCTCCACATAACACACATGAAAAATTTGGCCCTAGCCCCAGCATTTTAATTTGATCTCCCGTCAAGATCTTATTGTGAAGCGTACACCATACAAAGGTTCCTACTCTAGGGAGCAAAGCATCTCCCCAACAAAGGTTTGAAGGACACTCTGTAGAGGCTTTATGCATACAGACTTTATACCCCTCTGACTGAGTAGGTGCCCGATTTAGAGCCCATCCAGGCAACTTCATCTTCTGTATTGGAGACAATTACCAGTTTTTTCCTTAGAATTTGATTAAGTAACACTTTCTGGTTCCTTAGGAAATTACAGTCCTTCGTGCTCTTCCACACTACTGAGACTGAAGTCCCAACGCTTGTCACAAGCCAGTAGTCTTTGACTTTGGTACCCCAACATGATTGGAGTAAGATTCTAGCATTAGTAAGCTCCCTCCTAGTGGCCAAAGCTGGCCCACCTCCCCAAGAATCAAATCAGAAGTCTGTCTTTTCTCCATTGTGAATTATCCATGTCAAGTTAGGTTGTAGTATACTCCATTGTTCTTCTATTGCTCCGTCCTCTATGCCACCTTCATGGTATTCTATTTAATCAGCAATATTAAACATAGTTGAAATGTTGATCTTACTCAGCAGCTCTACCTCATATGCATTTTCTGAGTCATGCCTTTTCAAGATTTTTCATGGTCTGAATTTCTTCATTTTCAACTTATTAGATGCTCCAACTAGATACCTTCATTTTCTCAAGTGAACCATGACTTCATCTCCTACCTGAAACCCCTTATATCTCCCCTTCTAATCTGTCTTAGCCTTGTACTGAGTATTCATCTTATTAATGTGCTTTCTCACCTCTTCATGCAAATTCTTTAGATGTTCTGCAAATTATTCAGCTTCAACACTTGTCTTTTCTCCTTTGTCCATCTTCCTTAACTGAGAAGCATTTCTTGGACTGCTCCCATAAACAATCTGTAATGATGATTTACCTGTGCTCATATTGATAGAATTGTTGTAAGAAAATTCTGCATGTGGTAAAATTAAATCCCATCTATTGGGCTTGTCTCCTACTAAGCATCGTAGGATGTTACCCAAACTCCTGTTCACCACTTCCATTTGTCCATCCGTCTGTAGATGGTGTGCAAAACTAAAATTCAAACTTGTCTTCAGCTTCTTGTACAATGTCCTCTAGAAATAACCAACAAACTTGGTATCTTGATCTGAACTATGCTTTTAGGTAGACCATGTAGTCTCACCACCTCTTGAAAAATAACTCTGTAATATGAACATCATCATTAGTCTTCTTACAAGGAATGAAGTGTGTCATCTTCGATAATTTGTCCACCAACTCAAAAATAGAATCATGTCCTCTCTGTGTTCTGGGAAACTAAGAACAAAATCAATACTAATATCATCCCACAACTTCTCTGGTACAAGTAGTGGTTGATATAGCCCTATATTCTAACTTGTTCCTTTTGTCATCTGACACACTCTACAATTCTGCACAAATTTTGTCACATCCTACTGGAACTATATCCTATAATAATTCTCACCAACAATAGTAAAGGTCTTATCTTGACCAAGTGTCCAGCTAATCCCCCAATATGCTTCTCCTTAATCAGGTTCTCTCTCATGGAACTCCTCAGAATGCACAACTGGCTTCCTCTAAACAACATGCCATCTTGGATTATGAAGTCCAACCATTTTTTTCTATCCAAAGTAATAGGTTCTAAACAAGCTTTCCAGGCCTTTGCAAAATCTAGATTTTCAGGATACAATCTTTTGAGGTCATCAAACCCAACAACCTCTATCTTAATTTATATCAACCAATTTTGCCTTCTACTCAAGGCATCTGCAACTCTATTGGACTTCCCACTCTTGTGCTTCAAAACAAAAGTATAACTCTGCAAAAACTCAACCCATTTTAAGTGCCTCTAGTCCAACTTCCCTTGACTATTAAGATGCTGCAAGGCGTGATGATCAATATATAAAAAAAATTCTTATGGCAATAGATAATTTCTCATTTTCTTCAAATACTGAACTATTGCATAAAACTCCTAATCATAAACAAAATACTTTTTCTTGGCATCATTAAGCCTTTCACTAAAATAGGCAATGGGATTACCTTCTTGACTCAAAATAGCTCCTATAGCACTACCACTAGCATCACAATCTACCTAAAATACCTTATTGAAATTTGGAAATGCCAATACAGGTTGCTCTGTGAATTTCTACTTCAATGTATCAAAACTCTTGTTTTCTCTTGTAGTCCATTTAAAATCTTTTCTATCCACTCTAATTGTCTTAGTTAGAGGAGCACAAATACTACTAAAATTCCTGATAAATTTTCTACAAAAACATGCCAAACCATGAAAAGATCATACCTCTATAGCACTCCTTGGCTTAGGCCATTCAATGATAGCCCTCACCTTCTCTAGGTCCATCTTAAGACCTTCCTCTGAGAAAACAAATCCTAGATACACCAACTCCTTTGTAAAACTACATTTCTTCAGATTAATCAACTTCTCTTCGCTCAGCTTCTCCAAAATTCTTCTGATATGCATCATATGCTCATCGCAAGTCTTATGGAAAATCAAAATGTCATCTAAATAAACGATAAGAAACTTCCCCAAAACTCTTTCAATACCTTGTTCATGAGCCGCATGAATGTGCTTGGTTCATTGGTTAGCCCAAATGGCATGACTAACCACTCATACAAACCTTCCTTTGTCTTAAACACTGTCTTCCATTCGTCTCCTTCTCTGAGTCAGATATGGTGATATCCACTCTTTAAGTTAATCTTTCTGAAGTATTTGGCTCCACTCAAACAATCCTTTATGTCATCCATTCTAACCAATAGAAATATGTACTTGATCTGGATATTATTGATGTATCGAGAGTCTATACACATCCTCCACTCTCTAACTTTCTTTAGTTCTAGTACTACATGTACCGTACATGGACTTAGGCTCTCCCTTATCAATCCCTTCCTCAACAACTCCTAAACTTGTTTGTTTAGCTCTTCATTCTCTACAAGTGTCATTTTGTGGGTTTCCTTATTTAGCAATTGGCTCCTGGTATCAAATCTATTTGACGACTTATCTTTCTCCCTAGTGGTAAACCTTCTAATACATTATTGGAAATAATATCCTAAAATTCCTCCAACAGATCTAAGACTTTTGCTAGGGTATCTTCACATTTCTCTTGACTAATCTTAGGAATCAATGCAAAGCAATGGCGCTCATCTTTCATACCCTCCAAAAAATTCATACCATCTACCAAGCAAATTCTAGTAGTACTACATACCTTTTCTTCCACCTCCTTCAAGGGCTTCAACTTATGACAAACTTCATCCTTTTTTAGGGAATATGTGTTTACACGACCATGATGGATAGTGTACCTATCATACTGCCATGGCCTCCCCAACATAATATGACATGCATCCATCATTATGATATCACACAGCATCTCATCATGGTAGTCCCCAATATTGATCTTCACTAAACACTATTCATTGAGCAAAGCTCGATGGTCATTCTCCAACCATGCAATCTGATATGGATGTGGATGGTTTCTTCTTGTCAACTATCTCTGAAACAACATTGTCAGTGTTTCCATTGTCAATAATAGTATCACAACACTTACCTTCACACTTGTATCTTGTGCAGAATAAACTCTTCCTCTTATTTCGTTCTTTCTCCTCATTCAACAAGGTTCTTCTGAAGACTAGGGTTTCTCCCCTTTCAGCATCTTCCAAATGTTCAAATTGTGCATCTTCATCTACATGTGCAACTTGTGCATTTCCTTCAGGTCTTTTGTTTGTCCTGTGCACTCATATACTTGATGTCCTTCTCCACATTCAAAATAGGTTCCTCTGAAACCTCCTCTTCCAAGTCCTTTCCCAGGTTGGCCTCTTCAACTTTGCTCACCATTGTTCTGGTCACGAGGGCGGTAAGCATTATCCCCTCTCTGATTTTAACTGGTGCCAACTTCATCAGTCTTCTTTGGATCTTTATTTCAGAGTCCATAGGACCTTCCACCAGCCCTTCCACCTTGACCTCTTCCCCTTTTCTTTCTTTCAAATCTTTTATTCATCTTCTCTTCCACTTTTAGGGAAAACTAGTACACATCTTCTACGGTGGTCATTATAACCAAACTCAACTCCTCTTGAATACTTGGCCTTAACCCATTAATGTAATGGGCTACCTTCTCCTTGTTGGCCTTTGCATGACCTGTCCTGATAGTAATCTTATAAAATTCTTTTGTATACTCCTTAACAGAATTGTTACCTTGCTTCAATCCTTGTAACTTCTTCAGCAACCCCATCTCATAGTCCACAGAAATGAACTACTTCTTCAGTTTCTCCACCATCCGATCCGATTGGGTAATCTTTCCTTTTCCTCTTCTATTCCTTTATAATTGGACCTCCTTCCACCAAATACTGGCATTGCCCTTTAACTTTGGTTTTGTAAACATTGACCCGATCTTGGTCCTCCACATATTCATACTCAAAATATTCCTCCATGTCATTGATCCAATCTATAAGTTGTTCTAGATTCAAATCTCCAGAATAGGTTGAAACCTTGATCCTTGGCCTCTTTCCAATCTTCGAAATGGCCTTCAACAACCTAATTTCTGCAAGATCTCCTACAACTTCTTGTTCTTCCTCAAATAGACCTTCTTCAGCTTCATCTTCACTTTCCTCTCTTGTTCTCGACTCAAAGCCTCTTCACAACTCATCTTGCAATGCATCGATTTGCCTTTGCAAGGCCCTAAAACCCTCTGCCATCAAGGTATTTCTCCCAATATGATTTCTTCATGAAGGCATCTTGATCTCCATAGCAAACCCACAACCTCAAGTCCTGGTGCAAACTACCTCATGGTCGGGGATCTATCTACATACTCAAAAACCCTTGCTCTGATACCGATTGATGAAGGGGGTAAATCATAAAACACATAACAATAAAAATTGTACACAAAAACTAGAATATTCTTTTATTGATTTGGACAACTCATTACATTATAGAAGCTTAAATACAATCAAACGATAAATCCTCCATAGGCTGCAACACATTATAGCTCCTTATCCCAAGACTCTAGAATCATCTTCCTTCTATAACACCAAATCAATTAGGGTTTCTATTTTACCTCCTATTATTGACTCTACACTTTCTCCCTTAACTCTACTACCCACAGGGTTCCCTAAAATAGTCATAAATAGCCCTTTTTGGTGGCCTCCAACTAAAATTTGAAAGTTGCAAGTCCCTCCAAAAGTAGGTCAACTTTTGGAAAGCATAACCTTTGATCTGGGTGTCTGATTGATGAACTATTTTAAGTGTCAAAAATCTCATGAACTACGTTGTCACAAATGAAATTTGTAGATGGATTTACATCAACTTTTCAAGGCATTATGGGATGTTTTAGTGCCTCATATCTGATTTTGTAAATTTTTAGGGGCTTTTCTGAAAACAGAAACTTTAATATTTTTTCAGCTCACAAATGATCTTTTCCTGATTCCTTCATCAAAGGTTTTATATTTCATTTATGAAGTTTCATGTAAATTTTTGCTTCAATCTATGCACAAATACAAACTTTCTCAAAATGGCAGTTAAATTTTTCAAAAATAGTAGTTTGTTATTTTTAGCAATTTGGAAAAACTGAAAGTCCTACTTGATTATTCAAGCGATTATGGAACCGGAAATACTAATTATGGAAAGAAATAAAAAAAAATTCAATGATTTTGAATCAACATCTTTTTGGGTGATGCAAGATTGCCTTTACACCACTGGATGCTCTTACATCAGACACCCAAGGTAATTTGAGATGTGACCCTGTCACGTTTCAGGTGTTTGTTTGAGGAAAACTCAAATGGTCAACCTCTACCTTAGACAACCAAGAAGAATCTTCAATAGGCCTTTTGTTCCATTTCACCAGATATTCTTCATATTGCTTGTTCTGAGTACTTCTTCCCACATAGCTATCCAAGATCTCTTCAATCTCCTCTGTTGAAGTAGATGCTGAAATACTCCAATGTTCTTCTATTGGTCCATCCTCTATGACACCTTCATGATATTCTGGTAAATTAGTAATGTTTAACATAGATTAAATATTGATCCCACTCAATAGCTCTACCTCATATGCATTTCCTGAGTCATGCTTTTTCAAGATTTTACATGGTCCAAATTTCTTCATTTTTAACTTATTATATGCTCCAATTGGAAACCATTCTTTTCTCAAATGAACAATGACTTCATCTCCTACCTAAAACTCCTTATATCTCCTCTTCTGATCTTCCTTAGCCTTGTATTGAGCATTCATCTTATTAATGTGCTTTCTCACCTCTTCATGCAAATTACTCAGATGTTATGCAAAGTCTTCAACTTTAGCACTTGTCTTTTCTCCTTTTTCTAGCTTCCTTAACTTTGAAGCATTTCTTGAATTACTCCCACAAACAATCTAAAATGATGATTCACCTGTGCTCCTATTGACAAAATTGTTTTAAGAAAATTTTGCCTATGGTAAAATCCTATCCCATCCCTTAGGATTATCTCCTACTAAGCATTGTAGCAGGTTACTCAAACTCCTATTCACCATTTCTGTTTGTCCATCAATCTGTGGATGGTTTGCAGAACTGAACTTCAAATCTGTCTTCAACTTTTTCCACAATGTCCTCTAGAAATAACCAACAAACTTGGTATCTCGGTCTAAAACTATGCTCTTAGGTAGACCATGTAGTATCACCACCTACATAAAAAATAACTCTACAATATGAGCAACATCATTAGTCTTCTTAAAAGGAATGAAATGTGCTATTTTCGAGAATCTGTCTAGCACCAAAAAAATGGAATCATGTCCTCTTTGTGTCCTTGGTAAACAAAGAACAAAATCTGTTGGTAGGTGGCAACTGATCATGCAAGTACTATACACTAGTCAGCACACCTTTGCCTGGTCATTTGAAATTGACTAAGAAGATGTGTCCTAAGACACTAGAGGAGGATGAAAAAATGTCCAAGGTACCATATGCTTTAGCTGTAGGAAGTTTAATGTACACCATGGTATGCATGAGACTAGATATTGCACATGTTGTAGGAGTCGTAAGCAAGTATATGAGTCATCCTAGATTAAAGCATTGAAATGTAGTAAAATGGATTCTCAGATATTTGAGAGGTATATCCAATACACATTTATGTTTTGGGGGCTCTAATACTAATTTAGCAGGCTATGTAGACTCAGATTCGGTAGGGGATATTGATACTAGGTAGAGTACTATAGGTTATGTCTTTACTGCAGGTGGGACAACAGTGAGTTGGATCTCACAGTTGCAAAAAGTGGTTGCTTTATCCACCACAGAGGTAGAGTATGTAGCTGCAACAGAGCCAAGCAAGGAGATGATATGGGTGCAATCTTTCATGGAAGAATTGGGTAAAAAATAGGCTAACATTTCTTTGTATACAGAAATTTAGAGTGCCATACATCTTACAAAGAATTCTACCTTGCATTCAAAGACCAAACACATACAGTTGAGGTATCACTTTATTCAGTCGGTGTTGGATGATGGACAATTAAGGCTTGAAAAGATCCATACAAATGAAAATCTAGCAGATATGTTTACGAAGGCAGTGACATGGGAGAAGCTGAACTCCTCTTTAGATTTGGTTGGTCTTCAAAATTGAAAACAATAAAATAAGAACAACAGAGTCCAGGGTGCTTATTTCCAGTGGGAGCTACATTCGCAGCAGTGTCATCTAGGATCAGTCTCCAAGTGGGAGATTGTTTGGTGTGAAGCCTGATTAGTCTCCAAGTGAGAGATTGTTGGTAGGCGATGACTGATCATGCAAGTACTGTGTTAGTACTCATTTATGTTTAGGGTTCTAAGGTTGAACATTTGTTGATTTTATTGTTCAAATCCTGAATTTTCTAAGTTGTGGGGTCTTACATTGTTCTGCCTATTCTGGTGATGGTTCTCTATGGTGGGTTCCTGGTTGTTCTATTTTATCTTCGTGCTTCAGTGTTCATAGGTTGACTTGCCCCCATGTAATGTTTTACCGCCTTTTCCTATCGTACTCATGAAAAATGCTAAATTCTATGTATACAAAGGTTAAATCTATTGACAAGCTTGTGAAATCCCAATCGGCTTCCAGAGATGGTGAAAAATTTGAGTTATATGTATTTCTTAATGTATATCAGGTTGCATATGCATTGGGGGACTATTCTGTAAGATTTTGGGAATGTTCGTCATTTGTATATTGGCCCTGCATGTATATCGGGCTTGTATGTATAATATGCAAGCAAAACATACAAAGGAAAAGATACATTGCAGGAATATTTAGGAGGAGATTCCTTGCTTGTATGTGCAAGGGAATGCACATTGAAAAATATACAAAGGCCCGTGACATACAAAGTGAACAGTGCCACAGATATACAAATGGGTTTGTACGTGTTCAACATACAAAAGAGAATGTATTTCGCATATTCCTAGAAACATTCCCTATTTGCATGCATATGGGCACATGCATATTCGGTGATATACAATTGAAGATACAAGCAAATATACAAGGGGCCTTGTACGGTCTGCAACATACAAAGGCAGAAGGTGCATTTGATGGGGCCTGCCATTTGTTTAAAGTGATTGTATGTTCAAACATACAATGAAATTGCATTCCAAAGATGCAAGGTGGACCCGAAGTCATTTTCATTTTGTTCTAAAAGCAGCGTGGTGTCCGCGGCTTGTACATTGCATTTGTATATGTGATGTGTAAGGAAATGTGCAAAGGAAAGAGAAAATAAGTCTGGGCCCACCACTTGTATATTTGCAATTTTATATGTCCCGATATGCAAATTCATGAGGATACACGGCCCGGACTTAAAGGTTTTTCAAATTTGATGGATAGATGCAATAAAATCCACCTTGTATATGTTTTGCGTTTGTATGTGTGTAATATACAAAGTGATGGATGTAGGATGGAGATACAAGCTAGACCCGAACTGAATTCTAGTTTGTTCTATAACATTTGACATCTGCCTTGTATGTTGTATATGCATTTGGGTTTGCATATACAAGAGCGATAAAGGCAAAATAAAAGGTGAAGAGGTCAGCGATAGAGGGTCAAGGTGCCTACGTGGCGCGATATCATTGACTGGTGGTTCTTCATACATGTTTTGGGACCATTGATTTCAGCAATGAGTTTTTGATCAACGGTCAGGTTTTGAACCTTCAGCGATGGTTTTCTCCTTGTGTCTGTGGCCATTTTTGAGCAGGAAAATCTCCAGATGCATCTGCTATTGCATCCTATAGGTAGTTGAGGTTTTAATGGCGGTCATGTAGAGACATACTATGGATTGAGTGACGGGCCAACTACCAATTTTATGAGGAATGTCCCCAAGCTGCGACATGGGGCTCGAGTTTTGTTCCTCCTCACCATTCCTTCTGCCTGTTGCCTGCAGTGTTTTGAGTGCCATTTTTATGGTGCATGGTCTGACAAAATTTTTTATGTGCCATGTAATTAATTTGCTGAGTACACTTTCTTGCTGTATTAAGCAGGCTGTGTTACTTATTTGTGTTGTTGAAAACTGGACAGTTTTTGGTGCTATGATGAAATACAACTTCATTGATGGCCCTGTTTGGGATGCTTTTGTGAGTTTATGAATCTCATCTTGTATGTTTAATGCATAAACTTACTGGTTTCATGGTGATTTAAATGAGTAATGCTTCATTGCATGTGTTCTGCTATTTGTCTCCAAATTGAATGTATTCTTCTTTTGAATCTAAACAGCTAAGGGGTGTCTGAGATTCTTGAATATGGATTTGCTATATTGAATGCTTGGTCTTTTACTTCTACTCAAGGAGTAGATTAAATGTTTTAGGTTAAAGTGTTAAGAAGAATATATTGCAGTGAGGATCTTCTAAGTAGAGGTCACTGCATACCCAAATCTGGGAGGTATCTATAAGGTAGATATTAAACAATCCCCTTGAAAATCAGTCATTAATATGGGTTTATGTGTACATTCACACGTGTATGTCTATTGACTCCGAGCCCTGGATAGGCACCAATCTAGTCTTGTATTGAGGTCACAACCCAGAGTCCTAGTTTTTCATCTAAATATAAAATCAACTCAAACTTCATATATAAACCTTTAGGACTTTAGAAGTAGTATTAGGACCATTTCCTCTGTCTACAACTAAATATAGGCCCAAAGCTAGCCCCTTTGCACTTATCTCACAGTTTTGGTCTACATAAGAGTGGATTTATCTACTTTGTGTCAACATCCCAGTTAATTCATAGATGCATTTCATAGATGTTGAGTAGGGAATACCCCCCTTAGTTCTGTAGAGCCTAAAGAAGAAGAGATATTTATAGAGTCTATCTCCTATACTATTGGCCCCTGGCCCGGGAATCCTATCGATCATTGATGGCTACTTTGTAGGGGTGATTGGGAACAAGCATCCAGTCTGGTTAAAATACCAATAGAAATTGGTGACTCTGCTGGGGAATGCTTTGTGAGAGAACCTAGATTTTAAAAGAAAACAATTCTTAGTTATAGGTGGTGACTCCGAACTAATCTCCCAACCAGTAAAGTAAAAATTTGTATTCAAGGGAGAAGATCCCAGTGTAACCCTTTGTTTGAAGAGTTACCCATAAAAATGATGTATAGGAAAAAAGGGACTATTCAAGCCAGTCAATATGGTTCTCCTAGCCCAAGGAAAAATGATTTTATTCAAGACAATCTAGGATCCTCAGAGAAAACAATACCTTATTTTACAAACACTGAGGCTGAAATCTAGAATGTATATGAGAGACAGCAAGGTGGTGGATTGAAAGTGAGATTAGAGGTGTTTTAAGAGTGCCCTTTTGTTGATTCCCCTGACAGATTTGAAGAAGCTGAATCCCTAAGGGATGATGATAATGATGATCAGAGTATAACAAAGCCATCCTCTTCTATGCCTAGAGAGGAGGAACTAGTTGATGAAATTAAGAGCTTAAGGGTAGAATTATAATATCTGCAAGCAGTAAAGATCAGAGATGACATGAGATAGAAAGTGCAAGCTCTGAGAGTTGCTCAGAATGATTCAGTTCCTACCCTTGAAAATGCAAATATGCAAAGAAATATGCAAAGAAATGAAGTCCAGGATCAGTGTAATGAACAAAGACAGAATACAAATAATGCTAGAATACCATTAAATAATGTCAGAAATCAGAATGCAAATAGAAATGCCAATGTTATTTAGCCTAGTAGACAACCTATGTAGCTAGACAGATTCAGACAACTAGTTTTTGATGGCATTCCTGGTTACCCCAATCCTATTGACAAACATGTGAGGCTACAAGTGCCTAAATTTTTAGAAAATAATACTATATTAGGTGAAGAGCATTTAAAAGATTTTCAAATATCATGGACAACTTTGAGGTTGAGCTTGAGGATATTTTCATGAAATCATTTATGCAATCCTTAGTTGATGAAGCCAAGGAATGGTATAAAGGTCTACCTGACATAAGCATTTCATCATGGGAGGGTTTCAGGAGGATATTCAAAGAACAATATGGTGACAAAACTGATCCTAATTTCTTCATGAATAAATTTACTAGCATTACCAAAGGATCAAATGAATAGGTTGCTGATTTCAATGCTAGATTCACTAAGGTATTGAACAAATTGCCACAGGTCTTGAGGCCTAATGAACCTATGTGCATAGTATTGTACATAAATGCTTTTGATGCCAAAACAGCTTATGGATTGAGAGACAAAAGCCTTGCTAGCCCCAGAGATGCCTTCAAGATTGCAACAAATATTGAAAATAACAAAAAAACATCTGGTAAGATAAATAGAAGAGATGATGTGAAAATTCTGCAAAATCCAAATACTAAAGCTCAAACTGTTCAAGGCAGTGTATCTGCTTCTGAGGATAAATTAGACAAGTTGACAACCATTGTCAAGGACTTAGGTTATAGAATGGCTAAAAATGAAAAGAGGATAGGTCCTGACAGACCAGTTTACCAAAGGCAAGAAAGAAGACCATCATTACATGATATGCCATATAACACCAATTGGCATAATGGTAAGCCTGTTCTTCCAAACAGCAACACAGTTCAAAGGACTTAAAATGTTAAGGAAACTCCTGATCCTTTGAAGAAGGCTGTTAATATTGTTAATGACACCCCATGGTGTATCATATGTCAAATGCCTCACTCACAGTCACAATGTCTGATTACTTAGTCTTTATACAACAATGCTATTGCTTGTAATGGATGCAATGAGCTGCATTGCATGGAAGATAATAATGTCAATATGCTGTCTACAAATAGACAATACTCCTCTCACGATGCTGATGCAAGTGCAAATGATGAGATTTAGGTCTGGCAGCAGTTTCCCTATGATGAGGATGAGGAAGACAACTATGCCTATGCTCAGGATTCACATAATTTTCTGAATAACTTGAGGAGACCTTCTGATGAAGAAATTAGGGCCTTCACAGCTGCAATAGTGGCTCAAGTCAAAAGCAATTACAACCTAGGAGGAAAAGCTCAGGTAAGCAATTCGCACCAACCAGAGAACACTTTTGTGAGTTGACCAGTGCAAAGTTATAAGGAGACTAAAACATATAAGAAACAATGGAACAATAATAAGCAAAGTTTTAAGCAAAAAATAGATTATGACCTTCAAGGACTAGAAAATACAGTTCCTCAGGTTGAGGATCAAAATAAAATTTCTCAGGGCAAGAATGAAAGTCAAGGAGCCATAAAAACTAAGGCTGGATCATCCCAGGATAATAATAAAATGGTGGAGCAAGTTACAACTATTATTCAAAATTATGCTCCATTTGACATGACTCAAGTCTTATCGTAGATAAAAGTCTCTGTTCCATTGATGGAGCTGATGAAAGTGGAAGAATTCAAAAATAAAGTATTATCCTTAATTTCAGGAGTACCCTATCAAGCCAAGTTGAGTGATGAACCTCAGGGTAAGAAACAGGCCCTGTACATTGATGAAGATGAAGTTCCTGAAGTATATCTGGGGGTGACCATGACAAAATGTCCTTCACAAGTGGAACTGTTTTATGTATCCCTTGTCATAAATGGAAAAATAATTAAGAACTGTATGCTTGACTCAGGAGAGTCCACAAACATCATGCCTTTGGCTATCATGCAGCAAGCTGGGTTAAAGATAGATAAGGCATGTGGGAAGTGCTATGCCATGGATGCTAGGGAGGTACCTATCATTGGAATCATGAAAGATATTGACTTTAGACTGGCAGCTTATCCTGAGAAGACCTACAAAATGAACATAATAGTTGTTGATATCAAGCCATAGTATGGCATGTTGTTGTCAAGAAGGTGGGTAGCATTGATTGGTGGGAGTATGCAATTAGATTTGTCATATGCTATGATCCCTATGAATGGCAGGATGTCAAACTGATTAGAGAAGAAAGGTCATCAAGGATAGTGGAGGATCAAGAATCAGAGGAACATATATGTTTTGTGAATATTGACTGTGATAATTTTAGAGTTATCTCAGATGATAAAGAGGGTAAAGAAAAAAATTCTTGCATTCAAGAATTGGATCAACAGGGTCTATGGACCATGTATTTTGATGGAGCTTGTTCAAAGGAAGGCTCTAGTGCTAGGATTATATTTTTGTCTCCAACTGGTAAACTTCTAAAATTCTCTTTCTTGTTGAAGTTTGCATATACAAATAATATTGCAGAGTATGAGGATTTGTTATTAGGATTGAATTTGGCCATGAAGCATGGAATTAAGATTCTCAAAGTGTTTGGTGATTCAGAGCTTATTGTTTCCCAAGTTAGAGATAAGTATGCATAAAAAAATAAGAGATTAAAACTGTATAAGCATGCGGTTTGGGATACAATTGAATTGTTTGATGCCTTCTTGATAAACTAGATAGAGAGATCAAAAAATGTCAGAGCAGATTTTCTAGCAAATGTAGCTATAAGGCCAGATGATATCACTCTATCAGATGTTACAAATGTTGAAGTCAAACTTAGACTTGCAGTGCCAAATAATATATGTAGCTGGAAGGTGTTTGATGATGATAAAGATTTATTGAGATTTTTACATTGCGTTGATGAGTATGAGAACCAAGAAATGGATTTCCAAAACTTTGTGGAAGTTGTAGATGGAAAAGAAACTCTCCTAAGGAAGGAGATAATTCAACTCAAGACAAATAAAATTCCTAGAGGGCTAGTTGCTTTAGAGAGATCTTTTGACAATAGGGACCAATGTGTTACAAAATCATCTCCAACAAACAAGAATGATTTAGAGGAGATAAACATGGGGACATCCCAGGCCCCCAAGAAGGTGTACATTGGCAAGCAGCTCAAACCGCATATCAAAACTATGCTGATTGCATTACTAAGAAAATATAAGCATGTCTTTGCCTGGTCTTATGAGGACCTCAAAGCTTATAGAGATGATTTATTTCAGAATGAAATCCCTTTGAAGCCTGGAGCTAAACCATTCAGACAAAAACAGAGGCTTATCAACCCAACCTTAGCTCCAAAAATGCAAGAAGAACTTATGAAACTTAGGGACGCTAGAATAATTATGCCTATTAGATGCTCAACTTGGGTGTCCAACCTCATCCTAGTCAGAAATAAGAATGGTGATATTAGACTTTGTGTGGATTTTAGAAATTTAAATGTGTCTTCTTTGAAGGACAATTATCCATTGCCAGACATGGAGGCCATGTCGCAGAAGGTGACTGGCTGTGAACTTCTATCCATGATGGATGGATTTTTAGGGTACAATCAAGTGAAAGTAAAGGAATCAGAGCAATTCGAGATTGCTTTCACTACTCCATGGGGAACATATGTAAATGTGAGGATGCCATTTGGACTGACAAATGCAGGTGCCACATTTCAGAGGGCCATGGATGTTGCTTTTGTAGGATTGATTGATTCAATCTTGGCTGTGTATCAAGATGACTTGACAGCTTATTCAAAAAAGGAGGAGCAGCACTATATGCATCTAGAGCAAATTTTTATTAGAGCATTAGGGTATGGCATCTCACTTAACCCAAAGAAGTGTGCTTTTGGGGTTGTGGAAGGAAAACTGCTTGGACGCATTGTTTCCAAGGATAGAGTTAGGATTGATCCTGAAAAGGTGGCTGCAATTGACAAAACTTAGATCCCTAAAGCAGTGAAAGGTGTTCAGTCCTTCTTTGGACAAATTAATTTTGTTAGGAGATTTGTTCCTAACTTTGCAAAGACCACCAAAGATATCTCTAAAATGTTGAAAAATAATGTAACTGTCAAATGGGAAGATGAAGCAACCAGATCATTTCAGAACATAAAAGAAGCTATAAAGATGGCTCTTGTATTAAAATCTCTTGATTTTTCTAAGCCATTTCAACTATTTTCATTTGCTTGTTTCCACACTATTGCTGCATGATTATTGCAGAAAAATGAAGAAGGGTTTGAACAACCTATTGCTTTCTTTAGTAGGTCATTGTAGGCCGCTGAATTGAAGTATGACATCATGGAGAAACGGGCATATGCATTGGTTAGAGCAGTCAAGAGCTTCAAGCCATATTTGGTGGGCTCTCAGATAATTGCATATGTGCCTCATGCCACAGTCAAAGATATCTTTACTCAGCAGGAGGTAACTGGAAGGAGAGACAGATGGATAAACAAATTGCAGGAATTCAACATTGAACTGCACATCACTAAGTTGGTAAGAGGACAAGGTTTGGCAAAACTGATGACATAGTCAAATCTAGAGGCATCCCAAGTGAATGTAGTGCATAATGAAGTTATAAATATGTCAGAATCTGAGTGGTATAAGGACATAGTATACTACTTGTAGAATTTAAATTGTCCTTCCCACATTAGTGATGTCCAGAAGAGAACTTTGAAGCTGCAGGCTATTAAATACATCATTGTTCAGGGAAAGCTATATTGGAAAAATCCTGATGGTGTATTACTCAGGTGTATTGATGAAAATCAGGCCAAGGATATTCTCAGTGACATGCACAATGGAGTATGTGGTGGATATTATGCTGGCCAAACAACAGCCCATAAAATTCTCAGAGTAGGCTATTGGTGGCCAACTCTCTTCTCAGATACACACAAAATGGTAAGAAAATGTGAGTCTTGCCAAAGGTTCTCAAGAAAGATAAGATATCAAGGTGCATTACCCCTTAGGACTATAACTGTAGAAGCCCCATTTCTATAATGGGGGATTAATTTTATAGGGGAAATCTCAGAGAAGTCAAGTGGAGGGCATAGTTGGATTCTGGTTACTACTGATTACTTGACTAAATGGATTGAGGCCATTCCAACTAAAAGAGCTACAAGCAAAGTGGTGATGGATTTTATTCTAGAAAATATTATTATCAGATTCAGGGTACCAGCCAAATTGGTCGCAGATAATGCTATGTGCTTTAGGTATGATGAATTTGTTGATTTTTGCAATAATGATGGAATCGATTTGTCTCATACATCACCATATCATCCACAAGGGAATGGTCAAGAAGAGTCAAGAAACAAAAGTCTCATAAAAATCATCAGAAGGGTGATAGATAAAAATAAGAGGTCTTGGGATTCAAACCTGAAGTTGGCATTATGGGCTGACAGGGTGATAGTGAAAAGAGCAACTGGAAGGTCACCTTATGAATTGATATATGGTGCAGCAACTAGGTTACCCATGAACCTCCTGCCAGTTTATAAATTCATCCAAGGGAATGGTGAGGAGATTGGAGACCCAATGACTAAAAGAATAAATCAACTAGTCGCACTAGATGAGATAAGAA
Source organism: Cunninghamia lanceolata (assembly GCA_027924645.1). Classification (NCBI taxonomy): domain Eukaryota; kingdom Viridiplantae; phylum Streptophyta; class Pinopsida; order Cupressales; family Cupressaceae; genus Cunninghamia; species Cunninghamia lanceolata. Next base: position 24,582,169 of record BSBN01000078.1, read on the forward strand.
GGGAAGCACATAAAACAAACATCAAGACACAACAAAAGGTGAAATATTTGTTTGATAAGAGGGTTACAGAGAGAAGGTTTCAGATACGTGATCTAGTCCTTATGTGGAATGCAAAGAGCCAAGATAACGACAAACACAACAAATTTGAGCCCTTATGGACTAGCCCATACCCAATTTGCATTGTTCATGGAGGTGATTTTTATTTTCTCCAAGCCCTCAATGGTGAACTACTAGAATTGCCTGTGCACGGTAAATTCCTTAAAGCTTTTTTCTCATAAATGAGTATCTTTTGTGCACACTATAAACTAGTTGTAAATATTTTGTACATGACTTGTATAATCAGTCGTGTTTTGAGTTCTGGGTTTTGTCTGGTCTGCCCTAGAGTAGTCTGGTCCTCGCTGCAGTCTTGTGCTTGCACATCCCCAATCGGAGCCTTTGTTAGTACTCATTTATGTTTAGGGTTTTAAGGTTGAACATTTGTTGATTTTATCATTCAAATCCTAAATTTTCTAAGTAGTGGAGTCTTGCATTGTTCTGCCTATTCTGGTGATGGTTTTCTGTGGTGGGTTCTTGGTTGTTTGGTTTTATCTTCGTGCTTCAGTGTTCATAGGTTGACCTGCCCCCATGTAATGTTTTACCACCTTTTCCTATCACACTCATGAAAAATACTAAATTTTGTGTATACAAATGTCAAATCTATTGACAAGCTTGTGAAATCCCAATCAGCTTCCAGAGATAGTGAAAAATTTGAGTTATATGCATTTCTTAATGTATATCAGGTTGCATATGCATTGCAGGAATCTTCTGTAAGATTCTGGGAATGTTTGCCATTTGTATAGTGGCCCTGCTTGTATATTGAGCTTGTATGTATAATATGCAAGCGAAACATACAAAGGAAAAGATACATTGCAAGAATATTCTAAGGAGATTCCTTGCTTGTATGTGTAAGGGAATGTATATTGAAAAATATACAAAGGCTCGCGACATGCAAAGTGAATAGTGTCGTGGATATACAAATGGGTTTGTACATGTTCAACATACCAAAGAGAATGTATTTCACATATTCTAGGAAAGATTCCCTGTTTGTATGCATATGGGCACATGCATATTCGGTGATATACAATTGAAGATACAAGCAAAATATACAAGGGGCCTTATATGTTCTGCAACATACAAAGGCATAAGGTGCATTTGATGGCACCCGCCATTTGTTTCAAGTGATTGTATGTTCGAACATACAATGAAAGTGCATTCCAAAGATGCAAGGTGGACCCGAAGTCATTTTCATTTTGTTCTAAACGCAGTGTGCATTCATGGCTTGTACATTGCATTTGTATATGCAATGTGTAAAGAAATGTGCAAAGGAAAGAGAAAATAAGTTTGGGCCCACCACTTGTATATTTGCACTTGTATATGTGCCGATATGCAAATTCATGAGAATACACAGCCCAGACTTAAAGGTTTTTCAAATCTGATGGATAGATGCAATAAAGTCCGCTTGTATATGTTTTGTGCTTGTATGTGTGTAATATACAAAGCGATGGATGCAAGATGGAGATACAAGCTGGACCTGAACTGAATTCCAGTTTGTTCTATTACATTTGACATCCACCTTGTATGTTGTATATGCATTCGGGTTTGCATATACAAGAGCGATAAAGGCAAAATAAAAGGTTAGGAGATCAGCGATAGAGGGTCAAGGTGCCTACGTGGCACGATATCATTGACTGGTGGCTCTTCATACATGTTTTGGGACCATTGATTTTAGTGATGAGTTTTTGATCAACGGTCAGGTTTTGAACCTTTAGCGATGGTTTTCTCCTTGTGTCTGTGGCCATTTTTGAGCGGGAAAATCTCTAGATGCATCTACCGTTGCATCCCGTGGGTAGTTGTGGTTTTAATGGCGGTCATGCAGAGACATGCTATGGGTTGAGTGATGGGCCAACTGCTAGTTTTATGAGGAATGTCCCCAAGCGGCGGCACGGGGCTCAAGTTTTGTTCCTCCTTACCATTCCTTCTGCCTGTTGCCTGTAGTGTTTTGAGCACCATTTTTATGGTGTACGGTTTGACAGAATTTTTGATGTGCCATGTAATTAATTTGCCGAGTACACTTTCTTGCTGTATTAAGCAGGTTGTGTTACTCATTTGTGTTGTTGAAAACTAGATAATTTTTGGTGCTGTGATGAAATACAACTTCATTGGTGGCCCTGTTTGGGATGCTTTTGTGAGTTTATGAATCTCATGTTGTGTGTTTAATGCATAAACTTACTGGTTTCATGTTGATTTAAATGAGTAATGCTTCATTGCATGTGTTCTGTTATTTGTCTCCGAATTGAATGTATTCTTCTTTTGAATCTAAATAGCTAAGGGGTGTCTAAGATTCTTGAATATGGATTTGCTATATTGAATGCTTGGTCTTTTACTTCTACTCAAGGAGTAGATTAAATGTTTTAGGTTAAATTGTTAAGAAGAATATATTGTAGTGAGGATCTTCTATGCAGAGGTAACTGAATACCCAAATCTGGGAAGTATCTGTAAGGTAGATATTAAACAATCCCCTTGAAACTCAGTCATTAATATGGGTTTCTGTGTACATTCACACATGTATATCTATTGACTCTGAGCCCTGGATAGGCACCGATCCAGTCTTGTATTGAGGTCACAACCCAGTGTCCTAGTTTTGTATGTAAATATAAAATCAACTCAAACTTCATATACAAACCTTTAGGACTTTAGAAGTAGTTTTAGGATCAAAATCCTCTGTCTACAACTGAATATAGGCCCAAAGCTAGCCCCTTTGCACTTATCTCACAGTTTTGGTCTACAGAAGAGAGGATTTATCTACTTTGTGTTAACATCCCAGCTAATTCATGGATGCATTTCATAGATTTTGAGTAGGGAATACCCCCTTGGTTCTATAGAGCCTAAAGAAAAAGAGATATTTATAGAGTCTATCTCCTATACTGTTGGTCCCTGGCCCAGGAATCTTGTCGATCATTGATGGCTACTTTGTAGGGGTGACTGGGAATTAGCATACAGTCTGGGAAAAATACCAACATATTGTACACTAGTTATTTTCTATAAGCTGACATAAAAAAAACCTATTTTTGTTACTGACATAAGGGTTGATAAAAGAGACTAAGGGTTAGGGTTTTGGTAGATATTGTATTGTAGCATTTACAATGGTATTGAGTTGCAAGGGTTGCTGGTTGTAATCAGTTTGATTTACTGGATGATAATATTGGACTCTTTGTTGGTGGATGTAGCCCAAGTTTGGATGAACCATGTTAAAACTTGTCTCTCGCTGTTATTATTTCTGTGTATTTTCATTCCTCTATTTAATCTTTATTTGCATTTAATTGATATCTTCTGCCATCTAACCCTAACAAGTGGTATCAGAGTGGGTTGCATTTGATTATCATCTGTAGGAAGGTCTCATAGTTGAGTGGGAGCAATGGTGGATGAAGGTAAATTGAAGGTAGACAATTTCAGTGGGTAGAACTATCAGTTATGGAAGATACAGATGGAGGATTATCTCTATTAGAAGGATTTACAGAGGCCGTTGGAAGGAGTATCCAAGAAGCTAGCAGGAATGATGGATGAGGATTGGAATCTTCTTGACAGAAAGGCACTGGGAACCATTTGGTTGTGCTTGGCACTATCGGTGGCATTCAATATAATGGAAACGAAGACAACAGATGGTCTGATGAAAGCTTTGGCTAAATTGTATGAAAAATGCTCAGCCTCAAATAAGGTATTTCTCATGAAGCATTTGTTTAATCTGAAAATGATTGAAGGTGGATCTGTGACAAATCATTTAAATAAATTTAATACGATTACTTGTCAATTGACTTTTGTAAGTGTAAAATGTGATGAAGAAGCTACAGCTCTCTTGATATAATGTTCTTTGCCTAAAAGCTAAAATAGTTTGGTAATGGTGGTTAGTAACTATGTTTCTGGTTCAAATACCCTAAAATTTGATGATGTTGTTAGTGTTATTCTAAGTGAAGAAATTTGTAGGAAAAGCTCAGGTGGATCCACATTAGGTAGTGTTTTGAATGTAGAAAACATGGATAGATAAAACGAGAGAGGAAAAGGTTCTGGAGGTCATGGGAAGTCATGAGGAAAATCAAAGGATAAGAGATCCTAATCCAGAGGACAAAAGGATTGCTTGTATTATGGTAAACTAGGTCATCTAAAGAAAGATTACTGGTCTCAAAAGAATAAATAAGGAGACAAACAAAAATGCAATAAGGAGGTAAATGTGGTAAGTAATAAATCTGAAGATGATGCTTTGATTCTTTCCCTAGATAATGCTAATGATTCATGGGTTTTAAATTCAGGGTCCTAATTTCATGCTATGCCCCATAGAAGTTATTTTCTTGATTATGTCTAAGGGGATTTTGGGCTAGTTTATTTGGGAGATAACGAACCTTGTTAGATTATTGGAAAGGAAGAATCAAGATTAAGTTGCAAAATGGGAATCATTGGCTACTACAAGAGGTAAGGCATGTTCCAAGGTTGAGTAGGAATTTAATTTCAGCAAGGTAGCTAGTTGATGAAGGTTGCATAGTTACTTTTAGTGATAAAAATTGGAAGGTTTCAAAAGGTGCCTTAATAGTAGAAAAATGTGTTAAAGTAGGCACCTTATATCTTTGTAAAGGTCATACTGTTCCTTCTACTTTAGCTGTTGCAGAGAAAAAACAAATAGGTCTAGGAACAATTGCTATAGGTTCGCAAGAAGAGAATGAAATAGTTGCTGAAGGTTCTAAGACAACACAATGGCATAACAGACTTGGGCATATGAGTGAAAAAGGTATGAAGGTACTTCATTTTAAGAAAGTTTTACCAGGTCTGAAATGTATTAATGTGGATTTCTGTGAAAGTTGTGTGTATAGAAAACAAAAGAGAGTTAGTTTTCTGAAGGATGGGAAGCAAAAGAAAGATGAAAAGTTGGAGCTTGTGCATATAGATGTATGGTGACCGGCTCAGGTATCTTCTCTTGGTGGCTCTTGGTATTATGTTACATTCATAGATGATGCAACTAGGAAGGTATAGATTTTGTTTCGTTAGGCATAAATCTGATGTATTTGAAATATTTAAAAAATAAAGAACCTTGGTTGCGAATGAGATAGGTAAAAGATTAAAATGTCTCAAATCTGATAATGTTGGTGAGTATTGCAGCAAAGAATTTGAGGATTATTGTTCTTTTAATGGAATTTGTAGATAGAAAATAGTTCCAGGGACTCCATAGGAAAATGGAGTGGCTGAATGCATGAAGAGGACAATAATGGAGCATGTAAGGACCATCAGATTGCATGTTAGTCTACTTTTAAACATGTGGGCAAAGGCTATCAACACCACTATATATTTAATTAACAAAGGTCCTTCAGTTCCTTTGGGCTATAGTATTCTAGAGGAAGCATGTACAGGTAGGAAGGTGAGTTATTCTTTTCTCAAAACCTTCAGATGTGAAGCATTTACACATGTAGATTCTGAAAATAGAACCAAGCTAGATGCAAAATCAAAAAAGTGTACCTTCATTGGATATGGCATTGATGAATTTGGTTATAGGCTTTGGGATTTTGAAAATTAGAAAATTGTGAGAAGTAGGGATGTTGTATTCAATGAGAATATGTTTTACAAAGATCAGTTGTAGTAGCATGAGAAGAAACAAAAGGATTATGTGGTGCTAGATGATAGTCCAAATAGTGATGTCCTAGTGGTTCCTCATGCTTTGCAACAGCAACCAGAGATACCACAAACTCTAGTGAATGTTAGACAGTCAACAAGGCTAAGAGACCTCCTGAAAGGTTTTCTCCCTCTTTGTATTCTATTTTATTAATAGATTCTGGTGAACTAGAAGGGTATGATGAAGCTATGCAGGTGGATACACAGGTTCAGTGGGGACTTGCAATAAAAGAAGAAATGGACTCCTTGTTGAAAAATTAGACTTGAGAATTATGTAAGTTGCCTACAACTAAAAAGGCTTTACCAAACAAATGGGTTTATCGGTCGAAAGACAAAGATGGAGGTAAGAAAAGATTTAACGCTAGGTTAGTTGTAAAAAGATTTCCATAGAAAAAGGGCATTGATTTTGATGAGATATTTTCTCTGGTGGTCAAGATGACTTACTATTCATATTGTTTTAAGTATTGTGGTTGCTAAAGATTTACATTTGGAACAACTAGATGTGAAAATTGCCTTTCTCCATGGTGATTTGGAGGAGATATACATGGAACAACCCCAAGGATTTGAGGTCAAAGGAAAGGAGAAACTAGTGTGCAGATTGAAGAAGACTTTATATGGTCTGAAACAAGCACCTCATCAATGGTACTTGAAATATGATAGTTTTATGGCTGAGCAAGGCTGCAGCCGGTGTAATTCTGACCATTGTGTTTATTTTAAGAGGTTGGATAGTGAAAGCTAAATTATTTTATGTTTATATGTTGATGACATGCTTGTAGCAGGGTCTAACATGGATCACATAAGAGAGTTAAAATAATAGTTAGCACAATCATTTGCTATGAATGATTTGGGGGAAGCAAAATAAATCCTTGGTATGAAAATTTGTAGAGATAGAAAGAATAGAAAATTGATTCTATCTCAGGCTGATTATGTTGAAAAGGTGTTGCAGAGATTCCATATGGAAAATGTAAAAGTTGTCAGCACACCTTTGCCTAGTCAGTTGAAATTGACTAACGAGATGTGTCCTAAGACACCAGAGGAGGAAGAAAAAATGTCCAAGGTACCATATGCTTTAGCTGTAGGAAGTTTAATGTACGCCATGGTATGGACAAGACCAGATATTGCACATGTTGTAGGAGTCGTAAGCAAGTATATGAGTCATCCTAGATTAAAGCATTGAAATGCAGTAAAATGGATTCTCAGATATTTGAGAGGTACATCCAATACACATTTATGTTTTGGGCTCTCTAATACTAATTTAGCAGGCTATGTAGACTCAGATTTGGTAGGGGATATTAATACTAGGTAGAGTACTATAGGTTATATCTTTACTATAGGTGGGACAATAGTGAGTTGGATCTCACAGTTGAAAAAGGTGGTTGCTTTATCCACCATAGAGGTAGAGTAAGTAGCTACAACAGAGGCAAGCAAGGGGATGATATAGCTAGAATATTTCATGGAAGAATTGGGCAAACAACAAGCTAATAGTTCTTTGTATACAGAAAATTAGAGTGCCATACATCTTGCAAAGAATTCTGCATTGCATTCAAAAACCAAACACATATAGTTGAGGTATCACTTTATTCAGTCGGTCTTGGATGATGGATAATTAAGCCTGGAAAAGATCCATACAGATAAAAATCCAACAAATATGTTTATGAAGGCAGTGACAAGGGAGAAGCTGAGCTCCTCTTTAGCTTCGGTTGGTCTTCAAGACTAAAAACAATAAAATCAGAACAATAGAGTCCAGGGTGCTTATTTCCAGTGGGAGCTGCATGCGCAGTGGTGTCGTCCAGGATCAGTCTCCAAGTGGGATATTGTTTGGTGTGAAGCCTGATCATGTAAGTACTGTAAACTAGTTATTTTTTGTGAGCCGACATTAAAAGAAAACCTATTTTTGTAACCAACATAAGGCTTGATAAAAGTGGCTAAGGGTTAGGGTTTTGGTATATATTATATTGTAGCATTTACAATGGTATTGAGTTGTAGGGATTACTGGTTGTAATCAGTTTGATTTACTAGATAATAATATTGGACTCTCTGTTGGTGGATGTAGCCCAAGTTTGGGTGAGCCATGTTAAAACTTGTCTCTCGCTATTATTATTTCTGTGTATTTTCATTGCTCTGTTTAATCTTTATTTGCATTTACTTGATATCTTCTAGCATCTAACCCTAACAAAATCAATACTAATATCATCCCATGGCTTCTCTAGTACAGGTGGTGACTGATATAGCCTTGTATTCTGACAAACTCTGCAAGTTTGAAAAAATTTCCTCACATCCTGCTGCAACTATAACCAATAATAATACTCACCAAAAATAGCAATCATCTTATCTTGACCAAAGTGTCTAGCTAATCCCCCACTATGCTTCTCCTTAAACAACCTACATACAACGTCTTCATGCTCTAATCTGGCCCTAAAGCATGCCTCTTTGAATATTCTAATATGATCTTCTGGATACTGATGTAACTAGTATTTCAGACATATCTTCTCATGATTTTTGGGCATCTCATGATAATCAATGAATGCTATGGGAGAATGAAAATTGAAATAAGCCATTGCAGGTGCAATTGCCTGACCTGGACCTGTAGAAATACCTAGATTTACTAGTGGGATAGGATCTCTAGGAGGACTAGGACCTTTAGGAGTACATGAACCAAGATTTAAAGATCTGAATGTAGAAATGTCAGGACTCACAATGTTATGGATAGTATAAGGTGATCTAGGAGGTGTGTTGGATGAGCCTCCTGGGTGAGTTATTTTAAGGTTCTAGATAAAAGGACTCTTACTTCACCTCATATCAGGCAATTGCACAAATATATCCCCTGAACTGGATTTAGATCTAGTCACTCTACTGCCATTATGAGCTAGCTCTACTTGAAACAAATCCTAACTCAAGACGGACCCTCCTTCTAGCACCAAAAAACTATTGGTGACTGTGTTAAAACAATCACCAACAGTTTACGTCAATCTTTGTGAAGTACTTGGCTCAACTCAAACAATTGATTATGTCATCTATTATAGGCAATGTAAATCTGTACTTGATTGCAATCTTATTCATGGTTTGAGAGTCTAAACACATCCTCCACTCTTCATCATTCGTCAGTGCTAGTACTTGTTGGTGATTGTTTTAACATAGTCATAACAATAGTTAAAATTCACATAAAATGAACCTAACTAACTTGAAAGATATGAAGGAATCGATTAAGATTCTCTTAATCCCAAGTTTAATATGGTCAGGTCTTGACCTATTGGGCAAATTCAGTAGGTTGATGTGAAGCTGTAATGTTGAAGGGGCCTTACGTGATTTAGGATTTCTTAATCATTTACTGGGCTCAAACTATGCAAAATATCACAAATGTCATCATTTTATTCATTCCTTTTGCACAGACTTGTTACTGTATTTCAAAGCTTTAAATGATTTAAATTATTGTAGGCCTTTTTTCTCTTCAATATTATGAAAACTGTCTACTTTTAACTCTGCTGTTTATGCTTTTCAAATATGAGACAAATTTCCTTCAAATTTCTATGTTTTAGGCTAAGTATTTTTAGATGGGTTGGGAAAAGTTAGAAAGATCTACACTAAACTTCATTCAATCTAATTAAAGGATCTAATTATTTTGTTATGTACTTTGTAAATCATACAGCAACATGATCAAATCCACAGACAAAAAACCTTAAGCGTAAGTTCTGAGCATTTTCACAAACATACACTTAAGATTGCAAGCTCTAAGAGAAAATGTTTCAAACACAATGAAGAGCCAGAAAACACTCAGAAGATAGATGCAAAATTCTAGATTCAATTGTATTAGAAACAGACAGTCATATAAGATTTATAATGTCTGAATGACTCTTAGCTTCATCGATCAAATTGCAGAAAACTTACAAGCTTTACAGATATAGTAAGGAGGCAAGATGTTCCACATGTTCCTTGTTGCCGACACAGGTGACCTCCTTCTACTTTGAAATGCTAAAGGTCCCTTTAATCTAAATGCTATGCTAAGTGCTACTTTTACAAATTCTTGCTACTACAAATTCCTGTGTAGCCCCTGTGTAAAGTTTTACAGTGTAAAGAGGAACAATATATAGACTTGATTGTCCTCAATACAACTCAAAACCCTAGTTTAAACCCTGGTTCAGACCTCTAGTTATAGCAATAAGTGTTGGAGAACAAGTCTCTCAAAATATCTCTAAAAATACATCAAATCTGGGCGAAATATGCCCTTTTGGAAACCCTAGCAGCTCAAAAATAACTTTTGTTGTCTGTTGTAATAATGTTTCCATCTGCATTTTGTCTTCATCAATGAAGACCTTTGACTTCTTCATCCTTCATCCTTATCTTCCATTTTTGCTTCCTCTGAGATCTGATTTCCTCTTCTGTGATGTCACCGCCATTAAGTTTCAGCTCCTTCCTCAACTACAAACCTGCAAAATAGATAAAATGGATCAAAAAACCTTATCAAGTTACCCTGCCAATTAATTACCTGGTCAAAATGTTTGATGTGTACCAACTGCAGCAACTAATGCACTTCCCACTTGACACCTAGTCACAGAGTTTACGTGCCACCAACCCCAACTGCTAGTTTGGTTTTCCATTTAAACCCTCCTCTCCATCAGTAAAACTCTCTACTATCGGTGTGGGCAAAAAATTCCCTACCAATTTCCTTACTTATGCCGATATTGGGTCCTGAAATAGCAAAAATTGCATCCAAAATGCATATATGGCATCGAAAAAAGGTCGGGTAAACCATCGTTGACCAAAAAATATGCAGTCAGGCCCCAAAATGCTTCAAAAACCTATCACTTTGTTTTCCCACCCATTTCTTTGTATATCGGGTGCTTAATTTCTTATGCATATGCTCTTTGTATATACCGGCTTGTATCTTGCAAACATACAAGCACCAAATGTACAAGGACTTTTGAATATTTAATTCCCTTTTTGAATCCGATCTTTGTATATTGCTCAATGTATGCTTCGAAATATACAAACCGTGGAATATACATGCATTTAATTTTATTTCACAACTTTTTGCTTTCGGCCAATGTATATTTCAATGCATATATTGTGCTTGTATGTTCTAAATATACATTCAAACTTTTATACAAGCACTTAACCAGATTTTAATTTCTCCTCGATTCTGCATTATATGCACTCTACAATATATGTTATCGAACATGCAAGCACTCAAAAAATTCAACGATTTCTCCATATTGAATTCTCCTTTGAAATCCGGCCGGTATGCATAAAGCAATGCATATCGGAATGTATCTTTGATCTACAAGCTAGATGTGATATAATGTGTTAACCAAATTTAGAACTCTTCCCATCTCCACCTTGCATATCGACTAAGTATAAAGTGCAATGTATATCGGCACTATATGAATATACAAGCCTGATATACATTGAATTAACCCTGTTTCATAAAAATGTTAGGTCTGGGCAATGTATCTCCGCTTTGTATATTTTGAAATGTATGTATATCTAAATTCTAATTCATAAATGCTTTGGGTCCACCATATGTATATTTCGTTGCATGCAACCTTTGTATAACAACCTGATATATACATGGATTTAACCAACCTTGATAAACTTTTAGTTATCTGCCATGTACATTTCGGATTGTATGTTATGTAATGTATATCTTGCCTTGTATGTTTTTCAAACATACAAGCCCACACACATACAACGAAATAATCTTATTTCATAATCTTTTCGGGTCCGCACAATGTATAAGTGCATTGTATCTCAGTTTGTATGTCCCTACACATGTATACAAGGCACGAATTATACAACGACTTAACCATATTTAATAACCACTTCAGGTCCACATAATGTATGTATAGAAGATTTTTTTAAAAAAAATTGCATACAAGGGAAAAAAGATATACATTCAGCTTTGTATATGGAAGCGACCCAACATGCAAATGACAATGTATGTCCAACATGAAATGCAAAAAGTGGCTAAGTATAAAACAAACCCTTTGCATATACAAATGACTTTGTATATGAACAGCGATATACAAAGGCCATGGTATACAAACAAACTTGCATACAAAGGGCCTTGTATATGCAACCTAATATACAAGGAGGCTTGTATATACAAACAACAAACCCTTTCCTTGTACATTTTACCAAAATGATCATAACTTGCAAAATATGGTGAATTTTAAGATAATTCAAAAAGTAACCCTAGCTTATTTTTCACAAGGAATCCAACCATATTATGCCCTAGTACTGAAATATAATTTTTTCTCTAGTTTTAACAAAGTTTGCAATTTTAACTCTCTTTTCCCTTTACCATTAGACAGAATAGCATACACAAGCAAAAGCAACAAGCCATAGCAGGGTCCTCATTTTGCCTAGGAGTAAAATGGGGTGTGTTGTGAACATCACAACAACTAGCAACCAAACAAAACAATTAAATTCAAAGCATTAAGGAAACTAAATGGAATAAATTCATAACTTCCAACTATCTTTCTTCTAGATCATTATTCAACTTGAGACCTAAGGTATTAAATAAGGGTGCATAAATTTTTATTTTCAGTTCAAGTGTGTGCATGTGAATAATTATCCTCATTTTGAAGATCGGTTGAACAAACCAGTGACTGATATTAGCCTACGTAGTTGAGGATATTCCCTCATAGCTGACCGGATAGAGCCATGCTTCCAACAAGCGTCTATAGCCCCGACAAGGTTATCGTTACAATTCTACTAAGTAGAGCCCCACTGCCAGCGAGCATCTATAGCCCCGATAGAGTTACTTAGATGACTTAATCTGGATTTTTAGTATAATCTGCTTTATTTATTTATTTTTTATATTTATTTATTTTATTTATTTTGATAGAAATTTTTATAAGATGATGCAATTGTAACTTCATGATGCAAGGAATGGTCACTTGCTAGAATTAGGCTGAGAATTGTAATGGTAGCAAGGGTGACCTCAGATTTTTCACCTAATATCTACACTGGTAGGTTCAACAAACCCAAGGATTTTAGGTGTGTCATTGTGAGAAACTTCCCTTGAATTCTCAATCACTATTATTGAATACGAAATTTGACAAGTAAAACAATTTTCTACATTCATGACAGTCACAACAAGTTATGCATAAATTGCAAATGGTTAACTCGAATATTCTAAATTTTATACTATTTTCAATGGTTGTTAGCTTGCTCCTTAATACTCTAAAGGAAAACCAAGATCCTTGCTGAGGAGACAACAACAAACCAACAACAGACTATACAAGAAAAACAAAAACAAAGCAAAAGAAAAATTGTACAAACAACAAAACATAAACAAAACAACAAAATAGAAAGAAACAAAAACAAAATTGTACAAGCAACTAACCTACAACAACAAATAGTAAAAAGAGAACTATACACTATTTACACTATATTACACAAAAAAGGACTGCCTTTTACCTCAAGCCTTGAAGTAGTGTTTCAAATGTTGGCCATTAATTGGTAATGGCACATCCTCCCCAGTCAAGGTCTTAGGTCTAAATGTGTTGTCTGCTATTATTTCTGAGACTTGTAATGGACCTAACCATAGTTTTTCAAATTTCCCATGACTCCCCTTCTTTTCATGTGCTTTATCCCAGCACAACATTAAGTATGATATCCTAAATGTTTTGACTCTTGCCCTCTTATCAAACCACCTCTTAACTACTACTTGGTGTTTGAAAAATTTCTCGATGGGTTGACCTCTTTTCTCATCTAGTTGTAGCATTTGTACTATCCTAGCTTCCCTATGATGATCAAAGCCTAAATACTCATTGGTAAACTTCCAAATTGGTATTCTCAAATTTACTAGAAGTATGGGATCAGTCCCATAAACTAAATGATAGGGTGCACTACCTAAAGTTGTTTTAAACTTGGTCCTATCTACCCATAATGCATATTTTAACTCTAGGACTCTTTGTAATTAGCTTCTTAATTATATCTAATAAAATTTTATTTGTAGACTCAGCTAATCCATTACCCTGAGGGTAATAATTTGAAGAAAACTTTAAAATAATCCTATATTCAAACGCCCATTTAGAAAATTTTAGAGAAGAGAAAGCAGGGCTGTTGTCACATACCAACGAATAGGGAGTTCTAAACCTGGTTATGATGTTTTCTTCAAGAAACTTGATAACTACCTCAATCATGGAGAACTTGTAGCATGTGGCCTCAGTCCACCTTGTACAATAGTTCGTCACCGTCAGTATGAACTTGTGTCTTGTTGAAGATGGAGGATTGATGACTCTAATAAAATCTAGGCCCCATTGTGCAAATGGTCTTGATTCAATCATAGGCTGTAATGGATTGGCCTGATTTCTTCCCTTATCTGCTATAGTCTGACAGGTGTGGCAACTCTTAATGTGACTCTTTGTATCTTTGAACATCATGGGCCAGTAATAGCCTACCTCAATATTTTATGTCATAGCTAGATGGGAACCGTGGCCAGTTCTGTACTTCTCATGCAGTTCTATTAACACCTTATCTACCTCATCTCTGTTTAGACATCTCAAATAAATTCTATCATGGTTCTTCCTGAATAGAAGACCTCCCTGTACCATATACTTTTGTGCTTTAATCTTCAAAGCTCTCCTCTGAGAAGCTTTCATCCTACTTGGATACTTTCTAGATATCAGAAAAGTGTTTACATCACCATACCAGTCTGATGTGTTATGGGAATTTAATATATACTGTTGTTTTATCAAATCTGGGTCTATCTTCGCTATTGTTTGCAGCAATGCCTGCCCTCTGACTAGCTTCATGGGAATAATTTCCATGTTGAACTCTTGTAGTGTAGTGATCCATTTGGCCCTCTTTACCCCTGGTTCATTCTGCATCAGCAGCATCTTTACTGCTGCATCTGGCACTATGGCTTTGACTTGACTACGCAAAATATAATGCCTGAATTTCTTCATGGCCCTCATTAGTGCAAATTCTTGTCTTTTAGTATCCAGATATCATAGTTGTGCATCCTTCAGTGGCATGCTCATAAAAGCTATGGGCTTTTCCTCATTGTCTACACCCTTCTACATTAAGGCAGCAGTGACTGAATGGGAGGATGCAAAGGAATATATGTAAAATAGCCTTGTGTAGTCTGGACTTGTCAGTACAGGGGTGTTAGAAATGGCCCGCTTGATATCTTCGAATGCAGCCCTAGCCATAGGTGTCCACTCCATTTGTGCATTCTTCTTTAGCATGGCATTCAACGGCTGCACGATTTCTGTAAAACCTGTGATAAACTTCCAAACAAAGTTAATTTTACCAAAAAATGATTTCAACTCTTTCCTACTATTTGGTATTTGCAAATTTTTTATTGATTCTATTCTATCTGGGTCAATCGATATTTCAGTTTCAGAAATGACATGCCCTAGTAATTTACCTTCAGTTACTCCAAATGAACATTTCTTAGGGTTAAGGGAAATTCTGTACCTCTCACATCGCTTAAGTATTTTCCTAAGATCTTTAGCATGAGTGGATGCATCCTTGGAATACACAGTCAGATCATCCATATACACAACAATACACTTACCTGATAACCCACAGAATGTAATGTCCATGGCTCTCTGAAAAGTGGCACCTGCATTGATCAGACCAAAAGGCATTCTCCTATATGCATAATTTCCCCATTTACAAGTGAAGGTGGTTTTTAATCTATCATCTCTATCAATTAAGACCTGGTTATAGCCTGAGAAACCATCTAAAAAAGACATCATCTTTGCCCCCATTCATTGTTTGCAGTACTTCGTCTATTGGAGGTAGAGGGTAATTATCCTTTTCAGATGCTTTGTTCAAATTTCTAAAGTCTACACAAAACCTGATGTCTCTGTTTTTCTTCGTTACTGGTACTAGGTTAGCCACCCAGACTGAATGTCTGACTGGGAAAATTATTCTAGCAGACAATAACCTCTTTACTTCTTCAAAGATTAAAGGCTCTAAAATA
Organism: Cunninghamia lanceolata; assembly: GCA_027924645.1. Taxonomy (NCBI): domain Eukaryota; kingdom Viridiplantae; phylum Streptophyta; class Pinopsida; order Cupressales; family Cupressaceae; genus Cunninghamia; species Cunninghamia lanceolata. The sequence continues at coordinate 24,597,797 of BSBN01000078.1, forward strand.
GCGTTCACAGGCCTTTGTTTTTGCCTAAATGGTTTAAGATCTGGTCTCAAAGGTATCATGTGGGTTATGATGGATGTATCATATGTTTTCAAGTCTTCATACATCCATGGTATAACGTGTTTATAATCTTTCACATCATCTATAATTTCTTTTCTAATCTTCTCAGAATAGGCCTTTCTAATTTGTACATTTTGGGGATTCTGCTCTGTTCCTAAGTTGTACAGATCACACTTACCTCCCTCTGTTTTAGGCAAGTCCTTCTGTTTTACTACTCCATTAAGGTCAAAGATTTGCTCTAACTCAATTACTCCTTTAGGTAAGAAGTTACTCTTCAAGTTGATTATATTCTCTTCGTCCCATGTTATCTTAGGCCTTTCTTGTTCATCAATGATTTGAGCGTCAAATACCTCATTACAAGTCAGAAAATCAATAATTTTCTGATCCCCTCCAAATACCTGAAAGTGTGTAACAGTGTCTGGGATACTAGGAACATTAACTAATTCAATAGCAAATTGCATCAATCCTGACAGTGTCAAAGGTTCTAGTGTGCTAGCAACAACTGCTAGTACATATGGTCTATGGTTCAATTTTTTAGGGATATGCTCTATGTTGAAAGCATCAAATGAATCTATTAAACCCCATACCCTATGTCTGTAACAAATCATTTTCTTGTAGTTGCAAGAATATAGTTTCCTTACTTGTCTGACTACTAGTTTAGAATCTGAAAATACTTTAATCATTTTCACCTTTTTCTTGACAACCATGACAAGTCCCAAAATTAAGGCTTCATATTCAGCAATATTGTTAGTACAGGAAAACTATAGTCTATATGCTGCTAGATATGATTTACCCTGAGGATCTATGAGTTCAACACCTGCACCTGCACCCTATTTTGATTTGGACTCATCACACTTTAGTGTCCACATGCCATCTTTACTTTTCTGACCTTTTACCTTAGCATGCTTTGTTCCTTCTATCATTCATGAGGTGATGGCCTGTTTATTCATGGGTATTTCTATTTGGTCAACTTGCATATGTGTATTTTCAGCTTGTAAATCAGAAAGACAACTACCTTTGTCCCTTATTCGTTTTCCTAAATTTAAAATCAAAGCATCTACATTACTTTGAAAGTACCTCTGTGGTTGATTCGGATTCACATTTCCCTCTTGCAGTCCTACTCTGTTTGTACATTTTTTGTATTCATATTCAATGATGTCTTTGCACATCTCACAACTCTCCTTAGAATGTGGCCTATCATGAACTCTACACGTGTGCTTATACAGTTTGCATTGGGCTGGTAGATTTTTTTAATGCACTCTTCCATCGCTTGTCTAATGGCAAGACCAAAGTTGTTCATTGCACTATTTTCTTCATCTAAAGAATTTCCATCAGACTCAATGAATAATGATGTCTCACTACTGACATGTTTTTCTCTAAAGTTAAACATCATGATCTCTTCAATTTGTACCCCATTGTTAGTAATCCTATAAACACCAGGTTCAACAACAACATATAATATTTCATTAGTTCAATTATACTCTGTTATCATATGTTTCATCCTGGGTTCTGCCTCTATTCTAATCTGGTTTGGGACACCTCTCTAAGGTAGCCACATATGCGAGAAATTAGTGGCCATATATCCATTTAATGTCTTGGACCAATCCCTACTCAGCAACATTCCATAATTCATGGGTATATCCACTATTTGAATGCCAATGAATTGGCTTACCCTAGTGTCTGAAGCTAATTGCATCGGAATGTTCATCAATTCTCCTATCACACTAACCTCAGTTTTATCTAACTGTGTGACGACCTTGGCAGATTTGGTGGGGGTCAGCCCTAAAATTTTACATATCCCTAAGGGCATTACGTTGGCTGATGCACTAGAGTCTACCATGCAATTGTGTATGTTCTTCCCGCACAATCTAACAGTTAGCAAGAAAGGAGGAGAATCCTTCTTATCAGCATACATTACTACATTTGTATTGGAAGGATGCTCAACTTTCTTACCTTTATCTTTAGGCGGTGAATCTCCATTAGGAACAACTATATTAGTAGCAACCTCATCTATCATGGATGTATCCAAAGATTTTATAAAATCATTTATGATCCCTGGGGTTTTCAATAATTCATTCAGAGGTATACTGACCTTAATTTTCTTTATTTCCTCTGACAAGTAACTCATTAATCTTGTTGTCTCTATTGTTTAAATTTTACTTGTTTGGACCTTTTGTACTATTGTTCCACTGCTTGTATGATGATTAGCTTTAAGTATGGTGGGATTGTTGCTAGCATTTTAATCTGGGGGTGTACTAAAGTTGTTAGGAGGGATGGAAGTGGTGAAAGGTCCCCCAGGCCTAGTGTTGTTCCTTAAATTGTAGGTGTAGTTTTTATTTGTTCGTTGAAAAGCCTGCACCTCTTCTGTTTCAGTCAATACTTCATTTTCAATTTCAAAGGGAAACTGAAAAGCATTTCACAGGCTGATTCAGGATAAAGATTTTCACAGAAGTATGGTTCATCCTCTAACAATTGATCTTCTTTCTCTTCTATAGTTGCAAAGGTAAAGGTTTCTAAAACTAAAGCTATATCATACCCTGAGGGTACTACCTCATTACCTTTGGGAATGTGAAATTTAGAAGTAGGAGGTTGCACATCTATATTAAAAATGTTGGCTGCTAAATGGAACTATGGACAGTCCATCTTAGCATGGGCATTGGTATTGTGAAATCTGCACCAATTTTTTAATGATGTACTGGCCATTTGGATGCCAGCTGTTTATTTTGCATCATGATTATCTACAATCTCAAAGGGAGAAGCTATAGTACCATTGTTTGGTTCGGTGTTCCATGCTTTGGGTGGCTTGGGCTGATTTTGATTTTTGTTATTGTTATCCTAGGCCCTATTGTCTATCATTGGCCCTCTATTTAGCATTGGTTGCCTTTGGTTATGACCCTGATGCTGATTATAGTTTTGGCTTTGATTTGAATATTGGCCTTGGCTGTTATTTTGGATATGGCTCTGATTGTATTTCTGATTGTAGTGCTGGTTTTAATTTGAATTATAGTTTAGATTTTGGCCTTGGTTATAATTCTAATTTTGATTGTATCCTTGGTTGCCTCTTCCATAGAGATTCTCATTTCTTAGTTGTGTCACTTTGGTGGTTAATCTTTTCAAGTGTGCAGTGATCTCTTTGATTTCTTCTCTTTCTTCTTGTGCCTTTGCCACAGTTGTATCTCTAGGAGGTCAGAAGAAAAGATGACCACTATTCTGACTGTTATTAGCAGGGTTACCTGTATAAGGAGCTATAGCTTGGATTGGGGTAGGACTATACATAGGTGTGTATGTAGGAACTGGATTTAATAATGAAGTGAGATGTATACGGGCTCCATTCCAAGGTTGTGCTTGATTTTACACCCCAAAATTTCCTCCATTAACAAATGGACTATAAGTTGTATGCCTTATCTCTTGGTTTACCGAGGCTACCTCTTTATAGGCTTTGGATATTGAATCTATGTCAGGTTTTCTTTTGACAAACATGGTAGTTAAAGGATCTAAGTCTACATAGTACATAGCTAACAAGGTATCATCATCTATGGTGTAAGGATCTACCAATCTAGAGTAGGCCTTTTGGAATATGTCATTGAAATTATCAATCAACTCTCCCTCAACTATTTTTATGGTCGCCAATTTGTGATACAAGTTGCAAGGATCAATGGGTCCTCTCAATCTAGAAATAAATGCTTCTTCCATAAGCGACCAAGAAGCAATATAGCCATTGGGTAAGTTTACATACCAGTTAGAGGCTTGTTCATTGAAGGTGTAGGGAACCAACCTACATACAACGTCCTCATACTTTAATCTAGCCCTAAAGCATGCCTCTTTGAATATTCTAATATGATCTTCTAGATCCCGATGTAACTGGTATTTCAAACATATCTTCTCAGGATTTCTGGGCATCTCATGATAATCAGTGAATGCTATGGGAGAATGAACATTGAAATAAGCTGTTACAGGTGTCTGTACCTGACCTGGACTTGTAGAAATATCTGGATTTACTAGTGGGATAGGATCTCTAGGAGGACTAGGATCTCTAGGAGTATCTGAAAAAAGATTTAAGGATCTGAATGCAGAAATGTCAGGACTCACAATGTTATGGATAGTATAAGGTGATCCAAGGGGTGTGTTGGATGAGCCTCCTAGGTGAGTTATTTTAGGGTTCTAGATCAAAGGACTCTTACTTTGCCTTCTATCAGGCAATTGCACAAATATATCCCCTGAACTAGATTTAGATCTAGTCACTCTAGTGCTGTTATGAGCATCTCTACTTGAAACAAATCCTAACTCAAGCGGGGCCCTCCTTCTAGCGCCAGAAAACTATTGGTGACTGTGTTAAAACAATCACCAACAGTTTAGGTCAATCCTCATGAAGTACTTGGCTCAACTCAAACAATCGATTATGTCATCTGTTATAGGCAATGTAAATTTGTACTTGATCGTGATCTTATTCATGGTTTGAGAGTCTAAACACATCCTCCACTCTTCATCATTCTTTAGTGCTAGTACTTGTTGGTGATTGTTTTAACACAGTCATAACAATAGTTAAAATTCACATAAAATGAACCTAACTGACTTGAAAGATATGAAGAAATCAATTAAGATTCTCTTAATCCCAAGTTTAATATGGTCAGGTCTTGACCTATTGGGCAAATTCAGTAGGTTGATGTGAAGCTATAATGTTCAAGGGGCCTTACGTGATTTAAGATTTCTTAATGGTTTACTGGGCTCAAACTATGCAAAAGATCATAAATGTCATCATTTTATTCATTCCTTTTGCATAGACTTGTTTCTATTTTTCAAAGCTTTAAATGATTTAAATTATTGCAGGCCTTTTTCTCTTCAATATTATGAAAACTGTCTACTTTTAACTCTGTTGTTTATACTTTACAAAATATGAGACAAATTTCCTTCAAATTTTTGCATTTTAGGCTAAATATTTTTAGATGTGTTGGGAAAAGTTAGAAAGATCTATAGTAAACTTCATTCAATATAATAAAAGGATCTAATTGTTCTATTATGCACTTTGTAAATCATACAACAACTTGATCAAATCCACAGACAAAAAACCTTAAACGTAAGTTCTGAGCATTTTCACAAACATACACTTAAGATTTCAAGCTCTAAGAGAAAATGTTTCAAACACAATGTAGAGTCAGAAAACACTCAGAAGATAGATGCAAAATTCTAAATTCAATTGTATTAGAAATAGACAGTCATATAAGATTTACAATGTCTGAATGACTCTTAGCTTCATTGATCAAACTACAGAAAACTTACAAGCTTTACAGATACAACAAGGAGGTAGGAAGTTCCACATGCTCCTTGTTGCAGACACAGGTGACCTACTTCTACTCCTAAATGCTAAAGGTCCCTCTATTCTAAATGCTATGCTAAGTGCTACTTTTACAAATTCTTGTTGCTACAAATTCCTGTGTAGCCCCTATGTAAAGTTTTACAGTGTAAAGAGGCACAATATATAGACTTGACTATCCTCATTACAACTCAAAACCATAGTTTGAACCCTGGTTAAAACCTCTAGTTACAACAATAAATGTTGGAGAATAAGTCTCTCAAAATATCTCTGAGCATACATCAAATCTGAGCGAAATATGCCCTTCTGGAAACCCTAGCTGCTCAAAAATAACTTTTGTTGTCAGTTGTAATAATGTTTCCATTTGCATTTTGTCTTCATCAATTAAGACCTTTGACTTCTTCGTCCTTCATCCTTATCTTCCATTTTTGCTTCCTCTAAGATCTGATTTCCTCTTCTGTGATGTCACTACCATTAAGTTTCAGCTCCTTCCTTAACTGCAAACCTACAAAATAGATAAAATGGATCAAAAAACCTTATCAAGTTGCCCTGCCAATTAATTACCTGGTCAGATTGTTTGATGTGTGCCAACTGCAGAAACTAATGCACTTCCCACTTGACACCTAGTCAAAGAGTTTACGTACCACCAACCCCAACCGCCAGTTTGGTTTTCCATTTAAACCCTCCTCTCCATCAGCAAAATTCTCTACTATCGGCGCGGGCAAAAAATTCTCTACCAATTTCCTTACTTACGCCGATATCGGTCCTAAAATAGCGAAAAATATACAACATCAAAAAATGGTCGTGTCAACGATCCTTGACCAATAAATGTGCAATCGGGTCCCAAAATGCTTCAAAAACCTATCGCTTTGTTTTCTCTCCCATTTCTTTGTATATCATGTGCTTAATTTCTTATGCATATGTTCTTTCTATATACCGGCTTGTATCTTGCAAACATACAAGCACCAAATGTAGAAGGACTTTTCAATATTTAATTCCCTTTTTGAATCCGGTCTTTATATATTTCTCAATGTATGCTTTGAAATATACAAACCGTGGAATATACAAGCATTTAATTTTATTTCACAACTTTTCAGTTTCGGCCAATGTATATTTCAATGCATATATTGTGCTTGTATGTTCTAAATATACATTCAAACTTTCATACAAGCACTTAACCAGATTTTAATTTCTCCTCAATTCAGCATTGTATGCACTCTACAATATATGTTATCGAGCATGCAAGCACTCAAAGTATTCAAAAATTTCTCCATATTGAATTTTGCTTTGAAATACAGTCGGTATGCATAAAGCAATGCATATCGGAATGTATCTTTGATATACAAGATGGATGTGATACAATGTGTTAACTAGATTTAAAACACTTCCTAGCTCCTCCTTGCATATTGGCTAAGTATAAAGTGCAATGTATATTGGCACTATATGAATATACAATTCTAATATACATCGAATTAACCCTGTTTCATAAAAATGTTAGGTCCGGGCAATGTATCTCCACTTTGTATGTTTCAAAATGTATGTATATCTAAATTCTAATTCATAAATGCTTCGGGTCCACCATATGTATATTTCATTGAATGCAACCTTTGTATACAAGCCCGATATATAAATGGATTTAACCAACCTTGATAAACTTTTAGTTCTGCGCCATGTACATTTCGGATTGTATGTTACGCAATGTATATCTTGCCTTGTATGTTTTTCAAACATACAAGCCCACATACATACAACGAAATAATCCTATTTCATAATCTTTTCGGGTCCACACAATGTATAAGTGCATTTATCTCGGTTTGTATGTCCCTACACATGTATACAAGGCACGAATTATACGACTTAACCATATTTAATAACCACTTCAGGTCCACATAATGTATGTATAGAATTTTTTTTTTAAAATGCATACAAGGGAAAAAAGATATACATTTAGCTTTGTATATGGAAGTGACCCATCATGCAAATGACAATGTATGTCCAACCCGAAATGTAAAAAGTGGCTAAGTATAAAACAAACCCTTTGCATATACAAATGACCTTGTATATGAATAGTGATATACAAAGGCCATGGTATACAAACAAACTTGCATACAAAGGGCCTTGTATATGCAACCCGATATACAAGGAGGCTTGTATATACAAACAACAAACCCTTTCCTTGTACATTTTACCAAAATGATCATAACTTGCAAAATATGGAAAATTTTAAGATGATTCAAAAAGAAACCCTAGCTCATTTTTCACAAGGAATCCATCCATATTATGCCCTAGTACTAAAATGTAATTTTTTCTCCAATTTTAACAAAGTTTATAGTTTTAACCCTCTTTTCCCTTGACAACCAAATAGAACATCACACACAAGCGAAAGCAACAAGCCACAACAGGGGTCCTCGTTTTGCCTAGGAGTAAAATGGGGCATGTTGTGAACATCACAACAATACTATAGGTACTCGACATGGACTTAGGCTCTCCGTTATCAGTCCCTTCCTCAACAACTCTTGAACTTGTATGTTCAGGTCTTCATTCTCTATTGGTGTCATTCTATGGGCTGTCTTATTTGGCAAACTTGCTCCTAATATCAAATCTATTTGATAATTTATCTTCATCACTAGTAGTAAACATTCTAGTACATTAACAGAGAAAATATCCTAAAATTCCTCCAATAAGTCTGAGACTTCTGCTAGGACATCTTCACATTTCTCTTGACTAATCTTAGGAATCAATGCAAAGAAATGGTGCTCATGCTGTATACCCTCAAAAAAAATTCCTACCATCTACCAAGCAAATTTTGGTAGTACTACATACCTTTTGTTCCACCTCCTTCAAGGGATTCAACTTATGATGAACTCTATCCTTTGTTAGGGAATATGTGTTTCGACGATGATCATGGATAGTGTACCTCTCACACTGCCATGGCCTCCCCAGCAACATATGACATGCATCCATCAGTATGATATCACACAGCACCTCATCATGGTAGTCCCCAATCTTGAACTTCACTAAACACTTTTCATTTACCAAAGCTCTATGGTCTTTTTGCAACCATGCAATTTAATAGGGATGTGGATGCTTTCTTCATGTCAACTTCAACTTGTTAATCATCTCCTTTGAAACAAGATTGTCAGTGCTTCCACTGTCAATAATAATATCACAACACTTACCTTCACACTTGCATCTTGTGCGGAATGAAAAAATCTTCCTCTAATCTAATTCTTTCTTCTCATTCTTCTAACAACTAGGGTTTCTCCCCATTCAGTATCTTCAAAATGCTCAGACTGTACATCTTCATTTACATGTGCAACTCATGCATTTATTTCAGGTCTTCTATTTGTTCTGCCTTGATGTTGTGGACATTCGTATGCTCAATGTCTTTCTTCTCCACATTGAAAACAGGTTCCTCTAAAACCTCCTCTTCCAAGTCCTTTCTCAGGCCAGTCTTTTCCTCTTCCTCTTTGCTCACCATTGTTATAGTCATGAGGGTGGTAGGAATTCTCTCCTCTATAATTTCATTTGGTGCTAGCTTCATCACTCTTCTTTGGATCTTCATTTCAACCTCCATAGGAACTTCCACCAATCCTTCCACCTTGACCTCCTTGCCTTTGCTTCCTTTGAAATCTTTTATTCAGCTTCTCTTCCACCTTCAGGGAAAATTGGTATGCATCTTCTATGGTGGTCATTCTGACTAGGATCAGCTCCTCTTGAATACTTGGCATTAACCCATTAATTCAATGGGATACCATCTCATTGTTGGCCTTTGCATAACCTATCCTAAAACTAATCTTATAAAATTCTTTTGTATACTCCTTAACAGACTTGCTACCTTTCTTCAACCCTTGTAGCTTCTTCAACAACTCAATCTCATAGTCCATAGGAATGAATTGCTTCTTCAGTTTCTCCACCATCTAATCCCATCTGGTAATCTCTCCTTTTCCTCTTCTGTTCCTCTCTAACTGTACCTCCTTCTACAAAATACTAGCATGGCGCTTCAACTTTGTTTTTGCAAACTTGACCCGATCTACATCCTCCACATCTTCATACTTGAAATATTCATCCATGTCATTAATCCAATCTATAAGTTGTTCTGGATTGAAATCTCTAGAATAGGTCGAAACCTTGATCCTGGGCCTCTTTCCAATCTTTGAAATAGTCCTCAGCAACCTAACTTCTGCAAGATCTCCAGCAACTTATTGTTCTTCCTTAGATAAATCATTTTTAGCTTCATCTTCACTTTCCTCTCTTATTCTCGGCTCAAACCCTCTTCATAACTCCTCTCGCAAAGCATTGATTTACCATTGTAGGGCCCTAAAACCCTCTTTCATCAAGGTATTTCTCCCAATATGATTTCTTCATGGAGGCATCTTGATCTCCACAATAAATTCACAACCTCAGGTCCTGGTGCAAACTACCTCATAGTCAGTGATCTATCTACACACTCAGGAACCCTTGCTCTGGTACCACTTGATGAAGGAGGGTAAATCATAAAACACACATAAACAAAAATTACACATAGAAATAGAATATTCTTTTATTAATTTGGACAACTCATTACATTAGAAAAGCTCAAATACAATCAGAGGATGAATTCTCCTCAGGTTGCAACACATTATAGCTCCCTATCTCAAGACTCTGGAATCTTCTATCTTTTGTAAGCCCAAATCAGCTAGGGTTTCTGTTTTCCTACCTATTCATCACTGTACACTTTCCCCCTTAACTCTACTACCCTTATGGTTCCTAAAAATAGACATAAATAGCCCTTTTTGGTGGCCTCCAACTAAATTTCAAAATTTACAACTCCTTCCAAAAGCAGGTCAATTTCTGGGAAATATAACTTTTGATCTGGGTGTTTGATTAACTAATTTTTTTAACTGTCGGAAAGCTCGTGAAGTGAACTATCACCCTAGAAATTCGTAACTAGATTTCAATCAATTATTTGGGACATTATGGGATGTTTTAGTGCCTCATATCTGATTTCAAAAAAATTTAGGGGCTTTTCAAAAAACAAAAACTTTAATATATTTCATCTTAGAAATGATCTTTGCCTAATTCCTTTGATAAAGGTCTTATATTTCATTTAGGAAGCTTCCTAAAATTTTTTTGTTCAATCCATGCCCAAATGCGAGCTTTCTAGAAATGGCAGTTAAACTTTCTAAAAATAGTAGTTTTCTATTTTTAGCAGTTTGGAAAAAATGAAAGTCCTCTATCATTATTCAAGCAATTATGGAACACGAAATACTAATTGTCGAAAGAAATGAAAACAACTTCAATGATTTTGAATCAACATCTTTCTGGGTGATGCAAGATTGCCTTTACACCACTAGATGCTCTTGCATCAGACACCTAGGGTAATTTGAGAAGTGACCCTGGCATGTCTCAAGTGTTTATTTGAGGAAAACCCAAACAGTCAACCTCTGCCTCAGACAACCAATAAGAATTTTCAACATGCCTTCCTTTCCATTTCACTATATATTCTTCATATTGTCTGTTATGATTACTTCTTCCCACACGGCTATCCAAGATCTCTTTTATCTCATCTGTTGAAGTAGATAATGGAATAATCCACTGTTCTTTTGTTAGTCCATCCTCTATGCCATGTTCATGATATTATGTTAAATCAACAATGTTGAAGATAGATGAAATATCGATCCCACTCCATAGCTCTGCCTCATATGCATTTCCTGAGTCATGATTTTCAAGATTTTCCATTGTCCAAATTTCTTCTCTTTTAACTTATTATATCCTCCAACTAGAAACCTTTCTTTTCTCAAGTGAACCATGAATTAATCTCCTAGATGAAACTCCCTATATCTCCTCTTCTAATTTTCCTTAGCCTTGTACTTACTATTCATCTTATTAATATGCTTTCTCACCTCTTCATACAAATTATTTAGATGTTCTGCAAAGTCCTCTGCTTCAGTACTTGTATCACGATATGAAACTATGCTCTTTGGTAGACCATGTAGTCTCACCACTCCATGAAAAATATCTCTGCAATATGAACATGATCATTAGTCTTCTTACAAGGAATAAAATGTGTCATCTTCGACAATCTATCCACCACCACAAAAATGGAATCATGTCCTATATGTGTCCTTGGTAAACCAGGAAAAAAATCCATACCAATATCATCCCATGGCTTCTCTAGTACAGGTAGTGGTTGATATAGCCCTATATTTTGACTTGTTCTTTTTTCCATCTGACACACTCTGCAACTTTGCATAAATTTCCTCACATCTTGTTGTAATTGTCACCAATAATAATTCTCACAAATAATAGAAATTATCTTATCTCAACCAAAGGGTACAGCAAATCCCCCACTATACTTCTCCTTAATTAGGTTCTCTCTCATGGAACTCCTCAGAATGCACAACTCGCCTCCTCTAAACAACATGCCATCTTGGATTATGAAATCCAACCATTTTGTCCTATCGAACATAATTGGTTCCAAGAAATCTTTCCACGCCTTTGCAAAATCTAGATCTTCAGGATACAAACTTTTGAGCTCATTGAACCCAACAACCTATATCTTCATTTCTGTCAAAAAGACTTGCCTTCTCCTCAAGGCATTTGCAACTCTGTTAGACTTCCCACTCCTGTGCTTCAAAACAAAAGTATAACTTTGCAAAGACTCAACCCATTTTAAGTGCCTCTAGTTCAACTTCCCTTTACTGTTAAGATACTGCAAGGCCTAATGATTAGTATATAAAATAAATTCTTTTTACAACAGATAATGTCTCCATTTCTTCAGAGCCTGAACTATTGCATAAAACTCCCGATCATAAACAAAATACTTTTTATTGACATCATTAAGCTTCTCACTAAAATAGGCAATGGGACTACCCTATTGACTCAAAATAGCTCCTATAGCACTACCAATAGCATCACAATCTACCTAAATCATATTATTGAAATCTATAAGTGCCAATATAGGTTGCTCTATTGATGTAGAGAATCTAGCCCAAAGCTTACTAAACAGGGTGTAAAATACCCATTAACCCACCAAATGTTCAAATAGCTTTTGAAATATCATTCTCAAGGTCCAAACGAGGTCAAAATCTATATATTCTTTCCTATCGGCAAGACCTTACCCTGTCGGCAAGTCTTTATCTTCATTGGCCGATAGCATTAGTTTGGCCGATACCGGCCTTGACTCCATTTGACCTCCATCGGTAAAACATGCATTATCAGTCACACATTACTCCCTCCTTCTGATACGCTTGGTCACATCGATGACTAACATCCAACACTAGACTTTGGCTTCGTTCATTAGCCAGACTTTACTATTAGCACGACTTAATTCTCCCCTTCCGATGACCATCCATTAGGCTAATGACTTTACACTGAAATAAAACACCAAACTTTCCCCCATCGGTGAAACCTTGATCTCCATCACTCCGATCGGTCAAACCTACCTCCATCGGTGGAACATTCTCCTTGCTTGCCGATATCTGTTATCTCCTCGATGGTTAGAACCATCGGCCAGCCTTGTGTCTTTAGACTAACCTTAGGCTCTTCCATCGATACTCCTACTCACCCTGATGCCTTAGGTCAAGGCAACATCGGTGAGACTTTCACCGTCGGGTCAACCGATTTCGTTTCCTTCGATGATGGTGCTTTTGCCGATAAATCTAATGACAACTTTAACCTTTGGCAGGACTTAACTGTCTATGTAACCTTTTCATATGCTAGGCCGATGACCTGATAACTCTGCGACCTAACATCTCTTCATTGTCGTTGTGACCGACACTCTTCATTGGGACTTTTGCTCTATTCAGCCGATGTGCCGATGGGTCCAAACATGACTCCTCTACGACTAACTATTTCCCATCTTGTCGTTACCCTTCATTGCAACTTAACACACACAAAAGAAATCAAAATAGAACTAAAATAAGATAGAACGAAGGAAGAAACAAACACAGAAACCCATTCCACTAGTCTTGACCAAGGTCTCGGCCAATGGAATGGTCAACTCGGTCTATTTCCCTTACAAAACCAGAAACTCAAAATTCTTATTGCTCTTTCAGAAATTATACATACACACTCTATCTCTTCTATCCTTCATCTATGACACACTATATAGACTCTTAGGGTAGTTACATCTCGGTGGAATCTGAATCGATCCATCACCTTTTTGCCAGATAGTTACAAACATGCAGTTACAACTACTTCTTGCTAGCTATGCCAAATCAGCTCATAACATGAGACTATCTCATCTAGGGGACACATTTGTCCAAATCAAAACAATTGGCGCTAGGCCTTATAATAAATTAAATGAGAATAGGGGGCTTCTTGACAATAATGGGGTGCTCCTGCACCATACTCCCAGACTTGAAAAATTTTCATGTCCCATGGAAATGCTCGGTGAGAACTGCAACAACTCTGTCCTCATGATGTCTTCAACTCTAACTGGATGCCTCTACTACTTCCTCTATGACTCTGCAACTGTGACTCCTATCAATGGAGTTTAACTGGCCGCTCCTCCAGATGCTACTTCAAACATAAGTCCACCCTCAATGCTGCACCAACACTTCTGTCCCTCACCTGGGAGTCCTCTCTTGCCTCTCTCCCCAGGACTTTTGGTGACACCCATTGGACCTCCTTCTCAGGCCCTTGAACCATCTCCTATGGCTCCATGATAGATCTCCTATCTGCCTACCTATAGCTTGTGGACATACATTTGCAACCACAAATATTAGCAAATCAAAACACCAATCTCTCACTTAGATTCCCAGAGCTTTCGTTAGCTCTAATACCAATTTGATGCAGATAATCCAGCCCAAAGCTTACTAAATAGGGTGTAAAATACCCATTAACCCACCAAATGTTCAAATAGCTTTTGAAATATCATTCTCAAGGTCCAAACGAGACCAAAATCTACATATTCTTTCCTATCGGCAAGACCTTACCCTATCGGCAAGTCTTTATCTTCATTGGTCGATAGCATTAGTTTCGCTGATACCGCCCTTGACTCCATTTGACCTCCATCGGTAAAACATGCATTATCAGTCACACATTACTCCCTCCTTCTGATATGCTTGGTCACATCGATGACTAACATCCAACACTAGACTTTGGCTTCGCTCATCGGCCAGACTTTACTATCGGTGCGACTTAATTATCCCCTTCCGATGACCATCCATTATGCTGATGACTTTACACCGAAATAAAACACCAAACTTTCCCCCATTGGTGAAACCTTGATCTCCATCACTCCGATCGGTCAGACCTACCTCCATCAGTGGAACGTTCTCCTTGCTTGCCGATATCCGTTATCTCCCTGATGGTTAGAACCATCGGCCAGACCTATGTCTTTAGCCTAACCTTAGGCTCTTCCACCAATACTCCCACTCACCTCGATGCCTTCGGTCAAGGCAACAACGGTGAGACTTTCACCGTCGGGCCAACCGATTTCATTTCCTCCAATGATGGTGCTTTCGCCGATAAATCTAATGACAACTTTAACCTTCGGCAGGACTTAACTGTTGATGTAACCTTTTCATATGCTGGGCCAATGATCCGATAACTCTATGCCCTAACATCTCTTCATTGTCGCTATGACCGACACTCTTCATTGGGACTTTTCCTCTATTCAGCTGATGTGCTGATGAGTCCGAACATGACTGCTCTGTGACTAACTATTTCCCATCTTGTCATTACCCTTCATTGCAACTTAACACACATAGAAGAAATCAACACAGAACTAAAATAAGACAGAATGAAGGAAGAAACAAACACAGAAACCCATTCCACTGGTCTTGACCAAGGTCTCGGCCAGTGGAATGGTCAACTTGGTCTATTTCCCTTACAAAACTAGAAACTTAAAATTCTTATTGCTCTTTTAGAAATTATACATACACACTCTGTCTCTTCTATCCTTCGTCTGTGACACACTATATAGACTCTTAGGGCAGTTACATCTCAGTGGAATCTGAATCGATACATCACCTTTCTCCTAGACAGTTACAAACATGCAGTTACAACTACTTGCCAGCTATGCCAAATCAACTCACAACATGAGACTATCTCATCTAGGGGACACATTTGTCCAAATCAAAACAATTGGCACTAGGCCTTACAATAAATTAAATGAGAATAGGGGGCTTCTTGATAGTAATGGGGTGCTCCTGCACCATCTATGACTTTCTGCTTCAATGTATCAAAACTCTTGTTTGCTCCTCTAGTCCATTTAAACTCTTTTCTATGCCCTCTCATTGTCTTAGTTAGGTGATCACAAATGCTACTAAAATTCTTGATAAATTTTCTATAAGAACTTGCCAAACAACGAAAAGATCGTACCTCTATATCACTCCTTAGCATAGGCCATTCAATGATAGCCCTCACCTTCTCTGGGTCCATCTTAAGACCTTCCTTTGAGACAATAAATCTCAGATATACCAACTTCTACTTTGGAAAACTACATTTCTTTAGATTAATGAACAACTTCTCTTCCCTCAGCTTCTCCAAAACTCTTATGATGTGCATCATATGCTCATCCCAAGTCATACTAAAAATCAAAATGTCATCTAAATAAACTGTATACACCTAAAAATGACACGACTCTATCCAAATAAATATTTTTAATATTTATTTAAATATATTTCCTCTATCAATAAATAAATAATTAAATTTATTTATTCAATTCATATATCTCTAAGTTAATTACTTCTTCTAAAGTCCAAATTAAATAAAATCCTTTATTTAATTTATTTCTTCCAAACAATTAAAAAATTTATAATTATTTAATTAAGTCATGCATTCTTCTAAATTTAAATAAATCATTTAAATTTATTTAAATCTTCTTAGTCTCTAAAATAAAATATAATTAAATATTTTATTTTATTCTTCTATCTTGCACAAGATAAATTAAATAAATTTATTTATTTAATTTGCTTTCTTCTAAAAATATCTTCTTGCTTTCTTTCTAAAATTGAAACTCATGCATATCTAATTAATTTATTTAATTGGATATTTCATCTATTATTCCTCTCATCTTTTTAGGATTTATTTCCTTTAAAGTAAAAAATCAAATCTTTTTCTATCTTTTTAAATCCTATCTTATCTCCTTTCATTTCCTCTTTTATCAAAAAATAAATCAAATCTTCTTCCCTCTCCATAATTAATTGAATAAATTCTATTTATTTAATTAATTTCCTTATTCTTCTATTTTCCATCAAATGATTAAATAATTTTAAATTATTTAATTATTGCATCCTCCTAAAAATAAATAAACCTAAATATTTTATTTATTTATTCATGATGCACATAAATTAAATAAATTTTATTTATTTAATTTGTATTTCATCCACTCTTATCTATATCATTTTCTTCTAAAAATAAATCTTCCTTGTCACGTAAAAGCAAAAGTTGCGTTAAAGCAAATTTGTTTTTAAATTAGAAAAATCTATTCTAATTTATGAAAACAAAAAAACTCATACTCATCAAGAAAGCAGTTAACTCAATAAAGCTTCTTTTTGAATGACACATGTCCTTCTTCTATTCGCGCATGTTCTCTCGAACATTCTCCTCTGTTGATCTTCTTATTTCTTCTACATCGTTGATCCTCTCTCACACAACTCTATAAATACAAACCTATTCTTCTATTTCATATATCCATCATTTGAGTAAACTTATGCTATAGGAAATATAGCGCGCCATTGGCACTCTCATCTTCATACCACTTCATTATCATCCACTCACATTTGTGTTTGAAGTGCATCTTCAAATACAAGAAAGTATCCTAGCCAACTTATCCTTGTCATCTTGAGGAATCAAAGCAAGGAAGCAAGCTTCCTGAGGGCCATTTCATCTCCATCAAGATCAAGAAAGAAAAGGTGAGAAATAGAAGGCGTAAGGTAAAAGGTTGTGAGTATATTCTCTATTTAACTTATAATCTCCTTTTATCTTCATATTTCATTGATGTATTAGGTTTGTTATTGATTTGACTAATCCCATTTTCACCCATCACATAAACAATAACAAAATTTATAAAAAACTCTTTCAATACCTCATTCATGAGCCACATGAATCTGCTCAGTGCATTGGTTAGTCCAAATGGCATTGGCTAACCACACCTACAAACCTTCCTTTGTCTTGAAGGCTGCCTTTGATTTGTCTCCTTCTCTAATTTGGATTTGGTGATATCCACTCTTCATATCAATCTTTGTGAAGCACTTGGCTCTACTCAAACAATCCATTATGTCATCCATTATAGGCAATAGAAATTTGTACTTGATTGTTATCTTATCAATGGCTTAAGAGTCTATACACATCCTCTACTCTTTGTCTTTCTTTGGTGCTAGTACTGCAGGTACCACACATTAACTTAGTCTCTCCCTTATAAATACATTTCTCAACAACTCTCGAACTTGTCTATTCATCTCTTCATTCTCTGCAAGGGTCATTCTGTGGGCTGCCTTATTCAAAAAACTCACTCTTGGTATCAAATCCATTTGATGACTTATCTTTGTCACTGGTGGTAAATATTTCAGTACATTATCAGAGACAATATTTTGAAATTCCTCCCGTAAATCTAAGACTTTCACTGGGACATCTTCACATTTCTCTTGACTAATCTTAGGAATCAATGCAAAGCAACGGTGCTCATGCTTCACACCCTCCAAAAATTTCCTACCATCTACCAAGCAAATTCTAGTAGTACTACATAACTTTTCTTCCACCTCTTTCAAGGCCTTTAACTTATGACGAACTCTATCCTTTGTTAGGGAATATGTGTTTGCACAACTATCATGGATAGCACACCTATCATACTATCATGGCATCTCAAACAACATATGACTTGCATCCATCAGTATGATATCACACATCAACTCATCATGGTAGTTGGCAATCTTAAACTTCACTAAACATGTTCATTGACCAGAGCTCTATGGTCCTTTTGCAACCATGCAATCCAATATGGATGTGGATGTTTTCTTCTTGTCAACATCAACTTGTAAACCATCTCCTCTGAAACAAGATTTCCAGTGCTTCCACTGTCAACAAGAATATCAAAACACATACCCTCACACTTGCATCTTGTGTGGAATAAACTTTTCCTTTGATCTAGTGCTTTCTCCTCATTCAACAAGGTTCTTCTGACAACTAGGATTTCTCCCCTTTCAGCATCTTTAGAATGATCAGACTGTGCATCTTCATCTACATGTGCAACTCATGCATTTCCTTCAAGTCTTTTGTTTGTCCTGCTTGGATGTTGTGGACATTCGTATGCTCGATGTCCTTCTTCTGCACATTGAAAATAGGTTTCTCTAAAACCTCCTCTTCTATGTCCTTGCCTAGGTTGACATCTTGCTCTTCGTCTTTGCTCAGTATTGTTCTAGTCATGAGGGCAGTAGGCATTATCTCCTCTCTAATTTCAACTAGTGCCAGCTTCATCACTCTTCTTTGGATCTTCATTTCAGCCTCCATGGGACCTTCCACTAGTCCTTCTACCTTGACCTCTTCCCCTTTGCTTTCTTTCAAATCTTTTATTCAGCTTCTCTTCCACCTTCAGGGAAAACTGGTACACATCTTCTATGGTGGTCATTCTGACCAAGGTAAGCTCCTCTTGACTACTTAGCATTAACCAATTAATGTAATGGGCTACCTTCTGCTTGTTGGCCTCTGCATGACCTGTCCTAAGATTAATCTTATAAAATATTCTATATACTTCTTAATGGAATTACTACCTTAACTCAATCCTTGTAGCTTCTTCAACAACTCCATGTTATAGTCCACAACAATGAACTATTTCTTCAGTTTCTCTACCATCTAATCCCATCTAGTAATCTTTCCTTTTCCTCTTCTATTCCTCTCTAACTGGACCTCCTTCCACCAAATACTGGCATCGCCCTTCAACTTTGTTTTTGCAAACTTGACCCGATCTGGGTCCTCCACATCTTCATACTTGAAATATTCCTCCATTTCATTGATCCAATGTATAAGCTATTTTGGATTCAAATCTCCAAAATTGGTCAAAACCTCAATCTTGAGCCTCTTTACAATCTTTGAAATGGCCCTCACTAACCTAACTTCTAGAGGATCTCCTGTAACTTCTTGTTCTTCCTCAAATAGATCTTCTTCAGCTTCATCTTTGCTTTCCTCTCTTATTCTCATGTCAAACCCTCTTCGCAACTCCTCTTACAATGCATTGATTTGCCTTTGTAGGGTACTAAAACCCTCTTCCGTCAAGGTATTTCTCCCAATATGATTTCTTCGTTGAGACATCTTGATCTCCATAGCAAACCCACAACCTCAAGTCCTAGTGTAAACTACCTCATAGTCGGCGATCTGTCCACACACTCAGGAACCCTTGCTCTAATACTTCTTGATGAAGGGGATAAATCATAAAACACACAATAATAAAAATTGTACAGAGAAAATAGAATATATTCATTTATTGATCCGGACAACTCATTACATTGCAGAAGCTCAAATACAATCAGAGGATGAATTCTCTACAGGTTGCAACACATTACAGTTGCCTATCTCAAGACTCTAGAATCTTCTACCTTCTATAACCCCAAATCAGTTAGGGTTTATGTTTTCCCACCTATTCTTGACTCTACACTTTCCCCATTAACTCTACTACCCCTAAGATTCCTAAAAATAGTCATAAATAGCCATTTTTTATGGCCTCTAGCGAAATTTCAAATTTTGCAATTCCTTCCAAAAATAGGTCAACTTCCGGGAAGCATAACTTTTGATCTGGGTGTCCGATTGATGAACCATTTTAAGCATCTAAAATCTAGTGAAGTAAACTATCACACCATAAATCTGTAAATGGATTTCCATCAACTCTTCAAGGCATTATGGGACATTTTAGTGCCTTATATATGCTTTCAAAAAGTTTTTGGGGCTTTTCAGAAAACATAAACATTAATATCTTTCAGCTCACAATGATCTTTGCCTGATTCCTTTGTCAAAGGTCTTATATTTGATTTATGAATATTTCTATAAATTTTCACTTCAATCTGTGCTCAAATGTGAATTTTCCAAAAATGGTAGTTAAAATTTCCAAAAATAGCAGTTTGCTATTTTTAGCAATTTGGAAAAACTGAAAGTCCTACATCATTATTCAAGAGATTATGGAACTAGAAATACTAATTATGGAAAGAAATGAAAACAATTTTAATGATTTTGAATCAACATCTTTTTGGGTGATGCAAGATTCCTACATCATCTTTCATCATTAGATTTCCCTTCTTTTTATTTACTGGTAGCTTGAGCTGATATTTCATACACCTTTTTTATGCAATGATACTTTTTTTTCCTTTCTAGCAGTTCAATTACGGCTTTGAACAGTCCTTCAAAACCTTTGAAAAATTCTTATGATTTCCATTCTAGTGATTCACTAAATGTTGTATCTTCAACCAATGTGGTGCCTATGGTCTCTCCTTTTCTTGTTCACCAGTTTCTATTTGACTCATATGATTTTAGTGGCTAAAATCTACACAGATAGAAACATTTTTAACAAACCCTTCTGCAAAAACTATCAACATAATCTGGCTTGACTCTGATAACCCTAGCTTCTTTATCAACATATACCTTTAAACTTAAACAACCTTCTTTTAGCCTAGCTTCAATGGATGCAGCACCTTTAGCTTCCTTGATCACCTTGGATCTTCAACAACTGCTATTTTTGTGCCATATTTCCTTGCTTTCGCAAATGACAACAGATATATGGCTTATCAAGGAGTTGTGACTTAATTTCTAACTCAAAATCTCTTAAGATAATTGATTCCTGCAAACAAGACCAACCTTGCAATTTTCTTTTAACAATTAATTATGTTCAAACTTGAATGAAAAATTCCTTTAAAACTTCTAGCTTTTGCGATCTACCTTTTGACTTTGGTTGCAACTTTATCTTCCTCTTATTCCTGTGTGGCGATTTCCTTAATGGAAAGACTTCATAAAAAAAACTATGGCTCTATTTCTTTATTAGTGTCTTTAACAAATGCTTCTTTAGTGGCTTCTATTTTCTTCTATCTACACCTTGATCTCTCTCCGTCATATAATCTGTGACTTTATTTCCTTTCAACAATAGCCTAGACACTTATTATCCGTAGCCCAAAAAAATTCTTGTGACCTCCATCAAAGACAATGTTTTCTCTATGATTCCTTTTCAGATATGTAGCTCCAATGACCTTCTAGTGCTCTCAACACAAGATTAATTCTGCACTCTAATATTTTAATGACATGCTTTCAATCAAACTACCAAAATAATGAGTACAATCAACTTGATAACCTGCAAACAAAATTAATCTTATTGTCCAATAACCTTGCTCTGATACCACTTGGTGGTGGATATGAAATCCACAAGACACAAAAATATGAATCACACAAAATACACAAACACAAATATAGGAATGCACAAAGCATTCAGAAATCCATTGCTTGGTGATCAAAGCAATTTCCATTGCTTGATAAGAAATTCATTACATGATGCCTCTATTTATAGAGGTCTTCTCAAATAATATGATATATAATATTTAATGTTTCTTGCCTATTTGGAAGATTCCAATCCTTATCTTAACTCCTCTAAAAATATGATAAAAGTAGATTGTTGGACAATGTCAAGATCCCATAATTTTTTTAACCAAATAACTTATTTTCCTCCTTCCTTTGTTGCTCTATACTCTGCGTCACAAGAAGACAATGAAACAATTGTTTTCTTTTTTCTCCTTAATGTAATGGGTCTTGAACTAAGCTTAAAAACATACACATGCATATTTATTGTCATCAACACCTCTACTCTAATCTAAACTTGTAGAGATGACCAAGGAAATTGAGGACTTATAAGCATAGTGAATGCCATAGTTAATTGTTCCATGTTGTATTCCAAAATTCTTTTTGCAACCAACTAGTGAATTTCCTTATGCACTTTCTACTTGACTCTTCTATCTTTCACATTCTTTTGTGGTATCTTTTTTGACATTCCTGAGTTTGTTTCTATCTCTCTTCCCTACTTATTTCAGTTTTGGTTAGTATAATTTTACTAATCTCTCTTAATCTTCTGTTATCCCCTCTTGCCATGGGTGTTTTATATTTGGTATTAAATTAATCCTTATGTATCCCATGGTCAACTTAACTTGAAGAGTTACATCTTTTCATATCCTCCCCTCTTTCATTTGTCATCCACTTAAGTACTTGCCTCCCTATCACATGGGTAGGAACCTAAGAGAATGCTCCACAAATCATGATTTTTTTCCTATTACTTTAGTTTTCTCTTTTTCCACTACTCCACACTTTTCCTTTTACTGTTTCATCCTCTCTATTATTCACTGTCCTTTTTCATGGTTCTGACAATGGAATGAAATGTTGGTAAGAAATGGAAGGAACCAGCCTAAAAATCTAGTCCTCAGTCAGATCTCTAAAGTTAGTTTATACCCCAATCATACATGAGAGAATCCTAATGAAATAGTAAGGAATTGTAGCATGCGGTACACATAGAAAACATATAAGCATTCAAGATATAAACATAAACATAGATTAACCCTTATAACTCCTTTATATACATTCATTATTATGTAACCATATACATCTGTAACATCTAAGTCTATGCCTTGTACTCACTCTTACTCTCTTATCTCTAATATTTTTGCATGTAAATACTATGTCCTATCTATATATTACATACAGATGTGTCTTTTCCCAATATGACTCTATCTCTCTTGGCTCTATCCTCCAGCTAGCCTTTGTGGTGACTTGCAGTAGGATCTGTTAGTAGCCATGTCTTTCACCAACAAGGTATATTTTCAATGACGCTCTTTTGGTGCTTCAAATCTAACCCTTCTTGATTGTTTAGAATATTGTGAAATGGAGAACAACTTATTCCTTGATTTTATTGTCCTCCTCTATTAGCTCACTAGTTTTTATTTTTATCTTTATAACAATGTTATGCATTTTCTAAGCTTTTGTGGAGTTGTGGAATTTTTGTATTTTTTTCCCTAATTTTGAGCTATATTTCCCCTAATTTTTGTCTCAAAAAATTCACTTCCATTCCAAAAATGTATAAATATTGATCCATTAAATCATTTCTCTTTTATATATTTCCCGATTCATTCCATTTTGGATTACGTCTTCGCTTATTTTTTCCATCCTTTCTTCTAATGTCTCTTTTTCTTCAAAGATGTTCTTAAAATGATCTCTATTCCATTTTTTGAGGCATTCTTTCAAAGAAACCCTATAGATTACCATTAACTAATATTTAATATCTTGGATTGCCTATTAGACTAAAAATTTAGTCTAACTATTATTTGTAAAAACTAAAATTTTCTATAACTTTCAACAAGAATCTCTAATCCACTCTATCAAATGCTTTCTTTATATCCAAATTTAGAGTCATACTTCTTCTCCTATTAGTATTTTTCAAATGTAAATCTTCATAGGCTATTATCACCTTGTCTAATATGGAGCATCCAAGAAAAAAATCATTCTATTATTTTCTATTATTTATAGCAAAATAATATTAAACTTGTTTATTATTGCTTTAGATAAAATCTTGCAAACTATGTTGCATAGAGATATTGGCCAAAAATATTCAAAGGTTTTCATTATTACCTCCTACTTTGGGATAAGTGCTATGAACGTATGTTCTAAATCTTTCAAAGAAGTTCTTTTCTTTCTTTATTTTTCTATGGCTAACCAAATATCTTTGCCAACAATATTCTAACATGTGTAAAAGGAGGTCACTTGGAAGTGATCTAGGCTAAGAGCTTTATTTGGACGTAGTTGTGTGATAACTTGTTTTATTTCCTCATTAGTAAAAGGAATCTTTAGAAAATGGTTTTGATCTGTATTTACCAATTTAGGTATATTTTCTATTATTCTCTTGCGGTGCTTCAAACTTCACCCTTCCTCATTGTTTAGAAGATTCTATTAGCTCTAATGAAGGGGGTAAATGACAACACACAACAATAGAAATTCCACATAGAAAAAAGAATGTTATTTTATTGATCTAGACAATTCACTACATTACAGAAGCTCAAATACAATCAAAGGATCAATCCTCCATAGGTTGCAACATATTACAGCTTCATATCTCTAGACTCTAGAATCATCTGCCTTTTGTAGCCCCAAATCTGCTAGAATTTGTTTTTTCTACCTTTTCGTGACTCTACACTTTCCTCCTTATCTCTACTACTACCAAGGGTACCCAAAAATGGTTATAAATAGCCTTTTTGGCAACCTCCGACTAAATTTCAATTTTTGCATCTCCCTCCAATAATATGTCAACTTCTGAGAGCCATAACTTTTGATCTAGGTGTCTAATTGACACACTGTTTGAAGTATCGGAAAGCTCACAGAGTTATCTATGCAATAAGAAATGGATCTACTTATTTTTCTAATTTTTAGGGCTATACGAGGTCGTCTAGTGCCTCAAACCTAAATTTGAATAGTTTTTAAGCATTTTTCAAGAAACAAAAACTTTAATATCTTTTTGTCCAAAAATGATCTTTGCCTGATTCCTTTTTGAAAGGTCTTACTTTTTTATTTATGAAGCTTCCTGTAAATTTTCTCTTCCATATGTGCCCAAATGCAAACTTTCTAAAAATAGCAGTTTGGAAAAACTAAGAGTTCTACATCATTATTCAAGCGATTATAGAACCAAAAATATTAATTTTGAAAATAAATGAAAACAATATCAATGATTTTGAATCATCATCTTTTTTGGGTGATGTAAGATAGCCCTTACACCACTGGATGCTCTTACATCAGATGAGGAAAACCCCAACTAATCTGCTTATGCCTTAGATAACCAGAAAGAATCTTCAAAAGGCCTTCCTCTCCACTTTACCAGGTGTTATTCATATTGACTATCCCAAGTACTCCTTCCCACATGGCTATCCAAGATCTCTTCTATCTGCTCCTTTGAAGTAGATGCTGAAATACTCTACTATTCTGTAATGTGTTGTACCTGTTTGTATTTTTTAATTATTTTTTATGTGTTATTTTAATTTTTTTATTTTGTTTTCTTTCAGACTAGAGAGAAGAATGCAGAAGGGGTTTTAAGTTTTCCTATAGATGTGTTGCCGAAGCATACAATATAGAGCATAGAGAGAAAACCTAGAAAAAGTACAACAGATATAAAGAAAGTAACAAAGACCTAGATAGCAGAATAGCCAAATATAAATTATTGTGACATACCTATATCTAGAAATGTAACTTGGTACATGTGCTCAGAGAGTACCAACAACTGGGTATAGTTGGAATCACTCCAAACTCCAGAAAATATGAGATTCAGCTTACAAATGATATCGGTAATATAAATGGGCTCTAAACACCTCACACAATGTAAAATATGTGATACCCACAAGAGGAAATGATACTCTAGGACTCCCATGTTACTCCTTGAGCAGTACGGCCATGGCTAAAAATGTAAACAACAGCTATGAACAATGCTCATGCAATAAACTACCTTCAAATGCTCTGAAAATCTACACTCAACAATAATGGAGAAATGCTATATATAAAATCAGCTCAAAACTCTTCCAAATGACTCCATTGCAACCACAATGTGAATGCTAATACATCCACCATCAATGGCACCATTGGGTGGTCTCTCACACCAGTAGAATGTTGTTAACTATGGAGGTTTCCTTCTCCACAAGCCTCTGGTTCGAATCGTCAAACCCTCAAAATAACAAACTCTAATAGAGCTCCCAAGAAGAAAATATCATAAAGCAAGCATAAGAACTAAATGAGCCCTTCAGCACCTTTTTATAAACTCTCCAAACCCAACACCCCTTTTTGGAGGGAATTTGTATTTGTTTTATTATTTAATTTTCATCCCCTTATGACTCCCATGGGATCCCACCTCCTAGAGAGTCACTTTTAAGTTATAACTTATTTTTATAAAGTGACCATTTAATATTTATTTGTAAAGTCCCAATAAATTATTATATAGAACTTCAGACTTTAAAATAAATATGAAGATGGTGTCAGAATGCCACGTTCTTTAGCTTGTCAGAAAGGTTTTGATGAAATGCTTTTGACACCACTCTAAAAATGTTAAACTGACACCAAACCTAGAATTACTAAAAATAGTAATGCTCAAGATCAACTGGGCCAACTCTTAAGGTGCCAACTGGATCCTCTAAACTCAAACCATCTTTCCCTCCACCAACACAACCTGGAAGGCCAACTAACCCCAGTTCCCTAACCAAATTACTAGTCCACAGGAACTCTATGATGGACTAACCATGAGTCTAGAAGGGGATATTACAGTCTGTCCTCCCTAAAATTGCTTGCCTCAAGCAATCTCAAGTCAGGATGCTCTAATATCTGCTCATTCTCCCAAGTAGCATCCTGCACTAGAAGGTTCTTCCATTTAACCAAGTACTCTCTGATGATCCTCCTGCTCAAATTATGTTCCTAGTATGAATTAAAGCCTCAGGTACCAGTATCAGCTTACCCTCTTCATCATGAGGAGGCAACTCCACTGATGGTGTCACATTATGCCCCAACACCTTCTTGAGGCAAGATACATGAAACACATTATGTATCCTACTACCTACTGGAAGCTCCAACTCATAAGCCACTTCTCCAATCCTCTTGGAGATCCTAAAAGGTCTATAGTACTGTGGCTTCAACTTCTCTGCCCCACTCTTCTTGAGAGTGGATTGTCTATAGGGCTACAACATGAGATACACCATGTCACCAACCTCAAAAGACCGCCCAGTCCTCTGTTGATCTGCATACTAGTTTTGCTAATTTTGAGCCTTCTGTATGTTCTCCTTCAAAGACCTCATGATGTCCTAACTCTCCTGGAGAAGGTCTTTGGCCTTCAACACTTTGCTATCACAAAACAACAAATCAACAAAGCTCAGTGCCTCATACCCATACAGAGCCATAAATGGTGACATCTAAATAGACATGTGGTATGTGGAATTGTAATAGTACTCTCCCATGTGAAGCCACTTAACCCATGCCTTTTGCTACCCTGAAACATGATTTCAGAGGTATCCTTCCACCCATTTGTTAACTATTTCCATCTAGCCATCTGTCGAGGGGTGGTAACTCATACTGGGGGTGAGCTCTATCCCTGTCAACCTAAAAAAGCTTTTGCCAAAAATTATTAAGGAATCTATTGTCCCTATCACTGACAATGTTCTGAGGCAACCCATGGAGTTAAAATACCTCGCAAAAGAACAAATCTGCAACCTATGCTGTAGTGAAAGTGGTAGAGATGGCAAAGAAGTGTGCATACTTTGTCAACCTATCCACTACCACAAAGATGCAATCCCTACCTTGGACTTTTGGTAAACCTATGATAAAGTCCATAGAAATGCTATCCCACTTCCTTTGAGGAATGGGTAGGGGCTACAATAAACCTCCTAGAAATGAGTGCTCATGTTTGTTCTGCTGACATATTAGGCACTCTCTCATATATTGCATTACCTCTATCTTGAGGCCCTTCTAGGTAAACCTCTCTCTAACTTGCTTATAAGTTTTGAAGTACCCCGGGTGTCTTGCCATTGGCAAGTCATGGAATGCCCTCAAAACCTTATGTTTCATTTGAGAACCTGAGACCAAGAAGATCCTATTCTTGTAAATGATTAAATCATTTACCACTGTATACCTATTATCCTTGATGGTGCCATCAATTATCCCAGTAGCCCATGCATCCTTTGCATACTCAGCTGATATCATCTCCCTCCAATCATCTGTAATGGCTCCAAGTGCACATAAATGGGGCCTCCTGGATAGAGCATCAGCAACAACATTTTTCTTTCCTTTGACAAACACAATGTCAAAGTCGTAGGCTTGTAACTTGTTGATCCACTTCTGTTACCTCTCATTTAAGTCTTTCTAGCCAAGGAAATGCTTCAAAATGTTGTGATCTGTTTTGACTACGAACTTGTTGTCCACAAGGTACTATCTGAACTTAGCCAATGCATGCATTATGGCTAACATCTCCTTGTTGTAAATGTTATAGCTGCATTCCACACTCGTCAACTTCCTTCTCTCAAATGCTATTGGGTGCTTATCCTAAATAATTACCACACCAATGCCTTCTCCTAAAGCATCACACTGTAACTTGAAGGGTTTGCTAAAATCTGGTATGGCCAATACAGGGCATGTACTCATAATCTATTTGAATCTATCAAAGAACTCCTATGTACCCCTTGTCCAACTAAATGCATCCTTGCGAGTCACATCTGTGAGGGGAATAGCTTACTAAGAAAACCCCTTCACAAACCTGTGGTAATATCCACATAATCCCAAGAATCCCTTCAGCTAAGTGAGATTCTTTGGTGGTGGCCAGTCTACTATTGCCCAAATCTTCTCTGGGTCTACCTTCATGCTACCAGCACTAATGACGTGACCCAAGTATAGCAACTCAGTCATCCCAAACTCACACTTTGTCATCTTAGCTTATAAAGATTCCCTCTCTAGAATAGTCAACACAATGTCAATGTGTTTCAAATGCTCTTCCCATGTCTTGCTATAAATAAAGATATCATAAAAAAATATCAAAACAAACCTCCTCAATTGCTCTCTGAAGACTCTTTTCATGCAAGACTGAAAAGTAACTGGTGCATTAGTCAAGCCGAATGGCATGACTAAGAAATCAAAGTGCCCATAGTGACACCTAAATGCTATCTTCTCCACATCCTCATCTCTGACCCGAATCTGATGGTACCTAGATCTCATGTCTATCTTGGAGAAATAATAGGCCCCATTTAGCTCATCAATCAGCTCATCTATCCTCGGTATGGGATACCTATTTTTGATTGTTTTCTTATTGCGTTCCCTGTAATCAATGTACATCCTAAGAGTCCCATCCTTTTTCTTTACTAACACAATGAATGATGAAAATGGGCTCTTACTCAGCCTTATGTGTCCCATGACAAGAAGCTCTTTGATAGCTTTCTTGATCTCATCTTTGTATCTCTTTGGGTGCTAGTATGGTGTGGTGAACACCGCTTTTGCACCCTCCTCCAACTCAATCACATGCTCAATACCCCTGTCGGGTGGTCTACCTAGTGGAATATTACTAAACACGTTGGTGTGTTTAGTTAGAAGAGCCTGTATGTCAGGGAGATACTCACATTTCTACTACTCTACAACTTTAGGCATCAGCAATATCTCTATTGGTCATTGTACCTGATCATGGTGAATCAACCTCTCCATTCACTTGAGAGAAACAACTCTCAATCCACCATCTGAAATGCCCTTGAGCACATGCTTAACTCCATTCACTTCAAACTCCATTTCCATTGTCCTCAAATTGATAGTGAACTCCTCTATCTCATGTAGCCATTTCATTCCCAGCACAACATCCATGTCACCCATGATAACCACAAAAAAATGTGACTGGCATGTACAATGGTTTACCTGGATCTTCAAGTTGGGAATTCTTCTATTGCAAGTAAGTACAAACCCATCAGCTATCTTTACCTTAAATCTTGTAAACTCCTCTGTCTGCAACCCCCTCTTAGCAACCAAGCTCTCATCTATGAAGTTATGAGTGGCACCTATGTCTAACAAGGTAATACACCTCTGTCCACCCAATACTCCTTGGATCCTGAATGACCCTTCTCTCTGAATGCTAGAAATGTGGCCTATGGGTAGGGATGTATCCTCATCCTTATCTGGTACTTCAGATGCAACATCTGTCCCTAAATCATCATCCTGTGTATGCTCTTCTGAATGCGTGTCTGACTCCATAGACTCATCTGCTGAGAAGTACTCAATCTGTTTTGGCTTCCCTTGGGTAGTACACTTGTGCTTAGGATCCCAAGGCTCTTTGTGGTGAAAGCAGAGTTTCTTCCTCCTAAGATCATTCAGCTGATCCTCATCTAGTCAGAAAGAACTCTTGTGTGGCTGATGTCCTGAGTCCTTGTACCCATGCCTCCTATCTCTATCCTTTTCTCTGCTGTGTTGAAAGTCTTTGTTCTAAAATTTGCTTCTCCATGCTGAAGACTCCATATCCCGATCCTTTTTCATGGCCTCCTACAATGACATAGGGTATAAACCCTTCACCCATCCATGTAGAGGATCAGACAACCCATCAACAAAGAGCACAATCAACCTCCTCTCAAATATGTCTGAAACCATGACTGAAAGATCTTAAAACTTTGAAATGTACCAGTCCACTGAACCACTCTGTCACAACTATGTTAGCTCTTCAAACTGTAACTTCGGGTCCTTCTTGTCAAACCTATCAATGAGTTTGGCTGTGAACTCAACATAAGATGTGATCTAGTCATGTCCTAGAGTCACCTTCCCATTGCTCCACCACTTATGCGCACTGCCCTCCAAATGTAAGGTTGCGTATGTGATGGCATCTATCTCTGGCATGGGGCCGATCTGAAGGCAATTGTCTAGCTTTTTTACCCATGCTCTTGCTGAAGTTTTTCCTGAACCATCAAAATATGGTAAGGTCATCTTGCTGACCTTCTTCTGCAGTTCATTATTCTATTGTCTATTAGCCCCTCTGGGTTTGTGTCTCATCTGGAGATCTAAGTAGTCTCTGAAAGTCATTTCAGCTCAAAACCCTTCATTGGAAGCCTACCAATCCCTAAAGATGTCCTCCTGAAACTCCAACTGTGTAGCATCCCTATCGAGTATCTCGTCCCTCGACCTAAAAGTTAGAATGCCTAGTCTATCTATAGCTTTGAGCTATGTAGCACCTTGGTTATTCACTGAAGCCTCTCCATCATGATACTGGTGTCCGTTCCTATCACCAATGTTTCTATCACCATTCCTATCTCAATTACCTTGGTCATTCCTGTATCTATTTCAATCTATATTCTTCTCATCTTCATCTAGCTCAAGAAATAATTGGCCAAGAAGCCTTCTGAGTGCCTGCTGAGACCATTCCAAGCTAGCCACAATCTATTGCTGACCTCTAGCCAAGTCATTGAAGATATCCCGTGTCCTTGGTTCTTTAATCTCCATGTCACCTATCTCCCTTGTATGCTCTGGAAATGGAGGTATCTCACTTGAAAAGTGGTCTATCCGTGACTCTAGGGAATTGTCCTCTATAGCTACTACCACTATCTCTAGATCAGACTCAAATGGATCACTCTGTGGTATTGGATTCTCTATTAAAATTATGTTCCTTGCCTTGCTCTGGTATTCCTGAAAGCATACCTATCTACTAGTCACATATCTCAGTTTCATTTCTGCATGCCTATTTCAACCTCGCAGGATGAGAAGATCATAGCTCTAATAACATTGTAATGTGCCGTACCTATTTCTATTTTTTAATGATCTTTTATGTGTTATTTTAATTTTTATTTTGTTTTCTTTTAGACTAAAGAGAAGAATGCAAAAGGGGTTTTACATTTTTCTGCAGATGTGTTGTTGAACCATACAATATAGAGCATAGAGAGAAAACCCAGAAAAAGTACAATGGACATAAAGGAAGTAACAAAGACCCAAATAGTAGAATAGCAAAATATGAATTACTGTGACATACCCATATCCAGAAATGTAACTTGGTACATGTGTTGAGAGTTCACCAGCAACTGGGTATAGCTGGAATCACTCCAAACACTAGAAAATATGAGATTGAGATTACAAATGATATCAACAATATAAATTGGCTCTAAACACCTCACACAATGTAAAATATGTGATACCCACAAGAGGAAATGATACTCTAAGACTCCCATGTTACTCCTTGAGTAGCATGACCATGGCTGAAAATGCAAACAACAGCTATGAACAATGCCCATGCAATAAACTACCTTCAAATCCTCTAAAAATCTACGCTCAACAATAATGGAGAAATGCTATATATCAAATTAGCTCAAAACTCCTCCAAATGACTCCATTGCAAGTACAATGTGAATGCTGAATACATCCACTATCAATGGCACTGTTGGATGGTCTCTCACACCTGTAGAATGTTCTTCCCTATGGAGGTTTCCATCTCCACAAGCCTCTCATTCGAATCCTCAAACCCTTACAATAGCAAACTCTAATAGAGTTCCCAGGAAGAAAATATCATAAAGCAAGCATTAAAACCAAATGAGCTTTGCATTTGTTTTACTATTTAATTTTCATCCCCTTATGACTCCCATGGGCTTCCACCTCCTAGAGGGTCACTTTTAAGTTATAACTTATTTTTATAAAGTGACCATTTAATATTTATTTGTAAAGTCCCAATAAATTATTATATAGAACTTTGGACTTTAAAATAAATATGAAGACGGTGTTGGAATGCCACATTCTTTAGCTTGTCGGTCGGAAAGGTTTTGACAAAATGCTTCTGACCCCACTCTGAAAATCTTGAAATGACATTGAACCTGGACTTACTAGAAATAGTAAGTAATGCTCAAGATCAACTCGGCCAACTCTAAAGGTGTCAACTGGATCCTCTGAACTCGAACCATCTTTGCTTCCACCGAAACAATGTCCAAGGCCAACTAACTCCAGTTCCCTAACCAAACTACTAGTCCACGGGAACTCTATGATGGACTAACCATGAGTCTAAAAGGGGACATTACATATTCTTCTATTGGTCCATCCTCTATTCCACATTCATGATATTTTGTTAAATCAGCAATGTTGAACATAGGGGAAATGTTGATGCCGCTCTACAACTCTAGCTCATATGCATTTCCTAAATCATGCTTCCTCAGAATCCTACATGGTCCGAATTTCTTTATTTTTAACTTTTATATGTTCCAACTAGAAACCTCTCATTTCTCAAGTGAACCATGATTTCACCTCCTACCTAAAACTCCTTATATCTACTCTTCTAATCTACCTTAGCCTTGTACTAAATATTCATCTTATTAATGTGCTTTCTTATCTCTTCATGCAAATTCTTCAGGTGTTCTGCAAAGTCTTCAACTTTGGCACTTGTGTTATCTCCCTTGTCTAGCTTCCTTAACTATAAAACATTTCTTAGACTACTCCCATATACAATCTAGAATGGTGATTCACTTGTGCTCCTATTGATAGAATTATTATAAACAAATTTTGCTTGTGGTAAAATCAAATCACATCTCTTTGTCTTATCTCCTACTAAGCATCGTAATAGGTTACCCAAACTCCTATTTACCACTTCTATCTATCCATTAGTCGGTGGATGGTGTGAAGAACTGAACACCAAATTTATTTTTAACTTCTTCCACAATGTCCTCTAGAAATAACCAACAAACATGGTATCTCAATCTGAAACTATGCTCTTAGCTAGACCATGTAGTCACACCACCTCTTTGAAAAATAACTCTACAATATGAACATCATCATTGGTTTTCTTACAAGGAATGAAATTTGTCATCTTCAAGGATCTGTCCATGACCACAAAAATGGAATCATGTCCTCTCTATGTCCTTGGTAAACCAAGAACAAAATCCATACGAATATCATCTCATGGCTTCTCTGGTATAGGTAATGGATGATAGAGCCCTATATTCTAACTTGTTCCTTTGCCATCTAACACACTTTGCAACTCTGCGCAAATCTCCTCACATCCTACTACAACTGCGGCAAATAATAATGCTCACTAATAATAGCAATGATCTTATCTCAACCAAAGTGTCCAGCTAATCCCCCACTATGCTTCTCCTTAATCAAGTTCTCTCATGGAACTCCTTGGAGTCCACAACTAGCTTCCCTTAAACAACATACTATCTTTGATTATGAAATGGAACTATTTTGTCCTATCCAAAGTAATAAGTTGCAAACAAGTCTTCAAAGCCTCTACAAAAGTTAGATCTTCAGGATACAAACTTTTGAGCTCATCAAACCCAATAACCTCTATCTTCATTTTGGTCAACAAATTTTTCCTCCTTCTCAAGGCATCTATAACTTTGTAGGACTTCTCACTTCTATGCTTCAAAACAAAAGTATAACTCTACAAAAGCTCAACCCATTTTAAGTGCCTTTGATTTAACTTTCCTTAACTATTAAGATACTACAAAGCTCGATGATCAGTATATAAAACAAACTCTTTTGGCAACAAATAATGTCTCCATTTATTCAAAACCTGAACTATTGCATAAAAATCCTAATCATAAACATAATACTTTTTCTTGCATTATTAATATTCTCACTGAAATAGGCAATGGGCTTAACTTCGTAGCTCAAAATAGCTCCTATAGCATTACCACTAGCATTACAATCTACCTGAAGTACCTTATTAAAATATAGAAGTGTCAAAACATGTTTCTCTTTGACTACTTCAATGTATCAAATCTCTTAGCTTCTCTCGTAGTCCATTTAAGCTCTTTTTTCTCCCCTTTCATTGTCTTAGTTAGGGGTGCACAAATGCTACTAAAATTTCTAATAAATTTTCTATTACAACTTTCCAAACCATGAAGATAGTATACCTCTATAGCACTCCTTGGCATAGGCCATTCAATGATAGCCCTCATCTTCTCTGTGTCCATCTTAAGACCTTCCATTGAGACAACAAATCCCAGGTATGCCAACTCCTTTTTTGTAAAACTGCATTTCTTCAAATTAATGAATAACTTCTCCTCCCTTGACTTCTTTAAAACTCTTCTAATATGCATCAGATGCTCATCCCAAGTCTTACTGAAAATCAAAATATCATCTAAATAAATAATAACAAAACTTCCCAAAATCTCTTTTAGTACCTCGTTCATGAGCCGCATGAATATGCTTGGTGCATTGGTTAGCACAAATGGCATGACTAACCTCTCATACAAACCTTCATTTGTCTTGAAGGATGTCTTCCATTCATCTCCTTCTCTTATTTAGATCTGGTGATACCCACTCTTCAGGTCAATCTTCATGAAGTACTTAGCTCCACTCAAACAATCCATTATGTCATCCATTCTAGGTAATGGAAATATGTACTTGATTGTGATCTTGTTGATGGCTCAGGAATCTGTACACATTTTTTACTCTCCATCTTTCTTTGTGTTGATGATTATTTTTTACACATTCATAAGAAAAGTTAAAATTCACAAAAATGAACCTAACTATCTTGAAAGATATGAAGAAATCAATTAAGATTTACTTAATCCCAAGTTTCTGTATGGTCAGGTCTGGACCTTGTGGATAATTCAGTAGGTTGATGTGAAGCTGTAATATGCAAGGGGCCTTGATTTAAGGTTTCTGATGATTTACTGGGCTTAAATTATGCAAAATATATCAAATATCAACATTTTATTCATTCTTTTGCATAGATTTATTATTGTATCACAAAGCTTTATATGATTTATATTAACACAAGCTTTCTTTTCAAATATTATGAAAATTGTCAAATATCAACTCAGTTGTTCATGTTTCCTTCAAGTATCAGACAATCTTCTTTAAATTTCTATGTTTAAGCTAAGTATTTCAAATGGTTTGGGAAAAGTTAGAGAAATCTAAATTAAACTTCATTCTCCTACATGATCTAAATGTTTTGTTATGCATGTTATAAGAAGCACAATAAACTTGATTAAATCCACTGACTAAACCTTTAAATGTAAGCCCTGACTATTTTCATGAACACACATTCAAGATTGCAAGCTTTAAGAGATATTATTTCAAATACAAAGAAGAGCCAGAAGACACTTTGAATATAGACGTAGAATCCTAGATTCATTTATATTCAAAATAAATAGTCATATATGATTTACAATGTATGAATGACTCTTAGCTTCATTAATCAACTTCACAGAAAACTTACAACACTTTAAAGATATAGTAAGGAAGCTAGATGTTCCATGCATTCCTTATTGCAGACATAGGTGACCTCCTTCTAGTCTAAACTAAAATGCTCTTCCAAAACTGTTAATTACAACTTCCAGCTCTATTCTACAAACAATTCCTATGAATCCCTGTGTAACTTATTACAAAGTAAAGGGGCTCAATAAATAGATCTGATTATCCCCAATATGGTTCCAAAACCCTAGTTAATCAATGGTCTATATCCCAAGTGCAGCAGCAATGGTAGAAAATAAAGCCTGCCAAAAATCTTTGAGCAACATACCCATATTGAGCGTAAGGATGCCCTTTCGAAACCCTAATAGCCACCAAAATATCTTTTGTTGATCTTTTAAGAATGTTTCCTTCCATCTGCATATCTCTTCTCAATGAAAGCCTTTACTCCTCTTGCCTCTTTTGTGATCTGATCCACCCTTTGTGATGTCATCACCATTAAAGCTCCACCTTCCATATATCTGCAAACCTGCCAACAGACACAAAAAATGGATTATAAAATTCATACTACCTTTGTCAATTTATACCTCATCAGAATGTTAGATGGGCATTAATTACAGTAATCAATGCGCCAACAGTTCAGCCTTCAGTTGCAGTGTTGGCACTTTTAAACCTTTTTTTACTGCCAGTCTAATTCTGCATACATACCCTTTTTGTATGTTTTGTTTGTATGTCTTCTACTTTGTATACCGCATTCTGTATATCTTCACCATCGGTGTAACTCACATAGTTGGGGCAATCCAAAAACTCTTGCCGATGATACATATCTACCTGATGTAACTTTATTGGCTCGTGTATCTTCCTCATTGGCGTAACTCTCGCAGTCGGGGCAATCCAAAAAACTTCCGCCGATCGCTCATATCTGTCCAATGCAATTCTTCATTGGCGTAACTCTTGCTGATGAGTGGTGGAGCCCACATTAGTTTCCATTTGTATCCCTATGATGCATGCAACACTTGTATCAAACTTTTAGATAAAAAGCCCAAGATACATTCAAGATCCCTTGTATGTCCTTTCAGACTTCAACTCTTATAAACCACAGCTCACTCACTTTCAGTTCCACAACATGCATAAAGTTTAATGCATCCTAACCTTGTTATTTTTCCTTTCGGCAAACATACAAAGATAAAATACATCCGATATACATTAAGTAGTGATAAATAGCCTTAACCAAATTTTAATGTTTCCTCAGTTCCGCATTGTATATATCTTGAAATGTATGTAATTGAAACATACATATACAAAGTGCAAAGTATACAATAATTACAACAACTTTAATACTTTTTCAAATCCACGACATGTATATCATGTTGTACATTTCTTTGTATATTTCCCTTTCACTCGAACATACAAACATTTTATACATCCAACAGAATCAACTGATTTATGCATTCAAACTTTGAAAACCACCAGGTCTGACTTGTACATATCGAAATGCATCTTCCGATATACATTAAGTCTCGATGTATACATTATACCAAATTTAAATCTCTCCCGAGTTCTATGTAGTATGTATAACCTAAAACATACATACAAGGCAGAATCATACAACAATTTCTCTTTAATTTATAAACATTTCCGTTCTACGACATGTATAACCCTTTGTATGTCCCGTTGTATGTTTCTCTTTCGCTAAACATACAAACATAAAATACATTCAACGAACTCGACCGAATATACATTGAAACTCTAAGCTCTGTCAGGTCCACTTTGTATGTATAGATAAAGTGTTAACAAAATGCATACAAGTAAAATGACTTAGAAAACTCGACATCCCATTTTTGTGACTTATACAACGACCCGATATACAAAGGACTTTGTAGATGCAACATACAAACCCTCCCATTGTACATTTACCAAAAAACACACATAACTTGCAAAATATTATAAATTTTAACATGGTTCAAAAAGCAACCCTCACTCATTTTTGACAAGGAATTCACCCATATTCAGCTCTAATACATAATGATTATTTTTTCCTTTTTTCAACAAGGTTTGTAACTTTCACTCTCTTTTCCCTTTTGCCACCCAACAAACCCACACACAAAAGAAAAAGCAAATCCACAGCAGGGGTCCTCATTTTGCTAAGGAGTTAAATGGGGTATGTTGTGAGCATCACAACCACTAGAAAGCAAACAAAACAATCAAATTAAAACTATTAAATACAACTAAATGAAATAAATTCATAACTTCCAACTATCTTTTCTGTAAATCATTATCCAACTTGAGACTTAATGTATTTAATAAGGTGCATGAATCATCCCTTCAGTTTAAGTGGGTGCACATGATTAATAATCCTCATCTTGAAAATTAGTTGAACAAACTAGTGACTTATATTAGCCTACATAGTTGATTTCATTCCCTCATAGCCAACCGGATAGAGCCTTGCTGCCAGCAGGCATCCATAGCCACGACATGTTTATCGTTACAATTCTCTTAAGTAGAGCCCCACTTCCAGCAAGCGTCTATAGCCCTGCTAGACTTACTTAGATGGCTTAATCTAGATTTTTAGTAAAATCCATTTTATTATTTTATATTTTGTATTTGACAGAGATTTCATAAGATATTATATTTGTAACTTCATGATGCAAGGAATGATCACTTGTTGAAATTAAGCTGAGAATTGTAATGGTAGCAAGGGTGACCTCTAATTTTTCACCTAATATCTACAATGGTATATTCAACAAACCCAAAGATTTTAGGTGTGTCATCGTGAGAAACTTCCCTTGAATACTCAACCCACAGTTATTGAATAAAAAATTTCACAAGTCAAACAACTTTCTACATTCATGATAGTCACAACAAGTTATGCATAAATTTCAAATAATTAACCTGAATGTTCTAAATTTCCTATTGTTTTTAGTGGTTGTTAGTCTACTCCTACATACTCTAAATCAAAATGAAGACCCTAGCACACAAGAAAATAGCAAAGCAAATGGACTGTACAAACAACTACCTACGAAAGGAAACAACACAAAGAAAGACAAGAAAATGAAGATAAGAAACATAATAACCATTCTATCAAACTATACACAAGCTTCTACAAGGCAAATAGAACCTAGGAAAAGACAAAAAGACACTTGTATTTGCATACTTCCTTAGATTGTGCAAAAGTATTAGGGCACTAGTTATGGTTCTCAACTTAGCAAATTTATCTTTGAATTCTGAAAAATACTTATTTATTCTACATTCACTGTGTTTAACAGAATAATCTCTAATTATCAGAAATTGAGGTAGCTCATCTTGTTTATGACTAAACCACATGCATGTCTTATCCTTTAAATTTCCATAATCAAAATAGTATTCAACATTATTCACTGTGGAAAGGAAAGCAACAACCTGATGTATTTCTGGCTCTACTGGACATGCTTGTTTATTGACAGCCAGTCCTTCATTTAACTTTGCACTTTCATTGCTTAGCTAAATGTCTGGTCTCACTTTCAATTGAAGGATGTATGACTCTTGATGGATTATTTCTTTATCTTTATCCACATCTATATTTTCATTCTGGATGTTCAGTTTATCCACAAGTTCAAGAACCATCTCAATGTTTTCTTCAATTCTCTGCACATCAGCATCTAAATGAGTACCATCATAATCTGACATATCTAAATTTATCATTTCTAGATTATTTGGCTATGAATGTGAAACAACATTTGATTCATGAAAATACTTTCCTGTTTCACTTTCAAAATAATGCTGGAGTGATGCTTGATTATGTACAGCAATAGCATAATCCTCTGTATCTTCCATTTTCAAGAATTGTTCCTCAAATGATTCAGTCCTATCATTCAGCAAACTATTTGGTTCCATTATCCTACAACAATCCTGGATTTGGTCATTCAATTTAAAGCCATCAAATAATAAATCAAGATTTACTTCTTTTCCTATTATTCCTTTATTTGTTGATACAGAAACTTCTTTAATTTAGTACACTTTAATTCTATCAATACTTGTTTACATTTATTTTCCCAATCATTTTTGTTAAAACTTTTCAAGTCAGATCCAGAGGTTTCTTCTTGATAAATATTACTTAGTATTTCAATATATTTATCAAATGTATCAAGATCAACTTCACTTTTCTTTTTCTTTTCATTAAATCATCTTTGCTTATCATCTAGAAAATGAACATGAGTTGTGATTTCCTCCCTATATTTTTTAGGATATTTATACCTGACATTAGCTTTAATCAAACTTGAACCTTGAAAACATAGATTATTTTTCTTACCATCACATGATTCCAAAACAAAGATTTTACTATCCTTTATTTCCAGCATTGGTTCAATCTTTGCATTATCTGAACAATTAATGAGTGCTGATATTGCATCCTCTTTCTGCTTCATAATCTCCTCATTTTCCTGCCAACCTTCTGCTCTATACACATATGAGAAAGAGATTAGTCCTTTTAAAGCTAAATCTAACCTTGTAAGAAAAGTCAGACAATTAATTTCACCATGCTCTATGGACTTATGTATCCTGTACCTTTCCATTTCCTGTCTAATGACCTAACTAAAACTGTTTATTGCATAATTTTCTTCATCAAAAGAATTTCCATCAGACTCAATGAATAATACTATTTCCCTACTGACATGTTTTTCCCTAAAATTTAGCATTAAGATTTCTTCAATTTGTACTCCCTTGTCAATGATTCTATAAACACCAGGTTCAACAGATGCATACAATATCTCATTAATCCTATTGTATTATGTAATTATGTGTTTCATTCTTGGTTCAGCTTCTATCCTGATCTGATTTGAAACACCTCTCCAAGGTAACCACATATGTGAAAAATCCATGGCCATATATGCATTCAATGTTTTAGACCAGTCTCTAATTAACAACATCCCATAATTCATAGGTATATCTACTACTTGAATGTCAATAAACTGACTCACCCTAGGATTTGAGGCTAATTGCATTTGAATATGCATCAGTTCTCCTATCACATTAACCTCAGTTTTATCTAATTGAGTAACAACCTTAGCAGATTTGGTAGGAGTCAGCCCTAAAGTTTTACATATTCCTAAAGGCATTACATTAGTTGAGGCATCAGAATCTACCATACAATTATGTATGTTCTTTCCAAACATTCTAATGGTTAACAAGGAAGGAGGGGCTTCTTTCTTATATGCATACATCACCACATTAGTGTTGGAAGGCTGCTCAAATTTATTACTCTTTTCTTTGGGTTGTGAATCTCTACTAGGAACATTCACATCAGTAGAAACCTCACCTGTCACAGATGTATTCAAATATTTTATAAAAGTATTTCTGACCCCTAGACTTTTTAATAATTCACACAAAGGTATACTAACCTTAATTTTCTTTATCTGTTCAGATAAATAACTCATCAATCTCATTGTTTCTACTATCTCTGTTTTAACTATTTGGACATTTTCTGTTACTGTTCCATTATTTGCATAGTAGGATTATTACTAGCATTGTGATCTGGGAGAGTATTGAAATTGTTAGGAGGAGTGGAAGTAGTGAAAGGACCTCCTGGCCTAGTGTTATTTCTCAAATTGTAGGTGTGATTTTTGTTTGACTGTTGAAAACCCTGTACCTCTTTTGTTTCATATAACACATCATTTTCAATTTCAAAGGGAAACTGAAATGCATTTAGTACAAAAGATGATTCAGGATATAGGTTCCCACAAAAATAAGGTTCATCCTCTAACAATTTATCCTCTTCTTCTCCAGTTGCAAAGGTAAAAGTCTCTAAGACTAAAGCAGTCTCATATCTTAAGGGCACTACTTCATTACCTTTGGGAATGAGAAACTTAGAAGTGGGAGCCTATACATCTACATTGAAAATACTGGCTGCTAAATGGAAGTGAGGACAATCTAGTTCAGCATGGGCACTAGTATTATGAAATCTACACCAATTCTTCAATGCTGTATTAACCATTTGAATTCCAGTTGTTTGCTTGGTATCCTGATTATCTAAATTCTCAAATGGAGAAGCTAGAGGGCCATTATTTAGCCCTGTGTTCCATGTCTTAGGTGGCCTTGGCTGATTTTGATTCCTATTGTTGTTACTCCAGGCTCTGTTATCTATAGCAGGTCCTCTATTCTACATTGGTTGTCCTAGATTATGATTTTGATCTTAATTGTAATTTTGGTTTTGATTTGAACTTTGACCCTTGTTATAATTCTGATTATGATTCTGGTTATGGTTTGGGTTATAGTTCTGACTATAGATTTTGTTATGGTTTTGACTGTAGCCTTGGTTATTTCTACCATAGAAATTCTCATTTCTTAGTTGTGTCATTTCAGTAGTCAATCTTCTTAAGTGTGTAGTAATTTCTTTGATTTCTTCTCTTTCTTCTTGTGCCTTCTAAGGAGGTTTGAAGAAAGATTGACCATTACTTTGATTATTATTGGCAATGTTACCAGTATAAGGGGCTATGGCCTGGATTGGGGTGGGATTATACATAGGTGTGTATGTAGGAATTGGATTCAATAATGGAGTGTTATGTGTAGGGACTCCATTCCAAGGTTGTGTTTGATTTTGTATCCCAAGATTTCCTTCATTAGGAAATGGATTATAAGTTGTTTGCCTCATCTCCTGGTTTACTGAGGCTGCCTCCTTATAAGCTTTGGATATTGTATCTATGTTAGCCTTTCTTTAGACAAACATATCAGTTAATGGATCTAAGGTAACATAATACATGGCTAAGAATGTATCTGCATTTACTGTGTAAGTAGCTACTAACCTAGAATAGGCCTTTTTAAACTTGTCATTAAAATTGTCAATTAGCTCTCCTTCACCTGTCTTTATTGTAGCCAATTTATGATATAAGGTGGAAGGATCTATTGGTCCTCTAAATCTAGACAAAAATGTTTCTTCCATAAGTGCCCAAGAAGAAATATAACGATTAAGCAAGTTAACATACCAGTTAGAAGCCTGCTCATTGAAGGTGTAA
The DNA here is from genome assembly GCA_027924645.1 of Cunninghamia lanceolata. Classification (NCBI taxonomy): domain Eukaryota; kingdom Viridiplantae; phylum Streptophyta; class Pinopsida; order Cupressales; family Cupressaceae; genus Cunninghamia; species Cunninghamia lanceolata. Next base: position 24,640,745 of record BSBN01000078.1, read on the forward strand.
GGAAACAACCTACACACAACATCCTCATATTCCAACCTGGCCCTAAAGCATGCCTCTTTGAATATTCTAATGTGATCTTCTGGGTCCTACTGTAATTGATATTTAGGACATATCTTTTCAGGGTTTTTTGGCATCTCATGATAATCATTGAAGTGTATGGGAGAGTTGACATTAAAATAAGCCATTGCGGGTACTTGAACTTGACCTAGACTTTGGGGAATACCTAGATTTCTAGGTGGAATAGGATTATTGGGATGATTGGGACCTCTAGGAGTACCTAAACCAAGACTCAAAGATCTAAATGAAGAACTGTTAGGACTCACAATGTTATGGATACTAAAAGGTGATCCAAGAGGCATTCCAGATGAACCTCCTGCGTGTGATATTATAGGATTCCAAATCAAGGGACTCTTATTTTGTCTTTTATTAGGTAATTGCACAAATATATCCTTTGAACTAAATCTAGACCTAGTCACTCTACCACTGTTATGAGATAGCTTTACTTAGAAAAAAGCCCAACTCCAATCAACCCTCCTTCTAACACCAAAAACTATTGATGATTATTTTTTACACATTCATAACAAAAGTTAAAATTCACAAAAATGAACCTAACTATCTTGAAAGATATGAAGAAATCAATTAAGATTTGCTTAATCCCAAGTTTTTGTATGGTCAGGTCTTGACCTTGTGGATAATTTAGTAGGTTGATGTGAAGCTGTAATATGCAAGGGGCCTTACTTGATTTAAGGTTTTTGATGATTTACTGGGCTCAAATTATGCAAAATATCTCAAATATCAACATTTTATTCATTCTTTTACACAGATTTGTTACTGTATCACAAATCTTTATAAGAGTTATATTAACACAAGCTTTCTTTTCAAATATTATGAAAACTATCAAATATCAACTCAGTTGTTCATGTTTCCTTCAAATATTGGACAATCTCCTTTAAATTTCTGTGTTTAAGCTAAGTATTTCAAATGGTTTGGGAAAAGTTAGAGAAATCTAAATTAAACTTCATTCTGCTATAGGATTTAAATGTTCTGTTATGCATGTTATAAGAAGTATAGTAAACTTGATTAAATCTATAGACTAAGCCTTTAAATGTAAGCCCTAAGTAATTTGACGAACACACATTCAAGATTGCAAGCTTTAAGAGATATTATTTCAAATACAAAGAAGAGTCAGAAGACACTCTAAATATAAACACAGAATTTTAGATTCATTTATATTCAAAATAAATAGTCATATATGATTTACAATGTATGAATGACTCTTAGCTTCATTATTCAACTTCACAGAAAACTTACAATGCTTTACAGATACAGTAAGGAAGCTAGATGTTTCACGCATTCCTCATTGTAGACACATACAACTTCCTTCTATTCTAAACTAAAATGCTCTTCTAAAACTATTAATTACAACTTCTAGCTCTATTCTACAAATAATTCCTGTGAATCCCTTTTTAACTTATTACAGAGTAAAGGAGCTCAATATATAGATCTGATCATCCCCAATATGGTTCCAAAACCCTAGTTAATCAACGGTCTATATCCCAAGTGTAGCAGCAATGGTGGAAAACAAATCCTGCCAAAAATCTCTAAGTAGCATACCCATACTGAGTGTAAGGATGCCCTTTAGAAACCCTAATAGCCACCAAAATATCTTTTGTTGCTCTTTTAATAATGTTTCCTTCCATCTGCATATCTCTTCCCATTGAAATCCTTTACTCCTCTTGCCTCTTTTGTGATCTGATCCACCCTTTGTGACATCATCACCATTAAAGCTTCACCTTCCATATATCTGCAAACCTGCCAACAGACACAAAAAATGGATTATAAAATTCAGACTGCCTTTGTCAATTTATACCTCATCAGAATGTTAGATGGACATTAATTATAGTAATAAATTTGCCAACAGTTCAGCCTTCAGTTACACTGTTGACACTTTTAAACCTTTTTTTACCACCAGTCTAATTTTGCATATATACCCTTTTGTATGTTTTGTCTGTATGTCTTTTGCTTTGTATACCACATTCTATATATCTTCACCATCAGTGTAACTCATTTAGTTAGGGCGATCCAAAAAACTTTCACTGATGATACATATCTTCCTGATGTAACTTTATCAACTCATGTATCTTCCTCATCGGCGTAACTCTCGCAGTCGGGGTGATCCAAAAAACTTCCACTGATCACTCATATATGTCCGATGTAATTCTTCATCAGCGTAACTCTCACTGATGAGTAGTGGAGGCCACATTACTTTCCCTTTGTATCCCTACGATGCATATAACAATTGTATCAAACTTTTAGATACAAAGCCCAAGATACATACAAGATCCCTTTTATGTCCTTTCAGACTTCAACTCTTATAAAGCACATCTCACTCACTTTAGGTTCCGCAACATGCATAAAGTGCAATGCATCCTAACCTTGTATGTTTTCCTTTCGCTAAACATACAAAGATAAAATACATCCAATATATCTTGAAACTTTCACTCTCTTTTCCCTTTTGCCACCCAACACACCCACACACAAAAGCAAAAGCAAAGCCACAACAGGGTTCCTCATTTTGCTAAGGAGTAAAATGGGGCATGTTGTGAGCATCACAACACTTTGCTATAGCTACCACACATGGACATAGGCTCTCCTTTATCAGTCCCCTCCTTAACAACTCATGAACCTGTCTATTTAGCTATTTTTTTTTTGTAGGAGTCATTTTGTGGGCTATCTTATTGGGCAAACTGGCTCCTGGTATTAAATCCATGTGGTGACTTATTTTCCTCACCGGTGGTAAAACTTCTGGTATATTATCAAAGACAATATCCTAAAAATTTTCTAACAAATTTGAGACTTCTACTAGTACATCTTCACATTTCTTTTAACTGATCTTAGGAATCAATGCAAAATAATGACACTCGTGCTTCATACCCTCCAACAATTTTCTACCATCTACCAAGCAAATTTTTGCAGTACTACATACCTTTACTTCCACCACCTTCAGGGGATTCAAGCTATGATGAACTCCATCCTTTGTTAGGGAATACATGTTTGCATGGCCATCATGGAGAACACACCTATCATACTACCATGGCCTTCTCAATAACATATGACATGCATCCATCGGTATGATTTCATACAGTACCTCATCATGGTAGTCCCCAATATTGAACTTGACTAAACACTATTCATTGACCAAAGCTCTATGGTCCTTTTATAACCACATGATCCAATATGGATGTGGATGCCTTCTTGTCAATTTCATCTTGTTAACCATCTCCTCTTAAACAAGATTGTCAGTGCTTCCACTATCAATCATATTAATAATATCACAACACTTACCTTTGTACCTTATGTGAAATAAACTCTTCCTCTGATCCAGTTCTTTCTCCTCCTTCAACAAGGTTCTTCTTGTTGGGATAAGGTGCCATTAACCTTGTAAATCTCAATATTGTGTTTATTCCATTTATTATATGTAATTTTTAATTATCCACGAAGAGATGTACTAGTTTCACTGGCAGGGGTAATTTTGGAGTCACCAGAAGTTATTACGGAGTGACTTTTACTATTGGCAAATGTAAAAACTCATGGTAAATGAGGAGAGGTGTGCTCCCTTGAGGAATATACTATTTTTGGCATGTATGACAACCGCCATAATGTTTGGTGACTGAATCTATGATAGCTGCAAGGGGATTCAAGCTATGATGAACTCCATCCTTTGTTAGGGAATAAATGTTTGCATAGCCATCATGGAGAACACACCTATCATACTACCATGGCCTTCTCAATAACATATGACATGCATCCATCGGTATGATTTCATACAGTACCTCATCATGGTAGTCCCCAATATTGAACTTGACTAAACACTATTCATTGACCAAAGCTCTATGGTCCTTTTATAACCACATGATCCAATATGGATGTAGATGCCTTCTTGTCAATTTCATCTTGTTAACCATCTCCTCTGAAACAAGATTGTCAGTGCTTCCACTGTCAATCATATTAATAATATCACAACACTTACCTTTGCACCTTATGTGAAATAAACTCTTCCTCTGATCCAGTTCTTTCTCCTCATTCAACAAGGTTCTTCTTGTTGGGATAAGGTGCCATTAACCTTGTAAATCTCAATATTGTGTTTATTCCATTTATTATATGTAATCTTTAATTATCCATGAAGAGATGTACTAGTTTCACTGGCAGGGGTAATTTTGGAGTCACCAGAAGTTATTACGGAGTGACTTTTACTATTGGCAAATGTAAAAACTCATGGTAAATGAGGGTAGGTGTGCTCCCTTGAGGAATATACTATTTTTGGCATGTATGACAACAGTCATAATGCTTGGTGAGTGAATCTATGATAGCTGCAAGTTGTCATAAGATTCTATGATTCTATGACGCATACGATGGATATGTTAGTTGTAAATTTGCTATATTTAGCCCAAGGTTCCTATCTTGGAAAGATACTCTTTTGCTAGAATCTATGACAATTATTATGCATAATAAGATGTTGTAAGAGGCCAGATTTATTCTTGGGCACCCAACCTTTGTATGGTTGTTTTTGGACAAGTGGAAGGTGCTTGTAAGATGTCATTTTATATTTGCATGTTGGGGAATCTCATGAGAGAGAAGGTGAATGCCTAAGATGAGTTAGAAAATGTTTCTATAAGTATTTTCCATGTATTAGTTGTTGCAATACAGATTTTTGGTTCTCAGGTGTTGCTAGAATGTTTTCAGATTGAAGACTGGTGAAGAGAGTTGAAGTGTTGTTGATTTGAAAATCATTTTCAGATTAATACAAACATTGGGCCTCTTTCCCATGTGGAGTTTTTTACTCAAAAGGGTTTTCTCCATGTTAAACATTGTGTTATGTGTTCATATTTCTAATTTTGTATTTCTGTGTAGAATAGTTTTGTTTCTATGTTACAACCTCCATTAATAAAACATAGTTAAGATTGCAAAAATTTATATTGAATCAGATTTCCATTAAAGTAGTGTTTCTTTCATTTCTAACATTTGGTATCAGAGCCTAGACAACTTTGACTCTTGGGTGGTAGTGTGGAAGCTGTAGCTATAGTGGGATCTTTGGTTGCATTTGTTTTGTAGATCTTGTATTGTTATTATGGATGCATCCACTGTCGTATCAACCTCTTGAATGGATATTGAGAAGTTCAATGGAACAGGGTATGAGTTGTCGAAGCTGAAAATGGAAGATTTGTTGGAAGAAATAAACTAGTGGTTGGTTGTCCAAAAAAAGAAGAAACCTAACGATGTCTCTCAAGATGAATGGGATAAACTAGATAAGAAGGCATGGGGAACCATCTGTTTGTGTCTTTCAGATTCTGTGTTGAAGGAAGAGACCTCACAAAAATTGTGGAATCAGTTGGCTGAGATCTACCAAACCAAGAGTATGGTAAATAAACTTTATCTAAAAAGGAAGTCATTTTCTTTGAAAATGAAAGAGAGTGAGTCAGTTGCAGAGAATTTAATTCTTTTAATTTATTGGTGATTCAGTTTGATTTAGTAGATGTTGAGGTTAGCGAGGAAGACAAATGTATCTTACTTCTATGTTCTTTACCTGAGTCTTGGGAGAATGTTATCCTTATTAGATCTGAAGTTGGATGCTCTTGTTTTAGTGCTACTAGCACATGAATTGAGGAAGAAGAGTTCAGATAGTTTAGGGGATGCTCTTTGATGTAGAGGCAAGTTGGATAGGAGAAAGAGGACAAACTTGACAAGATTCAACCACACCAATAAGCCCAAAAACAAAGCTCTTCATGGAAAAGTGGGAATACTAGTTAAGGCTCTTGAATTTTTCATTGAAATGGTGTTTAGTAATGTACTAGAACCCATCCCATCCATTGGTAAAGGTGGATCAAACTTTGAATTAGTAGTTCCTTCACAAACCTCAAAAATGGCTAGTAGCCCTAAAAACAAAGAACAATCCTAATATCTTCTTGCACAAACATCCAAATGTAAATCTCAGACAATTAAAAGATACCCATTATGTCTCCCCACAACATACTCCATAATGGGTTTGGGTTGTTATAGAAAGTATGCCTTAACCAATAACACTCCTAGTGGTTTTAAGCCCTAATTAGGCCTAGTTTGTGAAGGAAGTACCCTTAAATGGTTATCTATAACTTCCTTGACCACTCAGACATGTCAATTACATCCCAAAAACATTGAATCCAACATTTATTTACTATTAGAACTGACTGTTCTCACTTTCCGTACTATTGTTGCTTCACAAGCTTCCTTCAATGGCTTAATACATGGTTTTATTAAGCCCACTCAATAAATCTTGGTCAAATCAACTCCACCACCCCTGAAGTCAATCAAAACACCTAAAATATAATTGAACACATCCATCCCACAGGTCTTATGGCTTGCAAGATTGTGGGATGGTCAAATTCTCATGATTGGAGGCAAAAACCCTTGTTAGGGTTCTATGGACTGTTTTTGAACAAATCCTTATAACTCAGTTATATTGCAACTTCAAACCACTAAACTATGTTTAAATTCAATACACTTCAATTCTCTACCCAATCAAGACATGGAGAAATGACAACAATTCAATACCTTCTCTGTGTACGGCCTGGGACAACTAATTGCACCAAGAAAATAGAGATATGAGAGAGCAGTCTACTAACAACCGGCTATAATTTGATCTATATGCAATGTCAAGGCTTCAAAATATGCTTGAAGGAAATTAGTTTCACTATACTTCACCCCCTAATGACATAGCAAACATAACAGTTCTGTACAATGGAAAAGTACGGCTTGAGTTTCCAAAAAATACAGAAAAAATAGAAAAATAGCAGAGAATGGTATGTTGTTTGTATAAAAACTCCTTCTCCTCTACAATGATCACATTCAAGGTGTCTTAAACTTGTTCACACCTTGAATAAATCCTTGAAATCAGTTTTGGTTCGATAGGGAGGTTTACAACCACCTCTTCCCATCGAACTTCTTGACAATTTTTGAGCCTACAACTATATACTAGTTTGTTTACATAACCATTAGTGTTTAGGAAGCTTCAAACACTCCTCTACAATATGATTAGGCCTTGAACAATTTTTTAGGCTCCTTGACATGCTTTGAGACTCCTTGAAATGCCTTAACAAGATTTAAAACATGAACATTACATGACTATCATCCATGTGTTTATGACAGCAGTTATATGGACTTATGGACATAGTCCTTTACATCATGTCATCTAACCTTATTACATCATTGAATGGTCTCTAGGATCTTATTAAACAAATAAAACAAACTTGAAGATCAAAACGAGACATAGATATCTTGGTGCTCTTGCACCATACTCCCCGGGTGGAAGAGAACTCAAGTCTCTTGAGGGAGTAAATCAGAAATTGTGACACCATGTTTGAAAATGTCTTCTTCACTCATCCAAGTGGCATCTTCAATAGGCAAGCCACTCCATTTGACAAGAAATTTTCTATATGTCTTCTTCCTTGTCTTCTTCAAGACCCTGGTGTGAAGAATGCATTCCAACTTCAATGGCTGATTGGGTGGAAGACCTTGGATCCAATCTTCATCTGCTGCTACTATCATATCTACCTCTGGATCAGCATTAGAATCACCTTTGAAAGGGAACAGACCTAAAACATTGAAGATAGGAGATATGGCCAAGCCTTGAGGAAGTTTAATCTCATAGGCATTGGGCCCAAACTTGTGCACAATCCGGCATGGTCCTATCTTCTTCATGAGGAGTTTGGTTGGCTTCCCCTTAGGAAGTCTCTCTCCTTCTTCAAATGTTCCATGACCAAATCCCTAACCTTGTATTTCACATCTCTCCTTCTTTCATTGGATTTCTCCTTGTACTTGGCATTGTTCTTTTGAAGAGTTTCCTTGACATTTTCATGAATGTCCTTCATGGCCAATGCAAAGTCTTCACCTTTAGCACTTTTCCTTTCCAATCCATAGAGTTCTCCCAATTCAAGGACATCCGTTGGATGAAGATCATAAACAATCTCAAATGGACTCCTTCCTGCCCTCCTATTGGTGGAATCATTATAGGTAAACTCTGCTTGAGGGATGATCATATCTCGTGCCTCTCCATGCTGGTTGGTAAGACCCTTGAGAAGATTTCCCAAGGACCTAATCACCACCTTAGTTTGGCCATCAGTCTAAGGGTGATAGGTTGAAGTAAAGGACAATTGAGTGCCCAACTTTTTCCACAAAGTGCACCAAAAATGGCCTACAAACTTTGGATCCCTGTCAGTCACAATGTTAAGAAGAAAACCATGGGTTCTAACAATTTATTTGAAGAACGGACCAGCAATGTGAGAAGCATCATTAGTGCATTTACATGGCAAGAAATGAGCCATCTTACTAAATCTATCCACCACAACAAATATACTATCAAAGCCTCTTTGAGTCCTAGGAAGACCCAACACAAAATCCATGCTAATACTTTCCCATGGCCTATTAGGAATAGGAAGTAGCTAATATAGACAAGCATTAGATAAAGTACCATTTGCCCTTTGACAAATACTACAACATTCAACAAATTTTCTGACATTTGGTTGCATTTTAGGCCAAAAATAAAACCTCTTCACCTGATCTAGTGTTTTATCTAATCCAAAATGACCTCCAAGTCCATCATAATATTTTTCCTTTATGATGTTCTCCCTCATGGAATATTTAGGAACACATAGTTGGCTGCCTTTGAACAACAATACTTGCTGCAACAAAAACTCAGAAAAATCAGAATGATAAGAGTCTAAAAATTGTGAACAAAATTCATATACCTCCTTGAAATCTTCATCATCCTGATACATGTGTTTGAGAGCATCAACCCCTACACTTTGCAACTGAATTTCTTGAACCATACACACCATCCTACTCAATGCATCTGCCACTTTGTTAGCATGCCTCTTCTTGTGTTTGATTGAAAAGGTATAGGCTTGGAGTTCCTCAACCCATTTCATATGCCTATGATTGAGTTTCTCCTAAGAATTCAGATAATTAAGTGCATGGTGGTCAGTATAAACAATAAATTCTTTTGGCAAAAGATAGTGCCTCCATTTTTTCAAAGTTTACACCATTGCATACAATTCCAAATCATAACTAGAGTACTTTCTCTTAGCATCATTCAATTTTTCACTAAAGAAAACAACAGGCCCGCCCTCTTGACTTAGGACAGCCCCTATAGAAAGATTGCTAGCATCACATTCTACCACAAACAACTTATTAAAGTCAGGAAAAACAAGTATGGGCTGTTGTGCTACCTTTTGTTTCAGAATTTCAAAAGAATCATTGGCTACCTTTGTCCACAAAAACTTACATTTCTGCCTCCCTTTGATGGTATCCAAAATTGGTGCACAAATATGACTAAAACCCCTTATAAATTTCCTATAAAATGTTGCCAAACCATGAAAACTTTTCACATCACCTACTATTTTTGGAGTTGGTCATGATAAAATGGCTTCTACCTTTGTTGGATCCATCTTCAAACTACCTTGTGAAATCACAAAACCAAGATAGGTGAGTTCTTCTTTCATGAAGACACTCTTTTCCATGTTGATCATCAATTGCTCATCATGCAACTTCCTCAAACCCTGATACAAATGTTGCAAATGCTCCTCCTTAGTCCTGCTGAGAACAAGAATGTCATCCAAATATACCACAACAAATTTACCAATGAAATCCTTCAACAATTCATTCATGAGACACATAAAAGTACTTGGAGCATTAGATAGACCAAATGGCATCACCAACCACTCATAAAGACCCTCATTTGTTTTGATTTCTATCTTCCATTCATCCCCTTGTTTGATTCTAATTTGATGGTACCCACTCTTAAGCTCTATCTTGGAAAAGTATATAGCCCCACCCAAACAGTCCATTAGGTCCTCAATCCTTAGCATAGGGAACCTATATCTTATGGTAATCTTATTAATGGCTCTAGAATCCATGCATAACCTCCATTTACCATCCCTTTTTGGGGCTAGGACTATTGGGACAGCACATAGGCTAAGACTCTTTCTCACCAATTCCTTATCCAACAATTCTTGCACTTGCTTGGCAACCTCTTCATTTTGTGAAGGTGTCATCTTGTAGGCTGCTTTGTTTGACAAATTAGATCCTGGTATGAATTCAATTTGATGGCTTATGTCTCTCATAGGTGGAAACTCATTAGGCATTTCTTCTACCATATTCCCCTTATACTTCTCTAGCAATTGTTGCACGTCATAGGGAACTTCTTCCTTACTAGGATCATGCAAAATAAGACTATTTTAAGGCTTCAAAATCAGAGCATATCCTTGGGTTCCTTCCTCCTTAAGGGCATCTAGAAACTCTTTCCCACTCACAATCATGACACTTGACCCAACATTCTTTTCTACATGCTCATCAAGCAATGGATCCATTCTATACTTTTTACCATTCTTAGTCATGATGAAAGAATTAGTTTTACCATCATGTTGTGATTGAGCATCATATTTCCATGGATGTCCTAACAAAAAATGACAAGCATCCATAGGAATCACATCACATAAAATTTTGTCCTTATATTCTCTTATCTCAAATTCAACCCATGATTGTTCATCTACCAAAACTTGTTGCCCTTTATTCAACCATGATACTTTATAAGGACTAACATGAGGAAGCCTTTTCAATTTCAATTTGTCTACCATTTCAATGGAAACCAAATTTTCAGTTGAGCCTAATTCAACAATTACCTTGCAAATCTTACCGTAGGCCTTGCATGTTGTCCCGAACAATGTCTTCCTTTGTGGTGGTTCTTGTGTTTGAGGCACCTTCAACATGGTTCTCCTCATCATCAAACTTTCTCCTTCATGGACTGGGCCTGCACTTCCAATTGGAGAGTTGACACTTTGGCAATCTTCCTCTTGGATCAATTGGTTCCTTCTCTCTCCTCCATGAGAGATTGAGGCTTGCTTTTTAGGACATTTGAAGGTTGTATGTCCCACTTGGTTACAATTCTAGCACCTTCCCATGAAGACATGAGGACCTCTTCTTGGTCCACCAAATCTACCTCTCCCATTAGGCCTTCTTTCTCTAAATCCTCCTCTAGAACCAGATTCTCCACTTTGCTCTTCGGAACTAGATTCTCCTTGGCTTCTTTGGGACTAATTTCTGCCCCCAAAACTACCTCTACCTCTGAAATTTCGCCACCTCTTCCTCTACTTTGCTACTCACCTTTCCTCTTCAACTTCTCTTCAGCGCTTAGTGCCACTTGAAAGAACTTCTCCATGGTTTCAGGGGTCAATAAACAAATTTCATCTTTAATATTGAACCTCAAACCATTTAGATACCTTGCCACCTTGGCTTTTTCATCCTCCATGTACCCACAATGAAGAGTGTATTTGTGAAACTCCTCGGTGTAATTAGCCACATCTAAATCTCTTTTCTTGAGATTTTGCATCCTCTTGTAGATCTACACCTCATAGTCTAATGGAAGGAATTGGGACTTGATCCTCTCTAGCATTCTACTCCATAAAGAGATCATACTCTTCCCATTCTTTACCCTCTTTCCTTGGGTCTAATTCCACCATGTAAGGGCAGCACCTTTGAGTTTAGTTTTTGCAAACTTAACCATCTTACTTTTAGGAACTTCCTTGTACTCAAAATAGTTGTTTAGAGCCTCAATCCACTCCATGACTTCATCAGCATTTATCTTCCCACTAAACATGGGAATCTCCATCTTAGCCTCTGAAGAATCCTTGCCAATTGCCTTGATGGCTTCAGGGAAATGTCTTGATCAGCTGGTACTTCTACCTCTTCTTGATCTTCTTCTTCTTTCTCTTTCTCTTCCTCTTCATCTGAACCTTTATCTATCCTCTTCCCTATCCTCAATGCCTTCAACTCTGCTTGGAGTGCTTCCTTGACTCCACTCTTGATCTTCTCTTCCATCTCCTTGAACTTCTTGACCACTTCGGTGGTCATCCCCTTTGGAGGCATATTGCTAGCCTCTCCTTCACTCTCCTCTTCTAATATATACCAAGCCAACAATAGAACCTTTTATGTTTCTGATACCACTATGATGTAGAGACAAGTTGGATAGGAGAAAGAGGACAAACTTGACAAGATTCAACCACACCAATAAGCCCAAAAACAAAGCTCTTCATGGAAAAGTGGGAACATCAGTTAAAGCTCTTGAATTCTTCTTGGAAATGGTGTTTATGCATGCACTAGAACTCATCCCATCCATTGGCAAAGGTGGATCAAACTTTAAATTAGTAGTTCCTTCACAAACCTCAAAAATCCCTAGTAGCCCTAAAAATAGAGAACAGTCCTAATATCTTCTTGCACAGACATCCAAATGCAAATCTTAGACAATTAAAAGATACCCTTTATACCTCCCCACAACATACTCCAGAATGGGTTTGGGTTGTTTCAAAAAGTATGCCTTAACCAATAACCCTCCTAGTGGTTTTAAGCCCTAATTAGGCCTAGTTTGTGAAGGAAGTACCCTTAAATGGTTATCTACAGCTTCCTTGACCACTCAGACATGTCAATTACATCCCAAAACCATTGAATCCAACATTTATTTTCTATTAGGATTAACTGTTCTAACTTTCCCTACTGTTGTTGCTTCACAAGCTTCCTTCAATGGCTTAGTACATGGTTTTATTAAGCCCACTCAACAAAGCTTGGTCAAATCAACTCCACCACCCTTGTAGTCAGTCAAAACAACTAAAATATAATTGAACACATCCATCCCATAGGTCTTATGGCTTGGAAGACTATGGGATGGTCAAATTCTCATGATTGGAGGCAAAAACCTTTGTTTAGGGTTCTATGGACTATTTTTTAACAAATCCTTATAAATCCATTATATTGCAACTTCAAACCACTAAAATATGTTCAAATGCAAGACACTTCAATTATCTACCCAATCAAGACATGGAGAAATGACAGCAATTAAGTATCTTCGCTGTGTACGGCTTGCGACAATGAATTGCACTAGGAAAATAGAGATATGAAAGAGCAGTCTACTAACAACTGGATATAACATGCTCCATATGCAATGTCAAGGCTTCAAAATATGATTGAAGGAAAGTAGTTTCACTATACTTCACCCACCAATGACATAGCAAACATAACAGTTTCATACAATGGAAAAGTACGGCCTGATTTTCCAGAAAATATAGAAAAAATAGAAAAACATCAGAGAATGGTATGTTGTTTGTATTAAAACTCCTTCTCCTCTATAATGATCACATTCAAGGTGTCTTAAACTTGTTCACACCTTGAGTAAATCCTTGAAATCAGTTTTGGTTCGATGGGGAGTTTTACAACCACCTCTTCCCATTGAATTTCTTGATAGTTTTTGAGGCTACAACTGTATACCAGTTTGTTTACATAACCATCAGTGTTTAGGAAGCTTCAAACACTCCTCTACAATATGATTAGGCCTTGAACAAGTTATTAGGCTCCTTGACATGCTTTGAGAGTCCTTGACATGCTTTGAGACTCCTTGACATGCCTTAACGAGGTTTAAAACATAAACATTACATGACTGTCCTCCATGTGTTTATGATAGCAGTTATATAGATGTATCGACATAGTCCTTTACATCATGCCATCTTAACCTTATTACATCATTGAATGGTCTCTACGATCTTATTAAACAAACAAAACAAACTTGAAGATCAAAACAAGACATAGATATCTTGATGCTCCTACACCACTCTCAATGCCAGGGGAAGCTCTAATGAAAGGGGACCTAAAGGAGATCAAAAAGGGGCTAAGGAAAAGTCCAAGGGCTGGTCTAAGACTCCTGGTAAAAAGAATAGAGTTAAGTGTTGGAACTACAGTAAAAGGGGACATGTGATGAAGGAGTGCAGAAACCCCAAGAAACAGTGGGAGAGTGCTTTGGATAAGTCCTCGAATGTAGGTGAAGAAGTTTTACCTTCTTCATGTAATCTTGTTTCTAATGATCACTTGTTGGTTGACTTAGGATGCTCATTTCATATGACCCCGCATAAAGAATTGTTCTCCTCATATGAAGAATATGATGGAGGTAATATCTACCTTGGTGACAACTCTACATATCCGATTGTTAGGAAAGGAAAGGTATTGGTGTGTTTCAGTGATGGGATGATTAAAACCCTCCCTGGTGTTTTGTATGTTCCTAGATTAGATAGAAATCTGATTTGAGTTTCGAAGTTGAATGAAATGGGAATGCATGTGACATTTGACAAGCATGGCTGTAGATTGGTGAGAGGGAACTGAGAGGAAACTTGGTGGTAGTGAAAGGGAAGAGATTTGGGAGCCTATTTAAGCTTGAAGCCACTATAGTTTGTACTACCTCCTATGTTTCTGAGGCCACTAGTGAAAATACATGTATGTTGTGGCATCGTAGATTTGACAACACAAGCAATAATGTATTAAAAAATATTAAGAATAAAAAATTGTTAGATGGTTTCTCTTATTCTGATGAGCACTTTGATTTCTATGAGCATTGTGTGTTTGGTAAATAAAATAGAAAATCATTTCCTTCAAGAAGTAATCGAGCAAAAGAGAAATTAGAAATTATTCATAAGGATGTGTTTGGACCTGTGGATAATGAATCTATCAGAAAATCTCATTATTTTGTAACCTTCATTGATGATGTATCCATATTTACATGGATTTATTTTATGAAGCATAAATCTAAAGTTTTCACTAAGTTTAAGGAATTCAAAGTCTTAGTAGAGAACCAGTCAGGTTTAAAGACAAAAATATTAAGATCTGACAATGGAGGGGAATATTGCTCTAAGGAATTTGATGAGTTTTGCAAGCATGCAGGTATAATCAAACAAAAGACAGTTCTGTATACGTCACAATAAATGGTGTTCAAGAAAGGATGAACTGAACAATTATGGAAAGGGCCAGAAGTATGCTTAGTGATGCATAGTTGGATAAATACTTTTGGGCAAAGGCTGTGTGTACTGCTTGCTACTTGATAAATAGGTCTCCTTGTAAGGCTCTTGATTTGACACCTTATGAGGTGTGGACATGTAAGAAACCTTTTGTTTCACATTTAAGGGTTTTTGGCTATGAGGCTTTTGTTCATGTGCCTAAGAAAAAGTGATCTAAGTTGGATCCAAAGGCTAAAAAGTGTACATTCATTAAATATGGTGATAATGTGAATGGTTATAAGCTTTGGAATCCACTAACCCATAGGATTATCTTGTGTAGAGATGTTATTTTTAGAAAACTTAGAGCTATTTTTTGAACCTGAGCAGCCAAAAGAAAAAGATGAAAAGGTAAAGAAGGTGCACTTTGATTTAGAGCAGCAAGATGCACCTCAAGAAGAACAAAATGATGGATTGGGTGGTGAAGAAGAAGAAGAAGATTCAAGTAGTTCTGATGAAGATGAGTCTATAGTTATAGAAGAAGTTGTTGCAGATGATCATGCAAAAGAACGAGTAGAGTCTCTTACTCCACCCTTGAGGAGATCCACAACACAATAGAATCTAGTTGATAGGTACAGACCACTAGATTTCCATTGTGTATAAGCTTTATTGAGTACTAACGATGAACCTAGATCCTACAGGGAAGCTATTTTTGCAGACGATAGTGAGTCTTGGCAGCCAGCCATGCAAGAGGAGATGATGACTTTAGACTCTTGTAATACCTGGGATCTTGTTCATTTGCCCAAAGCAAGAAAGGAAATAGGATTTAAGTGGGTCTTCAAGAAGAAGTTTGGAGCAGATGGGTCATTGGGGAAGTACAAGGCTAGACTGGCAGCTAAGGGCTACTCCTAGAGAGAGGGAGTTGATTTTGTGAGATATTCTCTCATGTTGTCAAATTGACTTCTATTAGATTTCTCTTATCCATTGCTGCAACTTATGATTGGGAGATTGAGCAAATGGATGTTAATACTACGTTCTTGCATGGAGATCTTGAAGAAGAAATTTATAGGCAACAACCTACAAGTTTTGAGGTAAAAGGAAAAGAACGTTGGGTTTGCAAGTTAAAGAGGTCTCTTTATGGTCTGAAATAGTCCGCTAGAATGTGGTATCAAAAGTTTGACTCATTTGTTTTGAAATTGGATTTTGTGAGAAGTGAGGAGCATCCCTGTGTTTACATTCATTGTGCTGATGATTCTATACTAGTTATTGCTTTGTATGTTGATGACATGTTGTTTTTCAACAATACTAAGGGTATGGTCAGTGAGCTTAAAGCCTAACTTTTAGGTGCATTTGAGATGAAGGATCTTGGTGCTACAAGGTATATTTTGGGAATGGAGATCAAGAGGGACAGAGTTAATAGAAAGCTTTGGTTGTCACAAAGTAAGTATGTGAATACTATTTTGTAGAGGTTTAGTTTGTAGGACTGTAACCCAATTAGAGTTCCTTTACCCATTGGTACTAAGATTTCATTAGATATGTCTCCAAAGACTGAAGATGATCTTGAGGATATGTCTAATGTACCATATGCTAGTGTTGTAGGGAGTTTGATGTATGCAATGGTTTGCACTAGATTAGATATTGCCCAAGCAGTGGGTGTTTTAAGCAAATTTATATCTAACCCTAGTAGACAGCATTAGAACTATGCGAAAAGGGTATTTAAATATCTTGCAGGTACCCTTGAACATTGTTTGGTTTATTTTGGTATTGATAGTGCTGATAAATCTTTGAACATACAGGGTTTTGTTGATGCAGATTCGGCAGGTGACTTAGATAGTGAAAGGTCCACTAGTGGCTATGTGTTTACTCTGTTTGGAGGTGTAGTGAGTTTGATGAGTAAGAGGCAATCCACAATTGCTTTGTCCACTACAAAATCAAAGTATATAGCTACTACTCATGTCTCTAAGGAGACAGTTTGGTTGAGGAGACTATGTATAGGTATTGGTTTTGATTGTAGGACCATTCAGATTGGTTGTGATAGACATAGTGCTATCCGTTTAGCAAAGAATCCCATGTATCATGCTCGAACTAAGCATGTAGATGTTTAGTATCACTTTGTTTGAGAGTTGGTTGCAAATGGAGAGATTGAGATAAAGAAGATAGACAGTGAGGAGAATGTTGCAAATTCATTAACTAAGCCTATAAGCACAAAGAAGTTCGTGTGGTGTAGAGAGGCCATGGGCCTTGTTTCTAGTGCTTGATTATTTTCATTTGATTTCCTATGGGTTGATTTACAATGTATAATGTCAAGTGGGAGAATGTTGGGATAAGGTGCCATTAACCTTGTAAATCCCAATATTGTATTTATTCCATTTATTATATGTAATTTGTAATTATTCATGAGGAGATGTACTAGGTTCACTGGCAGGGGTAGTTTTGGAGTCACCAAAAGTTATTACAGAGTGAATTTTACTATTGGCCAATGTAAAAACTCATGGTACATGAGGATAGGCATACTCCCTTAAGGAATATACTATTTTTGGCATGTATGACAACTATCATAATGTTTGGTGAGTGAATCTATGATAGTTACAAATTGTCATAAGATTCTCTGATTCTATGACGCATATGACGGATATGTTAGTTGTATATTTGCTATATTGAGCCAAAGGTGATATGGAGGGACTCTAGAATGTCAATTCTACCTATCTTGAATCAATTCAAGACTCTGGACAACTCTATCCTCTCTACCAATTCAAGTGCTCATGACATCTTTCTACACAAAAATGTTTGTTCAATTCCTCTACTCTTTGCAGAGATGGAAAATTCTATCACACTACTTGGTGTGGGACACATTCCTTGTCCTCACTACTTCCAAGATGCTGCCTCAAGGGCACATAACTTTTCTAAGCCTGTTATCCACCCTTCTCTCTCTATTCAAGGGTCTGGACTGCTTGGTGCTCACTTTCTTCCTCTCTATTTTCCACCCCTGCAAGTCTATTTTTCCTACTTGCCTATCTAGCCAGACTCCTTACTAAGCTCGCCTAGAACAAGTATGCATTGCCTCTAGTCAACAATCCAACATCCCCACAAAAGAAAAATAAACAAAAGGTATGACTCAGTTTGATGACCTCCATACTATACAGAGGAACTTTGAGGGACATCAAGACAAAATCATGGTTTGCAAAAGAGAACAAAATTGTAGAAAAAGAAACGATTAATCTACCTCAGAATAACAAACTAAAAATTGTACAAAAATACAATATTGGTCGAACTGTTAAATTTGATTTTTTATTCCCAATTGCTCTTACATCAAAATGCTTCTCAAGATCAAAATCTTCCTCCTCGAACCCCTTACAGAAAGAATGCTACCTTATATATTATTTCATGTCCGTTACAGGACGGTTTATTTCCCAGATCGGTTCATATTCCAACTGCCCCAGTTCAACTCTATGCTCAATATAATAGTCATCGGGAAGTCTTTCAGAAGTCTTACCACAGACCAGTCTCATACTGACGTGTCCCCGACACCTTTTTCGCCAATATCGGCAAGATAAATGAGATGTCTCACTAAAACATACATATGTTTTCCCATCGGCAAGACCCTACCCTATCAGCAACTCTAAATCTTCATTGGCCAATAGTAATGGTTTTGCCGATATCGCCTTTGACTCTGTTTGACCCCTATTGCTTAGACTTACACCATCGGTGTAGTCGACGGTCTATCTCCCGATGCACTTACCCCGATGGCTTCCCTTCGTGCTTGTCAGTGTGAGTTTCCACTATCGACAATCTCCTTGAATCTCCTACCGATGCCATTAGTCACTCCGATGAGACTCCAAACCATCTTCATCCATTTGCCTATCGGTAAGACTCTGTCTGTCGGTGAACACCTTGCATCTCCTGCTGGTACTCCCTCTCAACCTGATGCCTTAGGTCAAGGCAAACATCGGTGAGACTTTCACTGTCGGGCCAACCAATTTCATTTCCTCCAATGATGATACTTTCACCGATATGCTTAACACCACTTCACCATCAGTAAGACTTCCATCTTCAGCATAACATTTACTCCTTCAGCCGATAATGCTTCTCTCACCGATGGATATTGTTGATATATTGTTTTATCGGTGGGACTGCTCCATGACCTAGGCTGATGAAAAGGAAAACACTCCCCACTAAGGCTTTATTGAAAAAAACTAAAAAGCTTCAAAACAAAACAAAACAACATGCTGCTGTGTACAGGGCTGCATTGAGCCCTTGGTGCTCTTGCACCATACTCCCCCTATGCAGAAAGAAGCTATGTCACCTCCGGTGACAATGAGGCAAAATCAATGCCCCTTCTTTTGAATTCTGACTCTGCAACCTAGGTAGCTTCTGCTTCAAGCAATTGCTTCCATTTGATCAAATGCTTCATGTAGACACCATGTCTGGTTTGCTTCTATATTCTTGAATCTAGTATTCTCTCTGTTTGTAGTTTGGGTTTTAGTGGCAAAGTCACATCTTTGACTATCTGTTCCTTCTTTGAAATGGATCCATTTGCTGCTGACTGAGGACCCTTGTATTTCACCAGGTCTTGAACATTAAGCACTAGTGAGATTGCCAAGTCTTCTGGCAATTCAAACCTATATGCATTGTTACCATATTTGTTCAGGATACTGCAAGGACCAATTCTTTGCATTTGCAATTTGGTTGGCATTCCCTTCTACAGTCTAGCTTTGTTTAGGTGCACCATAACTAGATCACCAACTTCAAACTGGATGTCCTTCCTGTGGGCATCTACTTTGTTCTTGATCTTCTGTGTGTTTTCTATCAAGGTTTTCTTCACCTATTCATGTACTTCTTTCATGGATTGTGCAAAATCCTCTGCATGACCACTTCTGTTCTCCGTGTTTCCCATATTCTTGAGCTCATATACACTTCTAGGGTGCATTCCATAGACTATTTTGAATGGACTCTTACCAGTAGTCCTATTCACACTATCATTATAAGCAAATTCTACCTGATGAATGACTTGATCCCAGCTCTACCCATATTCCTTGGTTATACATCTTAACAGGTTTCCCAGTGTCATGTTTACCACCTCTATCTGACCATCAGTTTGTGGATGATATGCTGAGCTGAAAGATAAATTTGTCCCTAATCTCTACGACAAAGTTTTCTAGAAATGCCCCATGAACTTAGCATCTCTGTCAGACACAATGCTTGCTGGAGTCCATGAATCCTTATCACTTCTCTGAAAAACAAGTGTGCTATATGACTGGCATCATGAGTCACTTTATAGGGAATGAAATGACTCATCTTGCTAAACCTGTCCACGACTACATATATGCTATCATAACTAGTCTTAGTCTTAGGCAAACCAACTACAAAATCCATACTTACACATTCCCATGGTCTAGAAGGAATGGGCAAGGGTTGGTATAGTCCTGCATTTGAAATGGTTCCCTTGGCCTTCTGACATATGATACACTGCTCTACATACCTTCTGATGTCTCTATGCATCCTCAGCCAATAATAGAACCTTTGGACTAGCTCCAGTGTCTTGTTCAGACCAAAATGGCCACTCAGACTACCATTGTGTTTTTCCTATATGAGATTTTCTCTCATAGATCCCCTTGGCACACATAATTGTCCACCTTTGAATAGAAATCCCTACTATAAAGTGAAATCTGCAAACTCACTGTGAAAGTGATTCTCAAAAGCTTGACATACCTTGTATGCCTCAGTAAAATCTTCATCATCTTGGTAAATATTCTTGAAATCTTCAATCCCAATGCTCTTCAATTGCACTTCCTGCACTGTGAGCAATCTTCTGCTCAAAGCATCTGCAACTCTGTTCAACTACACCTTCTTATGCTTAATTGTAATGGTATAAGATTGCAGGTACTCCATCCATTTGATATGCCTGCTGCTTAACTTATCCTGTGAGTTTAGAAAACTCAGAGCTTGGTTATCTATGTAGACAACAAATTCTTTAGGCAGGAGATAATGTCTCCACATCCTCAATGCTTGGACTAGAGCATACAACTCTAAGTCATACAAAGAGTACTTACTCTTTACTTCATTCAGCCTCTCACTGAAAAAGGCTACAGGTCTGTTTTCCTGATTTGACACTGCTCCTATAGCTATGTTACTTGCATCACATTCAATAGTAAATAGCTTATCAAAACTAGGCAGCGATAGTACAGGTTGTGTTGCTACCTCTTTCTTCAACCATTCAAAATTGCTATCTATAGCTGGTGTCCATCTGAATTTTGCTTTCATCCCACCCTTAATTGTATTTAACATGGGTTCACATATCTCGCTGAAATTTCTGATAAACTTTCTGTAAAATTGGGCTAAGCCATGGAAACTTCTCACCTCTGTGGCTGATCTAGGAGTAGGCCAGCTCAAGATTGCCTCTACTTTTGATTTGTCCATCTTCAATTCTCCCTGGGACACCACAAAACCAAGGTATACCAGTTCCTACTTCATGAATTCACACTTCTCCAGATTGATGGTTAGTTGTTCATCATGTAATTTTTGTGAAACATTATTTACATGTTCTAGATGTTCTTCCTTAGTCTGAATAAAAATTAGACTATCATCTAGAAAAACAACTACGAATTTACCAATATAATCCTTTAGGACTTCATTCATGAGTCTCATAAAGGTGCTGGGCACATTTGATAGACCAAATGGCATAACAAGCCATTCATACAGTCCTTCTGTGGTCTTGAAGGCTATCTTCCACTCATCACCTTCCTTGATTCTTATTTGGTGGTAACCACTCTTCAGGTCTATCTTAGTAAAATACTTTGCTTTTCCAATACAGTCCACGAGATCTTCAATTCTGGGAATTGGAAATCTATACCTTATAGTTATCTTGTTTATGGCTCTGGCATCTGTGCATAATCTCCATGATCCTCCTTTCTTCGGTGCCAACACTGTGGGCACTGCACAAGGACTAATACTCTTCCTGATCAATCCCTGATCTAGCAACTCTTGCACTTGTCTGACAAATTTTTTGTGCTGGTCTAGAGCCATCTTGTAAGGAGCCTTATTTGGCAAAGATGCTCCTGGAATCAGGTCTATCTAATGGCTTATTACTCTCTGTGGAGGCAATGTGGCTGGTGTACCATCACTAATTATGCCCTTATACTTCTCCAGTATAGGCTGCATCTCCTTGGGAATCATTGTCTTCTTATCCTACTGCTCTTCTTTTGGTTTTACTATGATGGCATAACCAATACCATCTTCCTTAAGAGTATTCAAAAACTCTTTCCCACTCACAACCAAGATATTGGGACTCTTTGTCTGAACTGCATCCTCATCCTCCAATGACTGAATCTTATAGGTGACACCATCCTTCTTAAAAGAATAGGCATTCTTCTCATCATCATATATTGCCTTCCGGTCATACTGCCATGGTCTGCCTAATAAGAGATGGCATGCATCCATGGGTAGTATATCACATAATACCTTATCCTTATAGCGACCTATACTAAACTCTACCCAACTTTGTTCATTCACTACCACATGTTGACCCTTATTCAACCATGTGACTCTATATGGGTTTGCATGAGTTATTCTTTTCAAATTCAGTTTCTTAACTGCTTCATCAGAAATAATATTATCAGTAGATCCTGAGTCTATGATAATTTTACATACCTTATTCAAAATCTTGCATTTGATTCTGAATAGTGCTCTCCTCTAGCTTGGTTCAGACTTTACTGGTTCCTTCATCAAGGTTCTTCTTATCATCAGGTTCTCTCCATCTTCTAAGTTCAGACTGACCTCAGGTGACTGGCTACTGGATGCATTATCTTGGACATAGTGATTTCTCTTATCTCCTCCTTGAGAAGAGGATGTGGCCTTTTCTGGACACCTATATGCTAGATGACCTAGATTACCACAGTTGTAACACTTCATGGTGGTGAAATAGGATCCTTTGCCTGATCCTCCTAACCTTCCTCTGTTAGATCCTCTTCCTCTGAGGTTTCCTCTACCACTCGACTCCCCACTCTGCTCTGTGGGTTTGGATTCTACTTGGGATCTATTGTTAGCATTCCTTCCACCAAAATTTCCTCTATGTCCTCTGTTATCTCTGCCTCTTCCTCTTCCTCTACTATTTGAGTCTTGTTTCCTCTTGTTCTTTTCCTCCACTTTCAGTGCTAGCTGATAGCATTTGTGCACTGTTGTAGGACACAACAAACTAATTTCTTCTTATATATTCCAGTTCAAACCGTTAAGGTACCTTGCTACCTTTATGCTTTCATCCTCCATCACTTTGGACCTTAAGCATAGCTTTTGGAATTCTTTAGTGTATGCACTGACATCTAATTCCTTCTGTCTCAGATTTTGTCTCTTCCTGTGCAACTGTATTTCATAATCTTCTGGCATATATGCTTCTTTGATTTTAGCTACCATACCCTTCCAAGTAGCTATGTGCTTCTTATCTTCTTTTCCTCTTTCAGTCTGCACAAATTTCCGCTAGGTGAAGGTAGCTCCCTTAAGTCTAGATTTGGCCACCTTTACTTTCTGTGCCTCACTTACACCATCACATTCAAAGTGATTTTCAAGTCCTTCTATCCACTCCATGACCAAATTTGGGTCCATTTTCCCACTAAAAAGTGGTACTCCTTCCAATGTTTTACCACTCATTTCTTTCAAAGCTTTCAAGAATGGTTCTTCTTCCAACTTAGGATCAGGTGTGGGCTCTTCATCTTCTATAGACACACCTTTTTCCTTGTTTAATTTTTGCCTGACTTCTTCAGTCTTCTCCGTCATTATACCCAGTCTACTTTCCATTGCTGCCAATCTTTCTTGTAGGAGCCTATTCTCCTCTTCTTGATCCTCAACCTTCTTTGCTAACTCTGCATTAGTCACCATCTTCTTGGATGAACCTACAGACTCACTTGAACTCGGTGATGACATACAACTCTCCTATTCCAACCTAGGAATAGCCCAAATCTTATTGCTCTGATACCAATTTGATAGGGAGGAACTCTAGAATGTCAATTCTACCTATCTTGAATCAATTCAAGACTCTGGACAACTCTAGCCTCTCTACCAATTCAAGTGCTCATGACATCTTTCTACACAAAAATGTCTGCTCAATTCCTCTACTCTTTGCAGAGATGGAAAATTCTATCACACTACTTGGTGTGGGACACATTCCTTGTCCTCACTGCTTCCAAGATGTTGCCTCAAGGGCACATAACTTTTCTGAGTCCGTTGTCCACCCTTCTCTCTCTGTTCAAGGGTCTGGACTGCTTGGTGCTCACTTTCTTCCTCTCTGTTTTCCACCCCTGCAAGTCTATTTTTCCTACTTGCCTATCTAGCCAGACTCCTTACTGAGCTCGCCTAGAACAAGTATGCATTGCCTCTAGTCGACAATCCAACATAACCACAAAAGAAAAACAAACAAAAGGCATGACTCTGTTTGATGACCTCCATACTATACAAAGGAACTTTGAGGGACATCAAGACAGAGTCATGGTTTGCAAAAGAGAACAAAATTGCAGAAAAAGAAATGATTAATCTACCTCAGAATAACAAACTAAAAATTGTACAAAAATACAATATTGGTCGAACTGCTGAATTTAATTTTTTATTCCCAATTGCTCTTACATCAAAATGCTTCTCAAGATCAAAATCTTCCTCCTTGAACCCCTTAAAGAAAGAATGCTACCTCATATATTATTTCATGTCTGTTACAGAATGGTTTAGTTCCCAGACCGATTCATAGTCCAACTGCCCCGGTTCAACTCTATGCTATCGGCAAGATAATGGTCATCGGGAAGTCTTTCATAAGTCTTACCACGGACCAGTCTCATACCGACGTGTCCCCGACATCTTTTTTTCCAATATCGGCAAGATAAATGAGATGTCTCACCGAAACATACATATGCTTTCCCATCAGCAAGACCCTACCCTGTCGGCAAGTCTAAATCTTCATTGGCAGATAGTAATGGTTTTGCCGATATCGCCTTTGACTCCATTTGACCCCCGTCGCTCAGACTTACACCATCGGTGTGGTCGACGGTCTATCTCTCGATGCACTAACTTACCCCGATGGCTTCCCTTCGTGCTTGTCGGTGTGAGTTTCCACTATCGGCAATCTCCTTGAATCTCCTACCGATGCCGTTAGTCACTCCGATGAGACTCCAAACCGTCTTCATCCATTTGCCTATCGGTAAGACTCCGTCCATCGGTGAACACCTTGCATCTCCTACCGATACTCCCTCTCAACCCGATGCCTTAGGTCAAGGCAAACATTGATGAGACTTTCACCATTGGGCCAACCAATTTCATTTCTTTTGATGATGATACTTTCACTGATTTGCTTAACACCACTTCACCATCGGTAAGACTTCCATCTTCGGCATAACATTTACTCCTTCAGCCGATAATGCTTCTCTCGCCGATGGATATTGCTGATATATTGTTTTATTGGTGGGACTGCTCCATGACCTAGGCTGATGAAAAGGGAAACACTCCCCGCCAAGGCTTTATTGAAAAAAACTAAAAAGCTTTAAAACAAAACAAAACAACATGCTGCTATGTACAGGGCTGCATTGAGCCCTTGGTGCTCCTGCACCAGAAGGTTCCTATCTTGGAAAGATACTCTTTTACTGGAATCTATAATGGTTATGATGCATCATAAGATGCTATAAGAGGCCAGATTTAGGAATCATAAGATGTTGTAAGAGGCCAGATACTCTTTTACTGGAATCTATGATGGTTATGACGCATCATAAGATGTTGTAAGAGGCCTTTGAAGATAAGATGCCAAAATGAAAAGCTCAGTGGTGAGGGGAGCCAAATTGGGCAAAGCATTGCTGACATTAGCAGGTGGATTACTGACGTTAGAAAAATAGAATCTAAAGATACTACCGGTATATACTTTGCATGTAACTAGGGTGCTAATGTCATTGATTGGAAAGATGACATCAATGGAGAGTATATGGCATATCACATCACTTACTAGAATAATAACATCATCATGGTAAGGATGATGGAAAAAGTGTATGACTACAAGATTATGGTGTAATCTTTTTGAGTAAAATGATTGTGGGACTTTATAATCAGTGTAATTATAATTGCCACAAGCCAAAACAACAAAGTGGTTTTTGATTTTGGCACAATGTAAAAGCCAATATTAAGCTAAAACTAAAAGTATAATTTTTGAGAAAAACTAGATCAAATTGACATCAAATGTAGAAAGTAGTCAAAAAATTATGCACTTTAAAAAAATATTTCACTAAATACTATTACCATATGAGCCCAAATGAAGCCTTTGTAGTTTTGAGAATGCAAACTCTTGAGGTACAAGTGAGAGAACTGTAATTTCTAGAAAAACCAGACACCAAAATAAAAATCTGATTCCACCACTATGAAGCCTATGAAATTCTAGCCCACAAAAAAAAAGTTACTCCAAAAATGGAGCAAAAATAAACAATATATGAGCCTTTGAAGATCAGGTGCCAAAATAAAAATCTCAATGGTGAGGGGGATCAAATTGGTCAAATGGTTACTGACTTCAACAACTAGGATTTTGATGTCAGTAAATAGAATCTGAAGATACTACCAATATATTCCTTGTATGGATTTGAGATGCTGACATCACTAATTAGAAAGATGACGTTAGCAAAGGGTACATGATAGATGATGTTAGCTACCAAAATGCTAGTTCCATCATGGTATGGATGTCAGGAAAAGTGCATAGATGTTGGATTATGATGTAATCTTTCTAGGAAATGGCGTAAATGCAAAAAAAATGTTAGTATATGCTACAGATCACTGGAATATTCTGGAATCATTCTCTTTACTGAAAATGCCCTCTGTTAAGGCCAAAACTGCTCGTCTGAATTGGGAAACCAATGATTTTAGGATGGAAGTGGTTTGGTTGGTGGTTTAGAGTTTACCAACCCTAAAATCTCCCACCAATGTGTGAATGTTGGTGTTAGTTTTATTTTCACCATTGTTGGGTTGTATTGTAGTTGGCGGCTAGCGTTAAACTGCCAAAGTGGCTATGAGTGATTTTTTAATAAACTATCAGGAAAGGACATCATAGGTGGTCTATTACCCACTGACTAAGCCTATTTGAAAATACCACCGAGATTTTGTCTAGTGGCAACTAGATGCCACTGATTTTATATTGAGTTGTGCCATGGATTTGGTGTCAAGGACACCATGTGGCACTTGTAGAGGATCCTGTGGGTAATTTGTGTAGGAGTCACAGACCTTGGGTACCGATTGTCACAAGAATAGACTAAAACCTTTTATCTATAGAGATAAAATAGAATCTTGTGAAATAATTTATTTAACTGGTCAGCGTATGAATTTTATTAACCAGTGTACATGGATGGACATTAGACTGTAACTAGAATTGCTGACATATATGCAAAGATTCCATTTAGGTATGGAATATTCCTTGTGATTTGTATGACAAAGGGGGAAATTATTTTTGGCTTTTTGTGCAAATGCTCTGATTTTGATAAATTGCCATTAGATCTTGGGGTTTTGGGCCTCCTAAATGTGATGCAAGGGTTGGATTTGACCCAAACTAGTTTGAAATATCAGGTACATGCAAGATCTTGCATGCATCTCCCAACTTCAAACCCTGATAGATTTGGCCTCTGATATCTGATCTCGATGAAAAAAAGGTGATCTTGGTTATCTCAAATCCTTTGAACGCATTGGTGTGTTCAGATTTGCAGCAACACACTCCAAAATAAACCTTTAATACAAGGCCACAAAGATGAAAACCCTCCAAATCTGGTTTTTCTATCTAGTCTTTTTGATTCTCCAGGTCATCATTCGATGCAAGAGAAGATCATACTCAACTATCATGATCCACCATGATTTGCATTCGATATCTCTCAAAAATAGAATAACACAAAGTGATTCTTCCTAGTGCTCTGATACCATGTTAGAGTTGGCTATGATGTTATCTACCCAAGATATAGGACTTCATGAAAACACAAGAGAGATGAAATGAGAGAATAATTCTATTCTATCAATGAATGTGAAAGATTGGTACAATGTACATGATATGCCTTGTTTATAAAGACAAGAATGAAATGTAGGATGCTATAGTCATGTGAGAAGTGTCTTAATCCTATGACATGTGACAACTATATGATAAGATGCCAACTATCACAAACTAGCAACAACTAGACACAACTAGAAACAACTAGAAACATCTAGTAGACTCGTTAAGTCAACTTAACATGTGAATTATTTGTGATGTGTGAATATTATTTAACTAATAAATAGTTAAATAATATCAATTATTCACACAAGGGTTAATTAACTAGGTAATACTAAACTAGTTAGGAAAAAACCCTTATTCACACCAACATTTTCTCCTTAGTAAAAGGAATCATTATCTAAAATGGTTTTGATCCTTATTTATCAATTTAGGTATATTTTTAATGACGCTCTTTTGGTACTTGAAATCTGACCCTTAATGGTTGTTTAGAAGATTCTAAAGCAAAGAACAACTTATTCCTTGATTTTCTTGTCCTCCTCTATTGGTTCACCAATTGTTAATTTTATCCTTATACCTCTATTACACTTTTTCTAAGATTTTGTGGAGTTGTGGATTTTTCTAATGTTTTTGTTCCCTTCTTTGAGATATATTTCCCCTAATTTTTGTCTCCAAAAAATCTCTTCCATCATAAAAATTTCTAAATATTGATCCATTAAATCTTTTTCTCTTTTATAGCTTTCTTGATTCATCCCATTTTGGATTACCTATTTCCTTATATTTTCCATCCTTTCTTGTAATGTCTCATTTTCTTCAAGGATGCTCTTAAAATGATCTCTACTTCATTTTTGAGGCATTCCTTCAAAGAAGCCCTATGGGATACCATTTACTAATATTGAATATATGGATTGTCTATTAGACTAAAAATATAGTCTAACCATTGTTTTGAAATACCAAAATTTTATATAACTTTCAACAAGAATGTCTGATCCACTCTATTAAATGCTTTGTTTATATCAAATTTTAGAATCATACTTCTTCTCCTAGTAGTATTTATCAAATGTCTAATTTCTTAGGCTATTATCACCTTGTCTCATATAGAGCATCCATGAACAAAACCACTCTTCTTTTCTATTTTTTCTAGCAAAAGATTTTTCAACTTATTTGCTATTGCTTTAAATAAGATATTGTAAACTATGTCGCATAGAGATATTGGCCAAAAATCTTCAAAGGTTGTTTTTATTACCTCCTTTAGGATAAGTGCTATGATTGTAATGTTTAAATATTTCAAAAAAGTTAATTAATTTTTTGATTATTCTAATGCTAACCAAATACATTTGCCAACAATATTCCAACATTTATGAAAGAAGCTCACTGCAAAGTGATCTAGGCTAGGAACTTTATCTGGATGTAGCTATGTGACAACTTGTTTTAGTTAGAATCTAAAAAGATTAATAGAGAGAGTAGAGATAGTTAGGACTCTAAGTGAGAGGATGAATCCTCCCAAAGGATGAAGCCTCTTCCACCTCCAACAAAGCTCACAAATGAAGGAACTTGCTCTTACTGAAGAGTTTGGTGAAGAGATCAACAACCTACTTAGAAGTTAGATAGTAGCATAGGTCAATGACATTTATGTGGATGACCTCTTGGATGTAGTGCATGTGGACCTCTATGTCTTTGGTTAACTGATGATGGATTGGATTTTGTGAGATTTGAATGGCACTCTAGTTGTTAACAAATATGATTGATGGCCATCTGATCTGGATACTAAACTTAGTGAGAAGATTCTGATGCTAGATGGTCTCAATGGGAGAATTCACAACCCCTTGATACTAAACCTCAATAGAAGATCAAGCAATAGTAGATTGCTTCTTACTTGACAAAAAAAAGCACTAGAACCAAGTGAGAAGTTCTAACCTAACGTAGACTTACGATCCTGAGAATCACCTACCCAATCTGAATTTGTGTATCCCACCAATTCAAGATCAATGCCTGTTGCATAGTGAATCCAGAAACTATGAGTAGCCTGATTGTAGTGAAGTATCTAATTGGTTTCTTTCTAGTGTAGCTCATGGGGCTCCTATATGAATCGAGAGACCATGCCTACAACATATGAAATGTTAGGTCTTGTATGAGTCAGATAAATGAGACTCTCAATAAGCTTTCAGTACAATGTGCCATCAACAAATGGTGAAGAACACTGAGCCTCAAGTTTGACTTTAGAAAGGAACGGAGTCAAAGCAGGATTATAGTTAGCCGTATGAAACCTCAAGAGAAAATCTAGAGCATACTTGGACTGTGTGATGGTGATCACAGAAGGAGACTGGTAGATATCAATCTTGAGAAAGTAATTCAACAAAGCCACTTCAGTCATCAAAAAATTATCATGAAGAGCATTTTTGAGTGCCTTAGTTGTGGATGAAGAACTCCTTGTGATCAACAAGTCATCAACATACATAACCAAAAATAGGAGTAAATCATCCTATTGTAAAATGTAGACATTGGAATTAGAATGGCACTGAGTGAACCCAATTGTTAGAAGGAAGGAGTCCATCTTGGCATTGCAGGCCTGAGAAGCTTGTTTGTGGCCATAGAGAGACTTCTAAAGATGGTGCACAAGTGAAGAATCCTAAACAAACCACTATGGCTGCTCCATGTAGATCTCCTCCTTAAGGTTAGCATGAAGAAAGACACTCTTCACATCCATTTGGTGTAATTCCAAATAATTGGCTACAACAATGGTAAGAACAAGTCAAATGGAGTTCATTTTGGCAACTAGCACAAAAGCCTTAGAGTAATCCTAGGAACTTGGGAGAATCCTTTGGCAACGAAGTGAACCTTATGTTTATCAATCGACCCATATGCTACAAATTTTGTCCAATAGATCCACTTACATCAAACACATTTTTTTCCCTTAGGAAGAGGGACAAGATCCCAAGTGTGGTTCCTCATCAAGGAAAGTTATACTCCCCCTACATAGTTGTATCCCACTCAGGATTACCTAAAGCCTCTTGAAAGGACTGTGGATCTGAAGCAATAGAAATGAAGACATGTGGAGCATCCTAGAATTCTAAATGAGTCTACTTGGTGTCTTATGGATTCTAAACCTAATCACCTCTAGACTATAATGTTTTTCTACGCTAGAGTGGACCACAAGTTAAAGAATGTGGAGAAGAATCATCACCCTCCTAATGATGACTAGGAGAGGAAGGAGGTGAATCCTCTAAATTGCTCTCGACATCAGAAGTAGAGGTAGAAGACTAATCAAGTGAATCTAACTCATCAAAAGATATATCATGTAGCCCAAGTGACTCTAATGGAAAAGTAGGAGGTAGAGAAGCAATAGAAAGTGAGCTTGAAGAGTCCTCAAGCTAAACACTCCTCTCAATAAACAACTCATGTGTAGTAGGGTGGAGCAACCGATAACCTTTCAGACCATCAGGATAGCCTACAAATATGCAAGTTCTACTATGTGGATCCAAGGCATTACATTTCTCTACAGGAATGTGGGCCCATGTAGGAGAACCAAATACTCAAAAGTTCTTAATTGATAGTTTTCAACTGCTCCAAGCTTCAAAAGGAGTGACTCCCTTCAAGGCTCAGTGGGGAACATAGTTTTGGATATAACAAGCATAGTTAATGGCCTCTGTCCAATAATGTGGTGGAAGAGAGTTGGAGTGAATCATGTAGTTCACCCTTTCCTTCAAGGATCTATTCTTCCATTCTACAGCACCATTCTGCTAAGGATTGTATGGAAAATCAATCCCCTCTGAACTACAAAACTGCTCAAAACGAAGGTTGACATGTTCACCACCATCGTCTATGTGTAAAACATTGATGGCTTTCCCATATCGCTTCTCTAGAAAAGTCTTGAATTCCTAAAAGTAATCAAATACCCAGACTTCTATTTGAGAAAGATCGCCCACGTATAGCAAGAAAAGTCATCAATGAATGTTAGAACATACCTAGCCATGTTGAAACAAGGATGTTGAAATGGACCAGCCAAATCACTGTGAACTAACTTTAGCATTTGTGATACTCTCCATGCCTTACCTTTGTCAAATTTTTCCTTAGGATACTTACCAAGAATACAACCTTGGTGAACACCACCTGGAAACTAAATTGAAGGCAACCCTATGACCATGCTCTATTGGTTGATCTATTGCAAGTAGCAAAAGTTAAGATGGCCAAACTACTCATGCCATAATCTACTCACATCATCAGAATAAGTGAGAAAAATAGAAAAAGGAGGATTAGGATTATAGTGAGAAAATAGATAGAGTCGTGACTGATGATCTACTCTCCCAACTGCAACTGTAGAACCAATATGCAACTCACGAATCTCCACTAAATCAAGAGTGACCTCAACCTGCTTGCTTGAACCCATGTGAGTGATCTGATATACTGATAGGAGATTAGTTGATAATGAGGGCACACAAAGAACATCATGGAATGAGCTATCCCTCACATCAACAAACCCTCCCCCACATAGCTTAATAGGAGTGTCATCACCCATCAAAATAGAAGGCATAGTACATCACTCTAAAGATGCATGTTCCTTCTTAGATGAAGCCTTGTGGTGTGAAGCACCTGAATCAAGAACCCAAGTGGATGGTGAAGAAGCAACCACTACAAGGGCCTTGTTCTTTCCTTTCCCCTTGTTTTCTTCTAGCTTGTTAGACCCCTCATTAAAACTCTCTTTGATAGACTCAGGAACACTAATATTATTCTTATCAAGAATGTATGACAAGTGATCAGTTTGTTTCTTTAGACACTTATGTTCATCATGACCAGCTCTTATACAATAGGCACATTAGACCTTCTTTTTCTTAGGCTTCTTTCCCTTAGAAGGTTGGGTCTCATTGGTTGCTTTTGAAGCAATTGGTATCTGATCCTTCTTCTCCTTGCTATTCTTTTGTTTCGTATCCTTATTCTTGTTGTTAGTACTTTGTCTCTTCTATTCTTTTGTGCCATGGTTGGCAGCTAGGACATGTGAATTAGAGGACTTAATAGTGCCCATCTGGATTAGCTTATCATGTTCCCATGTGAGAGAGATAGAAAAATCATCTAATGATGGCATGGTAAATTGTGTACCAAGTGTACCCTTACTAGCATAGAAGGTAGAAACACACAGAAAATATTCTAAACATAGCTTGGAGAGAATACTAAGAATTAGTTGTTAATCTTTCTTTTCAATTTCACACTATTTTAACTATGGCCTTGGTGACTTTAATTTTGTGAAGAAATCCTAGATTGTGTTGAAGTTGCTTGTACTTAAACTAATTAGTTCATTTTCCAACATATGAACCCTCATTAAATCTTGTGTACCAAATAGTGTTTCTAGCTTTGTCTAGATGTTATTTGGTGTATTCAAAGACTTAATGTGAAAAAGTAAGTCAGGAGAAACAAAAAAACACAATGTTCCATAGGCTTCATCACATTTGTTAAACTACTTAGGCTTATTTTCTAATTTAGCAGGTTCAGTTTCAAGTCCCATTTTTATCTTATGTAATCCAACTTTCCTTAAGTAGATTGTCATAAGTGATATCTACTCAAATTAGTTGTAGGGAGTTAGGATGGGCACAATTGTTTGATCCATGATGAAGAAATCTAGAAAATAAATGTTGAAAAGAAGAGAACACACATAGGACAACCCCACCTTTTCACTCAATCAAAGAATTTCCCCAAGAAAAAATGATTTGGAACTTTATAATTAGTTTTTTTACAACTGCCACTAGTAAGAAATACTTAGTGGTCTTGATCTCAATGGATTAAAAAACCCTCACAGATTTGGTGTATGCTAAAAGTACAATATTGGAACTAAGCCAAGTGAAACTAACAACACCACTATGATCTACTAAAAAAATCATGCACTTAAAAAAAATAGTTGCCTTGATCCAAGGTCGTATGTGAAAGTTATGACCTTCCACAGTTTTAAAAATGGGAACTATGCAACGTCACTAGTGAGAATCTACAATTTCTTGAAAATATGTACACTAGAATCAAGAATCATCTACACCACCGCTAAGAGCATGGAAAAATAGGCAAAATAAAAAAAGAAGCTTAGGAAATGGAGCTAAAATGAGCTAGAATGAGGCCTCAGAAGTTTGTGCTCAAAAGTGAAAACTCCAACAGAGAGGGGTGTATGAGCATAAAGATAATCTCCACCAAAATTGCCTCCAGATTTGGAAATATGATAATTTTAGTGGTGCCACCATGTGTAGAGTTCCTCTAGATAGTTTAAGACTTTGCCAATGTAGTTAACGTCCAGCTAAAAGTAGTCAGACTATTTTGGAGCACTGCCAAATCAATTGCCAAAGTAGTGTTCTCTTCCTTAAAAAATATACTTGTGGCTTTAATAAAATTTGCCATAGACACCACACAAGGCACACAGGCCTGATGAATAGGTAGATTTTATAGATATAAATTTTTTTGCCAAAGTCCAACCTGAAGTATATGGTGGGGGTAGACAAATTTTAGGCAATGGGGTGGGGAGCAAAAGGCTTGCCCCAACCCCTGTGTGGGGTCTACGACCTATCAAAGGCCAACAGGCTTATTTATATTATTATTTTTGTTTTAGTGTTGTAATCACTTTAGACAGCATTTAAGGTGCTTTAATATATATTTTTATTTTTATTATTTTGAATTTTTTTTAATAAAAATTACGTGAAATTACAAATATTTTTCCTAGAAATGTGTCTTGGGGAGCCAAAATGGCCTCTGACAATTTTTTTTTTCATTTCAGACTCTCAACACCAAAACTGGGCAAATTTAATATCAAAATTCACTTGTGAGGCCTCTCAGATGCAATGGTAGGGGCTTTTTGGCTTGAAAATGCTCCAATTGAAAGCTATTTTCCAAATCTAAGTATAAAACCTTCGTTCCACAATTGTGTCAAACAATCCCCTATTTTGGTGAAACAAAATCCAATCTTGACTTTCTTGAGCTTCTTGGACACATTGGAATAGCTAGAAATGTTGTCGGTATAACCAAAAATTCTACAATCACCCAGATCTCACAAAACACACATGCAAACCCCAAAGATTATAATGTTTCCTTCAAAAGAAATTTATTCTCCAGATCATCCGAAGATGCAAGAGAAAATCATACTGGGTTTTTGGGAAAACCTGCAATAAGCTTTATTAGCCCCCCTGAATCCCTCAAACAAGGAAACTACAATTTATTCTACACTAGAAAAGCTCTGATACCATGTTAGAATCTAAAAAGATTAATAACCCAAAAAAATAGTACAAAGGGATAGATGTAATACTGTGAAAGCAAATGATACATGATCAAAATATGTACATAGAGTGGGTCTCCATGAGAGTAATGCAAATACTAGAAGAAAAATGGCATTAAGAGGATGCAAAAGCAAAGGATACAAAATACAAGCTAGGTAACATGCTTATATAGACCAAGGAGAGGGAGGAGGTGGCAACACCGACCAATGAGGAGCAACCATCTGTCGGACTAAATATAGCAAAGTATCTTCCCAAGATAGATAATGGATGCTCACATGTAGGAAGGTAACACCTCATCACCCACTCACCTAATAAGACATTCCTTATTAACCTAAGCAAAATTAATAAAAGGTGTAGGAAAAACCTAGGAATATAGGAAAAATAAATAACCCAAATAAGAAATAAAAACCAACACTAACAATTTTATTTCCTCCTCAGTAAAAGGATGCATTAGAAAATGCTTTTGATCCTTATTTACTTGTATATGTACAAAATGGAAATCAAATAAAGAATAAATCTATCAATGAACCTACTCCATATTTAACATCACATCAACAGCAAGTAACTAACGAAAGTTAATGAAACAATATTACAAAAATAGTCCTTGTTTCCCTTGATATTTGATAATGATATGGATAAATGTTGATTGTTCACATTACTAGCATAACATTACTCTCAAAATGTGTAGATAATGGCTTGTTGATCATGCCATATTCTAGGGGAAAGATGACTTAAAGGATGTTCTATTTTATATGATCTAGAACAAATGGTTGAATGACCAAGATTAAATCAGGCATCAATGGCTAAGATCAAATGAGACATGGATCAAGAGATCAAGGATGGATGGACAATATTAAAAGGTGATGGATGGACAAGATTAAGTGAGAGAACTTGAGGGAAGGATAAGACCTATCCTCATAAGGTCAGCCTAGGATTTTTAGATTTTTGTACCAAGATTAGGATAAGTGGGAAAATATAATTAGTTAACTAAAATTATTTAATTAATTATGGGAAAAGGTGGGAGCTAATAATTAATTAAATAATAAAATTATTTTTTTAATTATAAGACAAGCCAGGGGAAATAATTAATTAAATAATTAAAATTATTTAATTAATTATTGGACAAAGGGGAAAATTAAATAAATAAAATTTATTTATTTAATTAATTAGCTAAAGGGGAGGAGTACAAGGTGATATGAGATGACTAAGATGGACAACAAAGTCAAATCAAGGTGTCTACATTACCAATTTAGGTATATTTTGCATGATGCTATTTTGGTGCTTCAAATATGAACCTTCCTAATTGTTTATAATATTCTGAAGCAAAGAACAACTTCTTCGTTGATTTTCTTGTCCTCCTCTATTAGTTCATATGCTTTTAATTTTATCCTTATAACTCATTTATGCATTTTCTGAGCTTTTGTGGAGTTGTGGAAATTTTTTATGTTTTTTCCCCATCTTTGAGCCATATTCCCTTAATTTTTGTCTCCAAAAAATCTCTTCCATTGCCAAAATTTCTAGATATTTATCCATTTAGTCTTTTTCTCTTTTATACCTTTCATGATTCATTCCATTTTGGATTACCTCTTCACTTAGATTTTCCATCCTTTCTTCTAATGCCTCTTTTTCTTCAAAGATGTTATTAAAATGAACTCTCTTCCATTGTTTGAGGTATTCTTTCACATATTATAGTTTCTTAAGTAATATAAATATTTTTTATCCTTTTTGATATTGTGCCTCAACCCACCGTTTTCATATTGGTTGCAAATTTTTGATCTCTCATCCACATGTTTTCATATTTGAATGGGCATCTTTTTGGCTTTTGTTCTTCTGTTAGAAAGAGTTGAATTGAAAAGTGATCATATCCTAATATAGGAGGAATGTTACATTCACATGATAGGGGATGGTGGCCCAATAACCACTACACATGAATCTATCTAGTCTTTTAGCTATATTATTGAAGCCCATTCTTTGATTTCTCTATATGTATAACCCATTCTCTATTTTTATGTCTTGAACATTTGCATTGGTTCTGAAGTATATGAAGTCTAGTTGTGCTTGATTCTTAATTCTCACCCCCCTTTTGATCCTCATCATTTAATATAGTATTAAAGTATCTAACAATTATGATAATTATTTTTTTTGTTTTGTTTTTGTGCATACAACTGGTCCATATACATTAAT
This sequence comes from Cunninghamia lanceolata, assembly GCA_027924645.1. Taxonomy (NCBI): domain Eukaryota; kingdom Viridiplantae; phylum Streptophyta; class Pinopsida; order Cupressales; family Cupressaceae; genus Cunninghamia; species Cunninghamia lanceolata. The sequence continues at coordinate 24,677,980 of BSBN01000078.1, forward strand.
CAAGAAAAATTGAAAACTAGTAAATATACAATCAATTTTATTTACTTGCCAATGTTGATCTTGGTTGAGGACTTCCATGTTGGTTGTTGAGGGTTTCCATATGGTAGCCATACCTCCAAAAGTTACAATTGATCCAACAAAGTGTCTTTTCCATTTTTCAATTTGTAAGCCATTATTTTAGCTTGCTTCTTTCTTAATTTATTTCTTCTAGGAGGAATATATCAATATCTAATATATCCATTTGACGTTTAACCAAACATCTTTTGTTAGGGGTGTTTAGGCCCCTAACGTTCCATGATGTGATCTTCATTTCTCGATAGAAAGGGATATTGCATTCCAAGATCTTAGCATCATATTTATCTTCATTTGACCTTTTACCTCCCCATCTCTGACCAGTAATTCATTATTAGATTTCCTTCCTTTATTTTTTTGTCACCCCATAATTAGGCTTGTCAATTTTAGACATTGATTGGCTCATTCCTCTATCATCTAAAGAGTTGATCTAAATTCCCATCCTTTCTTCTTCCTCATTTATTTGTTTTATAATCTCCTTTTGAAAATCTAAATTTTTTGTAATGTTCTAAATCTTATTATTATTCGATGTTTGATATATATCCTCTTTTTTTTTCTGAAAGGATCATAGTTTCTTATGTCAGTAGTAATCCCCAAAAGTTCTAACACTAATTTGAAAGTATCCTTTTTTAAGAAATACCTTGACTCTCCCTCCTTTGGAAAACTTCATGTCTTGTTATTTTCCCATATAGAACCTTTGTATGATTTTCTTTCTGATTTTGCTCCATTTTCCCAATATTAGGTTCTTCAATGTGGGAAATGTTTTCTATTTTTTTGTTTTCTCTTTCTTTTCTTTGATCATTCATGTTCCATTTTTTCTTCCTATTTGGGTTTTCTCTATTGGCCCTTCCATTTCAATTTTTTGTTCCAAAACTCTTCCCTTGATTGAATTTTGATTGATGGAGGAATCATTCCTATCAAATTTAGGTATACACTGATATGTGCATATAGGCCAAATTCTTTCCCTTTTGTATTCTACCCCTTTTGTATTCTACATATGACAGAAATAATTCCAAGGCTGATACAAGGTGAAAATTGAACTATATGAGCTGTAATAGCTTCCTAAACCCTTCGCTACCCTAAATAAGTAATTCATTGCTCCTCTAGGCTAATATTCTGCTGTCGCAAGGGGTTCACTTGTCTTCTAGCACCCTTAAAATGGATTTGTTGGCTTCCCAAGACATTCGCTAACCTTTTGAGACCATTCGCTCCACTAGATGTTGATCCTTATCTTCTCTTTGTGGTTGCAACTCCAAGAATGGTGTCTTCTGGTACATATCTGATTAAACCTTGCAAAAGTACTGATGCTTCTCCAAGCTTATTGCATGATCTGCCCAAGAAAATGCTTCTCCAAAGCTGATTTGTATTAATGCTCCATGGATGGGGTCATCTCCATCCCACGTTGAGTGGCCATCACCTCAATAGAAGACCAAGGACTTAAATCCTTATGCTGATATGTAGAAGAATGAATAAAACAAGATGAATGATGATCCAAATGGTAAGTTCCACACTTGCTTTTATACCTTTCTCCAATGCTAGGTAGAGGTTCCTCAAGGAGGTTTGCCTAGACAGATTTGGGTTTGTTATTTTATTTGTTTTCACATTGAAAATGGGTGCCAAACATTCTAAGTGAAGTCGGCCTAGATTGAGATTTATTCCTTTATTTGTTTTTACATATGAATGAGCGCCAAACCCACTAGCCATGTCGGCCTCCTATAGAGCATGTCCAAGTCGGTCCAAGTATTGTCGAAGTTGGCCAAGGCAATCTCCAAGTCGGCCAAGGTAAAATACATCTCCAAGTTGGCCTTCTAGTGTAAGTTGGCCTCCCTCCAAGGAATAGAGCAAAGAATATGTGGAAGGGTCAACCAAGTAGATCTTAGAGGTGTCCAATCCAAAAAAGGGGACATGACAAACTATCCCTCCCCAAGATTGCTTGTCCTCAAGCAATGACAAGTGTGTATGCTGTACGTTAAGTTGACCATGTCGTAATGATGCCATATGCACAGATGTGAAATTCATGATCGCCCTAATAACCCTAATTATGGAATCTTCAAAGCACCAAGGGTGTATTGATACAAAGTACCTGAATGATGAAATCCAAATGTCAGTGTCAAACTGTGTGATGCTTTGGAGAAAATGAATCATCCAAACTAGGTACCTTGAAGTGATGACATCTGTGTGTGTGTGAAGCTCAAGTCGTAGCCTGAACTCTTGTGATAAGCTCTCCAAGTGAATGACTACAGAGAAGATGATATGCTAAAAGCAGTATGTCTAGCTACTACTCTATCCCCATAGCTCATGAGATCCTTAGACTGTCTTGGAGTAGGATGAAGTGCGGATTAGAGAGCATAGGTGACCATTCCTAGAATGGGGATATGATAGTCCTCCCATCTTAGGAAATGCTTGTTCTCAATGAGAAGGGTAAATACTGTGAGATCATGTCAAGTGACAAGTACCTCCATCTACTCGCATGTTCGGACACTGATCTCCAAAAACACTGGTGGTTACATCCTTCATGAAGCATGATTGCAACCACAAATATACTGACCTCCAATGCTCCCAAGGTGCCACCTCCTAAGAGCCAAAAAAAGGTCCATCTAGGAGTGTGATGAAGAATGTGATCCCCAAATTTTTACTATGCTACTTTGATCCACTCATCAACACTCCAATGAAGTAGTGTGTCAATCATTTCACCACCTGGATCCCAAATCATCCTATCAAATATGAAAATGAAAATCCATCCCATAGTATGATCTCTAATCCAAACCTCCATCAGCCTCACATCAAAGTGCAAAATCCTCAATGTAGATGCCTCAAAGTTTGAAACAACTCCTCCAAGGTGGCTGGTGTGAACCAAGATAGCTAACTCTTGGCTGAAAACAATCCCCAAAGGGTAGCCAACCATCCCTCCAAAGGCATAGAATGAAAAAGTATCATCTGAATGCCTCTCTTCATGGATGAAGAGGTAGTACAATGCCCAAGCAAATGTCAACATGAAACCCATGCACCATGCAATAGTGTCTATCATCCAAATATGCAAGGCAACATCATGCACGAGGGTATGATACATATCTCCAACTCCAACCCCTAACAACTCCAAAGAAAGTATGACAACATCATACCTTGATGTAAGAGTAGTCCATACCTCTAAGGTGTACTGCAATGCAAGTGCCTCTGTGGATGAACAAAGGGCAATCTTGGTTATCCACTAAGTCATAGTAGCTCCCGAACTAGTGTCATCTCTATGAAAGATCAAAGAGTACTCATAAACGAAATCCATTATAACTCCCTCTCCAAATGCAATAATGATCTAAGTGGTTGGTCCAGTATCTATAGCCTCCAAATCTCCATCAAACTGCCAAGTGTCAATGTACCATGAAGTGTAGTAGCCATCTCTTATCAATGTGAAGAATAGAGCCTCATGAACTAGGGTTGGAATGACACAACTTAGCTGGTACATATCTATTAGCATCTTCAAAGAAACCATAATATCTCCATACCTGGTGACATGAACTAGTTGTACCACCCTAGCAATATGTGGACTATATTCAGGATGAGAAGCTTCTTGTCCACTATTTCATTAGGGGTCTAAACCCCAGCATTGCAGGATCCGTTCAGATGGCTGATCCAGTGGATTTTGGCGATGCTGTGGAAAAGGCCCTTATAGCTGAGGAGATACAAGGGAGTTCTCGGGAGGCACGAGAGCGGTTTCAAAACTGTAGCCAATGGCAGCATGATTCTTCCACTCCTTGAATTTCACACCCCCCTAAAGGGGATTTCAGGTCTTCTTTTGGACCCTCGAGGGTACCTTAGTGACAGCAACAACAACAACAACAGCAGAGGCATAGGCCTAAGCAACAGCAAGGCACCCAGAGTAGTCAGACTAGGCCTTGGTAGCCATAGGGACCCTCTAGAGATTAGAGGGCACATGGATAGCAGCCAGGGCCACCACGAAGTTAGCAAATGCACAGGGGAGGTTTTAGTAGTGGTTCCAAAGGAGGACCATCACAGGTTGGCAGAGCTCAGTCTACATAGGGATATTCTAGAGGAGCTTGTTTTGTATGTGGGGAGTTTGGAAACTTGGCTCGAGAGTGCCCACGAGGATTCAGAGTAGGTGGACCCTGCACGGCAGGTTCAGAGCAAATAGTGGGTGATGTGGGGAGGACCCACAGGGTTTTTGCGGCGGTCGAGAACCATCAAGCTGATCATCAGGCCACTATTATTGACACTCTAGGTATGATTTTTGACACATCTATTAGTGTTTGATTTGATTCTGGAGCATCTAATTCTTTCATTTCCCCCACTATTGTGGAGCATTGTAGGCTAGTGGCATATAGGCAAGATGATAGGTGGGAGGTTGAGTTAGCATCAAGGGCTAGAGTGGTTGTGGACTACATGGTCAGAGATTGTATGATTACTTTTGGGACCTTCAGCACATTAGTAGATCTTTGGATTACCCCATTGGGGTCATATGATATGGTTTTGGGCATGGACTGGCTTGGTACCCACCATGCTAGGATAGACTGCAGGCATAAGAAGATTGAGTGTATTGATGATTGCGGCATGCCAGTGGTGTTATCAGGAGTATAGAGACCCGTATCCCTTCGTATGATATCCACTATGCAGTTGAAGTGGAGCATGCATAAGGGGTGCCAGATATTTGCCATTACCATTAGTGATAGATCAGAGGGTCTACCAGAGATATCCTTAGATGATCACCCTATTCTTAGGGAGTTTGCAGATGTCTTTCCATCAGAGTTGACAGGGATGCCACCCCATCGGGAGGTGGATTTTCATATTGATTTGGTTCTAGGGGCTCAGCCAGTCTCTTAGGCACCTTATAGGATGACCACTCAAGAGCTCAATGAGCTCAAGATTTAGTTGGAGGAGTTATTAGAGAAGGGCCACATCCATCCTAGCATCTCACCCTGGGGTGCACTAGTTATTTTGTCAAGAAGAAGGATGGATCCCTTCGCTTATGCATTGACTTCTAACAATTGAATAAGTTAACAGTAAAAAATTGCTACCCCTTGACGAGGATTGATGATCTATTTGACCAGATAAGGGGAGCTAGGGTATTCTCCATGATAGATTTGAAATCTGGTTACCACCAGCTGAGGATTGTTGAAGCTGACATTCATAAGACAGCTTTCAGGACCTGGTATGGTCACTACGAGTTTATAGTGGTACCATTTGGTTTAACGAATGCCCCTACAATGTTCATGAGTTTGATGAATGGGGTGTTTCACACTTTTCTCGATCATTTTGTATTGATATTTTTGGATGACATATTGATTTATTCTTGCTCTGAGGAGGAGCATGAGGATCATTTGAGGCAGGTATTACAGTGTTTGAGGAGGCATCAGCTTTATGCTAATTTGGCTAAGTGTGTATTCTTCCAGTCTGAGGTATAGTATCTAGGGCACATCATATCTGGCAATGGTATCTCAGTAGATCCATCAAAAGTTAGGGCAATTGGAGTGGCCAGCACCCACCAATGTTATAGAGGTCAGAAGTTTCATGGGTTTGGCAGGGTACTACCACAGATTTGTAGAGGGTTTCTCTAGGATAGCACATCCCATTACTTCCCTTCAGCGAAAAGGGAAGAGATTTGAGTGGATAGAGTAGTGCAAGAGGGCATTCCATACCCTCAAGGAGAGTCTCACTAGTGCTCCCATTTTAGTAGTACCAAACCCAACTCAAGATTTTGTGGTATGTACAGATGCTTCATTGGATGGTTTAGGTGCAGTGCTTATGCAAGAGGGGCCAGTTATCACATATGAGTCATGAAAACTCAAGTTTCATGAGCAAAATTATCCTACACATGATTTAGAGCTTACTGCTGTAGTACATGCACTCACTAGATGGAGACATTTCTTTCTTGGACATCATTTTGAACTTCATTCTAACCACTGTAGTCTTCAATATATATTCACTCAACCGAATCTGAATGCATGATAGAGACGGTGGATGGAATTTTTGTGTGAGTATGACTTCGATGTGCACTATATCAAAGGAAAAGACAATGTAGTGGCAGATGCCTTGAGCAGGCGATGTCATGAGATCATGGCCATTATAGTAGGTACTGATTTGAAGGCACGTATTCTCCAACAACTGCCAGAGGATGATTGGTATCAGGAGATTCAGAGTTTAATACAGTCACAAAGGGCCCTTGATGGCAAGCATTCTAGATTTGTTCTTGAGACAGATGGTTTGTTACGATTCAGGGGGCATATCTACGTACCACAGAATGGGGATGTACAGAGATTGATCCTTTTAGAGACTCATAGAGCATCATATGCAGCTCACCTAGGGGTTAGGAAGATGCACTCTGATCTTCGACAACTATATTACTAGCTAGGCATGCACAGAGATATTGTAGAGTTTGTGGCTTGATGCCTTGAGTGTCAGAGGGTCAAGGCCGAGCATCAGCACCCAGCAGGATTATTATATCCCCATGAGATTCTAGAGTGGAAGTGGGATACTATTTTCATGGATTTTGTAGTTGGTCTACCCATGTCTGCCTGGCACCATGATGCCATCATGGTAACGGTTGACAAGTTGACAAAAGTAGCCCACTTTTCACCCATACACACCACGTATACAACAACATTAGTAGCACGAGTATTCTTGGATGAGATTATTAGATTGCATGGGGTACCTCACAAGATCATATTAGACAGGGATCCAGTGTTTACTTCCACCTTTTTGACAACACTTCAGGGAGCCTTGGGCACCCAGCTTAATTTTAGTATAACCTATCACCCTGAGAGAGATGGACAGACAGAGAGGGTTAATTAGGTGCTTGAGGATATGCTGAGGATGTATGTTATGGATCATCAGTCTAGGTGGGAGGAGTACTTGTACCTAGTTGAGTTCACCTACAATAATAGTTTTCACAATTCTTTGGGTATGGCACCTTACCAGGCATTATATGGTAGACCATGCAGGACTCCATTGAGTTGGGATCGCTTGGAGGATAGAATTGCTATTGGGCCAGAGCTGTTACAGGATATGGAGAGACAGGTACTAGTGATTCGTTAGAGGTTACAGGAGGCCCAGGATCAATAGAAGATGTATGGAGACACTAAGAGGATTGATCAGTCTTTTTTAGTGGGTGACAGAGTTTTCTTGAGAGTACGGCCGCATAAGAGTCCAATCCATTATGGAAAGGGCTCCAAGTTACCACCTCGTTTTGTGGGCCCCTTTGAGATATTGGATCAAATAGGACATGTAGCCTATCATTTAGCCTTGGCACCTAGCTTGTCACACATTCATGATGTATTTCATGTTTCTATTTTGAGACGCTATATTCATGATCCTTCTCATGTTTTGGATTGGGATGCTCTTTAGGTAGAGGAGGACAGACAGCTGAGATTGGAGCCCATTCTTATCTTAGCTCATCAGACCCTGGGCCTTCGAGGTCAAGAGCTAGATTAGGTCCAGGTCTAGTGGGACAGTTAGGATGAGACTGCAACCACCTGGGAGGACACTATTGTTATGAGGACTATCCATCCTCACCTTTTTGAGTACTTCCAGGAGGAAGCCTTAGCCTAGGGGGGCAGATGTAAGGCCCCTCTTTGATATTGTTGTTATGATAGGGTAGTTGTACATTTTGATTCGCTTTAGACTCTCGGCATGACGAATTATGTGGTTGGCCATCTTGGTTATTTAAGTTTGATTTAGACCCATGGATGTTGTATTTATATGTGTATGCACTTGGTTGTTACATACTTATTTAATTTTATGTGATGATGTCAGATCTTTCTCTATATATGTAAGTAGTATGTTGTTTTTGACTTAAGGTTGTATATATGTAATCCTTGACTTTCTTTGCAAAAGTTACTTACTTTTTGTAAATGGCGTTATTTACCGATTATATGTACCTAGTTGTAGCTAGAATTGTGATATTTAGAGTTAGTGATAATGAAAATATGTGTGGATTCTTTTATGTGATCTAGCATTAAAAAATATTTATATTGATATATGACGTAGCTGTGGTTAATTTTATATTTTTGTTTCAGCTATTTATTGTTAATTATACTGACAGTGTAACATTGAGTGTGCAGGAAGCTAGTGGAAATGGGGAAAACATGTGGAGTTCCATTGTAAATTCCTAGTGAGCCGGCCTAGCCTGCATAAAGGCATAAGCCTCTTGTTAGTCATGGGTGTGTGTCTTGGGAAGGGAGTTATGTGAGTCGTCTTGTTAGTATTTATGAGGGAATTTCTCTTAGAACTTGTAATGTCCATGTACAATGTTGTTATGTGTCCATGTTATTTGGAGAGTGCTGTGTGATGTTTGTTGAGAGGTGGGAAGTTTAAGTAACCTGTTAAACTTATTATATAGTCCGAACTATGCCTATTAATGGAAGAAAATTAAACATTTTCTTAGACCTAGGTGGACCCCTCAAGGAAATGCAATAAGAATAAAAAATAAATAAAAATGAAACACTCTTTAAAACAGCCCTAAACTTATGGACGGGAATACATTTTTAATTTTGGGGGAAATTTGGCTCACGGGAGAGCACTTGTTACCCACCCATTATGACAGCATGATGCCCTCATTTGGATACATGCTGTCCCTTTGGAGGGACACATGTTGCCTACAAGGACAACTAGAAATAGAGGTAGAAAGGAGGTAAATAGAAGGGGAGAGTATTTTGGTTTAAATTTTTACTTTTCCTTCTTATTTTTTTTACTTACGGGGGTTGGAGAGGAACGGGACTGAATTGGAGAAGGAAGAAGGAACTAGAAGTAGTAAATCTAGAGGACCTAGAGCTCTTTGTGGAGCTAAATCAACCTGCAGAAAATTCCAAGTTAGAGACATTAACTGAATTACTCAAAAATTTATATGGGACAAGTGATGTTGAGTCCTTTCTTGTTTGTTATGACAATTGTTGCTATCATAATTTTTGCTAGTAAAAATGTTATTGCTGTCTCCATGCTGTGTTATTGCTGAAAGTGTTAAGTATAAGTGGTTGCTGTTGCCTATAAGTCTATGGTAAGTTGTATGTGGGGATAGAAGAAGAGGTTCTGAAGGTGAATAATGGGTATGAGTACCCTAAATCTAGTATTGTTGGAATCTGAACAATGGGTAAGAGTACCCCATCCTCATATTCTATCTATATATATACATATATGTTGAGTGGGTATGAGTACCCAAAACATTAATTTGAAATGAGCTCAAAACAAATGGGTAAGAGTACCCTCGACAAAGAAAAATGTAGTTACTTTTCTATTATGGCAAAATTATTCCTTCAGGATGCTAACTTCTATCATCCCCTTGTGAAGGCCTTCAATGAAGTCTTCTTGTGCCTGTCTTGTAGATACCCAGTGAATGTGTAATTACCTATGTGAAATTGGTGGAATTTGAAGTATGAGTATGGTTGTTGTATGTTAGTAAGGGTAAGGGGGTTGTGGTGAGATGTACCTAGAACTTCCATGTCTTCCCCTAGCTCAGGGGTGGGCAGCTACTACCCTAGGCTGGGAGGTGAGCTCCCACTAGCTATATCTAAAGATTTCTTTTATTCTGATCCTACCTTGTTACAGGACTCTACAAGTGCTAGAAGAATAATGGACTAAATGCTACAGCTGTTAGAACATGCAGCCATGGAGAAATGTGTGGAAATAAAACTCTCTATTAAAAATCCATACGTGCTAAGTCTGGGGAAGAGACATTAATTTTCTAAGTTTTATTTGAGTTGTATGCCCAACTTGTAAAGTGTATATTTATCATTTTCTGATGAAAATCTATAAATTACTAATAACTAAAAGAACCTATATGTGAGATTTTATGCATTTGTGAAAAAATAAAAAAATAAATAGAAGAGAAAGATCTGCATATCCATGAAAAGAATCTATCTCCTGCATCATTTAGATCTTGCATTACTTAGATATTCCATAGAACAAATTTCTTTTCATAATGGCAACAAGGTCACTGGTTATTTAAAGGAACTAAGCATAACATCTGGTGTATGTTTAGATTAGCATGCTTAAATCTGAGCCAAACCCCTCTCTCCTCTGTAGCCGTACTTGTAGCAATCCATCACTCCTTTCATACCATTGTTTCCTACTCAATACATCAAAGAAGTCTGAGGCACAGTGCTTTCCATGTCCTCTATCCTTCATCTAGAGTCTTGCATATAGCAAATAGATAAAAATAAATATCTAGAAGGGTAATGGATTTGAGGAATTTACACCCCTGCTCACACCAATTGTATAGCTACTTGGTGGAGGATGGCAATGGCAGCCAACGTATGAAAGAAAAACCTCTGTGGCAGCTATGAAACTATGGAAGTCTCTAGAAGATGAATCTTTCTTTAGTGTTTAACTTTTAGGGCTTCTTGCTAATGTTAGAGCTATTAGGGCAAAGATTAACTCTCTCTCCTCATGTGAAATAAGGAGGAATATATATATATATATATATATATATATATATATATATATATATATATATATATATATATATATATATATATATATATATATATATATATATATATATATATATATATATATATATATATAAGAAACATATTATCTATGCTACACTTAGGAACTATAGATTTTTCTTCTTCTTTTCATTTAATTAAGGGTTTCTTTAGAGGGGCAATGGGAATCCTAGGTGGGGCCATGGTAAAAGAGCGGGGGATACCTATTTTTTTTTATACTGCTCCATTAACAATGCAATTATTTACTCTTTTCCTATAAAATGAAATTTGATGATTCTGATATTTTCAAATCGTTCTGTCCCTATTGATTTAAAAATATGTTTGGATGTCTTTTTTTTCATTTAAGAAAAAAAGTGTAGAAAGTTTGTTCTCTCATAATTGAATTATATTTTTTAAAAAATTTGAGGAAAGCTTTAATAATTATAAAATAATAGGTTATGTTGAAAAATAAATATAAATAAGTTTTAAATGCTCATAAGTCTATATTTTTCTTTACTTGGAATATCTATAAATATACATAACTAACTCTTCAATTATTTAATATTCCTTGTAAAATAAGAGAGTTATTTTAACTAGTGAACTATTATTATGTTGATACCAAAATTAATAAAATGAATAAATAATTAGTTAAAGAGTTGCTACAGGTGTTTATATGCTTAGTTTATAATGACTTGGCATTATCTTCTTTTAAGAATATATTGTTTATAATGAGTATTATTATTTCACAATGTGTAGCATATTGTTTTATTTCTATTACTTAAAAATTATGTTATTTATTTACTTAAGAGTAATTTGATTTTACGTGTAAGAATGATTTTATTTACTCACAGAGTATTTCATTTACCCTAGAGTTATTTATTTATTTAAGAATAATCTTATTTTACTTTACAAGTAATATAATCTCCTTGTATCTAGCTCGGTGAATAGTAAGAATATTATGATTGTTAAGCTATAATGATTTTTGGAAATACATTATTAGTTTTATGACATTTGAGTTAAAATTTCATGGGCTTGCATTTTATGCATGTTATTCAAAATAAATTATCCTTTGGTTAAGTTAAATTACATTAGAAAACTAAAGTTGAAAAAATGTAGTGTTATATTAAAAAAAGATTTTTAAAAAAATTGGGTGGTTTTCGTCAAGTTAGTGTAAGTTAGTATGGGGCACTTGCATAGGTATCACTGTAGCACCTTGGTGTTGAGTGGTGAGTCGTTACACTATCCATGTATACCTCTGGCCATGGAGAGTACCTGCGTGTGTTTTTTCCACGAGGTGCCGCTATGCGGGGTGTGTTCTACGCGTGCCTACTTCCGCGGAGCCATAGACACACTACCATGCGGTATATGACTAGTACGTGCCTTCTCTGGCTGGTGTATGACCATGCTGCACTGAGATGCGATGTGGGATGTGGCTGAGGTGCACATTCCATGTGAGAAGCCAAGGAGTGTGTGGGCCACTTGGTTAGTCCATGCCACATGACAACGCGATGTAGGGTGTAGCCGAGGAGTACACACTGAGCCATGTGGATGGTGTGCTCACTCTGCATTGCATGAGGGCTATTGCTATAGCTTGACACTGTTCCCTCCTTCCTCGTTTGGTGGCTAGTATCTAGTCACACAATGTCGTATAGTGCAATTTTGAAGATTGTGGACTTTCTTTGTGGTTATTGATGATTTTCTAGTGATTGTGAAGGCTGACACTTTGTTTCTATTTGGTTGTGATGGTTTAGCCATGCCTTGTGATCTTATTTGTAAATAACCCTAATGGTTACCTTTGATTTAGTGATTAAAAGTACGCACATTTGTTGCTTTCTTGTTGAAATTGAATTTTTATTAAATCTTTCTTTATGGCTTTAGTGGACAAACTATTTTATCCTTATTGTTTTGATGTTGGCCATGTGTCGTATTGTGATTCCTCTCCAAGGACATATGAGGCGAACTTGGTGAGTGTATACGAGGAAGCAGATGTAGGGAACCTTGAGGATGGGGGTACATGAGGCTGTTGTATAGCTAGGACCCACTACCCACCTATGTGTGATGACTATATCTTAGAGGCTAACTAAATTATACAACAAGAGAGAGGTCGTTATGGCTTGTTTGGATGGTCTCACCCTGTGAGTGTGGCCTTACACCAACAAGTCACTGAGTGTGAGGTATGGATTATGTGAGATGGATTTTGGCTCTTGGTTCATGGATTATGTATCATGGAGTAGTATGCTACTTTCCAGTATCTAGATGGACCCTTGTGTAGCCTTGTGATGTGATTTTCAGTGATGTGAATTTGTGTGTATGTGAAGAATGTATGGTAAATCATGAATATAGTGCTTATAAAATGATAAAATGTTGAAAATGTTAAGAGATTTATTATTGTAAAATAATTAAAGTGGAATGTTTTGTTCATAAATGACGGATATTTAGTGGAAAATGTGTGTTTTACAAGTAAAAATATGTTGATATTTTATAAAAATGCAGCATTCTGACCTATTGATTGCTTAATAGTAAATTGGTAGAGGAATTACAATGGTGGTGTACTTGAAATTGAATACTTTATATGTTTATGCTATGAGAATTCTTGCTAGTTAGGATTAAAAGGGTATAATGTTTTCTTGATCCAAAGAAATTGATGGGTGTCAATCCTATCAAGTAAGGATTTTGACTGGTTTATATACTAAGGAACCATTTTTGAAATACAAGTCTTGTTTGTGTTACTATTGTGACATTGAAACTAGAAGGGTAAAGTATGTTTGAAATGGAGTATATAAGATAAATCTCTTTCCATAGGCAAACTAATGTATATTATTTTTATGAGATGAATCAGCTTTGATGTTGGTACTAACATGTTATGTTTTCACCCTAGTTGTGACTTCCAGAAGTAAGTCAAGTTTTAGAGGGGGAGGATGTAGTGCCCCTTCGTTTTCACTTTGGATGTGTCAAATCAAGGGGGGGTTCATAAATAGGAAAAGGAAAACTAGGGAAAGGGACCATGGACTGAAGATATTATTTTCAATTGATCCAACATTAGTCAAGGATATCCTTTAGGTATGATTATAGATTTGTGTTCCAGTCCTCTTGCTTCGAATTTGGTACGATCCTTATCAATTTCTCTTGTAGGATTTTTGGTTAAAATATTAAAAAAATTAATTAATGTATGTTGTTTGAGAGGAGATGTTTATTGCACTATACATGTCTCTAACATAAATTCATTACTAAGATGTTTCGGGTTTATGTTCAAGTTTGATCGATAGGGGTTTTTGTATTGGAAAGGTTTCTTGAAGGTTCAATATGAAGACCCTGTGGTTGTCTATATTAATATAATACGACTGATATTTATATCATTGCATAAAGACAATGTTTTTAGTTAAAGTTGTTTGATTTTAGTTGGGAATTAGACTACATGAATATTTGCCTTATTTGAGTTTGCTTGCATCCTAAGAATTTGAGTTAGTCATAGCAGCCTATTTGTCTACGTATACCATGCTTCATAATGAGTAAATTTACCAAATTTAGTCTTCTAGAGAGATTGGCATATTGGTATTTTATTTATTAGTAACTGAAGTATTACGAATGTAACTGTGATCATGCATTGTGCATTGCCAAATATGGCATTTGGAGAGTAAATGCCAACTGTTACATTTGTTCTGCGGTTCTTTTCCACAACCATTCCATGTATTTTGAGACAGTTGAGGTTAATTTCTACCACACGCTAATAATAAGTTAGTAAATATATTCCTAGCATGGGAAAGGAGGGAGGCAGGAGCGTGTTTGGGGAAAATGCATTTCTTTTATAGATAGGTCAAGGATTCGAGATAGGGGAAGGATTCTTTCAGGGGAGAAAATCTATAGATGAAGAATGAAAAGAGAGTTATACTCTACATAAGGAAGACCAAGTGTAGGATCTTGTGGCAAGATGCATGTGTTAAGGGGAGAATGGATCCTCTGGCAAACTCAAGAAAATTATGGTATGAAATTGTAGATGTTATTGTTGGCAGAAAATAGGGGGAGAGCAGGGGAGGTAGGCAACAAAACCACCAAGAAAACAAATGCAGAAATAGAGAAGACAAACACAACAAAAAACAACAATATATATTTTATATATTTTCCTTTGATTACATTCAAATCTTCAACACTTTACAATGCAGAGCTACTGTTCTGTTTTCCTACTTTGCTCCAATCTCTGGAGCTACTATCCAGAATCTCCATAGCTATCTTATTGTTGTTGTTGCAACATTCCTCTCTCTGTTGTTCTTCTCTGATATTCTTCTGCTGTTCTGTGTTGTTGTCTTCTGGAACATTAACATTCTCCTACTTCCTCTGCTGCTGTAGGTTACACATTCTATGTATGCTTCTCTCTATCTGTACACTTACTTTTCCCTCTCATTTGTTTCTTGTCTCATGCCCAGCAAAATGGGTGCTCAACCATTTGATTTTCAAAACCACCTACCACAATAACTTCTGGCAGGCCAACGGTGCTGGGGGAGGATGTGGGAGATCCCCAAGTCTGACGCGGAGCAGGTGCAATAAATTTTATTCTGACAAAATATTAATTCTTCCAACAATCCCCCTTAATTTGAAGTCAGATGTTAACCAGCAACTTTCATTCCAAAATTGATCTCCAGAGTTATACCCTTGCCTTTGCCTTTCTGGAGTAGATCTCTGGAGCTCTTTCTGTCATGCTGCATCATCTCCGGAGTTGCCCTCTACATCTTCGAAGCAACCTGTTTGCATCTCTGGAGCTGACTCTCTGCTTCAGTGTCTTCAGAGCATCTCCGAAGCTGACTCTCTGCAACTCTAGAGTTTTGTCTCTGCATCTCCAGAGCACCTCTGGAGCTACACATACATTCTAGAGTTGAACCTCTGGAGCCCTCCTACTGTCTTTCTGGATCTAAACCTCCAGAGCTGTCTTCTTTGTAGGACTGCACACCCCTGTAACTATCCTCTTTTCGAGGCTACACACCTCCTGAGCTGTCCACAATGCCTAGCCTATCCCTTAGGTGTTCAAAAGAATCTTTTGGCAATGCCTTTGTAAAAATGTCAGCGAGCTGCTACTCGGATCTGCAATACTGTACCTGAATCTCTCCTTGTTCTACCAACTCCCTTATGAAGTGATAATAGATCTCAATGTGCTTGCTTCGTCCGTGGAAGATTGGATTCTTTGTCAGGGCTATTGATGAAACAATGTCACAATGAATGGTTGTGCCAACTTCTTGCTGCTCATACAAGTCTGCAAGGATCCTGACAAGATGCTACATTTGCTGCAATATACTCAGCTTCTGCTGTAGAGAGAGAAACAATGGGCTGCTTCTTGGATGCCCATAATATCATGCCTGAACGCATGTGAAATACATAGCCAGATGTGCTCTTCTGGTCATCTACATTTCTTTCCCAATCACTATCAGTGAAACTAGCCAACATGAACTCATTAGATATATCATACAAGATGCCATAGCCTATTGTGCCATTGACATACCTCAGGATCCTCTTTCTTGCTTGCCAATGTGTGTCCTTAGGCTTCTCCATGAACCTAGAAATCTGGTTTACAGCATACATCAAATCAGACCTAGTTGTTGTAAAGTACATGAGGCTTCCAACCATGCTCTTGTAGAGGGTTGGGTTCACTTCCTTGTTGCTGTCCTCTTTACTCAACTTCAGACCTATAGCTACTGGTGTAGGGGCAGGTTTACTATTCTCCACTTTAAATCTCTTCACAATCTATTTGGCATAGTTAGTTTGCGAAATAAATATG
The DNA here is from genome assembly GCA_027924645.1 of Cunninghamia lanceolata. Lineage (NCBI taxonomy): Eukaryota > Viridiplantae > Streptophyta > Pinopsida > Cupressales > Cupressaceae > Cunninghamia > Cunninghamia lanceolata. The sequence goes on from BSBN01000078.1 coordinate 24,694,246, forward strand.
CCATGCTCTGTTTGCTTGACCTCAATGCCAAGAAAAAACTTCAACAGACCTAAGTCTGTCATCTCAAACTCATTCTTCATTGCCTCTTTGAAATCAACAATGAAAAGATCACTATTTCCAGTAAAAATTAGATCATCTACATACAAAACAACAATCAAAATTTTACCTTCAGTTGCTTTGATGTAGAAAGTGGGCTCACTGCTACTTTTGCTAAAGCCATTGCTCAACAAATATGAGTCAATTCTATTGTACCATGCCCTGGGTGCTTGTTTCAGCCCATAGAGGGCTTTCTAGAGCCTGTATACTTTATCCTCTTGCCCTGGGACTTCATAGCTAGGTGGTTGGTCCACATACACTTCCTCTTTCAACACTTTGTTCAAGAAGGCTGACTTTACATCCATCTGAAACACCTTCCACTTGTGTTGGGATGCCATTGCTATGACTGCCTAAACTATTTCTAGCCTTACAACTAGTGCATATGTCTCATCATAATCTCTTCCAGGCTATTGTTTGTATCCTTTAACAACTAGCCTTGCCTTGTGTCTTTCAATCTTTCCTTCAGTAGTAGACTTGGTCTTATAGACCCACTCAACTCCAATCACTTGTTTACCCTTGGGTAAATAAGTTAGCTACCATGTGTCATTCCTCACTATGGCATCTAATTCTTCATCCATGGCCTCACACCATTTCTCTTCTTTCACAGCTTCTTCAAAGTAGATTAGATCAGTAGAAGAAAACAATACAAAATTCAAATCCTCATCATCATCAGCAAACCTTTTACTGTCATAAATCTCCTTCACACTCTTTGTCCTCCGTGGAATCAATGATGCGAGTGTGGGGTCTGAATTGCCTCCAGAGCTGCTACTGTTCTGACCTCCGAACCTGCTGTTTTGATGACATCTGGAGCTACTGTTCTGATGAACTCTGGAGCTGCTGCAAGGACCTCTAGAGCTACCATTCTATTGACCTCTAGAGCTACTATTCTGACCTCTAGAGCTGCAGTTATAATGACCTCTGAAGTTGTTGATCTCCAGAGTTACAGACCTTCGGATCTACTAATCTTTAGAGCTGCAATGCTGCTGTCTATCTCTGGAGCTGCAGTACTGAGCATCTCTAGAGCTGTTATTTTCTAAGGCTCTATGATAGTTTCTCCCCGAGTTACTACTCTCTGTAGCTCCTCTGGAGCTGCTATCTTCTGGAGCTTCTTCATCTTCAAAGGGTATTGTGACTGAAATACCCATGGTGCTGTCCACCATTCCATCCTATGCTTCATTCTCAATGAACTCAACATCCCTATTGATCACAAGTTTTTGGGTGATGGGATTATACAGTCGGTAGGCTTGTGATTCTTCACTATATCCTAGGAAGATACATTTCTACCTCTTCTCTTTAGGCACGAATGCATATGCCACACACCCAAATATTCTTAGGTGGTCAACACTCCATTTGTGGTTTGTCCATGCCTCTTGTGGAATCCTATCATGAATGGCCTTTGTAGGACACCTGTTCAATAGGTAGACCGTGGTTGCTATAGCTTCACCCCAATAATCATTTGATAGTCCCTTTACCTTCAGCATGCTTGCTACCATCTCTGTGATGGTTCTATTTTTCCTTTCAGCAACTCCATTTTGCTGTGGACTGTACCTTGTTATGAACTGTTTATGAATGCCTTCATTCCTGCAGAAATTTAGAAATTGCTTGGAGATATACTCTCCCCCTCTATCTATTCTTAGGGCCTTGATATAGCGGCCACTTTGTTTTTCAGCTGATGCCTTAAACTCCTTGAACTTCTCAAAGGCCTTTGATTTGTTTTTCAAGAAATAAATCCAAATCTTTCTACTGTAATCATCAATGAAGGTCATGAAATATACATTCCCACCTAATGTGGGAATTTTCATAGGGCCACATAAATCTGAATGCACCAACTCCAATGGTGCTCTTGCCCTTCTAGAATACCCTGATTGAAAGGGTTGTCTATGTTGTTTTCCTAAGATACATGCTTCACATTTGCTATCGAGCTCTACAATGTTTGGTAGCCCTCTAACCATGCCTTTTCTAGATAGTAAACTCAAACCAGAAAAGATTAATTGCCCATACCTCAACTGCCACAATTTGGATGGGTCTTTGATGACTGTCCAGAAGGCTATTTGCTATCCCACTATTGTGAGCGCCGGAGATAGTGCAGGAAACTGCGCCAAAGATAGTGCCGAAGTTATCGCCGGAGATGGTGCTGGAGTCAGCGACAGGGGAAACATTCTATTTCTCGTCATCTGTACTGCTGCAATGACTTTCTTATTGCCTCCTTTATCAAATATAGTGCACCCTCCATTTTCCATTAGGATTCTATAACTGTTTTGGACCATTTATCCAATGCTCAATAGGTTATGTTTTATGCCAGGGGCATAATATACATCCTGGATCTACATTTTCTCACCTTGCTTGCTAAGGACTGTGATAATGCCTCTTCCTATGACAGGAACCTTTTGACTGTTCCCCATCATGATTTCAGACTTGACATTTCTGTCAATGGAGGCAAACAAGTTTTCATTTCCACTCATGTGGTTGCTACACTCATTGTCCAAATACCAGAATTCAGGGCTGCTCTTCTCAGCAAGGTTGCACACAATAAATACCTTAGACTGATTTGCATTTTTAGCCTTGTTCTCATTTGCTACATTAGCATTTTGACCTCCGTGGTCTTGCTGTTTCTTTCTGCACTCACTAGTATAATGACCAAACTTATGACAGTAATAACATTGAATATTACTTTTGTCATACCTCTGATTAGAACTGATGTTCTTCTTCGTTCCTTGATAGCTTGGCTATGAGGTGCTTGCCTCTTCTTGGCTATTTGAAACTCCTCTCCAGAGTTGCTTCTTCCTCTACCTCTTTGACCTTTACCTCTGTTGTTTCTTCATCTTCCCCTACCTCTTGCATCAGTTTGAGCCTTGAAGGCTTGCTTAAGGGAAGGAGCGGGCCTATTCAACCACTGCTCATGGCTTTGTAGAGAGCCCATCAACTCATCCACTATCATCTTGGATAGATCCTTTGTCTCTTCTATGGTTATGACTATAGGGTCAAATCTGGAAGGTAGGCTCCTTATGATTTTCTCAACAATCCTTTGATCATCCATGGTTTCTCCATTTATCCTCAGCTGATTCAGCATGGTAGAAACCCTGGTGTGAAAGTTTGAAATAGACTCACTCTCCTTCATCTGAAGGGTCTCAAAATCTCTTCTAAACAACTGGAGCTTAACTGACTTCACCTTGTCAGTTCCCTTATAGCTGTTCTGCAATATATCCCAAGCTTGTTTTGAGTAGTTTGTTGCTGCAATGTGGGAGAAAATAGCCTCTATCAAGGCTACCTCAACTAGACTGAGGGCTTTTGTATCCTTCATTCTGGTTTCCTTCAACTGGTTTCTTTGAGCATTCGTTAGGGCTGCATGGGCTGCTAGGTCTGTGGTGTCTGTGAACCCATTGGTGACCAAATCCCATAGGTCATTCACAACCAGAATGGTCTTCATCTTCTTAGACCAGATATCATTGTTTTGCCCATCAAAGTTCGGTGGCTGTTACCATCCTTTGCTGTCCCCACTTGCCATGCTTCTCAAATCTGAGAAGGCTGAAAATGCCTAGACTTCCTAGGGCTTATATGAAACACCCACTAAAACTTGACTGCCTAGAAAAATAGGGCTCTGATACCACTTGTTGGCAGAAAATAGGGGGAGAGCAGGGAAGGCAGGCAACAAAACCACCAAGAAAACAAATGCAGAAATAGAGAAGACAAACGCAACAAAAAACAAAAATATATATTTTATATATTTTCCTTTGATTACATTCAAAACTTCAACACTTTATAATGCAGAGCTACTGCTCTGTTTTCCTACTTTGCTCCAATCTCTGGAGCTGCACACCAAAACAAGTCTGGAGCTATTTTCTAGAATCTCCGTAGCTGTCTTACCGTTGTTGTTGCAACATTCCTCTCTCTGCTATTCTTCTCTGATATTCTTCTGTTGTTCTGTGTTGTTCTATTCTGGAACATTCACATTCTCCTACTTCCTCTGCTGTTGTAGGTTACCAATTCTGTGTATGCTTCTCTCTATCTGTCTACTTACTTTTCCCTCTCATTTGTCTCTTGTTTCATGCCCAGTAAAATGGGCGCTCAACCATTTGATTTTCAAATCCACCTACCACAATGACTTCTGGCAGGCCAATGGTGCTAGGGGAGGATGTGGGAGATCGCCAGGTCTGACACGGGGCAGGTGTAATAAATTTTGTTCTAACAAAAGATTAATTCTTCCAATAGTTATATATGAAATTAAAATGGAATTAGACTATGTGTTTCCACCATTGTTAGGACTATGTGTTTCCACCATTGTTAGGATTTCTTAAAAACTCGGTGTTTCCACATTTTCCTTTTGGCATGCATGTCAATCAACACATTTTAGCTATATTGTACATTGAGATCCGCCTTCTTTCATGCTGCTCCAACTCCTAGTTAGCACAGGTGAGGTGAATGATGGAAAAGGTAGAGGAATCGGGTTTTATTTCCCCTACCAAATACATTTGATTAAAAGTTCTTAGCCTTGTTCAACAAATCCATTCCATAGATTTAAACAATTAATCTTCTTTGACTGGGTGGTGGTTTCATGCTTTCACATTCTTCTAGATGTCTACTAGAGCATTTCAAGCTATGAAATATAACTAACTCCTACCTGCAATAATTGTATTTGTTGGGAAGTTTCTTCAATAAATCCATTTCCAGTGTAATCCGTGATCATTGTGAATCATTGCATTCCAAGATATGACAACATCTCATTGTGGCATTTCTATGAAAACCATTAATGCCTCATCCAAATTCCCATATTGTGCACATCCTGTAAATCATTACTTTCCATGAAATGATATCTCTTTGAGGCATTTAGTCATACAGACCGGGCACCTTCTCTCTACTTTCTTAGTTTGCATACATGTCTTCTAGGGCCGTTACAACTTCTATTTTTATCCAAGAGTTCCCTTCTGTTATGTTTTGATGGATGTCCCTTCCTTATTACTGGAGATCTTTTTTTATTACTGGAGATATGTGACAGGGCATAAGAGAATAGTATAAGCTGATTTAATTCATTCAATCTCCATAAGGGCATTACCCTTGTTTAAATGATAAAATGATTCACGCCTTTCTGACAACACTTCCTCTTGTAATTTTTCTTTTTGGATATTAATGTTTCCTTGCATGCAGACTAACATGAGGACACTCTAAACTATGTCATTGGTATTATTATCTAACCATATGTGTGCCTTGTCTACATGAGATGTTGGCTTTATCTCTACAAATTTTACTACTTAGGTTCCCAAACCAGTTATCATTTCATTATATTTGTCTTGAAATACTCTACAACCATAATGACTAATTTTAATAAATTTAAAAGTGCTTTGATCTTGTGGTAGGGTTGTGGAATTGATTGAGAATTTGTCATTCCTTCTAAATCAATCCCTAACCTTGTGCCATTAGATTATTTTTCCTTGTTGTGATTATTTCATACCTGAATTAGTATCCTACCATCTTAGCAAGAGCATGCCATTATCTTAGCAGAGTGATTCTCTTAACGCTAAATTTAAGAAAATATTGTCATAATTACGTAGAATTCATTAACTTGAATTCTCATTATAGAAGATCGTAGTTGTAGAAAATAACAATAATGAAGAGGAAACATTGCATTTTATCACAGTTCTTAGTCAGATCTTTCCACATTTTCCATCATATGACAGATGTTCATACTCTTTTCTAACACTCTAGATGAGCATAGTACACAGGTTACTAGTAAAGGCTACAAAGTCTGGATTATTTGCCAATAGCTCTTGCTTATGTGTGTGTGTGTGTGTGTGTGTGTGTGTGTGTGTGTGTGTGTGTGTGTGTGTGTGTGTGTGTGTGTGTGTGTGTGTGTTTTGAGACATGGACCAACTAGGACTCAAACCTAGGACCTTCCATTCACTGCTGGAGTGCTCTACCACTGAGCTACTGGCACCTCTTGGGCCAGTCCATCATTGGTCCAGGTGTGGCTTACACTAACACCCCCCTTTAAGCCACACCTCTCGTGTGCTTGGGGCTCCTAGCCTGACTCTAATACCATGTTGAGACATGGACCAGCTAGGACTCAAACCTAGGACCTTCCATTCACTGCTGGAGTGCTCTACCACTGAGCTACTGGCCCCTCTTGGGCCAATCCATCATTGGTCCGGGTGTAGCTTACACCAACAATATATATATATATATATATATATATATATATATATATATATATATATATATATATATATATATATATATATATATATAGACACACACACACACACGTTAACCTCCATTTGATGTTTCTAAATTTTGAACTAATTAAGGTTCTCTTTCCAGTAAGGAAATTTCTTAAATGATTATGTATTAGATATCGATCCAAATTGTAGATTTCCAACTTTGGTGTCAACTCTCTCTATTTATTTATTTAGGTTTCCATAACTCATCGGGAATGAAAATAAAGAAAAAAATTTCTTATATCCTTGAGTATAGTCATTTCAATAAACTCTTAAGTTTTTTTGTTCTAATATTAAAGCCTCATCAATTTTGGTTAGTAATCAGTCCTTTTTAATGAATTAGTTTAAGTAAATTGTCTTAAGCATTACATGAATTTCTAATTTAATCTTCTACGTTGATTTTATCATGGAGTATAGGGTGAAGATAAGCAAGGATAGAATAAGGGGTTAAGATTTGATTTTATTTATGTGCTTAGTTAAAATTATGTGTAAACCTTTTCCCTAAAAGAATAGAGGATTAAAGTTTAGATGGAAAACCTATTTGATAGATAAATGTTTTTATTCTTTTTCATATATTTATTTTCTTTAATTTTTATTTTATTACTTTATTAGAGCTTGGCAAGGTTGGGTTAAGATAAGAGTATATTAACATAATCATTAAGTAAATTTTGAATTTTATGATTTGGTTGGAGCTATTAAATCTTTGGTATGATATTAGTTTTTGGTTAAATTAAGATTGTTGTTTTAAAATAAGTTCTTGGTTGATTATCTTCTTAGACTCTTAATTGATACTAAAGCATCATTGATAATGCATGTCATATCAAGGTAAGGTCTTAAGAATGAGAGATTTTTCTTGTTGAATTAATGTTTTTTTTTATATGATCTAATTGTTAGGTATTAGTCCCTTAAGTATTTAGATAGAAAAATTAAAATCTAATGTATTTGTGATTTTGTAATATATTTGCCCATTTGTTGATGTGATATTATGTTGGTCTAAAACCCATATTTGTGGTATGGTGATTTTATAGACCCATACATTCAGTAGAAATATTGTATTGTGAAGTATACTATGTCTTTGGAATCATATGAAGTTGCATGGTATTTACTACATGTGAAGAGATAATAGTTCAGGAGAAAATAATGGTGCCTTACTACCCACTAGTCTCTTAAGTTGTACTTTAGATTATAATCTCTTTAATTACGTTGAGGTTTATTTGAATTCTTGATATAATAGGCTTAAATTTAACTATTGTATCTAACTGTATTGCATAGTTAACAGTTATAAATTGGGCTCTTTATAATACTTTCATTGAAATATATATATATATATATATATAGACTTTATCCTTAGATTATTTTTATAGATAGAAAATTAACTCTAATAAATATGCTTTTTTTTCTTGTTTTATTATTAAGTTCACTATGGTAATGATGTTAGGAAATAAGTAGTCTCCTTTTATTTTCAAACTATCAATGAGATTATTTAGTCATGTTCAAATTATTAGAAATAGCAGTATACCAAAAAGGACAATTAGATTGAATTGCCTAGGTTGGTAGAGATAATTGTAAAAAAATGAAATACCTTTCTACTCTCCTTCTCACTTAAAGATTATACTATATTGGATTATGAATTTAGCATAGAACATATCTTAAGAATGGAGAAATAGGTAGTTGTTTTGATTGAAAGAGGATATAATTTTATCTTTTATCTGCATGATCAAGATAAGCATAGTAGTGGTATATATACTTGTTTTCAAGAAGACTATTTCTGATCTTTTGAAATTTTATGACAATGGTGTGAGGAAGGTAGGTCTTATTCTTTATTGTCCTCAAGTATGGATTGAAATGTGAATGTGTATCTGATGTTGTGAAGAGGTCAATTTCATGTCAATAAAACATTAGAAGTTTTAAATTGTTGCTACTATCTTGTGGTTGAAAGTCCAAGTCTCCGAACTACGAAGTCTCTGTGCTATGCGCACATAGGCAAGGCCATTATTAGCCCCCGAGACATTAGGTTTGCCCCTTAGGGCCTTAGGCTTGTCTTTTGTACAATGGATATTTGTTTTGAAATTAATCATGTAGGACTAATGTCTCTTTAGATGTGTAGTTTGAGATCTAATGACATGCAGGATTCAGGAGCTAAGGAGGCACCTTCCCTTTTGGTGAATAGATGACTATCTAGTAGTATAGGTAACTATGTATAAATGTGTATAAATTTAATTGAAAAGTTGTACCTTACATTTCATATTTGGTGAATATTGATATACACCATTATGTAACATGAAATTTACTAAGTTTAATCTTGTAAATTGTTTCTATTATTTCATTGATTTCATTATGGTTAACCACTAAAATTTTCTGAGGTAGACATTACAACTTGTACATGAGTTTATCCATCTTGCGCATTCGGATTTAGAACAAACAATGGCTATTAGTGAGATCATGTAATGTAATCATGTTTTGAATGAGTTATGTATGTTGTTGCTTATTGCTTAATTTCAATAATTTAGTCATGTTATCCCTAGAGATGTAGTTAACTTGTTGTGTCAGACTATGTTAAATTGGTTAATTCTATTACCCCAAAAAAATATTTCTACCTTTTTATTGTGTTAATTGACTTATGTAGTGCCCCTCCATATTCACTATGGTTGTGCGGGTAGGCTAGCTGAGGAATGTAAAGATGAAGATGGAACATGAGTTCTGAAAGTACTTTCAGTACGGTCGGGAGTCATTCAGTGTTGACTTGAAGTTTTGCTCTTGACCCTAGTTAGAGTTCAGGTAATTGTTTTGGTTTCAGGTTTAAATTTCTAATTTCATATACTTCACTAGAGAATAAATTGTGATTGTCATAATTCTATCTAAACAGAAACAATGTAAACATAACTGAATCTAAGAAATATACTAAAGACCATGACAATCAAGCCAATTTGCCTAAACTACATTTTGATAGAATTCTATCTGATTTACTAGGAGTGAGCTGATGATATATTACGTTGTTATGCCAAACTATTGATGATAAGAAAATTATGTGGACTTCCTCAACCTCTACACCTTTTACCAATTTCATGAATAGCTAAACATTAGATTAAGCACCATTTTAAGATTATAAAAGAAACAATACCATATTTATTCATAGTCATTTCAAAAGAAAACTTTCTGGTTACCTCCTCCAGTGCTATGGATTGCCACCTAATGATAGATAAAAGTCACTATGCAATTAGGTTGTAGGAGGGTTACATCTCCATAACATCTGAAAACAAAACACTAATATAATAGAAAGAAGAGAGGATCAAATGCATTCTAAAAAGGCATTCTGATTTAAACTTAGCAAGGTCAATCAATTTATATCTAAAGCCACTTTGCTTCTACAAAGGCCATTCAAAACTAACAAAAGTGATCATTGCGATGAAGGAATTAGTTTTCAAGTAAAGGATATAAATACAGCATGGTAAGAGCAAATTCCCTTGGAAAGTGATGTAGAAGCTAAGGTACTCAAATGTGTGAGAAGAGAATGCATAAGGTATCTGAATGAGATCAATAGAATTGTCATAAGTCAAACCTATTTCTATTTAATCTCTCACTATTAGATACATGACAAGAATATTCTTTGAAGTACAAGAAAATATGGACTTAACAGCAACTCAAAACCTTATTATAGAAACCATCGTATGGGATTTCTATTCATTCTAGCTACATAATGTAGATGTAAAGTCAATTCAATGTCTATTGCTAGTTTTAGCTACAATCTGAGATGTGGTACAGGGTATAGTCTCCTATCTTAGTTTCAGAATATATAGCTAGGCATACTCTAATAACCACATAGGCAAAAATGTAAAAGCACAAATCTGGAGCATGAATCTTTTGGTGATTCAGCTCAAGCATCGTCATTGCCTTCACTGCTATGATCATAGGGTATGCATTTACAAGGATTTCTTGATTAGACTTTAAAAAAAAAAAAATCAAGCAAAAGGAATTAACAGGCATACAACTAGATTCCTCGACCTCTTTAGGTGTTCCCATCAACGTGAGTCAACAAGGAAGCTTGATATCCAAATGTTAAACTTTGGAAAAGATCTGTTAGAAAGGTATGCAAAAGGAGAATACATATCTAACGCACGCAAACTATTTGACAAGCTGTCTCGAAGAGGTATCATCTAAAGGAAGGCAATAATTACAGGATTAAACAAGAAGAATTGTCTAAAGGGGCCAAACGACCCTCTATTGAAACACAATGAAGAAAACTTAGATTCTTTGGATCTTATTCAATAAACCTCTTGGAACTTTAGAACAAGCACACTTTTGTATAAATAGTCGAGAGATGAACTAGAATCATACAATAATGTTTAGGGGCCAAATCTGAAAGCAGTGAAACTATCATTTCTAACCAAGGAAAGATGAGTAGACAAGGCACTTGATCCGTTCAGTGATTTGCCTCAAGGGATGTTGTCTTGACCTTTCCGTGGTTATAGACACAGAAGGTAATGATCACAACATATACATTCACTAGATGTTATGCCCAATGGGGTTCGTAGACAGTATCTAAAGACACAATTTCATGCTACCCATACAGATTTAGAAAAATAGATATTCGCCAGAAAATTGGTAATGGCTGCAGAGAATGATCAGCCTTAAGATTTGCTAAGGTCTTTCTAATGTGCCTCAAGAGCATCATTGAATGAAAATATTGCAAAATATGCAAGGAAACAATGGCATAAAAAAAGTTTATGAGACTTACCTAGTAGAGAAGTTGATCAAATTTAAACCAACGTGGAGACACCATCACTAGAACCATTCCCTGTGTTCTATCGGCCTCAGAGTCGTCATTCCTTGGAATATAATGCTTACTGTAAGAGTCTTGTAGTGCCCCTCTGTTCCCAACATGGATGTACAGGTGAACTGATCAAGGTGCATGAATATGAAGGTAAAATAACAAGAATAATTAAGGTAAGGCTTTGACATTGTTTTGCATTCCAATGATTAAGATGTCGATCTTACTACAATTGTTATATATTAGAATGGATCTCATGTGACTGATTATGTTAGATTTAATTGTTATGATGGTACTTCTGAGACTTATTCAATTTCATGCACCTATATGTTCAGTGTATGGTTCTGTTCAGATAATGAGGTAGATTCGATTTGGTTATTATTATGTGTTATCTAATCTAGATTGATATGATGTGGAAAGGACGATGTCGTATCACTCACTTGTGAGCGCCCTGCGATGTTGCGATTCCTTTTTCCACCTAGTGCTAGCTTATATGCATCTATACATGCTTGACCGTGACATTTGTTGCAGGATGCAGGTATCAAACATCGACTCCACCTGAATTAACAGGTCCGAGCGTGCCTTGAACCTAATGGATACGTTGTTTTAGAGATAACTTAAGGTCCCACATCCCAAGTCATTATCCTCGATCAGGATGCATGACATGTCTAGTTCAACCTGTCAGTTCTGTTAGTATGTCAGGTCTTGCAACTGATTGATATTTGATGGAACCTGTTGGTTAAGTGTGTGTTTGCCCCTGGCTTGTGAACATGTTTGATTTGGCTTTTAACGGCTGTCCTACTCAGTGGGTTATGTTGAATGCCTATATTTCATTATATAATCATACTTGACCCACTTTAATATTTAATAAGGTCATATAATATTCTTATTATTACTATTAATATTTAATAAGATTAAATTGGTAATTGATAATTACCTAGTTCAAATAATTATTTAAAGTTGTTTGAATATGAATTATTTTATTACTACTATTAAATTGATTTAATTAAGGGAAGGTTGCTAAACACTAGTAAATGCACTAACCAGACCCTAGAGTAGAGAGGAGACAGTCCTATCATCCAATTGACGAAGCCTAACAATTGGATCAAGAGTGTATTGATTTAGCATTACACTATGGTTACTAATGGATTTGTGATAATATGGATATATTTTGGCTATGTATTATACTAACACTTCTGGTTGAGTGTACATGTAGAATTATTATGTCAATGGATGATGGTGGTCATTTAGCCACTTTATGTCCTTCTGTGTGATGTTTGACCTAGGCATGGGGCCCTAAGGTCTATTGGCCATGATGTTAAGAAATATTATTTTAGTTTTATGTGATAAAATAATTATGTTCTTGTGTGGGATTTAACCTTGTAACTTTTAAAATGATTTTTAAGTGTTTTTAAGAGGTCTAAGTTGTATTTTATGTTTGGAAATTTGTCTTATGTCCAAGGTACATAGGTAAGAAGTTTATTTTTGTCATTTATAATATTTTAAAAGGTTTTTAGACCCTCCTTTAAGCCCCACTTACAAAAGTGACGAAAATGGGAAGGTGGTTGGTTGAATTAGTTCGGTGGTTGAGTTAGTTGGGTAGTTGAGTTAGTTTTGGGTAGGAAGTTACTCTTTCCTTCTCTTTAAAACTCTTCATGGAGTGGGGGTGACTTGCTCATTTATGATTCTCATTCAAGGATTCTACCATTAGTGGGATATTGCGATTGAGGTACCATGTTTTCTTTATTAATTAAATATAAATATTATATGTTTTTCTTTATTGATTAAATGTAAATTTTATATGTTTTTCTTTATTGATTAAATATAAATATTATATGTTTTTCTTTATTGGTTAAATGTAAATATTGTATGTTCTAAATATTATATGTATCCCTTATTTATTAAATGTAAAGGTTGTTTTTCTAAGGGTTGTTGCTTGTGAAATTGGAAAAGCAAACATTTCAATGTAAATCTTGAAAGAAGCATATTTGCATGTCATAAACCTAGATCATCATACCATAAATTATATTTTTGATTTTTACATTAGATCTTCCTATAATTATAAGATAGTAATCACCATATATATTGGCATTAAGGTTTGCACATAATCATATGTTATCTATATATTGGTATTAAGATTTCTATATAATCTTATAATTGCTAAATGTTGGTGTTGGATCTTAGAAACGATGGTTTTTATCTATTTTTAAAAGGGGTTACGAAGTCATCTTGCTAAGGATCTGTTAGTTTGTTCATATCCTCTAATAGATAAACTAATGATGTTCTTTGTGTACGTAAGTATCTTTGAACCTTGTCAAACAGTTCAAGTACCTTGTCCATTAGAGTATTCCTTACTTCTACCTTCTATTAGATCTAGATGGAAATATTTTTCTTATGTGCATTAAGGTCTCAAATAAATATGGACTTTGGATCATATAAAACTGCCCACTTTTGCATAGATTTTTCAGGATCCAATTCTTATAGTAGATTGTATTAAACATCTTATTAGCTCTTCATTTAGTCAATTTATATTTTTTGGGTGTCTTGTTCTTTGGTTGTTCAAATCTTCACAGTATTCTGTCAAACAGGCATGTGCATTGTCTATGCTTCCAAATTTCACATGCATGTCTGCTAGGGTAGTTGTAGCTAGACATTTGACAAAATGCCTCTATCATTTATCCTCTTTGGACATTGATACATTGTTCCAAAGCTCCATTTGTGCATAGGTACATAGGATGCTAGCATATGTTATGAAGTCTGGTCATACACTTTCCAAAAGCTTTTGCTTGAAAGTTCTTAAAGCCCTATCCACGTACCAATTTTGAGTGTATCCTACAATCATTGTATTTCATGATAACAACTTGAGGGCTTCATATATGTTCATTCCTTACAAAGTCGTTTAATAGGTGGAGATGAGTTACGGGATTAGGTCTTGAATCTAATGCAAAATATAGTATATCTCTTATGTGTTATCTCCCTATCTCTGCTTATTTTTACACTTGTTGTGGATGAAAAGATGTAGTCTAAACTTTAAGACATAAGTGAATTTCATGTTTTACTCTATGAGGAAAGAGCTCTTATACGTTCTTAGGTCCTTAATAATAATTCTAGTATGATTCGTGTTTAAGATTTATGAAGACAACTTTCTTTAGGTATTTTTATTTAAGAATAGTTAACCAAGGTTAAAGATAGAACTTTTCTCTTGATTAGTGGATTAATATTATGCCATAATGGTAAAGATCACCATTGGATGATTTATCATTACTTATTGCATAAACAAGGAAAATATTAAATATGTCAATATGCTTACGTTAAACTTAGATGGAAACTTGTTCTTTTAGGCTTGCATCTTATGGGAATTGTAGTAAACCCTTATATCTATTATGATCTTATATCCTTATTATAAGTAGTTATTGGTGGAATTAGTTAAACTAAAGTGATTTGATTATTTCAAATAGATATGTAATTCTTATAGACATTATATTACACTTTTATATTAATTTAATTAGCTTGTCGTTGTTATATATATATTTATATTGATAATTAGTTTTATAAATTAATTAATTAATTATATACCTTTATGTGCTTTGTGACTACATAAAGGATGTGTCTCATTGGATAATAACATATATATATTATATTAGGGTTTTAGTATAAGAAATGCTTTAATTGGAATTAAATATATTATGTTTTCTTTTGTCGATAACATGAATGCATTATATATGATGTATCCTCTTTAATGATCTAAGTTGTTAATTCACTATTTATGTAAGTGGAATAGAGTCTTATCAGATAAATTATTACATAGGAAAACTAGTGAAATGAGGTAATGTTTTACTTGATTTTGGGTTAGCAGTGAACCTATCGTTTGTATGGAAAATGTGTTTAAATTGGATTGATAGTTAGCCTTATGTTTTAATGCATTAGTAAGGTGACAATAAGGGGTTTATGTGTGTGTGTTAAAGATAAAATGCATATTGTGGAATATCATACTAACAACTATCAATTGGGCTTTCGGTTAAGATAGGCATGTTTATAAATTATGCATTTAATGATTATTGAATGATGCTTTCTTAAACATAATTATAATATTTTTGTTAGTAGAAATATTATATATGGGTTTGGATTATAAATGTTGTAATTAGCATTTAAGTTATAAGTATTTGTAATTAATATTATCTATGCATTGTTTAGCTTGACGGTTATATATAATTGATGATAGAATTAATATTAATTAAACTAGACCTAGGTTTTATGAAATTCTTGGTGGAGATATAACTTGAATCTAGCTGCTAATTTGATTAAATAGAATTGCTCTAGTAAGAAGAATTTATGTTGTCTATGAGCTGATTAGTTGAAATTGCTTATTGTAAGCAAAACTTTCATGTGAGTTGGTCTATGTGTAAATTGTCAAGTTTAGGTTCCAGAGGCATAAGGTAATATGATTTGATTGTATGTATTCTGTTGATAGGTGTCTTGAAATCAAGATGTTGTAAAAACATGATGTCTCTTGTCTATGTATGTGTGTCTTAGTAAATGATAATGTGAGATGATGTACATACTATGTTATGATGGGTTTGAATCTCCTTCAAGGAAGTGTTGGCGTCAAGTTTGTGTGTAGTATTGTAATGGGGAGATCTTGGTACTCGTAATGAGAAACTCTTTTGTTCATGGTTGAGATTTGTGAGCAAGATGAGCCATACCTTACTCAGGATATGTGTTGTTATGGTTATTGCGATTGATCAATGGAAAGTTTTGGGACAATGATGTATAGGTTGGTCATTGTGATTATGTTTTGTATGCAAGAAGGTAAATGCCTTGCATTGTTTATGTATACTTATCAGTATGATAGTGATTGTCTTGCTTGATGGTTAGGGTTTCTAGATGCAGGCAGGGGAGTGGCTTTCAGTGTGGGGCCGGCGCCCAAAGTGGCTGTCAGGATAACCCATTGAAAGTTGTTAATTAAGTGAAAACCTAAAAATGAACAGGGGGGAAAGGGTAAATTACACATTAACAAGATAATTTGATTTCCTCTCCCATGCCTGTAGTGCTTGTTTAGACTAAGGATGGGTAGAGAAGGCCTGGTTGGCAAGATCAACTTCCTTGTCCTCACGAAAGGAAGGTTGATTTTGCATGTGTCACCCTATGGGGCCGGTGCCTAGTGAGAGGCTGTCAGGATAACCATAGATGGGGGCCGGCGCCTACTGAGAGGCTGTCAGGATAACCCATGTCAGGACCATGCGATGACACTCTTCCTACTACAGCCTAGCATTCCCTAGTTGTACTCTCCCCACTTGTGGTGTGTTGCCTCTGGAAGTGATTTTGAGTTGCTTGTGGTGTTGTCATGTGTTGTAATGGAGTCTCGTTCAGTCTTTGTTCCTGTTAGGTAATTGTCTACCTTACTATATGATGTTTTGGGACCTTATGTTATCTCCTAGCACGGGGGGTGGACCTTAGGGTTCCACATGGTCAGGTGGATATGCTTTATCTCCATTGGTTTCTCCTTGCCTTTGTTCTTGTACAAGAAGGTGGTAACTCCTGTAGCAGATTTTGTATCTATTTATGGAGATAGTTATTATGCTCATGTGCTATCTTGTGTATCAGATGATTCATTATGTATGTATTCATATGTATTCAGAAGATGATAATGTAACAATGTAATGTTGTATTCATATGTCAGGATAAATTGTAACTATGTACTAGATCCTGATGAATACTTATATGATGCTATATAAATGTAAATGTTTATTGATTGAGTGCATTAGGTTTACAGTGAGATGCTGATGTTAATTCATGATGTGTGTTAGATTATGTTAATTGTTTTGTCAAGTAATGCAACCATGATATCTTAGAGGACAAGTCATTAGTTTAAATGATTTGTTAATATTACTTTGTTATTCTATCTTTAAAAAAAAAAAATTATCCTATTGCATATAGCATAAATGTGTTGTTCTCTAAAGTTTCATGGCGGGGCATTACAAGTCTTGTTCCTCTCCCAAATACCTCCCCCTTCCCATTTCCTCATAATGCCTATCAAATCTCTAGATCACAAGAGAGAATCCCCCTTTAATTATGGTTTCCTAGTAGTTACCCCCCATAAACCTCTGAAATGCTAGGGATAAATACTGATTTATTATATGCATTTTGGCAGGAGTTAATGTCACTATCCCAAAATAGACTAAACGGTTGTGGAAGAGAGATGGGCCGATAGGATCAACCGACAAGTTTCGAATTTTTTTTATAGTGTGAGACAATACTTAGCATTTTTAATGCTCACCTAAGTTTAACACATTTTCCAGCCTGGAAGCCCATTGGCAGGAGTTAACGTCGCTATCCCAAAATAGACTGAATGGTTGTGGAAGAGAGATGGGCTGATAGGATCAACCAACGAGTTTAGAATTTTTTTTTACAGTGTGAGATATTACTTAGCATTTTTAATGCTCACCCGAGTTTAACACATTTTCCAGCCTGAAAGCCTAGTGCTCTAATGCTCCTATATATATATACATATACAGCCTAGCAGCTATAAGATATGTGGTTATCATATTGTGTTACTTTGTAACCGTTACTACAAGTGAAGGGAATACTGAAATTAAATGCAGGGATGCTAAAAGAATATGCTACAGAGGAATGTAATTAAATTTAGACTACACAACAAAAGCGGGCTCCAGTGAGCTAAATATAACTCATGTCATTAACTAATTAGAAAGATAGGGTACAATTTAGGCATTTAGTTAGAAAATATACCAAAATGTAGATAGAGAGAGAGATTCCCCAGGAACGACATTAGATTAACTAAAATCTAGCAAAATATGAAATCATTGACAAAGCAAACTAACAACTTGACAAAATCTAGGAAGAGATGAACAAAGTATGGTTATTTAATACTGAATCTTACCCAATCTACTTGCCCAAAAGATGTTACAACATATCATATTTCTCTATTACCAACTAATGAATTTCCTATTCCATGATCGTATGATGTAGCAAATGAAACAAATAGAAACACTATCAAAAAACCAAACAAAAAAATAACCTAGGCATAATACCAAATAGAAATTTAAACCAGAAACTAAAACAATTCCCTGACCTCTAACTAGGGTCAAGAGCAAAACTTCAAGTCAACACTGAATGACTCCTAACCGTACTAAAAGTACTACCAGAACTCATGTTCCATCTTCATCTTCAGATTTCTCAACTAGCCTACCCACACAACCATAGTGAATACGGAGGGGCACTACATCCTCCCCCCATAAAACTTGACTTACTCCTGGAAGTCACAAACTAGAGTGGAAACATAACAGGTTAGTACCAACATTAAAGCTGAAATTAATATACACTAGTTTTCCTATGGAAAGGATTTATAGAATATAAACTTATATACTCCCTTTCAAACATAATCTATCCTTCTTGTTTTCCATTTTACATTAGCAACACAATCAAACTTGCATTTCAAAAATGATTCCATAGTACATAAACCACACAAAGTCCTTACAAGTTAACATCGACACCAAATCAGTTTCTTCAAGATAAAGAAAACATTGCACCCTTTTAATCCTAACTAGTAGAGACTCTCATATTATAAGCATATAAAGTATTCAATTTCAAATAGACCACTATTTCCAATTCCTCCTCCACTTTGCTGTTAAGCAATCAATAGATCAGAATGCAACATAGCAACATATTTTTATACGCAAAACATACATTTTCCCTTAAATATCCATCATTTTAAATAAGACATTTCACTATAATTAATGTCCCACACTAAATCCAAACACAATCTATCATTTTATAAATACCATATTCATGATTATCATTCATTCTTCATATACACACAAATTCACATTACCGAGAATCACATCACAAGGGTACACAAGGGTCCATCTAGATACTGGAAAGCAACATACTAATCCATGATACATAATCCATGAGCCAAGAGCCAAAATCCATCTCACATAATCCATACCTCACTCAGTGACTTGTTGGTGTTAGGCCACACTTAGACGGTGAGACCATCCAAACAAGCCATAATAACCTCTCTTTTGTTGTATAAGGTGGTTAGCCTCCTATAGATTGTCATCATAGATAGGTGGGTAGTGGGTCCTAGCTATATAACAGCCTCACATACCCCCATCCTCAAGGTTCCCTACTTCTACTTCCTTGTATACACTTGCCAAGTCTATCTCATACGTCCTTTGGGAGGAATCACAATACAACACATGGCCGACATCGAAAACAATAAGAATAAACTAGTTTAGCCACTAAAGTCATAAAGAAAGATTATATAAAAATTTCAATTTCAATAATAAAGTAATAAATGTGCACAATTTCAACACTAAATCAAATGTAACCATGAGGAATACAATAAAATAAGATCACAAGGTGTGGCTAAACCATCACAATCAAATATAAACAAGGTGTCGTCCTTCACAATCAATAGAAAATCATCAATAACCATAAAGAAAGTCCACAATCTTTGAAATTACATTGTACAACACTATGTGACTAGATACTAGCCACCAAACGAGGATGGAGGGAACAACATCAAGCTATAATAGTAGCCCTCATGTGGTATGGAGTAAACACGGCATCCACATGGCTCATAGTGTACTCCTCAGTTACACCCTGCATTGCATCATCACATGGCATGGATTAGCCAAGTGGCCAATGTACTCCTTGGCTGCCTGCATGGAATGTGTACCTCAGCCACATCCCTCATTGCATCTTAGTGTGGCATGGTCATACGCCAGCTGGAGAAGGCACGTACTAGTCGTATACTGCATGGCAGTGTGTCTGTGGCTCTGCAGAAGTAGGCATGCATAGAACATACCCCGCATAGTGATACCTCATGGAAAGGGCACACACAAGTAATCACCATAGCTAGAGGTATACATGGCTCAGACCTACCCATATGCTAACCGGCCCAAACATTGTCAAAAGCAAACATGAGTATCCATCTACAGGTGTGTGAGGCCCCATTACGCTCATCACACAAGTAGGCTATAACAAAATCTCATAGTGCACCTTCACATGTCTAAGCATGTGGCATCATGTCCTCGAGCCTAGCTTGCTACCATCAGCAACACGGCATCATCACCAATGCTATGTGAGAACATTAGTGGGGTGTGGCATCATACCTATTGCATCATGTCAGAACATGTGCAGATACAGGATCTATCTCAACATGGGTAACAAATCTCCCTCCACATGCTAGACCTCAAAATATACATGGGGCACATGGTCTCACTTGGGTTATCCATGCAAGTCCTAGACCCTAGCCCCCAAGTGACGACTCATGTCATCACATAGTTCCAGTCGGGTTGTTCGTGCAGGTCCTAGACCCTAGCCCCCAACTGATAACTCATGTGACATATCATACCTTTCGTGAAGACAAGGTAAATGATCCTCCAAGAAATGCCATCCAAATGCTCAGAAACTATGGGGATTAGGCTAACACATATGGATCAAGTACCCTGATCCATCATAAGGGAAAGTAGTGAGTACGTTTCCTCAGGTTCATTTGAGCGAGGGACCGCTCTGCACTGTCATAAGCATATGCTGCACACTCTACCCAAGGAACTTTATGGCTGCTACTACCCCTTCATAGACTGAGGGACTAGAGAACCAAAAGAAGAGAATCTATGAATCTAACTTTTGGCTACTCTTATATATATATATATATATATATATATATATATATATATATATATATATTTTCAACCACACAAGGGTTGGCCCTCAATCGGGTAACAAACACACACATAATGGTATGGTTAATTCCACACCTAAAGTACACATATTCCCCATGGATTGGTATCCAGTATGACCATCCCATGGGCACACAAAGCAAGTACGGGGTATTCATGACAGTCAACCAAAACACAGTTACTGGTTTCTCACATTTACAGGGGAAGATTTACATTTACATACACAATTTCATTACTACCATAAGTACATTTATTTCCATAACTAATGTGATTCCCTTTGCAAAATCATAACATTGCTTACTATCCACTTCTCTTATCAAATTTTTTTTCCACTCTACTTTTCTACATATCACACGATGTTGGAACTCAATAACATGATCATCTATCTAATACTAGCTAGATGTTTAGATTAGGACATGTATTCAACACAAGAGTCCCTATCACATGCATAAGAAGAATTACTACCATCAGACATGGGCAACAATATTAACCAGAGATCCTAGTATTGCTAACCTGGCTCTAATACCAAATGTAATGCCTCACCATGCAACCCTAGAGATAAGTCAACTAACGCAAGAAAAAGGCAGATTTTTTTTTTTTTGGTAATAGAATTAACAAATTATAACATAGTCTGATATAACAAGTTAACTACATCTCTAGGGATAACATGACTGCATTAATGAAATTAAGCAATAACCATCAACATACATAACTCATTCAAAACATGACTACATTACATGATCTAACTAACAGTCGTTGTTTGTTCTAAGTCCGAATGCACAAGATGGTTACACTCACACACAAGTTGTAATGTCTACCCCAGAAAATCTTAATGATTAACAAGAATGAAATCAATGAAATAATAGAAATAATTTACAAGATTAAACTTAGTAAATATCATATTATATAATGGTGCTTATCAATATTCATCGAATATGAACTATAAGGTACAACTATTCAATTAAATTGATACACATTTATACATAGTTACTAATACTACCAGATAGTCATTTATTCTCCAACTGGAAAGGGCCCTCCTTAGCTCTAGAATCTTGGATGTCTATAGATCTCAACTAGACATTTAATAAAACATTAGTCCTTATTAATTACATAATTCAAATATTAATTACACCCATGACAAGCATAAGGCCCTAAGGGGCTGCCCTAATGTCTTAGTGGCTCATCTTTGATAGCCTTGCCTACGTACGGATAGTGCAAAAACATCATAGCTCGGACAAGAACTTACAACCTTTAAATGGTACGTTTACATGATATCAACAACCTCGCAAACTAGGATACATATAAGCATTACAATCTATACGTGTGAACAACAATATATTAAGATTACTCATACCACAACTTTCTTATAAGGCTTCATGATAAATGATTCTAATGTTCAATATATATTGGAAAGAAAGCATTAATTGGTAATTTTCAAATACAACTATCCAGAAGAGAATTTCATAAATCTGAATAGCCATAAAAACCCATATAAGTGAACCAAGACTCATAATCGAATCAAATCCTCTCATGAGTATATAATATTTCTCTCCATTCTAGGAGGAGTCTCCATCATACAGTCTAGCTACTTCATGGGTTTACACATTTCTTCACAACAATATTACCAAAGGCAAACTATCCCTATCTCAAATCACTACACATGTGCTTATGAAAATCCCCATTTCATCATCATTATCTCATACAAGATTCTTAAAAGATTTCTTATAACATAGTCAAGGGATAAACTACTATATTCAGCTATTATGTCCAAAGTGACTATCATACTAATATTCCAACAATTCTTATAAAACCTCTTTGACCATTCTAGTAGTCATTGTTGATAACTGAGAGGGGGGGTGAATCAATTATCTTAATTATTTCAGCTTTCTGAACTTTCTTAACAATTAATGCAGCATTAATTTAAATAAGCAAACATAACCATGAAATGGAAATACACATGACACAATATTTTTGATGTGGAAACCCTATTAAGGGAGAAAACCATGGGGTGATTAAACCAAGATTGTATTCTCTATTAGAAGAATAGAAATACAAAATGGCACTTGCCAATTAGGGCTCACTACCAGAGCACACTTCTCATAAGAGGTTCATTGCCTATAATAGTTTATACAAGAAAACTAGAAACTTGAACTGATGAGAAGCATCCACATATGCTAAGGTTCAGTTCTGATTAAGCTCAATACACTGATCTACTGCACTTCATTCTTGCTCTCTTAGGTCCTGCTGTCCTATTACATTCCAAACCTATCTTACTGTCTTCACACTCTTCTGCTTTTCTTTGCACTTTTCTATCACACCACACACCCCTTCACATCCAAATCCATCTGGTATATATCTACACAAAGGATTTCATCCTCTTTGTTGTCGGCATCCAGAACAGTCAATATTTTCCCAAACTCTTAGACTGCCAGCTGAATCCTTGCTTGCCAAGTGATGCAAATCAAGGAGATACTTATAGAAGTCATCTAACATGTCGGCCAATCATGGATGATACCTTAAGAACCTTAATCATCATCAATATCTCATCCAGAATAATTCTGATGCTCTGTTAGTCAGTTCTTTCTCTGTTTGTTCTGCCAAACCAGACCTCAATACTTAGATGCTTATATCTCTTCACTCTTTCATCGTCAGAGGCTCAATCCCTGGAGTCTATCAGTTAAGGTATTCCTCTTGACTTTCCCAAGTTTGCACTTTGCAAAGATACTTCCTCTAAGAGATTTGGACCTGACTGTTGGACCTTACTGCATGCTCTGCTCTTGCTTACTGGACCCAAGTATCCTTCAATCTGACTTCCGGTAAAGATACACTATGTCCTGCGGATGTGTGGAATGGTCTTTGTTGCCATCAATGACAACACCAATGAAGCCACATAGTGTCTCTTGCCAACAATTTTCCCCTTTGGCATTGATGGCAACACTGAGTGAAAAATGACTAAGTGTTATACAACACTCCCCCTTGGTTGATGCTCTGTTCTATTGTACACTATACCGGAGCTCCCCCTTAGCTAGAGTCCACATTTTTCACTACTCCTCATTCCCCCTTTGACATCAATGGCAAAGGGTGGGATCCGCACACTAAAATTTTCAAAACTAAATCTATACTTAGTCGCATAAGTATATTATCCAGTTATACTTTACATATACTTTAGTATATCTGCAAAAGTGTTCTTTAATTGTAAAACTTTTGTTACCCAACTCTACTTCGTCCTGTCCAAAATTAAGATGTGACCACTCAACAGGAATGCAAAAGCTTCTGCCCTCTTTAGATATGTCAGATCACTGGTCTGGTCTGTGGTTTGAGCATCATTTAGGGCCTCATGCATTGCATCTAACTTAGGGATAATTATTCTTCTAAGTTCATTCAACCTACTTATTCTATTTTTCTTCTCCTTCTCAAGCTTCTTCATTTCATTTATGACTGCAATATTCTGACACTCTTGATTTACTATGGAGGAGGATAGAGGATCAAAACTTTGAGATAAACTTAATAGTTTATCCTCTTGCTCTTTTACCTTCTCAATGTCCTTGGTCACTTTAGGCCAGGATAAACAAAATTTGTAAATATCACCGCCATCTTTGAGAGCATTTTCTAAGCTCTTTAACCCAATATTCATAACTCTCCTATCATTGGTTATTAACCCTTGTACTTTTGATAATCTTTTTACCAAAAAATCTTTCCAGACCTTATCTTCTTCTGACTTCTCTAATGAAGCAAAATGTGTGCTAACACTATTTACTAGAGATTTGAGATTACTGGATGAGGAGGCTGAGGGATCCTTCTGAAAAGATGGCATGATCTTTTCTAGTACACCGGATGCAATGTCTATGATCTTGCAATCCTCCATGTAAGACTTTAGGATTTTTTCTTTTGCTTTTGCTGTTTATGGTTTGAACCGGGGAGAGGGAGTCAAAATTGAGCAGTCCTTGAAGAAGTTCTAGTTCATCAAATTCCATCATCTCCTTGGTTAAGAATTCTTCTACTGTTGCTGTTGTGTCTCTTGCCGATGACAGGGTTTTGTCCCCTTCTGCAGCCTTACCACTATCATCTATGGCCTTTTCTGTTGGTGTTTTCTCTTCTTCTGTAGCCTTACTATTGACATCTTCTTTTTGCTTCTCCTCTGCTTCTTGGCTGATTACTCTTTCTTCTCCTTTAGATCTAGAATCTACAGGGAAAACTGGATGAGAGATATTTGCTTCTTTTTCTTCACCTATCTCCTTTGCCTCTTCTGACATTTTCTCAGTGAATTCTTCCTTGTTATCTATTCCTGAGGGATCATCACCTAAATCCTCTACAATAGCAATATTGAATCTTTTATAGGCATTCCAGAGGATTTCCTCTATTTCTTTTGCCACCTTATTAGTTTCTCCAAGCATGAGCTGATTCATTCTAGCCTTACTCTGAAACTCATCCTTGCAATCTTTGAAGATCATATCCATTTGTTTTGGAGTAATTGAGGGATAGAGCTAGATAGCTATCTGATCTCTAATCTCTAAGTCCTTAGCCTTGGCATTTTCTTTTCTCATATCAAGTTCCTTCTTTAAACTTTTAGGAATTAGAGAAATTATTTCAATAAATGCTTTATTGTATATGTTCAAGTATTTGACTGTGGCTTCCTCCAAGATCTTTTTATCTGCATCATTATATGCATCATAGAATTTTGTTATTGGTTACAGGTCCCCATCCACAGTAACTACTTTAACCAGATCATCTAATGATAGAGTGGGCTTTTCAACAAACTCTTCTAGCTCTGCCTCCTTGGTTTCACTAGATACTTTCTTCTTTTTCTTCATCTTCTTGATCTCTTCATCTTCCTTTGGACTAATGTACGAACTTGTTGCCTTTGTCTTTGTTCTCTTCTCACTTTTACTGGATGATTTTGCTTCTGGTTTAGATGCCTTTGAGCTCTTTGTAGTGGTAGATGTAGAGCTCTTAGAGTATTTGGTCCGGGAGGAAGCTTCTACTGGAGAACTTTCTTTTTCTGCTTCTTTCATTCCTTTTTCTACCCTTTCCATCTTTTCTCTACTGGCATCAAGTGCCTCTTTTGAAATCCCATATCTTTTGGCAATGTTCTCAACTTCTTTTCTCACTTTTCTCTTCATTTTCGGTTGATGTAGCTCCAAATAGATTTTCACACTCAACTCTTCAAAGGTTCCAAACCTTTCTGCCTTAGGATCCTTTGGCTAACTTAGCATGTGCTAAACATGCAACTCTACAATTTTCTCATCCACTTCACACCCCATAGGCATGATCCACACTGTTCTTGGTTCCACTGCCTCCATTAGGCACTGATCAGTTTCTACCATAAAGCATATTGTATCTTTATATTTTTCAACTAAAGATTGGGGGATTCTCTCTCTTTCTTGCATCATGCTCTGAAAATTCTTGAAATAGCCCTAGAGAGCTATATTCTATGCCTTGGCATCACCAAGCCCATGTATATAATTTCTAATTTGAATGGCTACTAGTCTATCATTTTGCCATACCCATCCACTGAATCTGGGAAGCTCATTCATGTAATAAAAGAATAGGCAAAGTATCAAACCACCGTATTTGAAAGAGTTCTTCTTATCCTTCTTTATCTTTTGCAGATTCTCCAAGAGTTGGTTCAGAAGGAGTTCACAAAGATCATAGTCTACATTCTTCCTCAACATTTCATAAGCTGTATATATAGCAGTTCTGGAAACTAAATTCTCCCTGCTAGACTAATATATTGTATACCCAACTATCATTGATGCAAACTTGATATCCAGATCTGTGATATCCTCAATAGTCATTGCTCTTTTATCAAACTTCGATCTGGTAGCCTCACTGACAATTTGGTTTTTGATAGATTTGAGTGTAGGCATTCCACCAGTTGAGTGTAATCTGGTTACTACCCTAATTGCATCCTTAGTGATCTTAAACAGCCTACTCAACCACATGAAGTTGTCATGCATTCTGCTCAAGATATACCGGACCCATTCATCTTCCAGAAAATAGGGGAAATAAATGCATTGCGCAAAATGTTTGTCCCAGATAGATTTATACTAGGTTTTGAGTTTGAATGAGTCATCTATCAAATGCTTGCGATAGATATTGACCAACTTAGATTCCCCAAATTCTTCAATACTCGCATGAGAATATGCCCTAACATCTTCTACATGCAGAACCACATGTGGAATGCTTGAAAAGGCGCCTAGGGGATCAACTTCTAGGGATTCATATGGATGCTTCTTAAATTTAGGGCGTGGCCTATCAGAAATCTTCACCAGATTCAGAATACCCATCTTTTAAAGATTTGTAGAGAGATATTTAAGAACGAAAAATACCTTTTGCGCTTCTAGGTTTTACGGAGTGAGCCAGATCGATTGCTGGATGAATCGACTTGTATAGATGATCTTTGATGGGCTTGAGGAAATTTGTTGCAGAGTCCTTTTTGCTTCTTCTTGAATGTAGAATGAACAAATGTTTAATAAGAAAAACCCTTATATTGCTCTGCAAACCCTAATACCAAGCTGCAATAAATGCTCACTTAAGTCATTCTGGTTTGCCTTATTTTCCTTATTTAGATGACTTGATGAATTGAAACGATCTTGTTCTAAACATCTTGTGGATCTTCCATAACTTAACCACAGTTTATTTAGATGTTTCGCTAAAAATCCTTTAATCCACAACTCTCCTTGTGCCAATTCCAACACCAATTAACTGGTTGGAGGAAAATGTTTTTTCTTGTGTCTCCCCCTGAGCTAGAGCTCATTTTTTAATTTCTGGAAGGAATATCAGCACCAGATTCTAGTGCGGATCCATCCTCTACATTTTTTGTACTTCTCTGCACCCAAATTTTGTTCATCTCACTTTTAACTTCATCCGCATTTACTTTTCCTTTTCCTTTGTCTTGATTCTGATTATGATGCACTAGACCCCTTTTGTCCTAGTTCTTGCTTCTACAGAATTTGGCAATATGACCAGATCTATTGCAATTGTGGCAAACAACATTTCTTTGCATATTTGAATGAAATCCTCTTGATCTGCATTGATTAGCCATATGTCCCATTCTATTGCATCCAAAGCATCTACCATTGAATGAATTGTTCATTTGCATATTTCTACATTCTTGAGATTTGTGACCATAGCTTTTGGAGTTGAAACACTGTCCAGAGAAGGATGTATTAGTCTGATTTATTCTCTTTCTACACTGATTAGCTTTATGACCAAAGTTATTGTAGTTGTGGCAGTATCCATTGAAGGATGGATATCTTTGAGTATTAGTTTGCCTTATCGGAGGTCTTCTAGGCCTCTTCCTTGGATTTTCTGATCCAAAATTCTTTTGACCAGATCTAGAGCTTTCACCGTTCTCATATCCCAAGCCATGCTTGTCATCTACCCTCTTTTGACTTTCAAGAAGAACTTCAAGTTGAGTAGAACTTATCTTGAATTTCTCTTTATATTCATTTGTTGCTAGAAGATCATTTTTAAGAGTGTCAATTTGATCCTCAAGTTTTTCTTCATTATCTCTAGCATCTTCAAGATCAGATTCTAGATGCCTGATTATTCTATCCATTTTGTGGCAGTCTTTTGACTTCTCCTTGAGGGATTGTCTTAGATCATCTTCAGTTTTTCTTTTCTCTTGAATTTCTTGGGTGAGTTTCATAACTCCTGATTCCATTTCATGTCTTACCGTAATGACCTCTTTTGATAACTTTTCACATAACTTGGTTTTCTCCTTCAGATCTTCATTTGTACCATTGTCTTCACTTTGACTTGCCAATTGCTGAAGTAGATCTTTTCTCTTTTTCATAGAGATACTCAATTTCCCTTTTAGTTCATTTATGAAGTCATCAGCATGTTTGAGTCTTTCCTTCAATTCTCTGACTTCAGAGTTTGATTACTCAAGATCATCTAGGGCAAACTAAAGTTGCTCCCTTATACCATACACATCCATTTTAGTTCCTAGATCTTCCTCAAGCTATTAGGCTCCTTTGGGAGGAACTTAGCTCTGATACCAATTGTTGATAATTGAGAGGGGGGGTGAACTAGTTATCTTAATTATTTTAGCTTTCTGAACTTTCTTAACAATTAATGCAGCATTAATTTAAATAAGAAAACATAACCATGAAATGGAAATACACATGACACAATATTTTTGATGTGGAAACCTTGTTAAGGGAGAAAACCACAGGGTGATTAGCCCAAGATTGTATTCTCTGCTAGAAGAATAGAAATACAAAATGGCACTTGCCAATTAGGGCTCACTACCTGAGCACACTGCTCACAAGAGGCTCACTACCTACAATAGTTTATACAAGAAAACTAAATACTTCAACTGATGAGAAGCATCCACATATGCTAAGGTTTAGTTCTGATTAAGCTCGATATACTGATCTGCTACACTTCATTCTTACTCTCTTAGGTCCTACTGCCTTGTTACATTCCAGACCTGTCTTACTATCTTCACACTGCTCTTCTACTTTTCTTCACACTTTTCTATCACACCACACACCACTTCACATCCAAATCCATCTAGTATATATATCAGCACAAAGGATTTCATCCTCTTTCTAGTTGGCATCCAGAATAGTCAATATTTTCCCAAACTCTTAGATTGTCAGCTGAATCCTTGCTTGCCAAGTGATGTGAATCAAGGAGATACTTATAGAAGTCATCTAACATGTTGGCCAATCATGGATGATACCTTAAGAACCTTGATCATCATCAATATCTCATCTGGAATAATTCTGATGCTCTGTTAGTCAGTTCTTCCTCTGTCTATTCTGCCAAACCGGACCTCAATACTTAGATGCTTATATCTCTTCACTCTTTCATCGCTAGAGGCTCAATCCCTGAAGTCTATCAATTAAGGTATTCCTCTTGACTTTCCCAAGTCCGTACTTTGCAAAGATACTTCCTCTAAGAGATCTAGACCCGACTGTCAGACCTTGCTGCATGCTCTGTTCTTGCTTACCAAACCCAAGTATCCTTCAATCTAACTTCTGGTAAAGATACACTATGTCCTGCAGACGTGTGGAATGGTCTTTGTTTCCATCAATGACAACACCAATGAAGCCACACAGTGTCTCTTGCCAACAGTCATGATATATCAATAATCAAATAAGACATGTTTACTTCCATTACTACTTAGCTAATTTTGTTTAATAATCAAGTACCATGAAGGAAGGTGTGAAGTAACAAGGCGATCTTACTCTTGATTCTATCATAATTCCTATCTCCAAAATGATATGTTTAAACTTCAATATGAGTTGACATTAGTACTTATTTTATTTTCATATCTAGAATCATGAAATATTTATATCTACAAGGAATAATGCCCCCTATTCTATTCTCAAAAAGAGATGTGTTATATATCGACAAACATGCCTAAGACTATATTTTACTTCTAATATATTAAGGAGTAGCTAATGAGAGTGCAAGAAAGATATTAATTTTCTAGGAGTAACTAATTAATTATCTATCTAATAAAAGAAGATTCAGATCACTAGAAGATATTAAGATTTAACCGATCGATTTTCTAGTAATAGACATACTGGCCAGTTCCATGATTTAATTTGGGGTATTTCCTTCTCTATGAACAACATGATTCTAAGGAGACTTAATTTCAAAATATCAGAGGTCAAAAATTTTTAAATTTCTAATTTCATATACTTCACTAGAGAATAAATTTCTAATGTCTAGGGTTAATTGACTTTATGTGAATAAACTTACCACAAATGCAAATTTCATGCTGAAATGTAGAAAGCATTAGTTTATGTGATGTGATATTATTGTAGAGGCAATTTTTGGTGATATGATGATGGAGAAGAGTTTCTAAAGTTGTTTTGTTCTAGAAAAGGTGAGATAGTTGTGTAGAGGCTGAAGTGATTAGCAGTTAGTTTTATGAGAAGAATATTTGAGTCAAATAAGTTTTGTGCTATAGACATTGAAGAATTGTTGTGCAAATATTGTAAGTGTTGTTATTGTTCAAGGAGTTGCAGCTTCCTTTGGGTTGTATCCCATAAATAATATTGTAATCTTGTTTTTATTTGTGAGGATAGATTTGGACAATAGATCCAAGTAGCTTGCTCACCGTGGTTTTTCCACGTAAATCTAGTGTTATGGATGTGTACTTTTGTGTTCACATGTTTTTCATGTTTTAAAATTTTTATGATAGTGTGAATGTTGTTGAAAGAAAGGAATTTAAATAAGTACTAATTCAACCCCCCTCTCAGTACTTCTGTGTGTTCAACAATTGGTATTAGAGCTAAGTTCCTTGAATGTAGCCTAACAGTTGAGGTAGATTTTGGAGTGGAACATTTGGGAACTAAAGTACTAATTAATGGAAAGAATCCTCTAGAAGATGACATAGACATGACACCCTATAGTTGATTACAAAGGCAAACTCATTTCTTCCCTAGAAGAACTAGATGCAGCAAGAAACAAAAATGAAGAATACAAGATCAAGTTCATAAAATAAAAAGAAGTAATTGCCATGTTGAAAGCTCAATTTGAAAAAGGTAAGAAGATTGCATCTATGGTCTAAATGCCAATCTCAATGACAAATCAGTTGAATGCTCCAAACTTGAAGAAGAAATTGTCTCTTTGAGGAAAGAATTGAAGAAAGAAAAGGATCAAATAGAAAAAGGTCTAAAACTAAATAAAAGAACCAATATCTTTCATGAGATAATTAGTAGTCAAAGAGCTTTAAATAGTAAAGGTGGCATTGGATTTGAGAAAAGCTAGAGTCCTACAATAGATATACCTGAAAGCATGTTTGAAATGAAAAAGGAAGAGCCTTGCACTGAAGATTCTGAGGAGACTAAAAGTGAGGAGTAAAAGTTGAATAATGATGACTTCATATAGGTGAATAATTAAAAGAAGAAAGATCCTAATAGATCTCCTCCCAACAAGCAACCAATTCCAAGTTCTCTCAATTCTTGTATGGTTACTATTATTCTTGCAATAAGTGTGGTCATAAGGCTATTGATTGTAAAACTAAGGTTAGAAGAAATGATAACATGAGGAAGAACTCATATGTGTCTCCAAAGCATGATGCTAGAGTCTCTTATTCCTTTTATGGCTATTTCTTTGCATGCATTAAGTTTGGTCACATGGCTATTGAGTGCAGAACTAAAATAAAGAGAAATGGTGTTACTCTTGAATATAATGTTGTTTGCTACAAATGCAACAAATTGGGACATAGAACAAGATTCTATAAATGTGGTTCTATGTAACCACCTATTCAGCAAAAGAACACAAAGAAAATTGTGACTTGGAAAAAGAATGAAATGACAAAGATATGGAGAAGACAAAGCGATGAGGAGGAATTTGTGTCTCTGCATAGTGCAAAGGACTTCATTGCTAATTAAGACAAGGTATATCATTAGGGAGAGCTAATAAGTACATATCTATTCTTTCCCCCTAAATGGTTGTGGCTTCGGCTAATAGAAGCAAGAACCATAATTGAGATGGATGAAATTGATAGACAAGATTATTGATAAGACAAGGTTACTTCTTTCCCTAGAATTTATAAAGAAAAATCTCATGAAACAGAGGATTGCAAAAGGTTTTCAAGTCTCTATGGATTCAAGAAAGTATTTTGGCAGCATTGTACCTAACCAAATAAAGGTGTATTAAATGACAAACATTAGGGAAAATTTCAAAGTACTCATGCCTCTTTTGGATAATTAAAACTCATTCATGATCAAGCATTTACATTTGGAGTTGAGAAGAAAATAATTCTTTCAAAGCATTTGGCAAATTTGAGGAGAATTGACCTGAGGTAAAACCCTAGCAATTGCACAAAGAGTTATTTATCAAAACTGCTACTTCTTAAAATGCTAGTTGCTAAATTCATAAAAATTTGTGATGGTGACAATGCAACTAGTTGATGTTAATGAGAAACCTAGACCAAAGTATAAGAAATGTCCTTTCAAGGAAATTGAGGTCAATATGAAAGAAGAATTTTCAAATATACCAGCATATGTTGTTTATATAGAAGATGTTAGGATTTACATTCACTCAAAGATGGATGCAATTAATCATGTAAATTTTGAGGAGCTCAAAAATCAAATTGTGGATAATGATGTTACCTATAAATCAAAATATGCAAATGTGGGAGCCAACCATCTAAACATTTGGAAAGATTACCCCAATTTTTGTGATGAGCAGGAATGGGTGAGATACATATTGAGAAGAATTCAGGACCATGGGTGAGATACATTTTAAACACCATCTTGGGACAACTAGTCCCAACCACTAACATTCCAATTCCTCACTTGCTCTAAAGCCCACTAGCCAAGCAATGTGCTACATGGTTCCATTCCTGAGGAACATGGACAAAAGAAATAAATTCCATTGAATGACTGAACTAAAGAATCTATCAAACCACTATTGCCAACTACCATTGCACACCAACCACCACCCACTCATTTAGTAGATTAATCACCATATAGGAATTAGATTCATAGATAATCCTATACCATCCCAAAGCACACCCTTTTTCCAAAGCACAGAGAATAGCTAGAGCCTACATAAAATTATTAGTTTGTTTCCCCTTATCAATAGAGAAGAATAAAAGGATAGCACTAGAGCTATTCCTTCCTAATCCCCCAATCCTACGATGACCAGGATTCTCCTTAGAAGATCCATCTATATTAATCTTAAAAATACCTAGAGGTGGAGGGGACCATCTTCCAACTCTCTGAATCTTACTCTTAGTATGACCCCTTTTCCTGGGCTAGAAACAACACAAGCGTCCAACCACTAAACACAGATTTTGTGCCATCTGCAAATTCCCAATGTCCAACTTTGTAGAGATATCACACATAGCTACTAAGGTCTCTTGAAGTATACTAAGAATCCTTTTCCACACCCTTTGAACCTCCATCTTTTTCCCCTAAAAAATCATCTGATTCCTTCCTAGCCAAAGTTGCTGCAAAATAAAAGAAGGACCAATATTCCAAGCCACCTGAAAAAAAAAAAGCCTTAGCCCAAGACCTACCCAAACTTCTCCAAAAAATAACCAAAGAAGAAGTGTGTACATAGGCTTACTTCCAAGAACCCTACCAAAGATGCCAAATCTTGCGGGCCAGGGAACACTGAAACAACAAATGGGCCTAACACTTCTCCCCACCATTACAAAGGAAGCAAATAGAAGGACCGTGAAAACCCCTTTTCGACAAGTTATTCTAAGTGAGACAATGATTCCAAATAGCCAACCAAAGGAAGTAATTACATTTTGGCCATCCAAACTTATTCCACACAAACTTCTACAAAAGAGAGTCCATCTCCCATCAATTCTACATGTCCAACTCATGATATCCATAGGCAACTAAATATGCACCTTTCAGATTAGGACTTCAGGCAAGGGAATCTCTCTCCCCAAAGAACTGCAAACTCTACCATCAAGAATCTTAGATAACTCCTTCATTTCCACTAGTAATCCCCCTATCAACCACTAAAACAAAGCTTTCCATCTATAAACCTCCACTTGACCCAAATGCTGAATTAATTGGAAATGCTCCATATGACACCACTCCACATCAAGAAACATGTTGCACAAGGTTTGTAAGTGTGGGTACATAAACAAGATAGGTGGGTTCCCATCCCAAGAATCATTCTAAAATAGAGCCTCAGATCCCCTGTTACAAATCTAAAATAGCCCCTACTTAATTAAATTAGCTCCTCTTCTAAGAGTACTTCATATCATAGATCCATTACTAGAGAGGAAAATTCTTGGAAGACCAACATTTTTCACTCCGCCCAAATATTTATAGTTGACAATCCTGGGCCAATCCTTCTCTTGACTAGTACACCACCTCCAATACAAATTAGCAGCCAAGGCTTGACAAGTCACATTAGCATGTTGAAGACCTATACCCTCGTCTTGTTTCAGACTACAAAAAGAATCCCACTTAACAAGACTCCACATTACTAACCAATAAGAATTGTCTGGAAAGAGCATCAAATTCATTAATAAAGATAGAGGGATCCCCCTAGAAAAAGCACCGATAAATGGGGAGAGATTGAATCATAGACTATAATAAAGTCACTCTCCCAACAAAGGATGGCCATATACAAGTCCAATGAGTAACCCGCTTATGAAACTTGTCTAAAATATCCTACCAAATCCTCATAGACAAGGAACCAACTTTGATGGGGATACCAAGATAAACAAGTGGGAGGTCCCTAATCTAGAATCTAAGAATCCTTGCATTCTTGTTCTGAATAAGTTGACAATTATTATAGAAGAAGATTGAGGACTTGTCTTCATTAATCATCTAACATAAAGTAGCCATAAAAGTATCTAGATCTCTCCTAAAGCTAACTACCTCATTTACCTTAGCTAAACCCATCAATGTTGTGTCATCAACAAATCATAAATGAGAGTGAGGAGGTAAACTATTGCCTGAAGTCCAGTCATGAATCAATCGCTAACCCTCATGATATTTTATGAGTCTTCCTAATCCCTCGGCCAAAAGGATATACAAGTATGGTGATAGAGGGTCCCCCTGCCTAAGGCCCCTAGTAGCACCAAATAGTGTAGAAGGCTCACTATTGATTAGAACTAAGAAATAAGTCAACGTAACACAACTCATAACCCAATCTACCCAATCATTTCTATAACCAAATTCCAACAGGAATTTATGAAGAAAAGTCCATTTGACTCTATCATAATCTTTGGCCATATCTAGGTTAATAAATATTGCTTTTTCCTTGGAAATCACCATGGAATAAATAGCCTCTATTGCCACAACAACCCTATCCAGAATTTGCCTTCCAGCAACAAATCCACCTTGCTACTCCAAGATTAGCCTATTAAGCCAAGGGTTAAGCCTTTATGCAATCAACTTCATGATAATCTTATAAACAACATTACATAGAGTTATTGGACTAAAGAGATTCAACGAGTTATCTCCAACAATCTTAGGCATAAGAACCAAAAAACTAGCATTCAAAGATTTCAACATTTGCTTGCTCCTCTGAGACTCTCTAACTACCTCAATAAGATCACATTTGATAATTTCCCAAAATTTTTGAAAGAACTCAATCGGAATGCCATCCATCCCAAGGGCCTTCTCTTTTTTCATCTGAAACACAATCCCCTCCAACTCCATCATGGATATGGGACTAAAGATAGACTCATTCATCTCATTAGTCACGTAAGAAGGGATACACTCCATAAACTTATTCTCCTCAATAACTGTTGAGGGAGAGTCCTTCGTAAACAAAGCCAAGAAGTACTAAGAAGCCTTTGTAGAAATCTCCCAGTCAGAGGACAATAGAACACCTTGGGAAGACAATGTAAGGAAGAAATCACATTCCCATGTCCCCTATCTTTGATGGTATTATGGAATAAAGAGGTATTTCTATCTCCTTCTTGGAGC
Source organism: Cunninghamia lanceolata (assembly GCA_027924645.1). Taxonomy (NCBI): domain Eukaryota; kingdom Viridiplantae; phylum Streptophyta; class Pinopsida; order Cupressales; family Cupressaceae; genus Cunninghamia; species Cunninghamia lanceolata. The sequence continues at coordinate 24,730,406 of BSBN01000078.1, forward strand.
CTGTCAATCCTCGCCTTTTTCTTCCAAAACATTTCCTCACGTAGTTCCCATTCCACCAACACCTTTAAGGCTTTAGTTTTCTCCTAGATGCTCTCCATAGTGAGACCCAAATCTATAATCTAGTAGATAATAAGATCTACTGGTGATTCAACATTTGTCTTATCCTAAAAGATATTACCAAAATATTGTCTATTCCACTTCTTAAGCTAAAACTTCACCTACAACAACCTTTTAACTAGTACCAATTTTTCACCTACAACTCAAATTGGCAAAGCTAAAGCAATTGTGTCCATTTAAGATGAAAAGTTCTTAACATATTTCTACTATGTTTGACCTTTCCATAGTTTAAAGTGCTTGAAAAAAAAAGAGTTCAGTTTTATGATGCCATGTGTTATAATCGAAAGGAAAGTATTCAGCTTGTCATTGAATGCTTTACAACATAAAGGAGATTTCATGGACTATAAGAAGTTGTTTCATTTCATAGTGTAATGATTTCATTCATTTTATAAAGGAGGTATACACAAGATTGTATAAGTGTTGTATTTAAATTCATTGGAAAGAAAGAATTGATCAAGTGTCCCACACAAGCCATGGGAATTGCTGAACCAATACAACATTAGAAATATATTATACATCTAAAGATAAAGAAAGGAAAAGATCATATAAGAAGAGGTATATCCATCATTGGCTGATTAAGGTCTTGAGTTGGTCTTCATGGCATCTTGCTCCTCCTCGCTCTTGATATTTGAGTGAACCTATATCATGATGAGAGGAGTTGTTAGAGCTCTGGACATGAGTCTTCCTATGCGCCTATCAACACAAGTATAATACATTGCCTATGTTGCACTGAATCAGTTGACAAACATCAGATATATGCAAGAGGGCCTAAAAAGCAAAACATCATCAGGAAGAGCATTGAACTTCATTATTGTTTTATCTGACATATTTGTTCACTATGCAGGTATAGGAGAAATTATGTTGCTGATCCATTTATGAAGACATCATAGCATGTGGTGCAAAATGGGCTCCCACAAGGGTTGAGCTTGTTTGAAATAGGGCAGACAACCAAGAGGGGGGGTGAATTAGTTGTCTTAAAACCTTTATACTTGCAGTAGTTAATTCTTCCCTTTTAATCAAACCAGATTAATAATGAAAACATTAAAGCATGAATCAACAACATATGAGAAGAAACAAATGAATTACACTTGACACCAAGTTTTTTGAAGTGAAAACTCGATAAAGGGAAAAACCACGGTGGGGGTTAACCCACAACTATTATACATTGTTAAAAGTATTACAAAAGGGAATGCACATGCATTCAGGCTCATTGCCAAGAGCTCACTACTCAAAGGAAGGCTCACTGCCTACATTAGGCTCATTGCCTATAGAAAGAAGATGACAATGTGTTTGAACTGATAATTATAATCTACTAATGCAGGAATTCAGTTTTGGTTAAGCACAAAACATTGATCTTGCACACTTCATCCTTATTCTGCTTTGTATCACTCTTCTGCCATAATCTAGCTTAGATATTTTCTTTCACTCTTCCTCTTCTCTTTTTCACACTTACACACCTCACATACCACAAGAATCAAATCCATCGGCTATATATATCCATATCAAGAAGTTAATTATTTTTTCTACCAGCCTTATGAAGAACTTCACAAACAATACAAGTACTCTTGTTGACTGAATCCATACACCAATATTGATGCATACCAGAAAGAACACTTGCAAGTCACCATACATGTTAGCCACTAACATTATATCCCATACACAACTCACCACAACACTTCTAGTGGATCCGTACAAGGATTAACACAAGTCGACATGTTCTTCATTGAATTGTTCTATCATATTAGGACCCGATACTCAGATGCTCATAACTTTTAATCCATTTGTCACCGAAGGATAAAATATTGGATTTAGATAGTCCTAACATTCCACTACACTCCATCAAATTTGCAACACACAATGATTAACTAGAGAGATCTGCTGGAAAAAATACTAAACTCTACCATATACCCTATTCCTGTCTATCCAGACTGGACAAATATTGGAACTGACTTCTGATATGATCTGATACTGCATTGCAGATGTGTGGAATGGACTTAGTTTCCATAAATGACAACACATGACATGCCTTACAGTGTCTCTTGCCAACAAAGCCCAGCATGCTGCCCTTAAGCCTTAATAGAGGTATGAGGTAAGGAAAATACTTACATAGTTTTAAATAAAAGCATATTCTTTTAAAGATCAATTCATAAGGTGACATTGTCTATTTATAGTAGCCAATAACCATGATTTCATATGAAGGAATCATCAAACTATATGAGATTGCAAAGTTACAACTATACTGTCATGCATTGTACTATACTAGTCGTTCTACATCTCATCAAAAAAGTACAAGAAGTGGATGAAGTACAGATGAAGGTAGTAGGAATGAATGTAGATTTTAGTATTGGTGGTGCTTACAATCATAGTCAACACATGAAGGGTAGTCACCACCCTAAACCAATGACTAGGGTGCCACTGTGAAAAGAATCCTCTCATTTCCCAGGTGTACTTGTTTCAAGCCTTCAATGTGTGCTTAGAATGGTAACTATGTTCATATAGTGGATGTAACTAATAAGCACCAAAATATGATAGACCATAATGGGTAGTCAATATAGTAAGTGTTTGCATATAAGGGAGAACAAAAGGTACATTGTTCACAAGAGTGCTAAGGTGAAGTAGTTATCCAAACATTCATTACAATGTTCATAATGGTGGGGCAGGAGTCATGTGCTTTTGAAGAATGGAGGGAGATCAAGGCATGTTCTTTTATCCATATTTAAGCTCTTCACAGGCACTATGCATTGTTTGGGAAAGTATCATTTCATAAAGTAAGCATCATTGCATACCAAAGATAGTCTAAAGCATTGTTAGAGCATTGTAAGTACAAGTGCAATAACAAGAATAAAGTCATCAGCCATCAAGATCTAAGAAGCTACCATCAGAAGATTCAAGCCAAAGGATAGTCAAGTAAGGTACATATTGAATGAATTAGTCATGGATGACAATAGCAAAAGTGATGTAGAGTGAATGTATGTGTATGTGAAAGTGCAAAGTACAGTGGCAGCCTTATAGGGCATTGAAGGATGAATACAGAATGAAGTAAAATGTTTTTCATTTCTATTGGGAAATAAACAATTTTTTTTCTACCATACAATGAATGACGCCAAGTATGCTTTCTTGAAGGCAAATAAATAGAACATAATGATAATGCCAAGAGTGTAGAGATTTAAAAAAAAATTGAGTTTCTTCATGCCATACAAGGGGTTTCGAACCCATTTTTTGCAAAATAGAAGAGATTGTGGTAAGGCTGGACTAAGGGTTTTGAGCCATGTATGTTAAAGGTACAACAAGTAATAAACCATCAAGCTTAAACAAAATACCCAGAAGCAATAGAGCCACTGTCTGTGATGTTCTTCAGGTACAAAGAAAACTCAGAAATATCAATGAAAAGCCACAACTTGTCATGTTAAACAAAGGGAATGTTGCTGGGACAGGAAAATGTCGTAAGGGTTTCTTGTTTTCACCTTTCTTAGGAACAAAATCATGCTTAAGCAATGCCAAATTATGGGCTACAGAAATAAATAATGCATCATACTGAGTGAAATAGAAAATATACAGTCGCGGCCTTACATACAGAAGTAATGTTTTGGAGCAACATCTATCTCTCTGTTACATTCAGGAAAATGAGAGGAATTGTCCAGGCACTAAGAAAAATTAGAAATATCTATCAAGCCACAGCCATAGAATATAGAAAGGTTTTAGATGCAAATGCATCGAGAAAACAAGAAAGAGTATTCATCATGTTGTTCACTATTGAGCTCAAATTGAGCTTATTTTTACATAAAATAAAGGATTATGCAAGATAGGAACTTACCTAGGTTTCTACTCTATATAAAATGCACTTGAAACCACAGCATGAAAGCTTCAATGCTCCAGTTCTGGCCTCATATATAGAGTAGAGATTTACTAGAAGAGAAACTAGAGATGAAATGCATTAGAAAAAGGTTATGACTGTGACTAATAGAGCCCAATGATGCTTCAAAATGCAGAACTATGTTGTATTTTGTGACAGAGAATAGCTTACCTTTGCATTTTCCTATAAAGATCTTCAAGAAAACCCTTTGAAACAGTAGAAATGGAGAGATTCGAGCCTTAAAACCCTTGTTTATGGTGGCTGTCAGGTAGAGCTTCTTTTCCCAAAAAGATGACGTGGAAAATAAGGCTAAAAGTTTAGGGTTTGTGTTTTGTTTTAGGGCTTTCATGTTTGCCCTACTTAAATGCCACACTAATACCTTTGTGGTATTATTATTTACCTTTTCATATATGATACTTAGGATTATGCCTTAGGTTTATTTCACAACCTTTGGAGGAAAAAACTTAGGCTAGAAAATTAAAATATAGGCCTTGAATATTTTTTTGCAAAATTAAACAAATCAAATCTTTTTTCCCTTCTTTGTGAAAAAATCAGAGTTGAAAACTGCAAGCATTGTAAAACATTATTAAAAGTAATGTTCTTATAAATTGCTTTAATAATTGTTATTAAATTGCAGTTAAAGTGAACCAAGTATGGATAAGCTTTCCTATTTTGAGTTTAAGTCTTTTGGGCGAAATAAGAAAAAGCTAGGTAAACTGACTTTCTATTTTTATTTTTCAGTCAGTTCTAGCTTATTTTGAGTATCCTTTTGGTGGGTCCACTTGATAGGGAAACTTGCCACCTATTTTCACTCAGTTTGGGTCAGTTCTAGGCCCTCTTTTTGAGGCTTGTTTCCTTTATTCGAAAATGGTTTTGGAGTTTCCTTTTGGGGAAATTTTTTCTCAGATTTTTCCATTCTCAATATTGGAAACATTTTGGAGATATAAGTTGGAAAAAGTCTTAGTTTTTCTCAGTTTAGATTTTGCTTCTTTCTCTCTTGACTACTTGTAGAGAGCTCTTTAAGCCTTGATTTGTAACTCAAATTTTAAGAAGTATTATATGTAGCTCCTTTAAGATCAATAAAAGCAACAATGTTCTCCTCTTTTATGTTTCTGCCTCATTTTGCAGTTAGTGCTTTGATGTTTAATTGTGATTCAACTTTCAAATCCTTTTCTATGTCTCATTGTTGCAAGCTTGAATGTGGAAATTTCATGTAATACAGGTTGTGTGTTATGTTTAATCTAGTTTGTGGGTTGAAGTTATGATAAAACTTATGTCTGTCCTTCATGCAAATGTCTAGCTTTCAAACTTTCATGCAAATTACTTATACATTGCATTGTTTCAGTGAAATTGTGAGGATAAAGGACTTCGTGAAGCTGATTGTGAGTCAAATTGTTGAATAGATCCATAAAGTTCTTGTGCATCACCCATTAGGTTTTAGGATTTCATTTTAAGAAATCTTTCTAAACCCTTTTCCTTAGAAATTTCTATAGTTTAGGTGATATGCCAGGGGAACTAGCCCTCTCTGTAGATTTGTTCTCATCATAAGTTACCGACAAATTGAGAACGTTTCCATGTTTCAATAGGAGAGTTAAGTCTAACTTAGCTAATGGTGCAATCCTAATTGACAACATTTTTTGGCACGCTTGGTGGGATTCTAAAACTTGTTTTGGAAAAGTTTTTCAAGTTTAAACTGTTGTTTTGGTATATGCAGTAGTTTTTCCAACCTTTTGAGATTTTAATATATACCTAGTGACTCCATTTTTCTAGTTTTGAGTGCAAAGCTAGTGTAACCAACGTATGAGAAAAGTGCAGACCAGATCAAATCCTGCTCCATTTGAGTATTTGTAGTTATATCCACCAAGAAGGAACAATATGATAGAAAGAAGAATTTTTGACTCATCAAGGAGGTCAAGATCTACACCTCCAAGCCTCAGTCCTGCAACTCCAGTGCAGAGAAATCCTCTGCTAGTAGTACAAATACCAATTATTCCTAGGTAGTTTGCATTTGCACCTTTTAATGGGGGTAGCCCATTAAACATTTCCCAGCATGATGACATTCTTGTTACATCACTCAAAAGTCTGCCATACTTTATAGGAGAATATTAGACCACTGTTATTAAGTACATTCGAGATGTGTCAATGTTGTGCTCGGTGCATAAAATCACTCAAGAGAATGTAGCACTTAGACTATTGGCTGCCTCACTGAAGGGAAAAGCTTTGCAATGGTTTAGAGGTCCTACAGTGAATTCAATAACATGGGATCAACTGGGTGATGGTTTGAATAGACAATTTGAAGACAAATTTGATCATTTGTCTCTATTGGAGCAATTAAGTACTATCAAAAGGTCTCCATATGAGCACATGTCTGATTTCAATTACTGGTTCTGGAAGACTTGGAATAAGATTCCAATAACGGTAAAGCCTTCACCTCAACATGCATTTCTATTTTTCCTTAAAGATTTAAAGAGTGAGATATCTGTGATGATTTAGTCTATGGGTGAAGTCACATTACCTAATGCTTATGACATAGCTATTAGAGCAGAAAATGGCCTCATACAAGCAGGTAGAATAGCACCAAGGCTTCCTATGCCAATTTTTCCTTAGGTACAACCACATATACTTGTGTCATTACCCCGTATAGATGTTGTTCCACATGTTCCTATCATAGGATATCAAGCTACAACCCAAGAAACCCTTGTTCCAGCCTAATCTCAAGAATTGTGAGAAATTAAGAATATACTAAAATTGTTTGGAAATGAATTAGTGAGTATTAAGAAGCAAGTTGGCCAAGAGCATAAGCCCTATTAGCCTAACTAGCCAAATAGGCCACCCTTTCAAACTAATTCTCAAGGCCAAAGGAGAAACTTCAATCCTAGACCTTTCCAGTCTTACAATTCTAATGCTGCTACCTCTTTAAAAGAGCTTGTGCCTGCTCAGAACAATATGGTGCAAGAATGTGACTAGTGTTATCCATACAACCAACCTCATAACCAAGTTGCATGTGTGAATGGTATGAGAAGTCAATCTCTTATGGTGCAAAAGAGTTATGGTGGTTTGAGAAAGTGTCTTGAATGAGAATATAGTTTAGCAAGATAACCTTGATGTTGCCTTGATGAATTGGCATGGAACTGCATTTTGTGGTGTGAACTATCCCCAAGGCCAAAGTCAATCAGATACACCTGTTGCATCCAATACACAGTTGAAAAAGAGGGTTGTTGATTTGGAGCAACAAGCTAGAAGTGTTCAACAACAGCCTGCCAAGGAAAAATTTGATGTTTCTTCATCTCAAGCTGTCCCCATAGCACAACAAAAGGTGTAGATTCTACAAAGAGGACAAGTTGTACCTAGGAAGGAGAAACCTAAGGTGCAATCATAGCTTTCACAAAGGCAAAATGATGTTAATATTGCTCTTAAAGGATAGCAAAAGGTGAGTCCAGTTTCATTTCATGTTGTTGAACACCTTAAGAAGGCTACTATTAGCATGTCAATAATGGATGCATTGCACATTCCTGGTCAAAAAGATCTACTACAAGATGCTTTGGCTGAACTTTCTATTTCTTATGTTGCTAACCAAGAAAAGACTAAGGTAGTGCTCGCTAATAGCCCAGAAGTAAAAAATGAGCAGCAAGACCAAGAGGTAAAGCCTCCTCCTTTTTACCTAAGTCTAATCATTGGTGATAAGCTTGTTCACAATTGCATGATCGACTCAGGTGCAAGTAGTTTAGTAATGCCCAAGAGTCTAGCTGATAAGTTAGGACTAGTTTATGAGCCTCTTTCAAAGGGAGTAGTTCAGCCAGATGGATCTGTTGTTAAGACTGCCAGGGTGATTAAAAATTTACCTCTTACCATGCATGCCTGCCCCATTTTTGCAATCCTTCAAGATATCCATATTTTTGAGCTACCACCTCATTTTACCATATGTCTTTCCTAGGATTTTACTGCCAGGTTGTGTGGGTTTCTATCTTTTGATTGGTCCCATTTGTTTTTTAGAACAAGGTATGGTATGAAAATAACCATAAAATCTAAGCCTCTAGCCAAGGATCATATTGAACCATATGTCCCTGGCCCTATAAATTCTAACCTCTACATCACCCATAGGCTGGAGGATCAATCCATGACCCTAGACCCCAGTACACCTACTGAGAATGTAAATTTAGATGAGTGGGTAGTCGAGGATCATGAAGATGACCCTTTCAGTCACACTAATGAGGTAGGATTAGGCATTTATATGGTTCATGAGCCTGATGCAGTAATTCCAAATCTAGTCAAGGATCAAAGCCAGCCTGAATAGAAAGATAATCAGCTTTGGAAGCTGTATTTTGATGGCTCAAGAAGAAGAATGGGTGCTGGTGGAGGAGCCATGCTAGTTTCACTTGATGGAGATAAGTACTATTTAGCATTAAGGTAAATGCTTTTAGCTGTACAAATAATACAACTAAATATGAGGCACTTATCCATGGCCTAGAATGGGCCAAAAAGAAAGGTATCAAGTGCTTACAAGTTTATGGTGATTCTAAGTTAATTGTAAATCAAGTTAGCACCTAAAATGTTACCAAAAATGATTTTCTTAAGAAGTATAAGCATTGAATTTGGGATTTAATTCAGATTTTTAATGCTTTTAATTTGCTTTCAATGACTAGAAGTTAGAATAAACATGCAGATAAACTTGCTGTCATAGGATCTTAGTTTGACATTCCAAATGAAATTCATAATGTAGAGGTATAAAAATATGCAAAAATTGTTGTTAGACCATCTATACCTAATAATAACATGAGTTGGTAAGTTTTTGATAGTGACGAGCAGATTGTGAGTTTTCTGATCGTAGAAACTGAGTTTACAGCTGAGAATCAACAAAAATGGCAGAAACAATATGACAATCAGATTGTGCAGCTGAAGTCAAACAAGCTACCCAAAGTATTGGTATCGTTGGAATCTATTTTCAATTTAGATGATCAAGTCAGAAAGGACAAATGCAACATGACCATTAAGCAAGAACACTATGAGGCAGTTGAGATATTCAAGGGTAAGCTGCTTAAGTTGAGAAAGGTATGTACCAAGGAGGACCAACAAGATTTCATTTTGTTATGTCAAAAATTTAGTGATATTTTTTCTTGGGAGTACAAAGGCCTAAAGGGTTTTGATCTTGAACTAGCTCAACACACCATTGAGTTAGAGCCCAATGCAAAATGAGTTCAAGGCAAAAAGAAAGGCCTCTTAACCCCAAGCTTGAGCATCTTATGAAAGTTGAATTGAATAAGTTAATTGAGAGTAATATAATCTTTCCTAATAAGCATACATCTTGGGTTTCTAACTTAGTTTGAGTTAGAAAGAAGAATGTGGAGATTAGGCTTTGTGTTGATTTTCATGATTTTAATAAAGCCTCTCTCAAGGACCACTATCCACTCCCTTCAATGCAACAAATTTTGCAAGTTGTTTATGGTTGTGACAGAATTTTTGTGTTGGATGGATATTCAAGCTATAACCAAATTTTGGTGAAGGAGGAGGATCAATATAAAACTACATTTACAACCAAGTGGGGTACCATGGTATACATAAAAATGTCCTTTGGTTTGTCCAATGCAGGGGCAACATTTCAAAGAGCAATGGACATGGCCTTTCATGGCCTTATGAACAAAATTTTTTTAGTATATCTATATATTACAATTTGCTCAAAAAATACTAATGAACATCTTGATCATTTGAGGCAGATTTTTCAAAGATGTAGAGAGTTTGGGGTTTCTCTTAACCCAAAGAAATGTATATTTTATGTCCATAAAGGTAAGGTCCTCAGACACATTGTATCTAAACATGGTATCTCTATTGATCTGAAAGGAGTTTCTACTATTCTTGATTTGCCACTACCAGCACATAGAAAGGGATTAAAAAGCTTTCTTGGTAGGATTAACTTCATGGGAATGTTTATACCCAATATTGTAGCATTATTGCAACCTCTCACATCCATGCTTAAGATAAATGTACCTTTTAGTTGGACTAAGGAAGGTAAGAGAAGCTTCGAGCAGATTAAATAAGCCCTCAGAGCTGCCCAAACCCTCATTAATTGTAACTATGAAAGAGAATTCATTTTATATGCTTTTGGAGGTGTTGACACCATTTCAGCTATGTTGTGCTAGTAGAATGACAAAAGCTTGGAGTAGCCTATGGCATTTTTCAGCCAAGTACTGCATGACTATAATGTAAAGTACTCTTTTGTCGAGAAGGATGTATTTTCTATTGTTAGAAGTCTTAAAAAATTTAGATATATGCTCTCTAACAATAGAATTTACTTGCTAGTTGCCCACCCAACTGTTAAGGATTTCTTGCTTAATAGGGAGATAAATGAAAAAAGAGCTGGTTGGATAACTAAGGTGATGGAATTTGATGTTAACATCAAAGTTACTAAGCTTGTTAGAGGTAAAGGTTTGTGTGAGCAACTTGCTACAAATGGAGAAGACAACCAAGAAAAAGAGAAAAATGTTGAAACAATGTTTAACAATGAAGAACAAGCTATTGGTTCAGCTCCTACTGTAAGCTGGGTGCAGTAAATGAGCCACTATTTGCAAATTGGTGAATTCCCCAAAGGTTTGGATAGGGAAAAAAGAAGGTACTATAGGCTACAAGCCATTCCCTATTCTATTATTGATGGTGTTTTGTATAGGAGAGATTTTCATGGTGTTCTGCTAAGGTGCATTGAGCTAGGTCATATTGATACACTGCTGGAAGAATTTCACAATGAGCCTTTAGGAGACCATTTTGCAGCAAGGACAATAGCCCTTAAAGTTATGAGAGCTGGTTATTACTCGCCAAATCTACTCAAGGATGCATTTGCTTGGGTTAGAAAGTGTGAAAAGTGTTCATTATTTGTAGGTAAGCAATGTCTTGTAGCCTTGCCTCTACACCCCATTCAAATAGAGTAGTTTTTTGCTAAATGAGGTCTTGACTTCACTGGACCTATTACCCCGCATTCGAGTGTAGGCCACAAATGGATTCTAACTACAACCAATTACTTTGCAAAGTGGACTGAAGCTATTGCTTTGAAGGAACAAAATGAAACTTTGGTTTTGAATTTTTATCAAGATTAGGTATCTAGATTTGGCATCCATGAATCTATAATTTTTGACAATGGATTGGCTTTTATTGGTTTAAGGATTTTTTATTGGTCTATAAAGAATAATATCTTTTTGAATACATCATCTAATTATTACCTCCAGGGTAATGGGTAGGCAAAATCCACCAACAAAAATCTGATTAAGATCATTAAGAAAGCCATTCAAGACAACTAGAGGACTTGGCATGAGAAATTGAAGTCAGCCCTTTGGGCTAACAGGATTACTCCTAAGGGAGCTACTGGTTACTCCCCTTATGTGCTCACTTATGGTAAGGAGGCCAACTTACCCATTTTTGTCGAATTACCAACTCTAAATTTCATTAAGGAACTTGATCTGTTAGAGGAGCAGCCTGATGGAACCCTCAAATTTTGCAAATTTTGAGTGCATATGTCCTTTCAATGTGTCGACAAAGGTTAAGTCAACATACTGCTCAATCTACCATGGGGTCCATCTTCACTAATTAAAATTTTGTAACTCAAGAGTCATCTTGCAAATCCATATGGAACAAATCTTTTTGGTATATGTGGTAGTGTGCATATTCAATTTTGTGCTTCCAAGATGAGTTTTGATGGGCTATTTAATTATTTTCTGACTACGACTAGGCTAAATTTGGTGTTTCAAAAAGTTACAAATTTCACAATTCTAAATGCAACCCATTTCTTATTTTGGTCAAAAACATCTCCAATTCCATTTTCATCAGAAACTATGTCCAAATGATGCATTATTTTAATGTGCTTTAGTTGCGACAAACATGTCTGACATGCCAATTTACAAAGGAGGTATGTAAATTTGGTGGCCTAGGCAAGATCCGTTGACAAACCCATCTTTAAAATAATTGATTATGCTTGCTCACAAGTTTTTATAGCTCCAAGTGTTCCATTTTGTGCACAATAAATTTCTGTCATTTGGCCAGCAGGTAAAATTATTTTTTCCCCTATCTTGTAATCTTTTGATATGTAATTTCTTTTAAAACATTTTATTATGTTTTAAATATTTGGTGGAGTTAAAAGAGTCAGGTGAAAATGTTTAAATATTTTTCCAAGGGTAAAAATATAAGTGAAAACTTAAATAAAAACCTTTATTAAATTTTTTTCGCCATTCCACGGAAGTGAAAAACTGAATAGTGAAGAGAAGCATGGAACAACGGAAAAAAGATTAAGGTAAAAATTTAAACGCTTCCAAAAATATTTGCTGGATATTAAAACAGAAAAATCTTTCTAAGTTTTAATAATATTTCATTCACTTTCCATAATTCCATGGATAAAATAAGGTAAGAAAAAAATGGATCAACAGAGTTGCGGAAAGAGTTGGAGAGCAGTGCTAAAAGTAAGTAGTGATTATGTTTTTTGGCTTTGTGAAGTTTTTTGGGGCCTCATATAGACTGGAAATAATGGTTTTTTCCTTCCAATGAGTTCCCAAACCATTTGCCTTGCCTTGGAAGCCATTTTAACATTGTTATGGGTGATTTTGAAGTGCCGGTAAGCCCAAAAATGACCTAGCATTGACAAAAATGGGACAGCAATCAAATGATGCCTCTACAATTTTTATTTTGAGAATGTTGGTGCATATTATGCTTGGTAAAGATTATTCTTCAATGCCAGTGAGAGCTTGCTTGGGGTTAGAATTTTTTACATAGAGATAAAATGTGCCCCAGAAATTGAAAATTATTTCCTGAGAATGCATAAGTTAATTGTGTAGAAAATGTTTGGTTTCAAGGGTTAAAATGCAGGGTAAATACATTTTCTTTCATTTACCAATTTGTGGGTTTCAACCCAAAAGTGAAAATTTTAACTTTCCATTGAAAAAGGAGGTAGTTAGTGGGTTTTTACACCCAGGTAAACAATTTGCACAGGAATGCAAATCAGTTTTGGGCAAAATCAATTTCGGTTGCAAATGGAAGTGGGCAGATTGAAGAGGGAAAATGAGGAATGAGGAGCATCTTCTAAAAGCAAATCAGTTGCAGAATTAGGGGAGCTGAGATGTGCCATGTGTCATCAATGGATTAATTTTAGGTTTTTCATCTCCTTCTCTCTTTCTCTTTATATTGTAACTTAAGTATCATTTTTAGAGGTTGGTTCGAGGTTGTCTTTTCAGACCATGTCTAAAAGTTAAGGATGAATCCAGGGGTTCTATATTTTACTGAAATGTTTAGGTATCTATTCTATGATGTAACTAGTCTATTTGTATATGAATTTCTATACTGGATTTTGAAGTCTTTTCAATAAATCAATATAAGTCCATGCTTTTGTTGTCAATACTATTCTATGTCTCCATCAATGTCTGAGTATTTTAGGGGATCTAAGAGGTTTCTTGGTGTACATTTGCTACACTCTCCATTTGATTTATGTTAGTCTGTATTTTCAAGGAGATACAGTAATAGTGTTTTGATTAAATATTTACTTAAATATCTGAGTGAACAAGCTTTCATGAACAAATAGATCTGGGTTATTTTAGTGCATTGTGGATAGCTAAGAATGGATGTAGTGTTGAGTGCAGAAGGGCTATTGAGGGTTAAGTTTTTTTTTAAGGCAAAAACCTAGTTAAATTCATTTGAATGTATGCTTCCCTTTTCATTTATGGATTTTGATCCAAGTGTGAACCTATTGCCCATGGCATTAGGCACTAGTATAGGGTAGTCAAGTATAACCCTACCCCATTTCAAAATTGAAAATCATTTTAGTTAAGTTTATTATTATTTCTTGGTTAGTGTTACCAATTTTTAACCTACCGCTCAAATTGGCAGAGCTAAAACATTTATTCTATTTTAAGATGAAAGATTCTTAACATTTTTTTCTATTTTATTTTTGTTACAAGTATGGGCCTATTCGGTGTTGTCATTGATGTCAACATACTCTTGTTGCATTAATGATAAGGATTGGATGAGCTATGTATTGAGGATATTGAGAAAATTAGTCTCAATCAGGAACAGTGAAGAACAGTAAAGACAGTAAGGTAAAAGTCCAGGATAAGATGAGGATCAGAGGATGTGGTTTAAAGGGTTTGTAGATATGTGTCTTAATGTGTTCTAGTAAAGATTTTAGAGGTCCACATGAAGATCTAAAGAAGTTATGGTCGTTCAAGTAAAACCAATTTTGGTAGGTGCTTAGTGGTGACAGAGTGATATAGATTGGTCCGGTGAGATCCAGAAATGCATTATCCCATTCTAGAGATTTGAGGGAGTGTTTAGGAAGTCTTTGTGAAGTGTCAAATTGATTGGTTTGTGTTTTGAATGTCCTCAAGCATCTATTCCTTTATGACAGTGATGACAGACTGTGTTCTTGAGTTTCCAGATGAAGGAGAGAAGGATTTCAGTAAGTAGATGAAGTGTGAATGTTATTGGTGATTCAAGAAAGCTTGTGGAGGTCTTTGTATCATGTCCAATTCGTGTTAGTGGTCTGCATTGAAGTTGGAGCTCGCAATTGAGGAATAACTTCCAGATGATGGTGTTCTTCCTGAGACTGGCCGACCGGATGAGTTTTACATCTTGCGAATGTTCTTGTAGATGTTTTTTGACTTAGATGATTATTCCTAAGTTGATGCCTTGTATAAATAAGGGATTACAAAGTCATTTCAAAGGTGTCCTTGTTGAGATGAGTGTGTGGTAGAAAGGAGGAGAGCAAAAGGTAGAGCAGAAGTATTGGGCTTAAATGGAATTGATTCAAGCATGGTGAAGATGCTATTCTCCAATTCATGTATATGATATTTATTTCTTGTAGATAGTGTGCCTCTTGTAGGTAGTGAGCCTATTGTGAGCAGTGTGCTTAGGCAGTGAGCCCTAATTGGCATGTGCCATTTTTGTTCTTTCTATTCTTCTAACAGAGAATACATTCTTGGGTTAATCACCCCGTGGTTTTTCCCTTAACCAAGTTTTCCACATCAAAATCCTGGTGTCTCATGTGTTGATGTGTTTCTGCTCTTGATTTCTTGAATTATGTTTCCATGGTTAATTTATTATTATGCTACTAAATTGCTATAAGGAGTTAAGTGTGTAATTGCAAGAAAAGTTTTGCACAACTGATTCACCCCCCCTCTATGTTGTGTGCCCTAAGTCTAACAATTGGTATCAGAGCAAGGTTCCTCTAAAAGGAGCTTAACTACTTGAGGAGATCCAGGATGTCATCCTACAAGAAGGATAGTCTGAAGTTTGATGGAACCAATTTTAATCTCTAGAAAGGTCGCATGAAATGTCACTTGGAATGTATGGGAATGGCATACTAGACCATGGCTACAACACAGTATGTACCTCCACAGGGTGGTCTGAAAACTCTAAATGAAATCACAGATGCTGAAAACAATCTATGAACTATAGAGGCTCTTTTAAGCACATTATCTGATTCAGAGCTCTCAAATGTTATTGACCTACCAACTGCTTTTGAGATTTCACAAAAACTGGAACTTTTGCATGAAGGAGACAAGTATGTTAAATGTGCAAGGTTAGAAAGTCTAAAAGGGAAATTTGAAAATCTGAAGATGAGAGATGATGAAAATATTACTACTTTTATGCCAAGAGTAAATGAGATTGTTTGTGGAATTAGAAATGCTAGTGGAGTCCTGGATGAAAATGAGATTGTTGGGAAAATTCTTAGATCCCTACCTGCATCTTACAAAATCAACGCTACTCCCATCGAAGAATTCAAAGCCCATACAACTATCACAAGATACCAATTGGCTAGAAAATTAGCTGCATTTGAAATAACAGAGTTTGGAGATGACCCCCCCAAGGCTGAATCTGCATTCAAAGCTAGTGCCTCTATTAAAGGTAAATAAAGGTTTGATTCGAGAGAGAATTCATCAAGAAACCTGTCATGGTATGAAAAAGCAAGAAAAGATCTTGAAGAAGAAGTAGAAACTGCTCAACTTGAAGCCCTTATTACAAAAAGGATGCCAAGAGGATCTAGTAAGTATGAAGGAAAATTACCTTTTAAGTCTTTTAACTGCAATAAGATTGGTCATTTTGCCTCAAGGTATTCGGAAAGGTTTTCAAGGCAAAATCCTAACAAGCCAAGGTTCCAAAAGAACTGTTACTATGTACATGAAGATGATGATAATGAAGGAGTAACAGATGATGAATCAGAGATAGGAAACAAATCCAGAAATGAATGGGTGCTCATTGCCATCAAGGAAGAAGATCCAATGTCCTCTGTATCTGTCAATCATAAGACTATGGACAAAGCTCTAGCTGCCCAAGTTGAAGAGAAGGATGATTGGGTCATTGACAGTGGCTGCTCTCACCATATGACAGCTGAAAAAACTAAGTTTGTAGATTTGGAAAGGTATGAAGGAGTGGTAATGTTTGGTGATAATTCTTCTAGTAGAATCAGAGGTAGAGGAACTATTTCTCTTGATGGGAGAAACAAAATTGGTAATGTACTATATGTTGAAGGATTGAAGCACAATCTTCTTAGTGTTGGATAGTTGGTGGACAAAGGCTATGATCTCTAGTTCAAGAATGGAAAATGCAAGATCTTTGAAAGCTCCGGAATAGAGATTACATCCTGTACTCAAACTAAAGGTAATATCTTCCACTTGGTTGGTACTGGTAAAAGTTACTTATTTGTTCAAGTTGATTAGAGTTGCTTGTGGCATAGGAGGATGTGTCATATGAATTTTGATAATATCATCAAGATAAGCAATACTCAAGCTGTAAGAGATCCTCCAAAATTGGTGAAACCTTCTAACAGCTTGTGCAAAGAATGTTAGTTTGGTAAGCTGAGTAGAGTCACATTCAAAAGTAAGGAATTGTCTTCTACCAGATTATTAGACTTAGTTCATACTAATCTTTGTGGTCCGGCAAGAATCAGGAGTATTCAAGGTGATAGATACTTCATGCTACTAATTGATGACTATTCCTAGATGATGTGGGTAACCTTTTTAAAAGAGAAATCAGGAGCTCTTGAGAAATTCAAAATATTCAAGGCTATGGTAGAGAATGAAACCGGATTAAAGTTAAAGTGTTTGAGGTCTAATAGAGGTGGAGAATTCACATCTGGTGAATTCATAGATTTCTGTGAGAAATATGGAATCAAGAGACAGTTGTCTGCTCCTAGGACCCCACAATAGAATGGAGTAGTTGAGTGAAAGAATTGGACCATCCAGGAAGCATCTAGGACAATGATGATGGAAGCAAATATTGCTCAGATCTATTGGAGAGAAGCTATCAGCATTGTAGTCTATACTATCAATCGAGTTCAAATCAGAAGCAATACCGGTAAGACTCCTTATGAACTTTGGTTTGGCATCACTCCTATTGTTAGCTATTTTAGAGTCTTTGGTAGCAAATGTTACATCAAAAGAGATGAAGATCTAGGAAAGTTTGATACTAGAAGTGATGAAGGAATATTCTTGGGTTACTCTACTCAAAGCAAAGCATACTGGTGTTATAACAAGAGACTAAGAAAGATGATAGAAAGTACAAATGTGAAGGTTGATGAAGGAATTGAAAAAGCCTCAAGATGTTATGAATATGATGAAGATGATCAGAATGGTGTTCAAGCTCAAGGAGCCCAAGCCTCTTCTGAGATTTAGATCCAGATTGATTTGGTAAATCAGGAAAAAGAGATAAGTTTGAATGAGCCTGATCAAGAAGCAGAAATGCAAGTAACTCCCAAAGTGCCTAGGTATGTAAGAATGAATCACTTTGAAGATCAGATCATAAGTGATAAAAGAAAAGGTGTACAAACAAGAAGGAGAATTGCTCAAAATTCAAATGAGTATTGTCCGATTTCAAAGATTGAACCTAAGACAGTGAATGAAGCTTGCAATGATGAAAACTGGACTAAAGCAATGGAGGAAGAGTTGATGCAAATTGAGAAAAATCACACTTGAGATCTTGTTCCTAGACCTAGAAACAAAAATATGATTGCAACCAAATGGGTCTTTTGGAACAAACTAAATGAAGTTGGTGAAGTAATCAGAAATAAAGCTAGATTGGTCTACAAGGGTTACTCTCAAATAGAAGGAATTGATTTTGAAGAAACTTTTACTATGGTGGCAAGAATTGAAGCAATCAGATTATTTCTTGCTTTCACTGCTTTCAAGGATTTCAAGGTATATCAAATGGATGTCAAGTCTGCCTTCCTAAATG
Organism: Cunninghamia lanceolata; assembly: GCA_027924645.1. Lineage (NCBI taxonomy): Eukaryota > Viridiplantae > Streptophyta > Pinopsida > Cupressales > Cupressaceae > Cunninghamia > Cunninghamia lanceolata. The sequence goes on from BSBN01000078.1 coordinate 24,748,569, forward strand.
GTGACTCGGAAGAAGAAATATACATTGAGAAACTAGATATATTTCAATTGTCTGATCATGATGATATGGTCTGTAAGTTGAAGAAAGCACTGTATGGACTGAAGCAAGCCCCAAGAGCCTAGTATGAAAGATTGGATAAGCATCTTTTGAAGATTGCTTTCAACAAAGGTACTGCTGATAGTAATTTGTATTTCAAAATTGATCATGAAAACATCTTGATTGTTGAAGTATTTGTTGATGATATCATTTTTGGAGGAAGAGATAGTATGTGTAAAACTTTTGCAAATCAAATGAAAAGTGAATTTGAGATGTCCATGCTTGGTGAAATGAATTTCTTCTTGGGTCTGCAAATCACTCAAACAAAGAAAGGAATCTTCATTTCTCAAACCAAATATGTGAAAGAATTGTTGAAGAAATTTGGGATGGAAGATTCAAAACCAATGAATACTCCCATGGCAACTGGATGATGACAAAGTACAGATCAATGATTGGAGGATTGTTGTATCTTACTCAAACTAGAATAGACATTATGCAGGCCGTTGGTCTTGTTACTAGATTTCAGGCTGATCCTAGAGAATCTCATGTCATGGCAATCAAGAGGATTTTTAGATATCTAAAAGGGACAGTTGAGTATGGTCTATGGTATCCTAGAGATCATGATTTCTCTCTTCATGCATATACTGATGCGGATTGGGCAGGAGATGTGGATGAATGGAAGAGTACCAGTGGTGGAGCATTCTTTTTGGGGAAGAGATTGGTTTCTTGGCTAAGTAATAAAAAAGAGGCAATATCTCTATCTACAACTAAAGCAGAATATATTGTAGTAGTAGGTAGTTGCACTCAAGTTTTATGGATGAAGCAGATCCTAAAAGATATCAAAGTGGAGTATAAAGAACCTATCACAATCTTCTATGATAATTCAAGTGCTATAAATATATCTAAGAATCTGGTGTTGCATTCAAAGACTAAACACATATCCATCAAGTTTCACTTTTTGATTGAGCAAGTGAACAAAAATGAAGTTAGATTGGAGTTTATGCCTTCCAAGAATTAGATTGTAGATATCTTTACTAAACCTCTACCTAAGGACTCTTTTGAGTATCTCAGGGAGAAGTTAGGGGTTATTACCCGTCTGGTGATGAACTAAGGTGCATTGATGTGCATTAGTCCAGTGGATATCAAAGTTATATCTTGTGGTCCAGATTGATGACAGGGAGCTGCTAATCAGGGGGAGCAGTAGGTATGATTTTGAAGTGGTGAAATTGCAAGTATGTGCCCTTTGCCATTGATGTCAAAGGGGGAGAGAAGACATGTGAAAAACAAGTAGTTGCTGATCAAAGGAGGAGTAGTAAAGGGAGAGAAGACATGTGAATGGTTGTTGTTGATAGGGGGAACTGTGACAGTAAGGAGAAGTTCTTGTCTTGATGATCAAAATAGTTTTTCACATCATATGTTGCCATCAATGACAAAGGGGGAGATTGTTGCAAGTATGGGCCTAACCAGTGTTTTCATTGATGTCAATGTACTCCTATTACATTAATGATAAGGATTGGATAAGCTATGTATTGAGGATATTGAGAAAATTAGTCTCAATCAGGAATAGTGAACATCAGTGAAGACAGTAAGGTAAAAGTCCAAGATAAGATGAGGATCAGAGGATGCGGTTTAAATGGTTTGTAGATATGTGTCTTAAGGTCATCCATTAAAGATTTCAGAGGTCTGCATGAAGATCTAAATAAGTTATGGTTGTTCAAGTAAAACTCGTTCCGGTAGGTGCTTAGTGGTGATAGAGTGATACAGGCAGGTCTGGTGAGATCTGGAAATGCATTTTCATGTTCTACATATTTGATGGAGTGTTAAGGAAGTCTTTGTGGAGTGTTAAGGTCCGCAAGCATCTATTCCTTTATGACAATGATGACAGACTGTGTTCTTGAGTTTTCGGATGAAGGAGAGAAGGATTTCAGTAAGTAGATGAAGTGTGGATGTTATTGGTGATTCAGGAAAGCTTGTGGAGGTCTTTGTATCATGTCTAGTTTGTGTTGGTGGTCCGTATTGAAGTTGGAGCTCACAATTGAGGAATAACTTCTAGATAATGGTGTTGTTCCTGAGACTGGCCGACCAGATGAGTTTTACATCTTGTGGATGTTTGCTAACTTAGATGATTATTCCTAAGTTGATGTATTGTATAAATAAAGGATTGCAAAGTCATTTCAAAGGAGTCCTTGTTGAGATGAGTGTGTGGTAGCAAGGCAAGAGAAAGGCAGACCAGAAGTATTGGGCTTAAATGGAACTGATTCAAGCATGGTGAAGATGCTATTCTCCAAGTCATGTATGTGATATTTATTTCTTGTAGATAGTGTGTCTCTTCTAGGCAGTGAGCCTCTTGTGAGCAGTGTGCTCAGGCAGTGAGCCCTAATTGGCATGTTGCATTTTTGTTCTTTCCATTCTTCTAACAAAGAATACATTCTTGGGTTAATCACCTCGTGGTTTTTCCCTTAACCAAGTTTTCCATGTCAAAATCTTGGTGTTTCATGTGTTGATGTGTTTCTTCTCTTGATTTGTTGAATTGTGTTTCCATGGTTAATTTATTATTATGCTATTGAATTTTTATAAGGACTTAAGTATGTAATTGCAAGAAAATTTTTGCACAACTAATTCACCCCTCCTCTTAGTTGTGTGACCTAAGTGTAATAGTTTTTGCATAGTTTAAGATGCTTGAAAATAGAAGGTTCAATTTTATCATGCTTTTGTTATGACAAAAGAGAGAAATTTAGTTCATCATTCATTGCTTTGCAGAGTTTTCATGAGGGATATAAGTTATTTCATTTCACATTACAATATTCATTTATTTTACAAATGAGACATACCAAACTGAATAAACATTGCATTAAATGAAAGCAAGAAAGATCAAATGTCCCACACAAGCCATGGGAGTAGCTGAACCAATACATCAGAAAGAATATATTATGCATCTAAGGAAAACTAAAGTAATGAAGTAGATAAGATAATGTATATCTATCATTGCCTATTGAAATCTTGGATTGATCTCCATTTACAATTTGCTCCTTGCTCCTGAACTTTGAATGAACCTGCAAGTGATGGAGAGAGATATGTTGCAGCTCAAGATATGATTTATCCTATGTACTTGATGAAATGGAGACATAATTTACATTTTTTATGATGCACTAAATTAGATAGTCAGATCATCTATATGGAAGAGAGCTTGAAGATGAAACATCATTGAGCTTCACTATTTTTTAAACTAACATGTTTGTTTCTTGTGCAAGTATAGAACAAGTTATGTTGTTGTTTTGAAGACATTTCAGCATGTGCCACAAAGTGGGCTTCCACAAGGGTTGAGCCCAGCATGTTGCCCTTGAATTTTCAAGAGGGGATTGAAACAAGAATTGATATTCATGTTGTTCAAGTAGAATACATTCAGCTAAAGAAGTGTCACCTCAAGTGAGTGCATGAACATTAAGTTCACTACCCATTCATGATCATCAGTTCAAGAGATGAAATGATAACCATACATGAGCAGTGAACTTGTCCAATATAGATCAATAGTGTATGAAAGTCAGTAAGGCATTATCAACATTATGTTTTGTGTTATTTCATTCATTGACTATTTCATTATCATCTATTTGCATTCAAGACATTCAAGAAAATTCTAGTCTCATCATGCAGCCTTGCAGAGGAGGAAATAGTCATCGAATAAAGGCCATGACATAATGGAGCCTTATTATATGCTTACATGTTCAGGACATCACTCTTGTGCTAATCAAAATAATCCATGCATCATATGAAGCATAATCACAAATGAAAGATATCTCATTCAGATCTTCTTTAGAGAAAAATAAGAGGACACCAATACAAAATGAATAGGTACAGGTACAGTGATTAATAACAAGTGAGTTCAATCATGAACTACATCAACCCCATGATCGATATTGCTTCAGTCATATGTGTAGAAGAAATTGTAAAATGAGTATCATTATCATACATAAATGAATGAACTGATAAGTAATGCAGTTGAAGCTATACACAGAAATGTTCATACTATACAGGAAGTGAAAGAGCCTATAGTAGGCATATGAAGTTATTGTTCAAATGCATGGAACAACCAAAAAGATCATAAGTTATAGATGTAACTACAAGAGCTAGCACCTGAAGATTTGCTCAAGAGACATATTGCTTCAGCTAATGAAATAAAGGAGTCATTATCATTAATTATGATGTGTATGTGGGTACATTTGATATAGTAAAGTAGACTAGACAACAAGTAAGTATGGCATGTCATAGGTTGAATGTGAGCATACTAAGTGTATACATGATAGATAAACAAAAGCATCACAAAATGTATAACTGTACATGAGCTTAGAATATCGAGATACACTTTACCATTGTAAAAAGGATGAAGTTTCAAGGATCATGTTCATCTACAGATGGTACAGAGAGAAGAGGCATGAATGATATCATTACAAAGTTCATATGGAGTAGCAAAGAAATGAACTATAGTCTTTCATCTTATCAAGTACTATTTTTGCCAAACTAGAAGGATAAATGAAATGTTGAGAGAAGATATATCTTGTAGCCACAACCAAGTTTTATTTTCTTTGTAACATCATGTAAAATAGTTAGAAGAAAGTAAATTTCAGATACAGAAGAGGGCTTCAAACCATCTGAGAGATATACATGTAAGGAAAAGTACACATAATAAAACCCATCTTGATATTACCAATGAATCTTCAGCCACAAAGGAAGCAATACCCAGAATGAAAGCAAGTATTCATTTTGTAAAGTTTGCATTACTTTGTCAAAATGGATCAAGTTCTCTTCACACATAAAAGAAGAAATACAAAACATCATATATATATATATGGGTTCTCAGGTTGCAACCTAGAATGTATTTTTCTTCACAAAATGTCAAAAGCCATATCGTATTTGCATTATGAAAATCACAGATACAAAGGTCATAGAAGGGTTTGTATTTTGCAAATGGAAGAATAGTTTAATTCCATTATCTTTTGCATATAAAAAAAGGGAGAGAAACCCAGTTGATGCTGCTGCCTGAGAGTCATTTATTTTACAAACCCTTATCATTATATATGGAGAGATCACAAATACAGAGAAGATAATGAGTTTTGAGCTCATAAGGGTTTGAAGAATACTTAGAAATAAGAGTACTGATAGGTATATGGCCATGGCCTCTAATAATGAGAAGATATACATAAAATTTCCCATATTGTATTTGTAGAGAGAACAATGCATTTATTTTAGGCTTGTGATAAGCATATATCAATGGAAGAATCAAAGGAATGATGCAGAGTTCAAATGGTAAAACTTACACAAGTAATGCCGCAGGAAGATGCATTTGAAACCCAGAGAAATGGTTTAGAAGAAATTCATCATAGCCGCAGCCTCAAAGCATAGAGGAATATTGACAAAAAGAAACAAGTGCATCAGAGGAATACAAGCTTAGTTGTGGCCATGAAATTTATGTATACCTCATAAAATGAAAAATTGATCGAATATGTGATAGAGGGGTGCTTACCTTCCATTTTTCTTCAATAAAATCCATGAAAATCCATTAGACACTGCAGAGAATTGGGTTTTTCCAGTTCAAACCCTAGTTCTTCATTGCGGTAGCAGAACGTCATCATCCAAAAAGTTACAAAGTAAAATGAGTCTAAAAAGTTAGGGTTGGGGATTGTTTTGTCTTAGGGTTTCACTTTTGCCCTAAGTTCGATTGTGATATTTTTATCACATCAAATTATTTTTTGATTGCCTCAGTTAATACCCCTCATGGTATTGTGTTCATGTTATGTGGCCTAGGCCTTAAGACCTTGATGGCCCGTTTTCCATTTGAATCTAAGACCATAACATGACTTAAGATGCTTTATGTCTTAGGTCCCTAAACCACATATGCCCATATGCCTTAGATTATTTGCAAACCAAATGGAGGACAGGCCTTAAAGGTTTTTATTTTTCAAACCATTTAATATGCCTTTCACATTTGTATGATTCTTATAGAAAATTAGGATGCCAAATGAGATATATTATACATGGTTAGATAAACCAAAAGCCTTGTATTATTATTTTTGTAAAGAATCAAATCGAGACAAAATAGGAGATAAAACTACAAAATTCATTATAAAACATTATTAAAGAAGCAATGATTTTATAAATTGCTTTAATAATTGTTATTTTATGTAGTTAAAGAAAAGGAAATCCAGACTAGATCATATCTTTTAGATTTGCTTTCTTCTGGGTGAGGTTTAGTAAATATGGGCAAATTGGAGTTTTTTCTGACCAGGTAAAGCCTAATTTTGAGGGGATTTTAGTGGGACCACTTGGGATGGCATTTTGGCAGGTTTTATTTTCAATTTGGAGGCATTTAAGGATTCTTTTTGGTAGCTTTTTAGTGGATCTTGAAAATGACTTGGAGGCTGGCTTTTAGAGTGGTTTTTGTAGATTTTTTATTTTTCCATCTTGGAAAAAATAGATGCATATATTGAAGAAAAAAATTAGTTTTTTTCTTAGTTGAGATCATTGTTTCTTCTCTCTTGTTCATCTGCAGAGATCTTGTAAACACATTTTTGACTCAGATTTTCATTTTCATGTACTCCTTTCAATTCAATATAGTAGAGCATTCCTACCTCATTTCTTTTGCCTCATAGTGGCAATATTGATTTGATGTTTCATTGTGATAATAAATATTTTGTCCTTTGTCATGTCTCTTTATTGTGAAACTACATGCAAATATTTCATATGATTCTAGTTGTGTGTTGTGTTTAGATCGAGCCTTCATGCAAATTACTTTTGAGTTGTATGTTCTAGGCAAGGTTGTGAAAGTTTATGTTTAATGAGCTATTTGTGAGAGAGATCATTAGAACAAGTTATAGTTTTTTGGAGATTGGATGTTAGAATTTAAATTCCAGTTATCTTCTCGCTCTTTCCTTAGTAAAACCTTTAGATTAGGCAAACTTTTTAAGAGAACCAGCTCACTCTGGAGGTTCACTCCAAGTTTTAGGCAACCCACAAGCCTAGGAGTGTTCCCATGTGTCAACAGGTAGCTAAGTTGGTAGCTTAGCATTGGGTGCTTACTTTGATTGACAACAGTTTTTGGCATGTCTGGTGGGACTCTAAAATTTACTTTTAGAGAAGTTTTTCAAGTTTTAAAGCTACTATTCTTGTATATGCAGTAGCATTTCTAGCGTTTGGAGGCTTTAAGATGTACCTAGCAACTCCCTTTTCTAGTTTTTGTATGCAGATGTAGTGAAACTAACTTATGAAAAGAATACAAACCAAATCTAGTCTTGATCCGTTTGATTACCTGCAATTATCTCCACCACCAAGGAGGGGAAGGACAACAAGTAGAATTTTGGATTCATCAAGGAGGTCAGGATCTACACCTTCAAGACTTAGTCCTCCAACTCTAGTACAGAGAAGTAGGAGTCCTGTGATGGTAGTATAAATACCAATAATGGCTAGATAATTTGTATTCACACCTTTTAACAGGGGCAACCCATTACAACTTGCCCAGCATGATGACATTCATGTTGCATCCCTCAAAAGTTTACTATACTTTACTCGAGAAGAGTAGACTGCTGCTACTGAATATATTTGAGATGTGTCAACATTGTGCTCGATGCATAACATCACTCAAGAGAACATATAAATTAGGGTATTGGATGTATCACTAAACGGTAAAGCTTTGCAATGGTTTAGAGGTCTTGCAAAGAATACAGTAACAACATGGGATTAGCTAGGAGATGGCTTGCATAGGCATTTCGAGGACAAATCTGATCATTTATCTTTCCTGGAGCACCTTAGTACCATTAAAAGAGCTCCTCACGAGTAGATGGCAGATTTTAACTACCGTTTCTAGAGGACTTGGGATAGGATTCCCGCAACGGTAAAGCCTTTACAACAACATGGATTTATATTTTACCTTAAAGATTTAAATAATGAAATCTATGTAATGATTCAGTCTATGGGAGGGGTTACTCTACCTAATGCTTTTGAGATAGCTATTAGAGTAGAAATCTGCCTTATTCAAGCCCAAGGCCTCCTTTGCCTATTTTTCCCAAAATCTAGCCATCTGTACCCATGGTTGTACCTCCTTTAGCTACTATGCCTCTAGTTCCAACAATAGGACATCAAGCTACATCCCAAGAAACCGCTATTCCACCCCAATCCCAAGAGTTTCAAGAGATCAAGAACATATTGAAAACTTTTAGGAATGAATTAGTAAATATCAAGAAATACGTTGGTCAAGAGCATAAGCCCTATCAAGCCCCGTATCAGCCTTATCAGCAAAATAGGTGACCTTTTCAAGTTGATGGTCAAGTTCAAAGGAGAAATTACAATCCTAGACCTTTCTAGTCTTATAATCCTAATGCTATCAGCTCTTCAAAAGAGCTTGTTCCTACTCAGAACAATATAACACAAGAACATGACTGGTACCATCCATGTCACCAGCCTCATAACCAAGCTACATGCGCAAATGGTATGAGGAACCAAACACTCATGGTGCAGAATATTTATGGTTGTTCAGAAAGTATTGTGAATGAGAATTCAGTTTAGCAAGATAACCCTAAAGTGGCCTTAATGAATTGGCAAGGCACTAAATTTTGTGGTGTAAGTTATCCCCAAAGCCAAAATCAGTTAAAGTACCTGTTTTAGCTAATACAAGATAAAAAGAGAGAGCTATTGATTTGGAACAGCAAACTGGAAATGTTCAACAACAGCCCGCAGTTCAACAAAATATGCACATTCTACAAAGAGGTCAAGCTATACTTGGGAAGGATCAGCCTAAGGTGCAATTACTGCCTTCACAAAGGCAAAATGATGCTATCGCTATTAAAGGACAACCAAAGGTAAGTCCTTTTACATTTAATGTTGTTGAGCATCTTAAGAAGGCTACTATTAGCATGTCAATAATGGATGCATTGCAAATTCCTGGTCAAAAAGATTTTCTACAAGATGCTTTGGCTGAGATTTCTATTTTTTATGTTGCTAACTATGAAAAAGCCAAAGTTGTGCTTACCAACAACTCAAAAATTAATAACAAGCAGTAACAAACTCAAGAGGTAAAGCCTCCTCCCTTTTATCTGAGTTTAATCATTGGGGATAAGCTTCTTCATAATTGCATGATAGATTCTGGGGCAAGTAGTTCTGTAATGCCAAAGAGTCTAGCTGATACATTAGGATTAGTTTATGAGCCCCTTTCAAAGGGAGTAGTTCAACTAGATGGATCTGCTATTAAGACTGCAGGAATAATAAAAAATTTACCTCTTACCTTGCATGCTTGTCCCAATTTTGTAATATATAAAGATATTCATGTTATCGACCTATCACTTCATTTTTCAATATGCCTTTCTAGGGATTTTACTACTAGGTTGGGTGGGTTTCTATCTTCTGATTGGTCCCATCTATTTTTCAGAACAAGATATGGTACGAAAGTAACCATAAAATATGAGCCTCTAGCTAAGGATCATGTTGAGCCATATGTCTCTAGCCCTATAAATGCTCTCTACATCACCCATGGGCAGGAGGATCAATCCATGACCGTAGACCCCAACACATTTATAGAGGATGTCAACCTAGATGAGTTGGCAGCTAAGGATCATGAAGAGTACCCTTTCTATCACACTAATGAGGTAGGATTAGGCATCTATATGATTCGTGTGCCTGATGTAGTGATTCCAAATCTAGTTAAAGACCAAAGTCAACCTTAACAACAAGAGAGTTACCTTTGGAAGCTATACTTTGATGGCTTGAGGAGAAAAATGTGTGTTGGTAGAGGAACCATGTTGGTTTCACTTGATGGAGATAAGTACTATTCATCATTAAGGTTTGCTTTCAGCTGCACAAATAATACAGTTGAATATGAGGCACTTATCCACGGCCTAGAATGGACCAAAAAGAACAGTATAAAGTGCCTACAAGTTTATGGTGATTTTGAGTTAATTGTAAATCAAGTTAGAAAGTGGAATGTTACCAAAAATGATCTACTCAAGAAGTATAAGCATCGGGTTTGGGATCTAATAGAGGGTTTTGATGCTTTAAATCTACTTTCTATTCCTAGAAATTAAAATAAACATGTAGATAAGCTTGTTGCCATAGGATCTCAATTTGACATTATGAGTATTATTGATAATATAGAGGTAAAAAAAATGTAAAATTTTTGTTAGACCATCTGTACCGGATAACAATGTGAGTTGGTAAGTTTTTTATAGTGACAAGCAGATTGTGAGTTTTCTGATTGCAAAAGCTAAATTTGTAGTTGAAAATCAGCAACAGTACTAGCAGCAATATGACAACCAAATTGTACAATTGAAGTCAAATAAGATGCCCAAAGGATTGCTGACATTGGAATCTATGTTTAATTCAAATGGCCAAGTCAGAAAGGACAAATGCAGCATGACTATTAAACAAGAACATTATGAAGCAATCAAGATATTAAATGGTAAACTTCACAAGCTTGGAAAGGTATGCTCTGAAGTATAACAACAATCTTTCATTCAGTTATGTCAAGAGTTTAGTGATTTTTTTCCTAGTAATATAAAGATTTAAGAGGATTTGATTCTAGTTTAGCCCAACATACTATTGAGTTAGAGCCCAATGCCAAGCCTATTAGGTAGAAGCAAAGGCTTGTTAACCAAAAACTAGAGCACCTGATGAAAGTAGAGTTGAATAAGTTAATTGAAAGAAGTATAATATTCCCAATTAAGCACACATCTTAGATTTCTAACTTGGTACTAGTTAGAAAGAAGAACAGAGAGATTCAGCTTTGTGTTGATTTCTATGATCTGAATAGAGCCTCTTTAAAAGACCACTATCCTCTCCCTTCAATGGAACAAATTTTGCAAATTGTTTTTGGTTCTGATAGATTCCATTTGTTGGATGGATATTTAGGTTTTAACCAGATTTTAGTGAAGTAAGAGGACCAGTATAAAACTACATTTACAACCAAGTGGGGCACCTTGGCATACAGGAAAATGCATTTTGGTTTGTCCAATGCAGGGGCAACATTTCAGAGGGCAATGGACATGGCCTTTCATGGCCTCATGAATAAGATTGTTTTGGTATATTTAGATGATATAACAATTTTTTTGAAAGATGCTAACAAAAATTTTGACCATCTGAGGCAGATTTTTCAGAGATGTAGGGAGTTTGGGGTTTCTCTCAACCCAAAGAAGTGCATATTTTCTATTCATGAATGTAAACTTTTGGGACACATTGTCTCAAAACATGGTATTTCCATTCACCCAAAAAGAGTATGCAATTCTTTATTTACCACTGTCGACACACAAGAAAGGCTTAAAAAGTTTTCTTGGTAGAATTAACTTTGTGAGAAGGTTTATTCTCAATATTGTAGCTTTATTACAGCCTCTCACAACCATGCTTAAGAAGAATGTGCCTTTTAGTGGACTAATGAAGGTAAGAGAAGCTTTGAACATACTAAAGAAGCTCTTGCAGCTACCCTAACCCTCATTAATCCTAACTATGAAAAATATTTCATTTTATATGCTTTTGGAGGGGATGATACCATTTCAGCAATGCTGTGCCAGCATAATGATGAAGGCTTAAAGCAACCCATGGCATTTTTTAGCTAGGTATTGCATGATTATGAGGTAAAGTATTCATTTGTTGAGAAGCATGTATTTGTTGTTGTTAGGAGCCTCAAAATGTTTAGAAATATGCTATCTAATAACATAATTCAGTTGATGGTTGCCCACTCAACTGGTAAGGAGTTCTTACTTAACAGGGAGATAAATGACAAAAGAGCTGGTTGGGTGACAAAAGTGATGGAATTTGATGTCAATATTAAGGTTACTAAGCTGATTAGGGAAAGGGTTTATGTGAACAAATTGCTAGAAATGGAGAACATGGCCAAGAATAGGAAGAAAATGATGAAACAATGCTCAATAATGCAGAGCCGGTTGCTGTTCCAACTACTACTACAAGTTGGGTGCATCATATGATACACTATTCACAAACTGGTGAATGCCTTGAAGGTTTAAATAGGGCAAAGAGAAGGTACTATAGGCTACAAGCTATTCACTATGCTATTGTTGATGGTTTTTTGCATAGGAAGGATTTTCGTGGTGTTCTACTAAGATGCATTGAGCCTGATCAAGTTGACAGACTACTAGAGGAGTTCCACAATGGGCCTTCTGGAGGCCATTTTGTAGCAAGGACAATAGCCCTGAAAGTTATGAGAGTTGGTTACTACTGGTTGGATTTGTTCAAAGATGCATTTACTTGTGTAAATAAGTGTGAAAAGTTTTCATTGTTTGCAGGTAAGCAAAGACTTGCAGCCTTACCTCTACACCCTATTCGGTTAGAACAACCATTTGCTAAATGGGGTCTTGAATTTATTGGACCCATCAACCCACCTTCGAGTGTAGGCTACAAATGGATTCAAACTATTATAGACTATTTTAGTAAGTGGACTAAGGTTGTTGCTTTGAAGGAAGCAAATGGATCTGCTATTTTATTCTTTTATCAACATTTGGTATCTAGATGTGGTACTCTAGTTTCAATTATTTCTGACAATGGTTTAGCTTTTATTAGTTTAAGGATTTCTAATTGGTCTGTAAAGAATAATATATTTTTGAATACATCATCTAACTATTACTCACTAGGTAATGAACAGGTAAAATCCACCGATAAAAACCTGATTGTGATCATCAAGAAGACTATTGAAGACAACTAGAGGACATGGCACAAAAAGTTGAAGTTGGCCCTTTGGGCTGATAGGATAACTCCTAAAAGGGCCATTGGTTACTCTTCTTATGTGCTCACTTATGACAAGGAGGCTAAGTCACCCATTTCAATTGAGTTACCAACTCTAACTTTCATCAAAGAACTTGAGCTTTTAGAGGAGCAACCTTTAGAAGTAAGGCTACCACAACTGATGAAATTAGAAGAAACTAGAAAAGAAGTCCTGAGAAAGCTTGAAATCCATCAACCTCAGATGAAGAGCACTTTTGATAAGAGGGCTAGGCCAAGAGATTTCATGGTTGGTAATTTAGTGTTCAAGTGGAATGAAATGAGAAGCTGACTTGGAAAACATTCTAAGTTTGATGCAATTTGGGATGGGCCTTGTGTAATTACAAAGTGCAAGGAACACAATGCATTTTAGCTTTCAAAGTTAAATGAAGAGGTGCTACCTATCCCAGTTAATGGGATCCACCTAAAACATTGCCTCTGAAGATAAGTTATGCTTTTGTACCATAGTAAATTAGTGTTTTTGTTAATAAGTGCTCTATGTACATTTCCTTTCAGTCATTTTCTTTCCCTAAGTGTTGTTGCATGTATGTAATCTAGCGACCAAGGCCTTTTATTTTTCTTTTAGCTTGGTTTTGTTTGTTTTATGATACTGTTTGGAGTAGTTTGCATTGTAGTTTCATGTTTTCTAAGTTTTAGATGTGTAGAGTATGACTTTATGTCCAATGGATAGTTAAGGCTGCTAGTCTTGATGCTTAGTAGGCAAAAATTTAGTAGAAGTCACCAGAAATGTTACCAATTTTTCACCTACTGCTCAAATTGGTAGAGTTGAAACATTTATTCCATTTTAAGATGAAAGGTCCTTAACATTTTCTGCAATGTTGTTTTTGCATAGTTTAAGATGGTTGAAAAGAGAAGGTTCAGTTTTATCATGCTTTTGTTATGATGAAAGAGAGAAATTCAATTCATCATTAATTGCATTGTAGAGTTTTCATGAGGGATATAAGTTATTTCATTTCACATTACAATGTTCATTCATTTTACAAATGAGACATACCAAACTGAATAAACATTACATTGAATGAAATCAAGATATATCAAATGTCCCACACAAGCCGTGGGAGTAGCTTATCCAATACAATAGAAAGAATATACTAAGAATCTAAGGAAAAATAAAGTAATGAAGTAGATAAGATAAAGCATATCTATCATTGCCTATTGAAATCTTGGATTGATCTCCATTTGTAGCTTGCTCCTTGCTCCCAAGCTTTGAATGAACCTGCAAGTGATGGAGAGATATATGTTAGAGCTCAAGATATAATTTATCCTATGTACTTTGAATGAAATAGAGAAATAATGCATTCTCTATGATGCACCAAATCAGATAGTCAGATCATCCATATGCAAGAGAGCCTAAAGATGAAACATCATTGAGCTTCACTATTTTTAAACTAACATGTTTGTTTCTTGTGCAAGTATAGAAGAAGTCATGTTGCTAGTTTGAAGACATTTCAGCATGTGGTCCAAAGTGGGCTCCCACAAGTGTTGAGCCCAGCATGCTTCCCCTGAATTTTCAATAGGGGTTTGAAACAGGAATTGATATTCATGTTGTTCAAAAAGAATACATTCAGATGAAGAATTGTCACCTCAAGTGAGTGCATGAACTTCAAGTTCATTGCCCATCCATGATCATCAGTTCAAGAGATGAAATGATAACCATACATGAGTAGTGAACTTGTCCAGGATAGATCAATAGTGTGTGGAACTAAGGCATTATCAATATTATGTTGTGTTATTTCATTCATTAACTATTTCATTATCATCTGTTTGCATTCAAGACATTCAAGAACATTCTAGTCTCATCATGCAGCCTTGCAAAGGAGGAAACAATCATCAAATAAAGGTCATGACAGAATGCAGCCTTATTAAGTGCTTACAGGTTTAGGACAACACTTTTGTGCTAATTGCAGTAATCCATGCATCATATGAAGCATAATCACAAATGAAAGATATTGCATTTAGGTCCTCTTTAGAGAAAAATAAGAGGACAACAACATAGAAAGAACAGGTACAACTACAGTGATTAATGCCAAGTGAGTTCAATCATGAACTACATAAACCCCATGATACATATTACTTCAGTCATTTATGTAGTAGCAATTGTAAAATGAGTATCATTATAATACATAAATAAATGAACTGATATGTAATGTAGTTGAAGCTATACATAGAAATGTCCATGCTATACAGAAAGTGAAGGAGCCTATAGTAGGCATATGAAGTTATTGTTCAATTGCATGGAAAAACCAAAAAGATCATAAGTTACAGATGCAAATAGAGGTGGTAGCACCTGGAGATTTTCTCAAGAGACATATTGCTTCAGCTAATGAAATAAAGGAGTCGTTATCATTAAGTATGATATGTATGTGGGTACATTTGATAAAGTATAGTATACTAGACAATAAGTAAGTATGACATGTCACAGGTTGAATGTGTGCATACTAAGTGTATACAGAATAGATAAACAAAAGCATCACCAATTGTATAATTGTATGAGCTTAGAACATCAAGATACACTTTACCATTGTAAAAAGGATGAAGTTTCAATGATCATGTTCTTCTATAGATGGTGCAAAGAGAAGTGGCATGAATGTTATCATTATAGAATTCATATGGAGTAGCAAAGAAATGAACTATAATCTTTCATCTTATCGAGTACTATTTTTGCCAAACCAGAAGGATAAATGAAATGTTGAGAGTAGAGATATCTTGTAGCCATAGCCAAGTTTTATTTTCTTTGTAACATCATGTCAAATTGTTAGAAGAAAGTAAATTCCAGATATAGAGGAGGGCTTCAAACCATCTCAAAGATATACATGAAAGGAAAAGTACACATAATAAAACCCATCTTGATATTAGCAATGAATGTTCAACCACAAAGGACAACAATACCCAAAATGAAAGCAAGTATTAATTTTGTAAATTTTGCATTATTTTTTTGAAATGGATCAAGTTCTCTTCACACAGAAAAGAAGAAATACAAAACATCATATATATATATAGAGAGAGAGAGAGAGGAGGGCTTCAAACCATCCCAAAGATGTAGATGAAAGGAAAAGTACACATAATAAAACCCATCTTGATATTAGCAATGAATGTTCAGCCACAAAGGACAGCAATACCCAAAATGAAAGCAGGTATTCATTTTGTAAATTTTGCATTATTTTGTCGAAATGGATCAAGTTCTCTTCACATAGAAAAGAAGAAAAACAAAACATCATATATATATATATATATGGCTTCTCAGGCTGCAGCCAAGAATGTATTTTTCTTCACAAAATGTCAAAAGCCATATCGTATTTGCATTATGAAAATCACAGATACAAAGGTCATAGAAGGGTTTGTATTTTGCAAATGGAAGAATAGTTTAATTCCATTATCTTTTGCATATAAAAAAGGGAGAGAAACCCAATTGATGCTACTGCCTGAGAGTCATTTTTTTTACAAACCCTTATCATTATATATGGAGAGATCACAAATATAGAGAAGATAATGATTTTCGAGCTCATATGGGTTTGAAGAATAGTTAGAAATAAGAGGATTGGTAGGTATATGGACATGGCCTTTAATAATGAGAAGATATATAGAAAATTTCCCATAGGGTCTTTGTAAAGAGAATAGTGCATTTATTTTGGCCTTGTGATAAGCATATATCAATTGAAGAATCAAAGGAATGATGCAGAGTTTGAATAGTAAAACTCAGCCAAGTTATGCCACAAGAAGATGCATTTGAAACCTAGAGAAAAGATTCAGAAGAACTTCATCATAGCCATGGCCTCAAAGTAGAGATGAATATTGATAGAAAGAAACAAATGCATAAGAGGAATACAAGCTTGTCTGCGGCCATGAAAGCTAAGGATACCTCAGAAAATGAAAAATGGATCGAATATGTGACAGAGGGTTGCTTATCTTCCATTCTTCTTCATTAAAATCCATGAAAATCCATTAGACAATACAAAGAAATGGGTTTTTCTAGTTCAAACCCTAGTTCTTCATGGCGGCAGTAGAGCCTCATCATCCAAAAATTTGCAAAGTGAAATGAGCTCGAAAAGGTAGGGATGGGGATTGTTTTGTCTTAGGGTTTCACTTTTACCCTATGTTCGATTGTGATATTTTTATCACATCGAATTAATTTTCATTGCCTCAGTTAATACCCCTCGTGGTATTCTGTTCATGTTACATTGCCTAGGCCTCAAGACCTTGATGACCCCTTTGCTATTTGAAGATAAGACCATAACATGACTTAGGATGGTTTATGTCTTAGGTCCCTAAACCACATATGCCCATATGCCTTAGATTATTTGCAAACCAAATGGAGGGCAGGCCTTAAAAGCTTTTATTTTTCAAACCATTTAATATGCCTTTCACATTTTTATGATTCTTATAGAAAATCAGGATGCCAACTGAGATATATTATACTTAGCTAGATAAACCAAAAGCCTTGTATTATTATTTTTTGTAAAGAATCAAATCGAGACAAAATAGGAGATAAAACTACAAAATTCATTATAAAACATTATTAAAGCAGTGCTTTTATAAATTGCTTTAATAATTGTTATTTTTATTGAGTTAAACCAAAGTAAATCTAGACTAGATCATATATTTTAGATTTGTTTTCTTCTGGGTGAGATTGAACAAATATGAGTAAATTGGAGCTTTTTCTGATAAGGTAAAGCCTGATTTTGAGGGATTTTGGTGGCCCACTTGGGATGGCATTTTGGAAGTTTTTTTTTTCAGTTTGGAGGCATTTTAGGAATCATTTTGGCAGCTTTTCAGTGGATCTCAAAAATGACTTGGAGACTGGCTTTCAGAGAGATTTTTGTAGTTTTTTCTATTTTTCCATCGTGGAAAAATTAGATGCATATATTGGAGAAAAAATTTAGTTTTTTCTCAATTGAGATCATTGTTTCTTCTCTCTTGTTCATCTGCAGAGAGATTGTAAACACTTTTTTGACTCAAATTTTTGTTTTCATGTACTCCTTTCAGTTCAATATAGCAGAGCATTCCTACCTCAATTCTTTTATCTCATAGTCACAATATTGATTTGATGTTTCATTGTGAAAAAAAATATTTTGTCCTTTGTCATGTCTCTTTATTGTGAAACTGTATGCAAATATTTCATATGATTCTAGTTGTGTTTTGTGTTTAAATCGAGCCTTCACGCAAATTACTTTTGAGTTGTATGTTCTAGTTGAGTTGTATGTTTAAAGAGCTATTTGTGAGAGAGAACATTGGAACAAGTTATAGTTTTTTGAAGATTAGATTTTAGAATTTAAATTCCAGTTATCTTCTCCCCCTTCTCTCAGCAAATCCTTTAGATTAGGCAAATTTTTCAAGAGAATCAGCTCACTCTGGAGGTTCACTCCAAGTTTTAGGCAACCCACAGGCCTAGGAATGTTCCCATGTGTCAACAGGTAGCTATGTTGGTAGCTTAGAATTGGGTGCTTACTTTGATTGACAATAGTTAGTTCTATCTTACCATTATGCATGAAGTCTAGTATTTTGAACCTTGTTAAACCTCATGAGAAACTTGTAACTAATGTAAATCTTTAGAGCACTTGTGCATATTGTATCTCCTAGGTCAATGGTGTTGTAAGAAGATATCAATGAGTACATTCACAAGGATTTTAATTAAGCTTATCATATGTTAACACCATTTGAATCTAATTGACTAAATTTAGAGATCTCCCTTGCTATGTATATGTTTCTTAAATTGTTTTGAGATCTCTAGGAACACCCTACTGAGCTTGGCAATTATCAAAGAGTAGAAGGCTATGTTTAACCTTGTTCATTGGATTTTCTTGTCCTCAATCTATTGTGAGTTTTCCTTAGGATTGAGGGCTACAAGAAAAAAACACCAATAGATTGGCGAATCTACTGGAGATGTGAAGTGAAAATATTGTCAAATCTTGCCCAAGAGTTTTTGGCGAAGGTTTGCCCATTCGAGTCACCAATAGATTGGTGACTCTACTGGGGAGACTCTAGTATTATCCATTTAAAGAGAGTCAATAAGTTTGCTCATCTAAAGTTTTGAGTCAGATGATCCAAGGACCTACATACTTGAAGAAGGAGATTGTTGTAACGTTTTTAGTGTATTCTTGAAATTTGGTGCTCTATTGGTGGAGACAACTTAGAAATACCTATATATAGAAAGAAGCTTTCTACTGAGCTTGAAAATCTTTTCCTCTTTCAAAGAGGTAGTGACTCTACATAATATTCTAAGTCATCAGAAGAGTTGGTTGCAACAGTTCTCAAGTTTTTTACTATTGTAACACTTTTGTATGAAGGTTTGCAACAAAGGTTCTAGTAAATATTGTCCCTTATCTACTACTCTAAGGTACTAATAGAAAAGGGAAATGAGAAATCAGGATATTCTAAAAGAAGTATCAAGAAGTAAATAGTTGTAGAAGGGATTAATTCATTTGCAAATATGTATGAATATTCTGGTTCTCCCTCTACAAGCTTTAATGTCATGCCTAAAACAAAGCCATGTCATCAAAGAAATTTCTCTATTGAAAGATATAGAGCCATAAATTGTGGTAGTATTAAAGGTTTCCCAAACCCTGTTCTTAACAATGTTAGGGAACACTTGCCAGAATTCAAAGGGCAAAGCCCAGAATCAACATGTAGACATTTGCAAAAGTTCATGGACTTGATGGGAGATTATGAGATAGGTCATGAAGTTCTTTGTTCAATCTCTGAAGGAAGATGCCAGAGATTGGTTTTCATATTTGCCAGTATGTTATATCTCTTCATGGAGTGAATTTATAACAACATTCATAGAGTACTTTGGTGAAAGAATTAACCCAAGTTTAGTGATTAGAAAATTTATGAGCATTGAGAAAGTAGAAGATGAGTTGGTTCCTGCATTAAATCTTAGATTTTCAAAGGCAATAGAGGATATCCTAGAAAGTATAAGACCAAATGATGCATTATGCTTGTTTGTATACCTAGGTGCATTTGATGAAGAAATGAGTTACCAGTTGAGAAACAAAGAGCCTGCAACACTTCATCAGGCATATCAAATTGCCATGGATATTGAAAACAACTCAAAGTATTCAATGATGAGAGGACATATGTCAACAAGTGTTGGTTGTCCTAGAACATCTTATGCATACCACCAATCCAAGGAGAAAGATGAAAACTATCATCAAGATAGTTATATTTCTGCTATTCTAATTTGTCCATCATTACAACATGCATATCACAATGAACTCCAAGATGAGCATGAACAAAATTTGAGTAGTGTTGATCCTAGGTTTTTTTCTCAAGAATTGTCTGACATGAAGAGAGGAGAAGATGCTTTTTCTAGCCAACCCATGGAGCAGATATATGAAGATGAAGATTGCAACACTAATAGCTAGGATGTAAGACATGATGAAATAAATGAAACATGTGAATTCATGCTTTCTATTTACTTTGAAAATACAGAAGTAGAGAACCAACTCTCTACATCAAATGAAGGTAAATAGTGATCACATTTTTTTGTCTTTGTGCAGTTTCTTGGGGCCTCCCACAAACTGGGAATAATGGTTTTTGCCTTCCAATGAGTGCCCAAACCATTTACCTTTCCTTGGAAGCCATTTTAACATTGTTATGGGTGATTTTAAAGTCTTGGTAAGCCCAAAAATGACCCAACATTTGCAAAAATGGGACAGCAATCAAATGATGCCTCTGTAATTTTTATTTTGAGAATGTTGGTGGGTATTATGCTTGGTAAAGATTATTCTTCAATGCTAGTGAGAGGGGAAGCTTGCTTAGTGTTAGAAATTTTTACTGGCAAGTGAAATGAAGCCTCTCAGATTATTTTACATAGAGATAAAGTGTGCCTGAGAAATTGAAAATTATTTCCTGAGAATGCAAAAGTTAATTATGGGGAAAATGTTTGGTTGCAAGGGTTAAAATGCAGGGTAAAACATTTGTTTTCATTTACCAATTTTTGGGTTTCCACCCAAAAGTGAAAAAGGAGGCAGTTAGTGGGTTTTTACACCCAGGTAAACAATTTGCATGGGAATGTAAATCAGATTTGGGCAGAATCAATTTTAGTTCCGAATGGAAGTGGGCAGATTGAAGAGGAAAAATGAGGAATGAGGAGCATCTTCTAGAAGTAAATTGGTTGCATAATCAGGGGAGCTGAGATGTGTCATGTGTCATTAGTGGATTAATTTTAGGGTTTTCATTTCCTTCTCTCTTTCTCTTTATATTGGAACTTTTGTATCATTTTTAGAGGTTGGTTCTAGTTCATCTTCTCAGACTAGGTCTGAAAGATAAATATCAATCCAGTGGTTATATATTTTACTGTAATAGTTAGGTATCTATTTTATGATGTAGCTGGTCTATTTGTGTATGAATTTATGTACTAGATTTGGAAGTCTTTTCAATAAATCAATATAAGTCCATGCTTTTGTTGTCAATAATATTCTCTATCTCCATCAATGTCTGAGTATTTTAGGGGATCTAAGAGGTTTCTAGCATACATTTGCTGCACTCTCCATTTGATTTATGTTAGTTTGTATTTTCAAGGAGATACAATAATAGTGTTTTTCTTAAATATTTACTTAAATATTTAAGTGAACAAGCTTTCATGAACAAATATCTAGGATATTTCACTGCATTGTGGATAACTAAGAATGGATGTAGTGTTGAGTGTAGAAGGGCTATTGAGGGTTCAATGTTTCTGTAAGGCATAAATCTAGTTAAATTTATTTGAATGTATGCTTCCCTTTTCATTTATGGATTTTGATCCAGGTGTGACTCTGTTGCCCATGGGATTAGGCACTGGTCTAGGGTAGTCAAGTATAACCCTACCCCATTTCAAAATTGAAAAATCCTTTTAGTTATGTTTATTATTATTTCTAGGTTATTTCTATCCTACCCTTATGCATGAAGTCCAGTATTTTGAACCTTGTTAAACCTCATGAGAAACTTGTAACTGATATAAATCTTCAAAGGACTTGTGCATATTGTATCTCTTAGGTCAATAGTGTTGTAACAAGCTATCAATGAGTACATTCACAAGGGTTTTAACTAAGCTTATCATATGTTAACACCATTTGAACCTAATTGCCTAAATTTACATATCTCCCTTGCTGTGTATCTATTTCTTAAATTGTTTTGAGGTCTTTGGGAACAACCTCCCAAGCTTGGCAATGCTAAAAGAGTAGAAGGCTATGTTTAGCCTTGTTCATTGGCCTTTCTTGTCCTCAGCCTTGTGAGAGTTTTCCTTAGGGTTAAGGGCTGCAAGAAAAAACACCAACACAGCCTATAGAGGTAAGGCTTGCATAGTTGATGGAGTTAGAGGAAACCAAAAAAGAGACACTGATAATGCTTGAAATCCATCAACCTCAGATGAAGAGTTCTTTTGATAAAAAGGCAAGGCCAAGGGATTTCATTGTTGGTGATTTAGTCTTCAAGTGGGATGAACTTAGAAGCAAACCTAGAAAACATTCCAAGTTTGATGCAATTTGGGATGGACCCTATGTAATCACAGAGTGCAAGGAACATAATGCCTTCCATCTTTCCATGTTAAGTGGAGAGGTCTTGCCTATCCCAATTAATGGGATGCACCTCAAACATTCCCTCTAAAGGTAAGTTCTACATATGTACCATAGTAGATTAGTGTTTGCATATAATAGGTGTTTAAGGCACATTTATTTTAGTTATTTTCTTTCCCTAAGTACTACTACACATGGTTTTGGTGGCCTTTTAGTTTGCCTTCAGTTAGATTCTGTTTGATTTTCTATTGTTGTTTGGAGTAGTTTACAATTCAGTTTCATGGTTTTCTGAGTGTGAGAAGAGGAGAGTTTGACTCCATACCCAATGGATGGTTAAGGCAACTGTTCTATATGCTTAGTAGGCAAGCATTCAATAGAAATTGCAAGAAATGTTACCAATTTTTCACCTACAACTCAAATTGGTGGAGCTGAAGCAGTTGTTTCCATTTAAGATGAAAAGTCCTTAACATATTTCTGCTATGTTTAACCTTTGCATAGTTTAAAGTGCTTAAAAAATAAAGAGTTTAGTTTTATGATGCCATGTGTTATAACAGAAAGGAAAGCATTCAACTTGTCATTCAATGCTTTACAATATAAGAGAGATTTCATGGACTATAAGAAGTTGTTTCATTTCATAGTGTAATGCTTTCATTCATTTTACAAAGGAGGTATACACAAGACTGCATAAGTGTTGTATTTGTATTCATTGGAAAGAAAGAATTGATCAATTGTCCCACACAAGCCATGGGAATAGCTTAACAAATACAACATAAGAAATATACTATGCATCTGAAGATAAATAAAGGAAAAGAGCATATAAGAAGAGGTATATCCATCATTGCCTGATTAAGGTCTTGAGTTGGTTTTCTTGTTAGCTTGCTACTCCTTGGTTCCGATCTTTGAGTGAACCTATATCATGATGAGAGGATTTGTTAGAGCTCCAGACATGAGTCTTCCTATGTGCCTATCAATAGAAATATAATACATTGCATATGTTGCACTGAATCAGTTGATAAACATCAGATATATGCAAGAGGGCCTAAAAAGTACAACATCATCAGGAAGAACATTGAACTTCATTATTGTTTTATCTAACATGTTTGTTCACTATGTAGGTATAGGAGAAATTATGTTGCTGATCTATTTTTGAAGACATCATAGCATGTAGTGCAAAATTGGGCTCCCACAAGGGTTGAGCCTAGCATGCTGCGCTTAAGCCTTAATATGGGTATGAGATAAGCAAGAGACTTACAAAGTTTCAAATAAAATCATATTCTTGTTAAAGATCACTTCATAAGGTGACATTGTCCATTCATAGCAACCAATAGCCATGAATTTATACGAAGGAATCATTAAATTGTATGAGATTTCAAAGTTACAACTATACTGTCATGCATTGTACTGTACTAGCTATTCTACATCTCATCAGAAAAGTACAAGTAGATGAAGTACATATGAAGGCAATAGGAATGAATGCAACTTTTAGTATTGGTGGTGCCTACAATCATAGTCAACACATGAAGGGCAGTCACCACCCTAAACTAATGACTAGGGTGGAACTGTGAAAATAATCCTCTCATTGATCAGGTGTATGTCCTGTTTCAAGCCTTTAGTGTGTGCTTAGAATGGTGACTGCATTCATATGGTGGATGTAACTAATAAACACCAAAATATGATAGACCATAATGGGAAGTCCATAGTGTAAGTGCTTTCATATAAGGGACAACAAATGATACATTGTTCTCAAGAGTGCTAAGATGAAGTAGTTATCCAAACATTCATTACAATGTTCATAATGGCAGGGCAACAGTCATGTGATTTTCAAGAATGGAGGGAGATAAAGGCATGTTCTTTTATCCATGTTTAAACTCTTCACAGGCACTGTGCATTGTTTGGGAAAGTATCATTTCATAAAGTAAGCATCATTGCTAAACAAAGACAGTCTAAAGCATAGTTAGAGCATTGTAAGTACAGGTGCAATCACAAGATTAAAGTCATCAACCATCAAGATCAAAGAAGTTGCCATCAGAAGATTTAAGAAAAAGGATAGTCAAGTAAGGTACATACTAAATGAATTAGTCATAGATGACAGTAGAAAAAGTGATGCAGAGTGAATGTATGTGTATGTGAAAATGCAAAGTATAGTGGTAGCCTTATAGGGCTTCAAAGGATGAATACATAATGAAGTAAAATGTTTTTCATTTCTGTTGGGAAGTAAACAATATTTATTTCTTTCTACCATACAATGAATGAAACCAAGTATGCTTTCTTGAAGCAAAATAAACAAAACATAATGATATTGCCAAGAGTGTAGAGATTAAACAAATTTTTGAGTTTCTTCATGCCATACAAGGGCTTTCGAACCCATTTTTTGCAAAATAGAAGAGATTGTGGTAAGGCCAGAATAAGGGATTTAAGCCATGTTTGTTGAAGATACAACAAGAAATAAACCTTCAAGCTTAAACAAAATACCTAGAAGCAATAGAGCCATGATCTGTGATGTTGTTTAGGCACAAAGAAATTCAAAAATATCAATGAAAATCCACGGCCTGTCACATTGAACAAAGGGAATACTGCTGGAACAAGAAAAAGACATAAGGGTTTTTTTTTTCACCTTTCTTAGGAACAAAATCATGGTTAAGCAATGCCAAATCATGGGCTATAGAAATAACTAATGCATCATGCTAAACGAAATATAAAATATACAGCCATAGCCTTACATAAAGAAGTAATCGTTTGGAGAAGCATCTATCTCTCTATTACATTCAAGAAAATGAGAGTTGTTTAGGCACTAAGAAAACTTAGAGATATCTATCAAGCCATGGCCGTAGAATATAGAAAGGTTTTAGATGCAAATTCATGGAGAAAACAAGAAAGAGTTCTCATCATTTTGTTCACTATTGAGCTCGAATCTAGCTCATTTTAATAGAAAATAAAGGAATGTGCAAGATAAGAACATACCCAGGTTTCTACTGCGTATAAAATGCACTCAAAACCACAACATGAAAGCTTCAACTCTCTAGTGGCGGCCTCATATACAGAGTAGAGATTTACCAGAAGAGAAACTAGAGATGAAATGCATTAGAAAAAAGTTATGGCCGCAGCTAATAGAGCCCAATGATGCTTCAAAATGTAGAACTATGTTGTATTTTATGACAGAGAATAGCTTACTTGTGTATTTTCTTATAAAGATCTTCAAGAAAACCCTTTGAAACAAAATAAATGGAGAGATTTGAGCCTCAAAACCATAGTTCATGGTAGTGGTTAGGTAGAGCTTCTTTTCCCAAAAAGATGAAGTGCAAAATGAGGCCAAAAGTTTAGGGTTTGTGTTTTATTTTAGGGCTTTCATGTTTTCCCTAATTCGAATGAGGATTTTATCACATGTTTTCAAAAACCAAATGCCCCACTAATACCTTCATGGTATTATTATTTACCTTTGCATATATGATACCTAGGCTTATGCCTTAGGTTTATTTCACAACCTTTGGAGGAAAAAACTTAGGCTAGAAAATCAAAATATAGGCCTTGTATTTTTTTTGCAAAATCAAACAAATCAAATCTTTTTTCCCTCCTTTGTGAAATAATCATAGTTGAAAATTGCAAGCTTTTTAAAATATTATTAAAAGAAATGTTCTTATAAATTGATTTAATAATTGTTATTAAAAGGTAGTTAAAGTGAAGCAAGTATGGATAAGCTTTCCTATTTTGGGTTTAAGTCTTTTGGATGAAATAGGAAAAAGTTGGGTAAACTGACTTTCTATTTTTATTTTTCAGTCAGTTCTAGAATGTTTTTAGTATCCTTTTGGTTAGTCCACTTGATAGGGAAACTTGCCACCTATTTTCATTCACTTTGGGTTAGTTATAGGCCATCTTTTTTAGCCTTTTTTCCTTTTCTCAAAAATGGCTTTGGAGTTGCCTTTTGGGAAGATTTTTACTCAGATTTTTCCATTCTCAATATTGGAAACATTTTGGAGATATAAGTTGTAGAAAGACTTAGTTTTTCTTAGTTTAGATTTTGCTTCTTTCTCTCTTGACTACTTGCAAAGAGCTCTATAAGCCTTGATTTGTAACTTAGATTTTAAGAAGTATTAAGCAACTCCTTTCAAATCAATAAAGCAAAGTGTTCTCTTCTTTTATGTTTATGCCTCATTTTATAGTTAATGCTTTGATGTTTATTTGTGATTCAACTTTCGAATCCTTTTCTATGTCTTGTTGTTGCAATCTTGAATGCAGAATTTTCATGTAATACAGGTTGTGTGTTATGTTTAATATGGTTAGTGGGTTGAAGTTGTGATAAAACTTTTGCTTGTCCTTCATGCAAACCTCTAGCTTTCAAACTTTCATGCAAATTACTTTTGTATTGCATTGTTTCAGTAAAATTGTGAGGATAAAAGACTTTGTGAAGCTAATTGTGAGTTTAATTAGTGAATAGATCGATAAAGTTATGGTGCATCACCCATTAGGTTTTAGGATTTCATTTTAAGTAATCTTTCTAAACTCTTTTACTCAGAAAGTTCTATAGTCTAGGTGATCTTCCAGGGGAACCAGCCCTCTCTAGAGATTCATTCTTAGCATAAGTTACCCACAGCTTGAGAACATTTCCATGTTTCAACAGGAGAGTTAAGTCTAACTTAGCTAAGGGTGCAATCCTGATTGACAACATTAACAAGAGAGTACATAGTAGTACCATCAAATACTGAAGAGAAGGGTCTTTGAGCCACATTAGCTGAAACATAAAGGAAGGATTCTTAGCTAGTCCATATAAGGAGATTGAAAGCTTAATAGGCCAATGGTTCTATCCCCGCCAATCTAGAATCTCTAAACTCGTAGCCCAATTGCTACCAATCCAGAAACTAGAAACAAAAACCTTTTCCAGCCTTTTGGAGATACAATCTTCACCACATCTTCTATTACTCCAAGTAAATAAACTATTAGAGGGCTTCACATCCACAAGATGAAGGTAAAAAATATTATTTCTAAACATCTTAGAAGAAGTATCCAATTTGTCTAAACCCCCTTCTTCTCATCCAAACTAACAATCGCATTAAAATCCCCAGCCATAATCCAAGGAAAGAAAGGGTCTAAGGACCTAACATAGCAAATATGAGACTAGAGAGAAGACTTTCCCTAAGTGTCAACCAGGGCATAAACATTGGTGAAAAGAGTAGCTTCACCTGATTCATAACTAGTCGCAACCATTGACATAGAGAATCTACTAGAGAACCACCAAAGAGGAGAAATCTTGTGTGGGTCCCATAAGCGAACAACTCCACCTGCATAAGCGAACAACTCCACCTGCACTGTCTTGCACCCCAATACACTGCCACTGACCTCTAACCCATAAACTAGTAGCTATGTAAGACATACCTTCCACTAACAACTTTGATTCCTGAATGAAGACCAAATAAGGAGAATGAAACACGAATCAACATGTTACTATTAACATCATATAATATTATAATGTTTTTTTAGGAATTAAATTTTATATTAGTTAAACAATATTAATATTTTAAATATTCCAATACAATCCATAAGAGTTTACACTATAATTTTCCTATATATATATAAGAAAGAATAGTTGAAAAAAAAAATAGATAAAACATGTAGCAAATAGAATAGCTCTAATAAAATAAATTAACTTTAAAGTAAAATAAAAACCATTTACTTTGAGTTAGTTTATTTTACATTACAACAATCTATTTTATTTTATAAAACTTTATTAGTGTTTGTCATGTTGTGCTTATTATTAACTATTAATATTTTGACATGTAAATGGCTATCAAATTTAAAGTAAAAGGTAAGAGTTTTTGTTAAACACATTCAGCCATTCCATATTAACTACAAAAATTAAATTGGACATTATTAAAGATAAAAATATAACATATAAATATAAAAAAAAAATACATATATTTATTTTACCAGCCTTCTTGTGGAAAACTTAGGGTTTACATGATTTTAATCAATTTGGCTTTAAACAACTTTACTTTGGCAAAAGAAATGGTAAATTTTGCAGATTAGAATCTGCACCAGAATTAGTTAGCCATGGTAATTGCATTGTTGATGTATATTTATTTTTTCTTTGGATTTGTATTTTTAATTTTTTTTATGGATTTATGTTTTAGTAAAAATAATTCAAGGAAGCCCTAGATTCATAATCTATGTTTTGTCTACCTTAGATTTCTATTCATTGATTTAAATTACAGTCAAAATAATACAAGAAAGCCCTTAGTATATGCCTTAGAGTTGTCTTTTTTTTTAAATTTTTCTTATCACAAATTTAATTTACTACCTTAGATTTCTATTCATTGATTTAAATCACAGTCAAAATAATACAAGAAAGCCCTTAATATATGCCTTAGAGTTGTCTTTTTTTTTTTTTCTTATCACAAATTTAATTTTAATAAAATAACTTAAGTGACTGCACAAAAAAATCTTTGTTTAACCTAGTTGATTTGTAGAAAACCCTTGTGTAAAGAAATTTAACTAGAATTTTTTTATTAGTACCTGCCTTCGGGCTGGTACTATTGCAATGAGTTCACACATATCTAGTTATTAATCCATTGATTGCAAACCAATCAAAATATAGGATTTTTTTTTTGTCAGGCAAATTTGATTTAAATTTGTACTTTTCCTATGTCAACATGATAAATTTTTAACAAAAAATTATTGAAAAATGATTTATCTATATTGTCATTGGCTGAAAAAAATGACCTCTTCTCTACGGATTGTCGGATTGTCGAAGAGTGCAACAAAAAACTATAAATGTGGAGAGAATTTTGGTTTGAGGCGAGGATGTGGCAAGTAAACAAATTATGAACACAAATTTTGTCTCCCACTAATCATCAATTTTTATAAATTTAATTTTTTGATTCATTAGCTAAACGTAAAAATTACTTTGTGTCAAAGGGACAAAGTTATAATATTAATAATACTATAAAAATATAGGGTTCTACACATTTTATTTTATGAAATTAGATTATTTTTGGGATTTCAATTTTATTTACTCAAGAGTTAATAATCTAGTATTTCAATTTTATTTATCTAAAGTATCATGAAAAATATTTCGCAATGTTATTACATTTTATATTTTATTCTTCAAACATACAATATTTTAATGCATTTTAAATTATCATACTATTAATATTATTACATTATAATATCTTAAGCAGACATTTCAAATCTCCACATTATACAAATATGCAGGCTTTGTAAAGTTTCATTTTATAGTTAAGGAAATATTTGTGTTATTTAATAGGCTTTGTAAAGTTTTGTTTTATAGCTAAGTAAATATTTTAGTGTTATTTTATTTTTACCAAATTAAATTATTTTTTAGATTTCAATTTTATTTACTGAAGACATTCAAAACTGAGTTCACATAAATTTTTTCTTATAAATTTAGTTCTCAAAATATAATAGTTACAAATTTGAAATGATAAACAATTCTTTATTTTAGTAAAAATTATTACTAAACCACAATATTAGAATAATTAAAATAATTAAAATCATGTTCTCTAAAAGTACTTACTATTATTACTTCAACAAAAAATTAAGTAATGAAGTGTAGTGATCTAAATATAAATATGTTATTGTTATTATATCGTATAATTATTCTTCAAACTTACAATATTATTACATTTTAATATGTTAGGCAACATTTCAAATCTCTCCACACCCAACTAGGGTTAGGGTTCTACACATTTTATTTTATGAAATTAGATTTTTTTGGGGATTTCAATTTTATTTATTCAATAGTTAAAAATCTAGGATTTCAATTTTATTTAGTCAGAAGTTCTCTAAAAGTACTTACTATTAGTACTTAAATAAAAAATTAAGTGACTAAGTGTAGTGATCTAAATATGAATATGTTATTGTTATTATATTGTGTAATTATTCTTGAAAGTAACAATATTTTAATGCATTTTAAATTGTAATAGTATTCAATATTATTACATTTTAATATGTTAGGCAGACATTTCAAATCTCTCCACACCCAACTAGGGTTAGGGTTCTACACATTTTATTTTATAAAATTAGCTTATTTTGGGGATTTCAATTTTATTTACTAAGAGTTAAAAATCTAGGATTTCAATTTTATTTAGTCAAAAGTTAAAAATCTAGTATCACAAAAAAAATTTCGCCATGTTATTACATTTTTTATTTTATTCTTCAAACTTACAATATTTTAATGCATTTAATGCATTTTAAATTATAAAAGTATTAGTACATTTTAAAGAAATATTTGTGTTATTTAATAGGCTTTGTAAAGTTTAGTTTTATAGCTAAAGAAATATTTTAGTCCTAAATTATTTTTTAGATTTCAATTTTATTTACCCAAGACATTTCAACACTCTTCAAAAATTAATTTTTTAATTATTGGAATGCAATTTGTCTATACAACCAATACTTAATCAACAAAAAAATTACAACTAAATAAATACTATATACAACCAATAGCTAATCAACAAAAAAAAATTACAACTAAACAAATACTATAATAACAACACTACAAGGTAGGTTGTGGCCACTATGTGACACTTGTTAAATATGAATTAAATAAATCTATCTAAAATATCTATATTAGTTAATAAAATATAAAACCCACCCTTTTTTAAATTAATTAAAATTTTGAAAAACTTTAAATTTAATCTTTTAATGGTTATTGAACCCTTGCCAACCTATACTTGTCACAGGGTATGCTTCCTACAACCTAAACTTTCATTTGAAGTAGGTATTCAAAACGGTAATAATTTAATAATGATAACGTTAGATGGCTTGGGAGTGTAAATCGTAGGCCCTGCTTATATGTTAGCGAATCTTAAAGCCGACAACTTGTTATTTCTAGCAAAAGAATTTTCAACTTGTTTACTATATCTTTAGGTAAGATCATGTAAACTATGTTGCATAGAGATATTGGCAGAAAATATTCAAAGGTTGTTGTTATTACCTACTTTCTATAAGTGCTAGGAATGTAGTGTTTAAATCTTTCACAAAAGTTCCTTTCTTTTTTGATTCTTCTAATACTAACCAAATATTTTTGTCAACAATATTCCAACATTTGTGAAAGATGTTCACTGGAAAGTGCTCTAGGCTAGGAGCTCTAGGAATGTAGTTGTGTGACTATTTGTTTTATTTCTTCTTAGTAAAAGGATTCATTAAAAATGGTTTTGATCCTTATTTATTTATGTATGTAGAAAATGAAAATCAAATAACGATCAATGATCCTACTCTATATTTAATATTACTAAAGTAGTCCCTATTACCCTTGATATTTGATAATGATATTCAATGTAAAAATGTTGATTGTTCACACTAGAAGCATAACATTACTATCAATTTGTTTAGATAATGATATCTTGATCATGGTGTAGATAATGGCATCTTGATCATGGTGTGGTCTAGGGGGAAAATGATTTAAAGGATGCTTTAATTTATATGATCTAGGACAAATGGATGAATGACCCAGATTAAATTAGACATCAATGACTAAGATCAAATGAGATATGGATCAAGGATGTATGAACAAGATTAAAAGATGTGGATAGACAAGCTTAAGTGAGACAACTTAAGGGAAGGATAAGACCTATCCTCATATGGTTAGCCTATGATTTTTAGATTTTTGTGCCAAGATGAGGATAAGTGGGAAAATATAATTAATTAAATAAAATTATTTAATTAATTATAAGACAAGATAGGGAAAATAATTAATTAAATAACTAAAATAATTTAATTAATTATAGGACAAAGGGGAAAATTAATTAAATAAATTATACAAATTTATTTAATTAATTTTGGCTAAGAAAAATGGATAAAATTAATTAAATAAAAAAATACAATTTATTTATTTAATTAATTAGCTAAAGGGGAGTATAGAGCTACATGAGATGACTACAATGGGCAAGAAGGTCAAATCTAAGTGTCCACATTACCAATTTAGGTATACTTTCCATGATGCTCTTTTGGTGCTTCAAATTTGACCCTTCCTGATTGTTTAGAAGATTTTGAAGTAGAGAAAAACTTCTTCCTTGATTTTGTTATCCTCCTTTATTAGTTCACTAGTTTTTAATTTTATCCTTATAAATCTATTATGCATTTTCTGAGCTTTTGTAGAGCTATGGAAAATTTTTGTGTTTTTGTCCCCATCTTTGAGCCATATTTCCCTAATTTTTGTCTCCAATAAATCTCTTCCATTCTCAAAATTTCTAAATATTGATCCATTAAATCTTTTTCTCTTTTGTATCTTCTTGATTCATCCCATTATGGATTACCTCTTCACTTAGAGTTTCCATTCTTTCTTCTAATGTCTCTTTTTCTTCAAGGATGTTGTTAAAATGATCTCTCTTCCATTTTTTGAGGCATTCTTTCACATATTGTAGTTTCCTAAATAGTATAAATATTTTTTTATCTTTTTTGATATTGTGCCTCAACCCACCATTTTTTCCATACTAGTTGCAAAATTTGATCTCATCCACATGTTTTCAAATTTGAATGAGCATCTTTTCGGATTCTATTATTCTCTTAGAAAGATTTGAATTGAAAAATTATTTGATGCAGAAGGCATTCCCTCTTGACAAACAACACATAAATTCTCACAACTCACAAACAATCTTAGGCAGATATTCTCTCCTTTCAAAATCATTTTCCACTACACAAATGAAGCTTGTAATGCAAAAAAAAATGATTAATTTTATTGAATGTATAATTCAAAAACAAAATATATGATACTGCAAACCAAATCTACATCAAGTTTATGATTGTGGCCTTCATGGCCTCTCAGCGCTTTCCCTTTGATTCTCTTCACTCTCTATTATACAAACAATCATATCCCATTCACCTCTGTGGAAGCAAAAACCCTTTCACTTTCTCTTACTATTCTTCCTCACAACACCTCTCTATCAGCCGCACCTCCTCACAGAGCCTCCCTCATAGATTTTATGATCTCCTTGCTTAATCTATTGCGCCCCCCTTCTCTCTCTCTTCTATTTCTGATTTTTATATTTGTAAATGATCTTCTTCAGTGTCGTTTACCTTGGCAGAAGGTAACGAGACTCTTCGAAATGAATTTTCTTTTTTTAATACTATTAAAGTCTAAATTTTCTTTTTAAGACTATTGGAGTCTATCACAACTAGCGACCAATTTAAAAATGATAAATTTATACAATTTACGAATATAAAACAATGGATACAAATTATATCATTGTGGCACTTTTGTCTTACTTGGATAGAGATGACATTACAAGATAGAAACATAATAGTAATCTTGTGTTGAATACTGATAAACTCCATCTAGATCCTCCACTCCCCAAAAAAGATTTGGCTTTTAAGCATATTTCCTGCTCAACAAAGGACACCATCTAATTTGTTTTTACTTTGCAAGACTTGTTCAGTCCCCCCAATTCATAGGAGTTGAAATAAGTGTCATTTGAGAAGTTTGGAACTCCTATTATTTTGCATAGACCTACAACATTTATTCCTTCTATGCGAAGTGCTTTAATCACCTTAGCAAGTAACATTTGGGCCATAGAGCCTCTTATCCATCTGTCTATTGCAAAATACACTGACTTTACATTTTGTTCCTTTCCTTTTTTTCAAGTATAGCAACAACAATATCCTCCATTATAGTTACTAATCCCACACAATTCCTAGGGTGTATTTTCCACTATATAAAATGTAATCTAGAACTGATTATGGATCCATCCCTACATCTCAAAAAACATAATCCCAAATTGTAATTCTTGCAGTTGGCTTCCTCAAACCTCCAATGAACATTCTACTCCAATCGATGGCATGACATGTTTCGATTGTTATCCTATGTTCTTCAAACTGACAACAAATTTTATCTCCTTCCTTTATTTTTGTACACCTCCCATTGGCATCTCCTCTCTAGCTATTCATTTCCTTGTTTTTATTAAAATACCCCAAGCTAGGCATTGCATATTCTCTCTTCTAATGTAAATTTTATTTGGACATTGAATACATAATGTATATGGGTGTAGGTTTATCTTTTCTACGTGGCCTAGAGTCTTCAAACTATCACCAAAGACAAATATTCCCATTTTGAATGTGTTAACATGACTGCATTGTAAAAATCATTGCAAATACTTGTTCACCCCCTCCACATTGGCTTAATTTAAGTTGCTTTCATAAATTTCCTTATACACCCAAATAAAATCTATACATAGTGTTTTCAAATCTCACACGCTGCCCAAAACCACACACAAACTAGAGTATTGAAACAAGTTCAATGCCAGATTGCCCATTCACCCAATGATCCTACATCATGATCATATCCAAAAATAGGAGGAATATTACATTCACATGACAGGGGGAGGGTGGCCCAATCACCACTATACATGAATGTATCTATTCTCTTAGCTATATTATTGAAGCCCATTCTTTGATTATTCTATATGTATAACCTATTCTTTGGTTTTATGTCTTGAAGATTTGTGTTCATTGTGAATTATATGATGCCTAGTTGTGCTTGATTCTTCATTCTCACCCCGCTTTTTATCCTCAGCATTTAATATAGTATTGAAATCTCCACCAATTATCATAAATTCTTGGGGTTTGGATTTAATAAAGATTACTATATCTTATCAATTTTTTTGTGTGCATACAACTGGTCCATATACATTAATAAAAAATGAAAATAAATATACAATTAATTTAACTTACTTACCAATGTTGATCTTGGTTGACGACTTCTATGTTGGTTTTTTAGGGTCTCCATATGGTAGCCATGCCTCTAGAATTGACAATTGACTCAATGAAGTGTCCTTTCCATTTTTTTCAATTTGTAAGCCATTATTTTAGCTTGCTTCTTGCTTATTTTTTTCTTGTAGGAGGAATATATCAATATCTAATAAATCCATTTGATGTTTTACCAAACATCTTTTGTTAGGAGTTTTTTGGCCCCTAATATTCCATGATGTGATCTGCATTGCTTGTTGGAAAGGGGTATTCCTTTCCTAGATCACAACATCATATTTATCTTCATTTGAACTTTTGCCTCCCCTTCTTTGACCAGTAATTCTTTTTTAGATTTCCTTCCTTTCTTTTTTGTTCCCCACAATTAGGCTTGTCAATTTCAAACATTGATTGGATCATTCCTCTATCATCTAAAGAGTTGATCTAAATTTCCATCCTTTCTTCTTCCTGATTTATTTCTTTTATAATCTCCTTTTGAAAATCTAAAAAAATTGTAATGTTCTGGAAAAAATATTATTTGGTCTTTGATATATCTCCTCTATTTTTATCCAAAAGGATCATAGTTTCTTATCTCATTGGTAATTCCAAAAAGTTCTAACACTAATTTGAAAGTATCCTTTTTAGGAAATACCTTGACTCTCCCTCCTTTGGAAAACTTTATGTTTCTTTATTTTCCCATATTTCTACCTTTGTCTGATATTCTTCTTGATTTTTCTCCTTTTTCCCAATATTAGGTTCTTCAATATGGGAAATGTTTTCTACGTTGTTTGTTTTCTTTTTCTTTTCTTTGATCATTCATGTTCCATTTTTCTTCCTGTTAGGGATTTTTTCTATTGGCCCCTCCAATTTAATTTTTTGGTTCTAAAACTCTTCCCTTGATTGAATTTTGACTGATGGAGAAAGCTTTTCTGCTAGAATTTAGGTATACACAAATATGTGCATATAGGCCAAATTCTCTCTTTTGCATTCCCATCCATCGATATAATGAACCCTATATGATTTCTTATTTCCTTAAGTATCAAGGGATTCCAATATTTTGAAGGAAAATTATCCAATCTAATCAACATTGGATTTTTTGATATTTTATGTTTCAGATGGTTGAAATTTAGTTTCGATTCTTTTATGTAAAAACCCACATTGTCCATTAATTTCATGAACCTCCTTTCATTACTTCATTTTATTTTCCCTATGATTCACATTTGATTTGATAAAAACCTCTTGGTTGTAATGCTACCTTTCCCCTTATGTATTAAATTAATTGTAGTAGATTTGTTATGGTTAATATTAAGAATTAAGATAGAATAATATATTCAATGATGTTAAAATAGATGTAATAACAAATTTAAATTACAATAGGTGATAGTTTAATAAGAATTCTTAAGTAAATCATTTACAAACAAATTAGATAACATAATCACATAATTCTATTAACATCAAAATCCATCAATATCTTTTACTAACAATAAGCTCAGTACTTCATTAATTTCGATCATAGAAAGGAATAGATACATATCCTTTTGATCCTAGAAGTTCTTCCAAATGTCACTCTAGAGAATGGATTGTAGATTTATCCCCCTTTTAGCAAGTGAGCAATTCTAGGAGGAATCTTGTTCTTATGTAGAATCAACCATGTGTTCTCCAAGCATTCAGCTCTTTTTAAGAAAACACACAAACACACATAAAAATGCTCCTGAGCCATGTTCAACAAAACATGCTCAACACAAGTGCACACACAAGCTCTCACCAGGACAATCCCAGGTGTACTCTATGCCCTGAGTTGGAAACGCTTTGTGTGCCACTTCTCTAATGCTCACCACCTGTCACATGTATAATCCTTCTCCTTTGTGATTTCTTGTCTTTCTTTCTTTATCTTCCTTGAGTTTTCTCCATGCCCTTTCCAAGTCTCAAACAAATTCCTTATATAACCTTTTAAGGGGTGATTTCTAAACCATCACACCCTTTCACAAAGGTTGTGATTAATAATGGTTTAATAAATATAATAACTCCTCATTTTTTAAAGGGGTTTTCATAATTATTCTTTATTTATCACCATTTTAACCAGAAGGATCATAATATCCCTTATTTACATCTCCCTTTTAATTATAAAGGGTAAATAAACTTTATCCTCTTATAATTTTAGAGGGTTATTTATATGTAGATTTCTTTTTCCATTTTAGGTAAAAAGTCACATAACATTTCCCCCCCTATAAATTAGTTGTTGTCCTCAGTAGCTCAAGTTGAATCTACAACATATTTTAGCAAAAATAATTAGTCAACTAACATTATCGATATCACAATGAATCTACTTCATTTATAATCATATTTCTCAAAGTTTAGATCTTCCCGATAACTCTTCTGCTTTAACTGAAATCATAATCAAATCCCATAGAAATACTTTGTTAATTAGTAACATGATAAGAACTATAATTTTACATTTTCACATGAAATAGATCATGAATTTATACTTGAGAAACTAATCCAAGTATATACAATAAATCTCCTATCAAATAATCTTTTAAATTTGGTCATTAACATGTAACCTTATCTTTAATACACAAAATTTAATCTTTTAAGTATCACTTCAACATAAATATATACAAAAGTATTATCATGTAATCATATATCACTTGCCTAGCGAATTACATGCATATCCCATACTATGTAGTCATTAATGATTAAGTACAATATACTCAAAATACATTCCAGGATGATATTCAGGCATTCTAGACTACATGAATCCCATTTTTGATATAGCAAATACAATTCAATGGAAACAAGTACACAATTACCCTTAAATAGAGTTCATATCATTTCACATAGTCACTAAAAAAAAAGTTTTGGGACAATTTTTGAATCCAACAAGGGTGGAATGTAATGTAATCTAGTCAAATTATATTTCAACATATATCTCTCTATCATAGACTTATAAGTAATTAATGATATAACATTCTAAGGATATCACTTTTATACAATAATTATAGAATGCATGTACAAGGTTATTGGATTGATCAACTCCAATAACAAAGTACAATAAAATGAAATATGGTACAAAAGAAATCCTACAATTTATCTTAAGAAACAAAATAATAGTAGAAAACAATTACCACCTACAAAAAGACACTACATAGAAAAATATTAGCTATATTGCTTATAAGGAACTAGGTTAATGGAATTTTATTTTAATGCAAGGACGGACTTTTTATTCAATTAATTTTAAGTTGATGATTTAGCTAGAACAAAGAGGATACCCTCACATTGATGACCAGAAGTATCATTGGGGATTTCCTTTAAAAGGAAATAACTAGAGGTACATAAGGAGAGGAAATACAATGAATCATTCTTATAAAGTAGGATTCTTGGAAATCTATTGATATTTGATATTGTTAGATTGTGTATGTAATGGAGAAGAATTAGTACAACTTTACAATTTTTAAATTTTTTTATTGAGGTTATTTCTCCCCCTATAAAATTTTACATGTCGCCATGTTTGAACCTAAGGGAAACTAATCAATTTTAGATCTTATAGAAATATTATTTGTTTAGAATAACTCACTCCAACAATAGTATCATAGTGTCCCAACCTTAAAGGTAAAAATGATCCTAAGACCTATGGGTTGTGGGCCCACCATCTACCAATCCATAGACTAACTCAACTAAATAGAGAGTGACATCTCAAAATGTTCACTATCTCATTGCTAACTATAGAATGACTAAGTGAGCATTGGTGGATAAATGGTCACATGCAATGATCACCCAACCTAGTAAAAATTAGCTTCATCTTTTTCATATATATAATTACTACTAGAACATGAAACATATATTAATGAACATGAATCTTCCTCCACACGTGTATCACTTTGCCATTTATTCAAAAAACTCTTGAATGTCTTCATTTGATGGAGATACTATTGAAAAGCTCTTATAAAGCTTGTACCTCCCCTTAATCTTAGACCTATAGCTATAAAAACTTTAATGTTAGCCCTTGATGCACTTCTATCTACCTAAAATTGTGACTTTAATTGTTATTAATAGTTACTATCATGTTTGCATCTTTAATATCTACATCTGAATTTAGCATTGAAATTTCAATAGTATAGATATCCTAACACCAATGTTATTATTTTTTCTTGTAATCTTAAGATGATATGTGATTTTGATGTAGAAACTAATCCTTAACCTGGGGCCATTAACTATAAACCATGACTAGCAGATATTCTATCTTGCAATTAGCATTTGTCCAACATGGAATTCAAACCATACCCTATATCAATTATCATGTTCTTTATTTTAACTTTTCTTAGATGAGTGGTTTTATTATTTTGATTTGATATTTAGAACAAACTACCATGTCCTCGCTAAATTATCTTTTCCAATATTTGGTTCCATGTGTCATTTTATCAAGACCTAGATTCGTATCTTTAAATCCTTCCTCCATAAAAATGTGTAAATAAGACTAGATGATTGCAAAAAGGATGTGTAGGATGCATCTAGTTTTTTTGGGACCATCACTAATTATTGAAGAATGAAATAGAACACAACAAAGCATGTAAAATAAATATGCTCAAGAAGCCAAACCACCAATGTCTAACCATAAACCATGACTTTGTTAAGAACAACCAATTGTCTGTAGGCCTAATCAGGTTTCCATAAAAAGATAAGACCAGGATATAAGCATTAACACCCACCCATATTGTATAAACAACTTTATGACATCCAATCTCTTTTATCATACTCAAATATAAAGTTTATAATTTGAAGGGTGGGAGAATCACAACCCCTGAGACTAACCCATGTTATGATTAACTAAATATCCTATTTTGAAAATTCTAAATATCCAATTTTGAACTAGTTTTCAAAAGTCATCACTCAATTGCTCAAGTGTT
The DNA here is from genome assembly GCA_027924645.1 of Cunninghamia lanceolata. NCBI lineage: Eukaryota > Viridiplantae > Streptophyta > Pinopsida > Cupressales > Cupressaceae > Cunninghamia > Cunninghamia lanceolata. The sequence goes on from BSBN01000078.1 coordinate 24,788,455, forward strand.
ACTGAAAACAAATAAATAAAATTACTAAAGCATTTTATATTTAAAAAAGGTTATGACTTATGACTCCTACTTGAAGTGTGTAGCTTTGATTGAGGTATGGCTGAAATACCTTATAAAAAAGGAGAAGGTAACGTGAATGGAGGCAGAATGGGAAATAGAATCTTTGGAAGACTATTTTATGCCTATTCCAGAGATCTTGAAAGTGGAAGGGTAACAACAACCTATTGTTTGTTAAAGTTTTCAAGGACAAAAGAAAAAATACTAAAAGTGACACAACCCTACAAAAGGGTTTGCGGTGTCCCTGCAACAATTTATTCCTAACATTAGACTCAATATAATTGGTTTCCGTAATATTCTTACATCTGCCACTTCACATGAGAAAGAAACTGTAACTTGAGAGAGATAATGTAATAAAGGTAGATTGAATAAGTATATCATGTTTAGGCTCCATTGAATGTTGACATAAAATATTCAACAATGCAAATTGAATAGTTTTCTAAACTTCACGCTATAACAATCAAGTTTCATATAGTTGTTGGCTTCTCTTCTTAGATTTGTTCATTTTGTTTCAATTGGACTCAAATAGCATTGTAAAGCCAAATTTGGTTCAAATACTATAAACCGATAAGTATGTATGAATCCTTTGCTGAAGCATTTATTAAAACATCTATGTTATTAACAAAAGGTTTAAATGTGAAGCAAGACAGACAGAGGAGAAAACACAGAAACTGCAATTTCTATTGCTTGATTAAAATAGATTGCAAATGTCTCTATTTATAGAGGTTTGAGAACAATCTAGTCTCCTCTGCGCATAGTGAAAATGGACTAGAATTACATTCAGAACACATTGTTGAAAATCAATGCACATGGCATGAAAATGGTTTGCAGGTTGGTGGGAGGTGGTGGGAGAAGCTTCTGCCTTAAATGTTTATGTTGACAACTTTATTTGGTGATGTTCTGTTGGTTAGAAATTAATTACATCCAACACTCCCCCTTAATTTCTACCACTAACTGAATATCAACAATGCCTAGATTTTGTCATAGATATTCAAATTTGTCCTTTGGTAATGCATTAGTGAAAATGTCTACCAATTGATCTTCAAATTTGCAAAACTCAAGGGAGATTTCTCCATTATTAACCAATTCCTAGATGCAATGGTATCTCATATCAATGTGCTTGCTCCTTTTGTGAAAACATGATTTTGGACAATGCAATTATTGATTTGTTGTCACAAAGGATTGGTGTTGACTCCTCCTATACTTGCAATAAATCTATCAATACTTTCCTCATCCAAATTGCTTGACATGCTGCTGATGTGACTTCTACATACTCTATTTCAGCTGATGAGAATATCACTATGGGTTGATTCTTTTATTCTCATGAGACCATACCTATTCCAAAATGAAAAACATATTGATAAGTACTCTACCTATCATCAATAATACCTACGAAATCACTGTCAGTATAACCAATCAAACCAAAATCATTATTTGTGGAATATAAAATTCCATATTTTGTTGTTCTCACCACATATCTCAATATCCTCTTTCTAGCTTGCTATAGACAGCAAATTAGTTTAAGTAAATAAATGATGTAATTAGTTGTCGGTACCAACCAATGGGTCAAGTAGTTTGGAGTTAGTACCAATGGTTTGCATCACAACCAACCTTGCCCATGAGTATTTAAAGCTTCAATGCATTGTATTTAGAAGGTGTGTGTACTCTAATGATAGTTGATGCATGGAGATATTGGAGTTATGATACATGTTGTTGTCATGAACATGGTAATGTTTTCTATGAATCAATGAATGAATACAATGGTCCATTCTGATTAATTCTATTTTATTCATGTAATGTACTATACTACTACTTCATTATTTTTGTTTACTTCATATTCTATAAAACACACCATATTGTGGTAAACATTTGGCACCGTTGCCTATTCAAAAACAGGTCAAGCGTGACAAGTCAATGACAAGTTGAGTCATCAGAGACCATCGGATGGCAAGTTGGCTATCGATGACAAGTTGAGTCATCAAAGACCATCAGACAAGTGGTATCAGGGAGAGAAAAACCATTAGGTGAACTCAGAGTCAAGAAAAACATTATGAAGATGGAAGCATAATGGGGCAACCCATCCAAACTGATGAGTAATTACAAAATAGAAGGAAAGTAGAAGAAATAGCATAAGAAATTCAAGAACGTGAGGGAAGCAATAGAGAGGAGAATGAACCAAGAAGCTAAGAAGATGATTTAACATAGGAATTGGTAAAACTATGGTTATTGTCAGTTGGGTAGTACATGAGAAATGAATCCATCCATAGGGAGGTTCTAGAGGAGATCATTGGAGGAAACCTGCATGTTAATAGTGAAGTGGGCAAGGAATCTGATAACTTTCCAAGACCTCCAAGAAGAAAGAGAGAGGGAATTGCGACGGCAACAAGTACTCAGGAGGTATGAGGAGTGTATGAAACAAGAGGAGGAAGAACAAGACGGCAATCATCACATGCCATACAAATGATAGGGGTAAACATACTTAATGCCCATATAGCTTAATAAGGACAAGAATAAAATATTAGTTGGGCAAGAAACACATGGAATAAATATTGAGAAGATCACTAAGACTAAGAGAACAAGAAGAACACAAAAAAAGATTAAAACAGATTATTGAAAAAGAAAATGAACGACATGAAGAAATAAATCAAGATATTGGTGAGATCTACAATGAAGGGGTTGATGAACAAAACTTTAGAACACCAATAACAAATAAATAAAAAGAAAATGGGAAGAAACTGAGAGAAGAACTAGAAGATAGCATACATCGTATTGTGGTATTGTCCATTTCAGACAAAAGGCCGAGAATCAGAGGACCTGAGCCCAAGACCCCTATGTAGAAGGAGAACCAAAGAGAACCAGAGGTGACTCGAAGTGTAGAGGATGCAGAGAATAGATGTGGGAAGGAACCCTACATGGCCAGCAGTGTCAGGAGGACACCAGAATGACATGGTAGAACCAGTCCAATCGGGTCAAAGACACAAAAAGGGTACCCCGAGAAAAAGATGGTGACTCCACCGGTGAGTGAAAGGTAGAAGTTGTCGAAGTTCATGGGGAACAGGTCAAAAGATCCTTTCTGGCACTGTAAAACTTGTGAAACCATATGGGTGGCAAATGGACAAGAAGATGAAGACTACTGGGTAAAAGCATTCCTAGCAATGCTAAGAGGTATAGCTATTAATTGGTATACAGATCTAGAGGCAGCACAGAAGGCCTCATAGGATGGATTGAGGAAAGCCTTCAAGAGTGATTTTAAGCTTCTAAGAGATGATAACGAGATTGTAGAGGAAATCTACAACACCAGACAAGGGAAAAACGAAAATGTAAGAGCATATAATAGGAGGCTCAAAGAACTGCTCAGAAAACTAGAAACCCAGCCAGCCAATGGACTGAAAAAGAGATGGTTCATTGAAGGGTTACTTCCATCATTAAGGAAGAAGATGAAAGTTGTACCATTGTCATCATACGCTGAAGCGTACAATCTAGCGATGGATATAGAAAGAGAGAACAAAACATCTTTCCAGAGTAAGAGAAGGACCAAGGATGATGAAAGTACAGGTGATGACAGCAGTGATGGTGAGTCAAAAACCATCTAGGCACTGAGAAGATATATGATTCACATGATAAAAGAACTGAAGGATGATAAAGAAACAACTAAAGAAGGCCAAGAATTATGGTGCACCGATTGCAACAGGGAAGGTCATGTAAAAGAAAAATGTCCAAAGAAGTTATTCTGTGATATCTGCCAGGTAATGGGACATTCAATCAAGGAATGCCCATTTAATCTAAAGACAAGAAGTACTCAGGTGTTTTTTACACAAGGAGAATCATCAAATCCATCGGTGACACCCACAAATCCTCAGAATAGTCCAAATGAATCCCTTGGAGGTTACTAGAATAACATAAGGAGTAACAATAATAGTCCCAAAAATAGATTACAGTACGATAGCAAGGGGTGACCCATGATACAGTGCTGACAATGCAATGAATGGGGACACTTTGCAAGGGAATGTCTAAACAATAATCAGAACAAATTAAATGCATTATGCAAGTGGTGTGGGCCTAGAGATCACGAAGAAAAAGATTGCTTAAAGTAGAAAGGGGTGAACATCATCAGTGTCATGGAAAATGATGAAGAGATCCTCGCCATCACCCGAGCACAATGGAAAAAAATGACGTATCCAGATCCCAAAATCAAGAAGGAGAGACTTCGGGAGGCTAGAAAAGAAGTAGATATGGCAATAGAAACAGAGGGAAAGAACAAAAAAAAATTACTGTACGACCTGAGTCAGATAAGAATATTGTTAATTAGGTGTTAAAAACCACTGTATCAGTTAGAATAGCGAATCTTCTTTAGAGCATGCCTCAACTGAGGATGGCCATCTCAAAGGCAATGGAAGGGAACCCAAACAGGCAAACAAAAGATGAAGATGTCATAGTGGAGCTACCACTGGAAGGAGAACAAGTCATTGACCCGAGACTGTTGGTAGTTAATAATGGCAAGAATCTAGCCGTCGTACACATGTCAATCAGTGGATGCTACCTGATGAACACAATAATCAACGGTTGATCAGGAGTGAATGTGTTGATAGAAGATACATGGAAGTGCTTGGGAGAACCTACATTATGGCCACAAAATTTCTAGTTAGTGGGAGCAGACAAGCACGGAATTAAAGCACTAGGAGTGCTAATGGCTCAAAAAGTGAAGATTGGCACCCAACCCTTTCTGTTAAACTCTGTAGTCATAACAACACAAAATGCGTCGTACGATGCATTAATCAATTGAGGGTGGCTGATAGCTACCAAGGCCAACCACAACTAGAAAAAGAACACATTGTCAATAGAGAACAAAGGTAAGAAGATCATCATAGATCTAAGAACACAGGCTGTAAGTGAAGAATTAGCATCAGATTCTAATTCAGATGGAGGAGAGTCAGTTGGAAGAGAACTAATGGAACCTGATTAGGAAGGAGTATTAAAACTGCAAGAATGTTTTGAGGATGAAACTAATTCAATTAGTCAACTTTTCCACTGGTAGATGGAGAACTATGAGTTCTTCAAGCTAGAATGTAACATGATCTTGATAAAGGAAATTGGTGAGAACTCTCAGGTGAATGCAGACAAGGTGATGGAAGAGAACAAAAAGAAGACAAATTGGAAGGAAATGACGACCAAAACACCTTCCCAACTGCCTTCAGGGAATACATAGAAGGGATAGATAAGATAGATAGTAGACCTGCTCACAACTTTGGAGTTGAGGGAAAGATCAAGTACAAGGAACTATCCATGAAGAAGCTAAATCTGGGGGAAGACAGTAACCCTCGAGTAACACTAGTAGGGGATGATTGGAATCCCGTCGTCAAAGCAACGACATTTAGGATCGTCATGGAGTATAAGGAGGCATTTGCTTGGACATACAAGGATTTAAAAGGAATTCCTCTAGAACTATGTGTTCATAGGATCCCACTGACACCAGGAACACGTCCTACGATAGAACACCCATACAGAATGAATAGAAACTATGCAGCCAAAGTTTAGGGGGAGATAGGGAAGACGTTGGAAGCCAAAATCATATTCAAGGTAGAAACCAGTGAATGGGTCTCAGTCATCATCATATCACTTAAGAAAGAGGGTAGATAGATTAGAATATGTGTAGATTTCATATGCTTGAATGCAATTACTATCAAGGCTCCATTTCCCATTTCATTTACAGACACAATTCTAGAAGAAGTAGCTGGTCAAAAAATGTATTCATTCATGGATGGATTCTAAGGGTATAACCAAATTAGTATTGCTGAGGAGGAAAAATTGAAGATGACATTTGTGGTCAAGGATGGTGTCTATGCATACAATTGAATGTCGTTCGGTCTCTGTAATGCACCAGCAACCTTTCAAAGAATCATTTTGTATATTTTTGATAAAATGTCAGTTGGAAATTTTAAGGCATTTTTGAATGATTGGTTAATCTATAGCGATCAACAAACATATCTGAAGGCACTTGCTGAATGTATCGAGCATTGCAGAGACAAATGATTGGCACTGAATCTGAAGAAGTGTTGATTCATGGTGCCACAAGGGAAGTTGTTGGGTCACATTGTATGCAAAGTGGGACTAAAAATAGATCCAGATAAGATATAGGTGATTGTGGAGACGGAAGCCCTAAGTGAGATCACAGGAATAAAATCATTCCTTGGTCACGTAGGATATTACAGATGATTCATCAAGAATTTGGCCCAGATCTCTTGCCCACTCAATATGTTGACAAGAAAGGGAGTCTAATTCATATGCTCTGATGTACACCAGAAAGCATTCAAGGAGTTAAAGACCAGATTGATAAGTGCACCCATATTGGCATACCTGAATTGGGATAAAGAGTTCCATGCACATGTCGATGCCTCAAATTTTGCAATCAGGGCCACATTAGCACAGGTGGGACCCCATGGTCTAGACCACCGAGTGTATTTCACCAGTAGATTACTTTCAAAGGTAGAAAGAAATTATAGCTCAATCGAGAGAGAGGCTCTTGGAATGGTGTATTCAGTGCGAAAATTTTGGCACTACCTTCTGGAAACACCATTTACATTTTATGTCAACCATCAAGCACTCATGTTCTTGGTGAACAAACCGATTGTTTAGGGGAGAATTAGTAGATGGCTACTCCTCTTGTAGGAATTTACTCTTATGATCATAATACGACTTGGGAAGAGTCATATAATAGTAGATTAGTTGTCATGCATCAGGTCGGGGGAACCAGTCAAAGGAGTGAATGAAGACTTTCATGATGCTCATCTCTTCCAGATTGTAGCACTGTCATCATGGTATGAGAAGATCAGTGAATACTTGTTGATGTCAACATTCCCTTAGGGAATGCCTTCAAATGAGAGGAGAAGGATTACATTGAAAAGCAAGGCATTCTAGTTCATAAATGGGTTTCTCTATAACATGGGACTAGATCATATCCTGAAGAGATGTGTCATGGAAGAAGAAATAAAGGGTGTACTAGAAGAAGCACATGAAGGATTGGTAGGAGGGCACATGGGTCTGGATGCCACAGCTAGAAAAATTTTGCTAGCTAGACTATGGTGGCCAACATTGTATGCAGATGCGAAAGAATGGGTATTGGAGTGTGACACATGCTAGAGAGTAGGGAAACCATTGAGGAGGGACTACATGCCCCTGTGGCCAACCTAGCCTCAAGAACTCTTTGAGAGGTGGGGACTAGATTTTGTGGGACCATTAAAGGTCAGCCAACTACATCGGTGTCTGTACATAGTGGTAGCCACCGAGTATTTGACAAAATGGGTAGAGGCAAGAACTCTAGAGGATAACACTGCCTTAAGTACTACAAAATTCATCTATGAACAAATAGTAACAAGGTATGGCATACCCATACAACTGACAAGTGATTGTGGGGGACACTTCGTCAACCACATGATCCGACTGATGACAACAGAGTTTAAGATCTTTCATACACTGTCAAATCCATACTACCAAAGAGCAAATGGGCAAGAAGAATCAACAAATAAAGTGTTAATTTTGGTGATCCACAAGTCCTGTGGGATAGAAGGGGCAGACTAGGAAGAAAGACTACAAGCCGTACTATGGGCATATCAGACGATGTACAAGGTAACCATGGGACACACACCATTCCAACTCATGTATGGTCAAGAAGCAGTTGTACCAGTAGAATATCTAGTCCCAAGCCTAAGAATAGTAGTAGAAAATAGACTGGGGGACACAGAGAGTCTGCAAGAATGACTACTCCAGTTGAACAAACTTGATGAAAAATAGATCATGGCTCAATGGTCCACAGAAGTGATGCAAAAGAGGAGGAAATTCTGGCATGACAAACACATCCAGCAAATGAACTTCTGACTAGGACAGTTGGTCCTAAAGTATAATGGTTGTAACAAGATCAAACCTAGTAAGTTCAAGGTTCATTGGTTGGGACCGTTCAGGGTATGGGAAATATTGGACAATGGGGCTATAAGACTTGATAACCTTGACAGAACCCCAATCAATGACATAGTGAACAGGTCAAAGCTAAAAAAATATAAGTAGAAAAGGGAAGAGATAGTAGAAATCAACATGTTGGGATACGCAGTGATGGAAGACACAACAAAGGGGACTAATGGAATATGCTTCCTGAGTGCACCATTTGAACCTATAACTGGGTTCTTTGGACCGAGCTCAATGCAAATTGGCATACACAAAGGAATGGTCGATAGCGACATCATTGAAAATGATGATTACACCTAAAATAAGGAAGAACAGGCATGGACCTGGTGGATAGCATAATGCAACAAGGTAAGAGATAAATTTGAATTATTATTACCAAGAGAAATAAAAACCTAGTGAGAAGGTATGTAGTAGAGAGTATGTTCATAATTGAAAGGTCACCCTATGACGATGAGATTCTGTAACTAAGAATAATGAACTAGGGAACCCCACTTATCTAGATTCTAAGGATTAGATTTGGAAAGCAAAGTTCAGGACCAAGAGTATGAGGATGAACATGTTAGACTTAGGGCACACAACTGAGAGGGGGAGTGAATCAGTTGTCCAAAACTATCTCCCAATTACACACTTAAATCCTCTTAGTGATTAGCATTATATTAATCATGAAACGTAATGCACTTAAATCAAAAGCAGAAACACATCAACACATAAGACACCAAGATCTTGACGTGGAAAACCCAGTTAAGGGAAAAACCATGGGGTGATTAACCCAAGATTGTATTCTCTGTTAGAAGAATAGAAAGAACAAAATGGTACATGCCAATTAGGGCTCACTGCCCGAGCACATTGCTCACAAGAGGCCCACTGCCTACAAGAGACACCCTGTCTACAAAAGAATAAGTATCACATACTTGAACTAGAAAATATCATCTTCATCATGCTTGGATTAGTTCCATTGAATCCCAATACTTATGCTCTTCCTTTCGCTCTTCTCCTCGCTACCACACTTTCATCACCACAAGAACACCTTTGAAACGACTTTGCAATCCCTTATTTATATAAGACATCAACTTAGGAATAATCATCTAAGTCAGAAAACATCTACTAGAACATCCGCAAGATATAAAACTAATCCGGTCGGCCAGTCTTAGGAAGAACACCATCATCTAGAAGTTATTCCTCAATTGCGAGCTCCAACTTCAATGTGGACCACCAACATGAACTGGACATGATACAAAGACCTCCACAAGCTTTCCTGAATCACCAAGAACATCAACATTTCATCTACTTATTGAAATCCTTCTCTCCTTCATCCAGAAACTCAAGAACATAGTCTGTCATCACTGTCATAAAGGAATAGATGCTTGTGGACCTTAAAACCATGAACCAATCAATTTGACACTCCAAAAAGAGTTCCTTAACACTCTCTAAAATCTATAGAACAGGATAATGCATTTCTAAATCTCACCGGACCTATTTGTATCACTCTATCACCATTGAGCACTTATCGGAACCAATTTTACTTGAACGACCATAACTTCTTCAGATCTTCATATGGACCTCTAAAATCTTTACTAGATTACCTTAAGACACATATCTACAAAGCCATTAAACTACATCGTCTGATCCTTATCTTATCTTGGACTTTTACCTTACTATCTTCACTATTCTTCACTATTCCTAATTGAGACTATTTTTTTCAATATCCTCAATACACAGCTCATCCAATCCTTATCATTAATGCAACAGGAGTATGTTGACATCAATGACAACACTAGTTAGGCCCATACTTGCAACAATCTCACCCTTTGTCATTGATGGCAACATATGATGTGAAAAACTATTTTGATCATCAAGACAAGAACTTGTCCTTACTGTCACAGCTCCCCCTATCAGCAACAACCATTCACATGTCTTCTCTCCCTTTACTGCTCCCCCTTTGATCAGCAACTACTTGTTTTTCACATGTCTTCTCTCCCCCTTTGACATCAACGGCAAAGGGCACATACTTGCAATTTCACCACTTCAGAATCATACCTGCTGCTCCCTGTCATCAATCTAGACCACAAGATATGACTGTGATATCCACCGAACTAATGCACATCAGTGCACCTTAGTTCATCACCGGAGGGGTAATAACCCCTAACTTCTCCCTGAGATACTCAAAAGAGTCCTTAGGTAGAGGCTTAGTAAAGATATCTACAATCTGATCCTTAGAAGGTACAAACTCCAATCTGACTTCATTTTTGTTCAATTGCTCTCTCAAAAAGTGAAACTTGATGGATATGTGTTTAGTTTGTGAATGCAACACTGGATTCTTAAATATATTTCTAGAACTTGAATTTTTTGCAGGTATGGGCCTAACCAGTGTTGTCATTGATGTCAACATACTCCTGTTGCATTAATAATAAGAATTGGATGAGCTATGTGCTAAGGATATTGAGAAAATTAGTCTTAATCAAGAACAGTGAAGATGAGTGATGACAGTAAGGTAAAATTCCAAGATAGGATGAGTATCAAAGGATGTGGTTTAAAGGGTTTGTAGATATTTGTCTTAAGCTGGTCCAGTAGAGATTTCAGAGGTCCGCATGAAGATCTGAAGAAGTTGTGGCCACTCAAGTAAAACTGGTTCTAGCAGATGTTCAGTGGTGACAGTGTTACAGATAGGTCCGGTGAGATCTAGAATTGCATCGTCCTATTTTGTGGATTTGAGGGAGTGTTGAGGAAGTCTTTGTGGAGTGTCAAATAGATTGGTTCATGGTTTGAAGGTCCGCAAACATCTATTCCTTTGTGAAAGAAATGACAGATTGTATTCTTGAGGTTCTGGATAAAGGGGAGATGGATTTCAGTAAGCAGATGAAGTATGGATGTTCTTGGTGATTTAGGAAAGCTTATGGAGGTCTTTGGATTGTGTCCAATTTGAGTTGGTGATCCACATTGGAGTTGGAGCTTGCAATTTAAGATTATCTTCTGGATGATAGTGTTCTTCTAGAGATTGGCTGATTGGATCAGTTACACATCCTGTGGATGTTCTTGTTGATGTTTGCCGACTTAGATGATCATTCGTAAGTTGATGTCTTGTATAAATAAGGGATTGTGATGAAGTCATTTCAAATTTGTCCTTGTGGAGATGAGAGCGTGGTAGCAGGGAGGAGAGCGAAAGATAGAGCAAAAGTATTGAGCTTTAATGGAATTGATTCAAGCATGATGAAGATGTTATTTTCAAGTTCAAGTATGTGATACTTATTCGTTTGTAGACAGTGTGTCTCTTGTAGCCAGTGGGCCTCTTGTGAGTAGTGTGCTCAAGCAGTGAACCTTAATTGGCATGTGCCATTTTGTTCTTTCTATTCTTCTAACAGAGAATAAAATCTTGGGTTAATCACCCCATGGTTTTTCCCTTAATCGGGTTTTCCACATAAAAATCTTGGTGTCTTATGTGTTGATGTGTTTCTACTTTTGATTTAAGTGCATTATGTTTCATGATTAATATACTGCTAATCACTAAGAGGATTTAAGTGTGTAATTGGGAGAAAGTTCTAGACAACTAATTCATCCCCCTCTCAGTTGTGTGCCCTAAGTCTAACAATTGGTATCAGAGCCAAGTTCCTCTAAAAGGAGCTTAATCGGTTGAGGAGATCCAGAATGTCGTCTTACAAGAAGGATAGTCTAAAGTTTGATGGAACCAATTTTAATCTTTGGAAAGGTCACATGAAGTGTCACTTGCAATGTATGGGAATGGCGTACTAGACCATGGCTACAACACAATATGTACCTCCACAAGGTGGTCTGAAAATAGTAAATGAAATCACAGATGCTAAAAACAATCTTTAGACTATAGAGGCTCTTCTAAGTGCATTATCTAATTTAGAGCTCTCAAATGTTATTGACCTACCAACTTCTTTTGAGATTTGGCAAAAACTAGAACTTTTGCATGAAGGAGACAAGTATGTTAAATGTGCAAGGTTGAAAAGTCTGAAAGGAAAATTTGAAAATCTGCAGATAAGAGATGATGAAAATATTGCTACTTTTATGTCAAGAGTAAATGAGATTGTTTGTGGAATTAGAAATGCTGGTGGAGTCTTGGATGGAAATGAGATTGTTGGAAAAATTCTTAGATCCCTACCTACTTCTTAAGAAATTAAGAATGCTGCCATTGAAGAATTTAGAGCCCATACAATTGTCACAAGACATCAATTGGCTAGGAAATTGGCAGCATTTGAAATGATAGAGTTTGGAGATGACAACCCCAAGACTAAATCTGTATTCAAATCCAGTGCCTCTGTCAAAGGTAAACAAAGCTTTGATTTGGGAGAGAATTCATCAAGAAATATGTCATGGTATGAAAAAGAAAGAAAAGATCTGGAAGAAGAAGAAGTAGAAACTGCTCAACTTGAAGCCCTTATTGCAAAGAGGCTGCCAGGATGATCTGGTAAGTATGAAGGAAAATTACCTTTTAAGTGTTTTAATTGCAATAAGATTAGTCATTTTGCCTCAAGGTGTCTGGAAAGGTTTTCAAGGAAAAATCCTAACAAGCCAAGTTTCCAAAACAACTGTTATTATGTACATGAAGATGATGATAATGAAGGAGTATCAGATGATGAATTAGAGATAGGAAACAAATTTGGAAATGAATGGGTGTTCATTTCCATCAAGGAAGAAGATCCAATGTCTTCTGTATCTATCAATCATAAGACTGTGGAAAGAGCTCTGGCTGTCCAAGTTGAAGAAAAGGATGATTGGGTCATTGACAGTGGTTGCTCTCACCATATGATAGGTCACAAAAATAAGTTCATAGATTTGGAAAGGTATGAAGGAGTGGTAAAGTTTGGTGATAATTCTGCTAGTAGAATCAGAGGTAGACGAACTATTTCTCTTGATTGAAGGAACAAAACTAGTAATGTACTGTATGTTGAAGTTTTGAAGCACAATCTTCTCAATGTTGGATAGTTGGTGGACAAAGGCTATGATCTTTGGTTCAAGAATGGAAAATGCAAGATCTTTGAAAGTTCCAGAACAGAGATTGCATGTAGTAGTCAAACTAAAGGTAATATCTTTCACTTGGTTGGTACTGGTAAAAGTTGCTTATTTGTTCAAATTAATCAGAGTTGGTTGTGGCATAGGAGGATGTGTCATGTCAATTTTGATAATATCATCAAGATAAGCAATACTCAAGATGTAAGAGATCTTCCAAAATTCGTGAAACCTTCTAACAGCCTGTGCAAAGAATGTCAGTTGGGTAAGCTAAGCAGAGTCACATTCAAAAGTAAGAAACTATCTTCTACCAAATTATTGGACTTAGTTCATACTAATCTTTGTGGTCCAGCAAGAATCAGGACTATTCAAGGTGATAGATACTTCAAGCTACTAATTGATGACTATACCTGGATGATGTGGGTAACCTTTCAAAAAGAGAAATCAGAAGCTCATGAGAAATTCAAAATATTCAAGGCTATGGTAGAGAATGAAACTAGATTAAAATTGAAGTGTCTAAGGTCTGATTGAGGTGGAGAATTCACATCTAGTGAGTTCATAGGGTTCTATGAGAAACATGGAATCAAGAGACAGTTGTCTGCTCCTAGGAGCCCACAACAGAATGGAGTAGTTGAGAGAAAGAATCAGGCCATCCAGGAAGCATCTAGGACAATGATGATGGAAGCAAATGTTCCTCAAATCTATTGGAGAGAAGCCGTCAGCACTGCAGTCTATACTCTCAATCGAGTTCAAATCAGAAACAATACCGGTAAGACTCCTTATAAACTTTGGTTTGGCATCACTCCTACTGTGAGGTATTTTAGAGTCTTTGGTAGAAAATGTTACATCAAAAGAGATGAAGATCTAGGAAAGTTTGATGCTAGAAGTGATGAAGGAATATTCTTGGGTTACTCTACTCAAAGCAAAGCATACCAGTGTTATAAAAAGAGACTGAGAAAGATGATAGAAAGTACAAATGTGAAGGTTGATGCAGGAATTGAAAAACCCTCAAGATTTTATGACTATGATGAAGATGATCAAAATGGTGTTCTGACTCAAGGAGCCCAAGCCTCTTTGGAGTTTTAGATCTAGATTGATCTGGTAAATCAGGAAGAAGAGATAAGTTTGAATGAGCTTGATCAAGAAGCAGAAATGCAAGTAACTACCAAAGTGCCTAGGTATGTAAGACTGAATCACTCTAAAGATCAAATCATAGGTGATAAAAGAAAAGGTGTACAAACAAGAAGGAAAATTGCTCAAAAATCAGATGAGTATTGTTTGATTTCAAAAATTGAACCTAAGATAGTGAATGAATATTACAATGATGAAAACTGGACTAAAGCAATGGAGGAAGAGTTGATGCAAATTGAGAAAAATCACACTTGGGATGTTGTTCCTAGACCTAGAAATAAAAATGTGATTGGAACCAAATGGGTCTTCCGGAACAAACTAAATGAAGTTGGTAAAGTAATTAGAAATAAAGCCAGATTGGTCTGCAAGGGTTACTCTCAAATAGAAGGAATTGATTTTGAAGAAACTTTTGCTCCAGTGGCAAGAATTAAAGTAGTCAGATTATTTCTTTCTTTTACTGCTTTCAAGGATTTCAAGGTATATTAGATGGATGTCAAGTTTGCCTTCCTAAATGGTGACTCGGAAGAAGAAGTATACATTGAGCAACCAGATGGATTTCAATTTTCTGATCATGATGATATGGTCTTCAAGTTCAAGAAAGCACTATATGGACTAAAGCAAGCCCCAAGAGCCTGGTATGAAAGATTGGATAAGCATCTTTTAAAGATTGGTTTCAACAAAGGTACTGCTGACAGTAATTTGTATTTCAAAATTGATCATGAAAACATCCTGATTGTTAAAGTGTTTGGTGATGATATCATTTTCGGAGAAAGAGATAGTCTGTGTAAAACTTTTGCAAATCAAATGAAAAGTGAATTTGAGATGTCCATGCTTGGTGAAATGAATTTCTTCTTGGGTCTGCAAATCACTCAAACAAAGAAAGGAATCTTCATTTCTCAAACCAAATATGTGAAAGAATTGTTGAATAAATTTGGGATGGAAGACTCAAAACCAATGAATACTCCTATGGCAACCAGATGTAAATTGAGCAAAGATGATAATTCTCCTAAGGCTGATAAAAAAAAATACAGGTCAATGATTGGAGGATTATTGTATCTTACTCAAACTAGACCCAACATTATGCAGGCTATTGGTCTTGTTGCTAGATTTCTAGTTGATCCTAGAGAATCTCATGTCATGGCAATCAAGAGGATTTTTATATATCTAAAAGGGACAGTTGAGTATGGTATGTGGTATCCTAGAGATCATGATTTCTCTCTTCATGCATATACTGATGTGGATTGGGCAGGAGATGTGGATGACCAGAAGAGTACCAATAGTGGAGCATTCTTTTTGGGGAAGAGATTGGTTTCTTGGATAAGAAAGAAACAAGAGGCAATATCTCTATCTACAACTGAAGCAGAATATATTGCAGCAATAGGTAGTTACACTTAATTTTTATGGATGAAGCAGATGCTAAGAGATATCAAAGTGGAGTATGAAGAACCTATCACAATCTTCTGTGATAATTCAAGTGCTATAAATATATCTAAGAATCTGGTGTTGCATTCAAAGACTAAACACATATCCATCAAGTTTCACTTTTTGAGAGAGCAAGTGAACAAGAATGAAGTCAGATTGGAGTTTGTGCCTTCCAAGGATCAGATTGCAAACATCTTTACTAAACCTCTACCTAAGGACTCTTCTGAGTATCTCAGGGGGAAGTTAAGGGTTATTGCCCCTCTGATGATGAACTAAGGTGCACTGAGGTGCATCAGTCCAGTGGATATCATAGTCATATTTTGTGATCCAGATTGATGGGGAGCTGCTACTAAGGGTGAGCAGCATGTATGATTATGAGGTGTTAGAATTTCAAGTATGTGCCCTTTGCCATTGATGTCAAAGGGGGAGAGAAGACATGTGAAAAAAAGGTAGTTGCTGATCAAAGGAGGAGTAGTAAAAGGAGAGAAGACATGTGAATCATTGTTGCTGATAGGGGGAGTTGTGACAGTGAGGAGAAGTTCTTGTCTTGATGGTCAAAACAGTTTTTCACATCATATGTTTCCATCAATGACAAAGGGGGAGATTGTTGCAAGTATGGGCCTAAATAGTGTTTTCATTGATGTCAACATACTCCTGTTGTATTAATGATAAGAATTGGATGAGCTATGTGCTGAGGATATTGAGAAAATTAGTCTTAATCAGGAACAATGAAGATCAATGATGACAGTAAGGTAAAAGTCTAAGATAGGTTGAGTATCAAAGGATGATGTTTAAAGGGTTTGTAGATATGTGTCTTAAGGTGGTCCAGTAGAGAATTGAGAGGTCCACATGAAGATCTGAAGAAGTTGTGGCCACTCAAGTAAAAATGGTTCCGATAGATGTTCAGTGGTGACAGAGTGTTACAGATAGGTCCGGTGAGATCCAGAATTGCATTGTCCTATTCTGTGGATTTGAGGGAGTGTTAAGGAAGTCTTTGTGGAGTGTCAAATAGATTGGTTCATGGTTTGAAGGTCCGCAAGCATCTATTCCTTTGTGACAGTAATGACAAACTGTGTTCTTGAGGTTCCAAATAAAGGGGAGATGGATTTCAGTAAGTAGGTGAAGTATGGATGTTCTTGGTGATTTAGGAAAGCTTGTGGAGGTCTTTGGATCATGTCCAGTTTGAGTTGGTGATCTGCATTGGAGTTGGATGTCACAATTGAAGATTATCTTTTGGATGATAGTGTTCTTCTGGAGATTGGCTGACCAGATCAATTACACATCATGCGAATGTTCTTGTTGTTGTTTACCGACTTAGATGATCATTCGTAAGTTGATGTCTTGTATAAATAAGGGATTACAAAGTCATTTCAAATTTGTTCTTGTGGAGATGAGAGCGTGGTAGCAAGGAGGAGAGTGAAAGGTAGAGCAGAAGTATTGAGCTTCAATGGAACTGATTCAAGCATGATGAAGATGCTATTTTCTAGTTCAAGTATGTGATACTTATTCCTTTGAAGATAGTGTGTCTCTTGTAGGCAGTGGGCCTCTTGTGAGTAGTGTTCTTAGGTAGTGAGCTCTAATTGGCATGTGCCATTTTGTTCTTTCTATTCTTCTAACAGAGAATACAATCTTGGGTTAATCACCCCGTGATTTTTCCCTTAACCGAGTTTTCCACGTAAAAATCTTGGTGTCTTATGTGTTGATGTGTTTCTGCTTTTGATTTAAGTGCATTATGTTTTATGATTAATACACTACTAATTACTAAGAGGATTTAAGTGTGTAATTGGGAGAAATTTATGGACAACTGATTCACCCCCCCTCTCAATTGTGTGCCCTAAGTCTAACAGAATTATCACAGAAGATTGTGATAGGTTCTTCATACTCCACTTTGATATCTCTTAGCATCTAATTCATCCATAAAACTTGAGTACAACTACCTACTGCTACAATATATTTTGCTTCAATTGTAGATAGAGATATTGCCTCTTGTTTCTTGCTTAGCCAAGAAACCAATCTCTTCCTCAAAAAGAATGATCCACCACTGGTACTCTTCTGGTCATCCACATCTCCTGCCCAATCCGCATCAGTATATGCATGAAGAGAGAAATCATGATCTCTAGGATACCACAGACCATACTCAACTATCCCTTTTAGATATCTAAAAATCCTCTTGATTGACATGACATGAGATTCTCTAGGATCAACCTAAAATCTAGCAAGAAGACCAACAACCTGCATAATGTTGTGTCTAGTTTGAGTAAGATATAATAGTCCTCCAATCATTGACCTGTACTTTGTCTGATCAGCCTTAGGAGAGTCATCATCTTTTCTCAATTTACATCCGGTTGCCATGGGAGTATTCATTGGTTTTGAGTCTTCCATCCCAAATTTCTTCAACAATTCTTTCACATATTTGGTTTGAGAAATGAAGATTCCTTTCTTTGTTTGAGTGATTTGTAGACCCAAGAAGAAATTTATTTCACCAAGCAAGGACATCTCAAATTCACTTTTCATTTGATTTGCAAAAGTTTTACACATACTATCTCTTCCTCTAAAAATGATATCATCAACAACCACTTCAACAATTAGATTGTTTTCATGATCAATTTTGAAATCCAAATTACTGTCAGTAGTACCTTTGTTGAAACCAATATTTAAAAGATGCTTATCCAATCTTTCATACCAGGCTCTTGGGGCTTGCTTCAATCCATATAGTGCTTTCTTCAACTTGCAGACCATATCATCATGATTAGATAGTTGAAATCCATCTGGTTGCTCAATGTATACTTCTTCTTGCAAGTCACCATTTAGGAAGACAGACTTGACATCCATCTGATATACCTTGAAATCCTTGAAAGTAGTAAAAGCAAGAAATAATTTGACTGCTTCAATTCTTACCACCGGAGCAAAAGTTTCTTCAAAATGAACTCCTTCTATTTGAGAGTAACCCTTGCAGACCAATCTGGCTTTATTTTTGATTACTTCACCAACTTCATTTAGTTTGTTCTAGAAGACCCATTTGGTTCTAATCACATTTTTGTTTCTAGGTGTGGAAAAAAGATCCCAAGTGTGATTTTTCTCAATTTGCATCAACTCTTCCTGCATTGCTTTAGTCAAGTTTTCATCATTGCAAGCTTCATTCACTGTCTTAGGTTTAATCTTTGAAATCAGACAATACTGATCTGAATTTTGAGCAAGTCTCCTTCTTATTTGTACACCTTTGCTTTTATCACCTATGATTTGATCTTCAGAGTGATTTAGTCTTACATACCTAGGTACTTTGGGAGTTACTTGCATTTCTGCTTCTTGATCAGGTTCATTCAAACTTATCTCTTCTTCCTGATTTACCAGATCAATCTAGATCTGAATCTCAAAAGAGGCTTGGGCTCCTTGAGTCAGAACACCATTCTAATCATCTTCATCATATTCATAAAATCTTGAGGGTTTTTCAATTCCTTCATCAACCTTCACATTTGTACTTTCTATCATCTTTCTCAGTCTCTTGTTATAACACCGACATGCTTTGCTTTGAGTAGAGTAACCCAAGAATATTCCTTCATCACTTCTAGCATCAAACTTTCCTAGATCTTCATCTCTTTTGATGTAACATTTGCTACCAAAGAATCTAAAATAGCTCACAGTAGGAGTGATACCAAACCAAAGTTCATAAGGAGTCTTACTGGTATTGCTTCTGATTTGAACTCGATTGAGAGTATAGACTGCAGTGTTGACAGCTTCTCTCCAATAGATCTGAGGAACATTTGCTTCCATCATCATTGTCATAGATGCTTCATGGATGGTCAGTTTCTTTCTCTCAACTACTCCATTCTGCTGTGGGGTCCTAGGAGCAGACAACTGTCTCTTGATTCCATGTTTCTCACAGAACTCTATGAATTCACCAGATGTGAATTCTCCACCTTTATCAGACTTCAGACACTTCAATTTTAATCCAGTTTCATTCTCTACCATAGCCTTGAATATTTTGAATTTATCAAGAGCTTCTAATTTCTCTTTTAGAAATGTTACCCACATCATCTGGGAATAGTCATCAATTAGTAGCATGAAGTATCTATCAGCCTGAATACTCTTGATTCTTGTCGGACCATAGAGATCAGTATGAACTAAGTCTAATAATCTGGTAGAAGATAGTTCCTTGCTTTTGAATGTGACTCTGCTCAGCATACCCAACTGACATTCTTTGCACATGTTGTTAGAAGGTTTCACCAATTTTGGAAGATCTCTTACAGCCTGAGTATTGCTTATCTTGATGATATTATCAAAATTCACATGACACATCCTCCTATGCCACAACCAACTCTGATCAACTTGAATAAATAAGCAACTTTTACTAGTACCAACCAAGTGGAAGATATTACCTTTAGTTTGAGTACCAGATGCAATTTGTATTCCAGAATTTTCAAAGATCTTGCATTTTCCATTCTTGAACCGGAGATCATAGCCTTTGTCCACCAACTATCCAACACTAAGAAGATTGTGCTTCAAACCTTCAACATACAGTACATTACCAGTTTTGTTCCTTCCATCAAGAGAAATAGTTCCTCTACCTTTGATTCTACCAAGAGAATTATCACCAAACTTTACCACTCCTCCTTCATACCTTTCCAAATCTATGAACTTATTTTTGTCACCTATCATATGGTGAGAGCAACCACTGTCAATGACCCAATCATCCTTTTCTTCAACTTGGGCAACCAAAGCTCTTTTGACAGTCTTATGATTGACAGATATAGAGGATATTGGATCTTCTTCCTTGATGGCAATGAACACCCATTCATTTCCAGATTTGTTTCCTATCTCTGATTCATCATCTGTTACTCCTTCATTATCATCATATTCATGTACATAGTAGTAGTTCTTTTGGAACCTTGGCTTGTTAGGATTTTACCTTGAAAACCTTTCCAGACACCTTGAGGCAAAATGACCAATCTTATTGTAGTTAAAACACTTAAAAGGTAATTTTCCTTCATACTTACTGGATCCTCTTGGCAGCCTCTTTGCAATAAGGGCTTCAAATTGAGCAGTTTCTACTTCTTCTTCTTCTAGATCTTTTCCTACTTTTTCATACCATGATAGCTTCCTTGATGAATTCTCTCCCGGATCAAGCCCTTGTTTACCTTTAACAGAGGCACTCACTTTGAATGCAGATTCAGTCTTGGGGGGGTCATCTCAAAACTCTGTCATGTCAAATGCAGCTAATTTTCTAGCTAATTGATCTCTTGTGATAGTTGTATGGGCTTTGAATTCTTCAATGGCAGCAGCCTTGATTTTGTAAGAAGCAAGTAGGGATCTGAGAATTTTTCCAACAATCTCATTTTCATCCAGGACTCCACCAACATTTCTAATTCCACAAACAATCTCATTTACTATTGGCATAAAAGTGGTAATATTTTTATCATCTCTCATCTTCAGATTTTCAAATTTCCCTTTCAGACTCTGTAACCTTGCACATTTAACATACTTGTCTCCTTCATGTAAAAGCTCCAATTTTTGCCAAATCTCAATAGTAGTTGGTAGGTCAATAACATTTGAGAGTTCTGAATCAGATAATGCGCTTAGAAGAGCCTCTATAGTCCACAGATTATTTTCATCATTTGTGATTTCATTTAGGGTTTTTGGACCACCCTGTGGAGGTACATACTATGTTGTAGCCATGGTCCAATACGTCATTCCCATACATTGCAAGTGACACTTAATGTGACCTTTCCAGAGATTAAAATTGGTTCCATCAAACTTCGGACTATCCTTCTTGTAAGATGACATCCTGGATCTCCTCCAGCAGTTAAGCTCCTTTTAGAGGAACTTGGCTCTCATACCAATTGTTAGACTTAGGGCACACAACTGAGAGGGGGGTGAATCAGTTGTCCAAAACTTTCTCCCAATTACACACTTAAATCCTCTTAGTGATTAGCAGTATTTTAATCATGAAACATAATGCACTTAAATCAAAAACAGAAACACATCAACACATAAGACACCAAGAATTTGACGTGGAAAACCTGGTTAAGGGAAAAACCATGGGGTGATTAACCCAAGATTGTATTCTCTATTAGAAGAATAGAAAGAACAAAATGGCACATGCCAATTAGGGCTCACCGCCCAAGCACACTGCTCACAAGAGGCCCACTACCTACAAGAGACACACTATCTACAAAAGAATAAGTACCACATACTTGAACTGGAAAATAGCATCTTCATGATGCTTGAATCAATTCTATTGAAGCCCAATACTTCTTCTCTGCCTTTCGCTCTTCTCCTCGCTACCACACTCTCATCACCATAAGGACACATTTGAAATGACTTTAGAATCCCTTGTTTATATAAGACATCAACTTAGGAATAATCATCTAAGTCGGCAAACATCTACCAAAACATCTGCAGTATGTAAGACTCATTCAATCGGCCAGTCTCAGGAAGAACATCATCATCTGGAAGTTAATCCTCAATTGCGAGCTCCAACTTAAATGCGGACCACAAACATAAACTCAACATGATACAAAGACCTCCACAAGATTTCTTGAATCACTAGGAACATCCACACTTCATCTACTTACTAAAATCCTTCTCTCCTTCATCCAGAAACTTAAGAACACAGTATGTCATCACTGTCATAAAGGAATAGATGCTTGCAGACCTTAAAACAACAAACCAATCAATTTGACACTCCACAAAGACTTTCTTAACACTCCCTAAAATCCACAGAATAGGATAATGCATTTTTGGATCTCACCGGACCTGTCTGTATCACTCTATCACCACTGAGCACCTACCAGAACTGGTTTTACTTGAATGGCCATAACTTCTTTAGATCTTCATGTGGACCTCTAAAATATTTATTAGATTTCCTTAAGACACATATCTACAAACCCTTTAAACTACATCCTCTGATCCTCGTCTTATCTTGGATTTTGACCTTACTGTCTTCACTATTCTTCGCTGTTCCTAATTGAGACTAACTTTCTCAATATCCTCAATACACAGCTCATCCAATCCTTATCATTAATGCAACAGGAGTATGTTGACATCAATGACAACACCGATTAGGCCCATACTTACAATAGAACAATGACGGAAGAACATTTCAGTGGGCCCAAGAACTGATGGGGTGGAACCTAAGAATGATGCAAGATGAAAACATAGTAGTTGACCAGATATGGGAGCTTTAAGAAGTTGATCAATGCTACTCCAATGATTGCCTCTGATAGAAAGGGTATATACAATGTATATTTCACCACATGATAGAAATAGAGGTCATAGAAGACAAAGAGACCAAGTCAATCAAGTCAAGGACGACGCAGTAGCCCCGTGAAGGTAAGGAAAAATTAGAATAGGCAAAAAAATTATAATTTTTTTTAAAAAAAATAAAAAATAGGTCATACGACGTACAAATAGACTATATGATGTATGGATAAGTCATACGCCGTACCACCCACATCGTCCTCTTGCAATATAAAACAAAAATAAAAGCAAACCGGCCATTTCATTTTTTCGCTCTTGCTCTGCTCACTCAAAAAAAAAATGTCATTTTGCTGACACAAGAAAAGGCCATACATCGGCTGTACAAGGAAGGAGCAAAATGAAGGAAACTATACATAGGATTTCAAGGATTGCATAAGGCCGTCAATGAGGTTGCCATACAGTAGATTATTGTTGCTATGAAGATTATCGAGTGTGGTGAAAAAAATGGACAAGGGAAAGAAGATTGTATCCTATAGACCAAAGATTGCATTGGAGGAGAAGAAAAAACCAAGTGCTAATACGGGAATGAAGGCCATCACCTCAGAAAGCCTGATGGGAAATGAGTGCAAGTAATGGTGGAAAAATGTGCCTAAAAACAATGTGTTGAAGATGGCATTAAAACATGCCCAAGTCGACAAAGCAATACCGATGCCTTACTTCAATGCCACGAAGTTCGAGCCATACTTGAAGGCCATGGTGGACAACTTTTTCCAGCACTCCAACAAGTCCATTGTTGAGTATTGAGGCCATATAGTCATAGTATCATTCTGGCCACAAGATTTCGCTAGAGTGATGGGAGTTCTAGCCATCGACACGAGTGTGGTGAAACCGGGCCGAATGACATAGCAGCACACAGAGACCCTAATGCAGAGGGCATGTTGAAGTGACCTCATAGATAAAGAAAAAGATACTATCTAGAATTCAGGTAATTAGGGTTTGAGAAAAAAATTATTACCAAATGAAGAATGGAAATGTATCATGGATGTAATGAAATGTAGACTGATAGGTTCCAATAGGGCATCAGACATCACCCTGTGGATGGTCAACTATATGATTGGACTAAGTGTTGGCAAGGTTTACAATTGGACGATGTATTTGACAGAGAGGATTAGGAAATTTTTATCTCAGCGATGCAAGGTATTCTACATGACACAGCATGCCATTGCCCTCTTTCTTGATGTTGTCCATACCTAGGTTCCAGCTGACAAATGGGGTGGGCTGCAACTGATATCATAGATAAAGCTAGGGTGGCCTACAACTTTCTACTAGAAAGGCCTCGATACATTCCACGGGGAAGAGCCATCATGACAACCAAAGAGGAAAAGGAAGCAAACATAAACATCCATGGAAAATGAAGAAGAGGAAAAAGAAGAAGAAGAAGAAGAAGAAGAGGAAGACAAAGACGAAGAAGAGGAAGATAGGGGGCAATCACCAATAGTAGAAAGTGATTCATCCATAGATGAAATACCTACACGAAGAATGACATGGAGTATGGTAACAGAGGCCACCACGAAGGATGTTGAGGAGAAGGAAACTACAGCAGCAGCAAAAGTGGGACAACCCATGGAGATAGAGAAAACAACAAAAGAGGGGCAACCTAAAGGAGTTTTGGTACTCCCAATACTCAAATCTGGATCATTCACATTACCAGCACCCTCACATAGTATGGAGGCATAGGGCATAACCACAATCCCAGTCAAGATAAGATTGTCAGCAGGAGCCACACCATCACTAGCTACACCATTGGTGACAACCAACACAATTAGCTTGACCTCGCCAATGGAGTCCTCCACAATAGGGGGATTGGTCACATCTCAAGTAGAGCTACCATCAGCATCAGTAGGAGCTCCCCAGGACAAAATAGATAGTTGGTTAAGTAACATTGGCCTAATAGTAGACATGCCTGAAGTATCCTTTCTGAGCCCACTACACATGGTGGTAGAGGCTCAGGAGGAGGGGAACACACCAAGGCGGACAAAGAGTGTAGAGTAGCTTAGTGTTACTGGCCAGATCACTCAGCAACGAATTCTACCATAGCTAGTACCAACTACACAAGAGGTAGGGGGACGTTCATAGGGGTCTCCCATGGACATTATGATCTCCCTAGTGACCACTCCACCAGAGGAGGAGGAGAGATTTCTAGAGGGGTTGACCCTCACACTTTCTAGACATGACCCCTCAGACCCAATAGGTACCATTTAGAGGTACATGGAGGACTTAGAGAACATGGTAGATTACATGGGGGAGATAGCTGAGATCTCCAAACAACTTAGATTGGGATGATCACAAGTAGTGGCCCAAGAGGCAAGGAGAATTAGGAACTTTGTACAACTGGGCTATGAGGAGGAGTTTTCTTGGCATTTCACAGCAAGAGGATGGCCAGAGGTGAACACCAGAGATATGCATGACCGATGGAGAGGGTCACAGCCAGTGGTAGGGGGAAGAGACATAGAGGTCATAGAGTCCTTGTTTACAATAGAGAAGGCATATAGACAAGTATTCTATGAGATGAAGAAAAAGGATGCGATGTTGGAGAAAAAGGAGGAGAGTGAGGCAGCCCTACAAATGAAGAAGAAAGAATTGGCTAAGCATATTCAAAGATCTCACGAGTAGTTAGCACAACAGACAAAGGCCACTGAAGTAGAGAAGGCTAAAGCATCAGGTTTAGAGGCCAAGTTGATGGAGATGAAGGTCAAGATGAAGGACATGGGAGTATGGCTTGAGGCAAAGGAGACAGAAGTGGTGAAGGACAAAGCATAAGTAATGGAAGCAGGTCATATGGTGAAGGCAGCAAGAGAGTGGGAGCTAGTGGCGCAACACCAACTATGACAAAGGACCGAGGAAGCAAGGAAGCTACAAGCACAATAGCGATCAGCCACCCCAACCTCGTCAGTAAACCCAGGGACATCTTCCCAACCTCCCCACTCTCAGTAGGATGTTTGTGAGTTTTGTCATAATTTTGTCATTTTGACACAAATGTCGTCTGGAAGATGACCAATTTGAGGGGGGATAGATGTAGACAGCAAATTAGTTTAAGTAAATAAATGATGTAATTAGTTGTTAGTACCAACCGACGGGTTGGGTAGTTTGGAGTTGGTACCAATGGTTGGCATCACAACCAACCTTGGCCATGAGTATTTAAAGTGTCAATGCATTGTAGTCGGAAGGTGTGTGTACTTTGATGATAGTTGATGCATGGAGATATTGAAGTTATGATACATGTTGTTGTCATGAACATGGTAATGTTTTTTGTGAATCAATGAATGAATACAATGGTCCATCCTGATTAATTTTGTTTTGTTCATGTAATGCACTATACTACTACTTCATTATTTATGTTTACTTCATATTCTGTAAAACACACCATATTATGGTAAACACTTGCCAATGTGAATCTTTTGGTAACTCCATGAGTCTTGAGATTAAACTAACACCATACATGATATCTAGTCTTGTAGCTATAAGATACATCAAGCTTCCAATTAGTCTTTTCAATGTCTTCTTTGCTAATTTGAGTCCCTGTAGCAACAAGTGTAGGTGTTGAATTACAATTCAACATTTTAAACCTTCTTAACACATCCTTTGCATATTTAGTTTAACAACTTCAATGCCCAAAAAATACTTCATTAATCCCAAATTTGTCATCTCAAATTCTTTCTTCATTGCTGATTTAAATGTACCCACAAACAAATTTCTAGTGAAAATTAAATCATCAACACAAAAACACACAATTAAAATTTTATCTTCTTTGTTGATTTTTGTGTCTAATGTGGGCTCATTACTACTTCTTTTGAATCCATTGTTTGTCATGTATGAATCAATCCTACTATACCATGCTCTTGGTGCTTGCTTGAGAGGTGATCTTGAGACCATAGAGGGCCTTCTTCAATCTATAGACTTTGTCTTCATGTCAATGCACTTCATAACCTTGTGGTTGTTTCACATACACTTCTTCATCTAGGAAACCATTCAAGAAAGTTTATTTGACATCTATTTGATATACTTTCCAATTATTTTGAGAATCCATTACTAAAACCATTCTAATAGTATCAAGTCTAACAACTAAAGAAAACATTTCATTATAATCAATTCCATGTTGCTGTGCAAGACCTTTTGCTACTAACCTTGCCTTGTCCTTTTCAATCTTAGCTTCTACATTAAATTTGGTCTTATAGACCCATTTGACTCTATGTAATCCTTTCCTTTAGGTAGGTTAGTAAGCTGCCATGTTTGACTTCTCTCAATAGAATCCATCACTTTATCCATAGCTTTTATCCAATGTTCCTCCTTAACTACTTGAAAATACATAGGATCATGAGAGAAAAAGATAAAATTTGAACATAAATCTAAATTTTCTTCTCCTTGATCATAAACCTCATTCAAACATCTCATTTTCTTACCTTTATATTTCTATCTTAATGGGGCAAGAGTAGGATCTGATACATCACTTGTGAATTTGGAGTAGGATGACATGCATGACCATATGATTCACCTTCTACTAAGTTCCTTGGTGTTCTTGTTGGAGTGATTGTTCCTTCTTGTGGATTTGATTGATCTCCTTGCAATTTGTTCCCTCCAGGTTCCTCTATATTCTAAGGTATTGGTGCTCCAATTGTGATTGTTTTATCAATGCTTCCGTCCCATGCTTCTTCTTCCTTAAATTCTACATCTCTACTAAAAATCATTATCTTTGAAATAGGGTTATACAACTTATAAGATTTTGATTCTTCACTATACCCAATAAAAATGCATTTCTCACCTCTATCATCAAGCTTTCTTTTCAATTCAAATGGTACAAGAGAATATGCAATACAACCAAAGATTCTGAAATGATATACACTATGTTTCTTACCACTCCAATCTTCTTGTGGAATTCGGTCCTTGACACTCATTCTTGGGCTTCTATTCAGAATATATACAACACATGCTACTGCCTCTATCCAATATTCATTTGACAAATGATTGGCTTTCAACATACATCTAAGCATCTCCATGATTGTTATGTTCTTCATTTCGGATACACCATTCTTCTGTGTTGTGTACCTTGTAGTCAATTGCCTTTTAATGCCATGATATCTACAAAAATATTGAAATTCATTAGACATATATTCACCTCCTCTATTTGATCTAAGTGCCTTGTGTATACACCTAAAAAAGGTTAAGTCAAATTAAATAAATATTTTAATATTTATTTTAAATTCTCATTCTCCTATCAATTAAATAAATACTCTAATTTATTTAAATGATTCACATTCCTCCAGTAATTAAATAAAAACTCAATTTATTTAATTAATATTCCCTAATTCTTCTAATGTCTCACATAATTAAATAATTCTAAATTATTTAATTAATCCTACAATCCTCTATCCTAAGTTCAAATTCCATAAATCCACATCGCCTTTCCACCTCACCTTTCCACCTTGACCTTGTTACACATGTAATTAAATATTTTAATATTTAATTATCTAATATTCCCTCACCCACATTTCTTATTTCTCCTCCAGTTAGATTAGTTAACTCATCAATCAAAACAACTAAATAATTACTCAATTGAGTTCACTGGTGAATCAATTTTATTGACTCTCCAATCAACCCAATTAACTGATCAATCATCTTAGTTAACCCTTCAATCTATTCTATTAACTCCCATAAACTCATGAAGAAGGCTTGGACACTTATCCTCTTGATTCGTGTACATTCTCTCAAGTCTTTGCAACCATATACCTCATAGGTAATTCCTCCAGTCATGGATCTATTGACACTTGAGGTCTTCACACCCATTTGTATACACTCAAGCATTCATAAACTTACTCTGTAGGAATCATTACAGAGTGCCTTTGGTAAAGTTATCATTGCATTTGCATTATAAACCCATTATCATCACAATGTTTTCATTATCATTCACCCATCTCCATTATATTTGCATTGTAGTTTAGTCTCCATTGCAAATTCCATATCACAACCATTCCACTCTTGTCATCTTCAACAACAAGGAAGTGCACACTTCTAAGAGCTCCATTACAATCAATATTAAGAGGAGATAGGCAAACAATGGAAGCATATAGGTAAAATGGTCTTGAAGGTATAATCTTTGATTATATGTATTTACATCACTTTCCATTGAGTTATTGGATGATTAGTTGTTTTAGACTATTGTTCACATTTTTTGATAACATTTCTAGTGCCCACCATCGGGCCTTGCCCTATTTTTAACTTTAATTTAAGTGTATTGTAAAGGTTCTGTCACGACAGGTCGTTCCTACGCATACAACTTCCAGTTTTGTGCATTCAACACTTTCTGCACCGCATCTAATCTTTCTATGCATCTGACTTGTTTTTCTATGCATCTAACACATTTCTTTTCACTTTTGATCTTCTTGCGTAAATACCATGCAGTTCTGCGCATATGACTCGTAGTATTGCACATATGACCTATAGATCTGCACATATAGATTTGTCAAAGAAATTTGTAATGTTTTTTATCAAATCTTTCTTACTAACTCTTATTTCTAGGTTTTAGAAGTTGGACTTAGTCATTTTAGCTGCATTATTAAGCCACTTAGAACTAATTAGGAGAGGGTAACTTAATATGTTCATACAAATCATCACATAGACATAACTAGGAGGAAAGTAAATCATTTTGTTGCATTGCAACTTGCATCTAGTCCCAACTTAGGGGTTAAAAACTGAACAATTATTTTATGTTTTTACTATCTTGCACTACAATCTATCACATAGCTTAATAGAGGAAAGTAACACTTGTTTATTTCTTCAAGCAACAATCTATGCCTAGATTTGTTAGAAGGCTAAAATAAACAATCTTTTCCAAGTTATTGCTATCTTGTTACAAATTTCTGTGCTTGGTAGAGTTAACACATTTAGTTATTTTTCTTTTAACTAGGGAGATAAAGAACTAGTGTTCTCTATGTTTTTAGAATGATAATAAGCCTATGCTCTTCCCTTTCTTGGGTGACCAGAATGCCAAACTTATCATTTTGTATGTTTAACCTTTAGAGAGGCCTACCCTTGGAATTCCTTCCTTCCAAGTGGGACGACCTTAAGTGATAATGGGCTAAAGCTAAGCCACCTTTAAGTCACTATAAATAAATTGTGTTTGTGATGAAAGTTGCAAGCAACTGGTGCTGTTGTGTTACACTGACCAATGTTTCCCCCAAAACCCTATGGAACATAACCTCTGCAGGCTGGGAAGCCTCCTTATTGAAGTGAATGGCCACATGTGTAACCACCCAAACGGATTCCTTGACTAAAATCCTTTTATTCTAGTAACCCAAAATCCCCTATTTGGTGACACAGGAGGAGGAACCTCTAGAATCGTCCAATGTCGTACACTCATTTAGTGTAGAGACAAAAAAGTTCAACTCTTCAGAGGAACTGTAACTCGGTATGCATGAGAAATGAGTGCTGTGGAGGGGAGCTAGTGCTACCAAGTTATTAGCTGTCCACCTTTATGCAAATGGCTGGTGTAAAAACCAACTTGGAACTCATCAAATACTATCTTTACCAACCTTAGGATTGTGCTTGTTTTTGAAAAAAAAATTGTAAAAACAACATGAAAATCTTCTTGTTTGACGTGTTTTCTTGCAACTAATTGATGCAAATCATCAGCAAAAATACATGACTTGCTTCAAGAAACATTCTGAAAACAAGCCAAGATTGAGAAAATTAAAACAAAAAAACCAACACTACCTGTAGTTTTACATATTTACAACATTCCACTGCGCATATGATAATTTCTACTGTGCATTTAATCCTAGTGTGCAATTGACCCATTCTACTATGCATTTGAGACATTCTATTGTGCATACAATACTTATGCGCATTTGAAGCACAAAGAGGTGCATGCAAACCACAGTGTTGTACATTCAAAAAATTAGATCATTCTAACCAAACCTACGCATTTGACCGACATAGCTGCGCATTTGATCATTTTTCCTACACATTTGAAGCTACGCATGCAAAATAGAGAGCTATTCCGTACACTTTTGAGAAAAATTGAAACTAGTTGTAGGTACCCATTATTGCATATACCTTGTTTATGATCTCAGGAAAACCTTACAAATCCATTTGATATCCTTTTTTTTCAAAAACATTTCCATTTGCCATACCATCTAAAGCAAAAACAACAAAGCAAACCAAGTTTTCTACTAAGGTGTCATTAAAATCTTCCAAAACTCAAAACAAAAATCTAGTTGGTTTCATAATAGGATATACCATCCTTCATCTCAGAACTACACTAGTGTAATCTTGATAGAAGCAATCCATATCAATTGTGCTGATTAACTCTCCCTATTTGACTATCTTTTACCTCAAGAGAACATTTTGTTTGAGCAAATAGTAGATCAAAATTTGAACCTTAGGAAAAATCTTGTCATCTCAAACACACCAAAAATGTCCATTCATAAGCATTTTCATCCAACATTCACCCCTTTAAATGGTTTTTATGGTTACAACTAGATCAAAATCCAAAGAAAAGAAAGATATGGACCCTTTGAACAAAGACATACCATCTCCATCTCACAATGATGGAGAGGAAGAAATCTTGTATGAGGAAGTAATTGGTGCTTCACAAGACTCCAAATTTCAAAAAATAATGGACAAGGTCCTAAACATGGACCCTTAAAAGTATTTCATTATGCTAGCATAGCAAGGGGCCAAACATTAGTCAGATTTTGACACCTCAACCTTAAAAGACACCACCTCTACAAATGACATGTAAACTACCAAGATTGCACAAGAGGTTCCCAAAATAGACAAGACTAAGGATACCATAAACCCTCTAGACTTATTGACTCAACAAATCCAAGTCTTGTAGTAACAACTCTCAGACATTCAAACCAAAGCATCCTTAAAGAACTACTCTCTAGAGAATATTTCACCATATCCTTTTGACAAAGGCTTGATCATGATACCTTTCCCCTCAAAATTTGAGGTACCGAAATTTGACAAATATCGAGGAAAGGGTGATCCAAGAGACCACATTAGATAATTTAGTGCAGCATGTCTTAAAGTCACCCACAATGACACCTTTCTCATGTGACTATTCCCAAGGAGCTTGGGAGGACAAGCTATGGAATGGTTCTCTCACCTACCTCCTGGCATCTGAACTTTCAATGAGCTAGTGGATAAGTTTGTCACCCATTTCTTCTATAACATTGAGCATGAAATCTTAATGTTAGATCTTTGTAACACAAAACAAAAGGGTGGAGAATCCTTCACTGCTTTCTTACAAAGATGGAGACAACTAGCCATCAAATGTCCATATCATATACCAGAAAAACAAATGCTTGAGATGTTTGTACACAACCTAAATGTTGATCTTAGCTACCAAATACAAATCTAATGTCCTACGTCATTTAGTAAGGTCATTGAAATTGGGTTACTCATTGAAAAAGCTTTGATAACCAAAGGACAAGTCAAAATCTACAAAGTAACCCCTAGCTCCAACCATAGCATGGACAAACTGAGGTTTTGGACCAAGAATAAAAACATTGTCAATGACGGTGTTGTGGATGCAAAACAAATGATCCCAAAACAACCAATCTTCAACTTCTCCAATCTGCAAAACAACATACCACAAGACAAGCCCCAAAACAATGCATCATGACCCACTACCTTTCCTCATTGATGAAAATTCACACCGTTGGGAGAATCACTGGAATTAGCCCTATGGAAGTTCATATCAAACAATGTCATAACACTTCTAATGACATGTGATTACAAACCTAAATTCAAACCTCCTTGGTGGAAAGACTCAGACTTTTGTGAGTATCATCAGAGTAAAGGACATAAGACCAATGATTACCAAAGCCTCAAAAACTTACTTCAAGACTTGGTATCAAAAAGTGGTCAAAGTTAAGGGACAAGGATCCAATGAGGACCATTTGGCATACCAGAATCGACTCCCCAACTATGAAGAGGGAGGTTCTTCAAACCAAAACAATAACAGGGATAACAATGCAAACTATATGAATGTGTCTCATGATTATGTTGTTAACCACATTTCTAAAAGTGATGCACATATCAATGTCATCACTATAAACAAAAACTCTAATTATAATGTGACCACTCATAGTGGAAAAGTTACTCTTCACGGGGCTCCACCCAAAACTCCATCCACATCTAACCAATACAATATCTTGGATCAACTTCACAAGACACTTGCACACATTTGTATTCTAGAACTCTGACGTCTATCCTCATCCCATAAATCCATACTTGAACAATCTCTTTTAGGTGCCATCATCCCAACCAACCTTGCCAAAGAGTAGTTTCAGGCCATGGTGGGTCATATTACCACACCTAATTTCCTATCATTCAATAGAAAGGATGACATGTCAATTACCCAACCAGATAATGCATCTCTCCACATTAAAGGATTTATCCACAAGCATAAAATAAAAAGGGTTCTAATCGATCGAGGAGTGTGTTTAAATATTTGCACCTTAAATCTAATCCTTGCATTGGGGTTTTTGGAGAATTCTATCGATCCTAAAAAGAAAATGACCATCAAAGCCTGCGATGAAGAGGAAAGAACTTCAAAGGGAATCATTGTTTTGCCTATCAGAGTGGGACTTGTAGTAAAAGATGTGGTGTGTCAAGTGCTTGACATGGAGCTTGCATATAATATTCTCCTAGGAAGACCTTGGATAAACGTAATGAAGGCAGTGCCATCAACTTATCACCAATGTATCAAGTTCCCCCATGATGGCCAAGAGATCACCATCTAAGGTGATCCCAATCCATTTCAATATTGCAACTCCATACAATCTAAACCTAATGTTGTAATTCCCAATAATTGTGCCTTTGCTTCATCCTCATCCTATGTTGACCCAACTTCACTCCCTTCTACATCCAAGGCACCCGAAATCAACCTCAAGCTCAAAGACAAGGGTGTCAGTGAATATACAATTGCACAATCCTTTTGGTTAGAACAACTACCTATATCCCCCAAATCCTATGGAAAGCCATCAATAAGAAAACCCAAGGCATTAGAGACTACTAAAGGTCTTTTTGTAAAATGGGGAAGCCTCGAAGATGAGAGTGATCAAAAGGATATCTTGCAGTGGCTATACAAGGATGAAGGTAGTCCAACCAACTCACATGAACCACAAGGCCAAATGCAAACTAAACAGTATGGTCAAGGATTCTCTATCTTGAAAAGGATGGGGTTTGAAGGCCATGGTCCCTTGGGATTCAGAAAAGATGGTATCATTGAGCCTATCCAACCTCCTTCATTAATATCCTAAGACACTACAGGGCTAGCTTACACTAGCAAAGCAAAGACCAAGGAAAAAGACAAGCAAAAAGGTAAACAACCAAAAACATTTGCTACTAACCTAGTAGAGCAGATTCACCAACTACAAGGATGGAGTGAGACAGACTCCAATGTGTGAATGGGATAGTCTCTCTGAGCTATCTTGTGATGAAAAAGATGTTGATGTGGTCCATGAGTATGACCCTACCCATGCAACTCGTGAGAGACAAAGTTCAATGTCTAGACCTCTAGAGTCTAATCTGCATATTAATGATAGTGAGATTCATGTGGAAAGAATGATACCACACTTAATAGATCAACTTGTGGAGAGTACCATCATAGGCATTATCAATGCTTATAATAATCACCTTAACTCCTCCATCTTGACCATCAATACCCACAAACTAGACCAATCCAATGACCTATTACCACTATTTCATCTAGAACTCATAGATTGGGATTTGCAATACTCTACCCTTGAGTTAGATACCTTTCAGAACGATGAAGACATCATCAATTTTATAGAACTTAGAGACCATATACTTGCAAGGGATCATAGAGCTGGATATGCCATAGAACTCAATGATAGGGCTTATTTTGGAGAGAGTACCAAGCCATTTAGTCTCAAAAATGTAAAAATGAAACATAGATCTAATGGTGAAAACCACTCTGCAGTAGTGTTAGATCGTGAAAATAGTAAAAATATAAAATACGTATCCAACGGTGAAAATCTCTTTGAGGCGCTGAAGGATGAAAGGGTCGACCCTCTACCCAATCTAACACATCACGAGAGATCCTCAATCTTGATAGAACTAGCAGAACAAATCAACGTCGGCATAGGTGAAAATCCAAAGATGATTCATATGGCACAATCTTTAACTGCACAAGAGAAGCTAGAGTTCTCAGAATTATTCAAAAAAAAATCAACTTTTCTTGGTCATATGTAGATATGTCGGGTCTAGATCCAAACCTTATAATTCATCACTTATCACTAGCTCCAGTAGCTAAGCCAGTTAAATAAAAACTTAGGAAGATGCACCTGCATATCATACTCATGGTAAAAGAAGAACTCAAGAAGCTGCTAGATGTTGGGTTCATCAAACCAATAGACTATCTAGAGTGGATTTCAAATATAGTGCCTATCGCCAAACCAGATGGAAGATTTTGACTGTGTAATGACTTCAAGAATCTGAACAAGGCTTGCCCCAAAGACAACTTCCCTCGGCCTAACATCGACATCATTGTAGATCTTACAGCAAGACACACCATGTTGTCTTTACTAGATGGATTCTTTGGATATAACCAAATCAAGATAGCACCAAAGGATCAACATAAAACAATATTCACATATCCATGGGGTACCTATTATTGGTGCATCATGCCATTTGGGCTAAAGAATGTTGGGGAAACGTATCAGTGGGCAATGACAACAATCTTTCATGACATGATGCACACCATCATGGAAGATTATGTAGATGACATCCTCACCAAATCAAAAACTAGAGAAGGGCATCTTCAAGTTCTGGGCAAGATGTTCACAAGACTAGAGCAATTTAATATGCGGTTAAATCCCAAAAAGTGTGTTTTCAGATTCACATCTAGTAAACTCCTTGGATATATCATATCAGCTAATGGAATAGAGGTGGACCTAGCCAAGGTCAAAGCAATCATGGAAATATTGACACCTAAGAATCTGAGTCAATTGTGCTCTCTATAAGGCAAGTTGCAATCCATTAAAAGGTTCATCTCTGAGCTGGCAGATAAGTGTCACCCATTCACGCATCTCCTACACAAAAACATTCCATTCAAATGGGATGACATGTGTGAGCAAGCATTTCAACATCTAAAGGAGTATTTGATGAACCCACCTATCTTAATGCCCCCAATTTAGAGCAAGCCATTGTTACTTTACATTTCAGCCACACCAATAGCTCTCGGGGCTCTGCCAGCACAATAGAACCATGAAGGAAAAGAGCAATCAATCTACTACATTAGATGAACACTGGTAGGCTATGAGCTATAATATGCACCAATTGAAAGAGCATGTCTCACTATGGTCTTTGCTTCACAAAAATAGAGACATTACATGCTATCACATTCCATCAAGCTAGTAGCTAAGATCGATCCATTGAAATATTTTCTCAACAAAGCTACCCTAACAAGTAGAATATCAAAATGGGTAATGATACTCAGTGAATTTGACATCGAGTATGTAGATAGATGAGCAATAAATGGGCAAGTGATTGTAGATTAGCTGGCAGATGCTCCTTTAATGGATGACAATCCATTAAGTTTTGAATTTCTAGATGAGTCTATCTTTCACATCACAACAACAACCTGGAAACTCTACTTTTTACAGATCATATATTCAAAATGGGTCTAAGGCAGGTATCTTGTTGATCACATCTAATGGAGACACCATTCCCAAGTCATACAGACTACTCTTTCCATGTACTAATAATGTGGTAGAATATGAAGCCCTAGTCATTGGTATCAAGCTGGCAGTAGAATGGAAAATCATGAAACTTCATGTGTATGGCAACTCACAACTTGTCATCAACCAAGTGAACGATGACTATAAAACATAGGATGAGAAGTTAATACCATACAAATGTATGGTATACGACTTCAAAGGCTACTTTGTCATGTTATCTTTTGAGCAGATACCAAGGTTGGAGAACAAAGTAGCAGACATCATGGCAACAATTACATCTCTCCTTCATATCCCAAAAAACCAATCACATTATGAGTTCTTGGTAGAGCCAGTCTCCCATTCTGCATACGACACCCCCAAATCCCACATCATTTGCCATATCATAGGATCTGATTCTCCCCTATACAGAAAAGTATTTACCTATCTAAAATAGAATACCCTACCTCTTGATCTATCAAGTAACAAAAAGTGAACCTTCATCTGCCAAGCATCCCATTATACAATAATCACCAACACCCTGTATCGATGAGGACTCGATGGTACTCTTCTAAGATGTCTTGATAGTGAGGAATATCAAATAGTCCTAAGTGAAATTCATGATGGTATATATGAGACCCACTCTAGTGGTCCTACCTTAGCTAAGAAACTCATACATATGGGATACTATTGGCCCACTATGGAAAAAGACTCCTATCATTTTGTAAAGAGGTGCAAGAAATGCCAAATCCGTGGGAATCTAATACATGCACCAGCACAAGAACTATAGCCTTTAATGACTCCTTGGCCTTTCTATCAATGGGGACTTGACTTAGTGGGTAAGATACACCCTCCATCATCTAGCAGCCATAAATTCATAATCACGACCACTGAGTACTTTACGAAGTCGATAGAAGTTGTACACCTCACCAATGTCACAGGCAAACAAATTGCCTCTTTCATCCTAAATTACATCTTTTGCCACGATGGCATCCCTGTATCCATTATCACTGATAATGGAAGACCATTTAAAAACCAAGATTTTAAAGAGCTATGTGACAAATTCCACATCCAACATCATTTTTCCACCCCATAATGCCCCCAAGGAAATGGCCAGGCGGAGGCATCAAATAAAACTATCCTAAAAATCCTAAAAAAGACTATCAATGATGTCAGTTGTGATTGGCACATCTAATTGAATCCTGCATTATGGGCCTACCACACAAGTATCTGCACACCCATAGGTGCAACACCATATTTCCTCATCTATGGCTCTGAAGCCATCTTGCATGTTGAAGTTGAGATCCCTTGTGAGTATCGTTAAAAGGCCTCATATCTGATGAAGAGTATAGAGTTTCCAGACTTCAAGAGTTAGAGTTGCTCAAAGAAAGAAGACAACATGCCTTTAACCATCTCAAGGCTTATCAAAAAAGGATGTCCCAAATGTACAATCACATAGTCAAACCTTAGGTATTTCAAGTTGGTGACCTAGTCCTCAAAGAGAATCCCAGCAATCAGCAAAACTGAGAGAAAAAAGGTAAGTTCAAATCCAACTGGCTGGGTCCTTATGTTATCATTGCTGCCTATGGATCAAGTGCTTACCAATTGGCTACATCAAAAGGTAAACTATTTGATGATCCCATAAACAACATGCATCTTTGAAAGTTCTACACCTAAACCCCAATGCAAGGGAGTCAAAATGGCAAAAAAATAGAAATAAAATTAAAAAATGGCAAAAAAAAATTTAAAAAGTGCAAGAAAAAAGAAAAAAATCAAAAAATGGAAAAACAACAAAAAAATCATCCTCTGGTGAAAACCAGGTAAACAAGCACCTTGGATAGATACCATGATGAAAACCTGGCAAATAAGCATCATGTGTATTTTAGTTTTCATACAAATAAAAGCAAGTGGTGAAAACCTGGTAAATAGGTGCTATTTGTCATAAACTGCCTCATCCATCTTTTCAGACCTTGTTCCTCATCCATCCCTCCTAATCACATCACCCAAACACATCAAGATACCTACCATGGCTTGTTGTTCGCTTGTCCGTACTGCCTTCTCCCATCAGGCTGTTGATCCAGGCTTGTGTCTGTCTTGTCATCCATCCTCAACCAATCCATTGAACCATTGTCAAACTACATAACCTCTAAGCTACCACATAGGCAAGGCTATCATTGATGTGCCCCCAAGGCTCTTTTCCCATCCATTCCATCCCATGTCAACCATCCTATTGTCCTTCCAACCCTACATTTCCCATCACCTAGGTCCTAGGTCCACAAAGTCCACACCCCAAACTACGTTGCCTCTGTGTCGTCACATAGGCAAGGCCATCATCGATGAGCCCTTGAGGCACTAGGTTAGTCCCTTAGGGCCCTTTTCTTCATGTCTATCATTGGTTCTTGCACAATAAAATAATCTTTTAGTTGACTGGGGCCAAATCCTTGACCTAGCTAGTGAATTAGATTTTTGAATGCTACAACTCAGAGGATAACAAACTAGATCATGGTTTTATCACTAAACAACAAATAGCGCAACAAAGCAAGCTTTAAACATCATTTTGACAATGAGACATCAAACTACACCTGACAACACCAAACTACCTAAAACATCAAACATGATCTATCAAGTTATTGCAGGAAAACATATATCTATGGCAAGAAGGTTTAATGGTCGTTTTAAGTCTTATATCATGATTTTTTTTATTATTGATTTTCATGCTACTCAAGGATGTCAAAAACTAGAGGAGCTATGATGGGGGCATAATTATCTTATTTGTTTGTTGCTTGTGGATTTATTTTTAGTGATGTTAAAGCCTTGTCTAAAGACATGATCAACAAAATGATCATCGAGGACATTAGAAGCCTAAACATGAAATAGGTGTAATCCTTGTTTGTTGATATGCAAGCAATACTCAGACCATCTTGGTTCAATTATACTTAGATGCTTGTATTAACTTTCTAAATCAAAATCCATGTAAGCAATACTCAGGTCATCATGGTTTAATTATACCTAGATGCTTGCATTTTCTTACAACATTTTAAAAAGCTTAATGATGAAACAAAGCACTTCAAAAACTTGTATCCGAAGATGACAAACCACACATCCATACATATCAAGTTGTATATCATTCCATTATAAGCATTGCATCCTTGATCAAATTCCAAGTGTCGAAAGATCCAGTTATCCATTTATCTAAGTGATTTCTTCTAAGTTATTCATTTATCCCAGTTAATCAAAGTCCATTCTTCTCAGGTGTATTATTATTAAGATTGAGTATACTTGGAACATCAAAAACAATTCATTTGCATGCCATGAATAGGTGTGTCATCATATGGTATCATCACATACAATGCATTAATGGTAATAAACATGTCGATCATGTTTTCCATATTATGTCGTCATTAAGATGCATGAGTCACAATAATATTGCATTAACCAAAAATCTCACAAATACATAGCTAGCATCACATTTTCTTATTAGATCATCGTCCATAACTAAAACAATGGCAAATGACATAGGTAAACATCTAAGTTATGATAATGTCTGCATTTGATCATCATAGAATGTAAACATATAGGATCATAAACATGCACATAGGTCATCATATCCATCATATAGCTCATAGAAACATCCAAATGCATAAACATAAAGTGCATCATAGAAATTAATAAACATATTAGACACATCACATACAACCATAATCATGTAAAGTCACCATATAGATTATCAAGTCCATCAGATAAACATAAACATATGCATCAAAGTCATAAACCACATAGGTCATCTATAAGAATAGCATATCATAACATCATAATTTAAAGTCATGTCCATCATAGTAGATCATAATTATAGTCAGTTGAATAATGATATCATATAATCATCATAAAAAATAATAAAAATGTCTAAGTATACAATGATCTCAAAAATAACAATACATCTTGAAGTGTCCAAACTAAAGTGGTGTGTACATGTCCAAATAAAGACACTAAAAACTAATACATGTCTTGAAATAGCTAGGAGTGGCTCCCTCCTAATGGTTCTATCTATGGTAGTGGGATACCTCCTCCTCCTCCACCTAATGTCCATGTCCCTGGTGCACTCCCTCTTGGTGGTTTGGGAGGTAGCCCCGTAGGTCCCATCACCTCGCCACTCTCTGTCAGTGCCCTTTGTGATCTACTACAGTAACTAGGCTGATAGATGCCTGCCCTACGCTCTGGTGATATAGCCTACCCATAGAGAGACCACTAGTAGAAGATCTTCTGACCTGCTTTAACCATCTCTATAACTATCTAGCTAGTGGGACCCTATCTCGCAGTTTGCTGCACCTACTCTAAGAGTGCCTCTGCCCTCCCATACGTCTGAATGGCAGTGTCTCTCTCTAGTCAGGAAGTCTATAAGTCACTCTACAACTGTATGATCTAGGTTTGCATCTACCCTATCTGTCCCTACTATTGTGCTAGTAGAGACCATGCCTAGGCCAGCTGGGCTTGTTACCATGCTATCACCCCTTCGTCTGGCCCATGTCCTTGTGGCTGAACTGGAAGTTGAACCTATGCCTGTAGGGTTAGATGAGCATGCTAGGCATGATCAATCCACTGGTGAACCCTCCTCCCATCTCCATCTCTACCATCATAACCTCCATCTTGACCTCCTCCTCCACCACCACCATCATGAGCTCCTCCTCTGCCACTGCCATCATCCACACCTCAGCCACCTCAGCCTCCCCATCCTCTACATCTCTTGGGTCACCTCTAGGCCCCTCGTCATCCTCCTCCCAATCATCTAGAATCAGGGCTCTCTCTCCTGGACCGGAGTAGCGAGGAAAGGGATGTGCGGCAAGCTAGCAATAATAGTCCTATGTCATCCCTGTGTCTGCTACTGCCTTGTGCATCGGCCAAGGATGATATGGAATGTGTAGAAACTCATCGCAAGCTACCTTGTAGGATGGACTAGGTCCCCATCATGTCCTCTCCTTATGCGTACAAGAAAATATGGCATTACCCTTGGGCATCCCCTAGATTCTACCAAACTGCATGTACACACATGATATAATGTGTCTCTCCAAAATATAGGGTGTCCTCCCTATAAGCCATCTTGTTTGAAAACAAAGTGGAAGCTCTGATGCATCATCATCCAATACCTCACAGTCTAGGTACGGTCGTCAGTCAACTCTGTCTACATTGTCAAAGGCGTGTCTCCAGTACTCTAACTTTCCCAACTTGGGCTGGGAAAGGCTATCCTGAGACATGTAAGAGTAAGGTTGATCCCTACCCTGAATGCCAATGCCAATAGGATGAGTGATGGCTATATGAGTCCATGCTCATATGTGTAATAGTGAAACCTTGTAAGCCAAGCTGGAAGAGCCATCATACACAAACTGGTGCAAGTCGTGACACAAGTGTGCAAGGATGCAAACCCCCCAAACATATTTGGTCCCCTCGGTAGTGATCTGCTCTAACACCTAACCCCATCCAATAGTAAATCTATGTGACAGTCTGTTGAGGCACACAATACCTCCAATCAACCCTGTCACAACTAAAGGAAGTGGCTTATAATAAGCCAACATATCAGACCAACTCATCTTAGTGCCCTTGATCTCATCATCATCAAAAACCTGTCAACACTCATCCAATCCTATCCCAATCTGTGACTCATACTCAACAAGCTCTCCATCAATGGGTATGTATAGAATCTTTTGAACATCCTCCAAAGTCACTGTAATCTCCCTAGTGAGAAGGTGAAATGTCCCATCCTCATTGTGAAATCTCTCAACCAGAGCAGTCAGCATGCTGAGATTGGTCCTAATCTTGGGCATGAAGAGCACAAATGACAGTCCAACCAATCCAATAACCAGAAGATCAGTCTCTGTAAGATATGGCCTCAACATTTGTGTAACTAGAAATTGCTCCCTCAACATGAAGACATCATCTAACTCCTACAAATAAGAAAGTATGTGTTAATCAATCAAATAGGTTAAACTGCAAGTCTATTTATCCAACATTAAAAACTTACCAATTCTAACAGGAACACTTTCTTATCATCCCTCTAGAGATTCAATCAATCTTTGAGATGACCTATTAGTTGGCTAGCATCAATCATACAGTCAACTTTATCAATTTCTAAGTGCTTTTGATAAACTAAATTTGTTTGTGCAGTTCTGCATGTCATATACACTAATTTACCCTGTATGCACAGGTCTATCTTGTTTGCACACCTAAAATTTGTTCGTAGAACTTACTTTTACATGCACAAGACTATTCGTCATATGCAGAGCTTCATTTTGTTTATACAAATAGATTTCACATGCGCAGCAAAAACTAAAAAGCGTAGAATCCCTTTTTGCATGCACAATAGAATTTCAAATGTGTAGGAAAACACTTCAAATGCAAAAAATTTGCATATGTGCTGATTCTAACATCATATGCATAGCATTGCACATCATATGCACAGTTTTACCATTTGGTGCATACAAAACCTAAATCTTTGGCCTACATTTATTGACCCTAGGCTAGAAATGAAGAGGTACTTTCCAGCGGCCTGTAGTCTACTAGATGGTTGAACTATCAGATTTGCTTGAATCGATGAAGCTCATGAGGAAACTACTGCATCTTCACTAACTACTCTATGCTCAAATGGCTCTTCTCTCCACTAGGATCTCTCTCAAAGGAAAGTGTACAAATGAGTGAACTGTGAACCCAAACTCCTATATATAGCACATGGAACCCTAATGAGAGGTGCTCGACCCTGTCCATGCTAGGGCATGATTTTTGCATAGTTTTTCTTCTGCATCAACCAATTTCTTCACCCTAACCTATCATTCACCCTATCTCATCATACGATTTTCAATCATCCTGTCATCACATTTTTCCCATCCAATCTCCCGACGGGGCATCCTGTCATCATAAACCTTTACTAGGGGCAAACTTGGGCATGTATCAATCGCAGAACATTTTTATTTCTTTGAAGCAATGCATTAAACCATATTGCATCAAAGAGGGGCAAAATGTATACACCTAAAAATGGCTAAGTTGAATTAAATAAATATTTTAATATTTATTTTAAATTCTCATTCTCCTATCAATTAAGTAAATATTCTAATTTATTTAAATGATTCACATTACTCCAATAATTAAATAAAAAATCAAATTATTTAATTAATATTCCCTAATTCTTCTAATGTCTCACATGATTAAATAATTCTAAATTATTTAATTAATCCCACATTCCTCTATCCTAAGTCCAAATTCTATAAATCCACATCACCTTTCCACCTCACCTTGTTGCACATGTAATTAAATATTTTAATATTTAATTAGCTAATATTCCCTCACCCACATGTCCTATTTCTCCTCCAGTTAGATTAGTTAACTCATCAATCAAAATAATTAACTAATTAGTCAATTGAGGTCACTGGTCAATCTATTATGTTGACTCTCTAATCAACCCAGTTAACTGATCAATCATCTCAATTAACTCTTCAATCTATCTGTTAACTGTAATAAACTCATGAAGAAGGCTTGGACACTTGTCATCTTCTGATTCGTGCACATTATCTCAAGTCTTCTCAACTGTACACCTCAAAGGTAGTTCCTCCAATCATGGATCTATTGACACTTTTAT
The DNA here is from genome assembly GCA_027924645.1 of Cunninghamia lanceolata. Taxonomy (NCBI): domain Eukaryota; kingdom Viridiplantae; phylum Streptophyta; class Pinopsida; order Cupressales; family Cupressaceae; genus Cunninghamia; species Cunninghamia lanceolata. The sequence goes on from BSBN01000078.1 coordinate 24,832,555, forward strand.
TTGATCTTCCCTTAGCCTATATAAGCAAGGTCCTCACACCCATTTGCATACACTTAAACATTCGTAAACTTACTCTATAGGAATCATTAGAGCATGCCTTTGTTAAAGTTATCATTGTATTTTCATTATCAACCCATTATCATCACCATGTCTTCATTATCAATCACCCATCTCCATTATAGTTGCATTGTAGTTTAGTCTCCATTGCACATTCCATATCATAGCCATTCCACTCTTGTCATCTTCAACAGCAAGGAAGTTCACACTTCTGAGATCTCCATTACAATCAAGATCAAGAGGAGATAGGTGAACAATGGAAGCATAGAGGTAAAATGGTCTTTGAAGGTATAATCTATGATTATTTGTATTTACATCACTTTCCATTGAGTTATTGAATGATTAGTTGTTTAAAACTATTGTTCATATTTTCTGATAACACCTTGATGTAATAGCCACTCTGATTTTCCACCATAGCTTTGAATTCTTTGAATTTTCCAATGGATTCAGATTTCTACTTGTGAAAACATATCCAAGTCTTCCTACTAAAATCATCCATGAAGGTTAGAAAATAAGTGCTGCCTCCAATAATAGCTATGAACTAGCTCCAATAATAACTTTTCTTTATACGAAACTCCTACTGGAAAGCTTTCTCTATGTTGTTTGGCAAAAATACAATTCTCACATAAACTGCTTTGGTGCTCTATTGGTGGCAATTCCTTCAGCATATTTTTCTTCTGTAACAAACTCAATCCTCCAAAATGTAAATATCCATACCTCAAATGCCATATCCATGATTGGTATAAATACATAGTTTTGAAATTAACTTCCTCTTCTCCTTGGGTGCACTGAACTTGAAGGGGTAACATCCAATTCTTGGTCATATCCACTCTTCCAATCAACCTATCATTTAGAAATTTTTCTAGTATTATGCAAACATTATCCATAAAAGATACTCTATAACCTTTCTATACTAATTGCCCAAAACTTAAAAGATTATGCTTTAGTCTAGGTACAAAATAAATATCAAGAATAAATCTTTTTTCACCATTTTTTGTCAAAACATTTATTACTCCTTTACCCATTCAAACAACTTTATTGTCATTACCCAATTTTACTACTAACTTTACTAAATCATCATGACTAGCAAGCAATTATTTATTCCTTAATTCTTCAAACAAACAATTACATTCCCCTCGGGCAAAGAGGTATGGCGAGCGCGAATGGGAGAGCAGACACTGGTTTAAACAACATAGAGGAGGATGGAGAGGGGGAGTCCAATGAGGATGGGAAAATAGATGTATGGCGGTGCTCTGTGCATTCGATCCCTTCCTCCTTCTTGGACCTATGAGGATGCATAAATGTCATATGTATTTATCCTTTCTTTGATGTGGTTGAAGAGGGAACCACTATCAAGGTCGTGGCCACATTGTGGTGTTTTTATGAGTGCTCTCCATCCAGGACTTAGTGCTTTTGGTTCCATTTTAGGGCAGATTTCTTGGGGATGGAGGCCACTTGGTTTGATGGCTCTTCAAAGATGAGCAGAAGCATGAGTTTTTCTTGTGCAGAGGAAGATGGTGCAGTCAATGTGGTTGTGGATGGGGAAGTGCGGGCCCAGTCTATGGAGGCCTTGCACTCAATGCTATTGGTGCTATTGGTCCCTTCTTCCTTCTGGTACCTTTGTGGCTGTAGCAGCATCCTCTTTGCTGGGACATGTTTCTTGGTGTTGGTTGTAGCTGGTGTGGCATTTGCTGTTGGTGGAATGCATACCAAAGATGGTGCTGGGGTTTTAGGGTTGGGGTTTCTAGCTGGTCCCCAGTGCCTTCATTTCTAAGTTCCAGATCTGGGTGGGATATTTCAGATCACTGTTTCTCTTGTTTTTGGTGTCTTAAGTATTTGGGCCAATAGAATATGGAAGCCCTTTGTTATTACTTTATGTGCTGAGAAGTAGAGAGGAGCGGCTGGGTTTGGGTTTATTGGGTACCTGTCCAACCCTAATGAGTGTTGGTGGTTCAAATCTCTTGAGAAGGAGATGGACTTGAAGGTATTGCATGATGAGAAAGTGTTTGTCCCTTCTCTCACTAGTGTTGATGTTCAGACTAACGATGGTGGTAGAGTTTTTAGGTTGGGCTTGCTCCCCAAAGCAAAAAAATCAAAGATTTGGACATGGTAAGTGCAAACCTTATTGTGTTGTTTTTAGATAATGGACCAGAAGAAAATGGGAGCCCATTTATAATATTCTACTGGTGGAGCATGGCTTCTTCTAAAGGGAGATATTCATATAACCCTGCCGAGGGTTTGTTGAATATGTTTTTATACTCCCAGAGATACAGTTAAGCTCTCTGGGTTTATTTTCTATGTTCCAAATTTGGCTGCTTCAAATTCTTGGAATGGGGCTTCCGTGCCTGAGGTTTTTAAATCCTAGAAAGTGCGAGACCTGGGGTATCTTGTCAAGACCATAAGAATATTTTTATGTGGATAGGGTCTTGTTTGTAGGTGGGGTTAGTAGTTTTTCTCATTAACTGGTGTTTCCTGGTGTAGCGTCACTATTGTTTCTCTGTGGTCAGCTTTTGGCTTATTGATGTTTGGCTACGTGTTGTTGTTGATTTGCTATTGGCATTTATTTTATTGTCGATGGTAGAAAATGTTTGGTTGTAAAGGGTTTCGGGTCCCTTCAAAACCTGTTTGACCCATAATCATAAACAATTCTTTATTCCCTGTCATATGGTTACTGCATCCACTATCTAAAAACCAAATATCTTTAGCACTTTCTTGAGCAACATGGCATGTAATGAATAAACTTCTTGAATTAGATTTAGATTCATTTGTGTAATTAACATTCTACTTATCCACATCTCCTTGTTTCTTTCTACATTCACTTGCATAATGTCCATATTTTTTGCAATAATAAAACTGAATGCAAGATTTATCAAACCATTGTGAATGTTGCTGGAAGTGATTGTTGCCACGTCCTTTACTATTGTAGTTTTGATTGTAGTTTTCACCTTGATCTAGATTGCTCCTTCTACCTATGCCTCTGCCTCTTCCTCTTCCTGTAACAACTCTAAAAAAAATTATAATTCCATGTGTCAAAGGAAAGAAATTTATATCTCTAGATATTTGATAGGTTAATGATGTTATATATAAATATTACAATTTTATATGGTTTCAAATTTTATAGTACTTATAATATGGTGTACATAAATACTTCTAAACAAGTTTTTCATTATGTTAATGATGCATCACAAGTATATGTATGTCACAATGACTAATAAAACCTACTTGTCCTCAAAGGAACAATAATGATGTAATTCAACAACTTAGATGTTAACACATTATGATAAATGGGGTGGCATTATATAAGAACTATTCAAATAAATGTAGAATAAATAGATTAATTATGCATAAACTCTTCATGTGTTATTCTACCATTTATTATGTTCTTGCTTGGTATGCTTGATACGATTTGTGGAAAACTTCTAACACCCATAAAAATCATTAACAAAGCAACGTATAATGAGGAAGACCTAACTAATAATACATTTCCTAAATTTCTTCCAACCTATAAGGGTCATGGCCAATTCAATTATGTTATTAACCTCATCCTTTATAAAATGAGTGAAAAAAGATGCTTAATATAAGCGGTTCAACCCTTTCCCTAAAGATATAAATCATGATAATGAATCATGCTCCCATTAGCAACATTTCTGTGAGCAAGCCACAAAAGACTAAGCACATGCAAGGGCATTTAATCTTCCCAAAAAAAAGATATGGAATACAATTCAAGGCACTCATTAAGTTAGAAAAATTAAGTAGGGAAAATCAACCCAAATATCTAAATAGCTAACAATTGTATTAATAATTAAAGTTAACACACATGATTACCCTACATTCTCCATTTGATTTATTTTGGCATCATGGTTGATAGAGAAGGTTAATTAGAAAAGTGTTGAGTTTAATCTTAATTAAATCATTGGGTTGCGAGTGATCCCTAATTAGTGAGATGAATCCCAGCCCTAAAACTAGTTTTCCACATTTATTTTTGTTTAGCTTAATCTACTGGCATTTGCCTCCACTGAAACCCTACCCCATGCTCTGGCCACCAAATGATTTGCTTACAGACTGTAGTTTTCTTCAAACATATGGCATCCCTATAGAGAAATTAGAGACTACTTCCTGTGTTGGAGGTGTGCATTAGAGGTGATGTTTTGAATGCATTATCTCTCTCATTCTTTATTTTTATGTTTACCTTCATAGGAAAGAGAGGAATGATTTCTTGACTTGCACTAGAGGTGATGTTTTAAATGCATTATATCTCTCTTTCTTTCTTTTTTTTATGTTTACCTTCATAGGAAAGAGAGGAATGATTTCTTGATGTCTGAAGATCTTCTACAAATGCAGGCAATGGCGTATTTGTAGTAATATTGTTTTCTTTCCTTCGATTGCCTGAAGATTACATCCCTTTATAGGCTTGGAAGCCTTACCAGCAACGTTGCCCATGAATTTGGAAAGCCAGGGGTGGCTTGCAATGCCATTCATGCAGGAGCACCCCACGTAGACTAGGGTCTTATGCAATTTATGCATTCTCTATATTAATGTAATAAGGTCTGTTTGACCAGACTTGTCATTGGTGTTTGTAATTTGGTTTTTGTTTGTAATCCCTAGGATACTTATTGAGCTATCATGATAAGGTTGTTAGTTTGTTAGAAGTTTGTTATCTCTCCCAGCCACTTGAAATTGTCTCCCAGCTACTAGGAATCAAGTCTATACTACTGTTGGAAAGTAGTTAAATAGCTCAGCTCAGGTCGTTTGGGGAGATCGGTCGAAATTGAAATAGAGAGAGATAGGGATCAAAGCAATCGTGTGTAGTTTAGTTCTAAAACTATGAAACCAGATAATTGTATTTTTTCTGGAAGTGATAAAAGAAGATCCTGCTTTGTGTTGGATTTCCTTGTGTAGTCGATTTTCTGGTTTGTAACCGAGATGGGTTCTTTTATCCATTCCATTGGTTGATTACTTCATAATCGGTGGAATGGTTGTATATATTAGATTAGGTTTTCTATTTTGTTTCTGTTCATTTTGTGTGATCGCAGGATTGATTTGTAGCATGCTGAGATGAACCCTAGCATCCTCATGTGCTAGGTTGTGAAAGAAAATCTGTATGTTTGTGGAGAACCGGTTTGGTGAAGCCGTGTGGGTTTTAGTCATGTGTAACGGCATCTCATAGAATTAAAATTTTTGTGTTTGAACTGTTTCCAAAGATTCAATGGGTTTTTAGTTCAGCGGTGTTAGCAGATAGTACATTAGGTTCCACAATTGATTGAAGTCGGTGGAAAAGTCTTCGTTTGAACCGTTGGTGAAAGGTTCAACGGTTCGCAACTAAATCAGGTTTGTTTTGGTTTGATGAATGCTTGTAAGAAGTTAAGTAAAGCTTCGAAGGAGTTTTTGAATTGGTTAAGTGTTTAGTTGAACCTTTGAACAGGTTCAATGGTTCAATCGACCGTTTGGTTCAACCATTTGGTGATGGAGACAGTGCTAAAGAGCTAGTGATAGTTAACCATTTGTTGGACAGGTTCAATAGTTCAACGATCTAGTGAAGTTGATGGGTTCTTCCGGTTCAATAGTGCAACTGTGGATCACCGATAGCTATTTTTTCTAAGTAATTGAACTGATAGCGTTGGTTCAATGGTACGGTTGGTTCAAAGATTCAACCAAAGGAAAATACTTATATCAGAGTAGCACTAGGAGATACAAACCATTTTTTGATAGTGATGGTCTTGCTGATAGACATAAAATCTAGGTTCCATCGGTAAGATGAAAGGAGCTCAGTGTGACAGAGTTTAGACTCGCCGATGGGGTGGATTTCATTGGTGGAAAAACACACACAGAAAATTGTATATTAGTGACTAACTAAAAATTAGTTTTCCACAATCCACTGCCTGCTTTGCATCAGCCATTCCATGGAGTTTTCTTAATGAATTTATTTCTCTTTTTTGTTTGCATGTGTTATTATCTCTAGCGAGCACCTGACAAGAATAATGATTTCTTCTTTTGTCTTTTTTTTAATTCCCAGATGACTCAATGGAAAGAGAAGCCATAGAGGGTGGCTCTTGTTACCAGAGGCACAGAGGTCATGGCCTACTTGTAGAGCCATACGTCTACTAGAGATTTTAATTTTCCTACTCCAAAACCCTATCTATGCCTCAGATATTTTCTCTTCAAATAGCATTAGATATTTTGTTTGATTTTCTTTTGGATTATTTTGTTATTTGTAGCGGCTGAGCTATGGAGGCTGAGTAAAAAGAGGGAGGGGTTTCTTTCTATCCTTCGAGAATTCCAAAACCCATCAAGGAATCTGTGAAGACATGAAATCTGTGTATTCCATAGAATTTCCTATCAGCTTAAGATATGGGTTAAGTATTGTTAGTGTTCTCTAGTTACTAACTCTCTATTTCATAGTTAGGTAGCTGTGCCAAGAATTGGTAAAATGTAGGTCATCCAATTCTAGTTGAAGCATAATGTACAACAATAGAATTAAGAATTGAATAGCATTTATTCTTATGATAAGAGAGCCTCACAATTTTAACTGATATCCAGTTAAACTTGCAAACTAAACTATAGCCATGTTATTAATTATTATTATTATTTTCTTTCTATTTTAAAGTAGTATATAAAAAAAACAAAGGAATGTATGGAAGAATTTAGGAGCTTTTTCCATTACTTTAAAAGGTACGTGAATGAAAGAAAGTAAGTATAGAGACATAATTTATTAACATTAATCTCTACAGTATTTTTTGTTTTTTTTTTCCTTTTTCTCATTAATCCTGAATTGACAATTTGTTACAAAATATGTAGGGAAATAGATGATGTTACTGAACTCTCTCTTAGACATCCATAATAACAACTCTTTCCTTGGTTCTTCATAGAAAGCTATGAAATACAAACTTGCAAGAGAAAATCAAATAGTCTCTCCAACTAGTGAAGCTCACCTCCCAACCTAGGGAAGTAACTGCCCACCCCCAAGTTAGGGGAAAACACAGGGAGACCCAAGTACACTACATAACCACTCTCTTGACTCACACATTTCATACTTATAGAAAATTCATGAACAATAGATTGTATAGAAGATACTCTACACATTCACTGGGTATTCACATTTGCACAGCCACAAGAAGGCTTTTTGAAAAGACCTTTACAAGGGGTAGAAAGAGATAGCATCATGTAGGACAATTATGTGTTCCATAGATAGAATTTTTTTCATTTCAAGGGTACTCATACATCTTTTCTTTGCTACTGGGTACTCTTACCCATTAAATTTGATATCTTTTCAATCTAGTTTCTTGGGTGCTCATACCTTTCTAGACAAAGATTCAAGAACGTAACATTGGCTACTCTTACCTGTTGATGATTGTTTTGATGCAATCATAACAAAAGTTAAAATTCACATATAATGAACCAAAACTGACTTGAAAGATATGAAGGAACCGTTTAAGATTCACTTAATCCCAAGTGTATTGTGGTCAGGTCTTGACCTATTGGGCAAATTCAGTTGGTCAATGTGAAGCTGTAATGTTCAAGGGGCCTTACGTAATTTAAGGTTTCTTGTTGGTTAACTGGACTCAAACTATGCAAAAGATTAATAAATGTCAATATGTTGTTCATCCCTTTTGCGTAAACTTATACTTGTGCTGCAAAACTTTAGATGATCTTTCTTGAATTATTGCAGCTTTCTTTCGTTAAATATTGAAGAAAATTGTCTACTTTCAACTCTGTTATGCATACTCTTTCAAATTTGAGACAATTTCCTTTAGGTTTCTGCGTTTTCAGCTAAGTAATTCAGATGGGTTGGGAAAAGGTTAGAAAGATCTAATCTAAACTTCATTCACTCTATTCAAAGGATCTAATTGTTCAGTTATGCACTATATAAATCATACAGCAATTTGATCAAATCCACAGATAAAAAACCTTAAATGTAAGTTCTGAGAATTTTCACAAACATACACCTAAAATTGTAAGCTCTAAGAGAAAATATTTCAAACACAAAGGAGATCAGGAAAACACTCAAAAGATAGATGCAGAATTCCAGATTCAATTGTATTAGAAACAGACAGTCATGCATGATTTACAATGTTGGAATGACTCTTACTTTCATTGATCAAACTACAAAGAACTTACAAGTCTTACAAATACAGTAAGGGAGCCAGATGTTCCACGCACTGCTTATTGCAGACAACAAGCGACCTCCTCTAGACTAAACTATGCCCAGAAAGAATTTACAATTCTAGCAAAAATGCTAAAATCCCTGTGTAAAATATTACCGTGTAGAGAGGCATAACATATAGACTTTGATTGTCCTCAATACAGCCTAAAAAACCCTAATTTAAACCCTGGTTCAAACCTCTAGTTACAATAATGAATACTGGTGAACCAGTCTCTCAAAAAATACCTCCAAGCACACATCACATCTGGGTGAAATATTGCCCTTCTGAAACCTTAGCAGCTCAATAATAACTTTTGTTATCTACTGTAGTAATGTCTTCAGCTGCATTTTCTCCTCATCAATTAATGGCCTTTGACTTCCTCGCCCTTTGTCCCTATCTTCCTCTGCTCCTGAGATCAGATTTCCTCTTCCATGATGTCATCACCACTATGTTTCAGCTCCTCGCCCAGCTGCAACCCTGCAAAAATAGATAGACAATAAGTATTAATCCATCAAATGAACAGTAGGAAATTAAAACATCTGATTAGATCAAGGCATGACTGTGTAAGATGTAGAAATCAGGCCCAAAAATGCCTCAAAAATGCACTCAAAATGTGTATACAATATCCAAAATGCCATCGGGTCAGCCATTGCTGACCAGAAACACTCATTCGGGCCCTCAAAATGCATAAAAACCCTATCATTCTGTCCCTTCCCACCCATCGGCATGATATTCCTTATCGGCATGTCCCAAAAATGATTGGTCGATCGTCATTGTTTGGTTGAAATGGCCTTGCTCATTCGTTTATCCTTTTCATTGGCATGAGACTTCTGTTGGCGCGACAATTTACTTTTCTTCCGATTGATATTCTCTGGCTGATACCTTTCTTTGTTATTCAACATGCTCCTTTTCATTCATCGGCGTAAGAATGGACCGTCAGTGAATGCTTCAAATTCCATTCCGATCATTGTTGTTTCACTGATCGCCATTATATCAGCGTGAGCCCCTCCATCAACGAAGGTTTAAAATGCTACTCCGATCGTCATTCCTTATGCAGATCGCCTTTACATTGGCGTGAGACTCCTTATCAGTGAGGGCCCGAAATGCTACCCTGATCATTATTGCTTCACCGATATCCCCTTTTGTTTCCTTCTATTGGTGTATCACAAGACTATTGGCGAGGCAAAAATTACCTCCGTCGATCACTATACTCTGGCCGATCCATTACGCTGACACTGGACTATCAGCGCGGCCAAAATTACCTTCGCTGATCGTTATCTCTGGTCAATGCAAGCCCCTCGTCGGTGTGACTCTTACCAACAAACCTCTATCCTTCACCTTCGTACGTTATACTATTTGTAAATAGAACCATCGGCGTAAGTCTACTGTCGGCGCGACAATCCCAAATATGGCCAATATCTAAAGTCATACCGATGGGCTTCCTTTGATGAGACCATACCCCTTGGGGAGATAAACACTATCACTGCTGATGTTGAAAGTTAGGCCAATGACAATACCATCGATGAGAGACATCCCCTCGCTGAGAGAAATCCTAACATTGCCGACGGCAACTGTTATCCTGATGGCTACCACTTGCAACTCTTTGATCGACTAAGTCTTTTCCCTTCCCTCTTGGCCCTGTCATTAGCATAAGTCTACCCATCAGCATTGGCCTAAAATGTTGTTCCGATCACTAATTGTTATGCTGATGGATGCTGTTTGTATACTATGTCTTGTTCATTTGTCTTGTATGTTTTGACCTGCCGAACATATAAATGTGAGATACAAAGTGGAAACCAAAACAATATTTAATTTATTTTAACCTAAAATCCATCTTGTATGTATACTTCAAAATTTTAACCAGATGCTTACAAGGAGAAAGACTTATAACTAAATTTGCATTATGCAAACCCTGATTGTACATTCTACCAAAATGATCATATCTTCCAAAATATGGTGAATTTCAAAACGGTTCAAAAAGCAACCCTAGCTCAATTTTCACAAGGAATCCAACCATATCATGCATTGGTACTAAAAATATATTTTCCCCTATTTTTTAATGAGGTTTGCAAATTTTTTCTCTTTTCCCTTTACCACCAAACAGAACAACAAACCAAAAGCAAAAAAGCAAAGCAACAACAGGGGTCCTCATTTTGCTAAGGAGCAAAATGGGGCATGTTGTGAACATCACAACAACTAGCAACCAAACAAAACAATTAAATTAAAAGCATTCAAGAAAACTAAATGAAATGAATCCATAACTTCCGACTATCTTTCCTGCAAATTACTATTCATCTTGAGACCTGAAGTATTCAATAAGGGTGCATGAATTTTCATTTTCAGTTTAAGTATGTGCATGTGATTAATTATCCTCATCTTAAAGATTAGTTGAACAAACCAGTGACTGACATTAGCCTACGTAGTTGAGGATATTCCCTCATAGCCAAATGGATAGAGCCTTGCTGCCAGCGAGCGTCCATAGCCCCGGCAAGGTTATCGTTACAATTCTCCTAAGTAGAGCCCCACTGCCAACGAGCATCTATAGTCCCGGTAGAGTTACTTCGAGGGCTTAATCTAGATTTTTAGTATAATCTGCTTTATTTACTTATTTATTTATTTTTTATTTTATAATTTTGAAAGAGATTCTCGAGATATAGCAATTGTAGCTTCATGATGCAAGGAGTGAACACTTGCTGAAATTAAGCTGAGAATTGTAATGGTAGCAAGGGTGACCTCAGATTTTTCACCTAATATCTACATTGGTAGGTTCAACAAACCCAAGGATTTTAGGTTTGTCATCATGAGAAACCTCTCTGAATTCTCAATCACATTTATTGAATAAAAAATTTTAGAAGGTAAATAACTCTCTACATTCATGGCAATCACAACAAGTTATGCATAAATTGCAAATGATTAACCTGAATATTCTAAATTTTATACTGTTTTGAATGGTTGTTGGCTTGCTCCTTAATATTCTAAAGTAAAACAAAGGTCCCTGCTGAGGAGAAAACAACAAACCAAACAAACAACAGACTGTACAAGGAAAACAAAAATGGAAAAGAAAACAAAACTGTACAAACAGAAACAAAATAGAAATAAAACTATACAAACAACTAACCTACAAAGCAAGACAAGCGAGCAAAGAAAAGAAAAAGAGAACAACAAAAGAGAACTGTACATTACTTACACTAAATTACACAAAAATGGACTGCCCTTTACCTCAGGCCTGGAAGTAATGTTTCAAATGTTGGTCATTAACTGGTAATGGCACATCTTCCCCTGTCAAGGTCTTGAGTCTAAATGTATTATCTCCTATTATTTCTGAGACTTGTAATGGACCTAGCCATAGTTTATCGAATTTTCCATGGCTCCCCTTCTTTTCATGTGCTTTGTCCCAGCACAGCACTAAGTCTGATATCCTGAATGTCTTGACTCTTGCCCTCTTATCAAACCACCTTTTAACAACCACTTGATGTTTGGCAAACTTCTCGATGGCTTGACCTCTTTTCTCATCTAATTGCAGCATTTGTACTATCCTGGCTTCCCTATGGTTATCAGAGCCTAGGTACTCATTGGCAAACTTCCAGGTTGGTATTCTTAGATTTACTGGAAGTATGGGATCAGTCCCATAAACTAAATGATAAGGTGTGCTACCTAAAGCTATCTTAAACTTGGTCCTATCTACCCATAATGCATATCTTAACAGGGTATTCCACTCTTTAGGACTCTTTGCAATCAACCTCTTGATTATGTCTAATAAAATTTTGTTCTTTGATTCAGCCAATCTATTACCTTGAGGGTAATAATTTGAAGAAAACCTTAAAATGATCACGTATTCAAATGCCCATTTAGAAAACTTTAAAGAAGAGAAAGCATGGCCATTATCACATACCAATAAATTAGGAGTTCCAAACCTGGTGATGATGTTTTCTTCAAGAAACTTGATAACTACCTCAGTTGTGGAGAATTTGTAGCAGGTAGCCTTAGTCCACCTTGTACAGTAGTCTGTTACTGTCAGTATAAATTTGTGTCCTGCAGAAGATGGAGGATTAATGACTCCAATAAAATCCAGGCCCCCACTATGCAAATGGTCTTGATTCAATCACACATTGTAATGGGCTAGCTTGATTTCTTCCCTTATCTATTGTAGTTTGATAGGTGTGGCAACTTTTGATGTGACTCTCAGTATCCTTGAACATCGTAGGCCAATAATAGCCTACTCTCAATATTTTGTGTGTTGTAGCTAGATGGGAACCATGACCAGTTCCATATTTCTCATGTAATTCTATCAACACTTTATCCACTTTAGCTCTATTCAGACATCTTAAATAAATTCCATCATGGTTCTTCCTGATAGAAGACCTCCTTGCACCTTGTATTTTTGTGCTTTAATCTTCAAGGCTCTCCGTTGAGAAGCTTTTGTCTTGTTTGGGTACTTTCTGGCTATTAGAAAGGCGTTTAAATCATCATACCAGTCTGGTGCATTTTGGGAATTCAATACATACTACTATTCTATCAAATCTGGATCCATATTTGCTATTGTTTGTACCAATGCTTGCCCCCTGACTAGTTTCATAGGAATGATTTCTATGTCAAATTCTTGCAGCGTGGTGATCCACTTGGCTCTCTTTTCTCTAGGTTTGTTCTACATCAGCAACATCTTTACTGCTGCATCTGGCACTATGGCTTTGATATGGCTGTGCAGAATGTAATGTCTAAATTTTTTCACGGCCTTCATTAATGAAAATGCTTGTCTCTTAGTGTCTAGATATCTCAACTGTGCATCCCTCAGAGGCGTGCTCATGAATGCGATGGGCCTTTCTTCATTGTTTTCACCTTTTTGTGTCAAGGCAGCTGCAACTGAATGAGAAGATGCAAAGGAGTAGATGTAGAATGGGCTTGTGTAGTTTGGACTAGCCAATACAAGAGCATTAGAAATTGCCTCCTTGATATCCTCAAATGCAGCCCTAGCCATAGGCATCCATTCCATCTGCGCATCCTTCTTCAACATGGAATTTAATGGCTACAAGATCTCTACAAAACCTGTGATAAACTTCCGAACAAAGTTAATTTTGCCAAAAAATGATTTCAACTCTTTCCTACTATTTGGCATTTGCAAATTTTTTATCGATTCTATTCTATCCGGATCAATCAAAATTCCATCTTTAGAAATAACATGGCCTAATAATTTACCTTCAGTTACGCCAAATATACATTTCTTATGGTTAAGGGAAATTTCGTACCTCTCACATCGCTTAAGTATTTTTCTGAGATCTTCAGCATGAGTGGATGCATCCTTAGAATACACAGTCAGATCATCCATATACACAATAATGCACTTACCTAATAACCCATGGAATGCTATGTCCATGGCTCTTTGAAAAGTAGCACCTGCATTAATTAGACCAAAAGGCATTCTCCTAAATGCATAATTTCCCCATTTGCAAGTAAAGGTGGTTTTTAATCTATCTTTTCTATCAATCAAGACTTGGTTGTAACCTGAGAAACCATCTAAAAAAGACATCATCTTTGCCCTGTTTACTGCTTGCAGCACTTTGTCCATTGGGGGCAGAGGATAATTATCCTTTTCAGATACTTTGTTTAAATTTCTAATGTCTACACATAACCTGATGTCCCCATTTTTATTCCTCACTGGTACTAAGTTAGCTACTCAGACTGAATGTCTGACTGGGAAAATTATTCTAGTAGACAGCAATTTTTTAACTTCCTTAAAGATTAAAGGCTCTAGAATGGTGTTTACAAGCCTTTGTTTCTACCTAAATGGTTTAACTTTTGGTCTCAAAGGTATTACGTGAGTTATGATGGACGTATCGTACATTTTCAAGTCTTCATACGTCCATGCTATGACATGTTTGTATTCTTTTAGGACACCTAGAACTTATTTTCTTATTTTCTCAGAGCAAGCCTTTCCAATCAATACATTTTGTATGTTCTACTCTGTCCCCAAGTTGTGTGGATCACACTTACCCCCTTCTATTTTGGGTAAGTCCTATCTTATTACCCCATCAAAGTAAAAAATATGTTCTAGTTCAATTACTCGTTTGGGTAAAAACTTGCTCTTCAATTTGATTATATCCTCTTCATCCCATGTTGTCTCAGGCCTTTCTTGCTCATCAATGATTTGAGCCTCAAATACCTCATTACAAGTCAGAAAATTAATAATTTGCTGATCCCCCCAAAATACCTGAAAGTGTGTAACATTGTCTGGGATACTGGGAATATTAACTAATTTAGCAACAAATCATTTCAATCCTGACAGTGTCAAGGGTTCTAGTGTACTAGTAGCAACTGCAAGTGCATCCGGCCTATGGTTTAGCTCTCTAGGGATGTGCTCTATGTTGAATGCATCAAATAAATCTATTAAACCCCATACTCTATGTCTGTAACAAATCATTTTCTTGTAATTGTAGGCATATAGTTTCCTTACTTGTCTAACTACTAGTTCAGAGTCTGAAAATACTCTGATCGTTTTCGCCTTTTTCTTGATGGCCATGACAAGTCCTAAAATTAGGGCCTCGTATTTAGCAATATTGTTAGTACAGGAAAATTGTAATCTATATGCTGCTAGATGTTATTTACCCTAAGGATCTATGAGTTCAACACCTACACCCACACCCTGTTTTGACTTGGACCCATCACATTTTAATGTCCACATGCTGTCTTTACTTTTCTGACCTTTTATCTTGGCATGCCTTGTCTCTTTTATCACCTATGAGGTGCTGGTCTGTTTATTCATGGGCATTTCTATTTGGTTAACTTGCATATGTGTATTTCCACCTGGTAAATCAGAAAGACAACTATCCCTGTCCTTTATTCCCTTTCCTAAATCTGAAATCAGAGCATCCTCATTACTTTGAATGTATTTCTGTGTTTGATCAAGATTCACATTTTCCTCTGGTAACTCTATCCTCTTTATGCATTTTTTGTATTCATATTCAATGATGTCTTTGCACATTCTGCAACTCTCCTTAGAATGTGGCCTATCGTGGACTCTACACCTATTTTTACTTAGTTTACATTGGACTGGTAGATTTTGTTTAATGCATTCTTCCACCTCTTGTCTAATGGCATGACCAAATTTGCCAATTGCATTGTTTTCTTCATCTGAAGAATTTCCATCAGACTCAATGAATAACGCTATCCTAGTACTGAAATGTTTTTCTCTAAAGTTCAACATCATGATCTCTTCAATTTGCACCCCATTGTTAGTAATTCTATAAACACCAGGTTCAATAGTAGTATACAGTATTTCATTAGTTCGATTATACTCTATTATCATATGTTTCATCCTGGGTTCTACCTCTATTCTAATCTAGTTTGGGACACCTCTCCAAGGTAGCCACATATGTGAAAAATTAGTGGCCATATATCTGTTTAATGTCTTGGACCAATCCCTACTCAGCAACATTCCATAATTTATGGGTATATCCACTACTTGAATGTCAATGACTTGGCCTACCCATAATGAACCAAAACTGACTTGAAAGATATGAAGGAATTATTTAAGATTCACTTAATCCCAAGTTTACTGTGGTCAGGTCTTGACCTATTGGGCAAATTCAGTTGGTTGATGTGAAGCTATAATGTTCAAGGGGCCTTACATAATTTAAGGTTTCTTGTTGCTTAACTGGACTCAAACTATGCAAAAGATTAATAAATGTCAATATGTTGTTCATCCCTTTTGCATAAACTTATACTTGTGCAGCAAAACTTTAGGTGATCTTTCTTGAATTATTGCAGCTTTCTTTTGTTAAATAATTATGAAAATTGTCTACTTTCAACTCTGTTATGCATACTCTTTCAAATCTAAGACGATTTCCTTTAGGTTTCTGCATTTTTAGCTAAGTAATTCAGATGGGTTGGGAAAAGGTTAGAAAGATCTAATCTAAACTTCATTCACTCTAATCGAAGGATCTAATTGTTCTGTTATGCACTATATAAATCATACAACAATTTGATCAAATCCACAGATAAAAAACCTTAAATGTAAGTTCTGAGCATTTTCACAAACATACACCCAAAATTGCAAGCTCTAAGAGAAAATATTTCAAACACAAAGAAGAGTAGGAAAACACTTAGAAGATAGATGTAGAATTCCAGATTCAATTGTATTAGAAACAGACAGTCATCCATGATTTACAATGTCGGAATGACTCTTACTTTCATTGATCAAACTACAAAGAACTTACAAGCCTTACAGATACAATAAGGAAGCCAGATGTTCCATGCACTCCTTATTGCAGACAACAAGCGACCTCCTCTAAACTAAACTATGCTAAGAAAGAATTTACAATTCTGGAAAAAATGCTAAAATCTATGTAAAATATTACCATGTAGAGAGGCATAACATATAGACTTTGATTGTTCTCAATATAGCCCAAAAAACCCTAATTTAAACCCTAGTTCAAACCTATGGTTACAATAATGAATGCTGGTGAACCAGTCTCTCAAAAAATACCTCCGAGCACACATCAAATCTGGGTGAAATATTGCCCTTCTGAAACCTTAGCAGCTCAATAATAACTTTTGTTGTCTACTGTAGTAATGTCTTTAGCTGCATTTTGTCCTCATCAATGAATGGCCTTTGACTTCCTTGCCCTTCGTCCCTATCTTCCTCTGCTCCTGAGATCGGATTTCCTCTTCCATGATGTCATCGCCAATAAGTTTTAGCTCCTCGCCCAACTACAACCCTACAAAAACAGATAGACAATAAGTATTATTCCATCAAATGAACAATAGGAAATTAAAACATCTGATTAGATCAAGGCATGACTATGCAATATGTAGAAATCAGGCCCAAAAATGCCCCAAAAATGTGCTCAAAATGTGTATACAATGTCCAAAACACCATCGGGTCAACCATCGTTGACCAAAAACACTCATCCAAGCCCTCAAAATGCGTAAAAACCCTATCGTTCTGCCCCTTCCCACCCATTGGCGTGATATTCCTTATTGGCATGTCCCAAAAATGATTGGTCGATCGTCATTGTTTGGCTGAAATGGCCTTGCTCATTCATTTATCCTTTTCATCAGCATGAGACTTTTGTCGGCGCAACAATTTACTTTTCTTCTGATCGATATTCTTTGGCCGATACCTTTCTTTGTTATTCAACATGCTCCTTTCCATTCATCGGCGTAAGAATGGACAGTCAGTGAATGCTTCAAATTCCATTCCAATCGTTGTTGTTTTGCCGATCGCCATTGTATCGGCGTGAGCCCCTCCATCGACGAAGGTTTAAAATGCCGCTCCGATCATCATTCCTTATGCTGATCGCCTTTGCATCGCCGTGAGACTCCTTATTGGCGAGGGCCTGAAATGCTACCCTGATCATTATTGCTTCACCGATATCCCCTTTTGTTTCCTTCTATCGGTGTATCACAAGACTATCAGCGAGGCAAAAATTACCTTCGCTGATCACTATACTCTAGCCAATCCATTAGGCTGACACTGGACTATCGGCGTGGCCAAAATTACCTTCGCTGATCATTATCTCCTGCCGATGCAAGCCCCTCGTCGGTGTGACTCTTACCGACAAACCTCTATCCTTCGCCTTCGTACGTTATACTATTTTTAAATAGAACCATCGACATAAGTCTACTGTCGGCGCGACAATCCCAAATATGGCCGATATCTAAAGTCATACCGATGAGCTTCCTTCGGTGAGACCATACCCCTCGGGGAGATAAACACTATCACCGCTGATGTCAAAAGTTAGGCCGATGACAATACCATCGATGAGAGACAACCCCTCGCTAAGAGAAATCCTAACATTGCCGATGGCAATTGTTATCCCAATGGCTACCACTTGCAACTCTTTGATCGACTAAGTCTTTTCCCTTCCCTCTTGGCCCTATCATCGGCATAAGTCTACCCATCGGCATCGGCCTAAAATGTTGTTCTGATCACCACTTGTTATGCCAATGGACGCTATTTGTATACTTGCCTTGTTCATTTGTCTTGTATGTTCTAACTTGCTGAACATATAAATGTGAGATACAAAGTGGAAACCAAAACAATATTTAATTTATTTTAACCTGAAATCCATCCTGTAGGTATACTTCAAAATTTTAACCAGATGCTTACAAGGAGAAAGACTTATAACTGAATTTGTATTATGCAAACCCTGATTGTACATTCTACCAAAATGATCATATCTTGCAAAATATGGCAAATTTCAAGACGGTTCAAAAAGCAACCCTAGCTCAATTTTCACAAGGAATCCAACCATATCATGCATTAGTACTAAAAATGCATTTTCCCCTATTTTTTAATGAGGTTTGCAATTTTTTTCTCTTTTCCCTTTACCACCAAACATAATAACAAACCAAAAGCAAAAAAGCAAAGCAACAGTAGGGGTCCTCATTTTGCTAAGGAACAAAATGGGGCGTGTTGTGAACATCACAACATTACCCATTGAGTGTTCACTTTCAGAATTATGTATAAAATTGGGTACTCTTACCCGTTGGATATTCAGATTTTAGTAGTAAATCATTCGGTACTCTTACCCATTCAAGAATCCTATAGGTGCTCTTCAGTTTACCCCACAAAACATAACTTTACACAACAATACACAATAGTTTGAAACATTTAACTTCATATCAACATGCATAATGCATACTGATGTCTTTTTTTCTCTTTTTTTTCCCTCTAACAACATAATTTATCATTCCAAAACTAAAGTTGAAAGTGAAGTGAGATACTAGGTACTACCTGGAATTTACTTCTGAAATGTTCAATTCTACAAATACCTCCTATTCCTCCAATTTGTTGTGTTGCTTTCTCCCCCCCCCCTTTTACTAGCAGAATAGTTAGAAAAAAAAACCTTCTTGCCTTTTTCCTCTCTTTTACCCTCAAATCACATCTATCCCTATAGAAAACATGTGTCCATCCAAGTGGGTAGCATGTGTCCCAATATGGACATCATGTTGTCACCCTGGGTTGGGCAACAAGTGTTTTCCCAACAACCTTGATTTATCAAATAAAAATGAATTCCTATCCAAAATGGAAATGTAATTAAAAATGTGCCTAAACTTTCTTTTTTCTTAATCTCATTGCATGTATTTTAGGAGTCCACTTAGGTCTAGAATAAGGTTTATTTTTCCTCCCAACAAAAGGAGTAATTTGGACTAAACAACAAATTTAATAGACTAAATAAACTCCCAACTCCACAACAAAACATCATACAACACTTTACAATGTAAATGTCATCATACAATAATTCACGTGAAATCACATGCCCTAAGACAATACCATCACAAGATACATTTGACAAAACATTTTCACATGACACCCTTCCCAGAAACACAAGCATGACTAACAATGGACCTATGCCTTCCATACATGCTAGGTTGGCTTACTGGGGGACTACATTGGGTCTCTGGGTGTTTTCCCCATTTTCATTGGCTCAACATTGTTAGTACAATAATAATAGCCAAAGAAAAAAGATAAAATTAACCATTACTACATCAGATACACAAGATCACATTAGAGAATACGCATATATGTATATCAATGAAGTCTAAATCATAAAACTATATGACAATACTAATCATAACTCTAATTGCAAACTATATATAACATTGAGTTGCTTCATTCATAAAAGGTATATGAAATTCACACCATGAAATCCAAGAACCATGTATAGCCATATGCATATATGTATATCAATGAAGTCTAAATCATAAAACTATACGACAATAGTAATCATAACTCTAATTGCAAACTATATATAACATTGAGTTGCTTCATTCATAAAAGGTATATGAAATTCACACCATGAATTCCAAGAACCATGTATAACAATATCTCGATGAGCAACATAATCCACTAAAAAAATACAAGGTAGGATCTAAGAACATCACATAATGTCAAATGAGATTATCTAATATCAAAATATGTATCATCCATGGATCCAAAACAAAATGAAATAACCGAGTTAGCTAACCATATAATGTTTCATCATAGATCTACAATGGAAAATGCATAATCACTTCCCACCATAATGGAGGTACTGAGGAGGGGCCCTACATCCTGCCCCCTAGGCTTGGACTTCCTCTCTAAAGCCCTAAAAAAGGTGAGGATACAAAGTCCTCATAGTAGAAGTGTCCTCCCAAGTGGTTGCAGAGTGATCATATTTGTCCCACTGGACCCTGACCTGGTCCAGCTCTCGACCTTGAAGGTCTAGTGTCTGACGAGCCAAGATATGAGTGTGCTCCAATCTTAGTTGTCCATCCTCCTCTACCTGTAGAGCAACCCAATCCAATTTATGATAAGGATCATGGATATAATGTCTAAAAATAGAAACATAAAATGCATCATGGATGCATGACAAGCTAGGTGGCAAGGCTAAACAATAGGCTATAGATCCTATCCAGTCCAATATCTCAACAGGGCCCACAAAATGAGTTGCTAACTTAGATCCCTTTCCATAATAGATTGGACTCTTATGCAGCTGCACTCTCAAGAAGGCTCTGTCACCCACTAAAAAACTTTGATATGTTGACTTAGTGTCTGCATACATATTCTGTCGATCCTGGGCCTCCTGTAACCTCTGGCGAATCATGGACACTTGTCACTCCATATCCTATAATGACTCTTGCCCAATAGTAACTCTATCCTCTAATTGGTCCCAACTCAATGGATTCCTGCATGGTCTACTATACAATGCCTGATATGGTGCCATACCCAATGAACTAGGAAAACTGTTATTGTAGGAAAACTCAACTAGGTACAAGTACTCTTCCCATCTAGACTGATGATCCATAACATACATCCTCAACATGTCCTCTAGCACCTAATTAACCCTCTATGTCTGTCCATATGTCTCAGGATGGTAAGTTGTACTAAAATTGAGCTAGGTGCCTAAAGCTCTCTGAAGTGTTGTCCAAAATATAGAAGTAAACACTGGATCCCTATCGTAAATGATTCTATGAGGTGCTCCATGTAATATAACAATCTCATCCATGAATATGTGCACCATGCCTGATTCTATATAAGTGGTATGAATGGGTCAAAAGTGGGATACCTTGGTCAACTTGTCAACCGTCACCATGATGGCATCATGGTGTAAGGAGGACTTGGGTAGACCAACTATAAAATCCATGGAAATAGTATCCCACCTCCACTCTAGAATCTCATGGGGATATAACAATCCTGCACAGTACTGGTGCTCAGCCTTGACCCTCTGGCACTAAAGGCATTGAGCCAAAAACACTACAATATCTCTATGCATGCCTGGCCAGTAATATAGTTGTTGAAGATTGGAATGTATATTCCTAACCCCTGGGTGTGCTACATATGGTGCTCTATGAGTCTCTGAAAGAATAAATCTCCACGCATCCCCACTCTATGGCACATAGATACGTCCCCTAAATTGTAACAAACCATCTGCCTCAAGAACAAATCCTAAATACTTGCCCTCAAAGGCCCTCTAAGACTGCATTGCACACTAAATCTCCTAACACCAATGGTCCTCTGGCAACTGTTGAAGAATACATGACCTCAAATCGATACCCACAATAATGGCCATGATCTCATGACATCGCCTACCCAAGGCATCTACCATCACATTCTCCTTCCCTCTGATATAGTGCACCTCAAAAACATACTAACAAAAAAATTCCAGCCATCGTCTCTATTGTGCATTCAGATTTAGCTGAGTGAATATATACTAAAGGCTATATTGATTCAAATGAAGCTCAAAATAATGTCCAAGTAGAAAATTTCTCCATCTAGTGAGAGTATGTACTACTACTACAAGCTCTAAATCATGTGTAGGGTAATTTTTCTCATGAGACTTGAGTTTTCGTGACTCATACATGATAACTCAACCCTCCTGCATAAGTATTGCGCATATACCATCTAATGAAGCATCTGTACAACCCACAAAATTACGAGTTAGATTTGGTATTGCTAAAATGGGAGCAGTAGTAAGACATTCCTTGAGGGTCTAAAATGCCCTCTCACACTACTATGACCACTTGAATCTCATTTAACCTTTGTAACACTGGTGGGTCCTAGCCACTCTACAATCACACTGACCTTCGATGGATCTACTAAGATACCATCCCCATATATAATGTGCCCTAAATACTATACATCAAACTGGAAGAATGCACACTTAGCCAAATTGGCATAAAGCTGGTGTCTCCTCAAACATTGTAGTACCTGCCTCAAATGATCCTCATGCTCCTCCTTCGAGTGGGAGTAAATCAATATGTCATCCAAAAATATCAGTACAAAGAAATCCAAAAACGTATGAAATACCCTATTCATCAAACTCATGAACACTGTAGGGGCATTTATCAATTTGAAATGTACTACTATAAACTCATAATGACCATACCGAGTCCTAAATGTTGTCTTATGAATATCGGCCTCTATAATCCTCAGCTGGTGATAACTAGACTTTAGGTCAATCTTGGAGAACACTCTGTCTCCCCTCATCTGGTTAGAAAAATCATCAATCCTCAGTAAGGGATAACAATTCTTGATCGTTAATTTATACAGTTGTCTGTAGTTGATGCACAAGCAAAGGGACCCATCCTTCTTCTTGATGAAGATGACTAGTGTGCCCCAAGGTGAGATGCTAGGACTAATGTGACCCTTCTCTAAGAACTCCAACTAAATCTTGAGCTCACTGAGCTCCTAAGTGGTCATCCTATAAGGTACCTGTGAAACTAGCTATGCCCCTGGAACCAAATCAATATGAAAGTCCACCTCACGGTGGGGTGGCATCCTTGTCAACTTTTATGGAAAAGCATCTGCAAACTCCTTGAGGATAGTGTGATCATCTAAGGATATCTTTGTCAATCCCTTAGATCTGTCACTAATGGTAATGGTGAACATCTGGCACCCCTTGCACATGCTCCACTTCAGCTGTATAGCGGATATCATTAGAAGGGATATGGGTCTCTAGACTCCTGCTAACACCACTGACGTACCATGATCATCAAAAAACTCAATCATCTTATGTCTATAAGCCCAAAAAGCATGCACTACCTCCACGAGGACCCCCATGATGAGTCAATTCCTTGTCACATACATGTAAGCATGAAAATAAATCCTTTGGGCAGCAAGCCTCTTGACGATGTGTCCTCTCTTCTTGTTTTGTGTCACTTCTGCTTTGTCGATTCTCCTTCTTCTCCTTCTTCCCCATTTGTGACGCTTTTCAACACTTGTTGTGGCACTTGTTGACTTGCACTTTCTAGCTTGCGACCTTAATCCTAGGCCTTGTGAGTGTCTTGTAGGTGAGTTTTCACCTCATCCCTTTGTGTTTCATCTAGTGCATCTCATAGAAGCCTTCTAGAGGTCCCCCGATCCCTCTCCCACTTTTCATTTTCAGTTTAGACCTTTCTATCCAAATCTCCCCCTATTATTTCTAGATCTTCCTGGGAGATCCTATAGACACAAGTGGAGATTTGGATTCTTCCTCATGATTGACCTATTTTTTGATGCAAAAACCATCTTTTTCCTCCCTTTTTCCTTCTGCCACCCTAATTTATGCATCCTGTCTTATTTCACCCTGGATCTCCTCGGGTGACCTAGGGTCACCCTTGGGGCCATGATCTCCCTGGGTGACCTTGCCTGATGAAAGTGGTAACCCTCTCGTCTTTTGTCCCACAGAAAAACTGATGTTTCTCTCACGTTTTTGCTCTATTTTCACCCGTTTTTCTTTCTATTTGCATGATTTTTGATCCTTGATGTAGAGTTAACTTTTTTATACACCCACACATGCATAATTAGCTCTATTTAATATATAATTAACTCTCTAATCAATCTCATGCATTCCCTCACCTCCATTTTTTCTTCAGTGATAAGTTATCATTGCTTCATCACTCCCTAATAAACTGAGTTCACTGGCCAATCAACCTTGTTAACTCCCCAATCTATTCTTGTTAACTCATCAATCAAATGTGTTAACTCCTCATTCCAATCCCTTCTTCTAACCTAAAAATACCCCTAACCTCTTCATTATTTTCCAGGTTGAGCAAGTTGGAGAATACCCTTCTTGTCTTCTCAAGCTTTTTCAAGCTTCTTCACAGGCCTTTAAGCCACTTTCTTCATTTCTTTCATTAGTTTTTCCATAGCTTCAAATCTTTCATTGTTGTATAGCTTCAAAGCTTTTCTTGGGAGGCAAATTCATTGTGTACCAGCTCTTGCCAAGTTTGCTCTCCAACCTAGAATTCATATGCTCATACAGGACGTAAGTGCCTTTTACTTTCTTTTTTCAATCAAGCAATGCTATGCTACTCGATTCCTAGCCATTGTGCTTAATTCCAAGCTCACATCGAGCTCATACAAGCTTCACAAAAGCTTCTCTTTGCTTCTTTGAGTCATTTTGTCAAGAGGATCACTTGCTGTCACAGAAGGATTCGAGGTTGCCTACACAAGGATACTAAGGGTAGTGGAGTCAACAAATCTTCATCTCTTTCAAGTTCTTTCATTGCTTTCATAGTAATTAGATAATCACATTGCTCTTGGGAATAGTAACATTTTGCTTTTTCCTTGATAGGTTAGATCTTGTATGCTAGATTAATCATTTTTACATTCATAGATCTACTTTGTTAGAAAAAGCATTTTCCCTTTCCCTAAAATTAGATTGCATTGAAAACACCAAAAACCCACAAAAACATAGATTAAAATTTGCATTTGAAAAGACATATAGGATTGCATACATATTTCTTTCATAGATTAGAAGCATTTTCCTTTCCCAAATACTCTAAAAATACCAAAAAGACACTTTGCGTGTCATTTAGCTTGCATCCATATAGATCTGTTAGAATAGACAACATTGCAAACCCTTGATTCCATCATGAGGTAAGCACAATTAAACAAAGTCAAACCCTAGGTAAAAGAACACTAGATCTGGTGAAGGTTAGTAATCATACAACTTCCTCTATCCTAATTCACAAATGTGTTTAGGAGTGAGAGGAGAGTGGGTGAGTTATCTGTAGAATGATTGAGGAGTTACATCCACAAATACTGCAACAGACAATTATTCTTCCACAAGGAAACCCATTTGATCTCCTATTGTTAGAATAAGCTAGGCAATTACAACTACAAAGAGCATTTCTCAAAGATAGAAATAGCAAAGGCCATCAATGAAAACAACTGATTTCCCACACAAAGGTGGAATTTAAGAAATCCTAATAGATGAAGAGAAACTAGTGACCCTTCGGGTCATAGGGTTATCTCAAGTACCACAACCATTGAGTGAAGTATACAACAAAACACACAATAACAAAGTCTATAGAACTTGCTGACCCCCCTTTATGAAGTCCAGCTCTCCAACAAGCTACACCCTTGCCGTGTCTCACCTCCTCGCAACTGGCTACTTCTACATGAGTGAAAGTGACATGGTAGATCACCCCATGGTAAGGAGGGAAGGGTTCGTGTACATGCCAAAATCCAACTCGACAGCGCTTATGCAATCGGAGTCACAATTTCAAGTGTACATATTTTGGTGAACCCAACGTGAAGAGCAGAGCCTCTTGGTTATGCATTTTGCATTCCCATTGCATGGATCTCATTTCCCTCATCATTCTCATATACAATGTTAGCTTCACCACATATTTTGGTGAACCCGACATGAAGAACAAAAACTTTTGATGGGATCTTTTGCATTTCCATGTGCTTCTTTCATTGCATGCTCATCTTTCATGTCCATCTTCATTTCATTCATTTTGTTGTGTTTCCTACGCCCCATAACTATGACAAAATCACACAAAGTTTAAGGGAATTATCCCTCCAATGAAAGTAGCACATGCTCAAATCCAATAACTTCAATTGCAAATCAGTTAAACTTGAAAGACTCAAAGGGGATGCAACAAGATCCCCACAACATTAACCAAATCAAAACATGCCAAGTGAGTGTTTGGTTTGAGATCCATCAACAAGACCAACTCATAACAAGTGATACAAAAATGACCACCCAAATGGACAATGAGGTGAGCCATCAAAAGAAAATCTTACAAGAAGCTTGGGGGGCACAAAAACCCCTCCATGTAGTACATTAAGATAAAAAGTCCACAACATGTGAAATGTCATCAGAAAGAACATATAGGGTCACTCAAACCCCAATACAAAGCAATCCATCGCAAGGTGGAAAAACTCAAAGAATGGACAAAGCCTCATTCA
This sequence comes from Cunninghamia lanceolata, assembly GCA_027924645.1. Taxonomy (NCBI): domain Eukaryota; kingdom Viridiplantae; phylum Streptophyta; class Pinopsida; order Cupressales; family Cupressaceae; genus Cunninghamia; species Cunninghamia lanceolata. The sequence goes on from BSBN01000078.1 coordinate 24,858,913, forward strand.
TAGACCTTATAGAAAGTTTGGTCCAACGAATAGAGACCCTTGAGGATAGAAGGGTTGAACAAGATTACCAAAACAAAATTGAGGAAAAAACTAGGGCACATGGAAATCATTTCATTGACAAGATCAAATCAAACCAGGGGGCAAATGAAATACCCCTCATCCAAACTTCCATGAAACATTCAGGCCTCCCTTGCCCTTATAATCCAAAATGACAAGTCTCAATCAAATAGTTGGGATTCTAATGATGCAAGATCAACCACAATTGAGCCCACCCAATCTTCAAAAAATAAAACATGACACCATTTAGTCATCTAACTTTTTTAGGATATCAACAATCTAGTGTACCCTTTCAACAAACACAACAAGCTCCGCTTGAAGGGATAATGTTTGGAGGAACAAAATTCTCTACCCATAACTCCCTCCTAGGAACATACCTCGAGTATTTAAAGGAGCCTCTTGACTACAACATTCGTTAGGTTATACTACCACATCCTCTCCAAGAGCTTCCAAAATTTAAGGGAGAGGGTGATCCCAACTCTCATATCAAGGCTTAAATCATGGTAATGCGAGAACTCCTTCCTATGGATGGGGTGGTAGCAAAGATTTTTTCCAAAGACTTTGGAGGGTATCACTTTGGATTGGTACTATCGACTTCCAGAAGCATCGATCCACTCTTTTAGGCAAATCATTGATCAGTTTGTGGCTGTCTTTGACATAAACAAATTGGTTAAGACATGAATACAAGAATTTTTAACAATCAAACCAGAAGCCAACGAGTCGATTGCACGTTTTATCACACGATGGAGGAAAGTTCTTTATTCTTCAACTAGTGCATCAAACATGGATCATAGAGAACTTTTTGATCTCTTCTTACACACTCTCAATAATGATATACGAGAACAAGTTCAAAAAATCCCTTACAAATCATATGAAAAAGCACTTGAAAGTGCCCTTAGAATTGACCAAGCTACTATTGATAGTGGAAGAAGGGAGTATGATTCCAATGGAAGGTTGATAAACCATGATACAAATAACAAATCTTGGACAAGCGACCAAGACATAGATGGTTCAAAAAACACTTCACCATTAAGGAATTACAATTATGACTACAATAGTCATATAGATTTGGGAAATGAAAATGCCTACAACTATCTGGGCTAAGAATCAACAAGAAGTCTTACAACAATCATTATAAACCTCAAGATCACAATCATGATAAATATTTCTCATTTCACAAGAGAAGGGGGCATGATATCAAGTCATGTTGGGGGTACCATCACTTCATATCAAACCTCCCAAAATGTCAACAAAAATCATTCATGGACACATTCTCACAAGATGAAGAACTTAGTCCGAACAACTTTGATCAAAACACCTTCAGCCTTGTGGAATTTGATAAATATCAAGAAATTTGTGTCACCCAAGGACCAGAACAAATAGATGACACCAACCATTCAAAAATTTTGCACATGCTAGAGCTTATCAAGAGGTCTCCTACACACAAGAATGCTCTCCTCAAAGCCTTAGATCTAGGCCATCAAGTTCAAAACACTCCAAGTGAAAAGTGTTCTTCAACATTTGATTTTGAAAAGTTACCCTTAGACAATGACATAGCTAAACAAGGTGATGTCCCCCTCCATATGATAGTCCAAATCCAAGACTATTCCATTAAACATGTAATGATTGATGATGGGTTTGCAATCAACATAGTATCCTTTTTGATCGTTCAAAGAATAGGTTACAATGAAACACAAATCACAAAACAAACTTCCATCCTTAGAATTCATAACAACCCAAACCCTCAAACCATGGGTAAGGTCAATCTTCAAATCACATTGGGTCCTAAAACCCTCCCAACTGAATTTTATGTCATCAATGAAGAAACCACTTACAACATGATCCTAAGAAGGCCTCGGATCCATAGGATGAGGGCTAGTCCCTCCACATTATTTCAAGAATTACACTTCTCGTACATGGGACAAACCCACATCATCAAAGGAGATCCTAATCCTTTTAGCCATTATAGAGTTGAACAAGTCAAAAAGAAGGGAATGTCTATGGAAACCACTAGCAACCCAAAAATCAACACTTTTGAAAAAGGAGACATGAAAACAAATTGCAAACATAGACAAGACCTCAAAATGTATAGGGAAGGGGGAAACAATAGAATTCCCCTTCAATCCCAACTCAACAAAATCTTATGCTCCATTTAACTTAGTGGCTATTCCAATTGAACCAGACATAAACATCCCTATGGTTGAAATCATGACTGAAGAAGAAGAACCATAATCCACACAAAAACTAGGAGAGTCAACACCAACTCCAATTGCCCTTCAAAATTTCAAAACAAACATGAGAACTCAACAAGAACATAAAATGGTAAAGCTAGGGGGCAAATCATCAAACAATGAAACATGTGAGTGCATAGAAATCCTCACTGAATACAAAGACATTTTCACATCAAGTCTTTGAGTGTCCTTGCAAAGACTTTCAAGTGAAGGTCAGACCAAATTGGATAGGCCCAAAAATAGTTAAAGAAGACATCATAAATGACTCTACCTCTTGTACATTATGGAAGGAGAAGAGGTAAACAACTAAAAAATCATAAAACATAAAAATGCAAAAATGTATAAAAAACTCAAAAATGTCAAAAACAATTTGTTTCTTGCATTTCTACATCATTTTATTCATCTTGCATTATAGTTTGTGACTTGCTCTTCTATTGTTTTCCTTTTAGCAAGAAGTCTAATGTTGCCTAGATATATATTATCCTTTTAGGACCTAGAGAGTCCTCATTTTCCACAATTACCATTATCCCCCTTCATTCCCAGTGATTCTAATCAAAGCCTATCTCTTAGCTTTACATTGATCCTAGTCTTAATAAGTCAAGTGTCAGGTCTACCCAAAGTCATTATTCAAACCTACAGTGTTCAAACGAAGCTTGCAGGTAGACCTTCCCAATTCTTACCTAGTAGAAGACAAGTCTAACCAGATTACAACAACTTTAGGTGGCGCTCAGCCCCTTATCTTTCTTGGCCATAAATGTTAGGAAGATCAAAACTCTGAAGGAATCAATCTAAAATTCGAGTGAATAAAAAAAATGAGTGATAAAAATAAGAGAGTAGAAAAGTAAGAATTGAGAGATCAAAGCATTGCATAGAAAAAGTCCCAAAATAATTCATTTCTTAAAGAGTCAAAAATCAAAAAAAATGAGAAAAGATAAGGAAAAACACAAAAAAGAGTGAAAGGAAAAAAAAAGAGAAATACAAAAAAGGAGTGAAAGAGAGAAGATTGTTGAATGTCTGTACTCTTGGGTGGAGATCAGTCTAAGCTCAAAGCCTCAAGAGTGACATTCTAACAGAGAAAGTAAGGTACAAAGCACACACACACACACTAGGCTAAGAAAAGCTGAAGAGTCTAGTTGTCTCTAGGATCATCTTCTATCTAGGGAGCCTTGTTCTTTCCCATTTTTATCCTTTACCCTGGGTCTATCTTGCTTTCCATCTCTGATCTAAGTCTAGCGAACACCTATAAAACTTGATGATCATCTAAGTTGAAAGCCTATAGAATTATCTTATCTAGATAAGGATCAGTGTTTAGCCTTTAGCAAAGCCTAGAAATCAGAAACACTCCATAATTCATTTTCACTCCCCACTTGAGTTTCCCTAAATCCCATCTCATAGCCTTGAATAGATTTCTCATATTAGGACAACTTGCAATCCACTGAATCAAAAATCGTATTTAAGAGTAATCACATTGTTTGTTCCACATTGCATTCATGCCAAAATCAGTAAAAAAGAGTCACAAAGCAATAAAGTCAAGTGTCATATCTCATGACATCTAGTAAAGTGCAATAGTTCATTTGTAGCATTTCTTGTGTTCTTGCATTGTCATATCGTCCCCTACATTCATATATATATATATATATATATATTCAAAAAAAGACAAAAACAAATTGAATAATCGATATGTGATCATCTCAGGTATGCATTCTCATAAGAAAAATAAAAGCTCTATCCAACCATATGCACAAGAGAGAAAGTAAAGTAAAGGATGTCAACTAAAGCTATGTATGGATCTCATCGAGTAAGGTCTTGTAACAATAAAGTGTAAAACAATGTCTAAGCACAAGTCTCCCCATGCAAGGGAGAAAGGCTAAAAATATATTAAATATAGGTCTCTCAAAGACCTCAAAAAGCATCAAATCAAACCTTTGTAAAATCTTCACAAAAACCATAAAAATTAGAAAATTTGAAAAAGTTTAAAAAATTGTAAAAAACATCAAAATCCCTAAAAATCAAATATGTTCTTCAAAATCTACAATAAAAGGAGAATCTATTCTCCTCCTCTATAGATTAGTTCTTTTATTTTTTTCATTTGTTTCTTTCTTTGTTTTGCATTCTCTCATACCTACAGGTTCAAACCGACAAAAGCAAGTGACTAGTCAAACTCAAATGATCCATGGTAAGTTCATCATTTCAGTTTTCATTATTCATTTTGATATATTTAGATGCTGGACTGATACTAGTTATTGTAGGTACAAATTGTAGAAAATCAACAACAGGTAAGGCCTAGTTTGAGAACGATGTCTACTTTTCATGTAGACTATTGTCCCTGAACAGGGCAAATATGTAAGCACAAAAATCATGCACTGCCCCCATGAGGACCCCTATGATGAGTTAGATCCTTGTCACGTACATGTAAGTGTGAAAATAAATCCTTTAGGTGGTAGGCCTCTTGACGACGTGTCCTCTCTTCTTGTTTTGTGTCACTTCTGCTTTATTGATTCTCCTTCTTCCCCATTTGCAACGCTTTTCGACACTTGTTGCAACACTTGTCGACTTGCATTTTCTACCCTGCGATCTTAATCCTAGGCCTTGTGAGTATCTTGTAGGCGAGTTTTCACCTCATCCCTTTATGTTTCATCTAGTGCACCTCATAGAAGCCTTCTAGAGGTCCCCCGATACCTCTCCCGCTTTCCATTTTTAGTTTCAACCTTCCTATCTAAATCTCCCCCTATTATTTCTAGATCTCCCTAGGAGATCCTATGGATGCAAGTGGAGATTTTGATTCTTCCTCATGATTGACCTATTTCTTGATGCAGAAATCATCTCTTTCCTCCCTTTTTTCCTTCTGCCACCCTGATTTCTGCATTCCTCCCTGTTTCACACTAGATCTCCTCGGGTGACCCATGGTTGCCACTGGGGTGACCCATGATCTCACTGGGCAACCCTGTCTGATGAAAGTGGTGACCCTGCTATATTCTGTCCCATAGAAAAACTGAGTTCTATAGAGTTAACTATTCCATGATTTTGTTTCCTTGATATAGAGTTAACTATTCCATGCACCCACACATGCATAATTAGCTCTATTTGATCTATAATTAACTCTCTAATCAATTTCATGCATTCCCTCACCTCCATTTCTTCTTTAGTGATAAGCTATCATTGCTTCATCACTCCCTAATCAACTGAGTTCACTAGTAAATCAACCTTTTTCACTCCCCAATCTATTCTTGTTAACTCACCAATCAAATGAGTTAACTCTTCAATTCAATCCCTTCTTCTAACCTATAAATACCCACAACCTCTTCATTATTTTCCAAGTTGAGCAAGTTGGAGAATACCCTTTTCTTCTTCACAAGATTTTTCAATCTTTTTCACAGGCCTTTGAGCCTCTTTCTTCATTTCTTTCATTAGTTTTTCCAATGCTTCAAATCTTTCATTGTTTCATAGCTCTTCCAGGGAGGCAAATTCATTATGCACTAGCTCTTTCCAAGTTTTCTCTCCAACCTAGCATTCATATGCTCATACAGGATGTAAACTTGCCTTTTACTTTCTTTGTTCAATCAAGCAATGCTATGCTACTTGATTCTTATCCATTGTGCTCAATTCAAAGCTCACATCAAGCTCATACAAGCTTCACAAAAGCTTCTCTTTGCTTCTTCAAGTCATTTTGTCAAAAGGATTACCTACTATCACAGAAGGATTTGAGGTTGCCTACACAAGGATACTGAGGGTAGTGGAGTCAACAAATCTTCATCTCTTTCAAATCATTCATTTCTTTCATAGTAATTAGATAATCACATTGCTCTTGGAAATAGTAAGATTTTTCTTTTTCCTACATAGGTTAGATCTTGCATACTAGATTAATCATTTTTACATTCATAGATCTACTTTGTTAGAAAAAGCATTTTCCCTTTCCATTAAATTAGATTTCATTGAAAACACCAAAAACCCACAAAAACATAGATTAAACTTTGCATTTGAAAAGACATATATGATTGCATACATATTTCTTTCATAGATTAGAAGCATTTTCCTTTCCAAAATACTCTAAAATTATCAAAAAGATGCTTTGCATGTCATTTTGCTTGCATCCATATAGATCTATTAGAATAGCCAACATTGCAAACCCTCGATTCCATCATGAGGTAACCATAGTTAAACAAAGTCAAACCCTAGGTCAACAAAACCTTAGGTAAAAGGACACTAGATCTGTGAAGGTTAGTAATCATACAACTTCCTCTATCCTGATTCACAAATGTGTTTAGGAGTGAGAGGAGAGTGGGTGAGCTATCCATAGAGAGATCGAGGAGTTACATCCGCAACTACCGCAACATACATTTATTCTGCCACAAGGAGACACATTTGATCTCCTATTGTTAGAAGAAACTAGGCAATTACAACTACAAAGAGCATTTCTCAGAGACAGAAATAGTAGAGGCCATCAAATAAAACAACTGATTTCCCACACAAAGGTGGAATTTAAAGAATCCAAATAGATGAAGAGAAACTAGTGACCCTTCAGGTCATAGGGTTATCTCAAGTACCATAACAATTGAGTGAAGTATACAACAAAGCACATAACAACAAAGGCCACAAAACTTTCCAACCCCCCTTCACGATGTTTAGCTCTCCAACGAGCCAGACCCCCGCCATGTCTTGCCTCCTCTCGAATGGCTACTTCCACATGAATGAGAGTGACATGGTGGATCACCTCGTGGCAAGGAAGGAAGGGTCTATGTGCATGCTAAAATTTGACCTGACAGCCCTTAGGCAACCAGAGTCATTATTCAAGCATACAATGTCTGCAGTCTATCCTATCTTGATGAGCATTAGGCCAGTCCATGCCCAAGACTATGTCATAAGAACCTGAAGGGGTGATCCGAAGATCCACTTCTATAGTGAAGGTCCCCATAAATATCTGACAATCTCTAACCACATAGTCCACCACCACTCTAGCTCCTAATGCTAATTCCACCTCCCACCTATCGTCTTTCCTACATGCCACTAGCCTGCAATGCTCCATAATAGTGGGGGAAATAAAAGAATCAAATGCTCCAGAATTAAACAAAACACTCATAGATGCATCACCAATCATACCCAGTGCATCAATAATAGTGGCCTGATGATTGGCCTGGTAGTTCTTGACTATAGAAAAAACCTTGTGGGTCCTCCCCACATCACCTACTGTCTACTCAAAACCTATTGTGCCAGGTCCACCCACTCTGAACCCTTGTGGGCACTCTCTAGATAAGTACCCAATCTCTCCACAAATAAAACAAGCTCCCCTCCAATAACCCTGTGTGGATAGAGCCTTACCAACTTGAGATGATCTACCTCTGGAAGCTCTACTAGATCCTCCCCTAAACGTCTGCTGACCTCAAGATGGTCTTGACTGCTATCCATGTGTCCTCTAATCTCTAGGGGGTCCCTCAGACTGCCACAGCCTAGTATGACTGCTCTGTGTACCCTGTTGTGGCCTAGGCTTCTATCGTTGCTACTACTATCGCTGAGGCACCCTTGGAGGTCTTGAAGAAGACCTAAATTACCCCTTAGAGGGGTGTGAAACTTGAGGCGTGAAAGAATCCTATTGTCCCTAATTGTGGTTTGTAAATCGCTCTCATTCCTCTTGGGACCTCCCCTATATCTCCTCAGTTATAAGGGCCTTCTCCACAACATCATTGAAATCCACTGGGTTGGCCATCCAAACTGATCCCGTAATGCTAGGGTTCAGACCCCTAATGAAATAGTGGACAATTAGCTTCTTGTCCTCAATATAGTCCACATACTACTGGAGCTCAAATAATTTGTTCTCATACTGGGCCACTATGAGGCCTCTCTATTGTAAATCATGAAAGTCATCAATACGCCTCTGTCTAAAGTGTTCAAAAATATAATGCACTCTGAAGCACTCCAAGAAAATCTCCTAAGTCAATTTGTCTATCGACAAGTGACACTTCCACTCCTCTTGTTGCCACCAAGTAGAAGCAGGTCCCCTCAACTAATGAATGGAAAATTTGGTCCTCAAGATTGGTTGTGACAAGATGCAACTGAAAGCACCCCTCCAAGCTGAGTATCCAAGACTCCGCCTCCACCTCGTCGATGGCTCCTGAAAAAATAGGATGTTGTAACTAAAGCAACTCCTGAATCTAGTCTCTAGTGCCTTGGGAAACCCCCGATGCTATCTCAGGCATTTTCTGAGTGTCTTAAGGTGGCTCATCCTCCTACATGTGCGACATATGCAAGAGACCCTTGCTCCGCTCATGGAACATCGGTATATGCTCACCGACCTTGGGTTGATCTCCCTGAGGTCTCTCTACAACTACAGGTAGTGTAGCCTCAAGTACCCCCATTAGGCCCTACAAAGCTCAAAGAATCTGCCGTCCATAATCTTGTCCCCTATCCCAATTGATACTCTCAGAATGATGGGACTCATCTAGCCTCTCCAGTGGTCGTGCTCCACCTGGAGCTCTGGGGGATAATCAGTTCTCCCCTCTCTACGTGACATTCTAGAGTCAATGTGAAATTGTGTTAAAACATAGTTCAAACAATTGTTCCTAGAGCTCCCAGAGTTCGTAACCGTGCTCTGATACCAATGTAACGAATCTAAAAAAAAATTTAATTCCATGTGTCAAGGAAAAGAAATATATATGTCTAGATATTTGATAGGTTAATGATGCTATATAAATCTTACAATTTTTTATGGTTTCAAATTTTATAGTACTTATAATATGGTGTACATAAATACTCCTAACTAAGTTTTTAGTTATGTTAATGATGCATCACAAAAATATGTATGTCACAATGACTAATAAAACCAACTAGTCCTCAAAGGAACAATAATGGTGTAATTCAACAACTTGGATGGTAAAATGTTATAATAAATGGGGTGGCATTATAAATAATTTTTCAAATAAATGTAGCATAAATAGATTAATTATGCATAAAATCTTCGTGTGTTATTCTACCATGTATTATGTGCTTGCTTGGTATTTTTGATACGATTTGTGGAAAACTTCTAACACTCATAAAAATCATTAACAAAGAAACGTATAATGAGGAAGATCTAACTAATAATACATTTCCTAAATTTCTTCCAACCTATAAGGGTTGTAACCAGTTCAATTATGTTATTAACCTCATCCTTTAGAAAATGAGAGAAAAAAGATGCTTAATATAAGCGGTTCAACCCTTTCCCTAAAGATATAAATCATGATAATGAATCACGCTCCCATTAGCAACATGTCCGTGAGCAAGCCACAAAAGACTAAGCACAAGCAAAGGGCATTTAATCTTCCCCAAAAAAGATATAGAGTACAATTCAAGGCACTCATTAAGTTAGCAAAATTAAGTAGGGAAAATCAACCCGAATATCTAAATACCTAACAATTGTATTAATAATTAAAGTTAACACGCATGATTACCCTACATTCTCCATTTGATTTGTTTTGGCATCATGGTTGGCAGAGAAGGTCAACTAGAAAAGTGCAAGAGTTTAATCTTAATTAAATCATTGGGTTGGGAGCGAGCTCTAATTAGTGCGATGACTCCTAGCCCTAAAACTAGTTTTCTACATTTCTTTTTGTTTATGTTTAGCTTTAGCTACTGGCATTTGCCTCCACTGAAACCCTACCCCATGCTTTGGCCGCCAAATGATTTGTTTACAGAATGTGGTGTTCTTAAAACGTACGACATCCCTACAAAGGAATCGGAGACTGCTTCCTGCGCTGGATGTGTGCACTAGAGGTGATATTTTGAATGTATTATCTCTTTGTTTCATTCTTTTTATGTTTACCTTCATAGGAAAGAGAGGAATGATTTCTTGATGTCTGAAGATCTTCTACGAATGCAGGGTGTGGCATATTTGCAGCGACGCTATTTTCTTTCCTTCGGTTGCCTGAAGATTACATCCCTATATAGGCTTGGAAGCCTTAGCAACAATGCTACTCATGAATATGGAAAGCCAGGGGCGGCTTGCAATGCCGTCCCCTAGAGTTTTCTTAATGAATTTATTTCTCTTTTTTGTTTAAATGTGTTGTGATCTCTGGCGAGCGCCTGGCAAGAATAATGATTTCTTCTTTTGTCTTTTTTTATTCCCTTATCACTTAATGGAAATAGAAGCCATCGAGGGTGGCTCTTGTTACCAGGGGCATAGAGGCTTCAGCCTACTTGTAGAACCGCACCTCTAGACTAGAGCTTTTAATTTTCCTACTACAAAACCCTATCTATGCCTATGATATTTGCTCTTCAAATAGCATTAGATATTCTGTTTGATTTTCTTTTGGATTATTTTGTTATTTGCAGCGGCTGAACTATGGAGGCTATGTAAAAAGAGGGAGGGGTTTCTTTCTATCCTTTGAGAATTCCAAAACCCATCAAGGACTCTGTGAAGACATGAAATCTGTATATTCTACAGAATCTCCTATCAAATTAAGATCTAGGTTAAGTGTTGTTAGTGTTCTTTGGTTACTCTCTATTTCCTAGTTAGGTTGTGCCAAGAATTCGTAAAATGTAGGTTATCCAAGTTTAGTTGAAGCATAATGTACAGTAAAAGAATTAAGAATTGTATATCACTTGTTCCTACGATAAGAGAGCCTCATAACTTTAACTGATATCTGGTGAAACTTGCAAACTAAACTATAGCCATATTATTAATTATTATTATTATTATTTTCTTTCTGTTTTAAAGTAGTATATAAAAAAAACGCAGGAATGCATGGAAGAATTTACGAGCTTTTTCCATTACTTTAAAAGATACGTGAATGAAAGAAAGTAAGTACAGAGATATAATTTATTAACATTAATCTCTGCAGTCTTTCTTTTTTTTTTTTTTTTTCCCTTTTTCTCATTACAGTTCTGCTATATTACTCCCACACAAAATAGAAAATATAATCAAGTTCATTCTTTTCCTTAGGAGAACTATTTCTTGTTCACATATATCCTTTCATGATGCTGTCAAACCTTAATTACATTCTTGAATTGACAATTTATTACAGAATATGTAGGGAAATAGATGTATTAGTGTACACATTTCATTTGGCTTCATTTGGCTTTCATTTAGTCTCATTTGGAAGCCTCATTTTATGCACATGGCATAAGACACCTCAGCTGGGTGTGTGGTAGTTATGAAAAGTCCTTCGAACTCTTTCACTCCACTTAGCTTGCCACATCTACTTGAGATCTCCTTAAGTTATGGGATTAACTCCCTATAACTCAAGGTTGCTCAAGGCTATATGTACTTGTCATATTGACTTCCAATTCACTTCAAATTTGTGATTAACAATCATCTTATAGATTCTGCAAATTCTAATATGATATCAGAGCAAAAGTTAAGCTCATTGCTAGTTCTTTTTTGGAGTCAAAAAGTCTTTTTGTATGCATGAAGTCTCTATTTTTTTTGGTTCCTGTATTTTTTGTTTGTTTGTTTTGTCAGACGAGGGTTTGAGAGAGGATCTATATCCTGTGTGGACGGCTCCCAACTCATAGATTAACGGCATGACTTGCAAGAAAGGCATGAGGTTTTGTTTAGGCAGCTCACGCATTGACAACTGGGTCACTCTGCCCAAGGCATCTACGTGATTAACCCCTTGAAGCTCGACGACCTCTGATATGCAAGAAGATACACAAAGTGTGAAGCGTTCTTCTCTATTGTGAAGTCCTTGTGGTAGAGGGCTTTCTAAGCTCTATCATCGTTTGCATACAGCGCATTGGAGAATCTCAGACTGGTGTGCAACGGGAATTTTGCCCAAGGGAAGAGGCTTAGGGGTAGATCTATTCACCAGGGCGATGAGTATGTGGATTGTGCTGTGATCAGAGATGATAAAGTCATGGAGCTGTATGATCAGTGACTTGCAGACCCCATCTGCTTTTAATCAAGCTAGATTCCTCTTTATAGAGGCGTCGTTGGGCAGAAAGGAAGTCGTTTAGACAATAAAAAGTCTTTGAAATCTTGCTAAAACGCCCTCTCTACTGTCTCTGTGGAAAACCTCATACTGTATGCCATTATTTGTCCACCATAGACTTTGTTGGCCGCCCCTGAAAGTATTTACCCTATTTTTTGGGGGCGTGAGTTTCACTTGCCCTAAATTTTGGGCTTGAAATATCAAAATTATGCTCTAATTTTGTTTTTGAAAGCATTTAAAATTATGGCTTTTCAAAATTTTATCAAAATAGGTATTTGTTTTGTGTTAAAATAGGGGCAGGTCATTTAAAATTTGGGGCAAAATTAATTTGAAGGAATTATTGGTTATGCAAATCTTGTATCTTCATCTCTTGAAGACAAAGTGTGAGGCCCGGGTTGGCAGGAAGCCAATTCCTTCTCACAAAAATAAACCATTGTATTCTTCATTCTTTGTTGAATCCAACGAGTCATTGGAAGGCTAGTTTCCCTCTCACCATGGGCATTTTTTTTGCTAATTAGTGCCAATTTATTAAAATAGGTCTATTTTGCAGGAACTTGTTTTTGTGATAACTTTTTCTCGGTAGATCGAAATTGAGCATGGCTTTTTGCAAAAGTGAATATTTTCACATTTCCCATGCATCTAACCTATTTATATTGTAATAACGCACTAAGTTATAAAGTGCCACAAATCTGGGAGTCACCTAATCTTGAATCTGTGGGGGTGTATAGAATGTGCCTTGAATATTTTAGAGTTGTGCCAAAGAGTTGTGTCGCAAATAATATTGGGATAAAAATATTGAATTATGAGGGGGGTTCATAGAGGTGTGTTGAGTGCATTTCCAAGTTGTGCGAAGAGCACTTCCACAGAGATATGTCAAGATCACTTCCACTACTCCATCATTTTTCAACATTTTTCCCACATTGTATTGAGATGTGTCACGAATACTTCCACTACAACATCATCATTACCTGTTGCTGCATCAAAGTTCAAAGTTGTTTCATAGAAGGCTTCTAGGGATTCTTCATAGCAAGATTATCACCTTTGGGTATTTTGTAAAATGTCTAGTACACTTTCTTGTTTTTTCTCTTTTGGGGGGTAGTTTTTTTCCCATTGGGTTTTCTACCTTTCTCCACTTATGAGAGTTCTTTTGTACTTGGGTACCTCATCAAGCCTTGTTGCCCTGACCCATCTTTTACACCCACCTAAGTTGTTCTTAAGGGGGGGTATTAGTGTACACATTTCATTTGGCTTCATTTGGCTTTCATTTAGCCTTATTTGGAAGCCTCATTTTATGCACATGGTATAAGACACCTCAGCTGGGTGTGTGGTAGTTATGAATAGTCCTTCGAACTCTTTCACTCCACTTAGGTTGCCACATCTACTTGAGATCTCTTTGCGTTATGGGATTAACTCCCAATAACTCAAGGTTGCTGAAGGCTATATGTACTTGTCATATTGACTTTCAATTCACTTCAAATTTATGATTAGAAATCATCTTATAGATTTTGCAAATTCTAATAAGATGATGTTATTGAAGTCTCTCTTAGACATCAATAATTAAAGCCTTTTCCTTGGTCCTCCACAGAAATCTATGAAATACAAACCTATAAGAGAAAACCAAATAGTATCTCTAGCAAGTAAAGCTCACTATCTCTAGCAAGTGAAGCTCACCTCCCAACCTAGGGCAGTAATAGCCCACCCCCAAGCTAGGGAAAAATATAAGGAGACCCAGGTACACTACACAACCACTCCCATGACCCACACATTTCATACTTGCAAAAAACTCACCAACAATAGATTGCATACAGGATACTCTACACATTCACTGCCACAAGAAAGCTTTGTGAAAAGACCTTCGCAAGGGGTAGAAAGAGATAGCATCCTGTAGGACAATTATGTCTTCTATAGATAGAATTTTCTTCATTTCAAGGGTACTCATACCCCTTTTATTTTCTCTTGGGTACTCTTACCCATTAAATTTGAGCTCTTTGCAATCTAGTTTCTTGTGTACTCATACCTTTCTAGATAAAGATTCAAGAACATAAAATATGGTACTCTTACCCATTGAATATTGAGATTTTTGTAGTTAAACATTGGGTATTCTTACCCATTCAAGACTCCTACAGGACCTCTTCCTTCTACACCACAAAACATAATTTTATATAGCAATACACAAGAGTTTGAAACATTCAACTTTATATCAACATGCTAACAAACCTAGAATTTACTTCTAAAATTTTCAATTGTACAAAAAGCTCATGTTCCTCTAGTTTGATGCGTTGCTCTCTTCCCCTAGTCAAAAATAGAAAAAAATCACCCATTTCTCCCCTTTTTCCTCTCTTTTACCCTCAAATCACATAAATCACATATGTCCCTGTAGACAACATGTGTCCATCCAAGTGGGCAGCATGTGTCCCAAGATGGACATCATGTTGTCACCCTGGGGTGGGCAACAAGTGTCTTCCCAACAACCTTGATTTATGAAATAAAAATGAATTCCCTTCCAAAATGGAAATGTATTTAAAAAGGTGCCTAAAATTTATTTTTTTTTAAATCTCATTGCATGTATTTGAGGGGTCCACCTAGGTCTAGGATAAGCTTTAATTTTTCTCCCAATAAAAGGCATAATTTGAACTAAACAACAAATTTAATAGACTAAATAAACTCCTAATACGACAACAAAACATCATACAACCCTGTACAATGTAAATGTCAGCATATAATAATTCATGTGAAATCACATGCCCTAAGACAATACCATAACAAGATACATTTGACAAAATATTTTCACACGACACCCTTCCCACAAACACAAGCATGACTAACAAAGGACCTATGCCTTCCATACAGGCTAGGTCGGCTTACTGGAGGACTCCAATGGGTCTCTGAGTGTTTTCCATGTTTTCACTGGCTCAACCTGCACACTCATTGTTACATCGTCAGAACAATAATATTAGCTAAAGCAAAAAGATAAAATTAACCATTACTACATCAGATACATGTATTCTAATCATCCTTAAAACATAATAAAATCAATTCAAGATCACATTAGAGAATTCCATATATGTATATGAATGAAGTCTAAATCATAAAACTATATGGCAACAATAATCACAACTCTAATTGCAAACTATATATAACATTGAGTTGCTTCATTCATAAAAGGTATATGAAATTCACACCATGAAATTTAAGAACCATGTATAATAATTTTTTGATGAATATTTAATTTTTTACTAATTTTCAAAGTGGACACATCCTAAAAATAGAATTTTGGCCGTGCTACCCCTATAAATTTTGAAAACTAATTGAAAATTATTTTTTTCTTTTTTTAATATTTGTAGAATGGAGTCTAGTTTCTAAATATATAATTTTTTGAAATTTCAATGAATAGTTAATTTACAATGAAAAAAAGACCAAACAGTGGTTTTTGCCCAAAAATGCACACACAAACAAAAGAAATTAAAGATGAAAGGCCTAACATTGTTAAAATGTGAAAAAAATCACATCGTCAAATAGCTAAGAGAAAACTTAACATTACCTAGGTGTTTGATTTGTTTGACCTTGAAACACGTACAAATCTAAGGGTTAACACGAACAAAATTATGTGAAATCTTAAAGATTATGGAAAAACACATCTGTGGATGTTGAAAAGGCACTCCAAGCCTTTGGGTTGGAAATCCAAAGCAAATCCCAAGCCCAAGGCTTGGGATTCCCAAAGAAAAACATAACACGAGTGCGTTATAATGCGCTCGTGTTAGTTTTTACTTTGCATTTTTCTTTTTCTGCAAAAGTTTGCACTCGCGTTATGTTCCCCTTAAATTTTTTTATGTTCAAGGCTATTAATCATGTATGTATGTATGTATGCCTATATGTATGTATGTATCTATGTATGCCTATATGTCTGTATGTATTTATGTATGCCTATATGTATGTATGTATAGTGTCGAGGGTAGAGGAGGGTAGAGATGGGAGTGAGTTAGATAGGTGAGGAGAGGGGTGGATAAGGATTGAGTGATTAAGGTTTAAGGTTGAGGGTTGAGTGTTTAGGGATAAGGGATTAGAGTTTAGGAGCTTGAGGGATTAAGGTTTAGGGTTGAGGCTTTAGGGATAGCATTTAGGGTTAAGGGTCGAGGGATTAGGGTTAAGGTAAAGTGTTGAGGGTAGAGGGATTAGAGTTAAGGTAGAGTGTTGAGGGTAGAGGGATTAGGGATAGGGTTTAGGGTTTAAGGATTAGGGTTTAAGATATAGTTTAGTAGTTCTTGAGGATAGATACAATAAACAATGGGAGATTATTTGCCTATTTCATAACAATATACCTCCCCTAAGTGTGGGGTGGACAACAAGAAACATAGATGTACCCCAATGCAAAGCTTTTCTCATAATGATCATCCTTCTGATTTCAACTGTTAATTACTCACTGTGGATGTACCATACACAAAGTTTTCTTATAGTGTGTACACCTATTGGCATAATGAACCCCAGATGGGCTAGAAAAATATGCCATATAACATTACTAACATTAAAAAAGTTTATAGCCATTTTTCTGACATATTCTTGCAACTCAAATATCTTTAAGAGAAGAGTGTCAAAAATGATGGGTTTAGCAACCTAACATAAGGCAAAGTAGTTTTGTTGGGTTTAGGGTTTAGGGTTGAGGGATTATGGTTTAAGGTATAGTGTTGAGGGTTGAGGGTTTAGGGATAGGGTTCAGGGTTGACGGATTAGGGTTCAAGGTTGACAGATTAGGGTTTAGGGTTGATAGATTAGGGTTTAATGTTGAGAGTTGAGGGTTGAGGGTTTAGGGATAGGGTTGATGGTCAAGGGATTAGGGTTAAAGTAGAGTGTTGAGGGTAGAGGGATTAGGGATAGGGTTTAGGGTTGAAGGTTTAATGATTGAGGATTTAGGACTGAGGGTTAAGGGATTAGGGTTTAAAATATAGTGTTAAGCATCGAGGGTTTATGGATAGGTTTTAGGGTTTAATTTTTAAGGGTTAAGGGATGAGGGATAGGGTTTAGGGTTTAGGGATAAGGGATTAGGTTTTAAGGTATAGTGTTAAGGGTTGAGGGTTTAGGAATAGGGATAGCATTTAGGGTTTAGGGATGAGGGATTAGGGTTGAGGGTTGAGGGATTAGGGTTTAAGGTATAGTGTCAAGGGTTGAGGGTTTTTTGATAGTGTTTAGGGTTAAGGGTTGAGGGATTAGGTTTTCGGGTTGATGGATTAGGGTTTAGGGTTGATGGATTAGCATTTAATGTCGAGGTTAGGGTTAGACTATCAAGGGTAGAGGGATTAGGGTTGAAGGTTTAAGGATTGAGGGTTGAGGCTTTAAGGATGAGGGTTTAAGGCTTAAGACATAGTGTCAAGTGTTGAGGGTGTAGGAATAGGGTTTAAGTTTTAAGGGTTAAAGGTTGAGAGATAGGGATTAGGGTTTAAGGTATAGTGTTAAGGGTTGATGGTTTAGGGATAGGGTTTAGATTTGAGGGATTAGGATTTAGGGTTGATGAATTAGGGTTTAATGTTGAGAGTTGAGGGTTGAGGGTTGAGGGTTGAGGGTTGAGGGATAGGGTTAATGGTCAAGGGATTAGGGTTAGATAAGACTGTCGAGGGTAGAGGGATTAGGGATAGGGTTTAGGGTTGAAGGTTTAAGGATTTAGGGTTGAGGCTTTAGGGATGAGGGTTAAGGGATTAGGGTTTAAGATATAGTGTCGAGTGTCAAGCGTGTAGGGATATGTTTTAGGGTTCAATTTTTAAGGGTTAAGGGTCAAGGGATCAGAGTTAAGGGTTGAGGGATTAGGATTTGATGTTGAGGGTTGAGTATATTGAGGTTCAAGGGTTAAGGGTTTTGAGACAGGGTTGAGGGTCGAGGGATTAGGGTTAAAGTAGAGTATCGAGGGTATAAGGATTAGGGATAGGGTAGGAGGTTTTAGGGATAAGGGATTAGGGTTTAAGGTATAGTATCAAGCCCATTGAGGGTCTAGGAATAGGGATAGCATTTAGGGTTTAGGGATGAGGGATTAGAATTGAGGGATGACGGATTAGGGTTGAGGGTTTAGGGATAAGGTTTAGGGTTGAGGGTTGACGGATTAGGGTTTAGGGTTTAAGGTATAGCATTGAGGGTTTAGGGATAGGGTTTAGGGTTGAGGGATAGAGTGAAGGGTTGAGGATGAGGATTTGATGTTGAGCATTGAGGGTTGAGGCTTTAGGGTTTAGGGTTTAGGGATAGGGTTAAGGGTCGAGGGATCAGAGTTAAGGGTTAAGGGATCAGGGTTTAACATTGAGGGTTGAGTACATTGAAGTTCAAGGGTTAAGGGTTTCGGGATAGTGTTGAGGGTTGAGGATTAGGGTTAAAGTAGAGTGTTGAGGTTATAAGGATTAGGGATAGGGTTGGAGGGTTTAGGGATAAGGGATTAGGGTTTAAGGTATAGTATCAAACCCATTAAGGATTTAGGAATAGGGATAGCATTTAGGGTTTAGGGATGAGGGATTAGAGTTGAGAGATGATGGATTAGGGTTGAGGGTTGAGGGATTAGGGATAAGGTTTAGGGTTGAGGGTTGATGGATTAGGGTTTAAGGTATAGTGTTGAGGGTTTAGGGATAGGATTTAGGGTTGAGGGATTAGAGTCAAGGGTTGAGGGATTAGGTTTTGACATTGAGGGTTGAGGCTTTAGGGTTTAGGGTTTAGGGATAGGGTTGATGGTCAAGGGATCAGAGTTAAGGGTTGAGGAATTAGGGTTTGAAATTGAGGGTTGAGTACATTAAGGTTTGAGGGTTAAGTGTTTTAGGATAGGGTTGAGGGTCGAGGGATTAGGGTTAAAGTAGAGTGTCAAGGGTATAAGGATTAGGGATAGGGTTAGATGGTTTAGGGATAAAGGATTAGGGTTTAAGGTATAGTATCGAGCCATTGAGCGTTTAGAAATAGGGATAGCATTTAGGGTTTAGGGATGAGGGTTATAGTTGAGGGATGATAGATTAGGGTTGAGGGTTGAGGGATTAGGGTTTAGGGATAAGGTTTAGGGTTGAGCGTTGAGGGATTAGGGTTTAATGTATAGTGTTGAGGGTTTAGGGATAGGGTTTAGGGTTGAGGGATTAGGATTTGACGTTGAGGGTTGAGGCTTTAGGGTTTAGGGTTTAGGGATAGGGTTTATCGTTGAGGGATCAGAGTTAAGGGTTGAGGGATTAGGGTTTGACGTTGAGGGTTGAGTACATTGAGGTTCGAGGGTTAAGGGTTTTAGGATAGGGTTGAGGGTTTAGGGATTAGGGTTAAAGTAGAGTGTCGAGGGTATAAGGATTAGGGATAGGGTTGGAGGGTTTAGGGATAAAGGTATAGTATTGAGCCCATTGAGGGTTTAGGAATAGAGATAGCATTTAGGGTTTAGGGATGAGGGATTAGAGTTGAGGGATGATGGATTAGGGTTGAGGGTTGAGGGATTAGGGTTTAGGGATGAGGGATTAGAGTTGAGGGATGATGGATTAGGGTTGAGGGTTGAGGGATTAGGGTTTCGGGATAAGGTTTAGGGTTGGGGGATTAGGGTTTAAGGTATAGTGTTGAGGGTTTAGGGATAGGGTTTAGGTTGAGGGATTAAAGTAAAGGGTTGAGGGATTAGGATTTGACATTGAGGGTTGAGGGTTGAGGCTTTAGGGTTTAGGGTTTAGGGATAGGGTTGAGGGTTGAGGGATTAGAGTTAAGGGTTGAGGGATTAGGGTTTGACGTTGAGGGTTGAGTACATTAAGGTTCGAGGGTTAAGGGTTTCAGGATAGGGTTGAGGGTCAAGGGAGTAGGGTTAAAGTAGAGTGTCAAGGGTATAATGATTAGGGATAGTGATGCAGAGCACACAGTGGAAGCGTTCAAATCAGGGATGAATATCCATCAAACTCACAATACAGAAAGATTATTGCTTAACCAGATTTAAATAACTTTCTCAAGGTCCAAATGATACCAAACTACACACACATTCTTTATTATCGGTGAGACTGAACGCTATCGGACATTCAAAAACTCTTTTGCTGATCTCACTTCTCTCACTGACAGCTTAACACTATGCTCCAATGTTCGGTATGACCTTTACCATCGGCGAGCTTGAGAACAGCTCTGCCCATACACATTGATCACTCCGATATACCTTCGAACCATACTTGTTGCCTAGACTCCTTTCATCGGTGAATGCCTACAAACTCAAGCTGATGCACTGATGGACACACTCCAATGTTAACCTTGATTTTCTCTATCGGTAACACAATAACTGTCAACCATACTAGCATTAACTTTGCCAATACAACGATACCAATCACCTTCGGTGAGACTTTTGTCATCGGCGGATGTTTATACGCTTGGGCCGATGCGCTGATGATCCTTCTCTTCTTCGGTGTGACAAATGCTATCAGTGGGACTCACCTTAGAGTCACTGATACACTATTTCCTTCTGATGGATCAGTGTAAGATATCCCTTGTCTCTCTAATACCTTTGATCCTTCGATGAGATCTCCTTTCACTTTTCCCTGATACACCTCCGATTGGCCTAACATTGTTGATTAGTGTAGGTTTCAAAAGCTCCTCCAAGAGGCTTGTTACACCGATGACACTAGAGGTGAGATATAGAACATGAGCTAATGGAACTATAGAACATGAGCTAATGGAACTAGAGGTGAGATATTGTAAATGTGCTATCGAAGTTGAGATAGGTAAAATATTTATGGATCAATCTATAGCAAGACAAAATGTGAGTGTGTTATAATGCGAGCGTGTTATACCTCGCTCACATTTTGTCCTGCTATAGAAACGGTAAAAAAGTGTTGACCCTCATGATCCAGGCCCACATGCTCTATTTTCATACTGATTCTGCGCATGCTCCGACAAAAAAAAAGTGCTTTCATGTTGGTGGGAAGTTCACATGCACATTTTACACATTCTACGACCTTTGTATGATCTTTCCACCACCTTTTCTGCTTTGCCAACTTGAGAAGGAGGAAATAACATAGTTTTCACACCAAGTTTGATATATATCTATTCAAGTTTCAATTTTTGTAGTGTTGCAATGTTAATTGTGATTCAATTTTAGGAATTTAACATTATAGATTGGTTAATAGTATTGTTGTTAGTAATTATATTTGAGTGTTATTCAATTTAACATTGAAAGGAAGCAAGTGGTGAAAAACTCAAATTGTTGAGGAGTTTGATGCAAGAAGAAAAAAACACTACATAATTGGGTACTCTCTCCATTCAAATCTTCATTGTTTAGGTATGTCAAGTCTTTACATGCATGTTCTTTACATTTTCCTTAATTCTATTTGAATTACTTTATCATGGTTTATCATACATGTTTAAAATAGACACATTGCCAATCAAGAAAGCAGCCTACAATCTCACATGATGCCATGTATATTTTCTACACTTGGGATATTTAATAATTATGTGTAATAAACAGACCTTAACATACCATGATCTCAAACTATACAAGAATAAATCCTTACAACATAATAAAAATGCAATCCCACTATTATCTTGTATTCATTTCTTAGGAACTAATATTGGTCTCTTTATCATGCTACAGTCAAATTTTCCACCATGCCAAGGAAATGATCAAGAATTAAACCAACACAGGAAGAGATAGAAGCTAAGAATGCAAAGAAAGAAGTGGCTATGAGGGAACTTCGTGAGAAGAGAAAATTGGACACGATAAATGAAGACATGCCAATTGAAGAGAAACCACAACCATCACAAAGAAATATGGTATTCGTGGCACAAAGAGAACGAATGCAAAAACTTCGTGCTATGAGAGATTTGAATACCATAGTTGGAGACACATCCTCTACTACAAGTCAACATGTAGGGACACCATCTACCACGTCTCAAGTCGAAAGTACATTATCAGTCACATGTGATGAAGGAGGTACACCATCATTCCCACCTCAACCTCAAGGTATGTCATCTATTCCATCTTCAATCAAAGGTATACCATCTAGCCCATCTCATTTAAATATTGATTGAATTCCTAATGTTGAGATGAATTTACCTAACTTAACACCACCTAGAATTTTGCATAGAAAGCCAAAGTATTTGATTGATATTGATGAGAATATTTTGCAGCCAATTGAAGGTAAGATTCCAAAATGCACTTGTAGAAGATATGCTCATAAGATTTGGAGATTGTTCTTTGAAAAGTTAAATGAGACTGTAAGATGTCAACTATTGATTGAAATGATGCGAAGTATAAAGTATAGGTCCATCATGAAGATTCTTGGGTTGAGAACATCAGAGGCTTCAAGTGAAAAATCTATTGTCAAGAATCTAATGAGTGCATATGAGAGTGTGGGTAACACGTCACGCACAAAAGATAGTAATGCAACATGGCGTGTGATTACATCAACTATAGTAAGTAGTCAAACGAGGAAACCTCGTCTCATTAGAAAGACGAGTCAAGAATTGAGAATTAATAGGAAAACTTTATCAAGAGCCATTGGAAGACGCCAAAGAATTGAGGACACTAATGCCAATGAATTTGGTCATTCTCAGGGAGACTACCACAAAAAGATAAACCAATTGTTGAAGCATTGAGATCACTAATTGAAGACTTTTGGAAGAATTACACAAGGGTATCTCCGAATCAAAGGGATGTGGTAAAAATGAGAAATGGTAGTTAGAACCATGAGCCACATCCAAAGCATTTTTTGGATGAGACTCAAACATAGTTTTATGGTAAATTTCTAGAGAAGTATCCTCAAATTAAAATTTGTCAAAGATATTTTAAAATGCTAAAACCTTTCTATGTCAAGATAAATCACACACGTACTACTTGTTGTTGTAGATTACATATTGAGTTTTCTAACCATTTTGATGTTTATAGGTCTATATGTTTAGATATGCATACTAACAATGTTTTACAGGGTTGTGCCATATGTGCCCCACCAACATCTTTAAGAGACTTCATATCAATAATTTTATGTGAAAGAGAGGAAGGTCAAATATCCTACAAGAAATTATGCTTAGATGGCACATGTCATCATTGCGGTGGCTTGCAACATTTGCCAATATGTGAACATATGGAAAGTACACATGCGGTTGGAAATGAACTAGTAGAGTTTGGCAAGTATAAAATAGTGGCATACAATATAAAAGATGGCAAAGAAGCAAAGAGGTGTGAATTAGTTATTGAAAAGATTCTAGTGTATCAGTTTATGCCTATATTTCATGACAAAGTGTATGAGTATGCAAGACATGCCCATAGAGCTCGATGGTTGGACTTGCAATTCAAGTTATGCAAGAACACATTTCTCGTTGGTAGCATTATTTCAGTTCTTGACTTTGTAGAGAACTATAGTCTACAGCCACAGCGTGAGGTGTAATCACAATATTACAACTCCACATAGGTTTCTATATTTGTGCACATCGCATTCATTCATGGGAATGATAGTAGAGAGGATGACAGAAAGATCATAAGGGAGTATAATTTCTATATTAGTGATGATCACATCCATTCTATGGAGTTCGTAAAAGGTTGCTTTTAGGTGTTCTACAATGATTTGGCTAGAAGGGGCATATTGTTCAGTCAGCATATCATATGGTCGAATAACTGTGCGTCACAATTCAAGAACTCACAAAATTTCTATTGGCTAAGTAGGAGGCATAATTTTATGGGTATTCAGCATATGTGGAACTTTTGTGAGGCTGGGCATGGAAAGGGGGAGCATGATGGTTCAGGAACATGTATCAAAAGAGCCATAGCACGAGAAGAGTTAAAGTATAAAGACAATGCAAAGTTGACAGATGCAAAATAGATTGTCAAGTAGTGTAATGCTTCCATGGGTCCAGGTAATGAAGGTAAGTCTTCAGTTCGTAGATTGTTTTGGTTGATAGATGATACTAATATTGCACCATATGAGGACTATTGTACACTGACAGGATCAAATGAGATGCACTCTTTCAGAAGCTCAATTGCAGGTTCATGGAGTATCCATACGTGAAAGATGTCATGCTTTTGTTCTTCCTGTACAATTCAAGTCTGGGATGAGTGTGAGTCAAAGGAGTGGATTGATGAATGGCAGTTAAGTTATCTTAGCCCACTTGACATGTATCGACCCCTGATGACACTGGAACTAATACAGATGGAATCATCAGTTGACTTTGACCACATATCAGATTTAGTTCAACTAGGTAATATAGGGCACGTATATGCATCTAATTTCATCTAGTTCAACCAGGTAATGTCATCTTACTTTGTAGTGTTTTTTTAATGTTGACTAATTTCATCTAATTTTCTACACATATCAATGTAGGGCATGTATATATAGTTATTACAGATGAAGATAATGAAGAGGGAACATATTATTCCTTATGTCATTGTGTTGAGGCCAAAAATAAATTGGAGGCCCATGTTAGAGATGGAGAAAATATCAAATACCCACATGGCTTAGAAGGTTATTACTGGAACATGGCTTAGAAGGTACCCACATAAGAGTGTTAATGTTTGGCTATTTCAGGACTTTGACACACATCAAAAGATTTTTCATTACTCAAACCTTGTCATGGCATCCAATGTTCATTTGATAAAGTATCGGGGTAGACCGTTGAACAAAATCTTGTGGAAGGTGCGTGAGTCATACCATGAATCAATACTTAACACAATAAAGAGTAGAGCAGACCCAGATGGTTCATTGGATTAATTTGTAAGTATTCACATTAATTTTGTAAATTCATGTTACATTGAGTTGTAAGTATGCACATTAATTTGTAAGGTTTGTCTTTGTTTAATTTCATGCTGCATTTTTACACATATACACATTTTTACATCATCATGTTATGCATTTTTAGTTTCCTACTCTTGATGCAACCAAATTGATAGTTCCAATGCATCCAAATGGGTACGTTTAGGCTAGGCATTATTATTTTTTTCACCCAAACATGTTGAAATAGTCTGAGCTACATTGTACCGACGATATCCCTGAAGAGTCTAAAGTGCAAAAAGGCAGCAATCTTTGACGAGATGTTACTTGAAAACTATGTCGCTTAGAAACATTCCATCTAAGACAACATGATCATGTAGAGCACCTCTACAATAACCTCTCTCAGTTTTTTATATCTCTGAGGCATTTGCCTGTGGTGAAAGGTTTTCTGCTACCCCAAAAATTGTCATAAGGAGGCAGTGTAAAGTTGCAAAGGGGTGTAACTTTTATCCTACTCCTGATGCGACCAAACTGACTATTCTAACACATCTAGATTGATACATTTATGCTAGGCATGGTCCTATTTTTCACCCAAACATGTCGAAACAGTCTGAGCTACATTGTACCGATAATATCCCTGAAGAGTCCAAAGTGGAAAAAGGCAGCAATCTTTGACGAGATGTTACTCAAAAATTGTGTCACTCAGAAACATTCCATCTAAGGTAACATGATCATGTAGAGTGTCTCTACAATAACCTCTCACAGTTTTTAATATCTCTGAGGCATTTGCCCATGGTGAAAGGTTTCCTGCTACCCCAAAAATTGTCAGAAGGAGGTAGTGTAAAGTTGCAAAGGGGTGTAACTTTCATCTTGCTCCTAATGTGACCAAACTGACTATTCCAACACATCCATATGGGTACATTTATGCTAGGTATGGTCCTATTTTTCACCCAAACATGTCGAAACAGTCTGAGCTACATTGTACCGACGATATCCCTGAAGAGTCCAAAGTGTAAAAAGGCATCAACTTTTGACGAGATGTTACTCAAAAACTATGTCACTTAGAAACATTCCTTCTAAGGAAATGTGATCATGTAGAGTGCCTCTACAATAACCTCTCTCAGTGTTTTATATCTCTGAGGTGTTTGCCCGTGGTGAAAGGTTTTCTGCTGCCCCAAAAATTGTCACGAGGCAGTGTAAAGTTGCAAAGGGGTGTAACTTTTGTCCTACTCCTGATGTGACCAAACTAACTACTCTAACGCATCTGGATGGGTACATTTATGCTAGGCATGGTCCTATTTTTCACCCAAACATGTTGAAATTGTCCAAGCTAAATTGTATTGATGATATTCCTGAAGAGTCCAAAGTGGAAAAAGGCAGCAATCTTTGATGAGATGTTACTCGAAAACTATGTCACTTAGAAACATTCTGTCTAAGGCAAAACGATCATGTAGAGTGCCTCTACAATAACCTCTCTTAGTTTTTTATATCACTGAGGTGTTTACCTGTGGTGAAAAGTTTTCTGCTGCCCCAAAAATCATCAAAAGGAGGCAGTGTAAAGTTGCAAAGCATTGTTAACAAATCCTCAATACTCAAACACTCCAATGAACTAAAGCAACTTCTTCTTAGGTGCAAATGTAAGGGTACACAAGGGGAAAATGGCACCTAGATGAATTAGTGCATTTCTATGACTTCATTCACATGTTTAAATGTTTGAGAAACTCTCCTTTACTAAGTGCTTGTCCTCATGTCAATGCTAATCTTTATACCTCCTAGGTGCTCAATTAGGTGATGTCATTAGATACAACTTACCCTTAGACGCTAATGTAGCTTCTTCAATCCATCACACTTCTAGGCGCTCAAATTTGAGGTCTTGGACTTGTATCTTATTCCTAGGTGTAATTGGATGATCTTCCTAGATCTAGGCACTCATGATGGTGGGAAATTACATGAAGGGGCACCTAAGTCCAATTTGACTTTGTATTTGATATTTTATGACTCTAATTGACTAGGAATGGCTTAATTTCTAAAGTGTTGACTCAATAATGTAAGTTTAAGGTCTTTTCCTCGTAGGAACCAATTAATGAGTTCACTAGATGTAATTTCTCCTTAGGCGCCAAAACTAGATAGTAGAGACAAGAGGAGGTGCCTAGCATCAATTTAGGCTCTATTCATTATTTGTTAGACCTTGAATGATTAAACGTGCTTGAAGTAAGCCTTTCTCTCTTGGAACTTACTCAATGATATAGATTTGTGATACTTTATCTAAGGCGCCAATCTAGATCTATATGGAAGTGAAAGAGCGCCCAACATCATGAAGCTTTATACGTGGCATTTTTTATGCTTTAAATAATTATGAAGGTCTTAGGATGACTTTTCCCCTCTAGGGGCCTACTCTTAGATGTCCTTGGATGCAATTTCAATCTAGGCTCTCATGGAGGTATTGAATGACAAGCAAAGGCGCCTTAGCTTACTTAGCCCATTTCTTTGGATTTTAATGATCTTGACTCTTAAATGCCATCTAGTCTCATGCTCTTAAGATCTCCTCTTACAAGGTGCCATATTGAATGGATTTAAACTCTCTTGTTATGCTTAGGCACCAATTCAAGGTCATTCTGAAGGCAAAGAGCACCTAGAATCCATTTGACTTAGCTTTTAACATTTCAATAAGTTTAAGCAATGGGAGAGATCTCATCAAAGAGTCAACTCAAAGGATTGTTTCATGTCAACTCTTCCTAGGCACCAATGTGTGATTAGATGACAAGTGTGCCTAAACTCCAAACATTCAATTAATCTTCATATACATACTTCTCTCCTTCAAGGCACTCAAAGTGGTTAACTCATTCTTCAATTCCTTATTCTAGTTGGTTCTAAGACCTTTAGGCACTATCATTCACCAATTCAAACATTCAAACACTTTTAAGGTGATCAAAGTGATGTCCATCACCAATCCACTCCTTAGGCACTCAAATTTGATTGTAGAAGCAAGAAATTGTGCCTAAGGTTTATGTTGCTCAAGACCTCCTTTGCAAGGTGCCTTAGATGATGATCAAGGTGGGAAAATGTGCCTTACTTGAATTTGGATTATTTCTCGATATTTTAAGGGTTTTAACACTTGTTTGCACCCTTGTATGACTACATCACCCTTAGGTGCTCAGTTTGAGGTGTTATTCATCTACTATGTTCCCAAGGTGCCAAAATTGGTGATATGAAGCATGAAAGGTGCCTAAACTCATAATATGTTTTCCTTGTCAAATTTTCAATTCTTAAGGTCATTTGTATCAATTCCATTCAAGGTCCCATAACTTGGGATGATCAAAGGTTTGTTTTCTTCTCTAGGTGCACTTTGAGGTCTCAATCTTAGGTACTGATTTGAGTCTACAGAGGTGGGAAAGTGTGCCTAACTCCCTAGAGCAATTTTTTGCCTAGAAGTGTAAGTCCCAGAGGATAAGGTATATTGAATATACTTTAAATATTTTTCAATATACCTTTCAGGATGTTTGAGATAGGTCTCGAATCCACCAAATTTAACATGTAGATTATAAAATTTGGACGATCCACTAGATTTCAAACTTAGTCAATTTTTAGTATTTCAGGATATCAGGCTACCAGACTTAGTCATTTACAGGATCTCAAACATAAAGAATATCATGATGATTCATTTTTTTGTATTGCATATAGTTGACATTGTATGCTACTCATAAAGAATATTAATATTTTCTGTTCAACATGATGATTCATTTTTTTTTTAAATACAACTTTTATCTTTTAGTTCCAAAATGAGGTTTAGGTGATACTTGAATAATTATAGCTAGCTTATTGGATCAACAAACATCCTATGTAATACAATTGGACTTTAAATATTTGAAGTAGCCATCTACAAATATCCATTCAAATGTGGATTTATAATGCAAGTATGGACACCATCAATTAAAAAGATTTGTATTAACCAAACATCCATATAGGCATACATCAATATCTATCAATCTAAGTATAACATATATACAAAATAGCCATATAGGCTTACAAGAATGCCATATAGGCATACAATGTCAACTATATGCAATACAAAATATATGTCCATAAATGCCATATAGGCATACAACAAAGGAACACAATAAAAAGTCATTGCCCTCTCGCTGGTGAAGAGAATATATCACGAAAGCCTTTGATCTTCTAGGGGATGGAGACGTGTATGTGGGTGGTCTACTATGAACTTGAGGGCTGCTCCTCCTATTTAGTTCTTCCTGCATCTTTAGCTGTTACAATAAAAAGTATAGATATTAATATATAGAAATTACATGTTATAAAAAATGAAACATTTAACAAAATAATCACTTACCGCTACCATATAATCTGTCTCCTCACTTGCCTCAGTAGCAAGAATAGGCCGTGGTGATGTCATGTCCTATAGAAACCATCTAGATAGAAATTAAACTTCAAATTAATAATCTTTTGATTTTTCAAAAATAAACAACTATAACAATGAATGTGAATTGAAATTTACTAATCTGCCTCATATGCCTATCAATACCATGGAGCTATGAATCGCAGAGGTCACACCATGCTCCATTATCCTATGAACATCGGGAGGTGTCTCCGTAGCCTACATCATCTGGAAATAAAACAACATTATTCAATTACGAAAACTATAATAGTGATGCAAATCATGGCTCCTGACATACACACACGTTCATCTAAACATGGAAGTACATAATAAAGCACACAAGTCACATACAAAAATCTAGTAAGTACAATTGATTCATTAAACTATTTATTTTATTACCTCCGTGAAGCTTTGAAGTCCACCACCACTGGTAGGTGTTGCTGTGAAATCTCCAATATTAACCTATTCAACATCCAAAATCAGATATTAGAATACCATTCATATAAGGATGCTATTCACATGTAATATTTATAATTGTTTACTAGTTACATACCCTGATAGTAGATGATCTAGTGTAATATACAGGTGGAGAACCAATGAAAACTGCATCAACACTATGACCCTAAAATTTCATTAAAATCATCAAACTAAATTAGTTAATCTTGCATTTCAAAAATGAAATTTAATAAATTAAATTCAATAAACTTGCTAATATTTACCTAAGTATCAAGGTCAAAAGTCTCACTTAGGAGGGTATCTCTCATCACCATCTGATCAGCTGTAGATGTAGCCTATGCACCTGCGTCCTGACTATCCATGGGGTCATAACCATAGACTGACCTGCAAGTTTGACAACCATGGGGTGGGACACTACTTCTCACAGTATCTCCCAACCCACTCTGTGCTATAGGATTGGCATGCTCTATGATACTCTGGGTCAAGGCACTAATGGACTGAAGTGTATCGATCTCAACACTCTTCTTCACAATGGAAGGGATAGAAACATGCTCATGGGCTAGTCTGTTGATTACTCATCTCACTACCTATTGTGGGTCAACACATGCCCCTAGTCTATCTTGCGCTGACCCCCCACCTCTAACCTGGAAGTCCTGCATATCAAAATAGTTTGGCACTTTATTAAGGACAAACTTGCAGTAGAGTTTCCTGAAAAAGTATTGCGGGACCTCATTATTATTGCATGGAGGATGGTCAAAAACCTTCCACCACCTCTGCCCAAAATTGTCCCTTATCGCTTGGTTGTTGTACCAATGGATAGGGAACCTCTTGCATGTAATGGGTGGAGGTTGATTTGTTTGTGGATTTGTGAAAATCGAACACAAGTCTAATTTTGTAATTTTGTAATATTTTCACATCTTGGTATGATAGCTTGTCTACATAATAGTCTCTAAATTCTCTCCTCTTATCCATCCAACTAGATATTTGCTCACTAATTGAATCTACATTTGATAACATAGATTCAAGAGATTGAGCAAGTGTGGACCTATGCACGGTTGAAGTGGAAGGATCTTTCAACCTTACAATTATATCTTCAATTTCTTTTTTGTTATTTTTAATTTGCCCCATTATATTTTCTTGTGTTCCAGGGGCATGTCGAGGAATGGATGGAGGAGGTTGTTGTTCTACAGGATTTTGTGGATTTTGAGGAGAGGAGGAGGAGGTGCATTAACATTTCTTGACAATTAATGAAATTTACATCAAAAATCAACTCAAACCTACCTATTTAGAAACAAATTCAAACAAAAAAATAAATAAAACTCACTCCTTTGGTGTGCTTGACATCGTGACGGCATTTTGGCAATGAATTGCAAAGATTTTTGTGTTGAATTGAGTTTTCCAAAACACGAGTGAGCTTCCTAGGGTTTGCAGGCCGTGGGTATATAGGAGAAAAAAGAAATGAAATGAAGTGAAAAGATTTTTTTTATTATTTATAAGAAGTAATAACACACTCGCGTTATGTATTATTTTTTTTTAAAACAATGTGGCCACTTTTTGGCCCCCCATCTTTTTGCACTTACCCCTAGGCACATGTGCATATGCCTCACAACCAAAAACACAAAAATGTCTTACTGAAGGCTTCTTACTAGACCACACCTCCATAGGTAGAAAGTAGTGGCTACAGCTTCAACCCAAAAATTTTGTTCAAGGCTTGTTCCACTAAGCATACTCCCAGCCTTCTCCATTAGTGTCTTGTTCATCATCTCTGTAACTCCATTTTGC
The DNA here is from genome assembly GCA_027924645.1 of Cunninghamia lanceolata. Taxonomy (NCBI): domain Eukaryota; kingdom Viridiplantae; phylum Streptophyta; class Pinopsida; order Cupressales; family Cupressaceae; genus Cunninghamia; species Cunninghamia lanceolata. The sequence continues at coordinate 24,890,384 of BSBN01000078.1, forward strand.
TATGGGGTGTATGGAGTTGTCTTATGTCTTTCAATCCCTTACTCTTTATAGAACTTATCGAACACTGCCAAACAAAACTCACCACCATTGTCAGTTCTCAAACACTTAATCTTTTTACTAGTTTGATTTTTAGCAAAGGCTTTAAACACTTTAAATCGACTAAAGGCTTCGTTCTTGCTTCTGATAAAATAAACCCATGTCCTTCTACTGTAATCATCTATGAAAGATACAAAATATACAGATTTGGAAATTGAAGGAACATTAATAGGACCAAACACATTAGAATAAATAAGATCCAATACACTAGAAGACTTGTGAGAACTAAAGTAAAATTGAACATGATTTTGCTTTCCATATACACAATGTTCGCAAAAGTTGAACTCAAGATTACAATTGTTAGAAATAAGATCCACTAATGTATTACTAATTACAAATTGGAGTAAATTGAAAGTCAATATGACAAGTACATATAGCCTTGAGCAACCTTGAGTTAATGGGAGTCAATCCCATAACTTAAGGAGATCTCAAGTAGATGTGGCAAGCTAAGTGGACTGAAACAGATCAAAGGACTCTTCATAACTACCACACACCCAGCTGAGGTGTCTTATGCCATGTGCATAAAATGAGGCTTCCAAATATGGCCAAATTAAGACAAATGAAATGTGTACATCAATACCCCCCTTAAGCACAACTTAGGTGGGTGAAAAAGATGGGTCCCAACAACAAGGCCTGATGAGCTACCCATGTACAAATAAAACTCTCATAAGTGGAGAAAGGTGGAAAACCCAATGGGAAAAAGCTAACCCTCAAAAGAGAAAGAAAAAATAAGAAAGTGTACTAGACACGACTCAAAGGAAGTGCACTTGACACAATACAACTAAAAGAGATCTAATCCTACAATTCTCGCAAGATCCATATGTGGAATGTCAATTGGATGCCATATGGCTACAATTTAAATCCAATGTGAAGTCCTACTTTAAAGATTTTGTGGAAGCCTTCTATGAAGCAACTCTGAAATCTATAGAAGCAAATGAACTGATATCAATCTTTTGTTGTGATGAATCTCTAGAAGTCCTTGAAGAATCAACTCTGGATGCACATGTAGCATTAGGTGATAGTGTAGTGGAAATGTTCTTAACACATCTCAATGGAAGTGTACTTGACAAATCTAAATACATTGCAGATAAAAAGATGTTGAAGAATGATGAAGTAGTAATGGAAGTGATCTTTGACATAACTCTGTGGAAGTGCTCTTGGCACAACTCTAAAATTCACTTGACACAACTCTATGAACCCCCCATAATTCAATATTTTTATCCCAATTGATTTTGTGGCACTTTATAAATTAGTTCATGAATAGTCCCCATAACTGAAATAATGGAAAGAAAGTGTGGAAGTGTTCTAGTCATGACTCAATGAAGTGCTCTTGACATGATTCTATGGAAATGCTCTTTGGCACAACTCTAAAATGTTCAAGGCACATTCTATACACCCCCCCAAATTCAATATTAGGTGACCTCCCCTTGTTTGTGGCACTTTAGTGTGTTAAATGTCACTATTACAATTGTTTGGAGCATCAAGACTTAATCACATATGTAACATTAAATGTTACTATTATGATATTACAATTTCAAAAAGACATTGTTTAAATAGACTCTATTTGCATACAACAAGGGAAATGCTAGGTGCTAGTTGGTGCAACAACTATTGTAACATACAATGACTCAGCAAAAGAAATATAATCTAATTGTGACTCTCACTGTAGTGCAAGCGCTAGAATTTGCAACATAAACTATTACCACATTAAATGAATTATAAGTGACGTGTTGTAATAACAAATGGAATCAACAAACCATACAGATATGTTATAGAAGATTGTGGTGAGTAGTTAGAACATAGACCAGTAAACATTGAGTTTCAACTCTCTAAGGACGAGTTGAAAGGAGACTGCTAGCTATGAAACACCACCTGTGGAGGCCATTTGCTGCATCTACAAACCTAAATCATGCAGGGTCAAATAGAAATGGTGATCTGCAACCAAGAAGTCAAATAGAAACCCCAAATGATACAAGGTCAACTATTTTTAGATAGCCAAATATATGAGGTGAGCTTGGACGCTTGTGAAGGTACATTCATGGATCAAATGCAGACCGATGACAAATATATGGCACAGAGATAAATGATGACCAACAGAGGAAAAATTGTCACTCCACCAAAGATCAGCCTGAATTGGACTAAATGGGCACAAAATAGAAGATCAAACCCTCAAACTAAAGTTGTAGAGGAGCAATTTCACCCAAAAACTCTTAGACCTTCTTAAACGCCCTGATCTGGGTGCATGGCCATCACCATGTTAATGGAAACTTTGACCAAATCATCAAACTTGCACATTCAAATCAAGTATGCACAAGAAACATTGGCCTTGGATGAAGAAAAAATGGTCTGAAACTCCTTTCAATCTGCCAAAAATGCCTCTCAAGATGTAGATAACATTGAGCACTAGAGACCCTTGAAGCCCTTGAAGGGGCACACATGCTGAGTAGGTGGACACCATAGAAGAGAAGTTTAAAAGAATCAGAAAAGGCCTTGACTGTGATCCCGAACAGCAGAATGATGACCTCGACCAGCAGTTTGATCTTCAACCATCAATCTCAAATCAATCCAAACGATGACACAGAGGCCTGAAGGCCAAAAAATTGACCACTAGATTGAGAAAAGTGTGCCCAAAATTACTTCATAGCCTGCAAAATGTTGATTTTGTAAAAAAAAATTGCATTTTTAACAAAAAAACTATAAACGAAAACTTACAAAATGTCAAATTTTAAAAAAAAATTGTATTTTTTACAAAAAAAATCCTTCAAAATAGAAGATTTTTGTCTCCAATTGAACCAACAAAAAATTAGCATAGCTCTGATACCATGATAGAAATAAGATTCACTAATGCATTATTCATTACAAATTGGAGTAAATTAGAAGTCAATATGACAAGTACATATAGCCTTGAGCAACCTTGAGTTAATGGGAGTCAATCCCATAACTTAAGGAGATCTCAAGTAGATGTGGAAAGCTAAGTGGAGTGAAAGAGATTGAAGGACTCTACATAACTGCCACACACCCAGCTGAAGTATCTTATGCCATGTGCATAAAATGAGGCTTCCAAATATAGCCAAATGAATGCCAAATTAAGCCAAATGAAATGTGTACACCAATAACAATCATTCAACCCCTCAACGAGGTTTTTATTTTTTAGGGTTCTACGATCCTTCTCACCAATGTGGCCATATCTCAAATGCCATAACATAGTCTTTTCAGTAGGAAGTTTAACTTCCAAAGCATGTGCACTACCTTTAGAATTGGTTACAACAGATTTCTTCACTACTCATTCAGATAGTGGGGATGAAGTGACTACAGCTCTTTTATTTGAGTCAGAAGAAGTATTACACTATGAAGTGCATGCCTCTAGCTAAAACAGAGTACCTCTCTGAGTACTCTTCTCAAGCACCATAGGTCCTCTAGTCATCTTGCATCCATCCTTCAAAAAGACAACTTGCACACCTGCATCATTCAACATACTTATAGAAAGTAGGTTCCATGCCAAGCCTGGGATGTGCATAACCCTAGTGATCCCCTTCACTCATCCATTAGGGAATTAGATTGAGACTCTTCCATGACCAACAATCTTCAAATGAGAATCGTGAACCAGCTTCGTTGCGAGGTCATGTGGAATGATGCACTAGAAACAATCAACCACACATCATCAGATGCATGGGTGGCTAGGTCTATAATGAAGACATCACCATTATCTATGACTTGTCAGAATCTGAATCAGGGGCCTTCTTCTTCTTCTTCTTCTTTTTCTCTTTGCATTCCTTTCGAAAATGCCTAGTTTTGCCATAGTTCCAACAGAGAGCCTTGGACTTTCCAGGACATTTGGATTTCCCACGAGATTTGGATTTGCCCTTTTCACCTTTCTTGTGCTTCTTCTTCCCTTTCTCTTTAGATCTTCCATGAACCACAAGAGCATCCTTGGCCAACTCAGTTGTCTTTCTCCGCACTTCTTCAGATAATAGTGAAGATACTACATCATCCATCTTGAAGGTGGTGGTAGTGCTTCTGATAGCCATGACAAGACGATCCCATGAATCTAGCAAAGAACAAAGCTGGCTCATACATTGATCCTCCTCCATTTTCACACCCATGAATGTCAACTGTAAAACAAGGATGTTAAAAGAATTCATATGGTCTGCAATAGATCCTCTGTCTTCCATTTTCAAAGAAAACAACTTCTTTTTCATAAAGATCTTGTTCACCAAGCACTTGGCCTGATAGATAGATCCTAGCTTCTTCCAATGATCATTTACAGTCTTCTCCTCGTGGACATTCAATAGGACAGAGTTAGCTAGATAGAGTCTAATGAGACCCTTAGCCTTTCGATCTTTGAGGTCCTAATCAGCTTGTGACATTGCCATAGGTTTTGTTCCATCAATGGTTTCCCATAGGTCATGATCAATAAGTAAATCTTCTATCTTGAGTTTCAACAAATCAAAATTTGTGCCATTAAACTTCTCCACCTCTACTCTTCTGGATGTGGTTGCCATCTTCTTCCTACAACAAGATACAAAATACTCTACACAGACTCCCACTCAACCTAAGATTAGCTCAAAAAACCCCTACCCAGTAGCTAGAAACAAAACTGGCTAGGCTCTGATACCAACTCAAAGAAAGCTAGATGTGAGGAAATCACTTCCTACACTAATCTAAAGAGGAGAGAAGAGTGCAACTTCATTTTATCCTTTACAATTACAGAATGTTAACATCAACAATGGAGATATTACAGAAAACACATACAGACAGAAATTAGACAGAAGAGAGAGACATAAGATATATGTGGGGAAAACCCTTATGGGAGAAAAACCCTACACTCCAAAACACAGCTCAAATGTATTCCATAAACAATGAAGGTTACAATACAGTTACAGAGCCAATGCTCTTGTAGGAGTCTTTGACACTCATATCTAGAGACAAATTGGCAGCATAACAATACCTGTCAATCACATAATACATCTCCTCTCCAAAGCACATGTTTATATAGAAAATACAAAGAAAAAATGGCTCTATCTTGAGATGGGTGTCCAACATGGCCTCATGGACCAAAACCCATGCCTATGGACACTTGTCCTAGAATGTAGGATGTTCCTGACACTTGTCAAGTCACCCCATCCTAAAGAGGTCACCTACCAAGATGGGCAATGACAGATGCTCTTACAACTCTTACAACTGTCATAGAATCTATCATAATTGTCATAATTTACAGCTATAAGAGAATCTATCATACATAGGCTATAAATAGCATATTCTATTACAACATGTCATAACCCATCTTGGGCCACCCAAAGATACCTTCTTCCAAGATGCTTCTTGACACATGTCTTCACTTGTCATAGAACCTTCTATTTCCAACTCTTACATGTCACAGAACTATCATAGGAATCTATCATGACCGTTTCATTCAATATTCCCTTACACACTATCCAAAATGCTGACACATGGCAAAATATTCCTACCACTAAGTGGGACACCTATCTCCTCACGTGAGGACAAATTCACATGTGGTCACCTTCCATGTAGGATGACACATCACTATGCCAAATCCCACAAGATGACAACATAGGATTTGCATCCTAATTACACAATAGGCAATAAATAAATATAATGAAATAATACAAGGAATTACCAAGGTTGAGACACCTTAATTCCCAACAATATCAAGGACTAGGGATGTAACCCTAGGTGGCATATCGAGGACCAGGGATGTAATAGGTAAATCATTCTGGGGGCCCCTCAAATGTTGACATAGTAGAGAGTGACCCCATGAGGTTTGAACCTATGTTGTCGGTACTACAAGCAAGAAGCCACACCATTTCACTACAGGGTTTTCCCTTATAAACATGGTACTATTAACATCATATAATATTATAACTTTTTTTAGTAATTAAATTTTATATTAGTAAAACAATATCTTTTTTTATATGTAAGAAGAGTTTTTATTAATATTAAAAAGAAAATTTACAACACCTAGTTCGACGAGCATATTGGTAGGAAAGAATAGGAAGAAAACCTCTGGTTGTAGCTCACTTTTAAAAAAAACCAATTGACACTACTAATCCTGAGAAAATCTACCCAAATTTACTACAAATTTCATGGAGAAACCTATAAGAACAATACAACTAGACAGAAAAACCATTTACATGGATAACCAACCAAAACTGGGCTATACCAACCCCAACCCTACTCCCACCACCTACCACCTTGAGAATTGGAGAAAAAACCAAAAAAACCATAGAACCACCAACCCAGGGCTAGACTAGACAAAATGTCCTTGCCTTCTTCTACCTTCGACTATGGAAACCACATCAAAAACACATCAAAAAAGGGGTGGAGCACCCCGCTAGATCAGACCTCAAACCCCATCTCTTCTGCTTTGCCCCAGAATTCAAGAATCCAATCAAAAGCTCCATCATGAGGAACAATTTGCAACATTTTCAGAAGCAAAACAACACCCAAATTCACCTACTCCCTATATAGAATAAGCGGCATACCCTTAATGTCAAGAAGGAAAGGGAAGTATCTAACCACTGCACCTCCATCCTCCATTAAGGGAAAATTAGCCGACCTAGGAAGACCCACACTAGTCTCAGTTACCTGAAGGATCTTGTCTAAACCCACTAGCAGATTGTCAATGAACCAACGTCGAACCAATAACCTAATTCTTTCTTTAGGGAGTCCCGCATCGAGGAGTGAAGCTAGAAACTAAGAGACAATGGTAGTATCAACCCTATAAAACTCTTCATCCTCCATGAATTTCTTCCCTAGAACAACCTTCACTCCTAGCAGAAGCAAATCATCATGAGCCCATAGGATTCATTTCAATCTTTGATCTGAAATGGCACCCTTGAAGGCTAACTGTCTTACTCGGCTCTCCAATTGCATTGGAGAACCCATTCCTAGATAAATGAGGCCCTCTATGGAAATACTCATAATAAAACCAGTGCCACCGCCACCTGCCATTACTAAGGAACAGGGGAAGGAAACATGGCAACCACAAACATGCAATCAAACAAGCCATTGTTGTCTGCCCCACCATTGTAATTAAAAAATAGCCTTTAGACATCCCAAACCTTCCACAAAACATGAGTGTGAGATAAGATCTTTACCCGTCATAAAAAAAAAAGTGGAGCCCGCTACCCTCACTTGAAAGACTGCCAACTCATTGATGACGAGTCACTCAAATCAACCCCACACCTGCCCAACCACCCCCTATTAGTAAAACAATATTAATAGTTTAAATGTTTCAATATAATCCATAAGATTTTACACTATGATTTAGAGCCCACATTTATTTTTAAATACAAAAACGTTAACTTTAAAATAGATAAAATATGTAGCAAATAGAATAGCTCTAGTAAAATAAATAAACTTTAAAGTAAAATAAAAACCATTTATTTTGAGTTATTTTATTTTACATTACAACTATTTTATTTAGTATTTATAGTTTAATTATAAAATTTTATTTATGTTTGTTATGATGTGCTTATGATTAATTATTAATAATTGGATATATAAATGGCCATCCAATTTAAGGTAAAAGGAAAGAATTTTTGTTAACACATTCACACCATTACACTTCATAGCCTCTAAACATTAACTAAGAAAATTAAATTGGACATTATTAAAGATAAAAATGTAACATATAAATATAAAATAAAAATAAAAATATATATTTATTTTACTACCCTTCTTTTGGAAAACTTCGAGTTTACATGACTTTTATGAAGAAACAATTTAAAGATCAATTTGGCTTTAAACAACTTTACTTTGGCAGAAGAAATGGCAGATTTTACAGACTAAAATGTGCACCAAAATTGATTAGTCCTGGTAATTGCACTATTGATCTATATTTAATTTTTCCTTAGAATTGTATTTTTAAATTTTGTTTGCAGATTTAAGCTTTAGTAGAAATAATTCAAGGAAGCCCTAGATTAATAATCTATGTTTTTTCTACCTTAGATTTTTATTTTTATTTTCTTCATGATTTAGATTATAGTCAAAATAATACTGTGAAAAATCTATTGCAGCTACTGATTATTATTATTTATTTTTTTAAAAAACAAAGGGGTAAAAACTTTATTAGAAATCAGAAAAGAGCATTACAATAATAACCAAGGGACCTAGCCCTAGAAAACAAGGCAAAAACCCCACAGCATAAAACAACATCAACTATTCCCATGTATCCTCCTATCCTCCTCCAAGAACCGGTCTAAATCCAGATGCAGCTCAGGGTTAACCTGATCCCAATCCTCAACCTTCCAACCACTATCATGCTCATAGGCCCATTTGGCCAAGCAGTCGGCAGCTTGATTCCACTCCCTCGGGATGTGAACAAAGGATGCTTCCTCCATCTGAGAACTAACCTGAAGAATCCACTGCACCACCGAAGCCAACTGCCAATTAATATCAGATATCTTTCACTCATTCAAGAGATTAATCAAAATCTGTGAATCAGCTTCACAAATAACTTTTTTCCATCCCAAAGCAAGGGCCCTCTCAATAGCATGCAAAATTGCCAGACCCTCCATGAAGTTAATAGTCTTCACCCCCTCATGTATAGAGAACAGAAAAATCACCGACCTAGCTGAATCCCTACCAACTCCACCAATTCCAGAAGGCCCAGGATTGCTCCTAGAAGAACCATCAGTATTGATCTTTAAAAATCCATTGGGAGGAGGTAACCACCTTCCAACCTGTTGAACCTTCTTTTTCCCATGCCTATAGTTCCTAGAACTAACAAAAGAAGAATGAATTTCTTGAAGACACAGTCTGGCCACCAACTCATCATCACCTCTCTCCAAGGGGAAAACCACATCACATTTAGCTGAAACTGACTCCTGCACCATTCCTAGCATATGCAGCCAAACTTGTCGACCCGCCAACTTTTGATCACAAAAAATTTGGCGGTTTCACTCCAGCCAAATCTACCAAAGAAGAAAGGTTGGACCCATGAACCAAACTTCCTACAAAAAGGAAGCCATAGAAGGAGGTCTTCCCATACTATCCCAGAATTCAACCAAAGAGCACGCATGAATACAAGGAAGCTTCCACACCTCCCACCACCAATGCCAAAGCTGCACAACAAAGGGGTACTAGAAGAACAAATGTGAAGAATCCTCTTCCACTCCCCCACACAAAACACAAATTGAAGGTCCTTGAAATCCCCATTTATGAATGTTATCCCACGTCAAACACCTATTCCAAGCCAAACTCCAAACAAAGTAGTTGCATTTAGGCCACGAGAGTTTATTCCACACCCTTTTCCACCAATGAACCTCTACCCCAGTTAGCTTCTGAGCCAATAACACCTGATAACCAGAAGCAACAGAGTAAACCCCCTTAGGATTATGGGTCCAAGCAAGAATATCCTCTTCCAGAAGAGAACTAAAACTCCTACTATAAAGAATCTTGTGAAGTTTAGCACTATCTTCCACAAGTCCCAAATCTAGCCACACTGCGGGCTCCTTCCAATGAGCTACCTCCAACTAACCAAAAGAAGCAATAGACTTGAAGTCACTCACCCTAGCCCAGCCAACCTCGAGAAATCTTTGGCACAAATGAAGAAGGTTGGGGAACTGAGAAGTAAGTGGAGGGAATCCATCCCAAGAATCTGACTAGAAGAGAGCTTCAGTTCCCCATCTAGAAATCCAAAATAAACCTTCCTTGATAAGCTTTGCACCCTTCTGAAGAGTATTCCAAATCACTGAACCTTTCCCCTCAAGAGGGTAACGAGGGAGATCCTGCCGTGGATTCCCCAGGAAATACTTATGAGATAATATCCTAGCCCATGGCTGATCTTGTTCCACACACCATCTCCAAAATAGCTTAGCAGCCACAACCACTCTAGATAACGCAGACTGTCGAAGACCAAGACCACAAAATTGCTTTGGGCTGCACACAACATCCCACCTGAGCAGGCTCCACTTGGAGGATGACAAACTTTCCACCCATAAGAACTGCCTTGCAAGAGAATCCAACTCCCTCAGAAAACCCATCGGAGCCACCTAAAGCATACATCTGTAGGTAGGAAGAGCCTGCACCACCGACTTGAGAAGTTGAACCCGCCCCGCAAAAGACAACCATCTGTGGGTCCAATAATTAACTTTTGCACAGAGCTTATCAATAATATTCTGCCAAGAACCCTTGGGAAGATGGCAAATAGAAATTGGGAAACCCAGATACGTCAAAGGGAGAACCCCTATCTAAAACCTGAAAATATTAGCAATTCTTCTCTAAATGGGGGTTGGCATATTGAAGAAGAAAATGGATGACTTCTCCTCGTTAATCAATTGTCCTAAAGCAACAAGATATATGTCCAATACCTACCTCAAGTTAGTAGCTTCCCTAACAGTAGCCATCCCCATCAGGGTAGTATCATCAACAAACTGTAAATGAGATTGCGGAGGCAAGTCTCCACCCCATCACCAACCCTGAATGGTACCAAGCTCCACCCTTCTTTTCAACACACGTCCAAGGCCTTCCACAAGAAGTAGAAAAAGATACAGAGAAAGAGGATCCCCTTGGCGCAAGCCCCTTGAGGCACCAAAAAATTCAGAATGATCTCCATTTATCAAAACTGAGAAGGAAACAGACGTGACACAGCTCATGACCCATTGGATCCACTCCTCACCAAAACCAAAAGAAACAAGGATCTTCTGCAAAAAAGACCATCTAACCCTATCATAAGCCTTAGCCATATCCAGCTTAATGAATATAGCCTTCTCGTGGGAGTTGTCCATGGTGTGGATGGTCTTCGTAGCAATGACAACCCCGTCAAGAATCTGTCGACCTACCACAAATCCACTCTGTTCCTCTGAAATCAGCACTTTAAGCCACTTCTTCAATCTCTCAGCCAATAACTTAGAAATGATTTTGTAGGCCACATTGCAAAGAGAGATAAGCCAGAACTGAGATAACCTATCAGCCCTTTCACACTTGGGTATGAGAGCAAGGAAGGTGGAATTCAGAGCATGAAGCATCTGCTTATTCCTCTAGGACTCAAGGACAACCGCCAGAAGATCCAACTTTATGATATCCCAGAATTCCTGAAAAAATTCAATTGGGAAACCATCGAGACCAGGAGCTTTACCCTTCTTCATCTGAAACACAATCCCCTCCAGCTCATCAAGAGAGATATCTTTCATCAGGTACTCATTTGCCTCCCTGGAGACCAACTGAGGAATACAAGAAAGAACCTATGCTTCCTCAATAGAGCCCCCTCATGAATCCTCCCTAAATAAAGTAGCAAAATACTGAGATGCCTCAGCAGAGATTTCCTGAAATGAGGCAAGACGTTCACCCCTATCATTCACCAGAAAAGGAATGGAATTACCATGCCTCCTGTCCTTCATAGAATTGAAGAAGAAGGCGGTGTTTTTATCACCTTCCTATAACCATTCAACCTAGGCCTTTTGCTTCCAATAGATTTCTTCCCGCAATTCAAATTCCTTAACCACTTTCAAAGTCTTAGCCTCCTCCCTTAGAAGATCCTCAGAGGCCCCATTCTCATGAATCAACCACGTAATATTATTCAACTCCTCTTGGGCAGCAACCATAGCATAAAAGATATTACAAAAACATCACCGATTCCACCTTTTAAGCTAATATTTGACAAACTGAAGAAGCTTGGAGAATTTGTACATTGCCGTACCAAAAGTTGGTCTACTAATCCGCCACCACTCAGCCACATGTTCATGAAGACTAGGATCCTGTAACCACATAATCTAGAACTTGAATGAGGGAGAACAAGGCCCCCGAGCAGAGATAATACTAAGCTTAATAGGCCAATGATCAGAACCTCTCCAATCAAGAATTTCAGATCGAGTGGACCATAAGTCTCCAACCCAATAATAGGAAACCAAGAATCAATCAAGCCTCTTAGCAACACAACTCTCACCAATTCTCCTATTATTCCAAGTGAAGCAACCATTACTTGGTAGAACATCAATAAGATTTAATTCAGAAATGCTATCTCTAAATAACAGAGCAGAAGGCTCCAACCTAGGAATACCACCTCTTTTCTCAGACAACTCCACCATAGCATTAAAATCACCAACCATAACCCACAGATGGTAAGGAGCTAAGCTACGAACAAAATGAATATGGGACCATAGAAGTTGTTTACTCAGAAACTCAACAGGAGCATACACATTAGAGAGGAGAATACACTCACCAGTCTCATACCAAGAGGCGACTAGGGATATAGAGGATCTAGAGGACATCCACCAGAGAGGGAAAATCTTCCGAGGGTTCCAAAAGCAAGCCACCCCTCGGGAAGCACCAAGAGCCCCCATACACTGGCATTCACCATATTTCCACAACTTAGGAGCCATGGCCAACATATTATCTATAGATAATTTAGTCTCCTGAAGAAAAAGAACATCCAGAGAATGATTCCTAACCAAATCACGAACAACTTTTTGTCGAGGGCCACTATTCAAGCCCCTTACATTCCATGAGAGAACAATCATTTCTAGGGGCATGAAAAATGTGAATCCAGAGTCTTGACAGACCCTGACTCCACCAAAGTTTCCCCAGTTAATTGAATCTTCTCCATATCCTTCTTCCTTCCCAACTTGGAAGTCCTGTCACCAACCCCTTTCTTTAGATCAATTTGCTGAATACCCAAATGAGAGTAGGCCAAAGAGCTCTTCCCCACATTCTTGCCACCTTTCAGGGGCAATGGGGAATCACCTCCACCACTCTTTGAAGCTCCAATAGAAGATTCTTGTTCAGTCTGGACAATCAATTGTTGATCCGTATCCATCTGCCCAACCCCAATCTCTTGCACAACCTGCATGGCCTCCAATGGTGGCCCATCCTGTCCTGTACCCAAAGTTTCCTGATCTAAGTTCAGCAACCCCAGATTCACTTCCCCCTGGCTGAGATCATCCAGCACCTGAAACCTATTAAAAGTTTCATCAACCTGCCTCTCCCTCAAGGTCCGCTTCTGGCCCTGATTCCTATTGCGAGCCTTGACAGGGACATAGCCATCATCTCCATTACCATCACCTGGAATAGGCTCCTTACCATTATCAACCCTAGGTGGATTATGAGAAGGCTAAGAAGGTTGGGGCACCACAATCTTAGCCCTAGGGCACCTACGCTGCAAGTGACCATATTCATGACAAAGACAACACCGAAAATGTAGGGTTTCGTAATCGAGCTATTGCACGCAAGTATATGATCCAGCACTCACTTCAATAGAATCTAGCAGTGGCTTGCTTAAATCAATTTCTACACAGATACGAGCAAAAGTCATTACCTTTTTATACTGCATCTATTGTGAAGACCCAACAGGTTTACCAAGCATTGAAGCCACCAAATGCAACACGTCATCCCGCCAACATTCAACTAGAAACCATGGCAACTGAACCCAAACTGGGATCTAACTCAGTAATGCCTCAGTCAGGTTGAAACCAGCATGCCACGGCTTGATAAACAAACCCACCTGGTTATAAAAATAGGGGCCACCCTCAAAGACCTTATTCCAATCAGCCATGCAATTAAAAGAGACCATAAAAAAGTTGTTCGCAAGGAGTCTAATCTCCATCTCCCCCTTCGGCATCCAAGTCCGCTGAGCCTAGGATTCCAAAAATTGTAGCGAGACTCTCAAACCCATGAACTTGCAATAAAAAGAGTGCCTTAAATAGTATTCAATATCATCTGCAAGCATTTCCATCGGGATAATCAACTTCGGTTGCTCTTTCCATCTTTCCAAACACCCATTAATCTTTGTTATTCGAGAACCACTAACCGATCCTAGATCATCCATCTCCATCTCTGAAGAAAATAGCATATTATCAAAAACATTCACTCCATGCACTGAAGGCTTTGAACCAACTGCTGATTGAAAATCCAATTTGGGGCTAGCCCCAGATGTTTCCCCACCTTGCATAGTAAAAAACATGATCCCCAATAGGCATGCAAACCCCGAAGACATGTTTGCAAGAAATGGAAAAAGACAAGACCCCAAGGGAAGGATCAAAACCCTTCCACCCACAAGCCACCCAAATGGCAGCAAGAAGGCCTCCAGAAAAGAAAAAAACCCACCACCACCACCCCAAAAGCTTCAAAAAACCCCCCCACAATGTAGAAGCAAGCAACACATAGAGAACAAGCTAGGGCACGGTCTCCCTAGCTCAGGTTGCAAAGCATGCGAACGCCATCCTTTTGCCTCGCAGCTACTAATTATTAATCTCCTATCGTAAATAGATTATTTTACTGCAGAAAATTAATTCACAGCAAATATTGAAAATACTACAGCTGCAACTTCACAAATAATCACGAAGATAAAAAATAAAATATGCAGACTGAACACAATAGTTTTGGACAAATTGTCCCTGGAAAAACCCTGAAGGGAAAACTAGTTAGCAGATAAGAATTTTATTCAACTGCAGAAAATCAAGAGATACAAATTTGCTTGCCTCTTACTGGCAAAGTTGCGGAAATTTTCTTTTCGATAAATTTCCTTCCCTCAATTGCTCCTACTAAAATTGCTCCAGCAATAATTTTCTTCTCTGGCAATTCCACTGTTGCTCTCCAACGCTATCACTACACCCTTTGCTCTCACTACAAATTTATTTATTTGCTATCGCTGCAAATGTTTCTCGGATCTGTCCTCTCCAAATGCCCATTGATCCTCTTTTATAATCCTCTCATTGAAAACCAATGGCCATGATTTAATCTCAATCAATGGCTAGGATTAATTAGACTCTAACAAACCCTAATATCTAGAAGTCTCTCGAGAAATCAATTTTCTAGGTATGGAGATAATTATTCCAGTTGTGTTTCTAGCCTTGTAATCACCACCAAAGATTAGAACACCTATCCAAGCTACATAAAAATTAACACTCCCTTTTAGCAAGGAAGGTGTTCTACACAACACCCAACTTCTCTCTGAAGAAGATGAATTTTGCCTTCCCCAAGGCTTTTGTCAAAATATCTGCTACCTACTGATCTGTAGGTATATACTGTAGCTGAACAATCCTCCACTATACACAATCCCTGATGAAATGATACCTAATGTGTATATGCTTAGACCTATCATGAAACACTAGAATCTCAAATAATCTGATGCAACTCTAATTATCATAGTGTATGATCGTAGTCTCAACCCTCTGACCAAACAAGGCTACCAACAACTTCCGAAGCCATATAGCCTCACACATTGCCATGCTAGCTGCTATGTATTCTACTTCTGTAGAACTCAGAGCCACGAACTTTTGCTTCCTGTTGTACCAAGAGACAACTCCTGATCCCAAACTAAAGCAGCACCCTGAAGTGCTTTTCCTGTCCACTATACTACCTGTCCAATCTGCATCAGTATAGCCTATCAACTTGATACCATCACCTCGAGCATATCTGATCCCATACTTGATTGTACCACGCAAATACCACAACACATGCTTTGTCGCTATCTAATGCACTCTCTTCGCCTCAACCATGAACTGACTAAGAGAGTTTACTGCAAAGGATATATCTGGCCTAGTGTTGACCAAACACATGAGAGATCCAATCAACATCCTGTATAAGGTGGGGTCTACATCCTTTTCCTTGGATGAGTCTACCTTCTTCCAATTCATGATCATGGGTGTAGACATGGCTCTACAATCTTGCATCTCAAACCTCCTCAAGATTTCAATGTAGTATTTCCCTTGTCCAAGGAAAATCTCTCCATCTGTCTGCCACACTTCCATGCCTAGAAAGTAGTGCATAAGCCCCAAATCCTTCATCTCAAACTTTGCTACAAGGTCCCTCTTGCACTGCTCTATGAGCCCTAGTGAACCTATTAAAAACAAGTCGTTCACATATAGAACAAGAATGAGAACTTCACCCCCAACCACCAAGAAGTAGAGGTTAGCATCTACCTCACTCTTCACAAAGCCTATTTCCTACAAGTATTTATCAATGCACTCATACCATGCCCTAGGAGCCTGCTTGAGTCCATATAAAGCTCTCTTCAATCTGCACACATGGGTTTCGCTACTATGTGCTACAAAGCCTTCTGGTTGTTCTATGTATACCTCCTCTACCAATTCACCATTAAGAAATGTCGTCTTGACATCCATTTGATGGATTTGCCATCCCATATGTGCTGCAAGTGAGATTACGGCTCGTATAGAAGTATACCTAGCCACTGGAGCGAACATCTCCTCATAGTCTATTCCCTCCTTCTGAGAGAACCCCTTGGCCATGAACCTTGCCTTGTATTTCTCGATGCTACCATCTGCACCATGCTTAATCTTATAGATCCAGTGTGATCCAACCACTGCTCTATCTGTCGGTCTAGGCACAACCTCCCACACATCATTCTACACTATTCAAGTATATTCCTCAACCATCGCATCTTCCCACACTTGTTGTTGTGCAGCCTCCTGATAGCTGTAAGGCTCACTATCTGCTAATTGACTAACCAATGCCACATAGTCATTATACCTAGCTGGTTGTTTTCACTGTCTACTACTTGTCCTAGGAGCTCCCACAAACTCTTGAGTATCCCTATGTATCTGTTAAACCTCACGGTTCCTCCTGTCAACTATAGAGGATGAAATATCAAACTCCATATCTTCTTGATGCATCTCTTGGATTTGTTGTATCTATTGCTCCATATTCTATGAACTCTCAACACCTAAGCCTGTGCTTGTACTAGTAACTGTACTCATGCTTCGCTGCCCTTGTTCTGGTTGAACAAACCTTGGAGCTTCTGTTGGCTGCTCATTCTAATCATCTACTGGCAAATCTCTGGACCTCCTATATGCCTTGTCCTCTATGAATTTGACATCATGCCTGACTATAATCCTCCTAGTCCCTGGAATAAATATCTGATATGCCTTTGAGGTTTCGCTGTACCCCACAAGGTACCCTTTCTCTATAGTCTGATCTAACTTGGAACGTGTAGGCCCTAGAATGTGACAAAATGCCAAACTCCCAAATATCTTGAAGTGACTGACATATGGCTTCTTCCCTAAGAATGCCTCCTTTGGTGTCATCTTGCCCAATACCTTATGTGGAACCCTGTTCTGTATGTATACTGTTGTACTAGATCTGCCCATAAGTAACGTGGCATATCTTGGTTATACAACATAGCCCTTGCTGCCTTTGATATAGAATGATTCTTCCTCTCAGCAACCCCATTCTAGTATGGGTTGTAAGGAACGGTCCACTCTCTCTTGATTCCTTCCCTGGTACAGAACTCCTGGAACTTTTTCCCTTTGTACTCACCTCCATTGTCTGACCGAAGAACCTTTACCTTCCTGCCTGTCAAATTCTCCACAAGAGCTTTGAACTCCTAGAAGTGACTGAAGACCTCATCCTTGGTCTTCAAGAAATATATCTAGGTCTTCCTGGAGAAATCATCAATAAAAGTAATAAAGTACTCATATCCTCTAAGAGACTTCATTGACATTGGTCCACATATATCTGAATGTACTAGATCAAGAACCCCCTTGGATCTGGTGTCACTCCTTGGAAAAGATGCTTTCACAAACTTCCCCAACGCACATCCCTTACATACATCATCATGCTCTGTGCTCACCTCTGGAACACCTATCACTATCTCATGAAGCAATTTAAGTGCTCCATGATGTATATGGCCCATCCTCCTATGCCATAGCTCTCCTTGATCTCTAGGATTATTGCTACTCACTAGTGCCTTAGGAGTATCAAACTGCAACCTATAAAGTCAGCCGCTCCTAACTTCAATAGCTATGGGTGATTTCTAATCCTTATGCTTGATTAAAACATGTGCCCCTCTAAAGAGTACATTGTAGCCTTTATCCTGAAGGACAGATATGGAAATTAGATTCATGTCCAAGCCTGGCACATGCAACACATCATGAATGGAAATATGCTTGCCATTCTCCCTCTGAAATAGAACAGTCCCTCTCCCGACTAGATTGCACTTGGACTTGTTCCCCATTTGAATCTAGAATTTGATGTCCTCCTCCTTGTAGCTGGAGAAGTACTCCCTAACTCCTGTCATATGAAATGATGCCCCACTGTCTATATACCAAACACCCTGTGAGGTTGAGCTAGTCAGGCAAGCTATGAGTGCAAACTCATCCTCCATTCTACTAGAAAGCTCATCTACACTTACTGAAGCTACCATCTACTTCTTGCCTTTCTTTTCATTTTTCTTCCTTTGTGGGCAATCGCTGACATAGTGGCCAAACTCATGACAGCCATAGCATTTGATCTTAGACAAGTCCTTCTTCTTCTCACTTTTTGCATTTGATCCTTTGCCAGACCCCTTCTTCACTTTCCCTTTTCCTGCTAGGGCAACGTTTTCCTGTTCCACCTCACTTTTCTTGACTATTACCGCTGGTTCCACTGATAAGACTTAGTCTAAGCTCCTCTTGAGTGAAGTCACTCCATAGTCGATCCCAACTCGGTAAGGTGTCTCGTCCATTAATAACTTGAACAAAGACATCCCACTGCTTAGTAAACCCATTCAGGGCTATTCGTACTAGCTCGTCATCATTTGGTTTGTCTCCAACAGCTGCCAACTCATCCTTGACAAGTCTAAGTCTAGTGAGGTAACTTGTAATGTCTTCTCCCTTATTCATCCAGGTATTCCTCAACTTTTCTCTGAGAATCAGCTTCCGATTAGTGGTAGCATTCTGGTACAGATTCATAATGGCATCCCACATCATCTTCTCTGTATCTAACTCTGCAATATGTGGAACAATATGATCCTTAACACCGTCAAGTATCAGCCTCCTCGCCTTGGCATCTTCCTTCTTATATGCTAAGAGCTATGTTGCATCTGTAGGTATAGGTACAATAGTGGTCACGTATTCCTTGATACCATTCTCTTCCAGCAATAAAGAAATTCTAGCTTTCCAGACACAAAAATCTGTCCTGATCTTTTAAACCTGCTGAGGCCATCTCAAAAGAAAATAATAATAATAATTTTGAAGAGGTCAAACTGGGTTTTATAAACCCTATTATTTTTTCTTTCTCCCTGTGCCTATTCTGCCCTCAGATCTTCTCTGATACCATGTAAAAAATCTATTGCAGCTACTGATTATTAATCTCCTATCGTAAATAGATTATTTTATTGCGGAAAATTATTTCACAGCAAATATTGAAAATAGTACAGCCGCAACTTCACAAATAATCATGGACATAAAAAAAAAATATGCCAACTTAACACAATAGTTTTGGACAAATTGTCCCTGGAAAAACCCTGAAGGGAAAACCAGTCAGCAGATAAGAATTTTATTCAACTGCAGAAAATCAAGAGATACAAATTTGCTTGCCTCTTACTAGCAAAGCTCCGGAAATTTTTTTTCCGATAAATTTTCTTCCCTCAATTGCTCCTGCTTAAATTGCTCTGGCAATAATTTTCTTCTCCGGCAATTCCACTGCTGCTCTCCAATGCTATCGCTGCGCCCTTTGTTCTCACTGCAAATCAATTTGCTATTGCTGCAAATTTATTTATTTGCTATCGCTGCAAATGTTTCTCGGATCTGTCCTCTCCAAATGCCCATTGATCCTCTTTTATAATCCTCTCATTGAAAACCAATGGCCATGATGGCTAGGGTTAATTAGACTCTAACAAACCCTAATATCTAGAAGTCTCTCGAGAAATCAATTTTCTAGGTATGGAGATAATTATTCCAATTGTGTTTCTAGCCTCGTAATCACCTGTCCAAGCTACATAAAAATTAACAAATACAAGGAAACCCTTTATTAATATCTATCTTAGATTTGTGTTTCATTTTTGTTTTCCTTATCATGAATTTAATTTTACTAAAATACTTTAAGCAACTTAATACTTTCTGAAGAAATCTTTGTTTAACCTAGTTGAGTTGCAGAAAACCCTTATATCTCTCAACTTTTGAGATAAATGTATTTAAAATATCTATACTAGTTTTTTATTAGAAGGGTAAATTACGTTTTGAAGGGGCTCAGAAAACCTACAACCAAATGCTACCCTAAAGATAAAACATGGAAGGATAGCAGCCAAAAAATAAAGAACACCTAAAACAGCTAAATAGGCGTAAATATTAAAACTATAAAAGAAACTATCAGCAAACATACAATATCCCACCATACACCTATCCTCCCAAACTCCATCCGCAAACATACAATAGCCCACCATACACCTATCCTCCCAAACCCCGTCAGCAGGGTCACATACTTTTAAGAGTTTCAGTAGTATCCAACTCATGTTTGTAAAATTCTTCATGAAGTTTGGCAAAGCCAAGAAGTTCATCTTTTCCTCATGGAAAGATTTCTTAAAGATTTCTTTTTACTTCCCCAGGTCCTGAACCTCGTGCCCCTGATCATCACTTTTACCCTGTTTACCTTTGTTCCCAGTTTTCTGCAACTTACCCTCAGCATCTTTCATTTCCCCATCCATGTCATGTGTTCTTCCTTCAGCTCCTTAAGCTTTTCTGTGAGGATTCTCATTCCTTCGGCACTGTTCTCCCCCATCCATGTCATGTGTTCTTCATTCAGCTCCTTCAGCTTTTCTGTGAGGATTCTTATTCCTTCCGCACTGTTCTGTATGGTGCATTTGCTGATCTCCAACATCCTTTCCAGATTGTTCTTAATATCTTTCATTTCTGTTTCCACCTATATTTTTAAAACTAATTAAAATTTTAAAAAACTTTAAATTTGATTTTTTTAATGGTTATTGAACCCTTGCCAACCTATACTTGTCATATGCTTCCTACAACCTAAACTTTCATTTGGAGCACATATTCAAAAAGGTAATAATTTAATAATAATGACAGCTTGCCAGTGTAAGAACATTCTTCATTGTAGGCCCTGCTTATATGTTAATGAATATAAGCTTGTTTTGTCCTTTCTAGGTTTGCTCGGGTTTTTTTGAGAGATCTGGTATAAATATATTAAAAGATAGAGACTTTTATTTTAAGTGTGTTCAGAGTTAAAGTACCGTTCGGAGAATTTAGAAGCCATACATCCCAAGATTGAGAAAGTAGTGATTACAAAGTGTAGCAACATTCTCAACAGGAAGGGATAGAGCTGTAGAATCTCTCTTATCCTGTTTTTTCCTCAAGAATACCTCACAACATAAAGCCAAGAATTTTTTACATTTTCTTTTTCAATCCTTTCTATGGTTGTAAAATATATTCTCTCCTTCTGAGTATTATGAATGTTGTTGAAGTCATAAAAGCTGTGTTTCAACCTGTATAATCTCTGGTTCTCTATGAATCCATTAAAAACTTTAGCAGATGCACTGTAAAAATGTAGATGTAAACATGGAAAAAACCTACATGTAAAAGAAGCTTGGGAGAAAACTAAAGTAAGGAACAGCAAAATTTATTTGATACAGAACCAAAGAGTGTAGAGGTAATAGTTGCATTGCCTTAGGGCTTTACATAAAATGTATAGTTGTAACACAATCCTTGAAGGAAAATAGTCAATCGTACGGAGACTTAAACACAGCAAATATCATAAAAGAATGCAGATGTCATAGTTTTCGAAATTTACTTTGTTTTCAAAGGGTATTGTTGTGATAATTTGCGTTATCCATTAAATAGTAAAACATGGTAAGATTTCACAGGATCTCAGAGCAAATAATGAGTAAATAGATTTTATAATTAAGAGGCTTAGTTCCTTACAGTAGAATTTGACCGAGACAGTAGATAGCATGCCCAATTTTTTTAATTTAGAAGTTAAATACTTCTATTTGATTATATTTTTTTAGAAGTAGATTATTTTCTTTTGTAGTTTTTCTCCATCTTAAAAATGATATTGGACAACATAACCACTTGTCTGTCAACAGAGTTTTATAACCAGTTTGCATTGTGTAAATCTCATTATCTTTCAAACCCCATCCAAGGATATCTGAATGTTATCCAAAGAGACCTTTTGAGATGCTAAATATGATTTAAATGGTTAACACGAAGAGGGAATTGTTCACCCAGCCAAACATCTTTAGATTTCCATTTCCATTTCCAAATCCTCACACTATCTTATATAACTTCATATTGAAAATCAGAAACATAATTCCAACAACTTCAACACATTTATATTTTAATTAGAAAAGATTAGAGAATTCCACACAAAGAGGATTGTTTTGGTCTCACACATCATCTCAAAAAAGAGCAAGGTCACCCTTCCCCACAATCTAAAAATACTAGTTTTAATCAGATTACTATCCAACTTCATTGTTTTCTATATAAGATAACCCTTGCCAAGGGTTGGCATCCTAGAAATGAAAGCATGATTCTCCAAATTCAGGTGCTGAGCTTAAGAATTATCCCTCATAAATCCTATTCATCCTCACACCATCTCCAATATAATTTGGCAGCAAGAGCGATATTGTTAAGGAGAGAAGATCTCATTCCTAATATGCCTCTCTTTAGGTTGACAAATTTTACCCCAAAATTAAGCAAAAGTCATTTCATTTTCTCTAAATTGCCTTCCCAAAGAAACTTTCTCATCTATGTCCAAATCACGAAGTATGCATTTTGGAGTCCACAAGATCCATAAATCTATAAACTTGGAGAGCTTGAATAATGTCTTTAAGAAGGACTATACAACTAGCCAAAGAGAGTTATCTATGTGTCCATTGGCTGATCTAACAAGTTAAATAGAATTTGACATAACATTCCAATCTTTTTCCCAAGGAAAGTAGGAGAAATAGGGGTACCCAAATATTTGAAAGGAGAAGAAGAAACCTTGAAATGAAGTATATTAACAATTTGTTCTTGAAGATGAGAGTTTGTATGGAAGAAAACCTGATACTTTTGTTCATTCAAGAGTTACCTAGACACACTGATATAAATGTCAAGAGCTCAACTAAGAGCAATAGCTTCCTCAAGAATGGAGTTTTCCATCAAACAAGTGTCATCCACAAATTGAAGATGGTTATGTGGATCCATACCTTGCACAATGTAAGTGGATCAAGATTTATTATTATTTGTTTTGAGTTAATCTTGTAGGTGTAGATTTGATTCCCGCACTTGTAATTTTAAAGTTTTCACATGTAGATTCAACCTTTTCATGAAAATTTGAACTTGCTCTATTAAATCTTTATAAATGTGTTTACCTCTAATATCTAAACATGGTAGTTCTGATAAGAATTAGTAGATTTTGTTGTGTTAGGGATGGAAGACAACTTGTTCTCCTATTTTGCCTTAGTCAAATCATTGAATTGATTTAATGACTTTGCACAAGTTGGAAGATATGCCAAGCAAAATACAGATGTAGATAATAATTCTAAGTGTTGTTTTTAATGAAGATGCTAAGTGTAGATGTCTCCTCTTGATAAGTCCTAGATGATCAAACTTAATTATGATTTAGCCATTTATATAACACTCTAGTGTGTAAATTTTAATATTTCAGATTTTAGTCAACTATTAATAGTTGGATTTAGTTGGCTTGGGCCCATGTTTAAATTTAGTTTTAGAAATTTAGAGGTCAAAAGCACAATTATAGTCCTAAACCAAGTTTTAGTACTACACCTATTGGATTGATCCAAGATAAGGAATAGGGAATCTATAGATTGCATTTATATCCTTTCAAGGATGTGTGGAGTTAGGTTCAATCACAGCTTAGGTAATTGTAGCTTTCCTATAGAAATATGCCAAATGCATGTTGATGTTTTCTTGGTAGCTTTGGGAGGTAAGCTGTAGTTGAGTCTTATTATTATTATATATATAATTAGTAGAGATTTACTGGGTTTTTCTCCCTTGTGCAGAAGGGTTTTCCCAGGATAAAATTTCTATGTTTATTGTTCTCTATTTATTTCTTACTGTTATGCTTTCTGTTCATTTCTAATATATAAAATTAACATGGTATTAGAGCCTTGTTCAAAGAAAGGTTGATCATATTTGACTAAGCATAATTTCAAGTTGTGTGGAAGACAAGTCCTTATTTAGGACAATTACTCAGAAAGGAAGATGGTGACCGGTGTCAAGGTAGAAGATAGACTTGATGGGGCTTCAAACTTCAACTCATGGAAGTATAGGGTACTCATTACTCTAGAAGAAAATGATCTACTAGAATTTGTAGAAGCTGTCATGCCTAAACTGACAAAAGACTCAGAGTGAATCTAGTGGAAGAAAAATGGTACAAAAGCTAGAAAGTCATGATAGACTCCCTGAAGGATCACCTAGTACCGATCATCTCCAAGTTGAAGACAACTAAAGAAATGTTTGATACACTAAAAGGACTATATGAGATCAACAATACCAACAGAGCTCTCGCTCTGAGACAATAGCTCCATCATGTAAGAATGGGTATAGGGGAATCAATTATCTCATTCTTTATGAAGATCTCTGATCTGAGAGATTAGTTGAGTACCATTGGGGATACAGTTATAGATAGAGATCTTGTTATATTGGCTCTAAATGGTCTTCCCCAGTCTTGGGAGCCTCTCATTCAGAGCATCAGTGGGAGATCCAAGTTGCCCAAGTTTAACCGCCTACAGGCTGACTATATTCAGGAAGAAACTAGACTGACAGCAAGAGGAAATGGGTGAAACTCCCATAATGAGGAAAGTCAAGTTCTTACTACACATGCTACTAGACAAAGAGGCAAAGGAAGACAAGGGAAAAGAGACACCTTTAAGAGAAATAGAGACTGGAAAGGAGATTCTATTCCAAAATCGAAGAAAAAGGATCTTTCTCATATTCAGTGCTTTAGGTGTGACAAGTATGGACACTATGCCCGAGACTGCAAATTAAAATTAAAATAACATGCTTCTACTACAAACATTGATGAAGAGACATCTCAGAAGTCAAGACATCCAAAAAATGATTCAGAAGGATTCTTATCCATCTCTTCTCTTTCAAGTAATGTACCAACTGACAATAATACTTGGTTGATAGATAGTGGTGCTTCACATAACATTACTAGCTATAGAGAGCATCTTACTAACATGGTAGAGAAAGAATCTAATTTATAGGTTATAATTGGAGATGATGCCAATTATACTGTAAAGGGAGCTAGGGCCACTTCCTTCCAGCTAGATTCAGGTATCCCTCTTCAATTGAGTAATGTATTGTTCATACCAGGGATCAAAAGGAACCTTGTCTCCATTTCAGCCTTGGAGGACAAAGGGTACAAGGTTGCCTTCTCTGAAGGAAAGGTTCTTGCATGGCCCAAGGACACCAGCATAAATTTAGCTCATGTGATTGGTATTCATCAGGATAGCCTATACAGATTGTCAATTCAACCAGTTTAGGCTTTGTTACACAACTCTATTAGTCTGAGTGAACTATGGCATAGGAGACTTGCTCACTTGCATTACAGAGCCCTTCCCACCATGGAAAAGATTGTCACTGGTCTTCCAAAGCTCAATATAGAGCATGATGGTATCTGCAGAGGATATACACTTGGTAAGAACACAAAGAGTCTCTTTCATAGTAGCGATAGTAGATCCAAGGGGATCTTAGATCTTATTCATTTAGATTTGTGTGGACCAATGTCTATAGCATCACTAAGTGGATTTTGGTACTATGTAACTTTCATTGATGATTATTCCCGCAAGACTTGGATTTACTTTTTGAAATCTGAGTCTGAGGAAGTTCTTGATAGATTCTGAGACTTCAAGGCAAAAGATGAGAACATGTCTAGGAGAAGGATTAAGGTTCTAAGATCAGATAATGGAGGAGAGTACACTTTCAAAGGATTTCATAATTTTTGCATTGAGGCAGGGATCAAGAGGGAGTTCTGTGTTCTGTACAACCCTCAACAAAATGGAGCTGCCAAAAGGAAGAACAAATCTATACTAGAGGCAAGTAAGGCTATGGTCCACGATCAGAATTTGCAACATTTCCTATGGGTTGAGGCATCCAAAACCGCAGTATATGTTCAGAACAAAAGTCCTCATCAGATATTGGAGAACATGACCCTTGAGGAGGCCTTCACAGGTGTGAAACCTGAAGGTAGTCACTTGAGGATATTTGGCTGTCCTATGTATATTCATGTGCCCAAGGATAAAAGAACAAAATTGGAACCTTCAGACAGGAAGGGTATATTTGTGGGCTACAGCGAGTCTTCAAAAGCTTACAGAATATACATCCTAGGGCAAAAATAGATTGAGATTAACCGAGATGTCTCCTTTGAGGAAGAGATAGCTTTCAGGAGATCTAAAGAATATCACATGGAGATAGACAGTGAGGAGCAGGAGGCTCCAAAGGATATGGATTCATCAATCAATTATACTCCTCCCATTCAGAGGGAGTCTGACGAACCAGCTGAGACTATTGATTCAGTTGACCCTATAGAACCAACTTATGGACCTATAGACATTGTTGTAACTCGAAAGAAGCCCTTGTGGGCTTGACAAACTATGCAAGAGGCATAAAAATATGTAGCTCCACGAGGCACTTTCAGGGAAAGCAAAATACCTTAGAAGTTTCTGTTAGCATTAGTATTACATTCTGTTTAATGTCTGCTTAGTTTAGACATTGGTTACCAGAGTGGTTACCAATTATGCTGCCGATTATGTGGTTACAACTTCTTAACTGCATTTCTCCCTATATAAATGTTTCTGTAGTTCATCGAATAAATCAATAAAAACATACTCTCCATTATTTGGTATCAGAGCAATATGATCATGTGCCTGTATGAAACGTGATACAATCTGGGAAGAACACATTTGCAGTAAGAAGACATTCCAATATTATTTATAATGTCAATAACTATGTTTATTTCCAGGTTATTTTCTATCATCCTCCATTTTGTTTATAATTTTGGTTCTATAAAATATACTATTGGATGTGTCTAGGGTCTCTCCTTAAAGAAGATTACCGAGTATTCTAGTTCATGATTAATTGTGACATCAGTTGGTTAAAGTGTAATAGGGTCATATTTGAGGCAGGTGACATTAGAGGATGGAGGATTTTCCATCATCTCATGTTAGCTTGTCACTTTGAGATGATGCTTTGCATGAGAAGCGTTTTTGGTTTTGGTTGTTTTGCTTTTCTTTGTTGATGCTGAAGGATTTGAAGAATGTATGTTTTGTAAAGATTTTGTTTTGGAGATAGGTTTTGGATTTGGTGTTGAGCTCAATATGGATTGTTGTCCAACAAGATTTAGAGTACATGATCAAGAATTATACCCTTTCCCAGTCACTAGAGAATGATAGAGATCTGTTGTATCTCTTAGGGATTGTTGTCGAATAATTCAAGACTTTGTGATTTGAGAGTTTAGGACTAAAGAGCTCAAAAACACAACTTGAAGCTACACCTTTCTAAAGGTAGACAAGATAGCATGATGGAGCCCTGCTTGGTTCAGGATTTGTTCTTTGGGAGAAGATCTTCTACAAAATATGTATTCATATTATGTAATCAGCTTTGTTGAGTATATTAGAATTCACAGGGGGTCCCTTGGAACTATTGCAGGAACAATGTAATAAGGGGGGAATGTTAGCATTAGTGTTACATTCTGTTTAATATCTACTTAGTTTAGACATTAGTTACTAGAGTAGTTACCAGTTATGCTGCTGGTTATGTAGTTACAACTTCTTAACTGCTTTTCTTCATGTATAAATGTTTCTGTAGTTCATCGAATAAATCAATAAAAACATACTCTCCATTATTTTCCAAGTTATGTGGCATTGATGAGTCACATCATTGATTTTGAGCCCTCCAATTATGAGGAGGCATCTAGCTAGTATGTATGGAGAGATGCTATGACGGAAGAGTATCAGTCCATCATTAAAAATGATGTATGGGATGTTGTTCCGAGACATGAAGGGAAGTCAGTAGTGACTTCCAAATGGATCTACAAAATCAAACATGCAGCTGATGGTAGCATTGAGAAACACAAAGTGAGATTTGTGGCAAGAGGATTCTCTCAGAAAGAGGGAATAGATTATGGGAGGCATTTGCTCCTATTGCTCGATACACTTCCATTAGGACAATTATTGCTCTTGCCTCCACCAAAGGCTTGAAGATACATCAAATGGATGTAAAGACTGCATTTCTAAATGGTGTGACTAAGGAAGTAGTTTATCTCAAGTAGCAAGATGGTTTTGTGATTCATGGGAAGGAGTCACATGTGTGCAGATTGAAGAGGGCTTTGTATGGTCTTAAACAAGCACCTCATGCATCATACGAAAGGATTGATAGATATTTGACAAGCTTGGGATTCACCAAAAATGATGCAAATTCCAACCTTTATTTTCCATATTGTTGGTGGTGTGGCATTAATTTTGGTTCTCTACGTTGATGATCTATTTCTCACTAGAGTAGAGAAACTCATTGTCCAATTTAAGAAAGAGTTAGCCTTTGAGTTCGAGATGAAGGACCTTGGACTTTCGCATTACTTCCTAGGACTTGAAGTATGGCAAAGACCTGATGGGATCTTTCTAAGTCAAGAGAAATACACTATAGATATTCTAAAAAGATTTGGGATGATGGACTTTAAGTCCATGGCTACACTGATGGAGACAAGTTTGAAGAAGTTGAGTGATTCATCTTCTAATTCAGATTTAGTAGATTCCACAATGTATAGACAATTGATCAGATCATTGATGTTCCTGGTCAACACCAAACTAGACATTTGCTTTGCAGTGACTGCTCTCATCCGGTTCATGTGTGAGCCAAGGTAGTTACATCTGGTTGTAGCAAAACACATACTGAGATACTTGCATGGTACTGTGGGATATGGCTTGAAGTATTCTTCCAGTGCGGATCTAAGATTATAGGGCTATTATGATTCTAACTGCGCTGGGAGTATGGTTGATAGAAAGAGCACCTCTGGGTGTTGCTTCAGCTTGGGGTTTGTCGTGATTCCCTGGTGTAGCAGAAAACAAACCTATCTAGATCTAAGCACAACAGAGGTTGAGTACATTGCAACATTTGTAGTAACACATGAAGTTGTATGGCTTCAAAATCTTCTTGTAGTATTGTTTGGTTAGATATTAGAGCCAACATCGATTCACTGTGATAACCAAAGCTGTGTAAAGCTCTCAATGAATCCCGTATTTCATGATAGGCTGAAGCATGTGGAGATCAAGTACCATTACATCAGAGACATGGTGTTGAGGAAAGCAATCCCGCTCTGGTATATTGGCACTGCTAATCAGACAACTGATATCCTCACCAGGCCTCTTTTCAGAGTAAAGTTTTCATACTTCAGAGACAAGCTTGGTGTGGTGGAGAATGACGCCCTTGCTAAGAGGGAATCTCAACATCATTAAGATCTATTACATCATATATTTCTCTGAGATAGAGAAACATGAGGTGAAAGACCTTGTAGCCTATATTTTTCTAAGACGGAGAATTATGAGGTGAAAGCCATTGTAGCGTATATTTCTCTGAGATGGAGAAATATGAGGTGAAAGCCCTTGTATCATATATTTCTTTGAGATGAAGAAATATGAGGTGAAAGCCCTTGTATAGTACACATCCCTGAGACTGAGTTGTGTTTCCTACAATTGGATGTAACAATTGTGAAGTCATGTTGAGAGAGTCCATGATGAAGAAGTCCTTGCTGATGAGCATACCTCCCTAGCTAAGAGGGAGTGTTGATGTTTTCTTGGTAGCTTCGGGAGGTAAGCTATAGGTCCAGTTAGCCTAGTCTCAAACAGAAGTTAATCAAGTTGGGTCGGCCAAGAAGACTCACTTCTGGATATATATATATAGGAGAGAGACTCTTCTCATTCATATTTTTCATTCATTATTCATTTTTTAATTCTTCTCTATCGACCAAGAAAAAGGAGATTTGCTATTCAAGAAGGAAACCTATTACTGCTCTGAAATTTTTACTACTTATAGTGCTGAGTCTTATTATTATTATATATATAATTAGTAGAGATTTACTGGGGTTTTCTCCCTTGTACAAAAGCGTTTTCCCAAGATAAAATTTTTGTGTTTACTGTTCTATGTTTATTTTTGATCCATAAAATATGCCAAATGCACACTCTAAGTACCAAAATCATGTTAGGCCTACATGATAGGCTAACAATGATAAAGAGGTTCCTAATCACAACCACATAGACGTGAATTACACTCCTCTCAGTAGTTTCACTCTTGGTACATGTCCCTTTTGTTTTCTCCTCAACCATCTTCTTGAACCTCCAAATTGAGTTTCCAAACCTCACACTTTTCTAACAAGCCATTTCAGATCCTCCTATTCTAGGTCACCTGATAATGCTTTTGGATCACTCGATAGTGCTTATGGGTTACCCCATAGTGTCTCTGCTCACCTGAGTGACCCTAAATGGAAAAAGAGGTGACCCTCTCATTTTTGGATGCACAAATTAACTCATAATTTTAGCTGTTCTTCTTGATATTAAGTCCATTTTTGGATGCACAAATTAACTCATATTCGTTTGCAGTGCTAACTTGCTTTTTTGCGTTGTGCAGACTTTACAATAATGGAAAATCTTAATGCCAATATTTCTCATGCTCAAGCTAAAGCTCAGTCTAGTACTGCTTCTGAGATAGCAGATCCTAATGCTGAGGTGAGGCTTAGTGGTAGAAAAAGGAAAAATCACAAGGAGAATTCTTGTGAATCGGATGATATTGAATACACAGCAACGATTCTAATCAATCTCAGTAGAGGGAGGGTTGATCAAGACACAGTTGCAGGAAGTGGTGGTAATAATGGCATGGAAAACCCTAACCCTCAGACATCTCGTGGAAAGCCTAACATAAATAATAATGGTAGGAGCAGTAGGGGTAGAAAAAGCGGCCGATTCATTGGGGTCACTGATGACCGTGGCTGTTGGCAAGCCAATATATGGTATTCTATTATTTCTCTTCTGTTTTTCTTTTGTTTGACGCTTAACTTTTAATTCAAGAATAATACATTGAACACTATATCTTTCTTCAAGAAAACTGTCTGCAAAAGATTAGGTCATTTTGTGTGTCTCATATTTATGGTGATTCTATATTTCTGTGGGTTAATTTTTAATGACTCAAAAAGTTGATTTGAAAAACTTTTGGGTGCTGTTAAAAATGTTTTGAGTTCAATAATAATGAATTGTTGTGAAGTGTCTAACTTACAATATGTTTCAATGCATAGAACTCTTTAATAATGTTGGAACAACATTTCTATGCAGGCTTAAGGATGATAAATGCCAAGTAAGACTTGGTGAGTTTATAAGGTTTTTTTTTTTCTTTTAATATATTTGAATGTTGAGAAGTTTTTTATTAAAATGTAAAAAGTAAAAAGCAGAAAGATTTTTGTTGTTTTAATAATAATATAGGTTACTAATATTTTTAAGATTTAAAGAGAAATTTTAAAAAAATCTAATCCGGCCATGTTATTTGTTATTTGTGACCCATTATTAAGTCAATGCCAATTGGTATGTTCATTAAAAAATAATTCTAAGAAAATTTAATTCTAAATCCTTTCAAAAAGTCAACAGATTACAGGTGTTGCAATCCAAATAAATCTTTTTCTTTACAAACTCTAAACCAAATCTTTCAAACATTTATTATAATTTGAGAATCTTAAATTCTATTATATTTTATTTGATATTGTTCACTTTTGTGTTAATTTTAGGTCGATATTTTATTGCTGAGGTTGCAGCAAGGTCAGTCTCCATATTTTACCATTAGTATTGGTGGCATGTAGTTTACTGTATACCTGATATAAATAATTACCATGCAGGTCCTCAGATAAAGCTATGCTTGTCACACGTGACCAACCACACAGAAGGTTGAATTATCCTGAAACAGAGTATGACATGAGATGGATAGAAGAAGTAAGTTACAACAATTTTAAAATAATAAATAAGTATAATAGTTCTTTACATAGTCGAACTTATGCATTTTCATTGCTTTTTGCAGTGGAGAAAGGTGTTTAATGTAGATGTGAACAAGTTTGTAGACGAGCTCTTTCAACAATCGAGCAACTATTCAAAAGGCTGCATTAAAGCATTAAGTGATGAAGCTGGACATGAACTTCTGAAACTGATAGATGAAAAGAAAACATTGGAGATGGAGGGCACATTGACAGGGACATTGACATTGCAAGAATAGATCTCATGTTGTGTATAGGTGTTTGAATACATGGGTTTTACTTAACATTTTTGGACTTGCAACTACCTGCTTCCAAAAAGTCTTCTGAAAGTGATATATAGTTATATAATATTTAAAAGAAAAATTATCATAAACAAATTAAAAATGTCTAAGACAGTAGTTGGATGTGCTTTTTCTAATTTGATTATATGAATATTTATATTTTATTTAAATACCATCCATTTTAATGATTAAACAGTCAATTAGTAAATATCTATCCTATTTTTATTGGCTAAAGTTAACTTTTAACAATAAATTTTGGTGAATGAAATTGATTACATGTGAGTGACAATCTTTATCGCCTACAGAAAGCTACAGCCTGCTAAGCCTGCTACAGAAAGCTAAAGCCTGATTAGTTTCAGCTTTTTTAGTTTCAGCTTTTCTTTTATTTTTGGATCTGAGATTTTTCTATTAGAACATCAAGATTGCAATGCTTTTTTTTTTTTCAGTTAGATTCTGACTGGGATTTCCAATTTTTTCATTCAACGTTGTAACTACTTTTCTGTGGTCTTGTGAATAGGCAGTATATTGTCGTGCTAGCTATTCAAAGACAATACCAACTAGGTATACCCGTACATGTTAATATTACTGGTTAAACTATTTCGGCTCCTTAGTTCAACATTGTACAGCTGCAACCGAACCACTGACTGCATTATCATGCAGAAACAGCTTAATCACTACGAAATCGATTGGTGAGGTTATTCTATTCGAAATTAGGAGAGTGAAGAATGGAGGTCCAGGCGATGTTTTCAATTGGTTAACTGTGACACCCTATTTTTGGACAATTTAATTATGTTATTTTTAATTATATATTAGTTAGATGTTTTGATTATGCATTTTTAAGTATTTTTAATTATATATAAAAGAGGAGGCGACAACAAGGAGGTAGAGACTCCAAATTTGAAGGAAAACCATATGTGTACCGGGATGTTTTCAGAATGTTCTTATCAGAGATATATTTGATTTGGTTTATATCCCAATGCAATGATGTGGCTACGAATGCTTTATCTTAAAGAAGAAATTTAAATATTTATTTATTTTTCTTTGTTTAGATATATCAGGGGTTTTGTATATAAACCAGTGTTGTCATATATAGATAAACCAAGGGTTATCAATTGTGAATCATTGTGAAAACTATGAACCTTGTCTGTATGATAAACTCTTCACAACCAATGAGAAGTACTGAGCCTCGAATTGAGATAAAATTCTTTCCCAGTCAACATGTCTTATATTGTGCAGCTACTATATTTTATTTTAGCCAGAGTCATTGAGGACCTTATGGCTCAACTATGTTATCTATTTTATAGCCATTGTGATTTATTATATGGCATGACCGTGTTATCTATTTCATAGACAAAAATGATATTTTTTGTGGCTCGGTTGTGGTATTTACTTCATAGCCAAATGTGTTAGTATTTTCATAGTCATTCTATTGTTATTAATACTGGACTGTATTAAACTCTATCCCTATCATTATTACTAAAATGTGTGTCAACTGTGTTGTATTAAACCACAAGCATAGGGTTAATATCATATATGGTTTTTTTGTTTATTCACACTTTTGTCTAAAGAATAAACAGAATGTATTATTTGTGAGGAATTTGGGCTTCAACTAAGTAAGTTTTGTTCCTTTAAATTATATGTTTTGAATTGAACATCATAGACCATAATGTGGCATTGTGGTTCGACTGTTGCAACTTTTGTGACTTCAGCAGTTGTAAACCTTGAGTTGTAACTTTGTATAATTCTGGCACTAAATTCGTTGTTTTGTACTTTGAGCAGGAGAAATTTTTCTATATCCTCTTCAGTTCATTATTTTTACTATTTGAACTTAGGCTTTCGATTTCTATCAGCTATTTTAGGGTATGTGAACTTAGGGATTAATGTTCGTTTGAATATGACCTACAAGTTGTTCTGATCTGGTATTGTTTGAATCATATGAGAGTCACTAAGAACATAACAATGAACTTCACAATTATGTTGAATTGATCTTTTGGCACTCCACTAAAGTTGTTTTGAGATTCATTATATTCTTTGATGGGGATACCAAGACTCTGCCAAAATCCCGTAGACAAGGGGCCAACCTTCATGGGGATACCAAGATAAACAAGTGAGAGGGCACCAATCTGGAATCTAAGAATCCCTACATTCTTGTTCTAAATAAGTCAAGGAGTATTAAAGAAGATTGAGGACTTGTCTTCTTTAATCCTCTAAAATGAAGCAGCCATATAAGTATCCAAAGCTTTCCTAAAGTTAACCGCCTCATTTACCTTAGCTAAACCCATTAAAGTTCTATCATCAACAAATCGTAAATGAGAGTGAGGAGGCAAACTGTTGCCTGAAATCCAGCCATGAATCAATCCTTGACCCACATGACATTTTATGAGTCTTCCCAATCCCTCAACCAAAAGGATAAACACGTACAGTGATAGAGGGTTCCCCTGCCTAAGGCCCCTAGTAGCACCAAACAATGCAAAACGCTCACTATTGATTAGAATAGAGAAATAAGTCAACGTAACACAACTCATAAATCAATTTACCCAATCATTTATAAAACTAAATGCCAATAGGACATTATGAAGAAAAGTCCATTTGACTCTATTATAAGCTTTGGCAATATCTAGCTTAATAAACATTGCTTTTTCCTTGGAAATTGACATGGAATAAATAGTCTCCATTGCCACAACAACCCCATCCAAACTTTGCCTTCTAGCCACAAATCCCCCCTGCTCCACCAATATTAGCCTATTGAGCCAGTGTTTAAGCCTTTCTATATTCAACTTCATGATAGTCTTATAAACAACATTACATATAGTTATTGGCCTAATGATATTTAATGAGTTAGCTCTAACAGTCTTAGGAATAAGAACCAAGAAACTAGCATTTAAAGCTTTCAACACTTTCTTGCTCCTTTGAGACTCTCTAACTACATCAATAAGATCAAATTTGATAATCTCCCGAAATACCTAAAGGAACTCAACTGGAAAGCCATCTAGCCCAAGGGCCTTCCCTTTTTTCATCTAAAACACAATCCTCTCCAACTACATCATGAATATGAGACTGAAGATAGCTTCATTCATCTCATTAGTCACCTAAGAAAGGATACACTCCAGAACCTTATGCTCCTCAACAACTGCTGAGGGAGAGTCAATCGTAAACAAAGCTGAGAAGAACTGAGAAGCCTCTGCAGAAATCTCTCAGCCAGAGGATACCAGAACACCTTGGGAAGATAACAAGAAAGAAATCTCATTCCCATGTTGCCTATCTTTGACAGTATTATGGAAGAATGAGGTATTTCTATCGGCTTCCTGGAGACAGTCAATCCTCGCCTTTTGCTTCCAAACAATTTCGTAACGCAATTCTCATTCCACCAGCAACTTCAAAGCTTTGGTTTCCTCCTAGAGTCTCTCCATAGTGAGACCCAAATCTCTAATTTGTCAGGTTGTAAGGACCCATCTTATCCTTAACAAATATTACTAACTCTGAATTCAAAAATACTAAGGAAATAAAAATTTTGATCTAATAGATGTAGGAAATGTGAAATTTTTCTATTAATTCCAAGAAGTTCTTATGATATAGAGATGAGATGAATTTGAATTTAGTTTTCTAAAATCAAGTTCTGAAAGATCACCAATTTTAAATCTAGTGAAGATAGAGAGAGTATATTATGAGAGAAGGTATATTAATGAGATAACCTATAAGAACAATAGATCAGGCATACCTTCAGTTCTTTATTGCATCTTGCATTCATTTTCAACAGCTTTCTTTTCCTCCAGCAATTGTATCCTTATCATTTGCACAAAACTAACTAGACAATTTCTTGTTAACACGACTCAGAAATCACTACACAGAAACTATAAAAGAACACCCTACATCCAGGGGACCTAAGTACTAGGGGCATCCTTCACTATCCAGACTACCTACATACCCTATATCCATAGGATCAAGGCCCCCTTCTGATGTAGAGGCACTTGGATAGGAGGAAAATAGAACAAATTGATAAGCTTTACACTAGACCAAAAAGCCCAAATTCAAGGTTCTTCATACAAAAGTGGGAACAACAATTAATAGTTCTAAAACCATCATGAAAAGGTTGACTAGACATGCTATGGGACCCATTCCAATTAGTGGTTAAGGCAAGTCAAACTCAAAACTAGTACTTCCTTCACAAACCCATGATATTGCTTGTAGCCCTAAGAAAGTGAATAGTCATAAATAACTTTTGTTGCAGACCTTCAAATATAGATCTTGGACAATCAGGAGATACCCATTTGGTCCCAATCACATATCCAAAACTAGGTATAGGTTGTTTTGGATGGTATGACTCAACCTATAACTCCTCTCAATGGCTTAGAGCCCCAATTAGGCCAAAAATACAAAGAGATCCCTCTAAAATTCGTGCATAGAACCCAACCAATGATTTGAACACTTAGTATTCATGTTAAAACTAAGGATTATGTGGGTTTTGGGCCCCCAACATGGACTACAACTGATTGGTCCATTATTGTTCCCTAAAATGCATCTAGACATCACCTAACACATGAAGATGTTAGGTTTCCTCATAGAAAACTCCTCCTCCTTAGGTTCCCTAGCAAAAAACCATCATAGCCTACTAATACAGACCTATTACAATCCATCCCATTGATCACAAGTGAATCAAATTAGTGGAATGGCAAAAGAATGCATGTTTTCCTACCAAAACCCTAGTCTAGGTTATGGCGATCAAATTTCAGAGAAATGCAGATATCTCAAACACAAAATGATTTCAAAACCTCTAGTCACTTGCAAAGAAGACTTAGTTCATACCTCCAACATCCCACTAACTCATGCCTTATGACACTGTTGTATGGCAGGCTGCAACAATGTTTTACACAGAAAATGATAGAAAATCTGAGTTTCTTTATTGTTTTTCTTCACCAAATGTCTTCTCCTTTTCCAATGGGATCTGTAGAGTCTTATTAAACCTTCCTTGAGGTCATTGAAGTAGTTGAGGATAGTTTTGGGTTGATGGAACTATGCAACAACCATCAAACTACCCTATTTTCTAACTGCAGCAAACTAATTACATATGTTTAGCAGAGTTACATATGTTGTTTGGACTTA
Source organism: Cunninghamia lanceolata (assembly GCA_027924645.1). NCBI lineage: Eukaryota > Viridiplantae > Streptophyta > Pinopsida > Cupressales > Cupressaceae > Cunninghamia > Cunninghamia lanceolata. Next base: position 24,927,559 of record BSBN01000078.1, read on the forward strand.
ACACTACCTTCAAATAGGTTTACAATACAATTAGGCTTTGAACATCACCTTAGACTCCTTGACATGCCTTAACAAGGCTTACAATCATGAAGACTATCTCTACATGCCTTAGGAAGGCTTTACAAATGTGACTACCTCCTACAAGATAGCAATATGAGGATATTTGGACATAGTCCTTATTACAATCATGAATGGTCTTCTAGGACCTTATTGGAGTAAGACAACATGAACCACAAACATGAAGACAATTATGAAAACAAAACATAGGTGATCTCCTTGGTTCTCCTGCACCATACTCCCTAGGTGGAAAGAGAACTCAAGTCTCTTGAGGAAGTAGATCAACAATTGTGACACCATGTTTCAAGATGTCTTCTTCACTCATCCAAGTGGCATCTTCAATGGGTAAGCCACTCCATTTGAAAAGGAACTATTTGTATGTCTTCTTTCTAGTCTTCTTCAAGACCTTAGTGTCAAGAATGCATTCCAACTTCAATGGTTGATTGGGTGGAAGACCTGTTGATGACTGTTTTGATGCAATCATAACAATAAGTTAAAATTCACATGACATGAACTGTAACTATACTTGAAAGACAAGAAGGAATCATTTGGTGATTCAACTAATCCCAAGTCTACAATGGTTCGGTTGGTCAAGTTCAGTTGGTCAATGTGAAGCTGTAATGTTCAAGGGGCCTTACGTAGTTTAGGTTTGTTCTGTGGTTTACTGGCCTAAGAATATGCAAAGAGGTCATGAGATATGTCAATACTCTTCATTCCTTTGCATAAAGGTGCTACTGTGCTGCAAGTTTCAGATGGTTTTTTTTGGATTTATGCAGCTTCCTTCTTCATGTACTTATGAAAACTGTCTACTTAGACTCTGTTATGCATGCTTCTTCAGATTTGAGACAATTTCCTTTAGATTTCTGCGTTTTCAGCTAGATATTTCAGATGGGTTGGGAAAAGTTAGAGAGATCTAATCTATACTTCATCTAATCTACAGAAGGATCTAATTGTTTCTGTTATCCACTATGTAAATACCACAGTAATCTGATCAAATCCACAGAAAAAACCTTAAATGTAAGTCCTGAGCATTTTCACAAACATACATTTAAAATTGCAAGCTCTCAAAGAAGATATTTCAAAACACAAAGAAGAGCAGGAGAACACTCAGAAGATAGATGTAGAACTCCAGATTCTATTGTATTAGAAACGAATAGCCATACATGATTTACAATGTAAGAATGACTCTTAGTTTCATTGATCATACTACAGAGAACTTACAAGCTTTACAGATACAGTAAGGCAGCCAGACATTCCACGCGCACCTTACTGCAGACAAACAGGCGACCTCCTTCTTCTACTCTAAACTATGCTAAGCTATCATGCTGTGTTTTCCTAGAATCTCTGTTGTAGGCCCTAAAAATCCCTGTTGTATAGCCCCTGTTGTAAAGTATTACAGTGCAGAGAGGCACAATATATAACATTCTGATTGTCCTCAATATAGCAAAAAAACCTAACAGAACCCCTGGTTCAAACCTCTAGTTACAGCAATAAATGCAGGTGAACCAGTTCTCAAAAATATCTCTGAGCTGTGGTCAAATCTGGGCGAAATATTGCCCCCTCTGAGAAGTTCCAGCAGCTGGGCAATAACTTCTGTTTGTCTTTTGCAGAAATACCTCCAGCTGCGACCTTCCTCTTCACTTGAATGGCTTTGACTTTTGCATTTCATCTCTATCTTCTTGCTCCTGAGATCTGATCTTCTGCCTCCATGAGGTCACTGTATTGACTTTCCAGCTGCTTCCTCAACTGCAAGCCTGCAAGACAAGACAAGCAATAAGTATTCCATTTATCACAAAGCAGCATGAAAATTAAAATAAGCGTTTAAATCCAAGTGACTGCGCAAGATCGCGGGAATCAGATCCAAAATCCGCTCAAAACGCGTCAAAAATGCGCCCAAGCTGCTCAAAATTTATGGGTCAATCATTGCTGACCGGGAAAATGCCAGAGGCGCCAAAAAAAACACTTTAAAACTCCACCGCTTCATTTCCCGCCCATCGGCATGATCATCCCTGTCGGTGCGTCAAAAACAGGTTAGTCGATATACCTCATCATCATGATATTATTCAGAAAATATGATGCTCTCCCTTCTGAAGGTTCAGATGAATGTCATCATGATGATTCGCTTCTGCATATCGGGGAAAAGAACAACATCATCATCATCATGAAGGAGAAATGGAGGATGCGAAGATGATCATGCTACCGAGGAGAAGAAGATGATGGTGACGTCATCATGATATTCGGGCTTCATTGAAATGCTAAGGATGACGTCATCATCATATTCGGTTAAGATCAGGGGGATAATTGCAATATCGGGTCACCTAAGGAGCATGATCAGGATGATGAAGTGAATATGACCCCTTCGTGGCCAAGGCAACCCTCTCGAGAAAAATCAGCATGATGAAGATCATCATCATATTTGCGGCTTGTGTCGAACTTGGAATAAGACGTCATCATCATGATCGGGAGCCAGATCGTGCTTAAAAAATATATCCTGTTTGAAGGAAAAAGGATGATGATGATGATGATCAGGATATTAGCTTCTGTCGAACATAGAAGAAGACATCATCATCATGTTTGGCAAACGGATCGGGTTTTGGAAAATATCCTGTTGAAAGAAAAGGTGATGATGCTGATCATCAGGATATTTACTTCTTCGTTATAAGATCGGGATGACGTCATCATGATATTTGGAGCCTTCGTTAAACTTAAAACATGACGTCATCATGATATTTCGCCAACCGGATCATGTTTGAGAAATATCCTGCCGAAGGGAAAATATGATCATGATGAGGATCATCAGGATATTTGCAAAAGGTTGTATTTCATCGGCAGGAGGACTTGGCGAGATATCGGGCGTACAAACAAGATCATGATGATCTTGACAATCAGGACAGGATAAAAAATGATGATGATGACCCTCCTCATCGATTTATCATGATGACGTCATCATGATACTTTGTCTTCGAAGCACAAGGTTGAGTTGGGGTCATCATGATATTCGGGCCAGGGTGATATTACAAAATATGATGATGCTGTTGAGTAATGTAATATCGAACCCTTCTTAATAGATAGGCTGATCATCATGATGTTTCGGCAAACGGATATCAGGAGGATATGAAGATGATGATCCTCTTTGAATTATGATGATGATGTCTCCAACACTTAGCGAATTCAGCGAATATGACCCGTGAAAGATTAGGATGATGATCAAGAAGCCGTCATCATCATATTTCGAAGTCCAGCAAATATCATGATGATGACCTTGCGATAGGTTTATAGCATGCACATGCAAATATGCCGAAGGTGAATTTTGTTAAGTCAGGGTGATCTTATACCATCAGCATGATATTTTAAGATCAGGCGATACAAGGATATCATGATGATGCTCGCGATACAAAGACCGCTCGACGGGGGAACTTACCTTGACTTAAAGCCGACGTCATCATGATATTTGAACCTCAGGATATTATCGGGGGGGTTCAAATATGATGATGATGATGTTTATACAGCAAAACCGAGTTTGTAAAATATGACGCTCCTAAGGAAATCATGATGCCGCATAATGCGAAGATCATGATGATCCTGTCAACATGACTTAGAATAAAAAATGATGATGATCCTCCTGCGAATATCAGGTTTGACCAAGACTTTGACCGTGCATAACTTTCACATATGGACGAATTTTTAAATGAAGTAAAAGGCAAACCTGCATGAAATTTCAAGCTCTTTCAAAATATGAGGTCACAGAAACAAAATATGAACTTTGACAAACTGACCTCATGATGATGACCAACCTTATGCAATATCATGATGATGATGCACCTGACCATTTTTACCAGATCGCCAGAAAGCAGAAAAAACACAAGCAGAAGCAAAAAGCAAGACATCAGCAGGGGTCCCCATTTTGCTAAGGAGCATAATGGGGCGTGTTGTGAACATCACAACAAGACCCTTAACCCATTCTTCATCTCCTGTTACTATCATGTCTACCTCTGAATCTGCATTATGATCACCTTTAAAAGGAAACAAGTCTAAAACATTAAAGATATGAGATATGACCAAGCCTTGAGGAAGTTCAATCTCATAGGTATTGGGCCCAAACTTGTGCACAATCTAGCATGGTCCTATCTTCTTCATGAGGAGTTTGGTTGGTTACCCCTTTGGAAGTCTCTCTTTCTTCAAATATGCCATGACTAGATCCCCAATCTTGTATTGTACATCTCTCCTTCTTTCATTGGCTTTCTCCTTGTACTTGTCATTGTTCCTTTCAAGAGTTTCTCTTACATTATCATGGATGTCCTTCATGGCCAATGCAAAGTCTTCACCTTGAGCACTTTTCCTCTCCAATCCATGGAGATCTCTCAATTCAAGAATACCTCTTGGATGAACACCATAAACAATCTCAAATGGAATCCTTCTTGTGCTCCTATTGATGGAATCATTGTAAGCAAACTCATCTTGTGGGATGATCATATCCCATGCCTCTCCATGTTGTTTGGTAAGACACCTAAGAAGATTTCCCAAGGACCTATTCACCACCTCAATTTGGCCATCAGTCTGAGGGTGATAGGCTGAAGTGAATGATAATTGAGTACCCAACTTCTTCCACAAAGTGAGTCAAAAGTGGCCTACAAACTTTGGATCCCTGTCAATCACAATGTTAAGAGGCAAACCATGGATTCTAACAATTTCTTTGAAGAACAAACCAACAATGTGTGAAGCATCATTAGTGCATTTACATGGCAAGAAATGAGCCATCTTACTGAATCTATCCACCACAACAAATATACTATCAAAGCCTCTTTGAGTCTTAGGAAGACCAAAGACAAAATCCATGCTATTCTTTCCCATGGCCTATTAGGAATAGGAAGTGGCTGATATAATACCAGCATTAGATGAAGTACCCTTTGCCCTTTGACAAATACTACAACATTCGACAAATTTTCTGATATCTGATTGCATTTTAGGCCAAAAATAAAACATCTTCACCTGATCCAATGTTTTATCCAGCCCAAAGTGACCTCCTAGTCCACCACAATGTTTTTCCTTTATGATTTTCTCCCTCATGGAACACCTAGGAACACATAGTTGGCTGCCTTTGAATAACAACCCTTGCTGCAACAAAAACTCAAAAAAATTAGAATGATAAGAGTCTAAAACCTGTGAACAAACTTCATATACCTTCTTGAAATCTTCATCATCTCGATATATCTATTTAAGAGCATCAACCCCTACACTTTGCAACTGAATTTCTTGCATCATACATACCCTTCTACTCAATGCATCTGCCACTTTGTTGGCCTGCCCCTTCTTGTGTTTGATTGAAAAAGTATATGCTCGGAGTTGTTCAACCCATTTCACCTGCCTATGATTGAGTTTCTCCTATGAATTTAGAAAACTAAGTGCATGGTTGTCAGTATAAACAATAAATTCTTTAGGCCAAAGATAGTGCCTCCATTTTTTTAAAGCTTGCACCATTGCATACAATTCCAAGTCATATGTAGAATACTTTCTCTTAGCATCATTCAATTTTTCACTAAAGAAAGCAATAGGCCTACCTTCTTGACTTAGGACAGCCCCTATAGCAAGGTTACTAGCATCACATTCCACCACAAACAACTTGTTAAAGTTGGGAAAAACAAGAATGGGCTGTTGTGCTACTTTTTGTTTTAGAATTTCAAAAGAACCATTGGCTGCCTTTGTCCAAAAAAATTTACATTTCTACCCCCCTTTGATGGTATCCAAAAGTGGTGCACAAATATGACTAAAACCCCTTATGAATTTCCTATAAAATGTTGCCAAACAATGAAAACTTTTCACATCACCTGCTATTTTTGGAGTTGGCCATGACAAAATGGCTTCTACCTTTGTTGGATCCATCTTCAAACTACCTTGTGAAATCACAAAACCAAGATAGGTGAGTTCTTCCTTCATGAAGACACTCTTTTCCATGTTGATCATCAATTGTTCATCATGTAATTTCTTCAAAACCTGATCTAAATGTTGGAAATGCTCTTCCTTAGTTCTGCTGAAAACAAGAATGTCATGCAAGTATACCACAACAAATTTGCCAATGAAATCCTTCAACACTTCATTCATGAGACGCATAAAATTACTTGGGGCATTAGATAGACCAAATGGCATCACCAACCAGTCATAAAGACCCTCATTTGTTTTGAATGTTGTCTTCCATTCATCCCCTTGCTTCACCCTAATTTGATGATATTCACTCTTAAGATCAATCTTAGTAAAATATCTAGCCCCTCCCAAATAGTCCATTAGGTCCTCAATCCTTGGCATAGGGAATCTATATCTTATGGTAATCTTGTTAATGGCTCTAGAATCCATACACAACCTCCATTTACCATCCTTTTGAGGGGCTAGGACCGTTGGGACAGCACATGAGCTAAGGCTCTTTCTTACCAATCCCTTATCCAACAATTCTTGCACTTGCTTGGCAATCTCTTCATTTTGAGAAGGTGTCATCTTGTAGGCTGCTTTGTTTGGCAAAGTAGATCCTAGTATGAAGTCAATTTGATGGTGTATGTCCCTAATAGGTGGCAACTGATTAGGCATTTCTTCTACCATAATCCCCTTATACCTCTCTAACAATTGTTGTACCTCCTTAGGGACTTCTTCCTTACTAGGATCAAGCAAACTAGGACTATTTTTAGGCTTCAAAATCAAAACATATCCTTAGGTTCCTTCCTCCTTAAGGGTGTCTAAAAACTCTTTACCACTCACAATCATGACACTTGACCCAACATTCTTCTCTATATTTTCATCAGGCAATGGATCCATTCTATACTTCATACCATTCTTGGTTATAATGAAAGAATTAGTTTTACCATCATGTTGTGATAGAACATCATATTGCCATGGGCATACTAATAGCAAATGACAAGCATCCATGGGAATTACAACACACAAAATTTTATTCTTATATTCTTCTATTTCAAATTCTATCCATGATTATTCATCTACCAAAACTTGTTGCCCCTTATTCAACCATGATACTTTATAAGGACTAAAATGAGGAAGTCTTTTGAATTTCAACTTGTCTACCATTTCAATGGAAACCAAATTTTCAGTTGAGCCTAAATCAAAAATTACCTTGCAAATATTACCATAGGCCTTGCATGTTGTCCTAAACAATGTCTTCCTTTGAGGGGGTTCTTGTGTTTGAGGCACCTTCAACTTGGTTCTTCTCATCATCAAACTTTCTCCTTCATGGACTGGGGCTGCACTTCCAATTAGAGAGTTGACACTTTGACAATCTTCCTCTTGGATCAATTGGTTCCTTCTCTCTCCACCATGAGAGCTTGAGGCTTGCCTTTCAGGACATTTGAAGGCTGGATGTCCCACTTGGTTGCAATTGTAGTACCTTCCTCTAGAACCTGATTCTCCACTTTGCTCTTGGGAACTAGATTCCCCTTGATTTCTTTGGGACTGATTTCTGCCTCCAAAACTACCCCTATCTCTGAAATTTCTGCCACCTCTTCCTCTATTTTACTGCTCACCTTTCCTCTTCAACTTCTCTTTAGCCCTTAGTGCCACTTGAAAGCATTTCTCCATAGTTTTAGGGGTTAATAAACTGATTTCATCTTGGATATTAAACCTCAAACCATTTAGATTTTGCAACTTTACCTTTTTCATCCTCCATGTACCCACAATGAAGAGAGAACTTGTGAAACTCCTCGGTGTAGGTGGCCACATCCAAATCTCTTTGCTTGAGATTTTGTATCTTCTTGTAGATCTACACCTCATAGTCTGATGGGAGGAATTGGGACTTGATCCTCTCCAACGTTCTGCTCCATGAAGAGATCATACTCTTCCCATTCATTATCCTCTCACCTTGGGTGTAATTCCACCATGTAAGGGCAGCACCTTTGAGTTTAGTTTTTGCAAACTTCACCCTCTTGTTATTAGGAACTTCTTTGTATTTAAAGTAGTTGTTTAGGGCCTCAATCCACTCCATGACTTCATCAGCATTCATCTTGGCACTGAACATGGGAATCTCCATCCGAGCCTCTCAAGAGTCCTTGCCAATTGCCCTGATGGCTTTAAGGAATTGCTTTTGATCTGTAGGTACCTCTACCTCTTCTTGATCTTCTTCTTCCTCCTCCTTTTCTTCTTCTTCATCAAACCCTTCATCTATCCTCTTCTCTATCCTCAATGCCTTCAACTCTTCTTGGAGTGCTTCCTTGACTCCACTTTTGATCTTTTCTTCCATCTCCTTGAACTTCTTAACCACTTCAGTGGTCATCCCCTTTGGAGGTATATTGCTAGCCTCTCCTTCACTCTCCTTTGCTAGAATATAGCAGATCTTACACAACCAACAGTAGAACCTTTTATAGCTCTAATACCATTATGATGTAGAGGCACTTGGATAGGAGGAAGATAGAACAAATTGACAAGGTTTACACTACACCCAAAAAGCCCAAATTGAAGGTTCTTCATACAAAAGTGGGAACAATAGTTAATAGTTTTGAAACCATCATGAAAAGGTTGACTAGACATGCTATGGGACCCATTCCAATCATTGGTTAAGGCAGGTCAAACTCAGAACTAGTACTTCCTTCACAAACCCATGATATTGCTTGTAGCCCTAGGAAAGTGAACAATCATGAATAACTTTTGTTGCAGACCTTCAAATATAGATCTTGGACAATCAAGAGATACTCATTTGGACTCCCAATCACATATCTAAAACTAGGTATAGGTTGTTTTGGACAGTATGACTCAAACTGTAACTCCTCTCAATGGCCTAGAGCCCCAATTAGGCCAAAAATATAAAGAGACCCCTCTAAAATTCATGCACAGAACCCAACCAATGATTTGAGAACTTAGTATTCATGTTAAAACTGAGGATTATGTGGGTTTTGGGCCCCCAACATGGACTTCAACTGATTGGTCCACTATTGTTCCCTAAAATGCATCTAGACATCACCTAACACATGAATATGTTAGGTTTCCTCAGAGAAAACTCCTCCTCCTCAGGTTCCCTACCAAAAAACCATCATAGCCTACTAATACAGATCTACTACAATCCATCCCATTGATCACAAGTGACTCAAATCAGTGGAATGGCAAAAGAATGCATGTTTTCCTACCAAAACCCTAGTCTAGGTTATGGCGATTAGATTTCAGAGAAATGCAGATATCCCAAACACAAAATGATTTCAAAACCTTTAGTCACTTGAAAACAAGACTCAGTTCATACCTCCAACATCCCACCAACTCATGCCTTATGAAACTATTGTATGGAAAAGTACCACGGGCTACAACAATGTTTTACATAGAAAATGAAAGAAAATCTGAGTTTCTTTATTTTTTTCTTCACCAAATGTCTTCTCCTTTTCCAATGGGATATGTAGAGTCTTATTAAACCTTCCTCAAGGTCATTGAAGTAGTTGAGGGTAGTTTTGGGTTGATGGAACTATGCAACAACCATCGAACTACCCTATTTTCTAACTGCAGCAAACTAATTACATGTGTTTAGCAATATTACATCTATTGTTTGGGATTAACACTACCTTCAAATAGGGTTACAATGCAATTAGGCTTTGAACATCACCTTAGACTCCTTGACATGCCTTAACAAGGCTTACAATCATGAAGACTATCTCTACATGCCTTAAGAAGGCTTTACAAATGTGACTGCCCCCTACAAGACAACAATATGAGGATATTTGGACATAGTCCTTATTACAATCATGAATGGTCTTCTAGGACCTTATTGGAGCAAGACAACATGAACCAAAAACATGAAGACAAATATGAAAACAAAACATAGGTGATCGCCTTGGTGCTCTTGCACCACCTTTCTTCAAATGCGACTACATAGGGAATGCGAATATGTAGTTATGTTTTAAACTATGTTTGATGTAATTGTGAGCAGGTACCTAGCCCTTTCTAGGGTTATTCCCTGCCCCAGACAATTCTTCGTTGACTGCCACCCATTCGGTGAAATAGGGATGGAAGTTAGTCCACTACCACAAACACCTAAAGGGGTGTTTGTTAGTTAGTCCTAGTGTGGAGGAATCCCTTTCAGTTGTCTTCCCATGAAATCTAGTTTACTTCCTCAACCTAAATTAGGTAATTTCATGACTAAGTTCATTCCTGATTCCCTAGTGCTTTACGATCACTAAGATTCGCGAAGACAAGGTGAGAGCATATGGCAGGTAGGATTTCTAATTCAGACTAATTTCCATATCTATCATTTTATATGTCATCTCTGATTTTAGACTCATGTGTCAATAAGCCTCGTTTTCTGTTAGTCAGTTGAAGGGTTTTCTAAATGGGCATCATGGTAATCATCATACAACTATTTAAATAGACTTGTCATTTCTTTTTTTTTGTTAATCTTCTTAATAACGTATCTGAGAAGATTTTCCCTTCCTATGGATTTAACTTCCACATGTCCCTTATTACTCCCCGATGATTTAGAGGGACGATGCCTAGACATCATTGGTACATCTATGTTAGGCACGAGGTACTTGGTTCAAGGTGATGGCATTACCCGTAAATGTGACATAGAGGTACCGTAAAAACTGAACACTGTGATTTGTTTGAGTTTGAACATTTATTGACAAGTTTACCTAGATAAGTAGAAGCAAAACAACTTATATGATAACTAAAAGGCAATGAGAAGAAATACACTTCTTCGCTTGCATGTAAAGAATAAGATGAGGTATAAACAGTTGTACATATAATGCCAAAAGATACTAAATCACTTCACATTATTTGTAAACATAAACTAAAAAGGATACTTAAGCTTTCAATGTAAGATGATATGATAATTAATTGGTCTAACATTAAATAAACTTTATTTAATCTTTGTTTCAAATGTAATGTACTAGATCCTTTTCTTGCATAATTGTTCCAAACTTATATATTTATGGAACCATATTAAGGCTTGTAATCTAACAAGATAAGTTATCCAAAAAGAGTTTAACTTAACTTCTTTAGTTGAGATTACCAATTCCTAACCGTGATAAATAATGTTGACTTTTAATTCATAGGTCAAAATGAGGGGTTGATCGATCACATTTTGAGATTAGGGGAGATTGTTTTAAAAACACTAAGTTTTCATTTTGTACTTTCTAAAGTATTTAAGATTAACAACTGTTTAAATAATTATTGCAAATCCATCTTTGATTATCACTATGGGCTTCTACTAAGTATTTGTCTCAAATCTATTCCCAAGGAACAGAATTTAATGTATTTCCTAGATGATATAATATAGCATTCCAAGGATATTGGTCCTTTATGATACTTTTTGAAGTAGACATACACATACAATGTTATTGAGTTGATCAATTTAACAAACAAGGTACAATAAAAGAAGGAAAGAACTTCATAGAGAAATATTAGGTTTAATATTTTTTTCTTTTAAGTAATAAGATTAATTGAATTTCAAGGATGAAGATTTGTTTAATTATTTTTGTATAAAAAATATTTAAACTTGTATATACTAATAACTTCCATATCAAAATATATTTAGAGATTTTCTCTCTTGTCTAATCCTAAGAGAATTTTGTTTGGTTTCCACATCTTATAAAAGTATTATTTTAATCGAACCAACTCCTTCAATAAACAATTTACAATATTTTATTAATTTGAAGTAATCAACCCATCATGGTATTCTCCAATAAGGATTTCATACACCAATTCAATACATTTTATTTTCACATTTACAGATAGGGACTAATTATTTGACTTTGAATGTGAAGAGGCTTTGATTTTATACACTCTCTTACCTTCCTGCCAACTATTTCTTCTCCTGCAATATACTCTCTAATCTTATCTCATTTTTTTAACAATGTAAACATCACCTCATTATCCAATATTATATTTTTACTACTACAATTATTACTTTACATAACAATCCATTTATATACTTATCCCTCCAAACATTCTTACCTACATTTTTCTTTATATAATTCATCTTTTATTTATATACATAATTACTCTTCTTATGCTACTTTATATTTATCTTTTATTCCATTCTCTCTCTTTAACTACATTTTATTATTACATCTCTTAATCTAGTATTCATATATATCTCATACCTATTAATAACACATTTAACCTCGCATTGTTAAATTACACTCATCACTACTTATTATCCTAATACATTTACCATTTATACCACATATATTAATATTCATATTATTTACTATCTTTTACACAACATTTCCCTTATTACACACCTTTCTATTCTCTTATTGTAACATTTCTTTTCATCCTATATCAACTTAATTTTTTTATTACGTGTGGAAGCCAAATGGATAGAAAAATAGAAAAACTTGGGCAGTTATGGAATGAAATCTTTATTATGTTTGAAGAATATGAAAATTCCATAGTCTCTTTAAATTAACTCATGTGATCATATCAAATATTCTAACTGCAAGTAATTTATAAATGCTAACAAATTGGAAGATATCTCTCGGCATACTGTAGATATATTTTTTTAAATATAAATATACTAGTTTTATTTTCACTTTTATACATCACTATATAACTTTTATCTATCTTTAATATGTTTACCTTTTTTATCTCCCATTTTACACTTTTTATATTTCACTTTTATCGCTTAACATTAAATATCATCACCTTCTTTCTATTACCACTATACATTTTATTTTGTACATTCTACCTCTATTCCTACTTAAATTACACATATCCTCGCAATTTTTAATTTATATATATCATTCTTTGCTACAATTTACTTATTTATTAAATCATCTTATTCCTTTTTTTAATTTACAATCATTGTTATATTTATACCCTTTCTATATATATTTTTATTCAATCTAATTCAATCTCACATCTCTAATCTACATCTTCTATATCCTATACACCTTTTTATTTTGGAATTGTTGTTATAAAATAGTAAAAAAATTATTATTATTATTATTATTATCTAGATGTAAAATTTATAATTATTATTTTTAATTTAAAATTGTAAAATTTATTGGTGTTAATTAGTCGATAGGTTTTTATATGTGAGTATTATAGTGCCCAAAAAATCTTTTCATACATCAAAGAAACAATGAAAAATAATAATTATAAACCCGTCTCATGCTGTGAATTTAAGGACAATTTGGTAGCTTGGCATTATTGCAAAGAGGGTGGGATTAGCCCCTATTTGGAGAGGCTTAATGGGTACAATGAAGCTATTTCTGAACAATTTGCACGGTCTTGGCAGAATAGATGGGTTTCGGTGGGTGGAATCAGATTTGAAGTTTTTGAACGTGTGATCGCTATGGCCACTGGTATGTCTACTCAGGGCTTGAAGCTACAACGAAAAACTAAAATTGCGGACCTCTCCAGTCAGCAGCTCTTCCTCGGGGTTGGCGAAGAATTAGTCCCTTACCAGGGCGGTTTTGACAGAGCCAAGTTGCCGGAGCCATGGGACGCTATGTGTTTTATCCTCATGAAGTACTTCACCCTCGAGGGCTGCTTCACCAGGTTTTATAACTACCATCTCCCCCTATTAAATCATTTCCGTCGCAATGCTAAAATTAGTTTTCTATTTTATTTGCTTTCTTCCCTGGAGCATTCCATCCTTAGGGTTCAGGCGAAACTGGCTAAAAACACTGCTATGAAGCCTATCCCTCTTCACCAGGGCCTCATTCTCTGTTTGTATAATCATCATCTTGCCCTTGAACCCTCTAAATCCATTCCAGCTAATAGTGGGGACGGGGAGCCCTCCTCTAACCCTAAGAATATTCTTGATGTTGATGAACCCGGGCCCTCCCCTGTTCCTATCAAAACTAATGAAGTTTCCTTTTGCACTCTTGCGCATAATCCTGTTGATACTCCGAGCCCTACTGCCTCTAAGAAGGGTAAAAAGCAGAAGGTTGCTGGTGAAATGAGCACTGGGAAGGTAGTGGTTGGGTCCCCTAAAACTCTTGGTAGGACTCTGGTGGGACAGAGAAGGGATTCTTCGGTGAAGATTTGTAGGGAGGGGCTTTCCTCTAGAGTTCGGCGGTCAGGGCATATTGCTGGCAAACTAGCTCCTTCAACAAAGCTCATTGACTATTTTGAGAGTAGTTCAGATGAATCCACCTAGAGGGAGGACGACAGGGATGTGGAGATTCAGGACATATCTGGTGATGATGAAGACAAGCAGGAGACGCATGATACGGGGGCTACCACAGAGGATGTTGCTGACTCTATTGGAAATGCTGACAAAGCGGGTGCAATGTTTGTGGAAGAGGCTGAGGATGCTATAGAGATTGATGATGGTCTGGGGGCTAATCTTGTAGGTCTGGGTGATCACATTGCGAAGCTGGAACAGAGTTTCTCCATTGTGCTCAGGACCTCTATTCTCCTCAACCTCTCTATGCTGAAGAATCTGGGGGTTACTGTCAATACTGACAGTGACGATCTAGCTAAAAAAGTGGATGATATTATTAAATTTATGGTCTAGAAAGGAGAGCTATTGTCTCCTTAGTCTTTGTTATTATACTGCTAATACTCTGTTACTCTATTTTTATGACTTTAGTTTTAGCGGCTAGTTTTGCTAGTTTTGCTAGTTTCTGTGTTGTTGTATATGATGTTTCTAGTTTAAGGCACTATTGATGCTTGCTGCCTTCAGGCCTCTCTATTTTTTTGTAAGGGTTTGGCCCCTTGTTTAGCTGCCTTATATTATCAAAAATAATGAAAGATAATAGATTTGGAGAGATAGAGAGAAATAGAGAGAAACATAGACAAGGCCTGTAAACTGCCTCAAAGGGATGTCGCCTTATGGTATGCAATGATTGCAAGATTGCACAAAAGTAGATTTTTTTAAAGGGGTTTAGACACTTTCCTAGCAATTGAAATTGGTAGGCATAAAGCCAAATTCTACAACCTTTACCCATATCTTCCCTGCGTAGGAACAGGGTAAGCATTCCAGCAAGTAGAGTGAAAAAGGCAATTGCCAGATTTAGTGATTGCAAGTGTCTTGGTAGGCTTGCATGCCAGATGTGGTAGCATAGACAAGGAATGTTAACTGGTTGATAGAATGCCTCAAAGTTTTGTTGTCTCATGGAATGAAATGTTTGTAGGATTTCACAAAATAGATTTGCTAAAAAGGGCTTTTGAAACTTTTATGCAAATGCAATTGGCAACGTAAAGCTAATTTCATGGCCTCCCTGCCTGTGCCAAAGTGGAGGTGTTCAAAAATAGGAGATGGATATTTCTCAAAACATAATGGAGGGCCAATTTTGTTAGATATTAAGGTTGGAAGCACTCTGGTAGTCAAGTATACAAAATGGGGAAGCACAAACAAGGCACGTCTTTTGTTTGACAAAATCCCTCAAAGATATGTCATCTCCTAAATTGCAATGATCAAAGGATATGTACAAAATGGATTTGGTGAGAAGGATTAGAAACCATCAAACAAATGCAATTGACAGGTGTAAAGTCAAATTCTACAACCTTTCTAGTGTCCTTCCTGCCTGTGCCCAAATGGCATTTCTGAACAGGCTATGGATTTCTATCAAAGCATAACGGAAGAGGATTTCACCCTGGTAGACGTGTGCAAAACATGGAAGAATAGACAGGGCAAGTGATCTGTTGGACAGAGTGCCTAATGGATACCATGATTGTAGGATACACACAAAATAGATTTGTTGAAAAGGTGTAAGGATCTTTCAAGCAATGCAATTGGCAAGTGTAAAACTAGACTTTGCAACCTTTGCCAACATCCTCTCAGTCCTTGAGAAAATGGGAGGTTTGGAACAGGGCACAAACATCCATCAAAGCATTATGGAAGAAGGAATTTTGTCAAATGTTATAGTTGCAAGTGCGCTGGTAGACAGATGTGCAAGATGAGGAAACATAGACAAAGCACACCAACTATTTGACAGAATGCCTCAATGCAATGTCCTTTCATAGTTTACAATGGTTGTAGGATTTCACAAAAGTGGATTAAGAGAAACTATCAATCAAATGCAGTGGCAGGCATAAAGCCATATTCCTCAATCTTTAGCAGTGACCTCCCTGTCTAGATCACCTGGGCTGTGGAATAGGGCATGGACATACTTCAATCATGAATAACAACGAAAATCAATTGTTATGCATGCATGGTTGACTTTCTTGATAGTGCGGCTATCTTGAGGACATCCTAAACCTTATCATTAAGGTGCTGATTAAACCTATGGTGGTTGTGTGGATGTTTTTCTTGGGTTTGTAGATTAAATATGAATTTAGGCTTTACAGTATTTACAGTGACCCTACTCTTTGATTTGAATTCTAAAAAGAAAACATGACTTACATTCTTCTCTCAAATGTCTATGTAGAAGTGGGAGGTATGGTGAGGAGGAAATATAAAGATCCCTAGATGTAGTTGGAATTAAGGCCATAAAATGATGTATGCTTTCATGTAGGAGACAGATTGCAACCATAGACACTGGAGATTCATGCAAAGTTGGAGAAATTGGTTTGGAAGCTCAAGACAATAGGGTATTTTCTAGATTTAGGACATTTACTTAATGCTATGGAAGAGGAGGAAAAATAATTATTTTTCTGCCATTGCAGTGGAAAGATTGGAAATTCAAACAGGTGGTGATGGTGAAGTGACAAATCAAAATCTAGTAACTACTATTTTGATAAGCTTTGCTACCCTTCATAAATCCAAACAACTACTATCAAAATAATCCAAAAGAGGTACAAGATCAGGCAGCGATACCTCTTAGATCAGACTAATAATAATTAGGATTATTATTTAGTGCATGTAGAATGAGGAGGCATAGACTATGCACGCGAACTATTTGATAGACTACCTCAGAGAGGTAGGTCACATCAAGGGAACGACCCCCCCTCTCCCCTCATAAAATAATAAAAATTATAAAATAAAATCTCTTTCACAAAATCTAGACTAATTATGAAAATAGCAATTCAAACTAAATTTTATAATTTCATAAAAAACAATGTTCATAAATTATGAAAAGGGAAGGAAGAATTAACTCACAAAATACTCTAGCTATTTAGCCAAAACTACCTCCAAGTGCCTTCCCTTCACCTTTCAATGGTTATTTATAGGAAGTTTCAATCCTTGTTTTCCAAACACATGGTAGAAAAATTGGAGGACTTTGGAGTCAAGTCTAAGCACATGGTGGAAGATTGGGTCAAGTCTTCCCAATTAATGCATTTTTCCAACCTTTCCAATTGTCATTAATTCTTTGTGGAAAAGATTTCTTCTTCATAAATGTTTTTGGAATGTACTCTCCTAATTTTATTTATTTATTCATTTAAAATTTTAAATTATTTCAAAGTAAAAATTCATTTGATTTCAAATTAAATATTATATTTAGAGGATTATTAGGTTGTGACACAGGTAATAAGATCCACCTAGGATTGAACAGTTGTCTTAGCCTAAAAAATATTACCAAAATATTGTCTATTCTACTTCTTAAGCTAAAACATCACATACTGCAACTTTTTAAAAAAAGAGTACATAGCAACACCATCAAATCCTAAAGAGAAGGGTCTCTAAGTCACATTAGTTGAAACTTAAAGGATTCTTAGCTAATCCATATAAAGAGATTGAAAGCTTAATAGGCCAATGGTCTGATCCCCTCCAATTTGAAATCTTTGAACTCGTAGCCAATCCAGAAATTAGAAACCAAAAACCTATCCAACCTATCGGAGATACAATCTGCACTGTAACAACCCTCCCAGTTGGCTCTTGAGAGGAACGGTTTGTGGAAATGTTTAAGTGACAAGAAAATATCTTGGAGGCAATAGTTTATTCAAATACAATTCCTCCTTGCTGCATTGGGGGAAGTAGGTGAGAATATTAAGGCAGCCAAAAATATCTATGGAGTGGGTGATCAAATTTATGGAGGAGAGGGAATCGCTTGCAAAGGATATTGTTATATTATTTTACTTAAAATCTCTTCCCCATGCCCTACGATGGCCCTGGGAGAGTTGGTGGTGAATAAATGCAAAAAAAATCTCTTTGAGGGAGCATAGAGAAGGGAAAAAGGGGAGTCAATGATTTGGGGACTCTGTTTTGGACAAGAGAACAAACAAAAAATAGGGCACAACAAATCACTCAGGGAGCATATCAAATTGTAAAATCTGAGGCAAGCTGAGTGGAGTGTGAATAGGCAGAGATACCCAAGCAAGCATATCTTTTTGTAAGAGTGAGGAGCATTGAAGGGGAGTGTGAATAGGTATTTGCCTTAGCTCTTTGGTTTTCTAGCACAAAAACTAAAGTATGTTTGCTGCTATTTCATTAAGCATAGAAAAACTGAAACCTCATTACTGCCCTTACAAAAAATAATATATATTTGCTGCTATTGCTTTAAGCACAGAAAAAATGAAACCCATTACTGCCTTTCAAAACTAGAATATGTTTGCTACGATTCCATTAAGCACAGAAAAAGAAAACAAAATGCCATCTTTGCCTTTAAAAAGAACTAAATTATGTTTGTTGTTATTTGATTAAACACAAAAAGATGAAACCCCATCGCTGTTATGTAAAAGTATATATACCAAAATCTATTTTCAATTCAAGATATTTACACTGCCTCCCTCCCTGAATTGATTTTATATGCTAAAGTATATTTTATTGCAAGATATTTACATTCCCTCTTTCCTTGAATCATCTTCTCCAGGCAGAACGATTTCCTCTTCTTTTGATAAATGGGTTTCTTTTAAAAGATCATGAGGCTTCTAATTTTTATGTTTTGGGTAAAACAGGGGAGGGTCAATTTTGTTATAGTAAATTTAAAATGAGTACAACCATACAAATAAATTGGGAAGTAATGATAGAGATTGAAGAGATCTAAGTTCCATGTAACCTTTTTTTTGTAATATGTTGACTTCTCTGAAAGAGATTTTCATTATATCTCTTCTTAAGATTTTGGAATGGCTCTATTTTGATCATTACAGTCATTTTTTGTTAAATCTCCAGCCTTGTGAAAACCACCATCTTTGTGTTAAAAAATGAAATCGCACTAAAATACCTTAGAAACATCTACCTATGTTTGTGCATTAAAAATTTGTCACATAAATTCTAATTGGGAAAAATCTGCAACCCAAGGATCTAAAGGAAATACTATAGGAGGGAAAAGTAAGATTTCCATTTGGTAAGTATTTTTAAAATTTTATTTGTTATGTTAAATATGGCAGACAATATGCAAAATTCCAGCTGTGAATAAACTTACAAGACCTTTTGTTGTGTTTTCCTATGTTATTCATGCATTCCTTTGTGAAGAGTGATTAAACTAGGATCACTGGAGTTATTACAAAACTGATCTAACTGGCAAAAGATCATTTTCAACAAATTGCATTGTCCATGAAAGCTTTTGTCTTGTAGATCACATTTTTCTATTTCTAATTTTTAATTTAGTGTTATAATCTATTTTGGATACCTCATTTGGTTAAATGAGATGACAATGGTCTAGGTAATTAGAGTTGTCTTTTGGAGTGGCCCTCTATGGGCCCCGGGCCTGCAAGTGGCTGCCAGGGGAACTAGTAACAGAGTTACATCAATAAGTGATAACTAAATGAAAATGTTGTGATAAAAATAATAATAAGATAATTAGTCCTTGTGCATGGCCTTAAGCACTTGTAAAGGCTAAGGATGCAACGAGAAGGCCTATCCATATGTGAGGCATTGAGTCATCAAATCTGTAGGGCATGGATTCAGGCACGATTGAGTCTTCTCGTCTGTATGCGAGTTGTACATGGTTCCGTGGGGTTCCATCCCTTCGAGCACATATGATGACACTCTATCTGATTACACTTTAGTATCTAGTACCTTAGTAGTCATGAGTAGTACCTGACCTATGACTTGTATGAGTATCTCTTTGTCTGCTCCGTGATTGATGTGAGTGTTGGCCATCATGTATCCCATTGTTGTTGTTCTTCCATTGGCCCTTGTGACTACCTCTGGGCACGGTGGGGTGGTCTTGTATGAGTCCACATGGTTGGGAGGCGTTGCCACCACCATTGGGGACTGGTGAATAGGTTATTGGAGCACTAGATTGGATGTTCTCTCTCTCTGTTACTTTATTAGTATTGTACTTATTCAATTATTGTATATCATACTGATGTAGGAGCATCCAGTGGTGTAAGGGCAATCTTGCATCACCTAAAAAGAAGTTAATTCAAAATCATTGTAGTTGTTTTCATTTCCTTCCATAATTAGTGTTTCTGGTTCCATAATATACAGAATAATAATGTAAGACTTTTAGTTTTTCCAAAATTACTAAAAATAACGACCTGTGTATTTTGGAAAGTGTACCTGCCATTTTTAGAAAGTTTGCATTTGGGCATGTAATGAAGCAAAAAATTCCAAAAAGTTATATAACGGAAATATAAGACCTTTGGAAAAGGAATCAGGCAAAGATTATTTGAGCTGAAAGATATTAAAGTTTTTGTTTTCTAAAAAGCCCTTGAAAATTTTTGGAACGAGATATGAGGCACTAAAACTTCCAATAACATCCTGAAAAGTTGACAAAAATCTGTTTATGTATTTCCAGTGTGATAGTTCACATCATGATCTTTTTGGCACTTAAAATGGTTCATCAATCAGATACTCGGATCAAAAGTTGTGCCTCCTGAAAGTTGACCTACTTTTGGAGGGAGTTGCAAATTTCAAAATTTAGCTGCAGGCTGCCAAAAAGTACTATTTATGACTATTTTGGGAACCCTGGGCAGTAGTAGAGTTAAAGGGGCTAGTGTAGAGTCAAGAATAGGTGGGAAATTAGAAACCCTAGCTGATTTGGGCTTATAGAAGGATGAAGATTCTAGAGTCTTGAGGTTGAAAAAGTTGTAATGTGTTGCAGCCAGTAGAGGATTCATCCTCTGATTGTAATTGAGCTTCTGTAATGTAATGAGTTTCCCAGTTCAATAAAAGAAAGTTCTATTTGCTATGTTCAATATCTATTATTGTATGTTTTGTGATTTATCCCTTTCATCAAGTGGTATCAGAGCAAGGGTTCCTAAGTGTGTAGACAAATTGCCGACCATGAGGCAGTTTGCACTAGGACCTGAGGTTGTGGGTTTGCTGCAGAGATCAAGATGCCTCCACAAAGAAATCATGTTGGGAGGAATGCTTTGATGGAAGAGGGTTTTAGAGCCCTACAAAGGGAAATCGATGCATTGCAAGAGGAGCTGCGAAGAGGGTTTGATCCGAGAACAAGAGAAGAAACTGAAGATGAAGTTGAAGAGGAGCTATTTGAGGAAGAACAAGAAGCTGTAGGAGATCCTGCAGAAGTTAGGTTGTTGAGGGCCATTTCAAAGATCAAAAAGAGGCCCAGAATCAAAGTTTCTACATATTTTGGGGATTTGAATCCAGAACAGCTTATTGATTGGATCAATGACATAGAGGAATATTTTGAGTATGAAGATGTGGAGGACCCAGATCGGGTCAAGTTTGAAAAAACAAAGTTGAAGGGCCATGCCAGTATTTGTTGGAAGGAGGTCCAATTAGAGAGGAACAAAATAGGAAAAAGAAAGATCACCAGATGGGATCGGATGGTGGAGAAATTGAAGAAGCAGTTCATTCCTATGGACTATGAGATGAAGTTCTTGAAGAAGCTGCAAGGACTAAAGCAAGGTAACAAGTCTGTCAAGGAGTATACAGAAGAGTTTTCTAAGATTACTATCAGGACAGGCCATGCAGAGCCCAACAAGGAGAAGGTAGCCCATTACATTAATGGGTTGAGGCTAAGTATTCAGGAGGAGCTAAGCCTAGTTAGAATGATCACCATAGAAGATGCAAACTAGTTTTCCTTGAAGGTGGAAGAGAAGCTGAATAAAAGATTTAACAACAAGCAAAGGGGAAGAGGTCAAGGTAGAAGGACTAGTGGAAGACCCTATGGGGGCTAAAATGAAGAAGCTGGCACTAGTCGAAATTAGAGAGGAGATAACACCTACCGCCCTCGTGACCAAAACAATGGTGAGCAAAGAGGAAGAGGAAGAGGTAGACCTAGGCAAGGACCTAGAAGAGGAGGTTTTAGAGGAACTTGTTTCCAATGTGGAGAAGAAGGGTATCAAGCAAATGAGTGTCCATAACATCAAGGAAGGATGAATAGAAGACCTGAAGGTAATGCACGAGTTGTACATGTAGATGAAGATGCATAGTCTGAGCATTCTGAAGATGCTGAAAGGGGAGAAACCCTAGTTGTTAGAAGAACCTTGTTGAATTAGGAGAAAGAACCAAATCAGAGGAAGAGTTTATTCCACACAAGGTATAAATGTGAAGGTAAGTGTTGTGATATTATTATTGACAGTGGAAGCATTGATAATCTTGTTTTAGAGGAGATGGTGAACAAGTTGAAGTTGATAAGAAGAAAGCATCCACATCCAAATTGGATTGCATGGTTGCAGAAAAACCATAGAGCTTTGGTCAATGAGCAGTGTTTAGTGAAGTTCAAGATTGGGGACTACCATGATGAGGTGTTGTGTGATATCATACTGATGGATGCATGTCATATGCTGTTGGGGAGGCCGTGGCAGTATGATAGGAGCGCTGTCCATGATGGCTGTGCAAACACATATTCCCTAACGAAAGATAGAGTTCATCATAAATTGAAGCCCTTGAAGGAGGTGGAAGAAAAGGTATGTAGTACTGCTAGAATTTTCTTAGTAGATGGTAGGAAATTTTTGGAGGGCATGAAGCATGAGCATCATTGCTTTGCATTGATTCCTAAGATTAATCAAGAGAAATGTGAAGATGTACCAGCAGAAGTTTCAGATATGTTAGAAGAGTTCTAGGACATTATCTCTGATAATGTACTAGAAGGTTTACCACCAGTAAGGAAGATAAGTCATCAAATGGATTTGATACTAGGAGCTAGTTTGCCAAACAAGGCAGCCCATAGAATGACCGCTGTAGAGAATAAAGAGCTGAACAGACAAGTTCAGGAGTTGTTGAGGAAGGGACTGATAAGGGAGAGCCTAAGTCCATGTGCGGTACCTGGAGTACCAACACCAAAAAATGATGGAGAATGGAGGATGTGTACAAACTCTTAAGCCATCAATAAGATAACGATCAAGAACAGATTTCCATTGCTAAGAATGGATGACATCATGGATTGTTTGAGTGGAGCCAAGTACTTCATGAAAATTGACCTGAAGAGTGGATATCACCAGATCTGTATTAGAGAAGGAGATGAATGGAAGATAGCTTTCAAGACAAAGGAAGGTTTGTATGGATCATTAGTCATGTCATTTGGGTAACCAATGCATTGAGCACATTCATGCGGCTCATGAACGAGGTACTAAAAGAACTTCTGAGAAATTTTGTTATTGTTTATTTGGATGATATTTTGATTTTTTGTAAGACTTGGGATGAGCATCTAATGCATATCAAAAGAGTTCTAGAGAAGCTGAGGGAGGAGAAGTTGCTAATTAATCTGAAGAAATGTAGTTTTGCAAAGAAGGAGTTGGTATACCTGGGATTTGTTGTCTCAGAGGAAGGTCTTAAGATGGACCCAGAAAAACTAAGTGCTATCATTGAATGGCCTACCCCAAGGAGTGCAACAGAGGTACGATCTTTTCATGGTTTGGCAAGTTTTTATAGAAAGTTTATTAGGAATTTTAGTAGCATTTGTGCACCCCTAACTGAGATAATGAGAGGGGATAAAAAAGAGTTTAGACGAACTAAAGGAGTAGACAAGAGCTTTGATACATTGAAACAGAAAGTTGTAGAACAACCTGTTTTGGTACTTCCAAATTTTAATAAGGTATTTCAGGTAGATTGTGATGCTAGTGGTAGTGGTATAGGAGCTATTTTGAGCCAAGAAGGTAAGCCCATTGCCTATTTTAGTGAGAAGCTTAATGATGCCAAGAGAAAGTATTATGTTTATGGTTAGGAGTTTTATGCAATAGTTCAGGCTTTGAAGAAATGGAGACATTATTTGTTGCCAAAAGAGTTTGTTTTATATACTGATCATCAGGCTTTGCATTATCTTAATAGTAAAGGAAAGTTAAATCAAAGGCACTTAAAATGGGTTGAGTTTTTGCAGAGCTATACTTTTGTTTTGAAGCACAGGAGTGGGAAGTCCAACAGAGTTGCAGATGCCTTGAGTAGAAGGTAAAATTTGTTGACAAAAATGAAGATAGAGGTTGTTGGGTTCGATGAGCTCAATAGTTTATATCCTGAAGATCCAGCTTTTGCAGAGGCTTGGAAAGCTTGTTTGGAACCTGTTACTTTGGACAAGACAAAATGGTTGTGTTGTGATGTTCACAACACGCCCCATTTTGCTCCTTAGCAAAACGAGGACCCCTGCTGATGTCTTGCTTTTTTGCTTCTGCTTGTGTTTTTTCTGCTTTCTGGCGGTCTGGTAAAAATGAAGGTCAGGTGCATCATCACCATGATATTGCATAGGGTAGGTCATCATCATGAGGTCTGTTTGTCAAAGTTCATATTTTGTTTCTGTGACCTCATATTTTGAAAGAGCTTGAAATTTCATGAGGGTTTGCCTTTTACTTTACTTGAAAATTTGTCCATATGTGAAAGTTATGCACGGTCAAAGTTTTGGTCAAACCTGATATTCGCAGGAGGATCATCATTTTTATATCCTAAGTCATGTTGACGGGATCATCATGATCTTGGTCTATCACCCGCTAAAAATCATGCAGTCGCAACATCCGGACGTCAATCTTAGGTGGTAGTGCTTTTTACCCGTCAAAAGGCCTTGTGCGCATCATCAGCATCATGATTTCCTTAGGAAGGTCATATTATAAACTCGGTTTTTCTGTATAAACATCATCATCATCATATTTGAACCCCCCCCCCTGACAATATCCTGAGGTTCAATTATCATGATGACATCAGCTTTATGTCAAGGTAAGTTCCCCGTCGAGCGGTCTTTGTATCGCGAGCGTCATCATGATATCCTCGCATCGCCTGATCTTAAAATATCATGCTGATAGTATAAGATCACCCTGACTTAGCAAATCCGCCTTCGGCATATTTGCATGCGCACGTTCAAAACCTATTGGAGGGTCATCATCATGATATTTGCTGACATTCGAAAGATGATGACGACGACTTCATATCCTCCTGGTCTCCTTTCGCAACATCATGATCATCATCCTGATCTTTCACAGAACATTCGCTGAAATTCGCTAAGTAATGAAGACATCATCATGATAATTTCAAAGGAGGATCATCATCTTCATATCCTCCTGATATCCGTTTGCCGAAACATCATGATGATCAGCCTATCTATTAAGAAGTGGTCGATATTACATTACTCAACAGCATCATCATATTTTGTAATATCACCCTGGCCCGAATATCATGATGACCAACTCAACCTTGTGCTTCGAAGACAAAATATCATGATGACGTCATCATGATAAATCGATGAGGAGGGTCATCATCATCATCATTTTTTATCCTGTCCTGATTGTCAAGATCATCATGATCTTGTTTGTTCGCCTGATATTTCGCAAAGGTCCTCCTGCCAAAAATACAACCTTTTGAGAACATCCTGATGATCATCATCATCATATAAGTATCCTGATGATCCTCATCATCATCATATTTTCCCTTCGGCAGGATTTTTCTCAAACATGATCCGGTTGGCGAAATATCATGATGACGTCATATTCAAGTTTAACGAAGGCTCCGAATATGATGATGACGTCATCCCGATCTGAATAACGAAAAAACAAATATCCTCCTGATGGTCATCATCATCATTTTTCCTTCGAGCAGGATATTTTTCCAAAACCCGATCCGGTTCCCAAATATGATGATGATGTCTTATTCTATGTTCGACAGAAGCTGATATCCTGATGATCATCATCATCATCATTTTTCCTTCAAACAGGATATTTTTTCAGGAGCGATCCGTTTTCCCGAATATCATGATGACGTCTTCTTCCAAGTTCGACATACGCCCCAAATATGATGATGATCTTCATCATGCTGATCTTTCGACAGGGTTGCCTTGACCGCAAAGGATCATATTCACTTCATCATCCTGATCATGCTCCTCAAGTAACCCGATATCACAGTTAGCCCCTGATCTTAACCGAATATGATGATGACGTCATCCCTAGCATTTCAATGAAGCCCGAATATCATGATGACGTCACCATCATCTTCCTTTCCTTGGCAGCATGATTATATTCGCATCCTCCTATTCTTCTTCAACGTGATGATGATGATGTTGTTGTTCTTTTCCCCGATATACAGAAGCGAATCATCATGATGACATTCATCTGAACCTTCAGGAGGGAATGCTATTTCCAGAATATCATGATGATGAGGTATATCGACTAACCTGTTTTTTTGACGCACCGACAGGGATGATCATGCCGATGGGCAGGAAATGAAGCGGTGGAGTTTTTAAGTGTTTTTTTTGGCACCTCTGACATTTTTTCAGTCAGCGATGATTGACCCATCAATTTTGAGCAGCTTGGGTGCATTTTTGACGCGTTTTGAGCGGATTTTGGATCTGATTTCTGCGATCTTGCGCAGTCACCTGGATTTAAATGCTTATTTTAATGTTCATGCTATTTTGTGATAAATGGAATACTTATTACTTGTCTTGTCTTGCAGGCTTGCAGTTGAGGAAGCAGCTGGAAAGTCAATACAGTGACCTCATGGAGGCAGAAGATCAGATCTCAGGAGCAAGAAGATGGAGATGAAATGCAAAAAAGTCAAAGCCATTCAAGTGAAGAGGAAGGTCGCAGCTGGAGGTATTTCTGCAAAAGACAAACAGAAGTTATTGCCCAGCTGCTGGAACTTCTCAGAAGGGGCAATATTTCGCCCAGATTTGACCACTGCTCTGAGATATTTTTGAGAACTGGTTCACCTGCATTTATTGCTGTAACTAGAGGTTTGAACCAGGGGTTCAGTTAGGTTTTTGCTATAGTGAGGACAATCAGGATGTTATATATTGTGCCTCTCTACACTGTAATACTTTACAACAGGGATTTTTAGGGCCTACAACAGAGATTCTAGGAAAACACAGCATGATAGCTTAGCATAGTTTAGAGTAGAAGAAGGAGGTCGCCTGTTTGTCTGCAGTAAGGTGCGCGTGGAATGTCTGGCTGCCTTACTGTATCTGTAAAGCTTGTAAGTTCTCTGTAGTATGATCAATGAAACTAAGAGTCATTCTTACATTGTAAATCATGTATGGCTATTCGTTTCTAATACAATAGAATCTGGAGTTCTGCATCTATCTTCTGAGTGTTCTCCTGCTCTTCTTTGTGTTTTGAAATATCTTCTTTGAGAGCTTGCAATTTTAAATGTATGTTTGTGAAAATGCTCAGGACTTACATTTAAGGTTTTTTCTGTGGATTTGATCAGATTACTGTGGTATTTACATAGTGGATAACAGAAACAATTAGATCCTTCTGTAGATTAGATGAAGTATAGATTAGATCTCTCTAACTTTTCCCAACCCATCTGAAATATCTAGCTGAAAACGCAGAAATCTAAAGGAAATTGTCTCAAATCTGAAGAAGCATGCATAACAAAGTCTAAGTAGATAGTTTTCATAAGTACATGAAGAAGGAAGCTGCATAAATCCAAAAAAACCATCTGAAACTTGCAGCACAGTAGCACCTTTATGCGAAGGAATGAAGAGTATTGACATATCTCATGACCTCTTTGCATATTCTTAGGCCAGTAAACCACAGAACAAACCTAAACTACGTAAGGCCCCTTGAACATTACAGCTTCACATTGACCAACTGAACTTGACCAACCGAACCATTGTAGACTTGGGATTAGTTGAATCACCAAATGATTCCTTCTTGTCTTTCAAGTATAGTTACAGTTCATGTCATGTGAATTTTAACTTATTGTTATGATTGCATCAAAACAGTCATCAACAGGTTGGATTTCATAATCCAAGATGGCATGTTGTTTAGAGGAAGCCAATTGTGCATTCCGAGGAGTTCAATGAAGGAGAACCTAATTAAGGAGAAGCATAGTGGGGCATTAGGTAGACACTTTGGTCGAAATAAGACTATTTCCATTGTTGGTGAAAATTATTATTGGCCACAATTGCAATAGTATGTGAGGAAATTTGTGCAGAGTTGCAGAGTGTGTCAGATGGCAAAAGGAACAAGTCAGAATACAGGGTTGTATCAACCATTACCTGTACCAGAGAAGCCATGGGATGATATTAGTATGGATTTTGTTCTTGGTTTGCCAAGGACACAAAGATGACATGATTCTATTTTTGTGGTGGTGGACAGATTCTAAAAAATGGCACATTTTATTCCTTCTAAGAAGACTAATGATGATGTTCATATTGCAGAGCTATTTTTCAGGGAAGTGGTGAGACTACATGCTCTACCAAAGAGCATAGTTTTAGACTGAGATACCAAGTTTGTTGGTTATTTCTGGAGGACATTGTGGAAGAAGTTGAAGACAGACTTGAAGTTCAGTTCTGCACACCATCCACAGACTGATGGATAGACTGAAGTGGTGAATAGGAGTTTAGGTAACTTGCTACGATGCTTAGTAGGAGATAAGCCCAAGGGATGGGATTTGATTTTACCATAGGTAGAATTTGCTTACAACAATTCTGTCAATAGGAGTATTGGTAAATCACCATTCCAGATTGTATATGGCAATAGCCCAAGAAATGCTTCTGAGTTAAGGAAGCTAGATAGCGGAGAAAAGACAAGTGCCGAAGCTGAAGACTTTGCAGAACATCTGAAGAATTTACACGAAGAGGTGAGAAAGTACAATAATAAAATGAATATTTAGTACAAGGCTAAGGTAGATCAGAAGAGGAGATATAAGGAATTCTAGGTGGGAGATGAAGTCATGGTTCACTTGAGAAAAGAAAGGTTCCCAACTGGAACATACAATAAGTTAAAAATGAAGAAATTTGGACCATGCAGAATCCTGAAGATGCATGATTCAGGAAATGCATATGAGGTAGAGCTGCCGAGTGAGATCAATATTTCCCCTATTTTCAACATTGCTGATTTATTAGAATATCATGAAGGTGGAACAGAGGATGGACCAACAGAAGTGCAATGGAGTATTCTGGCATCTGCTTCAATGGAGGAGATAGAAGAGATATTGGATAGCCATGTAGGAAGAAGTACTCGGAACAAGCAATATGAAGAATATCTGGTAAAATGGAAAGGAAGGCCTATTGAATATTCTTCTTGGTTGTCTAAGGTAGAGGTTGACCATTTAGGTTTTCCTCACACAAACATCTGAGACGTGATAGGGTCACTTCTAAAATGACCCTGGGTGTCTGATGTAGGAGCATCCAGTGGTGTAAGGGCAATCTTGCATCATTCAAAATGAAGTTAATTCAAAATCATTGTAGTTGTTTTCATTTCTTTCCATAATTAGTGTTTCTGGTTCCATAATATCCAGAATAATAATGTAGGACTTTCAGTTTTTCCAAAACTGCTAAAAATAGTGACCTGCCTATTTTGGAAAGTGTACTTGCTATTTTTAGAAAGTTTGCATTTGGGCACGTAATGAAGCAAAACCTTCCAGAAAGTTACATAATGGAAATATAAGACCTTTGGCAAAGGAATCAGGCAAAGATCATTTGTGAGCTAAAAGATATTAAAGTTTTTGTTTTCTGAAAAGCCCCTAAAATTTTTTGGAATGAGATATGAGGTACTAAAACTTCCCATAATGTCCCAAAAAGTTGATAGAAATTTGTTTACGAATTTCTAGTGTGATAGTTCATATCGTGATCTTTCTGGCACTTAAAACAGTTCGTCAATCAGACACTCGGATCAAAAGTTATGCTTCCTGAAAGTTGACCTACTTTTGGAGGGAGTTGCAAATTTTAAAATTTAGCTGGAGGCCACCAAAAAGTGTTATTTATGACTATTTTGGGAACCCTGGGTGGTAGTAGAGTTAAGAGGGCTAGTGTAGAGTCAAGAATAGGTGGGAAAACAGAAACCCTAGCTGATTTAAGGTTACAGAAGGCTGAAGATTCTAGAGTCTTGAGGTTGGGAAAGTTGTAATGTGTTGCAGCTAATAGAGGAGTCATCCTCTGTAATGTAATGAGTTGCCCAGTTCAATAAAAGAAAGTTCTATTTTCTGTGTTCAATATCTGTTATTGTGTGTTTTGTGATTTACCCCCTTCATCACATACTCATGGCTATACCATTGCACCGTATATTCTTTTATGTAATTGTACTTTCTTAAGAGAGAAGATGTAATCATCCAAGTTAATGAGAAGAAATGAGTTGTTTCCTATTTGGTTTATGGATTTCAGTGTTGGTATCTAATCCACTTGTATTATGATGCTTTGGATTCATGTTTATAATTGGGAATGGGACATAGGAACAATTATATTGGTGTTTAAAATGAATGTAGTTTTTTAATGTTTCACTGGAGGGTGAATTAGTCCTCTCCGTGGGTTGTACATTCAGCCATACTTGGCCATGAATGTTGTCGACATATCAAGTCAACAACTGCATCATGTGTATGTTATCTACTTATGTCAAAAAAAAAATTATCTTGTCCTCTTTTGGCTCTTACCCTTTGGGGTTACATAGCAGGATGTTACATCTAGTATCAGAGGCAATGTTCACACACTGGGAGCTCTAGCATACTTGAGCCTTCTATGTTTTATTGTGTTTGGCATGTGAGGTATGATCTTGTTAAATTGTTTTACAGTCTATTGTTATGCTTTCATTTCTTAGTATGGTGTATAGGTCATCCTTGTGATGATCTATTTTGATGTGTTCTTTGTTTTCTCTAGGATGCCTCATAGGGGTAGAGCTAGAGGTAGAGTTAGAGCTATAGCCACTATTCTTTGACATAGCACTCGGTGTAATGCTGATCTAGATAATCAGGGTAATCAGGGTGAGTGTCAGGTGGAACCGCGTGCTGAGAATCAAGTCGAAGGGCTTGAGGGTGCTCTAGTTTTAGCTCTTTTACAATAGATTATGGACTGATTAGGATCTTGTCAGGAGGTATCTCATGAGGCGGAGTCACACCCTTCTCATTAGGATGGTCAGGGTGCTAGAGCTGAGTGTGAACGTTCTCATTGTCTAGATCAGTAGAGAGTATTTGTTGTGTGGGATAGGGTGGATGGTGACAGCGTTGCTGTAGGTCACATGAGGGATCTTCTTAGAGCTCATCCCACTACTTTTGATTGTTCTGGTATAGGTACCCAGGCAGAGACTTGGTTGATTTATCTCGATCAATGCTTTGCTATGCATCCTTATAGTAGCAATACTAGAGCTCAATGTGCCATTATACATCTCAGAGGTTTTGCATCTACATGGTGGAGAGTAGAGGAGTAAAAGCTTCACCTAGACGTTACTTCCGTGTCATGGGCACTATTCATAGAGAGGCTTCGTGCATGATTTATTTCAGACTACTACCGGTAGAGATGTGCTGATGAGTTCCATGAACTTCATCAGTTGGCTATGATGGTAGATCAGTATGAGCACCATTTCTTTGAGATTAAGCAGTATTCTAGCATTTCTAATGATGAGCTAATGTTAGTACATCATTTCATCAGGGGATTGAATGCCCGTATCAGTGGTGGTGTCTGTGTGTTTGAGCCAAAGACTTTAGAGATGATCATGGAGAAGGCAAGGTTGATAGAGAAGAATTTGGCTAGAGGCTTTGGTGGTCAGGCAGGTGTTTAGATTGGTAGTGCCCCTCCTTCAGGATCAGTTACTCGGGGTACACAGTCTCAAGGAGCTGGATGGTCTAGATCTCAGTCCGCACCTTCTAGATCCAATCAGTGATAGAGGCACAGGTCTGCTCAGTCTTAGTAGAGTGGGCAGAATCCTGGTACTCTATTTTCTAGAGATCATCTACATCATCATTCTCGAGTAGGCAGTAGAGTGGTCCAACACAGAGTTTTCAAAGTGCATAGTAGAGTTCTATGGGTGGTGGATCCCTGTAGTCACGTCCACCATTTTTGGACTGAGGTTTTGGTAGGAGTGGTTGTTATCCTTGTGAGCTATATGGTCATATAGTTACTCATTGTGCTAAGAGATCAGTGGCTAGAGGTAGTCAAAGACATGCTACTTTAGAGCCTATAGTAGGTGATACTGGCAGATCACATAGAGTTTTTGTGGCGGTTGATAACCATTAGGCTAAGCATCAGGGCACCATGGTTGAGTATTTAGGTGTGTTATTTGGGATTACCACATCTATCTTGTTTGATTTAGGAGCTCCAGATTCTTTCATTTCTCCTTCTCTCATGGAGCATTGTTGACTCGTGTTGGCAATACAAGATGTTGGTTGGAAGGTAGAGTTAGCTACCAAAGCCAAGGTGGTTGTAGACTCCCTTGTTCATGGTTGTGTGTTGGATTTGGGCACCTTCACTACCACAGTGGATCTCCGTGTGTTGCCTTTGGGGTCCTACGAGATTGTTTTAGGCATGGATTGGTTGGAGAGCCATCTAGCTAGTATAGATTGTCGGTGTAAGTTAGTTCAATGTGTAGATGATGTTGGAGAGCATGTTGATTTAGTTGGGGTTCTGAGACCCATTTCTCTCCATGTGATTTCAGCTATGTAGCTGAAGTGTGCCATGTGGCAAGGTTGTCAGATGTTTGCTATTTCAGTTAGTAATCTTGTTGAGGGTGGGATTAAGGAGGTAGCTCTTGATGATCATCCTAGTCTTTAGAAGCTTGTAGATTTCTTTCCAGGTGTTATTCTAGGTATGTCACCTAAGCGCGACATAGACTTCTGTATTGATCTCATTCCTAGTGAGGAGCCTATTTCTCAGGCACCGTATCGTATGACTACTTAGGAGTTGAGTGAGTTACGGTTGCAGTTAGAGGAGTTACTAGAGAATGTTTTTATTCATCCTAGTGTATCCCCTTGGGGAGCACTTGTCATCTTCATGAAGAAGGATGGATCTCTTTGCTTGTGCATTGATTATCACTAGTTGAACAAAGTGACGGTGAAGAATCATTACCTGTTGCCTCTGATTGATGATTTGTTCTATCAGATGAGGGGAGCCAAGGTGTTCTCCAAGATAGATCTAAAGTCAAAATACCATCAGATTCACATTCATGAGGTAGACATTCATAGGACGTCATTTCGTATACGCTATGGGCATTATGAGATCACAGTTGTCCCTTTCAGGTTGACCAATGGTCCATCAGTGTTCATGTGTTTGAGGAATGGGGTGTTTCACACCTACCTTGACCAGTTTGTTCTCATGTTCCTTAATGATACTTTGATTTATTTGAGGACTACATGGAGGAGCATGAAGGCCATTTGTAGCAAGTGTTGCAGTGCTTGTGAGATAATCAGTTGTTTGGTAATTTGGCCAAGTGTGAGTTCTTCCAGACTGAGGTGAGATATTTAGGGCACATCATCTCAAGAGATGGTATCTTAGTAGATCCTTCTAAGATTCAGGCCATTGTGGATTGGCTAGCGCCAATGAATGTGGCTAAGGTTCGCAGCTTCATGGGATTGGCGAGTTATTATTGCTGATTTGTGAGAGATTTCTCTCAGGTAGCCCATCCCATCATGTCTCTTCAGCGGAAAGGGAAGAAGTTTCTATGGTCAGATCAGTGTGAGTTAGCTTTTTACGCTCTTAAGGAGCAGTTGACTAGTGCACCTATCCTGGTAGTACCAGATCCTATAGGTGATTTTGTAGTGTGCACCGATGCTTCGTTGGAGGGTGTGGGGGCAATTCTTATGCAAGAGGGATGAGTGATTACATATGAGTCTTGTAAGCTCAAGAATCATGAACTGAACTATCCCACCCATGACTTGTAGTTAGCGGATGTCATCCATGCACTTGTGCATTAGAGACATTTCCACTTGGGACATCAGTTTGAGTTGCATAGTGATCATCGCAGTTTGCAGTATATCTTCACTCAGCCAAATTTGAATGCTTGGCAGTGTCGTTGGATGGAGTTCCTTTGTGAGTATGACTTTGAGGTTCACTATATTTAGGGTAAGGAGAATGTTGTTGTGGATGCCTTAAGTAGGAGGAGACATGATATTTTAGTTTTATCTCTTGGAGTGGATTTGAGGAGCTGTATTTTGGAGTCACTTCCTAGTGATACTTGGTATCAGGAGGTGAGAGCAGAGATTTGAGTCTGGGAGAGTCCTTGAGGGCAAGTTTGCAGGTTTCTCTCTCGAGCCTAATGGACTTTTGCAAAATCTTGGTCGTATTTATGTTTTAGATTTTGGTGATCTTTGTTCCTTGGTTTTGTTAGAGGCTCATCATGCATCCTATTCAGCTGATCTGGGTGTCACAAATATGCATGTTGATCTTTGATAGTTGTATCATTGGGCAGGGCAGCGACATGATATTTTTTATTTTGTGGCTCAGTGTCTTGAGTGCCAGTGGGTGAAGATAGAGCATCAATACCCAGCAAGACTATTGCAGCCCCATTCCATCCTTGCATGGAAGTGGGATACAATATCTCTAGATTTCATAGTGGGGATACCTATGTCTTTGTGTCATCATGATGCTATTATGGTTATAGTGGATACGTTGTCTAAGGTGGCACACTTCTCACCCATGAGATCTTTATACACTATTGCATCTGTAGCTCAAGTGTTTATGGAGGATATCGTACGTCTACATGCTATTGCTCATAGGATCATTTCTAATCATGATCTAGTGTTCACTTTAGCTTTGTGGACTTCTCTTTAGCATGCTTTGGGAGCTCAGCTTAATTTCAACTCTGCATACCATCCCAAGACTGATGGACAGATGGAGCAGGTTAATCAGGTCTTAGAGGATATGCTTTAGATGTACATTATAGATCAACAGTCTCATTTGGAGGACTACTTGTACCTAGTTGATTTTTCTTATAATAATGGGTACCACAGTTCTCTCGATATGTCTCCCTTCCAGGCCTTGTATGGTAGGCCCTGTCATACTTCTTTGAGTTGGGATCGCTTAGAGGACCGAGTTCTTTTGGGTCCAGAGATGCTTCAGGATATGGAGCAGTAGGTAGTACAGATCAGAGAGCAGTTGACTATAGCTCGGGATTGACAAATGAAGTATGTGGCGAGAATGAGAGATCTTTATCCATATTTTTTTGTAGGCTTCCATGAGTAAACCTAGTCTTAGGGGATGTAATGACCCCTGTCTTCATATTATGCTTTTGCTTCTCTTGATGAACTTCGATGAGTAAGCCTAGTCTTAGGGGATGTAATGAGCACCATCTTCGTATTATGCTTTTTCTTATCTTGATGGACTTCGGTGACTGTATGTTTTGTATTGGATTATGTGTCCTATTATTATTTTTTATTGGCCCTAGTGATTTACAATTCTCAATACTATTATATTGTTGACATGATTATTGTTTATTCTAGATTTCATGCTTACATGGTTGATGTTGCTTCTGCTATATGATATATGTATAGGCATAGGTACCTTGATGTGTGCTTGGAGTGTTGTAAGTATTGAGTATCGACTCTGCCTAGATTTACAGGCCTGGGCATACTCTATTGTCCCTGATGGTGGTTACTAGAGATAGTCACAGGCCCTGTTCCCTACTCTAGCCACTGTCCCCTGCTAGTGCAGTGTTCCCATGTTGTTGTCTTATCATATGGTTACCTAATGTTAATGTTTGGATTGCCTCTTATGGTCATGCATAGTTTGCTAGTGCGGTGGTTGAGGCTTTTCTCATTATTTTCTGTTGATTATTTGGTGTGGCTTCCTTGGCAACATTCTTTACTTTGATTGGAGAAAATTGTTTTATGCTAATGTACATTTTGTAGGAAGTGAGTGCCTTGCCTATTCCTTACCCATGTACTAGGACTAATTGCATGTAATTGTGCATGTGATAACCTATTTTTTTATTGTATCAAGTATCATGGACTAGTGTGTGCTTTGGCTGCATCTTAGTGTTTGCAGGCTTCCAGGAGTAAGCTTAGTCCTAGTGGGGTACGATGTAACAACCCTCCCAGTTGGCTCTTGAGAGGAATGGTTGGTGGAAATGTTTAAGTGACAAGAAAATATCTTGGAGGCAATAGTTTATTCAAATAAAATTCCTCCTTGCTGCGTTGGGGGAAGTAGGTGAGAATGTTAAGCCAACCAAAAATATCTATGGAGTGGGTGATCAAATGTATGGAGGAGAGGGAATCAGTTACAAAGGAGATTGTTATATTATTTTACTTAAAATCTCTTCCCCATGCTATATGATGGCCCTGGGAGAGTTGGTGGTGAATAACTACAAAAAAAAATTCTTTGAGGGAGTGTAGAGAAGAGAAAAATGAGAGTCAACAATCTAGGGACTCTATTTTGGAGTAGAGAACAAAAAAAATAGGGGACAATGAATCACTCAGGGAGCATATCAAATTGCAAGATCTGAGGCGAGCTGAGGGGAGTGCAAATAGACAGAGATACCCAGGCAAGCATATCTTTTTGCAAGATTGAGGAGCATTGAAGGGGAGTGTGAATAGGTATTTGCCTTAGCTCTTTGATTTTGTAGCACAAAAACTAAAGTATGTTTGCTACTGTGTCGTTAAGCACAGAAAAACTGAAACCTCATTACTTCCCTTACAAAAACTAATATATGTTTGCTGCTATTGCTTTAAGTACAGAAAAAAATGAAACCCATTACTACCTTTCAAAATGGGAATATGTTTTCTATGATTCCATTAAGCATAGAAAAAGAAAATGAAACCCCATCTTTTCCTTTAAAAAGAACTAAATTATGTTTGTTGTTATTTCATTAAGCACAAAAAGCTGAAACCCCATCGTTTCTATCTAAAAGTATATATGCCAAAATCTATTTTCAATGCAAGATATTTACACTGCCTCTCTCCCTGAATTGATTTTATATGCCAAAGTATATTTCATTGCAATATATTTACATTCCCTCTTTCCTTGAATCATCAATTTCCTCTTCTTTTGATAAATGGGTTCTTTTGAAAAGATCATGAGGGTTTTGATTTTTATGTTTTGGGTAAAATAGGAGAGGGTTGATTTTGTTATAGTAAATTTAAAATGAGTGCAGCCATACAAATAAACTAGGAAGTAATGATAGAGATTGAAGAGATCTAAGTCCCATGAAACCTTTTTTTGTCATATGTTGACTTCTCTAAAAGAGATTTTCATTATAGCTCTTCTTAAGATTTTGGGGTGGCCTAGTTTTGATCATTATAGTCATTTTCTATTAAATCTCCAGCCTTGTGGAAACCACCGTCTTTGTGTTAAAGAATGAAATGGTGCTAAAATACATTAGAAACATCTACCTATGTTTGTGCATTAAAAATTTGTCATATAAATTCTAATTGGGAAAAATCTGCAACCCAAGGATCTAAAGGAAATACTGTAGGAGGGAAAAGTAAGATTTCCATTTTGTAAGTCTTTTCAACATTTTATTTTGTTATGTTAAATATGGTAGATAATATGCAAAATTCTAGCTGTGATTAGAATTGCAAGACCTTTTGCCATGTTTTCCTATGTTATTTATGCATTCCTTTGTGAAGAGTTATTAAACTGGGGTCATTGGAGTTATTACAAAACTAATCTAACTGGAAAAAGGTCATTTTCAACAAATTACATTATGTGTGAAAGCTTTTGTCTCGTAGATCACATTTTTCTATTTCTAGTTTTTGCATCAGTGTTACAGTCTATTTTGGATACCTCATTTCATTAAATGAGATGACA
Organism: Cunninghamia lanceolata; assembly: GCA_027924645.1. NCBI lineage: Eukaryota > Viridiplantae > Streptophyta > Pinopsida > Cupressales > Cupressaceae > Cunninghamia > Cunninghamia lanceolata. The sequence goes on from BSBN01000078.1 coordinate 24,965,145, forward strand.
ATGGTCTATGTAATTAGAGTTGTCTTTTGGAGTTTCTCTCTATGGGTTGGGGCCCCACAAGTGGCTGCCAGGGGAACTAGTAATAGAGTTACATTAATAAGTGATAACTAAATGAAAACATTGGGGAATTCACATTAATAAGATAATTAGTCCTTGGGCATGGCCTTGAGTGCTTGTAAAGGCTAAGGATGCAACGAGAAGGCCTATCCGTCTACGGGGCGTCGAGTCATCCGTCTACGGGGTGTGGATTCGGGCATGATTGAGTCTCCTCATGTGTATGAGAGTTGTACGTGGTTCCATGTGGTGCCATCCCTTCGAGCACACATGATAACACTCCATATGATTACACTCTAGTATTTAGTACCTTAGTAGTCATGAGTAGTACCCGACCTATGACTTGTATGAGTATCTCTGTGTATGACTTTGACTCTATGAATTGTTTTACATGTCTTCTCTGTGATTGATGTGAGTGTTGGCCATCCTATGTCCCCTTGTTGTTGTTGTTCCGTTGGGCCTTGTGACTACCTCTGAGTATCGTGGGGTGGTCTCATATGAGTGCACATTGTTGGGAGGCATTGCCACCACCATTAGGGACTGACGAACAGGTTATTGGAGCACCAGGTTAGAGATGTTCTCTCTCTCCATTACTTTATTAGTATTGTACTTATGCAATTATTCTATATCATACTCATGGCTATGCCATTGTACTATTTATTCTTTTATGTAATTGTACTCTCTTAAGAGAAAAGATGTAATCATGCAAGTTAATGAGAAGAAATGAGTTGTTTCCTATTTGGTTTACAGATTCCATCCTACCTATTGGATCTACTTGTATTATGATGCTTTGGATTCATGTTTATAATCTGGAATGGGAAATAGGAACAATTATATTGGTGTTTAAAATGAATGTAGTTTTTTAATGTTTCACTGGAGGGTGAATTAGTCATCTCCATGGGTTGTACATTCGGCCATACTTGGCCATGAAAGTTGTTGACACATCAAATAGACAACTGCATCACGTGTATGTTATCTACTTATGTCAAAAGAAAATTATCTTGTCCACCTTTGGCTCTTACCCTTTGGGGTTATGTAGTGGGATGTTACATGCACCACATCTTCTATTACTCTAGGTAAATAAACCATTGGTGGGCTCTACATCCACAAGATGAAGACCAAAAATATTATCTCTAAACATCTTAGAATAAGTATCCAACCTATCTAAACCCCCCTTCTTCTAATCCAAAATAACAATTGCATTAAAATCCCCAGCCATAATCCAAGGAATGAAAGGGTCTAAGGACCTAACTTACCAAATATGAGACCAGAGAGAAGACTTTCCCTCAGCATCAACCAGGACATAAACATTGGTTGAAAAGAGTAGCCTCACCTGATTCATAACGAGTTGCAACCACTGACATAGAGAATCTACTAGAGAACCACTAGAGAGGAGAAATCTTGAGTGGATCCCATAAGAAAACAACTCCACCTGCACTACCCTAGACCCTAATACACTGCCACTAACCTCTAACCCATAAACTAGCAGCTATGTTACCCATACCTTCCACTGACAACTTCGATTCCTGAATGAAGAACAAATTAGAAGAATGAACACAATCAACATGGTACTATTAACATCATATAATGATAATTTCATAAGGAATTAAATTTTATATTAGTTAAACAATATTAATAGTTTAAATATTGTAATACAATCCATAAGATTTTACAATATAATCTTCTTTTATATATATGAAAGAATAGATGAAAAAAAATAAATAAAATATGTAGCAAATAGAATAGCTCTAGTAAAATAAATTAACTTTAAAGTAAAATAAAAACCATTTACTTTGAGTTAGTTTATTTTACATTACAACTATTTTATTTTATTTTATTAATGTTTGTCATGTTGTGCTTATTATTAACTATTAATATTTTGACATGTAAATGGCTATCAAATTTAAAGTAAAAGGTAAGAGTTTTTGTTAATAGGGTCACACCATTCCATGTTAACTACAAAAATTAAATTGGACATTATTAAAGATAAAAATATAACATATAAATATAAGAAAATAAATATATATTTATTTTACTAGCCTTGTTTTCAAAAACTTAAGGTTTACATAATTTTAATCAATTTGGATTAAAACAGCTTTACTTTGGCAAAAGAAATAGTGGATTTTGCATATTAAAATATGCACTAGAATTAGTTAGCCTTGGTAATTGCATTGTTGATCTATATTTAATTTTTCTTTGGATTTGTATTTTAATTTTTAATTTTTAATTTTTTTTCATGGATTTAAGTTTTAGTAAAAATAATTCAAGGAAGCCCTAGATTCATAATCTATATTTTGTCTTCCTTATATTTTTATTTAGTGATTTAAATTATAAAATAAAAAAATAAAATAACTTAAGTGACTGCATGAAAACAATCTTTGTTTAACCTAGTTGATTTGTAGAAAACCTAACTAATTTTTTTTAATTAAATATGAATTAAATAAATGTATCTAAAATATCTATATCTCTAGATATTATGTCTCAACTTTTTTAAATAAATGTATTTAAAATATCTATACTAGTTAATAAAATATAAAACCCACATTTTTGAAAATTAATTAAAATTTTGAAAAACTTTAAATTTTATCTTTTAATGGTTATTGAACCCTTGGCAACCTATACTTGTCACAAGCTATGCTTCCTACAACCTAAACTTTCATTTGGAGTAGGTATTCAACCTACTTATATGTTAATGAATCTTAAAACCGGCAACTTGTTATTTCTAGTAAAAGAAATTTGAACTTTTTGCGTCGAGAGGCGTTCTACACTTATGAAAGATTTAGATTCCTATAAACAATTAAGATTCAGATTCCCAAGTAAACAAAATTCATAAAATGTGTATGGATAGAAAGATAGGAACACTTGGACACTTATGGAGTGAAATCTTTATTACATTAAACAAAAAATAAATAAATTAAATGGATAGAAAAATAGAAAAACTTGGGCAGTTATGGAGTGAAATCTTTATTACATATATTTTTTTAAATATAAATATACTAGTTTACTATTTCTTTAGGTAAGATCATGTAAACTATGTTGTGTAGAGATATTGGCAAAAAATCCTCAAAGGTTGTTTTTATTACCTCCTCCTTTCGATAAGTGCTCTGAATGTATTGTTTTTATTATCTGGATGTAGCTGTGTGACAACTTATTTTCTTTCCTCCTAAGTAAAAGGGCTCATTATAAAAATGGTTTTGATCCTTATTCCTTATTACTCTTGATTTTTGATAATGATAGTTAATGTATAAATGTTGATTGTTCTCACTTGAAGCATAACATTACTCTTAAATTGTGTACATAATGACATCTTGATCATGGTGTAGATAATGACTTGATCATGGTGTGTTCTAGGACGAAAATGAACCAAGATTAAATTGGACATCAATCACTAAGATCAAATGAGAATGAGAAATGGATCAAGACATGGATGAATGATTAAAAGGTGATGGATGGACAAGCTTAAGTGAGACACCTTAAGGGAAGGATAAGGCCTATCCTCATAAGCTCGGTTATTTTTTTTAGATTTTTGTACCAAGATGAGGATAAGTGGGAAAAGATAATTATTTAAATATAATTTTTAAATAAAATTATTTAATTAATTATAAGACAAACTAGTGGAAAATAATTAATTAAATAACTAAAATAATTTAATTCATGGAAAATTAATTAAATAAATTATACAAATTTATTTAATTAATTTTGGCTAAGGAAAATGGATAAAATTAATTAAATAAAAAAAATACAGTTTATTTATTTAATTAATTAGGAGACGACTATGATGGACAACAAGGTAAAATTTAGGTGTCTACATTACCAATTTAGGTATATTTTCCATGATACTCTTTTGGTGGTTCAAATATGACCCTTCCTGATTGTTTAGAAGATTCTAAAGTAGAGAACAACTTCTTCCTTGATTTTCTTATCCTTCTCTATTAGTTCACTAGTTTTTAATTTTATCCGTATAACTCTATTATGTATTTTCTAAGCTTTTGTGGAGCTATGGATTTTTTTTGTGTTTTTGTCCCCATATCTGATCCATATTTCCATGATTTTTGTCTACAAAAAATCTCTTCCATTGCCAAAATTTCTAAATATTGATCTATTAAATCTTTTTCTCTTTTATATCTTTCCTGATTCATCCCATTCTGGATTACCTCTTGGCTTTGATTTTCCATCCTTTCTTCTAATGTCTCTTTTTCTACAAGGATGTTCTTAAAATGATCTCTCTTCCATTTTTTGAGGCATTCTTTCACATATTGTAGTTTCCTAAATAATATAAATATTTTTTATCTTTTTTTTGATACTATGCCTCAACCCACCATTTTCCATACTGGTTGCAAATTTTCAATCTCTCATCCACATGTTTTCAAATTTGAATGTGCATCTTTTTGGCTTCTATTCTTCTCTTAGAAAGAGTTAAATTGAAAAATTATGTGATGCAAAAGGTATTCCCTCTTGACAAACAACACAAAGAAATTCTCACAACTCACAAAAACTCTTAGGCAAATATTCTCTCCCCTCAAATTCAATTTCCACTACACAAATGAAGCTTGTAATGCAAAACAAATGGATTAATTTTATTGAATGTATAATTCAAAAACAAAATATATGATATTGCAAACCAAATATATAGCAATTTTATGATTGTGGCCTTCATGGCCTCTTAGTGCTCTCCCTCTGATTCTCTTTTTTTTTTTAAACCAGAAAAAGGGGAGTGAACACCCGTATATTAAGAAATAATAAAAGTATTACAGAAAACATGGCCGAAGCCCAGTCCAGAGGAATAAAACCAAAAACACCCCAAGCCATCACAGAAACTAACAAAAGAAAAACGAATGAGAAAAAGTCACCCATTTGATCACCACTTAGGCCGCCACTACACAGACGGGCAAAGAGAAAACACCGAGGAAAACAACCCACAGCACCCGAAGTCACCACCAAGGCAAGAGCGGAAAAAATGAAACCGGCCATCCACCCATGCCAGACGTAGCCGAAGAAACCGCCAGAGCCACCCCCACACCGACACCAAGCGAACAGACACGGAGACCGCCAACAACCCATGCACTCCCAACCACAAAAAAGGAATCCCACCACCCCCGCAGCATGCTGCAGCCAACACAGGACCACCAGTAGCAAAAACATCTGAACACAGACCACGAACCCCACGAGAGACATCAGACCGCTGGTGGAGCAGCCGGTAGAGCTTGTGCGTCCATCTCCATAGAAGGCTCAGACTGGCCACCCTCCTCCACCTCAGACAGTGCGTAAAAAGGCATTCCCGGGGCCAGGTCCGAAGCATGGATCCTGAGAAAGTGAATTGCTGTGAAAACATCCTTGATTCGCTCAGACCGTTTCTTGGAGAAAAGAAAGCAATAGGACCGAAGCGCATCATCCAATTCCGCACTACACAGAGATTTAAGACTAGATTGCATTGCCCTATAAATCACCTGCTGAGGAGGGGAATTCCGCAGGGAAGTGAGGTTAAAAATCCCACCGATGAGGGCATCTCCTTGGTCCATCTTATAATTAGCTACTGCCACCTCCCATCGTTCCATCGTATAAATGTTCTTGAAGAACAAACCTGCCGCAAGAGAGTGGATATAGACACCATCCATCACTAGATCCATTATGTTGGAGAGGAGCTGCGAAACGACATCTGAATAGTTTAGGACACGACCCTCATATCCCCTGATCCAGGCATGCCCCACAATGTTCCGGACAGCAAACTGAATAAGAGTGCAATCCGAATCAATCAAAGTCATAAAGTCGATTGCCTTCACGCGCCCCCTTATCTCTGGTTCCCAGTCCAAAGAAGGAAAAAATAACCTCTGGTTTAGCCGCGTATCCGCCATCACCAAGCGCCAGAAGACCAAGCCTTGGAAGAAGTTGGAGCGACAGAGACTGAGAAAAGCTAGCCAAATGAAACTGAGGGCTGGTGAAGAATAATAAAATCATTTGCTTCAGCCACACATGAAGATAGGGAAGTACACAGCCAGCTAATAGAAAAACCAGAAGTGGTAGCCACATGTCCTGTAAAATACGGAGCAATCGGGACAGAGAGGCCGTTGCGCCGTCAAAGAATAATATCAAACCAGGGAGGGCTGCCACTGCAAAAGATATTAATGAACATACAATGAAGACAGATTCGCAATCTTTCTCATGCAGGTAGGACAAGTGAGAAAACTGGAACTGTCTAAATACACTCAAACTCACTATTAAAACCCGATCCAACGTCCCTGATTCTCTTCTCTCTCTATTCTACAAACAATTATATCCCATTCACCTTTGTGGCAGAAAAACCCTTTCACTTTCTCTTACTATTCTTCCTCACAACACCTCTCTATCAGCCGCACTTCGTCACAGAGCCTCATAGATTTTATGATCTCCTTCCTTAATTTGTTGTAGCCCCCCTTCTCTCTCTCTTCTATTTCTGGTTTGTATATTTGTAAATGATCTTCTTCAATGTTGTTTACCTTGGCAAAAGGTGAAGCGACTCTTCGAAATGAATTTTGTTTTTTTAAGACTATTGAAGTCTGAATTTTCTTTTTAAGACTATTGGAGTCTATCACAGCTAGCAACCAATTTAAAAATGATAAATTTATACAATTTACAAATATAAAACAATGGAGCCAAATATCACCATGGCACTTTTGTCTTACTTGGATAGAGATGGCATTACAAAATAGAAACATAATGCTAATCTTGTGTTGAATTCTGATAAACTCCATCTAGATCCTCCACTCCCCAGAAAAGCTTTGGCTCTTAAACACATTTCCTACTCAACAAAAGGAAACCATCTGATTTGTTTTTACTTTGCAAGACTTGTTCAATCCCCCCAACTCATTGGAGTTGAAATAAGTACCATCTGAGAAGTTGGAACTCCTATTATTTTCCACAGATCTGCAACATTTATTCCTTCTGTACGAAGTACTTTAATCACCTTAGCAAGTAACATTTGGGCCTTGGGGCCTCTTATCCATCTGTCTATTGGAAAATACACTGACTTTACATTTTGTTTCTTCTTTTTTTTTTTCAAGTATAGCAGAAACAATGTCCTCCATTATAGTTACTACTCCCACACAATTCCTAGGGTGTGTTTTCCACTGCATAAAATGTAATCTAGAATGGATTATGGATCCATCCCTACATCTCACAAAATATAATCCCAAATTGTGTTTCCTGCAGTTGGCTTCCTCAAACCTCCAATGAATATTCTACTCCCATCGATGGCATGCGATGTCTCTTTTTTTATCCCATGTTCTTCAAACTGACAATGAATTTTGTACACCTCCCATTGGCATCCCCTCTCTAACTATTCATTTCCTTGTTTTTATTAAAATACCCCAAGCCAGGCGTTGCATATTATCTCTTCTAATGCAGATTTTGTTTGGACCTTGAATACATAATGTATACAGGAGTAGGTTTATCTTTCCTATGTCACCTCGAGTCTTCAAATTGTTACCAAAGATAAATATTCCCATTTTGAATGTGTTAACTTGACTGCCCGGTAAAACTCATTGCAAATACTTGCTCACTCCCTCCACATTGACTTAATTTAAGTCTCTTTCTTAGATTTCCTTATGCACCCAAATGAAATCTGCACATAGTTGTTTTTAAATCTCCCACGCTGCCCAAAACCACACACAAACTGGAGTATTGAAACAAGCTCAATGCCGGATTGCCCATTCACCCAAATTTCCTGCACCATGACCATATCCTAAAATAGGAGAAATATTACATTCACGTGACAGGGGGAGGGTGCCCAATCTCCACTATACATTAATCTGTCTACTCTTTTAGCTATATTATTGAAACCCATTCTTTGATTATTCTATATGTATAACCTATTGTTTGGTTTTATGTCTTGAAGATTTATATTGGTTTTGAATTATATGAAGCCTAGTTGTGCTTGATTCTTCATTCTCACCCCCTTTTTATCCTCATCATTTAATATAGTATTGAAGTCTCCACCAATTATCATAAATTCTTGGGGTTTGGATTTAATAAAGATTACTATATCTTATCAATTTTTTTCTTTTGTGTGCATACAATTGGTCCATATACATTAATAAAAAAATGAAACTTAGTAAATATACAATTAATTTTACTTACTTACCAATGTTGATCTTGGTTGACGACTTCCATGTTGGTCTTTTAGGGTTTCCATATAGTAGCCATGCCTCTAGAAGTGACAATTGACTCAATGAAGTGTCCTTTCCATTTTTTTCAATTTGTGAGCCATTATTTTAGCTTGCTTCTTGCTTATTTTCTTCTTGTAGGAGGAATATATCAATATCTAATAAATCCATTTAACGTTTAGCCATACACCATTTGTTAGGGGTTTTTAGGCCCCTAACATTCCATGATGTGATCTTCATTGCTCTTTGGAAAGGGGTATTCCTTTTCTAGATCTCAACATCAAATTTATCTTCATTTGACCTTTTGCCTCCCCTTCATTGACCAGTAATTCTTTATTAGATTTCCTTCCTTTTTTTTTGTTCCCCACACTTAGGTTTGTCAATTTCAGACATTAACTGGGTCATTCCTGTTGATAACTGAGAGGGGGGGGTGAATCAGTTATCCTAATTATTTCCCTTATTGAACTTTTCTTTTAATTGATGTAGCATAAAATCAAACACAAAAACATTAACCATGAAGTAAGAAACACATGACACAGTATTTTTGACATGGAAACCCTGTTAAGGGAGAAAACCACGGGGTGATTAACCCAAGAATTATTCTCTGTTAGAAGAATAGGAAATTACAAAAATGGCACTTGCCAATTAGGGCTCACTGCCCGAGCACACTGCTCACAAGAGGCCCACTGCCTACAAAAAGACACACTGTCTACAAAGTGATGAGAATCACAGTCTTGAACTGATTGGAAGCATCTGCATATGCTGGAGTTCAGTTCCGGTTAGGCTCAGTACACTGATCTGCTGCACTTCATCTTTCCTCTGTTCTTTATTCTGCTATCTTTCACATACCGGATCCTTTTTGCTACCTCTGCTCTTTCTCTGGACTTATTCGCATATCTCTCTACACACTCTCTACACACTTCACAACTAAATCCATCCTCTATATATATCCGCACAAGTAATTTCATCACCTTTCTAGTCGGCATCCGGAACAGTCTAGTTTCTTATAAACTTTCATTCTGTCGGCTGAATCCTTCCTCACCAAGCAATGTGGATCAAGCATATACTTGTAGATATCATTAATCATGTCGGCCAAACATGATTCATGCCTTCACAACCTCTGTCATCAATAGTAACTCATCCGGAAAGCAGTCTGATACTCTGCCAGTCAGTTCTTCCTCTGTTTTCACTATCTCTCAGGAATCCGGTACTCAACCATTCATATCTTTTTCCTTGTCCATCACCGGAGGCTAAATCCTTGGAATATACCACTCAAGGTAGTCCTCTTGACTTCCCCAAATCCGCACTGCACCAAGACACTTCCACTAAGAGATCCGGACCAATCTGTCGGACCTTGCCACATGCTCTATTCTTCTTCACCGGACCACAACATTCTTTATTCTGACTTCCGGTAGAGACAGATCATGACTTGCGGATATGTGGGATGACCTTTGTTGCCATCAATGACAACAACCATGAATCCATATAGTGTCTCTTGCCAACAATCTCCCCCTTTGGCATTGATGGCAACACTTAGTGAAAAATGACTAAGTGTTTTCACTATGCTCCCCCTTTGCTGATGCTCTGTCTTTATATACAATTTCCGGAACTCCCCCTTAGTTGGATCCCTCATTTTTCACTGCTCCTCACTCCCCCTTTGACATCAATGGCAAAGGGTAGGGTCCGCATATCAAAATTTTCAAAAATTTCTTATACTTAGCCGCATATTTACATACTCACATATATTGAAGAATGTCTGCAAAGGATGTCTGTAATTGAATCATTTCGGTAGCCCAACTTTGCTTCATTCTGTCCAAAATTGAAATGTGACCACTTAACAAAAATGCAAACGCTTCTGCCCGCTTGAGATCTGTCGGATCTTTTGTTTGGGCGGTGGTCCTAGCATCACTGATGGCCTCATGCATGGTTTCCAACTTAGGGATTATAATCCTTCTAAGTTCTCCCATCCGGTTGGTGATGTTCTTCCTTTCCTTCTCAAGATTCTTTATTTCGTTCAAGACTGCAATAGTCTAACATTCTTGATTTATTATAGAGGAAGAGAGAGGATCAAAACTTTGAGATAAGCTTTGTAGCTTATCCTGTTCCTCTTTTATTTTCTTGTCAAATGCTGCTGTTGCCTTTGACCAGGATATACAAAATTTATAGATATCACCGCCATCCTTAAGAGCATTCTCTAAGCTCTTTATTCCAATGCTTACAATCTTCCTATCTTTAGAAATTAATTCTAATATCTCTGAAAATCTCTTATCCAAAAATTCCTTCCGGACCTTTTCTTCAGCTGATTTTTCTAGAGAATCAAAATGTGTATCAACACTGCTGACTAAGGTTTTTAGATTACCGGAAGTGGAGGCTGTCGGATCTATTTGGATTGATGGCATGATCTTCACAAGTACTCCAGAGGCAGCCTCTATCAACTCACAGTCTTCCATATGAGACTTCAGGAGCTTTTCATTTGCCTTGGCATTTGCAAATGAAGCTATCTTCATTGTTTGTACCGGAGAGAGAGAGTCAAAATCAAATGGGCCTTTTAGAAGCTCCGGTTCATCAATCTCTAAAGTTTCTTTACTCAAAAATTGTTGAACAGTTTGTGCAGTGTCTCTTGCCGGAGACAGATGTTTCTTTTCTTCTGCAGTCTTAGAACTGTCAACCTCTTTGTCTTTCACCACTGCTTCCTTCTCCTGTAATTGCTCTTCTTCTTTGGATCCGGAGACTGTAGGGGAAACCGGAGGAGAGATGCTAACTTGTTCATGGGCCCCTTCTTCTGGAGCAGAGGGTCCCAAGTCCTCACTTGTCTGTTCAGGGCTCACTTCTTCCGGAACAGAAGATTCCAAATCAGCAGCTGTTTCTGCACCTAAGTCCTCTACAACAGGAAGATTGAACCTTTTGAAGGCCTTCCGGAGGATCTCTTCTATTTCTTGGGCCACTTTGTCAGTCTCACCAAGCATGAGTTGATTCATCCTGGCTTTGCTTCTGAACTCATCTTTGCAGTCCTTGAAGATAATGTTCATTGTCTTGGGATCAATTTGAGGATATAGCTGAATAGCTATCTGCTCCCGGATCTCAAGATCTTTGGCATGAGCATTATTCTTTCTTACTTCCATTTCCTTTTCTAGGCTTTTAGGAATGAGAGATATGATCTCAATGAAAGCCTTATTGTATATGTTCAGATATTTAACTGTGGCTTCCTGCAGAGTCTTTTGGTCTCCCTCACTGAAGTCATCATAGGATTCAGTCATTGGTTGAAGGTTTCCATCCACCGTGACCGACTTGATTATGCTCTCTAGTGACAGAGTGGGCTTTTCAACAGTTACCTCTGCCATTTCATCCTTGTCTTGGCCTGTGGAGGGCTTACCAGATCCTTTGTTCTTCTGTTTCTTTACTTCTCTTACTCCCTCATCTGATTCTGTTTCCTCTTCATCCTTTTGGCTTCCATAAGCCCTTGTGGCTTTTGTCTTGGATCTCTTACCGGATGCCTGGACTTCCGGTTTTGAACTTTTGGTTGAGGGAGGTGCAGATCTCTTTGTTGATCTGGTCCGGGTGGGAGCTCCAACCGGAGCACTTTCTTTGCTTTTCTCTTCTTCCTCAGCCTTCCTCCTCTTTTCCCGGCTGGCATCAAGTGTCTCCTTTGAGATACCTAGGCCTTGAGTAATGTGCTCTACTTCTTTTCTTACCTTTCTTTTAATCTCAGGTTCCCTGAGTTCTACATGTATTTTTACACTCAGCTCCTCAAAGGTTCCAAACCTTTCTGCCTTAGGATCTTTGGGCTGACTTAGCATGTGTTGAACATGCAGCTCCACTATCTGTTCATCAACTTCATACCCCATGGGCATGATCCAGACAGTCCTTGGCTCCATTGCCTCCATTAGGCACTGATCAGTGTCAACCATAAAGCACACTGAGTCCTTGTATTTCTCAATGAGAGACTGAGGAATTCTCTCTCTTGCTTGCATCATGCTCTGAAAGTTTTTGAAGTATCCCCATAGAGCTGAATTTCTCGCTTTTGCATCCCCAAGTCCATGCAAGTAGTCTCTTATCTGGACTGCAACAGGTTTGTCATTCTGCCATACCCATCCACTTGTTCCGGGTAGCTCATTCATGAAGTAGAAGAATAGACATACAATAAGAGTACCATACTTGAAGGAATTCTTCTTATCCTTCTTGATTTTCTGTATATTTTCCATTAATTGGCTTAGCAGTAGTTCGCAGAGGTCATATTCTGCATTTTTCCTTAGCATTTCAAAAGCAGTGTATACTGCAGTTCCGGATACAGAATTCTCCCTGCTGGAGTGATAGATCTTGTATCCTATTATCATTGATGCATATTTGATATCCGGATCCGAAATATCTTCAATGGTCATTGCCCTCTTGTCAAATTTTGATCCGGTGGCCTCTGTTACAATGTTGTTCTTGACAGATTTGAGGATAGGTACCCCTCCGGAAGAGTATAGGCCAGTTACTGCTCTAATTGCCTCTTTTGTGATCTTACAGGGTCTATCTAGCCATAGAAAGTTGTCATGCATCCTGCTCAGTACATACCGGACCCATTCATCTTCTTCAAAGCAGGGGAAATGAATAAATTGCTCAAATTGTTTCTTCTGAATATCCTTATACTCTGGTTTAAGCTCAAAAGCATTGTCAATCAGCTGCTTGTGATAGAGGTCTCTTAATTTGAATTCCCCAAATTCCTCAATGTTTGCATGTATGTAAACCCTAATGTCTTCGGTGTGTAAAACTCCGTGAGGAACACTAGAGAAGGCTCCTAGTGGGTCTACCTCCAATGATTTGTAGGGATGTTTCTTGAATGAGGGGCGAGGTCTATCGGAGATCTTAACTATGTTTGGAGTAGCCATTCTTCAAAGATTTGCAGTGAGGTAATGAAAAACGGAGAATACCTTATGCGCCTTCGGTTTGCACGGAGTGGTTGGATTGATTTCTTTATCCAATAGCTTCGGCAGGAGATCCTTGGTGTGCTTGAAGAACCTTGTTGCAGAGCTCCACTTTTCGCTTCTTCTCGAGTGCAGAATGAGCAAATGACCTTTGAGAAATCCCTTAAATTGCTCCGCGAACCCTAATACCTGTCTGCAATAAATGCTTCACCTACATCATTCCGGTTTGCCTTGTCTGGATAGCTTGGAGTATCCCAGATTAGTCTTGATCTGTGGATATCATCCGGATCTTTCAATCATGAATAAATCGAGGTAGCATATTACAAGATCATCTCAAACACTCTGTCCAATCCGCAGAACAAGATAGTGCATTTCTGGATCTTTCCGGACCTTTTTGTAATCCTTTATCATACCGGAGCATCTCCCTGAACAGGTCTTATTTGATCGATCACAGCTTCTTCATGACTTCATGCGGACCTCTGAAAACTTGACTGAAGTATCTCAAGATTCATATCTACAAACCCTTTGATCCGCATCTTGTGCCACATCCGGCACCACTTGTTTGGCTGGGGGAACAAGATTTTCTTTGAGTCTCCCCCTGAGCCTGAGCTCACTTTTAATTTCCAGAAGAAATATCAGCACCAGAGTCTGGTGCGGATCCAACCTCTACATTCTCTGAACTTTTCTTCACCCAAATCTTGCTCATCTGATTCCTAACCTCATCCGCATTCATCTTTTGTTTACCCTTGTCTTGATTCTGATTATACACCGGACCTCTTTTGTCCTGATTTTTGTTTCTGCAGACTTTAGCATTATGACTGGACCTATTGCAGATTTGGCAAATAACATTTCTTTGCATATTTGACTGATATCCTCTTGATCTGCATTGATTTGCCATATGACCTATTCTATTGCATGTGAAGCATCTACCTTTGAATGATTTGTTTACTTGCATAATTCTGCATTCATGGGATTTGTGTCCATACCTTTTGCAGTTGAAGCACTGTCCGGAGAAGGATGAATTAATCTGATTCATTCTCATTCTGCACTGATTAGCTTTGTGACCAAAGTGGTTGCAGCTGTGGCAGTATCCATTGAAGGATGGATATCTTTGAGCATTTGGCTGTCTTACCGGAGGTCTTCTAGGCCTGCTTCTTGGATTTTCTGATCCAAGATTCTTCTGACCGGATCCGGAGCTTTCTCCTTTCTCATATCCCAAGCCATACTTGTCATCTGTCCTCTTTTGACTTCCAAGAAGAACTTCAAGTTGAGCAGAACTTATCTTGAATTTCTCTTTATATTCATTTGCTGTTTGAAGGTCTCTTTTGAGAGAGGCAATTTGATCCTCAAGTTTTCCTTCATTATCTTTGGCATCTTCAAGATCAGATTCAAGGTGTCTGATAATCCTGTCCATCTGGTGGCATTCTTCTGATTTTTCTTTAAGAGATTGTCTTAGATTGTCTTCAGCCTTTCTTTTTTCTTCAATCTCTTGAGTAAACTTTATAGTTCCTGATTCCATTTCATGTCTTAACATAATGACTTCTTTTGATAACTTTTCACATAACTTGGTTTGCTCAGTCAATTCCTCATTTGTATTGCTTTCTTCACTTTGTCTTGCCAACTGTTGAAGCAGCTCCTTTCTCTTTTTCATAGAGAGACTTAATTTGTCTTTTAATTCTCTCATGAATTCATCAGCCTGTTTGAGTCTTTCCTTTAATTCACTGACTTCAGAATTTGACTGTTCAAGATCCTCAAGGGCAGTCTTGAGTTGCTCCCTTAAACCATATGCATCCATTTGAAATCCCAGATCTTCCTCAAGCTGTTAGGCTCTATTAGGAGGAACTTAGCTCTGATACCAATTGTTGATAACTGAGAGGGGGGGGGTGAATCAGTTATCCTAATTATTTCCCTTATTGAACTTTTCTTTTAATTGATGTAGCATAAAATCAAACACAAAAACATTAACCATGAAGTAAGAAACACATGACACAGTATTTTTGACGTGGAAACCCTGTTAAGGGAGAAAACCACGGGGTGATTAACCCAAGAATTATTCTCTGTTAGAAGAATAGGAAATTACAAAAATGGCACTTGCCAATTAGGGCTCACTGCCTGAGCACACTGCTCACAAGAGGCCCACTGCCTACAAAAAGACACACTGTCTACAAAGTGATGAGAATCACAGTCTTGAACTGATTGGAAGCATCTGCATATGCTGGAGTTCAGTTCCGGTTAGGCTCAGTACACTGATCTGCTGCACTTCATCTTTCCTCTGTTCTTTATTCTGCTATCTTTCACATACCGGATCCTTTTTGCTACCTCTGCTCTTTCTCTGGACTTATTCGCATATCTCTCTACACACTCTCTACACACTTCACAACTAAATCCATCCTCTATATATATCAGCACAAGTAATTTCATCACCTTTCTAGTCAGCATCCGGAACAGTCTAGTTTCTTATAAACTTTCATTCTGTCGGCTGAATCCTTCCTCACCAAGCAATGTGGATCAAGCATATACTTGTAGATATCATTAATCATGTCGGCCAAACATGATTCATGCCTTCACAACCTCTGTCATCAATAGTAACTCATCCGGAAAGCAGTCTGATACTCTGCCAGTCAGTTCTTCCTCTGTTTTCACTGTCTCTCAGGAATCCAGTACTCAACCATTCATATCTTTTTCCTTGTCCATCACCGGAGGCTAAATCCTTGGAATATACCACTCAAGGTAGTCCTCTTGACTTCCCCAAATCCGCACTGCACCAAGACACTTCCACTGAGAGGTCCGGACCAATCTGTTGGACCTTGCCACATGCTCTGTTCTTCTTCACCGGACCACAACATTCTTTATTCTGACTTCCGGTAGAGACAGATCATGACTTGCAGATATGTGGGATGACCTTTGTTGCCATCAATGACAACAACCATGAATCCATATAGTGTCTCTTGCCAACAATTCCTCTATTGTCTAAAGAGTTGATCTAAATTTCCATCCTTCCTTCTTCCTCATTTTTTTTTTATAATCTCCTTTTGAAAATCTAAAATTATTGTAATGTTCTAAAAAAAAAAAAAATTATTCCATGTTTGATAGATCTCCTCTATTTTTCCCCAAAAGGATCATAGTTTCTTATCTCATTGGTAATCCCAAAAATTTCTAATACTAATTTGAAAGTATCATTTTTAGGAAATACCTTAACTCTCCTCCTTTTGAAAACTTCATGTTTCTTTATTTTCCCATATTTCTACCTTTGTCTGATTTTCTTCTTGATTTTTCTCCTTTTTCCTAATATTAGGTTCTTCAATATGGGAAATTTTTTCTACTATTTAGTTTTCTCTTTCTTTTCTTTGATCATTCATGTTCAATTTTTTCTTCCTGTTAGAGATTTTTTCTATTGGCCCCTCCATTTCAATTTTGTTGTTCCAAAACTCTTCCCTTGATTGAATTTTGACTGATGAAGGAAGCTTTTCTGCCAAATTTAGGTATACATAGATATGTACATATAGGAAAAATTATTTCTCTTCTATATTCTATCCATCGATATGATGAACCCTATATGATTTCTTATTTCCTTAAGTATCAAGGGAATCCAATATTTTGAAGAAAGATTATAGAATCTTATCCACATTAAATTTTTTGATATTTTATATTTTAGATGGTTGAAGTTTAGTTCCCAATCTTTTATGTAAAAACCTACATTGTCCACTAATTTCATGAACTTCCTTTCATTACTTCATTTTTTTTTCCCTTGATTCAGATTTGATTTGTTTGATAAAACCCTCTTGGTTGTAATGCTACTTTTCCCCCTATGTATTAAATTAATTGCAGTAGATTTGTTATGGTTAATATTTAGAATTAAGATAGAATAATATATTCAATGTTGTTAAAATAGATGTAATAACAAATGTAAATTACAATAGGTGATAGTTTAATAAGAACTGTTAAGTAAATCATTTACAAAACAAATTAGAAAACATTATCACATAATCATATTAACATCAAAATCTATCAATATGTTTTATTAACAATAAGATCAGTACTTCGTTAATTCTTGATGAAGGGGGTAAATCATAAAACACACAACAATAGAAATTGCACACAGAAAATAGAACTTTATTTTATTGACTTGGACAACTTATTACATTTTAAAAGCTCAAATACAATCAGAGGAATCAACTCTCCACAGGCTGCAACACATTATAGCTTCCTCTCACAAGACTCTAGAATCATCTATCTTCTATAACCCCAAATTAGCTAGGGTTTTTGTTTTCCCACCTATTCTTGACTCTACACTTTCCCCTTTAACTCTACTACTATCCAAGGTTCCCAAAAATGGTTATTAATAGCCTTTTTGGCGGCCAACAACCTAATTTCAAAATTTGCATCTCCCTCCAAAAATAGGTCAACTTTTGAGAGCCATAAATTTTGATCTGGGTGTCTGATTGATGAACCGTTTTATGCATCGAATAGCTTGCAGAGTGCTCCATGTGATAAGAGCATGATCTACTAGTTCTGACTATTTTTGGGTCCATACGGGGCCGTTAGTGCATCAAACATGAGTTTGAATAATTTTTAGGTGTTTTTCAAGAAACGAAAACTTTAATATCTTTTAGCTTGCAAATGATTTTTATGTGACTCTTTTGCCAAAGGTCTTATTTTTCATTTATGAAACTTCTTGTAAAATTTCACTTCATTCCATGCCTAAATGCAAACTTTCTAAAAATAGCAGGTTGCTATTTTTAGCAGTTTAGAAAAAATGAAAGTTCTACATCATTACTCAAGTGATTATGGAACCAGAACCACAAATTTTGAAAAGAAATGGAAATAACATCAACAATTTTGAAACACATTTTTTTTGGGGTGATGCAAGATTGCCCTTACACCACTGGATACTCAGGCTACATCAATTCCCATCATAGAAAGGAATAGATATGTATCTTTTCGATCCTGGAAGTTCTTCCAAATGTTAGTCTAGAGGATAGATTGTAGATTCATACCCCTTTCAGCAAATGAGCACTTCCAGGAGGAATCCAATTCTTTTTCAGAATCAACCATGTGTTTCCCAAGCGTTTAGCTCTTTTTCAGAAAACATGCACACACAAAAATACTCCAGAGCCATGTTCAACAAAACATGCTCAACACAAGTGCACACATAAGCCATGTCTAGAACAATCCCAAAGTGTACTCTATGCCCCGAGTTGGACACACTTTGTGTGCCCCTTCTCCAAAGCTCACCACCTATCACATATATAATCCTTTTCCTTTGTGATTTTTGTCTTTCTTTCCATATCTTCTTTGAGTGTTCTCCACACCCTTTCCAAGTCTCAAATAAATTCCTTATATAACCTTTTAAGGGGTGATTTATAAACCATCACACCCTTTCACAAATGTTGTCATTAATAATGGTTTAATAAATATAGTAACTCTTTTTTTAAAGGGGTTTTCATAATTATTCTTTATTTATCTCCATTTTACCCAGAAGGATCATAATATCCCTTATTTTTCATCTCCTTTTTAATTTTAAAGGGTAAATAAACTTTATCCTCTTATAATTTTAGAGGGTTATTCATATGTAGATTTCTTTTTCTATTTTAGGTAAAAAGTCGCATAACATTTCTCCCCGTGTAAATTAGTTGTTGTCCTCAGTAGCTCAAGTTGAATCTACAACATATTTTAGAAAAAACAATTAGTCAAGTAACATTATTAATATCACAATGAATCTACTTCATTTATAATCATATTTCTCAAATTTTAGATCTTCCCAATAACTCTTCTACTTTAACTAAAACCACAATTAAACCCCATAGAAATACTTTGTTAATCGATAACAGGATTAGAAATATACTTGTACATTTTCACATGAAATACATCATGAATTTATACTTGAGAAACTAATACAAGTATATACAATAAATCTCCTATCAAATAATCTTTTAAATTTGGTCATTAATGTGTAACCTTATCTTTAATACAAATATTTCAACCTTTTAAGTATCACTTCAACTTAAAATATACAAAAGTATTATCATGTAATCATATATCACTTACCTAGTGAATGACATACATATCCCATACTATGTAGTCATTAATCATTAAGTACAATATACTCAAAATACATTCCAAGATGATATTAATGTATTCCAGACTACATAAATCCCCTTTTCATGTACCAAATACAATTCAATGGAAATAAGTACACAATTACCTTTTGTTATGGGAAAATGTGGAATAATATCAATGATTAATAATAACCCAATAACTCAATAGAAATTGCAATAATCAAGATTCAAACACAAAGAAAGATACCTTGCAAACCTTATTACTTTACGGCTTCCATTGGTCACCTAATCTTAAATTGATCTTTCATGTGAATGAAGCCCTCAGAAAGTACACTTTCTTTCTTTTTTCTTCAAGAATGATAATAGAGACATGGTTATGATAGTTCTTGTAATGAAAAGGATCTTCAATATAATAAAAATGGTGATCGCAAGCAATTGAATGGTTTGGGTACCAATGGCACACAATGAATTCTTTAAAGTAAGTTTACTAAAAGTTTTGATTATTAAAATGGAGGAATAGGGGTTGTATTTATAGGTTTGAGAGAGACAAGATCAATGGTATAGAATGAATAAGAAGATCAATAGTTGAGGAAGGTTGAGAGATGTGCGTGAATAGGAAGAGGACAAGTGTCTTGGTCTATCATGCATTAGAGGAGTTAACAGAATAGATTGAGGAGTTAACAGAGTGGACTGATCAGTTAATAGAATAGACTAACTAGTTAACTGATTTGATTTATGAATTAACTAATTGGAACTAGAGGATAAATAGGACATATGGGTGAGGGAACAAATAATTAAATATTAAAATATTTAATTAAGTGTGCACATGGATTTGCATGGATTAATTTTTGTGTTAATCCATTTTTAAGAGGAAATAGATAATTTGAATAAATGTTTTGATTTATTTAAATATAGAGCATGTTAAGTTTAGAAGAACTAATTAAATAATTGGACATTATTTAATTTAGAATGACTTTAGAATTTATAAGAGATAATTAAATAATTTGATATTATTTAATTTAGAGGAATTTCAGAATAAATAATTAAATAATTTGTTATTATTTAATTTGGAGGAATATGAAGTATTTTAATTAAATAAATGAATTTATTTAATTTGGAGGAATATGAAGGATTTAATTAAACAAATGATTTTCTTTAATTTTGTGGAAGAATGCGAATCAAATAAATAAATAAATTTATTTATTGATAGCAGAATTAGACTAAAATAAATATTAGAAATATTTATTTAGACAAAGTCGTGTTATTTTTAGGTGTATACATTTTGCCTCTCTTTGATGCAATGTGTTTTATCACATTGTTTCAAAGAATACGATTTCTTGATAATGATACGTGCCCCAGTTTGACCCTAGTATAGGTTTAATGACAGTAGGATGCCCCGAGATTGGACAAGAAGAAACGTTTGAGGGCGTGAGACGTACAATCTCATGATGAGATAGGTTGAATAGTTAGGTTAGGGTGAAGAAATTGGTTGATGCGGAAGAAAAAGAGGGATGAAGAAAGAGCTGAATGATACATGATGCAAGATAAAATGATAACAAACACAAGCAAGCAAGCAAGTATGCACAAATGATACAAGAATAAACAAGGTATTGCCCCATGTCCAGCTGTAAACCAATGATGAATCAATAACGATTAATGATAGTGTTTTTCATTGCGGGGAATGATATATCCCTAGATCAACATGATAGGCATGGGAAAGATATATCCCACTGATAATTATGATTGATTAAGTTGGTTTATGACAAGATTAGGATCAAGACATTGATTGGGATTGGATAATTTGACAAGATTGATTAACTGGATTGGTCTGGATTAAGGAGGGACTTACATTTGGATCATTGCTCGAATTGATTAGCCAAGGGTTTGAACGAATTGATGGAAGAATTGATTAGAAGAAACGTGAATGAAGGAATCACAAGCTTGTAAACATTAGCATTGTCAAAAGAATCTTTATGTATGGATGGTATACAGAATGTAAATGGATGTAAATATATGTCATCTTGACACTGCAAGTATTTTGAAGTGCTTGTTTCATCATTGGGTGATTTTTTTTTTTGTGGTTTAAAATTTTGTAAGAAAATACAAGAATTGAGGTATAATTAAACTAGGGTGACTTAAGTATTACTTACATGGATTTTGATATAGCAAGTTGATACAAGCATCTAGTAAAACTTGAATCTAGATGACCTGAGTATTTCTTGCATTTTCAACAAACAAGGATTGCCCCTTTTCATGTTTGGACCTTTGAAGTCCTCAATGATCTTTTGATGATCATGTTGTTAGACAAAAGTCGTCACATTACTAAAGATTAATCCACAAACAGAAAACAAAGAAGATAATCATACCCCCATCATAGCATCTCTAGTTTTTGACATCTTTGAGTAGCATAGAAAGACATGATAACAAAAATCAAGACTCTGTAACTTAAACTACTCACAAACACAAAAACATTCTTGCATTAGATGTGTTTTCTTGCCATAATTTAGGTAAAATCATTTTGAGTGTTTAGGTACTTGATTGTTTGGCTTATGATAGGTTGATGTCTTGCGTCAAAATTTCTATTTGGAAGCATGCTTTGTTGTGTGTTTTTGCCTAGTAAAGGGTATCACAATCCTTATTTGTGTCTTGTTAGAACATGTGGCATTCAAGAATCCAAATCTGTAACCAGGTCGAGGAATTGCCCCCAATTTGATAAAGGATCAACTTATTATGGATGAATTGGCAATGGATATGATGAAACAGGCCCTAAGGGACTGACCTAGTGCCTCGGGGGTTCATTGATAGATTGCCTTGCCTACGTGATGATGCATAGCCAAAGTAGTTGGGGTGACAGACTTCGTGGACCTAGGACCTAGGCAATTGGAAAATGGTACGAATGCAGATGGACTAGTGGATGGGTGAAAAAGGTATAGAATAGATGGCTAGCCTTGGTGCCTCATCGATGATGGCCTTGCCTACGTGATAGCTCAGAGGTGATGTAGTTCGACCAAACAAGATACTAGTGATGGACGCTATGACAGGATGACACTATGGATAGGATACTAGATAAACCTTAAGTAATTAAGGCAACAATGTCGGTAGAGTATCAAGCCATGATAGGTTACCACTAGGTGGTTTGGTGAAACAGATATGATCAAATGATGGATGACGGATGGTAGCGTGTACCTCCACTAAACGCCATGAGCCGTGACATTGAATTTTATTGTTTTGAGACATTTTTACAATTTTAGCATGAATGCAATATGGAATAAATAAAATGACTACACTTAAATATGATTTTTGATTCAGGGGATGGCGGGTTGTCCTTTTATAAGAGACTTATTCAAGGCTGTGAGATAGGATTTAGGGAAAAACTCAAGTGGGGAGTGAAATGAATTATGGAGTGTGTCTAATTTCTAGGCTTTTACAAAAGGCTAAACACTGATCCACATCTAGATAAGACAATCTGATAAGCTTTCAACTTAGGCAAGTAACAAATTTTAATGATGTTCGCTAGACTTAGATCATAAATGGAAAGAAAGATAGATCTGGGGTAAAGGATATTTAGGAAAGAACAAGGGTCCGTAGATAGAAGATGATCCTTGAGACTACTAGACTTGTTGGTTTAGCTCAACTAGTTCATGTGTGTTCTTTGTACCTTTCTTTCTCTATTAGAATGTCACTATTGAGGCTTCAAGCTTAGACTAATCTCCACCCAAGAGTACGGACATTCAACAATCTTCTCTCTTTCACTCTTTTTTGTATCTCTCTTTTTTTTTTGTTTGCTGATTTTCACTTTTTTTTTTGTACTTTCCTCTCTTGACTTTTTCTCATTTTTTGGATTTTGATTTTTCAAGAAATGAATGCTTTCAGGAACTTTGATATGCCATACTTTGATCTCTCAATTTTTTTTTGACACTCTTATTTTGACCACTCATTTTTTTATTCACTCATATCTTGGATTGTTTCCTTCAGAGTTTCGATCTTCCTGACATTTTTGGCCAAGAAAGATAAGGGGCTGAGTGCCACCTAAAGTTTTCGTAATCTGGTTGGACTTCTCTACTACTAGGGAAGAAATGGGAAGGTCTACTTGTAAGCTTCCTTTGAACAATGTAGGTTTGAATACTGACTCCATTTAGACCTAAAATTTTGACTTATTAAGACTGGAATTAGTGTAAAGCTAAGAGCTAGGCTTTGATTAGAATGACTAGCAATGAAGGGGGATAATGGTAATTGTTGGAAAAGAGGGATCTCCAGGTCCTGAAAGGATGATCCATATCCAGGCAACCCAAGGCACCTTACTGTAAGGAAAATAGCATAAGAGAAAATCACTAACAGTAATGCAAGATGAACAGAATGATACAAAAATGCAAGAAAACTACTTTCTTGACACTTTCGATGGTTTTACAAATTTTTTATGTTTTTTATGTTTTTATGATTTTTTTTTAGTTTTTTTCTAGTTTTTTAGACATAATACTTCCTGAGGTGAAAGGCATTGACTGCTTTGCCAAATTCCTCTCCCTCCATTGTG
The DNA here is from genome assembly GCA_027924645.1 of Cunninghamia lanceolata. NCBI lineage: Eukaryota > Viridiplantae > Streptophyta > Pinopsida > Cupressales > Cupressaceae > Cunninghamia > Cunninghamia lanceolata. The sequence goes on from BSBN01000078.1 coordinate 24,988,834, forward strand.
GACAAGAGATAAGCACCATTTCCAATATCTTCTTTAACCATGTAGGGGCCTTTCCAGTCATCTGGAAAGACTCTTTTTTGTCTCTTTTTCTTGTTTTTCGTGCTACCTCTTCTCAAGACCAATTCTCTGATTCTGTAGGGTTGATCACTTGAATCCAACAGTGCTAACTCAGTGGTTTCCCTTGGCATTGTGAGACATAGTAAATCCTGAAAGGCATGTTGATGGGATGGGGTCCAATATAGGACTCCTTCACATTTGAGTAATTATGTCACTAGATCAAATTGTTCTAGCATGTAGATTTATATTTTAGATCTCTCTTGTATTCTTTGTAAGAATTGGAATAGTTCGAGAGGAGTTTGTGGTTCCCTTTGTTTGTCAAGAGGGAGAAAGCTTATACTTGTCATCCCATTGGGCTCTGGTCTTAAGTCCATGGCATATCCTATCTAACTGCGTGGGAGTTCAAAGATGATAGGGTTGTCAACACCGACTATCACTCGCATCTTCCATTCTGTGTGAAAGAGGCCTTCACTTTCTTTGTCCTCGTTAGGAAGTCTTTTAAGCATTTTGATTTGTACCTGAGGTGCTTCCCATTCATTGAGTTCATTTGATTAAATTAAGCTAGAGGTGGTTTGTTCATCTCACGGTATGGATACCATGAACATCCTTGGTAGCATTCTGATGACATTGGTTGATTCATTATCAATAGAATGTGCCTCTTCCATGGGCATTACTGGTTTAGATGGTCCTATTTCCTCTAGTGTGTTGGGGATGCGTGACTCATTTAATGGTGACAATGGTGTGTAGCCTTCTAATATGTCCTCCTCAGCATATGAGAAAGTGTGTGGGTCTACATTTCTCAGATTTAACGTGGCAGTTTCAAACAATGGGCCTTCAGTTTTGTGTGGTTCCTCTCCTATGCAAGGGAAGAGTTTGTAAGCTTCTTGGTTGTCGATCATGAGTACCTCTAAGGGGGATTGGAGTGGTTAATTCTATTCAATCAATTCCACAATCTCAATAGTCTTATTCTTGGGAACCATTTCCTTCATTTTTGGTAATGGCTTGCCTGCAAGAGTTTTGATTTTTGTGGCATTTGTGGCCTTTATTATGCTGAAAGGTTCTGGATCCCCCTCGGTGACATATATTTTCCCTAAATGCAGGAATCAAGCTTCTTGAAATAATTTGGAGGGTACAGCTTTCATCCTGTGTATCCATGGCCTACCTAGGATAATGTTATATCTCGTGTCTTTGTCAATAATGTAGAATGTAGTAGGAAAGGTCTTAGGTCCGAAGGTTACTGGGAGGGTAATCTTGCCGATGGTGGCAGTCTGTAGATTATCATATCTATGTAAAGTATCTCATGAAGTGACGATATTAGTGTGCCCATAGCCCATCCTCTCAAAGAGGGAGAAAGGAACTATGTTAACTATTGCGCCATCATTAATTAAGGTCCGTTTGATACATGTATCCTAGATCCACACTTGCAGGTATAACGTAGGGTTTCCTTGTTTTGTTAATTCTACCTCAGAAGGCATCTATCGTAAGTGAAAGAAGAACCCTGGATCTACGAGTTGTGAGATTGGTGGACTGATGGTGTAGTCCACATGATGGTCTTGGATAAGTTTGATATCCTCTAGATGGTCAACAACATGAGGATAGAGTGGAGTGTGGTTTGGACTCACGGTAGAAGATTTTTCAACAGGTTTGATTGGTAATGGACTACATGATGGGGTTGGGACAATGGGCATGTTTGGTGGTTCTGTGATAGGCTCTTGATGGATAGGCTCTTGATGTATAGGTTCTTCAATAAGTTCTTTGATAGGCTCTTCATTAGGTGTTTTATGATATGGGCATGGTTGATTCCTTGCTAACAGCCATTGGATCACATCCTTCATGAGTGTATGGGTAGATGGATAATACAATGGATGGAGAAAAATGGTATATGGTGATGGTGATGGCCTTGGGGGGAGCATGTGCAAGGTGATTTTTCCACTACTGGTGGTGATAGGGCAATCAAAGTTAGTGTTGGAATCTGATTATTTGTCAGACATGGGCACATTGATTTGTGGGATATGCTTTGATATGTGATTAACAGTGTACTCAAATGGCACATTTATGTAATTTACATCATTGTTCCCATTATTACGATTTTGTTGGTTTTTGTTGTTGTTGTTGTTGTTGGTTGTGCTATTGTTTTTGTTCTGCCTATCGCGGTTAAGAAGTGGATCCTTGTACACCACATGTGATTAGTTAGATGGGTGGTCTTCTGTGTCGACATGATTTTGGTCTAACAAGTCTTGTATGACATTTTTTAGATGAATACAGTCATTGGTTTTATGTCCTTTTCCCTTATGATACTCACAGAAATTGGTATCCTTCCACCAATGAGATTTTACTACCAGCTCATAGTCACTCATGGCGGGAAGGGTGATCTCATTGTTTGCCAACAACTTTCTCAAGGCAGACTCATATGACTCCCACAGTGGTGTAAATTTTCATCTAGGAGAGTAGTTGTACCATTGTCTCAGTTCATATGATGAAGGTTTGCTTGGTGTTGCATTGTTTAAGGCTCATGAGAGGTTGAAATTTGGTTTTTTAGGAGCCACATTTTTGGCATCAACCACCCCATCATTTAGGATGTTCTTATTCTTAGCTAAAAATTGTGGTTTATCTATGTTGACATTTGAACTAGGAGTGTCCTTATAAAGTTTGATTTGACCTTTTGCTATCAAAGACTTTTCAATTAGTAAACCCATCTCAATGACCTTACTAAAAGGAGTAGGGCATTGTATTTGAATTTGGTAGCTTAGGTCAGCATGTAGGATGTGGACAAATGTTTCAAGCATTTATTTTTCTGGTATGTGATGTGGACATTTGCTTTCCAATTGTCTCCATCTTTGTAAGAAAGAGGCAAAGGATACTCAACCCTTTTGTTTAGTGTTACAAAGATCTAACAGTGAGATGTCATGCTCAATGTTGTAGGAGAAGTATGTGACAAACTTATTCACTAATTCGTTGAAGGTTTGAATGCCAGGAGGTAGTCGAGAGAACCACTCCATAGCTTGTCCTCCCAAGCTCCTTGGGAATAGTCACATGAGATAGGTGTCATTGTGGCTGACTTCAAGGCATGTTGCACTAAATTCTCTGATGTGGTCTCTTGGATCACCCTTTCTGTGATATTTGTCAAATTTTGGTACCTCAAATTTTTAGGGGAAAGGTATCATGATCAAGGTCTTGTCAAAATGATATGGTGAGATATCCTCTAGAGAATAGTGTTTTGTTGATGCTCCAGTTTGAGTGTCTGCGAGCTGTTGCTACAAGGCTTGGATTTGTTGAGTCAATAAGCCTAGAGGGTTTGTAGAGTCAACAGTCATCTTATCTTTTTCTATGGTTCTCTCCTTTCATGTGCTTTCCTTGGGGATTCTTTCTTTTTTAGTTTCCTTTAACGCGTTGACATCAAAGTCTTTGGGGAGCTGAACTCCTTGGTTTTCTAGGGAAAGAAAGAATTTGATGGGGTTTTGATTGAGCACTTTGTCCATCATGCATTGGAACTTCGATCTTGTTGAGCTTGTAGAATGTTCTCATGAGAAATCTCCTCATCACTATCATGAGGGGATGGGACAATTTTGTTAGATGTGCCTGTCATTTCAATTTGTTTTTGTTTTTAGGTTCTAGTTAAGACCATGCAATGCAATTCAGGATGGTGTGGTGTGAGATTGGGTGCTTTGACAAGATGTGTTAGGAGGTTGCGATGAAGAGGATACTTGTACTTGATATAGACTAGTTTTGCACAAGCCTCTAGTTAAGTTCTGAGAGAGAAGGATGATATATCCTTGATAGTGGAGACTTACTAGGGTTGTTTGAGGTTGATATGACCTATATATGCTTTGCACTAACCTAGTTTTGATACTTGGTTTGATTTTGGGAAGATTGGTGAAGTGTTTTGGTTAAATGTCCAACAGAAAAGAGGGTATGAAGCAAAAAATGGATGGTAGAAGTGACTTCATGATAAATCTGACATGGGAAACTAAAACAAGGCTCAAATGGGTACTCAAAAAGATAATTGTTTCTCTCAGCAAATGTATGGAATAGCTCACTGTGATGGATGTGCAAGAACAAAAGTGGAATAACAAAAGACAAAAGCGCAATAGCATATAACAAAAGTGCAAGACTGGTGAATAATATATGTGTAGGAATAGATGATAAATGCACAATACTGGTGAAATATGTATGTGTAGCAGAACAAGACAAATGCGTAGCAGAAATGAATGGATACGCAACAAAGGACAGATGCACAACAGGAATGAATATATGCACAGCTCTATCTTTTTGGTTTATTTTTATCTAATTTTTTGAATGTTTTTGGTTTTTTTGGCTGAAAGTTGGTCTTTTTGATTTGATTTTTCAACTATGGCAAGAAAAATATAGCAAGCACAAAGAATATTTTCATGATTTTTTATTTTTTTAGATTTTTGACTTTTTTGACAGAAAACAAGTACAAATACTAGGATGGTAGGGGCAATATAAACTAAATTCTAACTTGATTTTTACACTAGCTACACTATTCAAAGAGGATAACATAGGAAATTGGGACACGAACTCCCCCTTACAAGTGCACAAACTTCTCTGGTACATCAAGTTCTGGGTTCCCAAGGCTCGCAAACCTTAGGATTTTCCTATTATCTTTATTATTATATCATAAGTACATGAGTCATCTCAGGAAGAAGGTAATCGCTCTTTCTGACACTGGTTTATAGGGGATTTTGGCTTCTAAAAAAATGAATAAGTAGTAAGGGCAACTATTTGAGTGGTTCTACATGTGGCAGTGCTACTCTCCATTATGGAGTCTCCCATCCTTCAAGGGTTGTGCCTTGGAGGGTTTTGGGGGAGGTTGGCTGTCAGTACAACTAATCAACACTCATTGCATGAAGCTTTCACCTCAAGCATAATTTATTTATAGTGGCTAGGCAGAGCTTGACTTTAGCTTGTTACCATTTAAGGTTGTTTCCACTTGGCTGGAAGGATATCCAAGGGTAGGCCTCTCTAAAGGTTAAACATGCAAAATGATAGGTTTGGCATTCTGGTCACCCAAGAAAGGGGAGAGTATAGGCCTACTATCATTCTGAAAACACGAAGAACAATGGTTCTTTGATCCTATTTAAAAGAAAAAAACTAAATGAGATACTCTACTTGGGCAAACACATGATTTGTTAACTTTGAAAGAAGCAAATAGAAAGCAATGGTTCAATTTTAGATATTCCTAGTTGGGACCATGTTTTGAGTTGTTGATGCACCAAGTTTAAATTATAGCCTTCCTATTTAGATCTAGATAAAATTTGTATGAACAATCCAATTACTTTCCTTGCTAATTAGTTCTAAATGTGAATTAATGATGCAACTAAATGTCTAACCAGCCCCTAACCTACAAATCAGATATGAGAATATCCCTGCGAGAAATGTTAGCATGAGAAAAATCACAAGAAATGTCTTAAGACCCTGTCAGAATAAATGTACAGTTACAGAGGATATATGCGTAGATACAAAGCACAGATGCAAATATCTAGTATATGCATAGTTATAGATACTAAATGTGTTGAAAGAAAGAATAGATGCACAGTTATGATATATGTGCAATTACAGAGAATAAATCCACAGTTACAGAGTGCACATGCGCAAGTTAGATGTATGCGTTGATTCAGAGAACAGATGTGCTGATTCACAAAGTATATACGCTAATTGAAAAGATGCATTGCTATAGAGAACATATGCATGTTACTAGTGAACAAATGCATAGAAACTTTCTATGTATGGAACCTAATGCACAAAAACTTAGATTTGAGGTTAAATTGGGGCAAGGCCCCATGTTGGGCATCATAAATGTTATGGGAAAATGTTGAATAATATCAATGATTAATAATAACCCAATAACCCAATAGAAATTGCAATAATCAAGATTTAAACACAATGTAAGATACCTTACAAACCTTATTACTTTGTGGCTTCCATTGGTCACCTAATCTCAAATTGATCTTTTGTGTGAATGAAGCCCTTAGAAAGCGCACTTTCTTCCTTTTTTCTTCAAGATTGATAATAGAGAAACAACTATGATAGTTCTTATAATGAAGAGGATTCTCAATACAATAAAAATGGTGATCACAAGCTATGGAATGGTTTGGGTGCCAAGAGCACATTGTGAATTCTATAGAGTAAGTTTACTAAAAGCTTGGATTATTGAAATGGAGGAATAGGGGTTGTATTTATAGGTTTGAGAGAGACAAGATCAATAGTATAGAATGAATAAGAAGATCAATGGTTAAGGAAAGTTGAGAGATGTGCGCAAATAGGAAGAGGACAAGTGTCCTGGTCTATCATGCATTAGAGGAGTTAACAGAATAGATTGAGGAGTTAACAGAGTGGACTGATCAGTTAACAGAATAGACTAACTAGTTAACTAATTGGAACTAGAGTATAAATAGGACATGTGGGTGAGGGAACAAATAATTAAATATTAAAATATTTAATTAAGTGTGCACATGGATTTGCATGGATTAATTTTGGTGTTAATCCATTTTTAAGAGGAAATAGATAATTTAAATAAATATTTTGATTTATTTAAATATAGAAGATGTTAAGTTTAGAAGAACTAATTTAAAAATTAGACATTAATTAATTTAGAATGACATTAGAATGTAGAAGAGGTAATTAAATAATTTGATATTATTTAATTTAGAGGAATTTTGGAAGAAATAATTAAATAATTTGGTATTATTTAATTTGGAGGAATATGAAGGATTTAATTAAATAAATGATTTTATTTAATTTTGTGGAAGAATGCAAATCAAATAAATAAATTGATTTATTTATTTATTGGTAGAGGAATTAGACTGAAATAAATATTAGAAATATTTATTTAGATAGAGTCGTGTGATTTTAAGGTATATACACCTTTAAATAGAGTTCATATCATTTCACATAGTCAATGAAAACAAATTTTCGAGACAAGTTTTGAGTCCAACAAGGTTGCAATGTGATCTAGTCAAATTATCTTTTAACATTTATCTCTTTGTCATAGAATTATAAATAATTAATGATATAACATTCTAAGGATATCACTTTTATACAATACTTATAAAAAACATGTACAAATTTATTGGGTTGATAAACTCCAATAACAAAGTACAATAAAACAAAATATGTTACAAAAGAAATCCTACAATTTATCTTAAGAAACAAATGAATAGTAACAAACAATTACCACCTACAAAAAAGCACTTCATAGAAAAATATTAGCTCTAATCCTTATAAGGAACCAAGTTAACTAAATTTTATTTTAATGCAAGGATGAATTTCTTGTTCAATTAATTTTAAGTTGATGATTTTGCTAGAACAAAGAGGATATCCTATTTTGGACTAGTTTTCAAAAATCATCACTCAACTGCTCAAGTGTTACTGAAAATAAATAAATAAAATTAGTAAAGCACCAAAAGTGACCAAAAAAAGCACTAAAAGTGACACAACCTACAAAAAGGTTTGCGGTGTCACCTCAACAATTCATTCCTAACTTTAGACTCGATATAATTGGTTTCCACAATCTTCTTACATTTGCCACTTCACAAGAGAAAGAAATTGTAACTTGAGAGAGATAATGTAGTAAAGGAGGATTGAATAAGTATATCATGTTCAGGCTCCATTCAATGTCGACATAAAACATTCAATAATGCAGATTGAATAGTTTTCTAAACTTCACTAAAACAATCAAGTTTTATAGAGTTGTTGGCTTCGCTTCCTACAGTTGTTCATTTTGTTTTGGTTGGACTCAAATAGCATTGTAAAGCCAAATTTAGTTCAAAATACTAGAACCTAATAAGTATGTATGAATCCTTTCCTAGACCATTTATTAAAACATCTACGTTAATAACAAAAGGTTTGAATGTGAAGGAAGAGAGACATAGGAGAAAACACAAAAACTGCAATTTTGATTGTTTGATCATAATAGATTACAAATGCCTCTATTTATAGAGGCCTGAGAACAATCTAGATGCCTTTACACATGGTGAAAATGGACTAGAATTACATTCACAACACATTGTTGAAAATCAACGCACATGGCATGAAAATAGTCTGCAGGTTGGTGGGAGGCGGTGTGAGAAGCTTCTTCCTTAAATGTTTATGTTGACCTCTTTGTTTGGTGATGTTCTAGTGGTTAGAAATTAACTACATCCAACACTCCCCCTTAATTTCTACCTCTAACTAACTAAATATCAACAATGCCTAGATTTTGTCGTAGATATTTAAATTTATCCTTTGGTAGTGCTTTAGTGGAAATGTCTGCCAATTGATCTTCAGATTTGTAGAACTCAAAGTAGATTTCTCCATTATTAACTAATTCCCAGATGAAATGATATCTCATGTCAATGTGCTTGCTCTTTTTGTGAAAAACATGATTTTGAGCAATGCAATTATTGATTTTTTGTCACAAAGGATTGGTGTTGACTCCTCCTATACTTGCAACAAATCTGTCAATATTTTCCTCATCAAAAGTGCTTGACATGCTATTGATGTGGCTACTACATACTCTACTTCAACTAATGAGAGTGTCATTATGGGTTTCTTTTTTGATGCCCATGAGACCACACCTATTTCGAAATGAAAACATATCCAAAAGTACTCTTCCTATCGTCAATACTACTTGCAAAATCATTGTCATACTATAACCAATCAAACAAAAATCACTAGTTGTGGAATATAAAATTCCATATTTTGTTGTTCCTACCACATATCTCAATATCCTCTTTGCAACCTGCCAATGTGAATCTTTTAGTAACTCCATGAGTCTTGAGATTAAACTAACCCCATACATGATATCTAGTTTTGTAGCTATAAGATACATCAAGCTTCCAATTAGTCTTTTTAATGTTGTAGAATCAACATTAGGCCTTTTGTCTTCTTTGCTAATTTTAGTCCCTATAGCAACAGGTGTAGGTGCTGAATTACAATTCAACATTTTAAACATTCTTAACACATCCTTTGCATATTTGTTTTGACAAATAAAATTTCCCTTATCAGATTGAACAACTTCAATGCCCAAAAAATACTTCATTAATCCCAAATCTATCATCTCAAATTCTTTCTTCATTGCTGATTTAAATGTGACCACAAACAAATTTCCAATGAAAATCAAATCATCAACATACAAACACACAATTTAAATTTGATCCTCTTTGTTGATTTTTGTGTACAATGTGGGCTCATTACTGGTTCTGTTGAATCCATTGTTTGTCATGTATGAATCAATCCTACTATACCATGCTCTTGGTGCTTGCTTGAGAGGTGATCTTGAGAGCATAGAGGGATGTCTTTAATGTATAGACTTTGTCTTCATGTCCATGCACTTCATATCTTGGTGGTTGCTTCACATACACTTCTTCATCTAGGAAACCATTCAAGAAAGATGATTTCACATCCATTTGATATACTTTCCAATTATTTTGAGCAGCTATTGGTAAAACTATTCTAATACAGAAAAGTCTAACAACTGAAGCAAATGTTTCATTATAATCAATTCCATCTTTTTGTGCAAAACCTTTTACTACTAACCTTGCCTTGTGCTTTTCAATCTTACCTTCTACATTAAATTTGGTCTTATAGACCCATTTGACTTCTATAACATCCTTTCCTTTAGGTAGGTTAGTAAGCTCCCATATTTAATTTCTCTCAATAGAATCCATCTCTTCATCCATAGCTTTTATGCAATGTTTCTCCTTAACTGCTTCTTTAAATTACACAGGATCATGAGAGAAAAAGGAAAAATTTGAACATAAATCTAAATTTTCTTCTCCTTGATCATAAACCTTTGTCTTTCCCACATTTTCCATGTGGTCATGACGTGCTATATGCGTGTCATGTCCACATTTGCCATGTGTCATGATACAAACTACCAAAATTTTTCCTACTCGACTCTACAAACCCCCTCGCATGCCACTAGCGTGCTCAGTGACATACACACATAACACAGTTGCACCAGCAAACTACGTCAAGCACATCGCCTAAAGGTGGGGAAGCCAATCAGTTTCGGGTTGAACAAATACAATTCATAACCCAAAGATGATGGTCACAAGGGGGCTATGTATTATGGTTAGCAATGTGAAGAGGGTTGGGTCCTGATAAGGAAGTCAACCCTAGTCAAACCCTAAAACTCATGGTTAACTTAAAAAGACATTGACATGGTTTTGCCATGATCAACCAAAAGCTCTAACCAAGTTATCTACTAAACCTTAATTCTAACAACAATTCAACGGGAAACAATAAAACGATTAGGTCAAACTTTTAACTCGATCAGCCCTAGAAAAATTTGGGTAGCATAATGGGGAAAAGTGAAAATAGGAAACCTCCTACAGTGATTTCGGCAGCATAATGCCACCTCATCAACTATAGGAGGGTACAAAATTGAATTAAAATAAAAATCCCCACCTAACTCTATAAACAAATTTAATAGAAACTAAAAACATTAATTCGATAATATTCCCATCCCTTACAAATCGAAAGGTAAAATATAAATAATAAGCTAATCCTAACAAGCATAAAGTAAACCACTAATGAATTAAATTACGAGATCGATAAAAAAAAATCTTCTTTTAAATGTAAATTAAATTAATTAACTAAAAGATATGATTTCCTCTATAAAATCAATTTAATATAAAAATATAAAAGACTTTCAACAAGGTTTTAATTTTACTCATGCCAATAATTTGAAAGGACCCAAAGTCCAAAACATAAGGGTTAAATTAATTATTCTGCTACTATGGTGCACAAAGCAATATACATTTAACAATTTAAATAAAAGGAATATGTCATTAACATTTAAAAGCAAAGGGAGTCTACCCTCCCAAATGGGATTATATTATCACTAAACTAAGTTAGGAACTAAACACTCCTGGGTTTATATTATCACTAAACTAAGTTAGGAACTAAACATTCCTAGCCAAACTAGGGCACCAAACCCTATGTTTATTTATAAAATCTCCCAAAATCCTTATTTGCCACAAAAACATGTTATTATGATTGATTGGATGTAGGTTGGGAGGAGGACAAAGACATGGATGGTACCTCCCAAAGTGGGAGGTATCATCCGCAATAAAATTGGTTTACTAACTTACTTCTTTGATTTCTTAACAATGTTTTCTATAGGTGAAGGTTTCAACCACTAACATTTTTTTTTATGTTCAACTAACTCTTTGCACAGTTTACCACAATTATCTATTTTCAAACAATTTCTTATTGATCTATAAGTTAAAATCTTAGAGCCCTCTGGTTTAATTTTTTTTTTGGTAAGCAAACATATTACACAAGGATAAAAGTTCCATGCATATATATATATACACATTGATGTCATAAACAATGGAGTATAATATATAGCACAAAGAATGCTTATCATATAGTAGGGTGAAAATGTATTATAGTCTAGAGAATAAATAAATTACACAGTAGGAAGGATTTGCAAGCTACAGAATACATGTCAAAATTTTACAGTGAAATTTCGATCCACAGAGCACTCACTCACAGAGCATTGGATATATATATATTGAACTAGAAATTATATACAGGAACAAACTCTACATAATGGATAAGGGCCAAAAGAAGGCCAAACTCAAATCATAGTAAGCTAGGCGCTAAATAGAAGTACGGTTTAAAAGTTTTATGGTCATCGGCCGACGCCTCACGGCGTATCCCACACACCGCCCGCAGGCAAATAACAAAAGAAAGTGGGGCGTGGCTCCCGCCGCACCCATAGGGAATCCCTGTGGGAAGGACGGGGGTCCCGTTCCACCCCCACCATGCTTAAACAATCAACCTCCCTATGCATGGGTTTAACCCTGCGCAGGGCAAAAAGTCGAGCATAAAGCTCTTAAATCTGCTGAGCCCTAAATTGCTTCGTCGGCCTTTCTTAAATTTAAATGCTATAACAATTTTTCCCTAAGGTTGTTTAAATATAGATATTTATTAAACATGGCTTTATATATATATATATATATATAAAGCTTCAACTCCACACTTTCTTTTTATAATAGCAGCTAGGTAAATATCAAAATAACCAATATGCTTAAATGTCTTAATAACTATCAAAAGGAAGGTTAATCCAAACTAAAGAAGCCCATATTACTCTCTAAAGCAACTAAATTTTTTTTTTTTTATGCCATAAATGCATATTTCTTTTCATAAAAAAAACAAAAACAATCACATGAAGTAGATATAAGAGAGAGAGGTTTTCTTTTTTTTTTAAGACATAAAAGATTAGATTTATAAATTTCATAACTTTACAAATAGAATACAAGTATACATGAAGAAATGATTATAACACAATTGAGTCTTCCAACTCTTTATAATGAGACTTATTACAACACCCAAATTAGGGAATAGGCATCTCAAGGCCTTCCCTTTGACTACAATACAAAGAACTACAACTGAACTTTCCTCTCTACCAAGCTTCTCCATAGTCTTTAATGCAACCTACAAAACACTTGAGGACAACACAATCCCATGGATACTTTCCACCCAACCAAGGCCCAAATATGGACCACCCCCAAGCTAGGAGGACCTCCAACAACCACAACACAAACATACACTCATTTTAAACACAACAACACCCAACCCAAAGCTTGACACAAAACTAATCCATCTTAGGAATGAATTTGAAAAGGGTGAGAGAGTTGACTGACTCTACTCAAGGAGACATACACTCTTAACACATATCCTCTTGAATCACTTGCCCTCTTGCCATACTTCACATGTCACAAGAATCAAGGCACTCATTCCATACCCCAAACTTCTCCAAACTCCCAAAATAAGGCCCTTGGCCACAAAATAAACACCATAAACAAGAGGGGAAACCAAGGAGGTTGTCATCCTCTCTCACCCAACACTAAGGAGAACTCTCTCATAAGGAAAGTCACCCAAAAAACCCATAAAATCTTTAACACATAAAATGAAAATACATAACATAAAACATGGATACTCACATAGAAATAGTAACAAAAGGAATGGTTCAAACTTGAGAAATACCTCAAATCTTCAATGATGGAGTGAGTTTTGGTGAAGAGCTTCCACGAGTTCTCCCAAATTCTCCAAGCCCTTCTCTCTCCCAAGACAAGACCAAAAATTCTCAAAAGAAATGAAAAGAAGAACCCTCATCTCATCAAAATGAGGGAGATTTAAAGACAAGGCTATCAAGCCCTAATTGATGAGAAGGTGACACTTGTCACCTTCTCCTCCATCCACATAACCCTCCTCACAACCCCACATGAATGTGGAGGTGACATTTGTCACCTCCTCATTCCACAAAGCTACACATTCTGCCACAAGTTCTCTCACATATTTGTGAGAGCATACGGGAATGTGAGAACACAAAGGGAAGCTTATTGTGAATGGGGAGGTGACACTTGTCACCTCCTCATTCATCTAAGCTACACTATTCCCCACAAGTGCTCTCACACATGTGTGAGAGCATGGGGAAGAGGTTCAAACATGTGAGAAGCTTCTAAAGCATGAGAAGAAAGGGTAACCTTACCCAAGTGGGTGAGGTTGGGGTTAAGTGAGATGGTGACCTTCCAACCACCTTCACACTTCCCAAACTCGTCACTCGACCTTAAGGTCAAGTTTGGGTGACCATACAAGGACCAAATCAAGTGAAAACAAGATAGGAATGGTCCTAGACCCTAGTTTTATGACCTAGGGTCAATATTTGACCATAAGGAACCCTTAGAAACACATAAAATCACATAAAAGTGCCTTCAAACATTTTATTAGCACATAAATTGTGCAAACCCAACATAACAAATGTTTACAACACATTAATAGATAAATTCAAAGGGATAAAGCATACAACTCAATAATAAACCAATTTACACCAAAGTCAACATTCTCATTCACATTTGACCATAGTCCAACTTTGCGACTTGGTCGGCTAAATAGGGAAAGACATGTGGTTGTCGTTGGACCTCCGAATTTTCCATGAGCATGGAAAGTAAACTTCCACACTTCCACACACACATCAATAGCACATGATAATATAGCCGAAGCAAAGTAAATAGCATACACACACATGATCGCATAATAAACAAAATATCCATAATAACGATGATAAAATAATGTCTTTCAAAACATCAATTACTCATAAATATAAATCAAGATCACATAAGGTAAGAGATAACATCAATCTCAACAATTAAGCTCATATCAACAACATCAAATGACATCCCAGCATATAAAAACATAGCATCAAATAGGTATCTATCATGCCATCTAACCAACCATAAAGCATAATCCATCTATCGAATCTAGTATAAGATAAGGCAATAAGGTCCAAGTGCAGGATCAACAGTCCCCAAAATACACAAGACCATAATCAATCCATCAAAAGAGTACCATAGGCAAAAGAATACAAGTGGGGTCAAAGTAGGCCTCACAACCTCCTTCATACTTCTCATTTTCTTACCTTTATATTTTGATCTTAATTTGGCAAGAGTAGGATCTGATTCATCACTTACTTGTGAATTTGGAGTAGGATGACATGCATGACTAGATGGTTTACCCTCTACTAAGTTCCTTGGTGTTCTTGTTGGAGTGATTGTTCCTTCTTGTTGATTTGATTGATCTCCATGCAAATTTTGTCCTTTAGGTTCCTCTACATTTTGAGGTATTGGTGCTCCAATTGTGATTGTTTTATCAATGCTTCCATCCCATGCTTCTTCTTCCTTCAATTCTACATGTCTGCTAATAATCACTTTCTTTGAAATAGGATTATACAACTTATAAGGTTTTGATTCTTCACTATACCCAATAAAAATACATTTCTCACCTCTATCGTCAAGTTTTCTTCTCAATTCAAATGGTACAATAGAATATGCAATACAACCAAAGATTCTAAAATGACATATATACACTATGCTTCTTACCACTCCAAGCTTCTTGGGGAATTAGGTCCTTGACACTCTTTGTTAGGCTTCTATTGTAGTGCCCCTCCATTCTCATCTTGGATGTGTAGATAGTCTGGCTAAAGAGTATGAAGATGAAGGTAAAATAATAGGAATATTTAGGGTATGTTAGACAGTTGATGTTGTACATTATATGATGTTGGTATATGCTATATTCATGTTGGTGACATTCCTGATTATCCTCATGTTTGGTTTCATATGACAATTAGCATTTTTTATTGATAATCCTTGTTACGATACTAATAATTCATATGCTTTGACATTGTTTTACATTCAGGTGATTATGATGTTGATCTTACTATGATTGTCATAAGTTAGAATTAATATTTATGCAACTGATTTTGTATTATAGGATGAGATCTAATTATTGTGTGGTGTGAAAAGAGATAATGTCATACCACTCATTCGTGAGTGTCTAGTGATGTTGTGATTCTCTTTCACTTCGTGATTGTTTGATATTTATTATACTTGTGCATAGACCATATTGTGTGCTACAGGTTGTAGGTATCAAGCATCGACTCCACCTGAATTGACAGGTCTGAGCATGCCTTAAAACTAATGGAACTGTTGAATGGAGATAACAAATGGTCCCCTAGTTAGCCATCATCCTTGAAAAGGATGAGTAACCAATTTTGCACCCAATTAGTGTTGTCGGTATGGGCATGACAGTCAGTCACTATCGTTGTGGTCATGCTTTTGAATCATGCATAGTGTTAGGTATTGTTTACCATTTGGGTTATTTTGTTTGTAATTGTTTGATTAATGATTTTGTTAATTGTTGCATTAAAATAAAATTAGTAAGTTAAGAAGGCACTTTTGATAAATAAATAAATATAGATGCTTTATGTAAATATTAAGTTTATGGTAACTTATATTATATTGTATTTTATGGTCAATAAATAATAATAATTATAATGAGGAAAAATAAAGTGTTATTAAAATAGGAATATAATTGATAAAATTAAAATGAAAATATTTTATAAACAAGTAAATGTTTTGTTAGTGGCAATAAAAATAAATTTATAATATTTATGAGTTGTCATAAAAAGTTATATATATATAGCAAATTCTAAAATAAATAAAATCGGAGAGAGATTATTGTCTGGTTAAAATAGCATATTGTAAGAAAATTTATTTCCATTATAGAGGGAATCTTAGAAATAATTTCTTCTTTTGAGTAAGAGACTAATTTTAGTAAGTAGAAAGAAATTGCTTTTTGAGAGGAAGTAATAAAGGTGGAATTTATTGCCTTTAATAAAGAGAATCTTCTGGAAGAAATTATGGGGGTGGTTATGCATGCTCAACTTTATTTTGAAACCTGAAGATATAATTTGGGCAAGAAGCATGCATTTAAAAGAGGAGGATATGTTTTATGTTTTCATGATCTCTTTCTCTTTGAGGAAGTTTTAATTTCTCTTTTGGCACCATAAACCATAGCTTCTAAAAGAAAAGACTTGGGGGGAAAATGGATACAAGCTTGGAAATTTTGTGAAAATGTGATAGAAGTAATATTCTAGGTATGGACTAAGATATGAAACTGGTTTATTGTTGCATTAGATTTAGTGAAATAAATTTGTAATATGCAAGCTTTATATTATTCTGTGAATTCTCTTCTACATATTTTGAACCTAGTCTGTTGAGTTAGGCATAATGTTACTTTTACAAACTGGGCTCCTCTAAATTTTTATATATGGTGCATGACTTAGCTATCTAAAGCATATCCACATATCAGCCTTACCTAGTTTGTCATTTCAGAGATATGAATATTTTGTGACTGTCTATCTATCACCCATTTAATCTTTATTTTAATAGTCTGTTGTGTTGGCCATAAATTTATTTCTATGAACTAGGTTCCTCTAAATTTTTTCATATGGTGCAGAACCTAGTTATCTAAATCATATCTAAAAATAAGCCTTACCCAGTTTATCATTTTGGAGATATGAATATTTTGTGACTATCTACCTCTCACCCATTTCATCTCTATTAAAACAAATAGTTGCGTCACCAATAACTCTATATTTTCAAACTAGGTTTCTCCAAAATTTCTATACAAGATTCAACTCTTATCTATGAAAATCATATCCAAAAATTAGCATTACCCAGTTTCTCAATTCAGAGATATGTATCAATTAGTGACGGACATTCCTATGCCATCTTGGTTGTTGTTATTAAATCTACAAATCTATTTTGTGCATATCCTACAATCATTTTGATCCAAGAGATGATGTCTCTTTGAGACGACTGTCAAACAATTCATAGACCTTGTCTATGCCTCGGTCTTTTGCATAACCATCTAACCAAAATTGCATAAACCTTACAACTGATAGATCTTATTAATTGTTATACAAAAGTACACACACACACACACACATATATATAATTACATTACTATATTTGGTTTAATATGATTAAATGAGAGTTGACATGGTTGTTAATTATTGTTGATGAATTTAATATTAATTTGACTACAATTTCTTTGTAATAGTATTGATAAGTTGAAAAGTGATTAATAGGTTTGGAATTAAGTTTATAAACATGGTATTTGAAAATATGATTTATAAGTATTGCTTTTAGAAAATTGGTTTATTACGAGAAGAATTGTATAATTTAAGTGAAACTGGTGTAAGTTAGTTCATTGTTTGTAATGGGAGTCTATGTGCAAGTTGTCAAGGTTTAATTCCAGAGGCCTAGGATGTCTATATTTTTATTTTATGTATTGTGTTGATAGGCGTCTTGAGATAATGAAGATATCAGAGCATGATATCTCTTATTATGTATAAGGATTCTGGTTTATGATAATGTGAGATGATGTATAATCTATGTTGTAAATGTATCATGATGTGGTTATAAAGTCATTCATGCACGTTGTGAATCATTTATTGGTATTGAGCTTGTAATAAGTTATTGTGTTTGATAATGAGAGAGATCTTGGTATTTGTAAAAGAGGAAGTATTTTGTTTATGATTGCTGAAGTTTTGGGGCAATGATTTTAGGGTTGACCCTTGTGATTTTGTATGCAAGAAGGTAAATGCCTTGCAATGTATATGAATAATTGTCATTTTACGTCTTGCTTGATGGTAGGGTCTTCTAGATGTAGGTAGGGGAGTGGCTATCAATGTGGGGCTGGGGCCCAAAGTGGCTAGCTAGGATAACCCATTGAAAGTTGGTAACCAAGTGATTACCTAATTAATGAATTAAGGGGCTGAGTAGTTTTCTCACATTAAATAAGATAACATTATGCCTCACTCATGGCTCAAGTGCTTATTTAGGCTTGAGATAAGATGAGAAGGCTTGGAATGGCAAGATCAACTACCTTATCCTCATGAAAGGTATGTTAATTCCACATGAGTTTGTATGGGGGCTAAGGATTAGGATAGGCTACTAGGACAACCTAGGATGGGGGGAGGGGTCTAGGAAGGTCCACCAGGACAACCCATATCAAGCCATGTGATGACACTCCTCCCTATTGTAGTCTAGCACTCCCTAGGTTTATTTTCTCCTTCAGTTGTGTGAGTGCCTCTGGAGGTCCAGTTAAGTGTGTAAGTGATGATTGTCATCAGTTTGGTGATTGGTGTCATGTCTCACCCTATTGTTTATATTAGTCTATTATTTTCCTGACTGTTTCATCTTGTGGGACGTTATTGTTATCTTGTTGTTGTTCGTGTGCGAGAAGGATGTACCTTATGTGGCAGATTTTAGATCTTGTTCTAGCTTGAGGAGATAGAAACTTATGTTCATCTTCCAGTTTTGTATATCAGTAGAATCATGTACTATTATCTTGATTTATGTACTCTAATGTAATCAGGAAAGTGATATTGTAAGCAATGTAATGGTGTACCCTCACGAAAAGGGAATTGTATATGTACTTTTAATCCTTTGTACATGACCCTAATGATTACTTATCTGATGTTATAATATAGAAATTGATGCAATTAGATTTAGAATGAACTATGGCTGTTAGTTATTTCATAATGTTGGTTAGATCTTGTTAATAGTTTGTTAGTAATGCAGTCATGGAACCTTAGAGGATAAGATTAACTTGATGTTATGAATAAATATGATTTACCTTTCTTTGTTATTTCTTTTCTTTTAAAAAAATGTTCTTTTTGTATAGCATAGTTGAGCTATTCTCTGGGGTTTCTGGTGGGGCATTACATTTGGTATTAGAGCTAGGTTTGCAACACTAGGACCTCTGGATTGTTGTTGTTGCTCTAGGTTAAGCATTTTTCTCCTTGTGGCGAGTTGGTAATTGTACGTCTCACCTATGTTCATTAGTATGATTTTAGAAGGTTGATAAATTTACAAAATTGTTCTTTGATTCTAGAAGAAATAAATTCTTTATACCTTGTTTTACATATGTCTCTGCTATGTATTCTCCCTCCTTGTTTTCTAAAAATGTGATGATGTATCTGACAATATGTGTTTCCTATATGTTAGTGCTTGCTGATTTGTTAAGGCCTTGAGTTCCTCCTGTGGCCTCTAGTGCTTTAGAAGAAAGAAGCATGATTATTGTTAGTGCATGTAATTAGGAGTGTGGTATTTGCCCCCTCTATTGATGTGAATGTCCTATATGTGATGCCTCGTCATGCAACCCTAGAGAGTTAGACTAACAAGAGAAAAATTACAGAAATAATTTTTTTTGAAGCAAGAAATTGCAATATCAATAGCCAAAGATATCATTATACACAACATATAGAAAAGTGCACTTCTAACTCCTCTAGAGAAACATAACTGCATCAGTTGATCATAAAGTCTTAACAACACAAGTGATATACATCATGATAAGGTGTCATTGTACCTCATCATTTAATCTATTTTAAGATGTCAATAATCCAAGCACTATGTCTTCGACTGTCTGCAACTAGGGATTCTACAGTTACCAGTTTCCTAGCTAATCTTAATAGCTTCTACTGATTTGAAAAGATTGATCTGTCTACTTACTAAATGAATTTAAGGAATGATGAAAACATAATTAAACAGGAAGCTACTTAAAGCAATTAAAAAATAGTAAGATGCATCTATCTATCAAAATCAATAAATACTTTTCATAGCAAAATCTGAAGTAATAAAATAGGGGTACTAGGCTTCTACCTTGGTGGTGAGAGTGGGCCCTTGCTCCACACCCTTGGGGTTGAAGGCTACAATAGGGAATCGGCACAAAAGAAGATCACAACTAAATCTAGTCCAATTCCATTCACTTTGTATTCATGAAAAATATTGATATCACAGAACTGAGATTACAGAGAATGAGAATAATCAAATCTTTGTATATTTCTTTTTCTGTTTGTAAAAGTATATATGAAAATGAGTGATGACATATCACTTATATTATCTACTAGTTCTTCTATGAGATGATATCCATCTCTTTATTACACTAGCTGTCTCACTATGTGTTGATGATGATGTTAGTCATAAACAAACATAGAATAAAAGTACACATTAACCTTTACTCATCTTGAAAGATACGATGAATTCAAAGAATTCATGATCCCAAGTCTCCGTTGATTAGTTCACAATCTACTGATGTTACTCAGTGGTTGATGTGTGTTGCTATTATCATTCAGGGGTCTTACGTATTTCAATTGCTTCTGCAAAGTTCTTCAATATTCCTTCAAATATCTCACTCTTTATATCTGCTCTACATAAATCTCCAACAATTCTACCTCTGCACTATGAATTCACTCAAATAATGTTCCTATAGGTTGATATTTGCATGATTTCTATCATTACTTGCAATTCTTTGCATGATATTTTCAATACTACATGCATTTAGCTCAAATATGCTAATGATATTCAGTTATCTACGAGATGTTAGCATATTTCATGTTATTTGCTTTTGATTATCTATTATTTGCAATTATGATGGTGAATTATTCTAAAATTCAAAGAAAATTAAAAGAATACTTCAAATTTGGTGAATCTTAGCTATTGAACCACATACATACCTGATACAGTCATGAGGAGAAGAAATCAAACCATATTTTCACCAGGATGTTCCACGGCTAGATACAGATGATGCTAACTTTGAAGGAAAAGGAATGAAGACAACACATACAGACTGATAAGCACTCCAAGGGATGCAGGAAATCAAAGCATGTATCAAGAATTTAAACACTGATTACTCAGGATTTATGATGATTTGTAATCAAATGGTCTTCTTTTCATTAAGTATGCAATGATATGTATGCGTACAATAACTTTGAAATAAGCCCTGATATTTTAGTAGTCAAATTTCAATTAAGCTTCTGAATAATCTGATTATCACATCCCTGCACCTTTTATAGAATAAGGTGAGGGAATGGTTACAAAATGACCTACGGTTAGGATTTATCTATTAAGATCAACAGTCCAAATGAATAGCACGTGTCTACTAGTTGGCAACTACACAGCTGGCACAAAATATTCTAGCATCTTTGACCTAGTCCATCCTCCAGCTAGCAAACAGTATATTTGACAATATCCTCCTCAGCCTTGGTTCAGGTTGCCTGCCAATTGGCAATTTTTAGCCACTTCACACAGTTCCAACATCCTGCAACAAATAGACAAGAATTAAGCATCATCATTTAATAACTAGCAAGAAAATAAACATTTATATTTTATCAGGCTGTGAATGTGTAAACCTATATATATCAGGTTATGAATATTGAGCATTTGTGAAAATTCAAGCAATTAAATGTCCATAGGTGGTCAAGAGGGTCTGGGTGACTATCGTTGACTAGAAAACATGCTATCAGGCCCTAAAATGGCTTCAATGTCTAATCAAGTCCATGGTCATTTTAGTGATTTTTGATAAAAATATCAAAAATATGATTTCTGGTATTTTCTACATCTTACTAAATTGCATTTTCGGAGGCCTTAGGAGCGACATTAGGGCCTCAAGACTTCGTCGGTTACTAGGCGTTAAGCCTTAATAACCAAGGAACTCAAACTAGATAACTAGTTTATCTTTCCAATGAGTCTAAAAAGTTTAAATTCTGATAAAATAGCTAGGAGTTATGACCTTGCCAAGGGAAAGTCAAAATTTTCCTAATTTTTTTGAGTTTCTGTGAATTTTTCGCAAATAGTTTCACCTTCCGGTAGCATTTTTTGTATTCCAAGGGTAATGTCACCCTTCATATGATATTCAAGCCTTACATTTTTAGTTATCGCATGCATAAGATCATGCATATGCAATACATGCGCTTTTCTTCACTGAATTCCATTGAATAAAACTATCGGGTCCAGGTATGCACATTAATTAATATGAGGGATATTAACTAATATGACTCTCTTCATAGATTGGGATATGATGATGATGTCATCATCATGGATAGGCTTCGTTAAAATGTGAAAGGCTAACATCATGGTCATACTGAAGGAAATCGGGTGATGCTAAGAAATATGACCCTGATATTGACGAATATCACCCTCTAAATAGGACGATGTCATGGTCATGTTGAGCTTTTTATATATCAGGTCAGAATGATGTCACTGTCATGTTAGGAAAGATCAATCATATTAGAAAAGATGACGGATGTTAGAGAATAGACGAACTTCAGATGTCAAGCCGATTGATGATGTCATCGTCATATTAGGTCCTTTGTAAAATGGGATAAGCTGATGTCATCATCAAGTTAATGAAGATGAGTCATATTAACGAATGTGACCCCTTTTGAAAGATCAGGATGACGTCACCATCATGTTATTTAAAAGGGTGATCGTTGGGCACGCACCTTCACGAGGTAAAAAGGATGATGATGTCACCGTCAGGGTGATTATCTTTGTTCATCAGGATTGGATGACGTCATCAACATATTGGCTCTGGGGTGATATTTGAAATATCATTCAAAATATTAGATGATATTTTGAATATCAGGTGATATTTGAAATATGACCCTCACAAAATATATGAAGCTGTTTGACGGGTAAATACCACTATCACGTAAGATTGACGTCCGGAGTTTCGGACCAAATGATTATCGGGTGATAAAATTGGCATCAGGGTGATCTAACGTAAGGTGACTGATGTTAAGGAACATGACCCACCCAAGAATATCAGGTTTGACAAGGACTTTGACTCACCGTAACTTTCGTTCCCTAAGGAATATCAGGGTGATCCAAAAGGCAAACCTACATGAAATTTTGTACTCTTTCCAATCATAAGGTTATTGATAAGAAATATTAAATTTGATGAACTAACCTCATCATGATGACTTACCCATCTCTCTTATGTAGGGTCATCTGCATGACTTACTTTTACCAGACCGCCGAAGAGGAAAAAAAACAATGTAATCCAAAGCAGCAAAAAGTTGGGTCCCTATTTTGTCAAGTCAAAATAGGGCATGTTGTGTAACAACACAACATTATGGAAAATAATCATGCAATAAAAGTAGACTGAGTGGAACAGAAGTCCACTCAGAATTCTAAGTTTGAGTCTTAATACATTTGGGCAGTGAGGCCCTGAAAATATGGATATTGAATTAGTTCTATCCGTAAAAAAAATAAAAACTCTAGCAGTCAACTAGAGATGACCCTTCACCACTCAGGTGATGATTTGAGTGAAATGAGGGGTATTATGTTCACTACTGAGAGTGCCTCATCGGTAGCTTATACTGAAAATATGCCCTACTCTTAGGAGGTGCCAGAGATATCTGTCCTTGTCTGCAGCTCCGAAGATATGTCTATAGCTCTGGAGATATCTCTGTAGCTCTAGAGATATCTGTAGCTTTCTTTGTTCAGCTCTAGAGATGCTCCAGACTCCCGCCCATCTCTAGAGAGGCTTTCCTCATCACTTCAAAACTTCTGGTGTCATGGTACTTTGGTATTGTCTCCGGAGATCATTGAAGACCATCTCTGGAGATGCACAAAATTGTTGTTCCTAGCATCTACACCTGTTGATTCAAAAAGGGAGAAGTTTCTGCATTTCTCCATCAATTCCATGCACATTAGTCTCTCAATCATAAATTATGATCTTAAGTAATCTATCTCAGTTAATCATTAATTAGAATGATCTTGCTAGCTTATTTGGGTGCATACATTAAGAAAGATGGGATTAGGAAGGAGAAAAAGAGAGGTAAAAAGATGTATTTAATGGGTGCAACTTGACAAGTTCATCATCCCCCCATACCCAAGGTTTGGTAGGTCCTTCTGCTTCTCACAATCTGGATTTATTCTAGTGAAGTAGCTTGTCAGTCAAGCTATAATCCTATGCATAGGTGGTCTAAGTTGTACGGTTGGTATTACCATTACCTCCGTATTGATCAACCTACTTTAACTAGTCCTACAATTTCTCATCTTCCATCTGTTTAGCCCAGACAGGGAGTGGTTTAATTATTAGAGGGGGCCTGAACCATCCACCTATCTATTCCTACTTATGGTTATCCATCATTTTGGATATCAACTTTGCTTTTCTCATAAATAATCTTCAGCTTGCAGGGGTGACCACCTCTCTCATTTTCTGCTCCGAGGTCAAAACATTCCATCTTTTCTTTGCTATGGCAAGTATTGGATTTACTGAATTGATCATGAAAAGACCAAAATTGATGGAGCACTTTTGCAAGCTTTTTAGGTATAATGGAAAAAGTTTGTTCTTACTCTTAGGGTGATAGATAAGGGACTTGAATTAGATCTTAAAAGCATTGGGATTGGGACATTCCTTCCTGATGAAAAGATCTATTTCCATATCTTTCTTGAGATGATCTTCCATTCGTTCATTCTAGATCTGATGATTCCTCATTAGGGACATAAATGCTTTAAGTTGGCATTCCCCCACAAAATGATTAAGAATGAAAGTTATATCATTAACATAGAAACCATGCAGGTATAATTCACATAGGAAATTCTTGTCCTCATCGTTACTCCTTGTATATGCTATCATGAATCCTTCTGTTGTCTCTGTATCTTCAACCAGGTCAGATAAGACTAAAGAGAATTTCCTCTGCAGGACTCTTTCTTGTAAGAACATAGAATAGTTGGCACTTGGAGGTCTGTAGGATAGAATTTCTGAAGAAAGGGAGGCCATTTCAATGAATTTTCCTTCCAAAGTTTCTATTCTTTTTGTTTTGGCAGTGACTGCCCTTTGTAATTGCAGCATAGGCTTGGAAGCCTCATATTCTCTACCTTTCTTCTCCTAATGGAACAAGGCCTTAGGAATGTAAATGGGGATTGGACCCACATATGCATCTGTTTGTATTTCCTTCTCATTGGTTGCCCTTGGGCCAGCCAACTCTTGAATATATTCCTCCTGGTCATCCAGTTTGTTGTTGGCCCAAGTTAATTGTCTATCCTGGCTATGTATTTTCTCAGAAACACTATGTGCTTCTTCTTTCTCTTTTTCTTCCAATAGTTTGACTGCCTCAATTTTCTGGGCTTCTAATTCTACTTCTTTCTCAATTTTCTGGGCCTCTAATTCTGCTTCTTCCTCCTGGATGATCTTGGTTTTTCTTTGGAGTTCTACTTGTAGATTTTCAATGACTTGTTTTTGCTCCATTTCTACCTCTGTTCTGACCTTCTTGAGGTCAGTAATAATCAGATCTTCCCCCAGAGTAGTCTCTTTAGGGTTTCAATTTCTTCTATCGTTTGCTGTTCTTTTGAAATTTCAACATCCTCTTGATCAAAGGGATGGGAGAAGGTTTCTGCTTCTGTTGCTATTTCTATTTTTGTTTGCTGATCATCAAGGTTTTCCATGGCTATCTACCCTACACTGTCAATTGTACCCATTTGCCCTATTTCATCTTTTTCTGCAGACTACCTATCCTAAGGTTTGTCTTGGGGTTCCTCTACTTCTGTTGGCACCAATGAAGGCCCAGCCTTATCCTCATATGTTCTAAAACCTAGGAGTACCTTAGCTAGGAGAGCAGTAGCTTTCTAAGCCTGTGAGAGTTGTCTTTTCCTTTTGCTTCTCCATAGCACGGGTGGGGTAGGTGCCTCCAGAGAAGGTCTCTCATCCTCAGAGTCTGAGGAAATAGTAAGAGTTTGTATGTGTTCTATCTCTGGAGCACATAATGGTTCTGAAATTAGACTTGACCCCAGATGAACAAATGGTGCTGGGGAAACTTCTCTTTGTTTTCTCTTCCTAACTAGAGGGATCTCATCTAAATCATGAGATGGTTCTTCAGCCTAGAATTGCTTTGCTCTCTATCCTGAGCTCTCCTCTATTAATTCCTTAGGGAAATATTTCTCAGTTAGAGTAATCTTTCTCCTAACTGATCAAGTCATATATAGGGTTTGTTTAGGAGCAGGCTCTATAATTTCTTTGCCTTTCTACTTTTTATCAGGAACAGGGGCTGCAGATGAAGTTGCCTCCTATGAGGACTTCTTTCCTCTTTGAATAGCTATGGAGGAGGCTGAAGGCTTAGTTTCTTCTTCTTGGTGAGTAGGAGAACTCTCACCTCCTGGCTGTGCCATCTCGAGTCCTCTATCCTCAGAATCTTGTTCAAGAAAGTTTTGCCATAATTCTTCCCCATTGGCTTGAGATAGGAAGTGATGTTTGACTACTAGAAAAATGAGACCATGATGTTTCATGGGACCCTTATTTTGCTAATATTTTTTTGCAGATGCCCTGATGACAGAATACAAGAAATTGGGGATGTTTATGCTAAACTCAAGGTGTCTATTCCCATGCTTTAGAAAGATCAGCATTTTCATGATTGGACCTAAAACTAGAGAGAATTGACCATCACAAGTAAAATATTTCATCAGCCAGGTGGCAATAGATTTCTAAGGATTTGGGAGTGTGGACCTAAGAATTCCTTTTACTTTATTTTTATTTGAATGCAGTTGTATTGCAGGCTCACCTTGAACAAGGAAATTCTTCATTAAATTAGTGTATAAGGTTTTCAAGTGATAAAACCTCTCACCTTGTTCAGGTAGCCTAGAAATGTGACTGATAGTGGTTGAGGAGAAATTGATTTAGACTCCTTTGACAGCTGTCTAATTGTCCCTTAGATTTCTGAGGAATTCATGCACGACATTTTCCTAAAACCCTTCAAATTTTTCTAGAAAGTCCAGCCATCCTGCAGCTATTAGAATGTTTGCTGTAGCTTCATCCTGAAGAAGACCCGCAACACTCTCTGGTTTAGACTTCTTCTTTACCCCATTGCCAAATTGGTTCCACCTTTTGTGCTTAATTCCTCACTCTCCTCTCTCTACAATTTATCCTTTCATCTTAACATTGTAGGCTCCAGAGGACTATTCAATTTGCTCTGTTCTTCAGGGTACTCCGGAGGTTCAAATGAGGATTGTTATGTTTCTCAGTTTAGGCTTATGGAAGATTTGTAGATTAGTTAGAGTACCTAGGCAGTCATAAATGCAACAAAATGAAAAGACACTCCGAAGGCAAGGTGGCAGTACAGTATAGATGGTGGCATGTGTGAATTTAGAAAAGAAAATGATGGCAGGAGGACGTGTCATAGTGGCGGCACCCAAAACAGAAAGATAAGATAGTTGCTATTAATGCTTAATTAAAGATAGAATTACCTGGATTATTTTTAATGATGAGGGTGATGTACACGGCGGAGATACTACGTCATTTTATGAGATTACATGTGTTACAGCACGTGAGCAGCTTTTGGTGGCTTGAGATGATGCCCACTACTCCATTGGTACGTGACCTGCAATCATTGAACCAAGTGGTTCAAGAATCCACGTTCCTTGGGTGACGTCAGTGCCATCTTTATGAATACCCCTGCAAATGATATGCATGCTAATTTACATTATTCTTGTGATAAAGTAGAGGATGAGTAATGATGACCTCATCATGTGATGTGTCCACTTTACTACCTGGAGAGGTGGGTCCCCTCCCCTATTATTGAAATTAGCTTCTTTATTGACAGAGTGCTGGAGGTGCTCCTGGTTTGGGAAGCGCCAGAGGTGCTCCTGGTTTGGGAGCACCGGAGGTGCATTTGACTAACTCCCGGCACCTGATCTCCATTGTAGCCCAATTATTTTTAACTTTCCTAAAGAAGGGAACTGCCATTTGCTGGTTTTCAACTCCCTTGGTCGAGAAAGATAGCCATTTACTGGTTTTCCATCTTTCCTTTTTTTTTTTTTTGAGAAGGCTGCCATTTGCTAGTTTTCAACCTTCCCGTTTTACAAAACACAAATCACTAAGAAAATCTTCTTTCCTAGATGGTCTTTTATAGAGTCTTATTCAGTGACCATTTACTAGTAATGTGTTTATGCTTCCATTAATAGGTTCCAATAAGACTGTTCCATTTTCAAAAACTTCCTTTACTTGATAAGGACCCATCCAGTGAGTTTATAATTTCCCTTTGAACTCTTTGAATTTAAAATCATAAAGAAGAACCCAGTCACCTTGTTCAAATGTCCTCCTTTTGATGTGTGGGTCATGCTATTGCTTTCCCTGATACTGAAATAGTTCTATTTGTTGAATGGCCTCTGTTTGAATTTGATCCAACTCATTGAGCTAAAGAATTGTATTCTGTTGAGTTATAGACAATGGTAGACCAATATTCTATAGACAAAATAGGCTTTTTTCCTATAAACTAATTCATATGGTGAGAACTTTGTTGTGGACTTCCAATTGGTATTGTAAGGTTAAACTGCTTCAGGTAATCTGCTAGCTCAATATATTCTATTCATTGCTAATGTCCTTGTCAGAATATTTTCAAATTCCCTATTAGTTACTTCTACCTGCCCATTCGCTTGAGAATGGTAAGGTGAAGAATTTATGTGTTTGACTTGATATAAATCTGTGAATGCTTTGATTACTTGTGAAGTAAACTAAGGTCCGCTGTCCAAAACTATTGATCTTGGGGCTCGAAACCTTAAGAAAATCTTATTATAAAGGAAATCAGCAACTTTTTCTTCCCTTGCAAATTGTAATGCTTGAACCTTAGCCCACTTAGTAACATAGTCTGTGCATACTAGAATGTACTCCTTGCCTGATGATGGTGGGGAAATTAGTCCCACAAAGTCTAAACCCCACTGCTCAAATGGTTCCATCATGACTTGAGGATGCAGTAGCATCTCTTTGGTAAAGGTTGGTTGTCCCATCCTTTGGCATAGGTCATAGTTCTGCACATATTTCTTTGTATCTTTATGAAGAGAAGGCCAGTAGTAACCAGCTCCGAGGATCTTGTGGACTGTCCAGTGGAAGGAGTAATGGCCACCAGATGGTTCATCATGACATGCTCTCAACACATCAAAAATCTCATCATCTTTTAAACACCTGCATAGAATGAAATTAAGACCACATTTAAATTATAAACCATTCAACCATTTGTAAGATAAACTTTCTTTAGCTAAACATTTTTTTTCTTTTGAGGTAAAATGGGATGTATACAAGCCTATAGCTAAAAGATTAGCTATGTCAATAAACCAAGGTCTAGTAGAGGAGATAGAAAAAATATGTTCATCTGAGAACTTGTCCTCCACTAGTTGGTTTTTTCCTTCTGTATGCAATCTAGACAAAAAATCAGCAACCAAATTAAACTTTCCTGGATTATCAACTATGGTAATATCAAATTCTTGCAATAGCAATAACCACCTGATAATCCTTGCGCCCACTACTAGTTTATTCATTAGGTACTTGATGGCTGCATGATCAATGTGTACAAATATGTTATATCCAGTGATATAATGCCTGAATTTATTTATAGCATAGATGACTGCCAAGAAATTTTTTTTAGTTTTCGTGTAATTTCTTTCTACAGAGGTAAGGTTTTTGCTTATGTAATAAATGGCATGCATACTTTCTCCTCCCTCCTTTTGTCCTAAAACTACCCTAATGGACTCATTTGAAGCATCAGTCTGTATGTGAAATGGTAAAGTCCAATTAGGTCCTCTTAAAATTGATGTGATAGTAAGCTTCTCTCTCAAGGTTTCAAATGCTGATTGACATTCTTCTGTCCATAGAAATTTTGTGTCTTTGTTAAGAAGGGTAAATAGGGGGCAACTATTCTTCTGAAATTCTCTATGAATCTCCTATAGTAGCCTTCATGACCTAGAAAACTTCTAACATCTATCTAATTTTTAGGTGAAGGCAACTGTATGATCACTTCTATCTTGTTTTGATCCACTTTGATCCCATTTGCTGAAATGTGGTGTCCTAAAACAATTCCTTCCTCCACCATCATAAAGAACTTTTCATGGCTAAGCGATAATTGATTTTTCTCAAAGCATTTCAGTACTTTCTCAAGGTTTGTGAGAGCTTCTTCAAAATTATCCCCATACACAATAAAGTCATCCATATAGATCTCCATGCATTCATTAGCGAGTTCAGCAAAAATAGCTAAAACAAGTCTCTGAAATGTAGCTTGGGCATAGTATAGTCCAAAGGGAAGAGCTTTGTAAGAAAAAGTTCCCCAAGAGTAGGTGAAGGTGGTTTTGTCCTGATCTTCAGGTGCTACTTGAATTTGATTATATCCACTGAATCCATCTAGAAAAGAAAAATACTTTCTCCTAGCAGGGTTGTCCAGTACTTGGTCAATGAATGGTAAGGGAAAGTAGTCCTTTTTTGTGGCCTTGTTGAGTTCTCTATAATCAATACACACCCTCCATTTTCTATTCTTTTTAGACACTATGACAAGGGGTGAGACCCATTGACTATCCGAGATTGGATATATAAACCCTGCTTGAAGTAATTTTTCTATTTTAGTTTTGACAATGTCCTTTAAAGAAGGATTCAATCTTCTATGGGGTTGTTTGACAGGTTTAATATCCTCAGTGTATATATGATGGGTACATATCTCAGGAGGTATACCTTCCATATCTTGGTATTCCCAAGCAAAAGCTGTTGAATGGGAAATTAGAAGTTGGATAAGTTTTTCTTCTTGATTTGCTATTAACTGAGTATTGATATTAAGTGTTTTCCTTGGTAAAATCATGACTTGTTTTGTGATTTGATCCATAGATGTTGTTAATCCATACATTGGAGTCATGGTATTGAGAGGACAAGAATGTGGAAGCAACATGTGGAAAGTGGCTAAGTCTCTATTAAAGGTTTCCCCACAAGGAATGATGTTGGCGAGGGTACAATGAGAAGAAGTAAAAAGTTCTCTCCTAGAATCTTGGGCGAGTTCCATCACATCCTTATTGATTAGAATGTGAGTAATGTCTTCTATTGTATCATAGTATATTTCTTCTTCTAACTCTCCTAGATTTTCTTTGATAGTTACCATAGCTACTGAGGCACTGTTGTCATTGTTCTCTAGTTCATCCACCCATACTCTTCATGTATAATGCATTGATGGTTTAGCTGGAGGATATAGAGATATTTTCTTCAAATCTATCCCATTAGAAATGACCATATCCCAATTCAACAATCAATAGATGTTGTTGCTATAGCCAGCCATGGTCTTCCTAAAATTAGTGGATAAGCAATTCTCTAGTTTCTAGGTTCTAATATCAAGAAGTCCACTAGAAATTCCCATGAATCTATCACAACTGGTACATCAGTGATTACTCCTTTTGGAATAGCTACTGACTGGTCAGCAAGTTGAAGAATTGTAGTTGTGGATTGGATACCTGATAGAGCTTATTTGTTCATTGTGTGAACTATCATCACATTAATTACTACTCCCAAATCAACCAGAACATTTGAAATTTCTACACCTGAGATGAAAATAGTTATGACAGGATTTCTAGGGTCTCCATATTTTGGGAGGAGAATTTCGCCCATCAATAGATCTACTACTTTTCCTTCCACCTATATTGTGGAGGGAAAGTTTTTCTTCCTACCTTGTGTTTTGAAACAATACTGTTTAATGAACTGATTTAGTTTTGGTACATCTCTGATTGCTTGGAGAAGAGGAATTTCAATGTTTAGTTGCTTGATTTCTTGTAAAAGTTCTGATTCTAGGTTGGTTTGGACTTGTTTTTATAAGATCTTTTTCTAGGGAACATACTGTTTAAGCCGTTCTTGGTATGGTGCTAGTTTTTCCATCTCCAGAACATCTCTAGAGCTCTTGTCAGAATTGTGTTTAGGAATGTTCTTCAAAGTTGGTCTTTCAGGAGCAACTCTGGAGTTATCCAAGGATGAATTTTCAGGTTCCTCATCATTGGTTACTTCAACTATAGTTGGAGGAGATGGTCTTGGGAATGCTTTCCCAGAATGCAGGTGGAGATTATTTGAATATATAGCATTAATTCCAGCTAGATTTTCTTGCTCTGTCATGTAAACAACTGCTCCATGTTTATTCCGTGGGTTTGGTATAGGCTGAGCTGGTAAAGGTCGTTGGCTGACTGGTGCATTTTGTTATTGACCTTGTGTGTTGGAGGGTCTAGTTAGTAAATCTTGTTGTTGAGGTTGGAAATGTCTAGGTCATCCCTGGTATTGTTGATTATATCGCTGTTGGGAACCCCATTGAGGTTGCATGTTTTGTGATCCAAACTGTGGTGGCCACTGTTGATTTCCCCAAGGCTGATTTTGTCAATTTTGGTTTTGCCAATGTTGACTTGGCCAATCCTGCTATCCCCAAGAAGGATTATTTTGAGGCCCATGCCAAGTTGGATTCCACTGATTATTTTCCCAATTAGAAGGACCCCTATAAGAGGGCTGGTTTGGATACTGATTATAAGGAAAATTCCCAGCTTGTTTTTGTCCCACATAGTTCAATTCCTCTTCTATTACAACATTCTTCTTACTCAATCTTTTCAAGGCTGGAAGTTGACTACATTGACTGGTAGGATGTTCCCTATCACAGATCTGACAAATCTTTGATTTGTCCAAAGGGCATTCTCTCAACAGATGCTTGTTTCTACACCTAGGACAATAGATGGAGAGTGGTTCAGTTGTTCTATTTTGATCAACTATTCTAGTTTTTGCTTGAATCCCATCCAATGTGGTATTTAATTAGACCAAAATGTCTATTTTTAGATTTGCAATCTCCTCCATTAATTGTCCTATTTCATTCTTCCCTTAAAAAATTTTGGATGACCTCACTCCATTTTGATTTCTAGAATAGTTCCTGCAGAGTTTTTCTATAGCAGGTATATCCATTTTGTTGATATTTTATTTTCCCATTAGATCTAGTGCCTGTTTGATTCTTTATCCAATCCTTTTACAAACAGGGTTCTGGCCAAGGAATGATCTACTGGGTTGCCATACCTTCTCAAGGTGAAATTAAACCTACCCACATAGTCCTCTAATGTCTCTTCCTCCCCCTGCCTAATTTTAAACAATTTTTTATTTTTAATACTGTATCTATAGTAATCTTGGTATTTTTCCAAAAATTCTATTTCCATCTGATCCCAAGAATAGATAGAATTCTAGGGTAAACCCAAAAACCATCTCATCACAAAATCTTTTAGAGTTGAAGGGAACAGCTTGAGGTTTTAGTTATATGATCCATAATCATTAGTTTGGCGGACTACTTTGAATTCAAACAAAAACTGATCTGGACCCTCAAAAGAATGTCCTCTAAAATTTAGCAAGTGTTCTGGTGAGATATTCTTCATAGGAACATTGTCTCCAGCAGCTAAAACAATAGGATATGAGAAGGTTCTTGGAGCCTGATTTTCCTCTTCTTCATGATTATCGTTGTCCATGTTTAGTATGAGTTCTTCTCCCTAAGGTTCTAGGAAATTAGGTTCTATCAAAGGATCTACTTGAAACTTTTGTTGTAATTCCTAGATATAATTGGCAAGTGGAAGATTTGGAGGATCTAAGGGTCTATTGATTTGAGGTGCAGTTTCCAGAGTAGGTTCTAGGTTTCTCTCTTCAGCAAGATCTTGTTCCACACCACTGCTTTCCCCTATGGCTTGTTGTTGGGGTGTCTACTTTATATATCTTCCTTTCAAATCTCTAGGTCTAACCATATAGATCTATCCTAAAACTATTTTAACTAAGTTTCCCTAATTAGCACAAGATATCCCTGGCAACGGTGCCAAGAATGACAAGGTGTCATTGTACCTTATCATTTAATCTATTTTCAGATGTCAATAATCCAGGGGCTATGTCCTCAGCTATCTGCAACTAGGGATTCTACAGTTACCAGTTTCCTAGCTAGTCTTAACAGCTTCTACTAATTTGAAAAGATTGATCTGTCTACTTAATAAATGAATTTAAGGAATGCTGAAAACATAATTAAACAAGAAGCTAGTTAAAGCAATTAAAAAATAGTAACATGCATCTATCTACCAAAATCAGTACAAATACTTTTCACAGTAAAATCTGAAGTAATAAAATAGTGGTACTAGCCTTCTGCCTTGGTAGTGAGAGTGGGCCCTTGCTCTACACCCTTGGGGCTAAAGGCTATAGTAGGAAATCAGCACAAAAGAAGATCACAACTAAATCCAGTCCAATTCCATTAACTTTGAATTCATAAAAAATATTAATATCACAGAACTGAGATTATCAAGAATCAAAATAATCAAATCATTGTATATTTCTTCTGCTGTTTCTAATAGTATATATGAAAATGAGTGATGACATATCACTTATCTTATCTTCTAGTTCTTCTATGAGATGACATCCATCTCTTTATTACACTAGCTATCTAACTATGGAAAATAATCATGCAATAAAAGTAGACTGAGTGGACCAGAAGTCCACTCAGAATTCTGAGTTTGAGTCTTAATACATTTGGGCAGCAAGGCTCTGAAAATATGGATATTGAATCAGTTCTATCCGTAACTCATGCAAAAACTTGAAAAAGATAAAAACTCAAGCAGTTGACTAGAGATGACCCTTCACCACTCAGGTGATGATTTGAGTGAAATGAGGGGTATTACGTTCACTACTGAGAGTGCCTAATCGACATGTTTTGCTGTAAATATGCCCTGCTCTCATGAAGTACTGGAGATGTGTCTGTAGCTCTGGAGATATCTCTGTAGCTCCAGAGATATCTGTAGCTTTCTTTGTTCAGCTCTATAGATGCTCTAGACTCTCGCCCAGCTCTGGAGAGGCTTTCCTCATTACTTCAAAACTTCTGGTGTCATGGTACTTTGGTATTGTCTCCAGAGATCATTGAAGACTATCTCAGAATTCTAAGTTTGAGTCTTAATACATTTGGGCAGCAAGGCTCTGAAAATATGGATATTGAATCAGTTCTATCTGTAACTCATGCAAAAACTTGAAAAAGATAAAAACTCCAGCAGTTAACTAGAGATGACCCTTCACCACTCAGGTGATGATTTGAGTGAAATGAGGGGTATTACGTTCACTACTGAGAGTGCCTAATCGACAGGTTTTGCTGTAAATATGCCCTGCTCTCATGAAGTACTGGAGATGTGTCTGTAGCTCCGGAGATATCTCTGTAGCTCCGAAGATATCTCTGTAGCTCCAGAGATATCTGTAGCTTTCTTTGTTCAGCTCCAGAGATGCTCCAGACTCTCGCCCAGCTCTGGAGAGGCTTTCCTCGTTACTTCAAAACTTTTGGTGTCATGGTACTCTGGTATTGTCTCCAGAGATCATTGAAGACTATCTTAGAATTCTAAGTTTGAGTCTTAATACATTTGGGTAGCAAGGCTCTGAAAATATGGATATTGAATCAGTTCTATCCGTAACTCATGCAAAAACTTGAAAAAGATAAAAAATCCAACAGTTAACTAGAGCTGACCCTTCACCACTCAGGTGATGATTTAAGTGAAATGAGGGGTATTACGTTCACTACTGAGAGTGCCTAATCGGCAGGTTTTGCTGTAAATATGCCCTGCTCTCATGAAGTACTGGAGATGTGTCTGTAGCTCCAGAGATATCTCTGTAGCTCCAGAGATATCTGTAGCTTTCTTTGTTCAGCTCCAGAGATGCTCTAGACTCTCGCCCAGCTCTGGAGAGGCTTTCCTCGTTACTTCAAAACTTCTAGTGTCATGGTACTCTGGTATTGTCTCCAGAGATGTACAAAATTGTTGTTCCTAGCATCTACACCTGTTGATTCAAAAAGAGAGAAGTTTCTACATTTTTCCATCAATTCCATGCACATTAGTCTCTCAATCAGAAATTATGATCTTAAGTAATCTATCTCAATTAATCATTAACTAGAATGATCTTGCTAGCTTATTTTGGTGCAGACATTAAGAAAGATGGGATTAGGAAGGAGAAAAAGAGAGGTAAAAAGATGTATTTCATGGGTACAACTTGGCATTCATCACATCATACCACTACAAATAAGTATAACATCAACATTTGCAAAGATAGTTAATTTACAAAGTTACAATACAAGATTACAAGACCAATCACGTCAGTTTACAAATAAAAACTTATGAATGTATACAACAATTCTGAAAATGTAAAACAAATCTAGAACTGGAACACTTCTACACTGTACTCGAACTGAATATCCAAGAAGACCAATGGATAGCTCTGCCACCCAACCATGTGGAACCCTGAGGTCCACCCCTCCGAACTAGGAGATAACAATGAGGATTCCACTAAGTCGAAGGATGCAACAACAAGTATAACCAAATGGATATAGACTTCACACAACCAACCATATTAACAAGATTGCACAAGACAAGGCAACACTCTAGAGGCAACAATGAAAACAAATAAAGAGGGAAGTAGCTAAGCTGCAGCGAGGAGAGTGTCATTGCATAGTCCTAACATGGGTTATCTAGGCTATCTCTCACTAGAAGCTGGCCGCCATATATGGTTATTCTGGTGACCCTTCTCTGGCACCGACCCCATAGGGTGACAGATGCAAAGCCGTCATATCCTCTCATGTAGACAAGGAGGTTGACCTTGCCAACTAGGCCTTCTCATCCCATCCTTAGACTATGAGAGCACTCAAGGCATGGGAGAGGTAACATACTTATCTTTGTTATGTGAAATACTACCTGACCCACCTAGATATATTTTAAAGTTATCACTTGATTAGAACTTCCATGGGGTTATCCAGGTAGCCACTATGGGCACCGGGCCCACCATGGAAGCCACTCTCCTTCCTACAACTAACATCCCCTTGCCAACATTTGGAAATAATGACATGCATGGACAAGGAACTACTAGAAATCCATCTTCTCACAACCCAACACGTCACATAAACAGTTATAAAGTTTGAATCCACAAAACTTTTCCCCATTCATTACAAAGCTCAATTCAATTAACCCTTTACAATGACATGCCACAACATTGCACCGAAAACCAAGAAGCCACACCTCTAGAGTTAGGTAAATAAGCACAGTACCAATGTTTAAGCGACTATTTCCTGACATGGACAATGCTTATGCGTCTTGACGCAAATTAATCATGACATCTCTCTAGATACTTCACTTCACACTTAGCCAAAGAATAACTATAGAACTCAAGCCCAAATAGATACAATGACCCAAAATAAGCATTTTGATATGACAAGGAAGACAATCAAGTAAATGAGATTCAATATCCTCTTAACTTTAAACATGGAAATACATATGAGGTTATAACTTTCTTTCAAAGAAATTCTAGTTTACAAAAGTAATAATTTGTAAACAACTCCACATATAAATTTCCTATCTAATATTTTAATAACTACCATTTTCTACTAAAAACAAACTATAAATATATACATATGTTTACTATAAGCATAAACTTCCATCAACATTTTACCAACCACACATTCTAATTAAACAACTATAAATATAAATATTTTTTCCTATAAATATATAAATATTACTTTAATAACTAGTTTTGATACAACAATAAAATTATTGTCTATGCTCCATAATATTCTCAATGGAATTAACTATACTCTACTAGATGTAATGATGTTAATCTAAGGTATGATCCCAATTATTCATTAACCCAAGAAGTTATAGTATCGAACTAAAATTTATCAATTAATTAACACTATAGTTTAGATCTACTCCCCTTAACCCCCTAACTCACTCAAATCTTACCTTTTTTAAAAAAAAATCTCAAAACTTCTAATTCAATGCTAATAGGGAAAGAAAATTAAATTGCACCAATAGATAACACATGAATTAGCAAGACTATCCTAATAAAGTGAATAAATGAAACATGATTTATTTCCTTAATTAAAACAACATGGTGACAAGGATTATCAATGCTAAAAAAAAATGAGTATACATTAAGTTCATAATCATGCCAAACAAATTGCTAATAGTTTAAAGATATAAATATAAATGGCATAAATCTCTCACTCCAAGAGTTTTAAAAAGAAACTTACAATATAAAGTTCAGATTTCTAAGAATAACATTTGCTTGAAAGGGGAAGATTCTAAATTCTTGCAATGGGTTCATTTGAAGTCTCGCTCATATAGATGATTTTCAACCATTTGAGTATCTGGTGATCAAAGGTTAAAGAAGATAAAAGATTCTTATCAGAGGGAAGGCAATGATTAAAATTATCAAAGGGTTTTGAAGGCTCTCGACCTACCAGGAATGGCTAAGGCAAGATGCACCAGAGAGGTCGGTCTAGGCAGAAGGACGGCGTTGATGCAATGCACTAAGGGTTTAGCTTGCCACGGAATGGAGTTGCATACTAGGCACCAGCAGTAAAAAAAAAAGATGGCAAAAAGGGTCACGCTTCAAGAAACAAAAGCCTCCTACAGATCTATAGATGGGCCAACCTTGAGGACCAAAATACTTTAGAGAAAGTTAAAAGAAAAAGGTGATCTGCTAGCGAAATCTCTAGAGTGAAAAAAAAGAGTAGAAATGTCCTAAATCTACTCACATAGCCATGGATTAGTAACTTGGGTATGTGCCAGGGATGGTGCTTTTAGCAGTTGTTAAAAGGCTATTTTATGTAAAACCTGCCATAGAAAGTGGCACAACACCAACCAACGAGGGTTAGAAGTACCACAATAATCTCAGATAAAAGACATGCCAATGGGCACCAATGAAGACATAAACACCTAAGAAGTATTTAAGAATAAAGGCACACTGATGACACCATAATGGACCTAGAGGATTCTTAAGCAAGGGAAGGTAGCTACTAACACAGATAAAATTCTATTTTGGTTAATCGATTTAAGATTTGAAGCAAGAGGTCTTTGTTACAAGTCACCATTAAGAAGGTTAAAGCTGGGTGAGGCCAAACTATAGCATAGAGGACAGCCAAGGACGAATGGGTCCAAAAATTGGTAATAGATTTAAAATGGGCCATTTTTCTTTTGATTGAGATCACTTTGAAGGATTATAGTTGATTGGGCTCTAAGATTTCAAGAAGGATTTAAGAAGAACAACTTGGAAGAATCTACAAAGGTTAAAAATTACAACAACAAGGTGTGATTCCCAAGGTGAGAGCATGGTTAGGGACATCTACATTCAAACACAGAGCACAAGATGACTCAAGCTACAAAGAGATTTAAATTCCAAGCTACAGGAAATGTAAATTTCACACACAGAACACAGGATGATTGTGCTATAATAAGATTTGGATTACAATCTACATAATTGCAAATTTTCATAGAGAGACAACATCACATACCTAAATTTCAGTCCCACTTCAAATCTTCTCCATTTCCTGTATTGAATTCTTTGTTTTTCTCCCAATTTATGTCTTCCTCTTCCCAACCCCGTCTCCAAAATAAAAACCCCCAATTTAAAAATGGGTCATCTCATAAATCATCACAGTCATGCATCCGTTACCCAAAATGCCACTCCTTAAAAAATTTTAAAATTTTCCTAATAATAGAGATTTCCCCAAATCTTGAAATTTCACAATCGACAACTCATGACATTACTTTATTACCTAATATTATTCTTTTAAATAAAAACATAATAATTAACCATACTAAAACTTATGATGTTAAATCAAACATTAAAATAATTAATTTAGTCAGTAATAGAATTTACTTAAGCAATATTTCAAGTTTTATGACTACTAAAAACACTATTAATTTTAACATATTGAGGTACTGGCAAGACAAACACATAGACATAACTTAAGCAAAACTTGACAATACTTCACAACACATGATGACCAATGACATGAGGCGAGGACCAAGTGTCACATCATGACACACAACCACAATAGAAGACTGGGACTAGCCCAGTAGAATAAACCTCAAGTTATCTCTCATCACCGATACCCATTGGTGGAAGAGCCCACTCAAACTTGCTATATTAGGTGGAGTCGAGGCTAGGTACCTGTAGTCTACCTCTGAACAATTGGTTGTATACAATCAAACACATATATGTCAACACACACAGAGTTAGAGAATCATGGCGTAGTAGGGTGCTTGAAGCGAATAGTACTACACCATCCCTGCTCTTGAGCACGACTATAACCACTTTTACTTGAATTTAGATATCAACAGATTGAATGAAACATTATAACATTAAATCATTACTAATCATGTCAAACTCATCATAACTGGAGTAATAATAATGTCATCATTAACTCATAACACATGTCTAAACTA
This sequence comes from Cunninghamia lanceolata, assembly GCA_027924645.1. Lineage (NCBI taxonomy): Eukaryota > Viridiplantae > Streptophyta > Pinopsida > Cupressales > Cupressaceae > Cunninghamia > Cunninghamia lanceolata. The sequence continues at coordinate 25,029,069 of BSBN01000078.1, forward strand.
TATTAGTTGAACATAGTCCATCAAGATCAAAATAAGTATAAACCATAACCTACTAATCCAAATGTCTCAGAACTGTATAAATGCAATGAAAGACAAGCAACTATCTCAAAACTGACAGAGAGAAATGTGAAACTAACAACTATCACAAGCCAAAATATGAGGGGCATTACATCCACCCCCCTAGAATCAGACTTACTCCTGGAAGCCTGCAAATAAGTAAGGGTATAACTCTCTCATCCTAGAAGCATCCTCCCAGGTAGTAGAAGTCTCATGATTAGGATCTCACTGGACCCTGACTTGTTCCACATCTCTACCCCTGAGAGCAAGTCTCCTATACTTTAGAATGCCTACGGGCTCCAAAGATAGCTTCATGTCCTCTACCTGTAGAGTAGTCCAATCAAGAACATGAGCAATATTTGGATGGTAAGGTCTAAGTACAAAAATATGAAACACATTATGGATGCGTGAAAGGCTAGGTGGCAAATCAAGATGATAAGCAACAGGACCTATCCTCTCCAACACCTCTAAAGGTCCCATGAAGCGTGGTGCTAGCTTAGAGCCCTTTCGGTAGTGGATTAGACTCTTTTGCAGTTGCACATGCAAGAACACATGATCCCCAACTAAAAATTGTCGATCGATCCTATGAGCATCTGCATACTTCTTCTATCCATCCTGTGCTGCCACCAAATGCTCTCTAATCCTCTCAACATGTTGTTCCATATCATTAAGCATATATGGTCCTAGAAGGACTCTATCCTCTAGATGATCACAACTCAGAGGGGTCCTACAAGGATGGCCATACAAAGCCTGAAATGGAGACATGCCGATAGAACTGTGATATCCATTATTATAAGCAAACTCCACTAGGAATAGGTAGTTCTCCCAACGGCTCTGCGAATCCATCACATACATCCTAAGCATATCCTCAAGAACCTGATCAACCCTCTCGGTCTAACCATCAGTCTCAGGATGGTAAGCTAAACTAAAGTTCATTTGTCCCCAAGACATGCTGCAGAGAAGTCCAAAGGGTGGAAGTGACTACTGGATCTCTATCAGAGATGATCCTATGAGGAATCCCATGAAGTCTGACAATGTCCTCCATGAATACTCTAGCCACCATAGTAGCATTGTAAGAAGAATGGACAGGAGAGAAGTGAGCTACCTTCGTCAACCTATCCACAGTGACCATAATAGCATCATGTTGACAAGAGGATACCAGAAACCCAACAATGAAGTCTATCAAAATAATGTCCCACTTCCACTCTGGAATCAAATGAGGTTGCAAAAGACCTGTAGGGTACTAATGCTCTGCCTTCACCTTCTGACACTCAAGACATCTCGACACAAAATCAGCAATATCTTGCTTCATGCCACTCCAAAAGTACAACTGACGCAAATCTGCATGCATTTTCTTGACACCTAGATGAGAAGAATAAGGTGCCCGATGTGCCTTTGACAACACTAGGGTACAAAGACCCTCAAAACTAGGAACATAGATATGACCCAAATGTCGTAAAAGATCATCTGGCTCAAGAGAGTAACCAGAGAATCTACCCTCTAAAGGTCTACTAGACTCAATCTCAGATTTCACCTCCTGGTACCAACTGTCGAAAGGAATTGCTACAAGAATCTGACCTCTCAAGTCAACTGTGAGAGAGACCACTGAGATCTCATGTCTTCAACAACTAAGAGCATCCGCCATCACATTCTCCTTACCCTGAATGTACTTGACCTCAAAGTCATTCACACAAGAACTCCATCTAATGCCTCTGCCTTGCATTCAAGTTTGGCTGCATGAAAATATATTGTAAGCTATGATGATCACTGTGCAGCTCAAACTGATGCCCTAAGAGAAAATGCCTCCACCTCACCAAGGCATGCACAACTACAGCTAGCTCCAAGTCATGGGTGGGATAGTTCAATTCATGATCCTTGAGTTTGCGAGACTCATAGGCAATCATGCGACCATCTTGCATCAGAACTGCTCCTAAACCCTCCAAAGAAGCATTTGTACATACAACAAAGTCCCTAGTAGGATCAGGAATTGCTAATATCAGTGCACAGGTCAACTGCTCCTTAAGGGTCTGAAAAGCTACCTGACATTGCTCTGACCAAACAAACTTCTTCCCTTTCCTCTGAAAAGAAGTAATAGGATGGGCAATCCTCGAAAACACCATAACAAAATGGCGATAGTAGCCTACCAAACCCATAAAATTGCTGACCTTAGAAACATTGGTAGGTGCAGGCCAATCCATAATAGCTTGGATCTTTGAAGGATCCACCACAATACCATCTGCAGAGATAACATGACCCAAATAATTCACCTCTATCTAAAAGAATTCACACTTTGACAAATTGGCATAAAGCTGATTTTCTCTCAGACACTAGAACACTTGACACAAATGCTCCTCATGCTCCTCCATAGTCCTCAAATAGATCAATATATCATCTAGAAAAACAAGGACAAACTTGTCGAGATAAGTGTGAAAAACACCATTCATCAGGCTCATGAAAACTGAAGGTGCATTTGTCCACCCAAATGGTACAACTATGAACTCATAATGTTCATAATGGGTGCAAAATGTTGTTTTGTGAATATCTGCCTCAAATATCTGCAATTGGTGATAATCTGACTTAAGGTTAATTTTAGAAAACACCTTTACTCCATTAATCTGGTCAAACAAATAATCGATTCCAGGCAAGGGGTACCTATTCTTCGCTGTCACCTTATTGAGCTATCAATAGTCGATACACAGCTACAGAGATCCATCCTTCTTTTTCACAAAGATCATAGGTGCTCCCCAAGGAGAGATAGTAGGTTGAATGAATCCTTTGGCTAACAACTTTTCCAACTGTAGTCAGAGCTCTTCAAGCTCCTGAGTGGTCATCCTTTATGAAGCTTGTGAGATAGGCTTTGCGCCGAGAACAAGATCAATCCTGAAGTCGATGTCATGCTTAGGTGGCATCCCCAGAATCATAGAGGGAAAGACATCAGCATATTCCCTCAAAAGTGGACGATTGTCAAGAGATGCCTCTCGACTCTCCTCCATGTCCAAGTCACTAATAGAAACTGCAAAAAGCTGACATCCCTGACGCATGCATCTCTTAAGTTGTACAGCGGAGATCATACGTAGGGAAATAGGTCTCTGAACTCCTACTACTTCCACCTCTGCACCAGAGTCATCCACACATCTAACAAACTTATGTTAACAATTGATCACTGCCTGATCGGCCTCCAGCCAATCCATCCCCAAAACTATATCATAAGACCCAAGGGGTAGGATGTGAAGGTCTATAGTAGAAGATAGAGGACCAATCCTCAACTCACAACCAAGCACTAGAGACTCAACTGCGACCTTAGCCCCGGAAGCTAACTCAACTTGCCACCTATCATCCTACTTTGTTGCCACTAAGCCACAATGCTCCACAACAGAAGGAGATATGAACGAATCAGATCACTGGAATCAAAAAAGAATAGAAAAACCAATACCTCACATGAAACCAGAAGTCTCCACCATGGTGCCCTAATGCTCTACCTAACGGTTATCCACTACTACAAAGACTCTGTATGATCTTCCTGCATTACCAACTATTGGCTCTGAGGTCGCTGATTGATGTCCAAACCCTAAAGCACTCCTCTGTAGACACTGTCTAGCAATGTGGCCCTATTGGCCACAAGAGAAGCACCCAGTGCCTCTACCAAAACCACTACCACCCTGAAAAGCACTAGACTGCTGGAAAGTACTCTTGCTCACTTTGGACTGGGTGCTCTAAGCAGGTCAATCAACACAATCCTTTCTAGCATGCTGCCAATTCTGGTTATTCCTATTTTGAAATTTGCTACCCTGCTGTGGCTATGAATTCTTTAGCTTAGACTAAGAGTACTACTATTGTTGTCCACCCTTTGTGGGTGCATGAGATCCTGATGCTTGAGTATGACCACCCCGAGAACCATATCCTATAGAAGGTGCACTACCAATATGCACACCTGTATGCCCACCAAGTGCCATGGCCAAATTCTCCTCCACTAACCTAGCTTTCTCCACAACAACCTCCATAGACTTAGGTTTGAATACATGAACCCCTCCACTAATCCAGGCATTCAAGCCTCTGATAAAATGTTGTACTAACATAGATTCATCATCTCCAATACTTGCATACGATTTGATCTCATAGAATCTGCCCTCGTACTACTCAACCAACATGGCCATCTACCTCAGGTCATGAAACTCATCTGCGTGACACTGCCTCCAATGATCTGATAGGAAATGGGCTCTAAATCTCTCTAAGAACAACTCCCAAGAAACATTGCTAATGTCCAAATGCAACTTCTGCTCTTCTAACCGCCACCAAATCGAAGCAAACCCTTGGAGATGTAAAATAGCACACCTGGCTTTGGTGTTGCTCCCATAAGGATGCATGGTGAAACACTTGGCTATATCCAATAACCAAGTCTCCACCTCTAGACCACTACTAGTTCCGTTAAAGGTGGGAGGGCGTGTCCTCATAAGATCTCTCATATGGCTGGCTAGTGTGGCCTCCTACTCAGTTGTCAACTCTCTCTACCTTGGAGATCTCTCTCTCTCTAGGTTCTAGCTGATCTACCTCTTGACCTCCTCTAGGCTACTCAACCTCCTATCTAAGGCCTAAACAAGCAACGACCTCCTCAAGTAACTGTCTCAACTGGGTTCCCTCAAGCTAACCCCGACCCTCCATATTCTGACCCCCACCTTCATGGGCACTCTCATGAGGAGAGCTAGGAGGAGGTGTACTGCCACCACCTCTCCCATGACCCCTACCTCTAGGCATCTACCTACAACACCAAAAGATGATTTATTACATTCAGAAAGTGATACAATAGGGATATATGTTAATCTACAGAGTTTAAGCACTAGGTCACATAATGGGCTCAAGTATAACCAAAGTACGTAGTATTTAAACCTTGTTTTGATACCAAATGTGACACCTCGTCATGGAACCCTAGAGAGTTAGACTAACAAGAGAAAAATTACAGAAATATTTTTTTTTGAAGTAAGAAATTACAATATCAGTAGCCAAAGATATCATTATACACAACATAAAGAAAAGTGCACTTCTAACTCCTCTAGGGAAACATAACTGCATTAGTTGATCATAAAGTCTTAACAACACAAGTGATATACATCATACCAGTACAAATAAGTATAACATTAACATTTGCAATGATAGTTAATTTACGAAGTTACAATACAAGATTACAAGACTGATCACATCAGTTTACAAATAAACACTTATGAATGTATACAACAATTCTAAAAGTGTAAAGCAAATCTAGAAATGGAACACTTCTACACTGGACTCTAACTAAATATCCAAGAAGACCAGTGGATAGCTTTGCCACCCAACCATGTGGAACCCTGAGGTCCACCCCTCCAACCTAAGAGATAACAACGAGGATTCCACTAAGCTAAAGGATGCAACAACAAATATAATGAAATGGATACAGACTTGACACAACCAACCATATTAACAAGACTACACAAGACAAGGAAATACTCCAGAGGCAAAAATGCAAACAAATAAAGAGGGAAGTGGCTAAGCTGTAGCAAGGAGAGTGTCATTGCAATGTCCTAACATGGGTTATCTAGGCTATCTCTCACTAGAAGCCGCGCCCCATCTATGGTTATCTTGGTGACCCTTCTTTGGCACCGGCCCCATAGGGTGACACATGCGGAGCCGTCACATCCTCTCATGTGGACAAGGAGGTCGACCTTGCCAACCAGGCCTTCTCATCCCATCCTTAGCCTATGAGAGCACTCAAGGCATGGGAGAGGCAACATACTTATCTTTGTTATGTGAAATACTACTCGACCCACCTAGATATATTTTTAAGTTATCACTTGATTACAACTTCCATGGGGTTATCCAGGGAGTCACTTTGGGCATAGGCCCCACCATGGAAGCCACTCTCCTTCCTACAACTAACATCCCCTTGCCAACATCTAGAAACAATGACATGCACGGAAAAGGAACTACTAGATATCCATCTTTTCACAACCCAACACATTACATAAACAGTTATAAAGTTAGAATCCACAAAACTTTTCCCCATTCATTACAAAGCTCAATTCAATTAACCCTTTACAATGACATGCCACAATGTTGCATTGAAAACCAAGAAGCCACACCTCTAGAGTTAGGTAAATTGAACATAGTACCAATGTTTAAGTGACTATTTCCCGACATGGACAACGGTTACGCGTCTTGACGCAAATTAATCATGACATCTCTCTAGATACTTCACTTCACACTGAGCCAAAGCATAACTATAGAACTCAAACCCCAAATAGATACAATGACCCAAAATAAGCATTTCGATATGACAAGGAAGACAATCAAGTAAATGAGATTCAATATCCTCTTAACTTTAAACATGGAAATACATATGAGGTTATAACTTTCTTTCAAAGAAATTCTAGTTTACGAAAGTAATAATTTCTAAACAAATCCAAATATAAATTTCCTATCTAATATTTTAATAACTAGGTCATTTTCTACTAAAAACAAACTATAAATATATACATATGTTTACTATAAGCATAAAATTCCATCAACATTTTACCAACCACACATTCTAATTAAACAACTATAAATATATATATTTTTCCTATAAATATATAAATATTACTTTAATAACTAGTTTTGATACAACAATAAAATTATTGTCTATGCTCCATAATATTCTCAATGGAATTAACTATACTCTACTAGATGTAACGATGTTAATCTAAGGTATGATCCCAATTATTCATTAACCCAAGAAGTTATAGTATCAAACTAAAATTTATCAATTAATTAACACTATAGTTTAGATCTACTCCCCTTAACCCACTAACTCACTAAAATCTTACCATTTTCTTTTTAAATCTCAAAACTTCTAATTCAATGCTAATAGGGAAAGAAAATTAAAATGCACCAATAGATAACACATGAATTAGCAAGACTATCCTAATAAAGTGAATAAATTAAACATGATTTATTTCCTTAATTAAAACAACACGGTGACAAGGATTATCAATGCTAAAAAAATGAGTATACATTAAGTTCGTAATCATGCCAAACGAATTGCTAACAGTTTAAAGATATAAATATAAATGGAGTTTAGAAATGGCATAAATCTCTCCCTACCAAGAGTTTTAAAAAGAAACTTACAATATGAAGTTAAGATTTGTAATAATAACATTAACTTCACAGGGGAAGATTCTAAATTCCTGCGATGGGTTCATTTGAAGTCTCTCTCATACAGATGATTTTCAACCATTTGAGTATCTGGTGATCCAAGGTTAAAGAAGATAAAAGCCTCTTATCAGAGGGAAGGCAATGATTAAAATTATTAGAGGGTTTTGAAGGTTCTCAACCTGCCAGGAATGACTAAGGTGAGATGCACCAGAGAGGTCGGTCTAGGCAGAAGGATGACATCGATGCAATGCACTGAGGGTTTAGCTTGCCATAGAATGGAGCTGCATACTAGGTGCCAGTAGTAAAAAAAAAAAGATGGCAAAAAGGGTCACGCTTCAAGAAACAAAAGCCTCCTATAGATCTATTGATGGTCCAACCTTGAGGAATGAAATACTTCAGAGAAAGTTAAAAAAAAAAAGGTGATCTGCCAGTGAAATATCTAGAGTGAAAAAAAAAAGTAGAAATGTCCTAAATCTTCTCACAGAGTCATGGATTATTAACTTGGGTATGTGCTGTAGTTAGGGTAAAATTGCAAATCAGGGCAAATGAATAAACAGCAATGATAAAAACCCTAGCAATGCACAATGAAGCACAAGACAACATGAAAATCCAAATAACAAATGCAAATGCAAACCGATCTCCACGCTATGCTTGATTTATCTCCATTGCTCTTCTCCACCTCGCATGAGCATGCAAGATTTTGAAGGATTATTGTTGGAAGAATGTTGGGTGCTCATTTCTGCAGCATAACCTTAAGATGAAGATGATATGAAGATGATAGTTGAAGGATGCAAAGGCTCTAAATGATAAATTTGGCAGAATAATGGTACTTGAAGCTCAATGCATTCTAGAAGATTTGGCAAAATAATGTTACTTGAAGCTCAATGCCTTCTAATGATTTGTGAGGGGTTTGGTTTATAGGAAAGGCTTGGTTCAAATGAATGGTTGAGATTAAAAAGCTAATTGATTGATGTGGACGGCTAGGATTGATTAGGTATTCCCACTCTTCAAGGGAGTTGTAGTCATTTGACAAGTGTCAAGGAGAATAGGGCTCATGTGTGCTTGTGTACATAAAAAGTACTACATATAAAAGACATTAAATAAAAGGCTGTAGTACCACTTATCTTTTTTAAATGAAAGAGGCACACATGTCGGCTTAATGATAAGATAAATTAATTAAATAAATAAAATTTATTTAATTAATTGGAAAGTCGGCTTATAATGAGAACTTAATTCAAATAAAATATTTGAATTAGTTGGGATATGAGTTGGATATTAATTAAATAAATAAAATTTATTTAATTAATTGGATAGTGGGGAACTTAATTCAAATAAAATATTTGAATTAGTTGGGATATGAGTTGGATATTAATTAAATAAATAAAATTTATTTAATTAATTAGATAGTGGGATTGAATGGGATTTTAACTAAATAAATAAATTTATTTAATTAATTGGCTAATGGAATAAGTGGGGTTAAGAGTGGGATTTAGGACAAAATGCTACATGATGTCTAAGTGATGTATTTGACTAGGTGTTGCAAGACATGGACAAAGTTGGGACAAATTTGGGTGTCTACATTTTGCCCCTCTTTGAGATGATGTTCGAGATGATAAGCTTTATGTCGAGTAACATCATTTCAAAGAAGCTAAAGTATGGATAATTGATAGGGATGCTGATGATAATGATGATGATAAGATAGGATGAGAATAGAAAGATAGGATGATGATGCCCCCTCGAGAGGTTAGGCGGGTTAGACAAACACGGGTAGGCTCTCGAAAAGAAATGGCTTAGACTATGAAAGATAAGGGGATAGATAGAAGAAATGAAGATGCGTTATGCTGCAATAAAAGTGAGCAACCATGTTGTTTGAGATAGCACTTGACGTTATGCACCAAGGTATAAGGACCAGGGTGACGATGTGTCTGATGCCCCAGCGTAATACAACCTTGTCTGGATACAAGATATGAATATTAGCTAGATTGATACCGATGTGATACAAATGCAAGATAAAATGATAACACACACACAAGCAAGCAAAAAAGCATGCACAAATGATTCAAAAACAAACAAGGTATTGCCCCTGTCAAGCTGTAAACCATTGATTAATTGCTGATTGTTTTGTTCAGAGTGTTGTCATTGCGGGGAAAGCTATATCCCTAGATCAACACAAGGTTGTTTGTTGAGTTGGTTGGCTAGTTGATTGATTGATTGCTGTGGCTTACAACAAGGCTAGGATCAAGACCATGGATTGTGATTGGATAATGTGGCTTGATTGATTAACTTGATTGGTATGGATTAAGGATGGGCTTGCATTTGGATCTTTGTTTGGAATGGTTGGAAGATGATGAAATGTTGATTAGATTGATTTGATGAAGGATGGATGATTTGTGGTGGATTGAGCTGCTTTTGATTTGCTGAAGTGAGTGGATTTATTTTGATGGTTGGCTTGATGTGATTGAATTGATTTGCTTTGGTGTTGAAGCTGATGATTGATAGGATTTGGTTTTTGATGGTTGGCTTTATGTGCTTTGGTGATGATGTTTGCTATTGCTGAGTTGATTGTTGATGATTGGTTGGATTGTGTTGAATGATGGTTGGATTGTGTGATGATTAGAGTGTCCACTCAATCTAAGCAGAAGCAATTGTTCTCAGTGTTCTCAACAAAACAAACAAGGTATTGCCCTTGTCAAGTCATAAACCAATGATTGATTTTTTGATTTGTTGATGATAATAATAGTGTTGTCATTGCGGGGAAAGCTATATCCCTAGATCAACACAAGGATGTGGGAACGCTATATCCCATTGATGATGATTGATGATGATTGATTGGGCTTATGACAAGATTTGGATCAAAACTTGTTGATTTGATTGGATAATGTTCCTTGATGGATTAGCTTGCTTGATATGGATTAATGTGACTTGGATTTAAGATCATTGCTTAGATTGATTAGATTGATATGATTGGAATAAGTGATTGATTGAAATGGATGAATAAATGTGATGGATAGGAAGAATTGATAATGATGATGATTGATTTTGATTGAATGTTGATGGAGTGGATTGATTTGGATGATGTGATTGGTTTTATTGCTTGGATTTTTTTGGTGGATATTTGATTTTTTTAGAATTTTTGACATATTTTGATTTTTTTGGATTTTTGGGGATATTTTGATTTTTTTTTAATTTTTGGGATGTTTTGATTTTTTTGTTTTTTTGAATGTTTTGGAACATCAATGGATTTACAATTTGGGTAGCCTTTGTGCTTGATACCAATGACAAGGGAGAAAACCAAGTCTAGGTGCAAGGATGGATGTAGGATGGATGGATAATACGATGGGCTCATAGTAAATGGGATGAAAGGCTCATGATAGATGGATAGATAAGAGGATAGGCCGTATAAGGTATGTATGCATGCCTCATGATAAATGGATAGGTAGGCTATACTGGAAAGCTCATGATAAATGGATGGGGATAAGCTATAAGATGGAAAGCTTATGATAAGGATATGCCATAGTGGATGGATCATAAGGGAGCTAGGATGTGATCTTCAGAGGCTATGTTGCATAGGAAGAATAACTTGCCCCATTCTAGGTGGTGATGCTTAGGATTTTTACATGAAAAAGTTCATGACAATGGGATGATAAGATTGGATGGGATGGATAAATGGTCAATGGATAGGACTTGGTTTGGAAAGAAGGTATGCCAAGAAAGATCCAAACATGTTTCAACATTTTTCCCCTATGTCTTCATCAAGATCAAAAGGTGGAAGGATGGATAAATAGGTTCAATAGGATAGGCATGTTTATGTAATGGCTAAGGATGGTAGGATGGTATGGTAATAGTTTGGAAATGGATAGGTTGGATGAGACAATGTGCCCCCAAGTGTAAGTGACATAGAAGATCAACCTACACATGACACCTGTTTGCCAGGTTTTCATCATGGTACTTATCCAAGGCGCCTGTTTGCCAAGTTTTCACCATTGGACGAAGGGATTTCTCTTTACTTTTTTTTTTTTTTTGCTTTTTTTTTTTTTTTTGCTTTTAGATGGGTTGACAATTACACATGGCGCTTGTTTGCCAAGTTTTCACCATGGTAATGGATAGGAGGGACTCAAGTGGCTAGTTCAATGGATGTTGGTAGTCCCATTAGAGATTGATGATGTCTTCGCATGGACCATGTCATTATGCTCATAGATGTTGATAAGGGATTGCGTGGATGAGAGATGGATTAGGTAGATAGTGGATGATGAAATGGATTATGAAAGGTTCATGCATGGATGGATGGATAAAAGGCTTATGCAAAAGCATGGACCATAGGAAGGTGATGGGGAAGATTTGTAGGATAATGGATGAAGGATGGGGAGATGGAGGCATGTGGGAATGTTTTGGAATGGAAGGGAACCATGACCAATGGTTGCACACACCATGATAAACATTGAAGCTTTTGATTGGATGGTGGTGTAGGAAGCAATGGAGATATTTGCTTATGGGATGGTTGATGAAGTGATTTAGGAACCCACATAAATTTAGTATTTTTAGTGCTTTTGTTTTGCTTGTGGGATTTTTTAAGGGAATGGAAGTTTTGAATAGAAGTAGGCTTTTGGATGGAGATAGGTGATTGGGATTCTTGAGATGTGGATGAAGATGCCTCATTTGACTTTCTAGCTATTTGTTTAGGAACCCAAACCATTTTGCTTTTAGGCTTTGCTTTTGGAGGTATGGGCTTGGATAGCTTTGTGAATGTACTTTGCTTAGAAGATGGATGATTTAGAGACTTTTCACATCGATGCCCCAAGGCATGAGGGTCCTTAGGAGTTTTAGTTGGATTTTTGGCTTTATAGGTAGAGGCATCAAAATTTTTGCTTTTGATTCCCATGGGGTGGGTGGAGTGGATGGAATGATTGGAAGCTTTATGCTTAAACAATGTGTGCTTTTGTTGGTCATGATTAGGGATGTAAGGATACTTATGAATGATAGGTATGTTAGGTGTTGGAAGCAATGGTGGCAAGGTGAATGGAGGGATATTTGGAGTTGGTAAAAGTGGAGGCAAAGTGGATGGCGGAAGGTGTATGGTCACATGCTTTTGACATTTATAGGATGATGGAGATGGAATGGCTACATATGTCTTGGGTATATGATAAGGTTTGCGATGGAAAGTGGTAGGTTTAGGATGCATGAATGGATTACCAACATCTTTGCCTTGTTTACCTTGGGGTGTGTATCCAAGGTCATATGAGCATGGAGGGATTTTGACATGATTTGGCTCCAAAAGATCTTGTTCATAAAGACCTAGGCCTTTACCTTTGTAGTTCATGTTTTGGAGGACGCGATTGACTATAGGACTTGGTGTGGTTTGAACACTAGACTTGAGTTTGTTATTGGATGGAGAAGATGAAGTAGATAAAGGTCGTTGTTGTCCTAAGGAAGAACACTCATGTATAAGGGTGGTAAGACCAATAGAACATGATAGTGGATTTGAAGTGGAATCGATGGTGGATGTGGAAGGAGGATCATTAGGATTTTGATTAGCATTATGTTCACTACGATCCAAGCTATTTGTTTGATCTTTTATGCTTACTTGGGGGACAAGTGTCTCATCATGACAAGTGGATGTTTGCTCATTATGGATAGGGCTAGATGGCGAATGACTAGGAGCAATGTGGATATCTTTCTCATGGATAGATATAGGATTATGGATAGGATCAAGGTGCTCATGGATAGCTTCTTCATAGGTATCATCTTGATCATAAAGAAGGTAAATGTTATGGATGGGTTGCATGAAAGTGTTTTGATCTTGAGTTGGACTAGGGCTTAATGTTTCCACATGCTTAGGATTAAACCTTTGACGTACCTCTTGGGTTGCTTGAATGGAGGTAGATGACTCTTGACTTGGATTAATGATAGAAGGTTCACAAATAGGCTTGATGGATTGTAGGTCACATGATGGGCTTGAAGGGCTAAGAATGTTAATGGAGGGCTCTTGGATAGGTTCAAGGATAGGTGGACCACATGATGGGATTATGACCTTTGGAAGTTCTTTGGTAGGCTCATAAATGGGTGTTTGACATGGAGGTAGTTTATTCCTAGCTAGTAGCCAATGGATCACATCCTTTGCAAGTGTATGAGTGAATGGGCAATATAATGGATGAGCAATAACAGCGGATGATGTTGTAGGCTTAGGACTAGGATTAAGTTGGGGGCTAATTGGATTGGGTGGATTAGGATTTGGACTAGATGAGGGTGACACATGGGATTTGAATGATGTGGCATGATTTCTTATTGTATGTTGATACACCTTGTAAACAATTGGAACAAATATTGGGCATTGATTTGTATTATGGCCTTTGGTCCTATGGTATGCACAATAATCATGTTCATCATATGGACTTTCTTCACATGGTTTGACTTTAGGAAGTTCAATGAGTTTTGCTTCAAGCATCCTTTGTAAAACTCTCTCAGCCGCATCCTTAGGTGAAGGATTAGAATGACATGGTGATGAAGGTAATGAAGGGCTTGGTGATTTGGAGGGTTGATGGACCAATGGACTAGGGGTAGGATCGCATGGTGGTGTTGGGATAGGACTTGTTGGCTCATGTGTTTGCATGTGATTAGATGACGAAGGCCACTCTAGATTGGTATCTCCCTTATCAAAGGTTATTAGATCTTGCATAGGATAACTTGGGCTTGTTTGATTTATGTACAAGGGGCCACTTGGACTTGCATGTGTTTCTTGTTGCAAAGGTAGACTTAGGTCTATCAATGGTGCTTGATGGTCTTGTTGAAAAGGTGTACTTAGACCTGATTGATTTATGTACAAAGAGCCATTGGGACTTGCATGTTGTTCTTGTGATATCACTTGATTGCCTTGTAGATGGGCTTGGTAGTGCATTGGAATGGTGGTATGAGGGATTGGATAAGCTTGAGGTGGATGTTGATAGGTTGATGTGGTATTGACTTGGTGGATAGGTGGATTAAGTTGATAGGAAGTGGATGGATATGACATGTGGCTATAAGGGGGATTAGGTTGATAGGAAGTGACTAAGGATTGTTGTACTTGTCGAGCTTGACTAGTGGCTAAAAGGTGTTGAACTTGGGTTACGAGGTTTTGTAGATGAGGTGATTGGCTTACGTGGGGTTGAGCTTTTTGGATGAAGAATTGTAATATTTCAATGGCATCTTGGTTTAGGGTTTGTGATCCTTGATAAAGATTTTGGAGGAATCTTTGGAATTTGATTGTTGGGTCCTCTAGTGTAGACATGTTGTCACCAAGTGTTTATCTTAAGTCCTTTTAGCAAGTGCTTGTTTAGGGATTTGGATGATGGTGTGGCTTGTTTGGATGATGTGTTTAGATTGATTTGTTTATGTGTTTGGTGTTTATAGCTTGATTTGGCAATGTTCAAACAAATGATTATGCATATACACATATGAATCACTCACGCAAGACACATAAGCAAGTTGTTAGTTTGAAAGAATGTGATGATGGTTAAGCAAGCACGTGAAGACACTTCAACAAGTCCTAGTCAAGGCAAGGCCACTATCACAAGGAGGTTCTAATGAAAATCTGGGGGACCGGCACCCCACGAGCATCCAACAAGCCACTTAAGACTTTAACTAACTCTACTAGGAGTTTTAATATACACAAAGGTACACCTCCTTTCAAGTTAGCACTGTATGGTGAGCGCTAATACCGGTTAGACTTGGCTTTCGCCTTATCCTCTGATTTTTATAGCGGACCAGATGAAAGTACCGCTTGAGGTCGTTCCCTTGGGGTGGATACCAAGGCAGGCCTCTCTAAGGCTAAACAAAAGCAACACAAGTAAATGTTTTTGATCTCCAAGTTCGTGTTGGAACGCGAGGAGAGAGCATACACATTTACTTGGTCACACTCGCATGGGGTTCATTAACCTTAGAAGTTCAATGTGTGGAAGACAATGCAAGCACTTGTTTGTTTTAAAGCCCAAATCCAAATGTGATGAAAGACAATGGTTCGTTTTAGCCCAATTTTTTGATGTGAATTTGCAAACAATTGTTCATTTTATGCCCAAAATCTAAATGTGTTTGCAAACAATGATTAGAAGATGAGAAATGAAATGATTGCACCTGGTTAATTCGCTATCCAAATTGATGTAGATGTTGATGTCAATGTTGCTCCAACTTCTTATGATCACCTACAATATAAAAAAAATGATATTATAATGCAGACATAAAAAATAGGCTCATCAGGTAAGGAAAATTGTAATTTTATATGCATAGTCGAATTAGATTTGATTATTTTGATAGATTTTATATTCGAAAATTAAAAAATCAAAGAAGAGACCCCCATTAATTTTCAAAGAGCTTTCCGAAAATGTAAAGAAATCAGAAAAATTCCCTGATTTGCGCCCAGAAATATGGATTTATGAAAATGGTACAGTCGGCAAAGATCTGATATTTTTGCATAGTAAACGACCTCCAAATTAAATCTGTAAAACATAGACCCCCATTAGAATTTCAAGAGATTTCCAAAAATATAAAAATTTCTGAAAAATTCGCTGATTTACGCCCAGAATTGCGATTTTATGAAAAAACATAAAAACATAATAAATCCCGCAAAAATCGCAATAAACCCGAAATGTTTCTGCTGTAGCTTCCTTATATCATGAACAAACTTTTGCTAAAATATTGTAGAAAAATTCATAGCCGTTTGGAAGATATGATGAAATATTTAAAACCTAGGGTTTTGTCCAAAAAGTAGCAGATCTGCAACAAAAAGTTAATTAAACCTGCAAAACTCAACAATGGGGGTTAGATGAATGCAAATTTTTACTACAAAAACCTGCAAAAAAAGATCAAGCAAAGTGAGTCCCACCAGGCGTGCCAAATGTATGTTAGGGTAAAATTGCAAATTAGGGTAAATGTATAAACAGCAATGATAAAACCCTAGCAATGCACAATGAAGCACAAGACAACATGAAAATCAAAATAAGAAATGTAAATGCAAACCGATCTCCACACTATGCTTGATTTATCTCCATTGCTCTTCTCCACCTCGCATGAGCATGCAAGATTTTGAAGGATTATTGTTGGAGGAATGTTGGATGCTCACTTCTGCAGCATAACATTAAGATGAAGATGCTAGAATGAATGATAGATGAAGGATGCAAAGGCTCTAATGATATTTTGACATCATGTGGATACTTGAGGATCAATGCATTATAGAAAATTTGGCAGAATAATGGTACTTGAAGCTCAATGCATTTTAGAAAATTTGGCAGAATAATGTTACTTGAAGCTCAATGCCTTCTAATGATTTGTGAGGGGTTTGGTTTATAGGAAAGGCTTGGTTCAAATGAATGGTTGAGATTAAAAAGCTAATTGATTGATGTGGACGGTTAGGATTTATTAGGTATTCCCACTCTTCAAGGGAGTTGTAGTCATTTGACAAGTGTCAAGGAGAATAGGGCTCATGTGTGCTTGTGTACATAAAAAGTACTACATATAAAAGACATTAAATAAAAGGCTGTAGTACCACTTATCTTTTTTAAATGAAAGAGGCACACATGTCGGCTTAATGATAAGATAAATTAATTAAATAAATAAAATTTATTTAATTAATTAGAAAGTCGGCTTATAATGAGAACTTAATTCAAATAAAATATTTGAATTAGTTGGGATATGAGTTGGATATTAATTAAATAAATAAAATTTATTTAATTAATTAGATAGTGGGATTGAATGGGATTTTAACTAAATAAATAAATTTATTTAATTAATTGGCTAATGGAATAAGTGGGGTTAAGAGTGGGATTTAGGACAAAATGCTACATGATGTCTAAGTGATGTATTTGACTAGGTGTTGCAAGACATGGACAAAGTTGGGACAAATTTGGGTGTCTACATGTGCCAAGGAAGGTGCTTTTAGCAGTCATTAAAAGGCTATTTTATGCAAAACTTGCCACGGAAAGTGGTACAGCACCAACCAACGATGGTTACAAGTACCACGATAATCTCAGATAAAAGATGTGCTAATGGGTGCCAATGAAGACAAACAAATTAAGGTGGCCTAAGAAGTATTTAAGAATAAAGGCACACTGATGACACCGCAACAAACCTAGAGGATTCTTAAGTAAGGGAAGGTAGCTACTAACACAAATAAAATTCTATTTTGGTTAATGGATTTAAGATTCAAAGTAGGAGGTCTTTGTTACAAGTCACCATTCAGAAGGTTAAAGCTGGGTGAGGCTGAACTACGGCATAGAGGACATCAAAGGATGAATGGGTCCAAAAATTTGTAATAGATTTAAAATGGGCCATTTTTATTTTGATTGAGATCACTTTGAAGGATTATAGTTGATTGGGCTCTAAGATTTCAAGAAGGATTTAAGAACAACTTGGAAGAATCTACAGAGGTTAAACATTACAACAACAAGGTGTGATTCCCAAGGTGAGAGCATGGTTAGGGACATCTACATTTGAACACACAGAGCACAAGATGACTCAAGCTACAAAGAGATTTAAATTAAAAGCTACAGGAAATGCAAATTTGACACACAGAACATAGGATGATTGTGCTATAATAAGATTTAAATTGCAAGCTACATAATTGCAAATTTTCACAGAGAGACAACATCACATACCCAAATTTCAGTCCCACTTCAAATCTTCTCCATTTCCCACAACAAATTCTTTGTTTTTCTCCCAATTTCTGTCTTCCTCTGCCCAACCCTATCTCCAAAACAAAAACCCCCAATTTAAAAATGGCTCATCTCATAAATTATCACAGTCATGCATCCGTTACCCAGAATCCCACTCCTCTGAAAATTTTAAAATTTTCCTAATAATAGAGATTTCCCCAAATCTTGAAATTTCACAATTGACAACTCATGACTTTACTTTATTACCTAATATTATCCTTTTAAATAACAACATAATAATTAACCATACTAAAACTTATGATGATAAATCAAACATTAAAATAATTAATTTAGTCAGTAATAGATTTTACTCAAGCAATATTTCAAATTTTATGACTACTCAAAACACTATTAATTTTAACATATTGAGGTATTGCCAAGACAAACACATAGAGATAACTTAAACAAAACTTGACAATACTTCACAACACATGATGACCAACAACATGAGGCAAGGACCAAGTGTCACATCACAACACACGACCACAACAGAAGACTGGGACTGACCTAGTGGAATAAACCTCAAGTTATCTCTCATCACTGATACCCATTGGTTCAAGAGCCCGCTCAAACCTGCTATATTAGGTGGAGTTGAGGCTCGGTACCTATAGCTTGCATCCAAACAATTGGTTTTATACAATCAAATACATATATGTCAACACACACAGAGTCAGAGAATCATGACATAGTAGGGTGCTCGAAGCGAGTAGTACTACACTGTCCATGCTCTTGAACATGAGTATAACCACTTTTACTTGAGTTCATATATTAATAGATTGACTGAAGCATGATAACATTAAACCATTACTAATCATGTCAAACTCATCATAACTGGAGTAATAATAATGTCATCATAAACTCATAACACATGTTTAAACTATATCAGTCGAACATAGTCCATCAAGATCAAAATAAACATAAACCATAACCTACTAATCCAAATGTCTTAGAATTGTATAAATGCAATGAATGACTAGCAACTGTCTCAGAATTGACAAAGAGAAATGTGAAACTAGCAAATATCACAAGCCAAAATATGACGGGCATTACACTATACCCATTCTATGTGGGGTGTTGTGAAAGGCTAGTGTTGTTTTGTGTTCCCTGGTTTGGTGAAGTAATCATACTTGGGGGTTATGTTCATCTATGGGTATAGAAGCACCATACCGTCTTTATGTTTGTTATAATTTTTTCACCACAGCTCAAAAATTGGCACAGCTAGTGCAACAAATTCATTTTTTAGAGTGAAGGTTAACATTCTTCTATTATAAATTATTTGCATAGTTGTTTGTGTTTTAGTGATATTGTAGTTTAGTTGTGTTGTTCAAGAAAATAAAAGATTTTAGATCATTCACTGCATTGTAGGACATTCATAGGAGAGATAAGTATTTCATTCACTACAATGATTATTCATTTACAATTGAAATACATAAAAGGACAAGCATTGCATTGAAAGGAATAATGACATATCAAATGTCCCACACAAGCCGTGGGTGTAGTTAAACAAATACAAGTATAAGGAAAATACTATACATCTAAGGATAATAAAGAGAAGGGCATAGCCATCATTTCCTTGAAGGTCTTCAATCTTTGAAGTTGTCTCCTATCTCTTCTCCTGATCATCGATATGAACCTGCAAAAAAAATGGAATTCACAGGGATTTCATCTATGTATCTTTCATGGTATTTGTATGCATCAGAGAAATAATGAACATCAAGTACATTTCCATCATTTGAATGTCAAATAGTTGCCAATGGATAGTATCATGCAATAGTACATGACTGTTTTGGTCATAACATAACATCACAAATAAATATCAGTTTATGCATGATTTAAATAAACTTAAAAGTGCAAGTGGATAGCCACCAAGGAACAACATATGCTGCCATGTCACTTTTATCTTGAAGTGAGGGACATTCATCATATGGAGTAATCACTTATTAAGCATGAGATGGTCTTATACTATAGAGAGACCAAGATAGACTATACCAAACAGTGCTACAGGAAAGAGACAAATAGAACAACCAATAAATGAAAGAAGCCAAATCATGTTTTGCTAGAGCTACAGTGAAATAGACTGCAATGCCAAGTGTCATCATTCAATAGTGTTGTTATGTTTGAGACATCAAATATATGCTACAAGAAAAGTGTTGCCATTCAAAATGGCATATGATAAAAGTGCCAAATGTATTTTCCATGTTGCAGGAAAAACCATATAAGGATGCAGTAATCATATGTAGTCAAAGTAATGACAGAAAGAAGATGATCTCAGTATCATTTGATGCTACAAGAGCATTTATGTGCTATCAACAGTGCATGAATAAATAGAACAGTTATATCATGTGTGAATGTCATGATAGACATCAAATACAAAGAGCACATCCAATGGAGATCCCAAATGCATTGTTCAACTGTTAGAACACAAAAGGCATCTATAGAAGAATGAGATGACAAAGTAAATGCATAGGTGTTTTTTTCTAGTTGTGGCACCATGGCCACAGAAACAATTATATATCAAAAGGAGAAACTCAGAGTCTTATGGAAGACTATAGCCACGGCCACACAAAATAGCGACAGTTTGTAGATCAACTACAAGATGTTCACAAAAATTATTGCTACAGGTTAAATCAAAAGATGTAGTATGAATTGGAGACCCATTTCATGCTTTCAAGTGTTTTGAAGCACCTTTCCTTCACAACACAGAAATGATAAAAGAGTGTATTTTTATCAATGACCTGATCAAGGTAAAATTGCAAGATACAGGAAGAAGGAGATAGAACAATATACAATGACTTTTATGCAGATATATAGTGATTTTGAGCCATGAAGAAAGTAAAGACTACACAAAATGTCATATGTCAACCATTACCAAATATGCCTTTTTCCTTAAAGCTTCAAAAACCCATTTTGAGTGAGCACAACTATAGAAAGGAATGAAGAAATGAACTTTTGTTTGAACCTCACTTGCTAGGAGGAGTTACAAATATACAGTGAAGAATGAAGTATTCCAAGCATGCAAAACTCAGAAATTATGCTAGCCATAGCCAAGTATACCT
The DNA here is from genome assembly GCA_027924645.1 of Cunninghamia lanceolata. NCBI lineage: Eukaryota > Viridiplantae > Streptophyta > Pinopsida > Cupressales > Cupressaceae > Cunninghamia > Cunninghamia lanceolata. The sequence goes on from BSBN01000078.1 coordinate 25,050,019, forward strand.
TGTTTTCTAAAAGGTTTGATACCCATTTTTAGTATATAGAAAAGAGTGGTGAGCTCATCAATAGAATGCCATTAAAAATGAAACATACAGTGATAGACAAAAGATGTTACCTTGCTAGAGGAAATGCATAATGATGGCAATGGGTTTTAATTTCACCTTCCTCTCAAGTAGTTCAATATAGTCAGCTATGGTAGCATGAGATCAGTAGAAGAACGATAGAGAAGGGTGACAGTTGAAAAAAATAGCAACAAACCATCAGAAATAATGTACAAGCTGTGGTTGTTGAAGCCATTCTTCCTCGGGAATTTAAAGAATATCAAACTATAAGTCACGTATGCCTAAAAGAGAGTGTTTACCTTTGAAATCTGCAATAAATTCATTGAGGCCGAGCACAAACATGCTAGAGAAGTTCAAGTTTGTAGCTTGAAACCCTAGGGTTTCATCGTCAGTAGTAGATCCCAATCCACAAAAATGCCAAAGTCAAAATGAGCCTAAAACAATAGGGCATAGTTTGTTTTATCATTGCGGTTTATTTTTGTCCTAATCCAAACATTGCATTTTTATCACATTCATTTCTTTTTGTGGCACAAGATTAATGCCTTTGTGGTGTTAAGTCACCACAGAATGATGCCTATGCCCATGACTTGGTGAGATGTGGAGCCCATGGTTCCCTCAAAATATTATATGCCTCAAACATATTTGACCCCTTGGAGATGGAGTTCATGCCTTTGGAATAATATGCAAACCTTTCATTTTTCATATGAGACAACTCCACATGCCACATGTGCCTTAGAGATTGCCAAGTCATATGCAGATGAGCCATCATGTGTTTTTATTTTTCCAAATATCATATGATCCCCATAATTACTTTTACGATTTTTTGTGGAAAAATCAAACATTGTAATTGCAAACTTGTGAAATTATAAGCCATGGAGATTTATTTTTTGTAAATAAAATGCAATAGGGGATAGAATAAAACTTCTAGAGTTGTAAAGATTGTTTTAAAGAAATCATTTATAAATTGCTTTAAAATCAAACTATTCTTAGGAAATTAGATCTAGAAAAACAATTTAAATATTCCTTTCTCGATTTGTTTTATTTAGAGGCATATCAAGACAAAAACTAGGATTTCATGGAATAGTGGGTTACACTTTCTAGGACATCCTGATTTTTACTGAAATCACATATTTTTAGAAAATATAATTATTTAAACCTTGAAAAGTTCCATTTAAAAGATTTTAATTGAAGAGGGTTTGATCAAACCCCCTTAGATTCAAACCCCCTTGGATAGAGCTTTGCTACTTTTAAACCATACCTATAATGGAGTCTCCTCTACACCTATCAAAATGCTGATAAAAAAACACTTTTGATCTATGTTTTGGGGGATCAAATGAATTCATTTAAAATTTATGTTTTGTAAGTATGTGGTCTTTATTATAAGCTTCCCCAAAAGTATAATTTTAAATATATTTAATTTGATTATTATATTTATTTTTTATTTCTTGTGAATGTAGGTTTTTCACTGAACATAAAGTTCTCTATTCTACACACACAGAAAATTAGTAAATTAGTTAAAAAAGATTCTAAAAAATATCTATGTCCTAGGTATTGATGTCGTTGTTTCAACAAAAAAAAATTGATACATACAGAAAACATTATGTTTTACGGAATATGCCTATGTTTAAATTATAATTAGTTTGACTTCAAAACTTAATTAAAAAAAATATTCAACAAAAAATTAGGAAACCAAATGCATGCCCTATATATCGGTGCTACCAATCTAAATTCAAAACAATCAGAATTTTATCCTTTGTAGAAAAAAAGTTATGTGCTAGAGAATACACATCACTTTAAAAAATGTTTAATATTAAAAACTAGTTATCAAAGGAGACACAATTTTTTTTATAATTTAAGTCCAAATTTAAAAAATATATATATATTTAGAATCTACATATAAAATCTCACAAATCACTAGTTCTCATCATCTTCAAATTCCTAATGGTTTAGCGGCTATAGGTGTGAGAAAGTGAAGATTTAGTTAAAAATGTTGATTTCAATGTCAAGTTTGGCCAAAAAGTGTAACCCAATATTGTGGGATGACCCCCTAAGGAATCAGTTTGGCATCTTCTATTCTTATTTTGGTGGTAATTTGGTGAGGTTTTTATCAGGATTTTAATGGAGCTCAAAAATTGATTCTTTTATCTATTTTAGGAGCTTTTTGGGAGGCATTTTATAGGAGAAAAACTTAGTTTTCTCAGTCAATTGATATCCTTGTTTCTTCTCTCTTGAGCATAGGTAGAGAGTTTGTAAATTGATCTTGGCTCACGTTTTTTTAGAATTAGATGTACCTCTTTTAGTTCAATACAACAGAACATTCCTTTTTCACATTTGTTGCCTCCTTAATGACATTGATTTGATGTTTTCACTGTGATTATAATGTCTAATCCTTTGATTATGTCTCAATGTTATTGAAATCTGTGTAGTTATTGCCCATTTAATCTAGGTTGTGTGTTGTGTTTTAATTAAGCCTTTATACAAAGTACTTTTGGATTTATTGGACTTAGGTGAAATTGAGAAGGTTACAGGCTTGAGAGTTGTTTGTGGGTTAAAATTTAGATTTTTAAGACCATCTTTAGATTATGAAATCTTAAGGAGAACCAGCTCACTCTGGAGATTCACTCTCACTATAGAAAACCCACATCCTGAAAGTGTTTCCATGTGTCAATAGGTAGCTAAGTCTTTTGTGAGCTTAGTAGGGTGCATATGTGATTGACAACAATGTTAATTGCATTTTTTTGTATATGTGTAAGTATTAGAATGATTTAATTATTCAGTGGCATCATGCATTGCGAGTCATGTGGTTATGTGGTGTTTTCATGTGTGGGGTATCTTTTCATGGTTGATTGATAATCTGATATCTATCTCCTTGTTGGCCATGACATCATGTGGAAGTTTTGTTGTGGAAGTTATCATTGTGTATGCCTATGTAAGAACCATGTGTAGGAGATCAAATTGGAGCTTGTGTTGGACCCATGAAATCATGAATGTGATACTGTAAGTCAATTAGAGTTTTGAATTATTCTTGTGTGTGATATCATACATTCTCTCTGTAAATATCTTCTTGCATAAGGAAGTAATTGCATATGTTCATAGCTTAGTAAAAAAGAAAATGTACTGCATTAATGATAGAAAATTTTTGTATATAAGCAGCTACTGTGTTACCTTCATTTTTTGTATAAAAGTTGCTTAGATATGAAGATGTAGAAAACTTAGCTGTCTGTGTGTTTGGTGTACATTCTCTAATGCAGTCTAGACTTTGAGTCATAGGGTGTTGTGTAGTGGATACTTCTTTTTGTGGCTAAAATTAGTCACACCGTGATGTGGATTTGTTTGTAATATTGGTTGTTTTGGAATTTTTGATAGTTTCTTCATGTGTTGTTGGTGGGCTAATAGTGAATTTGTTTTCTTTGAACTCTCTTATAATAGGAGTGGTCACTTTATACTTGATTTATTGTTAAAAATTGCTAGCATTTTATGACTTAAGATTGAATTTGATTATTTCCCCACTTGGGTTTACATTTTTTTAATTTCTATGGTGGATATTCTAAATGTTTACTTTTGTTGGCCCCATTTCATGCTAAGTATTCTTTCTATCATGTTCATTTTGAGCCTCTGATAGTATGTACAAGGGAGGACTTTGCGTAGAATTGTACTTGCATGTTTGGTATTTAGTTGGAACGATAGTGGAAAGAAGAGATGAGATGTATTTTTCCTTGTTAATACGTGAATGCAATTCCCTAAATCATTTGAAATTCTCAAAATATGTGTGATTGGCTATAAGTAGATCACATGATACGTCTTAAAGTGGGGAATTGATGTCTTTCTTGTCTTTATTGAATGATTGTGCCTATCTTATGAACAATTGCTTTATATGGATGCATATGTTATACTAATATGTCACATTTCCACCCTAGTCTGTGACTTCTAGGAGTAAGTCAAGTTTTAGGGCAGGAGGATGTAGTGCCCCTCCATTCTCATCTTGGATGTGCAAATAGTTTGGCTAAGGAGCATGAAGATGAAGGTAAAATAATAGGAATATTTAGGGTATGTTACACAGTTGATGTTGTACATTATATGATGTTGGTAGATGCTACATTCATGTTGGTGACATTCCTGATTATCCTCATGTGTGGTTTCATATGACAGTTAGCATGTTTTATTGATAATCCTTGTTGCGACATTGATAATTCATATGCTCTGACATTGTTTTACATTCAAGTGATTATGATGTTGATCTTACTATGATTGTCATAATTTAGAATTGATTTTTATGTGATTGATTTTGTATTATAGGATGATCTGATTATTGTGTGGTGTGAAAAGAAACAATGTTGTACCACTCATTTGTGAGTGTCCAGTGACGTTGTGATTCTCCTTCACTCCATGACCATTTTATATTTATTATACTTGTGCATTGACCGTATTGTGTGCTACATGTTGCAGGTATCAGGCATCGACTCTACCTAAATTGATAGGTCTGAGTGTGCCTTAAAACCAATGGAACTATTGAACAGAGATAACATATGGTCCCCTAGTTAGCCATCATCCTTGAAAATGATGAGTACCTAGTTTTGCACCCAATCAGTGTTGTCCATATGGGCATGATAGTCAGTTGCTGTTGTTGTGGTCATGCTTTTTAATCGTGCATAGTGTCACGTATTGTTTGGGATTTGGATTTTTTTTAGAATTGTTTTATTAATGCTTTGGTTAATTGTTGCATTAAAATAAAATTAGTAAGTTAAGAAGGCACTTTTGATAAAAAAAATAAATATAGATGCTTTTATGTAAATATAAATTTATGGGAAATTATATTATATTGTATTTTACAATCAATAAATAATAATAATTATAATGAGGAAAAATAAAGTGTTATTGAAATGGGAATGTAATTGATAAAATTAAAATGAAAATATTTTAGAAACAAGTAAATGTTTTGTTAGTGGCAATAAAAATAAATTTATAATATTTATGAGTTGTCATAAAAACTTATATATATAGAAAATTCTAAAATAAATAAAATCAAAGAGAGATTATTGTCTGGTTAAAATAGCATGTTGTAAAAAAGTATTGAAGGTAGAATTTATTGTCATTATAGAGGGAATCTTAGAAATAATTGCATCTTTTGAGTAAGACACTAATTTTAGTAAGTAGAAAGAAATTACTTTTCGAGAGGAAGTAATAAAAGCAAAATTTATTGCCTTTAATAAGGAGAATCTTCTGGAAGAAATTATGGAGGTAGTTATGTATTCTCAACTTTATTTTGAAATCTAAAGATATAATTTGGGAAGGTGCGTGCATTTAAAAGAGGAGGATATGTTTTATGTTTCCATGATCTCTCTCTCTAAGGAAGTTTTCATTTTTCTTTTGGCACCATAAACCATAGCTTCCAGAAAAAAGACATGAGGGGAAAATGGATGTGAGATGGAAAATTTTATGAAGATGTGATAGAAGTAATATTCCAGGTATGGATTGAGATATGAAACTGGTTTATTGTTGCATTAGATTTAGTGAAATAAATTTGTAATATGCAAGCTTTATATTATTCTGTGAATTCTCTTTTACATATTCTGAACATAGTCTATCGTGTTAGCCATAACTTTATTTTTACGAACTGAGTTCCTCTAAATTTTTTATATATGGTGCACAATCTAGCTATCTAAATCATATCCAAAAATCAGCCTTACCCAGTTTGTTATTTTAGAAATATGAATATTTTGTGACTGTCTATCTCTCACCCATTTCATCTCTATTTTAACAATCTATTACGTTAGCCATAACTTTATTTTTACAAACTGGGTTCCTCTAAGTTTTTTATATATGGTGAACAACTTCGATATCTAAATCATATTAGAAAATCAGCTTTACCCAGTTTGTCATTTTGGATATATGAATATTTTGTGACTGACTATCTCTCACCCATTTCATCTTTGTTTTAATAGTCTGTTACGTTGGCCATAACTTTAATTTTATGAATTGGGTTCCTCTAAATTTTTTATATGGTGCACGCCCTAGTTATCTAAATCATATCTGAAAATCAGCCTTACCAGTTGTCATTTTGGAGATATGAATATTTTGTGATTGTCTACCTCTCACCCATTTCTTCTCTGTTAAAATAGTTAGTTGCGTCACCAATAACTCTATATTTTTGAACTGGGTTTCTCTAAAATTGCTATATAAGATTCAACTCTTATCTGTGAAAATCATATCCAAAAAATAGCATTACCTAGTTTGTTAATTAAGAGATATGTATCAATTAGTGACAGGCATTTCTATGCCATCTTGGTTGTTGTTATTAAATCTACAAATCCATTATGTGCATATCCTGCAATCATTTCGATCCAAGAGATGACTTCTCTTTGAGATGACTATCAAACAGTTCATAGACCTTGTCTATGCCTTAGTCTTTTGCATAACTGTCTAACAAAAATTGCATAAACCTTATGACTAATATCTTATTTATTGTTATACAAAAGTATATATATATATATATATATATATATATATATATATATATATATATATATATATATATATATTTAATGACATTACTATATTTTTTTTAGTATGATTAAATGAGAGTTGACATGGTTGTTAATTATTATTGATGAATTTAATATTGATTTTACTAGAATTTATTTGTAATAATATTGTTAAGTTGAAAAGTGATTAATAGGTTTGGAATTAAGTTTATAAACATGGAATTTGAAATTTTGATTTATAAGTATTGCTTTTAGAAAATTGGTTTATTGCGAGAAGAATTGCATAATTTAAGTGAAACTGGTGAAGTTGGTTCATTGATTGTAATGGGAGACTATGTGCAAGTTGTCAAGGTTTAATTCTAAAGGCTTAGGATGTTTTTATTTTGATTTCATGTATTGTGTTGATAGGTGTCTTGAGATAATGAAGTTACTAGAGCATGATATCTCTTGTTATGTATAAGGATTCTGGTTTATGATAATGTGAGATGATGTATAATTTGAGTTGTAAATGTATCATGATGTGGTTATAAAGTCCTTCATGCATGTTGTTAATCATTTATTGGTATTGAGCTTGTAATAAGTTATTGTGTTTGATAGTGAGGGAGATCTTGGTATTTGTAAAAGAGGACGTATTTTGTTTATGATTGTCAAAGTTTTGGGACAGTGATTTTAGAGTTGACCCTTGTGATTTTGTATGCAAGAAGGTAAATGCCTTGCATTGTATATGAATACTTGTCATTTTACGTCTTGCTTGCTGGATAGGGTCTTCTAGATGCAGGTATGGTAGTGGCTTTCAATGTGGGGCTGGGGCCCAAAGTGGCTAGCCATGATAGCTCATTGAAAGTTGGTAACCAAGTGATAAACTAATTAATGAATTAGGGGGTTGGGTAGTTTTTATCACATTAAATAAGTTAATGTTATGCCTCAGTCATGGCTCAAGTGCTCATTTAGGCTTGAGATGAGATGATAAGGCCTGGAATGCAAAGATCAACTACCTTGTCCTCATGAAGGGTATGTTAATTCCGCATGAGTTTGTATGGGGGCTGGTGATTAGGAGAGGCTACCAGGACAACCTAGATGGCGAGAGGGGCCTAGGAAGGGCCACAGGGACAACCCATATCAATCCATGTGATGACACTCCTCCCTATTATAGTCTAGTACTCCCTAGGTTTATTTTCTCCTTCAGTTGTGTGAGTACCTCTGGAGGTCCAGTTAAGTGTGTAAGTGATGATTGTCATTAGTTTAGTGATTGGTGTCATGTTTCACCCTATTGTTTATATTAGTCTGTTGTTTTCCTAACTATTTCATGTTGTGGGACCTTATTGTTATCTCCTAGCACGAGGGGGGTGGACCTTAGGGTACCACATGGTCAGGTGGTTGTGCTTTTATCTCCATTGGTTCCCCTTGTTGTTGTTCATGTGCGAGAAGGATGTACCTTATGTGGTAGATTTCAGATCTTGTTCTAGCTTGAGGAGATAGGAACTTATGTTCATAGTCTAGTTTTGCATATCAGTAGAATCATGTACTATTATCTTGATGTATGTACTCCAATGTAATCAAGAAAGTGATATTGTAAGAAATGTAATGGTGTACCCTCCTGAAAGGGGAATTGTATATGTACTTGTAATTCTATATTCAGGACCTTAATGATTACTTATCTAATGTTATAATATGGAAATTGATGCAATTAGATTTAGAATGAACTATGGTTGTTAGTTAATTCATAATGCTAGTTAGATCTTGTTAATAGTTTTTTAGTAATGCAGTTATAGAACCCTAGAGGATAAGCTTAACTTGATGTTATGAATAAATATGATTTACATTTCTTTCTTATTTATTTTCTTTAAAACAAAATTGTCCTTTTTGTATAGTGTAGTTGAGCTATTCTCTAGGGTTTCCTGGCAGGGCATTAAATCTATTCAGAATATATACAACACATGCTACTACCTCTGCCCAATATTAATTTGATAAATGTTTAGCTTTCAACATGCTTCTAGCCATCTCCATGATTGTTATGTTCTTCCTTTCTATTACACCATTCTTCTATGGTGTGTACCTTATAGTTAATTACCTTTTAATGCCATGATATCTACAAAAATCTTGAAATTCATTAGACATATATTCACCTCCTCTATTTAATCTAAGTGCCTTGATGTAATGGCCACTCTTCTTTTCCACCATAGCTTTGAATTCTTTGAATTTTCCAAAGGCTTAAGATTTCTGGTTGAGAAAATATATCCATGTCTTCCTACTAAAATCATCAATGAAGGTTAGAAAATAAGTACTACCTCCAAATGATGAAGTTTGCATTGGTCGACACAAATCGCTATGAACTAGCTCCAATAATACCCTTGCTCTATATGAAACTCCTACTGGAAAGCTTTCTCTATGTTGTTTGGCCAAAACACAACTCTCACATAAACTACTTGGGTCCTCTATTGGTGGCAATCCCTTCACCATATTTTTCTTATGTAACAAACTCAATCCTCCAAAATGTACATGTCCATACCTCAGATGCCTTAGCCATGATTGGTATAAATACATAGTTTTGAAATTGACTTCCTCTTCTCCTTGGATGCACTGAACTTGAAGGGGGAACATATGATTCTTGTTCATCTCCACTCTTGCAATCAACCTGTCATTTGGAAATTTGTCTAGTACTATGCAAACATTATCCATAAAAGATACTCTATAACCTTTTTGTACTAACTACCCAACACTCAAAAGATTGTGCTTTAGTCTAGGTACGAAATAAATATCAAGAATAAATCTTCTTTCACCATTTTTTTCCAAAACATTTATTACTCCTTTACCCATTACAACCACTTTATTATCATTAGCCAATTTTATTTCTAACTCTACTGAATCATCAAGACTAGCAAACAATTCTCTATTCCATATCATATCGTTACTGCACCCACTATCTAAAAACCAAATATCTCTAGCACTTTCTTGAGGAACATGACATGTAATGAATAAGCTTCCAGAATTAGATTTAGATTCATTTTTGTAATTAGCATTCTACTTATCCATATCTCCTTGTTTATTTTTGCATTAAATTGCATAATGTCCATATTATTTGCAATAATAACACTAAATGTTAGATTTAGCAAACCTTTGTGAATGTTGCTAGAAGTGACTCTTGCCACGTTCTTTACTATTGTAGTTTTGATTGTAGTTTTCACCTTGATCTGGTTTCTCCTTCCACCTCTGCCTCTACCTCTTCCTCTTAACTTCCTCTTCCTCTACAAATGATACTCGAGACTTGAATGCATTCTCAAAAGAGGTATTGTTATTTCTACTCAGTCTAGATTCATGTGTCAACAAAGATCCCATCAATTTTATTTAGTGTTAAAAGTGAAGAAGATTGATTTTAATTATTTGAGTTGATCCTCCTTTCACCACTAAACATTCGAGGACATTCAACCAAGTAGAGAACTCTACTACATATCTCCTATCACTTGGAACATAGGGGAAGATTGGAATTGTGTGAATATGTTGTTCAATTAAGCCCAATTATTCTCAAAACCGTAATTTCATAAATTCATAAATAAATAGACAAATTACGGAAAATGATCACACAAAAAGATATCAAATGACAACCAAATGCATACTAGATTTTGAAGTTTACTGTGTAGAAAATTTGTGGACTAATGAGCGGGCATCTAAGTCTAGTGCCACAGTTTTCTTCGTGATCTGGGAATCTTTTCTGCAACCTATTCCTACTATTCTAGAGATTTTACTGTTGTGGGATCTGGAGGACTAAGGAGTGGGCACTTGAGTCTAGGTCCCTATTTTCTTCTCTAATCTACAATTTTGATAGTCTGTATTGCTCTCCTGCAACTCCACTTCTTTCACTTTCGCAACCTGTATCTTGCAATCACAGAAAAGTGGTTTAGTGGTTATGGTGTTTAGAAGCTTTCCTCAGTCAAGCCTCGGAGAGACATTCAAGCCTTCCAAACACTATTGTCAGATAAAGAGTGCATATCCCTGTGGGATAGAGGCAAAATCCAAATGATAAATGATAGAAAACACAATTGATATCACCTTGTAGTAAAGATCTCATGGAAAGAAGATGCTCTTCATGCCATAAGGAGATGGATACCAAATCTACAACAAACAAGCTACTCTACAACATAATGAATGTCTTGAATCACATTCACAAAATCCACAAGTTCACAATTGCCATCTAGTTTACAAATGAATCACTAATCATGCTTATATATGTAACTAAAAACATTCATGCTAAATAACAGTCATAAACAAACACTTTGAAATAGGTCCTGACCTAAAATACGGTAGGACTAGGGCTCGGGTGTCCAAGTCCTCCCCCCTATTTTAGGTAGGATTTATGTTAAGTACATCGCCTAAGTCCCATTTTTCATGAAACTTCAGGGTGTTCTCATCAGGAGTCATCAAAATCATCCAGGATTCTCTAAATACATTCTAAGGGACACGGGAGCTAAACCTTAAGAGGAAAAAGCCCCCAAGGATACTTTTTTCTAACATAACATTTAGCCCCCACTTTAATGTATGTATAAATGCAAGGCTAATACTTGCATTAAAGTATGGTCAACAAAAATAGTAAACACGCCAAGCACAGAGAAGACACGCCAATCACAATGAAGACAGCAACAGGCACACAAAATAGGGAGAAGACAAATACAGTCACACAAGACATGGAGAAGACAACATTAAAGACATGAAAAACATAGTGAATACAGTGAATGCAGTGAAAATAATGATGATTTTCTTTTTCTTTTTCATTTTCATATGTATAAAATGTAGATGCATGTACAAGGAAAGCAAACACACAACCCAAAATGTAGGAGGGACTTATCACCACTGGTCTTTAAACTGCATATGGGGCAACAGACACATAAAATAGATCTCAGAGTGTAGGAGGGACTCATTGCCACTAGTCTTTGAGACTGTACTTAAGAATAAACATGCCATACAAATCAAGAATTCCATACAAATCCCAAAGAATAGGAGAGACTCATTGCCACCGGTCTTTAAGACTATGCTTGGGAACAAACACACCATACACACACATAGAAGACGCAGATAAAACATGGAAAACAAGCAATGGAGTATACCTATTTCTAGGTTCATCACCATCTTAGGCACATTATAAGCACACACCATCGATTAGGCTTCACCACAACAATCACTGAAGACACACTTAATGGTTTGGATAGTCACAAATCCACTCTCCACCTCCACAATGGACTTTTTGAAAATGACATGATATGTACTCTCGTTAAGAAATACACCATCCCCGCCTCCACAGAGGGCTTAAGATAAAAGGATATATGCAATATCACCTCCACAGAGGTCTTAAATGATTGAAGTAGATTTCTAGATTGACAAAGAAATCTTAGAGTGCAAGAGGGACTCATCGCCACTAGTCTTTAAACTGTACTTTAGAACAAACACACTTTGCTAGCATCTAAATTAGACAACTTATCTTATATATGCTCCCACCTTAAATTGGTTGATATCTTGTACTGATATGAAGCACATTAAGGTAGGTAGAAAACACATAAGGGAACATGAGCTCTCGCAAGGCCCATGTCCCTCGGAGGTGACACGTAGTTTATGATTGCCAAATGTTCCCACAAACACATTCCTACAAGAAAAGTGTTAACATCCATATAATCATGATAAACAATAATGCATATGATTATTCACACAGAGAGTTGAGGTTATACTAGGATTTGGAGACTGAGTATAACTGTGAGGCCATACCAAAGAAATCTCAAAACTAAGTGTTACTAAGGTGAGATTCAAAGACAAACAAAGTGCACGGAGTAGCAGTATTGTTATGGTTTGTAAGTGCAATAAGACAACATAAAGATCACAGAGAGTGATTCTACTAGCCAAGAACTAGATAATTTATATTCCAACCCTATTGTCATGTATGGACTTGGTCCATTTTTTGATTTCTCACTGAACGGATTCTAGGTCTGTATTAGTCTAGTATGTTTTTTGTTATTTGCCCACTAGATATAAACACTAGAGGAAGGGAAACAATAAATCGATAGAGGAGAAACAAGTGCCTTAGGGACAATCATGTAGGAGGGTACCCCCAAGTCACCAACCGCAACGCTATCTCCATAAGACACAACACACAACAATGAAAATAGGGGAGAAGCAATATAGAAGAATGATGATACAAATAGAAGGTCACAATAGAGGTGGTCTCCCAGTATCCTGGACCTTACTAGAGAATCAAGAGTCATTCTAGGAGGCCTAAACAAGACATAACACATCACAGGGGAAACACAACATGAGAGGTAAAGGGTTATAAATATTTATCTGTAGGGATAACCTAACTAAGTGTTGTCATTAAGCAAATCATCATCATTTTCCCACTCTTGACTGTTAGGGGAAAGTGGGACATAAGGTACCATAGCCCAACTTTTATTCTTGTCTTCAAGTTGTTCAGTGTCAAGTTCATCTAAGTTTTTCTCAATGTTAGGTTGAATGTTTTCTTGTTGAGTTGTATGTATTATGTTCTTAAGATATGGAAGAAGTGATTTGTTTTGAGTGGTCTCAGTATCTATCCATGAGGGTTTTAATGTAGGAGATCTTTCCTCATCCACTAGTGATACATCTTTTGAAGAAATAGCATAGGAGTGAGGGGAAGGTAAGGTGTTGTTGATTGTATCTCTAGTAGTGTTGAAAGAATATGCAATCAAGTTTTTCTCATCCTTAGTGATATCTAAGGGACTTAAACATTCAAGAAAAGGGAGGGGATCAAGGCTCTTTGCTTCCTTACTAATGTGCAAACTACTTGAATATTCAACTAAAGGAGGAAGATTGATAGTATGATCCATAGAGGTTTCATGCACTCTGATAGGGAGAGTGTTTTTAGTGTTGTTATATGAAAGTTCATTGTCTACCCATGGAATGTTCTTGGTTAGAGAGGCTTCTTTATTCACCAATGTTTCATCTTGGCTAGAGAGAACATTGTAATAAGGTGGTGGGAGCTCAACATCCATGAATGCTTCATCTTGGCCAAAGAGAGCATTGGAAGGAAGAGATGGTGGTATGATGTTAAGAGATGTGTCAATGAAATCATCGTCTTACATCCAAGTGTCCTCATGAGGAGGAACAACTTTGGGAGAGGGATTGTAAGGTAAACCTAAGTTATCATCACATTTATTAGCAATAGGAGGCATAGTGGAATGTCCAATAGAAATGAAGTTATCTAAGGTTTCATCTAACATATTGAGGTCATCACTACTAAGTAAGTTATTTCTAATGAATTTAGTGAGATCATATAATATCAAAGGATATATTCCCATGAGATTTGTGAAGCTATCAAAATCAGATATATATAACAAAGGATTTCATATGTGGAGCACATAGAAAGATCAAAATAATGTATGTAGGCTATTTGTTTGAAGACTTGAGGATATTCATGAGCAAATTTAGAGAAATGATCAATGTCTATGATGTAGGCAAATAGAGCTTCCAACGAAGTATCCATGATGCTATTTTAAAAGAGCTCAAAGGTACCTTAGATGCAAGATTAGTTCAACTTTTTAAACACTTTTTTGAGAGATTAAGGAGGTTATAAAGGAAACACACAAGATCCACAACAAACCAAAGTGTAAAAGAAGTTAGGTAATGCAATCACCACAAGGTAAATTTGCAAGTTTTCTCAAAGAAGGTGTATTCTAGTTTTTATGTTGAGACACACAATGTGAATGTAAGATAATGCATGATTTCAAAAAAGATGATCAGATGATGTCAAACTTTCAAGTGTATGCAAGATAAGATATCTAAATCTTTTCAATATTTATATAAGAGACAAGTGCAAAACTATGTATGAAAATGACCTAAAATGCTTGATTTTTTCAACTTTTTCCAATGCAAATTAGTGAAAGGAAATGTGTTGTAAGGAAATTGATGAAGTGCAAAAAGTAATATGTCTAGTAAAGAAATATTATCCTTCACAACACACTTTTGATGCAAATCTAGAGTGATGACAAGTCAAAACCTAGTGAAAATACACTAAAATATGTAAATTTTCACAACTTTTCAATGCAAAGACCCAATAAAAAGGGTGTTGTAAAGAATTTTAGGAGGTATAGAATATTATAATAGTAATATCAATCACCTAAATCCATAAAATTTGTCACAACATGCTTATAGTGCCAATCTAAGTCAAACCCTAAGGAAAATATAGCCAAAATATACAATTTTTCACAAATTTTCAATGCAACGCCCAATAAAAAGGGTGTTGTAAATAATTTAAGGAGGGGAAGTAGATAATAACCTTGATAACATCCAATTAGTGCAGAAAATTCCTTCACAACATGCCAATGATGCAAATCTAGAGAGACGATAAGGCCAAAAATCTAGTGAAAAAGCAAGGTTTTCAAACCCTAGACATGCAATTTTGCAAGGAAACCACTATGATGCAACACTACAGTTAGAAATAAGTCTTAATGTGTGTTTTCAAAGGGTAGTAAAATCTAAAACAAGATTTTGACTACAAACCTTAGCTAATGCAAAACTAGGTTATATTCATGAAAAAATCTACAATTTCATGCAATTTTTATCAATTTGATCATGAAAATGCAATGTAAATGAATGATGAATGAAAAATTTATGTATTTTAAATCAGATATGATGATAATGACAGAAATTTATTGAAATTAAATGCTAACTAATTCAAATTATTTTAAAATGCAAGCTAAAATGCCAATGTTTTTCAAAATTTTCAATTTTTTTTTGTAATTTTTTAAATACATTAAGATCAACAATGAAATGAATGAATGAAATGAATATAAATCTAAAACACAACACTCCAAGCTACCAAAATGTCCAAAGACATGGGTTCACCAAAATGTTTAGTGTTAAAAGTGAAGAGCATTGATTTTAATTGTTTGTGTTGATCCTTCTTTCACCACTAAACATTCAAGGACATTCAACTAGGTAGAGAACTCTACTATAGATCTCCTATCACTTGGAACATAGGGGAAGATTGGAATTGTGTGAATATTTTGTTCAAATTAAGCCCAATTATGTTGAAAACCATAATTTCATAAATTTGTAAACAAATGGACAAATTATCGAAAATAATTGCACACAGAGATATCAAATGACAACCAAATGCATACCAGATTTCAAAGTTTGGTGTATAGAAAAGTTAGGAACTAACGAGCGGGTGCCCTAGTCTAGTGCCATAGTTTTCTTCAAGATCTAGGAATCTTGTCTGCAACCTGTTCTTGTTGTTCCAGAGATTTTACTATTGTGGGATCCGGAGGACTAATGAGCAGGCACCTGAGTCTAGGTCCATGTTTTCTTCTCTAATCTACAATTTTGATAGTTTGTACTACTCTCGTTTAACTCAACTTCTTTCACTTTCACAACCTTTAACCTGCAATCATAGAAAAGTGGGTTGGGGGTTGTGGTGTTTAGAGGCTTGCCTCAGTCAGGCCCTAGAGAGACATTCAAGCCTTTCAAACATTGTTGTTAGATAAAGATTGTGTATTCCTACAAGATAGAGACAAAATCTAAATGATAAATGATAGAAAACACAATTAATATCACCTTGTAGTGAAGATCTCATGGAAGGAAGATGTTCTTCATTCTGTGAGGAGATGGATGCCAAATCTGCAACAAACAAGCACATTAACATCACAAAAGTCTGCTCTGCAATACAATGAATGCCTTAAATCACTTTCATAAAGCCACAAGTTCACAATTGCCATCTAAATTCCATCTAGTTTACAAATGAGTTACTAATCATGCTTATATATGCAACTACAAACATTCCCGCTAGGAATTTTGTAATTAAAACTTACAGTGTTGGCATAGGACCTAAATAATGGTCATTAACTGACACTTTGAAATAGGTCTTGACCTAAAATAGGGTAGGACTAGGGTACGGGCATCCAAGTCCTCCCCCTATTTCAGTTAGGATTTATGTTAAGTACATCCCCTAAGTCCCATTTGCCATGAAACATCAAGGTTTTCTCATCGGGAGTCATCAAAATCATGCAAGATGCTCTAAATGCATTCTAATGGACCCAAGAACTAAACCTTAAGAGGAAAAAGCCCCCAAGGATACTCTTTCTAATATAACAAATTCATCTATTGACAACTGTGTCAAATCCTTGCATTCTTCAATTGCTACAACTATAGAATCAAATTTATTGGGTAAACTCTTGAGAATTTTTCTATGATCTTTTGATCTATTATTTTCTTCTCCATTAGATGTAACTTGATTCACAATATGCATCACCTGACTCAAGAATTGATCTACAGACTTCGAATCATTGATTTGTAAATATTCAAAATTTCTTCTAAGAGATTGAAGTTTAGCTACTTTCACCTTTATATTTCCTTGATAGATTCTCCAAAATTTCCCATGCCTTTTTTGATGTAGTTTCTTCTACAACCCTTGGAAAGATAGACTCATCCACTGACTATTGAATTAAGAATAGAGATTTTGCATCCTTCTTCTTGTTTTCTTTAAGCTCTTCCTTTTGTGCTCTGGTCAAAGCTTGATGAGCTACTTGATTTTGTGGGTCTACAAAACTATTTTCTACCAAATCCCAAACATTTTGTGAACAAAAAAAAATAGCCCAATACTCATAATTCTTACCAGTAGAAATGGGAATTTGAGGCTGAGTGATACTACTATTGGATATCATTTTCCTCTTGACTGCAATCTCCTTAACACCTTGGCAATGTCTTGTGTTTGCAGGCTATCGACTCCATTCTTCTTTAACAGCTTACTAATCTCTATAATTTCCTTTTAGCAGCGACACAACTTGAATTATTTCCCTCCTTTTGCTAGGTTTTATTATACTTTGTGGGTTCAGATCTTGATGGTTTCTTGACTTCTTCCTTGTTCCAATGGCTCCTTTTTTGTTTTGATCACCTATAAAACAATGACTCGTCTTTATCCTTTCTAGCACATTAATACTTGATATAAGACTTGGGCGATCCTCTTTTTCTCCTTGCAATTGGATTTCTGATAGATGAGACTTTTGTGATCAACTGTTCCTTCTTTCCTTGGCATTGATCTATTAAAATGCACTGGACAACTAAGAAGGTGGTGAATCAGTAGTCACAAAAACTTAACTTCATATGAATATCAAACCATTAAATACTTAACTGTTGATAATCAGATTTAAACATGAAAGAATGAAACCATAGACTTAATCACAATCACACATTCAACACAGTAGACACCATATTTTTATGTGGAAAACCCTAAAAGGGAAAAAACATGGTGGGTGTTAGCCCAAAAAATTATGAGTTATAACAATACCAAAAAATAGAGGCTCACTGCCTACATGACTCACTACCCAAATTGCTGATTGCAAAGAATGGCTCACTACCAAAGGGTAGCTCACTGCCAAGGGGTGGCTCACTACAAAAGGGTGGCTTACTAACAAAAATGATGAACTGATGATGTAACATCTACTCCATGCCTAGGTTTAGTTCCATTGAAGCACAATATAACTTCTATTCTTTGCTCCTTCACACTTACACTTATATCTTCATTTTCACATTCCACACACTTTTTTGCAACTACATTACATGCTTTTATACAATTCATCAACCTTGGAATGTACATAAAGGTCAGCATTACATTCATCAACCATTGGAACAATCTCCAAGGTCAGCATTACAATCATACATAAAATAGGTCTAGACCTAACACAAATTTAGCTAAGGAAAAGATGTAAAGATGTATTTGGATCATGCCATGCCTTAGTTGGGACTCAAATCTAATCTTCCACATCACAACATGCTTCTACAATCTTCACTGCATATCCATAATTAGTGAAATCAACCAAGTCGGCCAAAACTGGTGAGAACACTAGGTCTACTAAGAATATTCTTCATCCATGATCCTATTTTCTCTTTGTGAACTAATCCAAAGGTAGGAACACAATTAGGAGACTTCCATAAGCACATTGTAACCACCGGAAACAACTGCACAATCTCCAACCACTCTATCAAGAAGATTTTCAAACTGGAGCATAAGAACAACATTGTTGGCCACTGTCATAAAGAAAAGATAGCTTATGGACCATTATATCATGATCCATCAGAGTTGAGGGCACATAATACCAAATTAGACTTAACTCTAGAACCACAGACTAAAATACTTCAATGCAGAGCATAACACTTTCTCCATGTCACCACCAAACATACAGGAAAAGTAGTTTTCACTCCGGTGAACATAACTCACTCAAATCTTCATACTGGAGGTCAAACCTAAAATGTAACATCTTCAAATAGACTTCTAAATAACTTCCAATCTGCAAACAAAGATATTCATCCTATATGAAATGCACAACATTCTTCTGAATTGTTCTTCTGTATGCAATACACTATTTCTACTGCAACTCATCATTTCTACTGGAGAAGCTAATTTTTTCAATATCCTCAACATCAAGATCATTTACATAAGTAAATACAAAGCATCTCACTTAATACAAGGAAGAAACAAAATCAGAGCACAATTGACACCAATGACAACACAGATATATTGACATCAATGACAACACCGATTAGACACATACTTGCAATAGGATCTCCAACTCATTGCTCTTCTTTGAGGGAAAATCAACTATTGAGTATCCTTTAGTATCACTCACCTCAAATTTGGTAGCCTCTAGTTTATCAGACAAATCTAATGTATACTCTTCTTTTGCAGCTATTACCTCATATAGAACTCATATCAACTAACTAGCTTTGATACCAGACTGAAGGAAGAGAGACAAAGGAGAAAACACAGAAGCTGCAATTTCTATTCTTTTATTTAAACAAATTACAAATGCCTCTATTTATAGAGGTCTAAGAACAACCTAGACTCCTTTGGACATGGTGAATATGGACTGGATTCACATTCAAAACACATTGTTGAAAATCAACGCACATGACATGAAAATGGTCTACAAGTTGGTGGGAGGTGGTGGGAGAAGCTTCTTCCTTAAATGCTTATGTTGACCACTTTGTTTGGTGATGTTCTCATGGTTAGAAATTAATTACATCCAACAAAATGTAGGGATATTTTATAAAGAATGGTGGAAATGTTGGGTATGAATGGTTCTTTACTGGAATTTATGGATCTAACTAGGATTGTTCAAATGAAGTCATTGATTGATAGATTGTTGTCTTTCATGCTTCTCCTGATCCCACTTTTGATGTGAGAGATCTCTTGAATTACCACCACCTTAAATCACTACCTCTGCAACAACAATAGCATTGATATTTTCCTTAGAAGTTTTGGTTGTTTCATACTTAGACTGTGGTTGCTGTCATCTACGCACAATCAAGGTTTTCTCACCATTGAAACTCAAAGACTGAGAGTACAAAGTAAAGGGATATTTGATGATTCCTTGTAGGTGTTCACTCTCATTATATATATTTTTCACTATCCATTGTTGGTGTTCATCCTTACCATCCTCATTGCAAACATGAGCATAGAGCTTTTTCAGTGTTTTGTAGTAGAGCTATGAGTAGTGCTAGTGGTAGAGGGTGAACTAGAAAATTTGACTCAATTGATACTAATTGAGGATAGTGAAAGAAGAATAGAGAAATATATTGATATCACAACTTGAATCTTTTCAGAGATATTTAGTCCTAAACACTCCTTTGACTTCCATGGCATAATACCTCAAGAGTGTTTTGGGAATTAAGGTGTCTCAACCTTGGTAATTCCTTGTATTATTTCATTGTATTTATTTATTTATTGCCTATTGTATAATTTGGATGCAAATCCTATGTTGTCATATTGTGAGAGTTGGCACGATGATGTGTCATCCTACATGGCATATGACTACATGTAAATTTATCCTCACATGAGGAGATAGGCATCCCACTTAGTGGTAGGAATATTTTGCCATGTGTCAGTATTTTGGAGTGTGTGTAAGGGAATATTGACCAAAACAGTCATGACAGAATCATATGACAAAGTTATGACATGTAAGAGTCAGAAATAGAAGATCCTATGATAGGTATGGACATGTGTCGAGAAGCATCTTTGAAAAAGGCATCTTTGGATGCCCTAAGGTGGACTATGACATGTTGTAAGAGAATATGCTATTTATAGCCTATGTATGATAGATTCTCTTACAGCTGTAAGTTAAGACAGCTATAACAGATTCTATGATGGTTGTAAGAGTCATAAGAGCATCTGTCATAGCCCATTTTTGAAATAGATGACGTCCTTGGCATGGGGTGACTTGACAAGTGTCAGGAATGTCTTACAGTGTTGGACAAGTGTCCATAGGCGTGGGTTTTGGATCATGAGTCCATGTTCGATGCCCATCTCAATGTGGAGCTATTTTTTGCCTTGTATTTGCTTTATAAATAGGTGCTTTGGAGAGGTGATGCATTATGTGATTGACAGGTACTGTTATGCTACCCAATCATCTCTAGATATGAGTGTCAAAGACTCCTGCAAGAACATTGGCTCTGTGACTGTATTGTAACCTTCATTATTTACAGAATATATTTGAGCTGTGTTTTGGATTGTGAGGTTTTTCACCCAATAAGGGTTTTCCCCACGTATATCTTGTGTCTCTCTTCTTCTATCTTACATTCTTGTGTATGTGTTTGCTACAATATCTCTGTTACTAGATTAACATAATCTGTAATTGTAAAGATAAAATTGAATTTGCGCTCTCCTCCCCTCATTAGATTGGTGTAGGAAGTGATATTCGCACACCTAGCTTCCTTTCAGTCGGTATCAAAGCCTGCCAAGTTTTGGTTCTAGCTACTAGGTAGGGGTTTTTTGAGGTAATTTTAGGTTGAGTGGGAGTTTTTGCAGAGTATTCTATGTTTTTATAGGAAGGAGATGGAAACCACATCCGGAAGATTATAGGTGGAGAAATTTAATGGCACTAATTTCAAGTTGTGGAAACTCAAGATGGAAGACCTACTTGTTGATCATGACCTATGGGAAACTATCTCTGGTGTAAAACCTACATCAATGTCACAAGTTGATTGGGACCTCAAAGATCAAAAGGCTAAGGGTCTCATAAGACTCTATCTAGCTGACTCTATCCTATTGAATGTTCATGAGAAGAAGAGCAGGAAAGAGCTTTGGAAGAAGCTGGGTGATGTTTATTAGGCCAAGTCCTTGGTGAACAATATTTTTATGAAAAAGAATTTGTTTTCTCTGAAGATGGAAGACAGAGAATCTGTTACGGACCATAGGAATGCTTTCAACATGATCGTTGCACAGTTGACATCTGTGGGTGTGAAAATGGAGGAGGAGAATGGGTGTATGACCCTATTTTATTCTTTATCAGATTCGTGGGATCATATTGTCATGCCTATCAGAAGCACCACTACCACCTTCAAGATGGAAGATATGGTGTCTTCATTGTTATCTGAAGAGATGCAGAGAAAGTCTTCTGAGGTAGCCAAAGAGGTTCTTGTAGTTCATGGAACACCTAAAGAGAAAGGGAAGAAGAAGGACAAGAAAGGTGAAAAGGGCAGATCTAAATCCCATGGGAGATCCAAATCTCCTAGAAAGTCCAAGGCTCTATGTTGGAACAATGGGAAAACTGGGTATTTCTGAAAGGAATCCAAAGAGGAGAAGAAAAAAAGGAAGAAGAATTCTCTTGATTTAGATTTAGACAAGTCACAAGATGATGGTGATGCCTTCATCATAGCCTTGGACACCCATGCATCTAATGATGTCTGGTTGATTGATTCTGGTGCATCATTTTACATTACCTCACATCAAGACTGGTTTACGAAATATGAAGAGTTCGATGGTGGAAGAGTGTACCTGGGTGACAATTCTCATATGTAGATTGTTGGTCATGGAAGAGTCTCAAACTGATTCCTTGATGGATGATTGAAGGGGATCATTGGGGTTATGCACATCCCAAGACAAGCACAGAACCTGCTTTGTGTAAGTATGTTGAATGATGCAGGTGTGCAGGTTATCTTTTCGAAGGATAGATGCAAGATGACTAGAGGATCTATGGTACTTGCAAAGGGTACTCAGAGAGGTACTCTATTTCAGCTGGAGGCATACACTTCATAGTGCAATATTTCATATGACTTGAAGAAAAGAGCTGCAGTCACTTAATCCCCACCATCTGAACAAGTAGTGAAGAAATCTATTGTAACACTTTCTAATGGTAGTGCACATCTTTTAGAAATTAAACTTCATGCTGAAAAGACTATGTTATGGCCACATTGGTGAGAAGGGTCTTAGAATCCTAAAAATAAAAACCTTGTTAAGGGGTTGAATGATTGTAATATCAAGTTTGACTTTTACAAACATTGTGTATATAGAAAGCAAAACCATGTTCAATTTTACTCTAGTTCTCACAAGTCTTCTGGTGTATTGGATCTTATTCATTCTGATGTGTTTGGTCCTGTTAATGTTCCTTCAATTTCTAAATCTGTATATTTTGTATCTTTCATAGATGATTACAGTAGAAGGACATGGGTTTATTTTATCAAAAGTAAGACTAAAGTCTTTAGTCAGTTTAAGGAGTTTAAAGCCTTTGCTGAAAATTAGACTAGTAAAAAGATTAAGTGTTTGAGAACTGACAATGGTGGTGAGTTTTGTTTGGAAGATTTCGATAAGTTCTGTAAAGAGCAAGGGATTGAAAGACATAAGACAACTCCATACACCCTATAGCAAAATGGAGTTGTAGAGAGGATGAATAGGACATTGATGCAGAAGGCTAGGATTATGCTTAGTGGAGCAAGCCTCAAAGAAAAATTTTGGGCTGAAGTTGTAGCCACTGCTTGCTATCTGGTGAATAGATCTCCTACATTAACTCTTGTTGGTAAGACATCTATGGAGTTGTGGTCTAGTAAGAAGGCTTTAGTTAGACATCTTCATATTTTTGTTTGTGAGGCATATGCACATGTACCTAGGGAGAAATGGTCTAAATTGGAGAACAAGGCTATTAAATATATTTTAATTAGCTATGGTGTCAGTGTGAAAGGATACAAGCTTTTGGATCCCGTGGATGAAAACATGTTGTATAGAAGAAGTGTTATCTTCAAAGAGATAACATCTTCTATTGTTCTACAGCCAGAATAGACAGTAAAGAAAGAGGATGCGGTTTAGTTTCCTTCTACCCCTGAGAAGACTGAACAAATAGACCTTGTGAGACCCGATGATAAGGAGAGCTCTAGCAGCTCTGAAAGCTTAGAAAAAGCACAATCTCAACCTCAACCATTGAGGAGGTCTACACAATTGAGAAAGCAACCTGATAGGTTTTGTTTATTCATTACTTGATTCTAGTTGTGATTTTGCTTTACTTACTAACACTGATGAGCCTAGAACTGTGAAAGAGGATATGCGCATGAAAGATGCAGGTTCCTAGAAGGAGGCCATGGAAGATGAGATGGCTTCTTTGGAATAGAATAAAACATGGTAGTTGGTGCCTTTACCTGAAGGATGGAAACCTATTGGATGCCAATGGTTGTTCAAGAAGAAATTCGGTGTAGATGGCAATGTTGAAAAGTACAAGGCTAGATTGGTTGCAAAGGGGTACTCACAAGTGAAGGGAATTGATTATGGTGAAATTTTCTCTCCCATTGCAAAGATGACATCCATTCATTTCCTGTTATCTCTTGCAACTACTTATGAATTAGAGGTAGAACAGATGGATGTGAAGACAATTTTCCTTCATGGTGATTTGGAAGAAGAGATTTACATGTCACAGCCAAAGCATTACATAGAGAAAGGTAAAGAGAATTTGGTTTGCAAGTTAAAGAAGTCTTTGTATGGTTTGAAGAAGTCTCCTAGGATGTGGTACTTGAAGTTTGATGCCTTTGTGTTGTCGATTGGATATCTGAGGTCAAAATCAGATCATTGTGTGTATTACAAATTTGACAATGATCACATTCTCATTATTGCATTGTATGTTGATGATATGTTATTGATTGAGAATTGTAAGAATATGATTTCTGATTTGAAGTCTTAGTTGTCAGCATAGTTTAAGATGAAAAATTTAGGGGTAGCCAGGTACATTCTGGGAATGGAAATCAGAAGAGACAGAGCTAACAGAAAAGTTTAGTTAAGCCAGAGTAAGTATGTGAAGATCATGTTGGATAGGTTTATCATGGTAGATTGTAGATCATTGTGTGTTCCTGTTTCATTGGGGACAAAGTTATATGTTAACGATTGTCCAAAATCTCCTAGTGAGGTGGAGGACATGAGTAGAGTACCTTATGCTAGTGTTGCTAGCAGTTTGATGTATGCTATGGTCTACACAAGACCAGACATTGTTGAAGCAGTGGGAGTCCTTAGTTGATTTATGGCTAATCCTGGATGGGTACATTGGGATGCAGTTAAGTGATTGTTCATATATTTGAGGGGTACTTCTGAGTATTCCATATGCTATCATGGTAATGTTATAGGACCTCTGCATTCAATTTGTATTCATTGATTTGTAGATTTTTATAGGGTAGGTGACATTAAGAGTAGGAGATCCACCAGTGCCTATGTGTTTACTATGTTTGGTGGTGTAATTAGTTGGATGAGTAAGCAACAACTTGTGGTTTCTTTGTCCTTGATAGAAGCTGAGTACATGGAAGCAAATCATGCTTCTAAGGAAAACATTTGGCTTGAGAGATTGTGTTTAGATATTGGTGTTGATACATGACAGATTATGATTTGTTGTGATAGTCAGAGTGCAATTTACCTTGAGAAGAATCCAACTTTCCATGCTAGAACAAAGCATATTGATGTGCTGTTTCACTTCATGCGAGACATGTTAGAGGATGGTAAGGTAAATTTGGAGAAGGTAGATACTTTGAAGAATGTTGCAGATGCCTTGACGAAGCTAGTGGGCACAGAGAAGTTTAGATGGTGTTCGGAGTCTATGGGCCTCTCGACCTATAGCAGTTAAATCTTGTTAAATTTATTGGCTCTTACAAGGTGTTTGACAAGTGGGAGAATGTTGGGAATTAAGGTGTCTCAACCTTGGTAATTCCTTCTATTATTTATTGTATTTATTTATTTATTGCCTATTGTATAATTTGGATGCAAATCCTATGTTGTCATATTGTGGGAGTTGTCATGGTGATGTGTCATCCTACATGACATATGAGCACATGTAAATTTGTCCTCACATGAGAAGACAGGCATCCCACTTAGTGGTAGGAATATTTTTCCATGTTTGAGAATCTTGGAATGTGTGTAATGGAATATTGACCGAAACAATCATGACAAATTCCTATGACAATGTTATGACATGTAAGAGTCAGAAATATAAGATCTATGACAGGTATGGACATGTGTCAAGAAGCAACTTTGAAAAAGGCATCTTTGGGTGCCCTAAGGTGGACTATGACATATTGTAAGAGAATATACTATTTATAGCCTATGTATGATAGATTCTCTTACAGCTATAAGTTATGACAGCTATGATAAATTCTATGATGGTTGTAAGAGTTGTAAGAGCATCTGTCATAGCCCATTTTGGAAATAGATGACCTCCTTGGGATGGGGTGACTTGACAAGTGTCAGGAACATCCTACAGTGTTGGACAAATGTCCATAGGCATGGGTTTTGGGCCATGAGACCATGTTGGACGCCCATCGCAATGTGGAGCCATTTTTTGCCTTGTATTTGCTTTATAAATAGGTGCTTTGGAGAGGTGATGCATTATGTGATTGACAGGTACTATTATGCTACCAGATCATCTCTAGATATGAGTGTCAAAGACTCCTGCAAGAGCATTGGCTTTGTGACTATATTGTAACCTTCATTGTTTATAGAATACATTTGAGCCGTGTTTTGGAGTGTGGAGTTTTTCACCTGATAAGGGTTTTCCCCATGTATATCTTGTGTCTCTCCTCTTCTGTCTTACATTCTTGTGTATGTGTTTGATACAATATCTATGTTAGTGGGTTAACATAATCTATAATTGTAAAGATAAAATTGAATTTGCACTCTCCTCCCCTCATTAGATTAGTGTAGGAAGTGATTTCCACACACCTAGCTTCCTTTTAGAGTGGACCTTCACATGTAGATTATTTCAATGTTTCTCAAGAGGTATTACAAGGGTGAGGTGTCTACCTACTAGTTTGAGGCACACTTGTCGTAGGGAAGAAGAACATGGTTTGAACAGCTAGTATTGATGTGCAAATTCAAATTCAAAATGGAGCATGTGAGACTATGTTTTATTGCTTTGACATGTTGAAATAGTTAACCAGACTGTAAGTTTCAAATTTTTATGATGAGAATGACTGCTACTGTACCTACAATGAGTGTAAAATGGTGGAAGGAAGTCTAAATTAAGTGATCATATCCTTCGAAGATAGGACATGTCCTTTCAATATAATGCTTGGTTGAAAGGTGAAAGGACATACCTTTTTTCAAAATAACAATTGGTCGAAAAGGTGAGTAGCCGAATATGGTGAAGGTTAGCATGAATAAAGCTATATGTAGTGAACCGTAGGGTGAGTAGGAAATAGTTTAGGGATTATGGAAGAAAGATATGTATAAAAAAATATTATTTCTAGTGACATAGAAGTAAGAAATAAATGAAAGGAATCAAAGCCATTAAGAAATGCAACAGAACTCCACTATGGCAGCCATATACAATATAGTAGATAGTTCTATGAAATATTACAAAAGAAAGGGTGTCTTATAAAAAAAACAAGAAAACACGACCTGAAGGCACATCCTTTGGAGTTTAATATGAGGAGTGATTTATACAAATGTTCATAAATTTGAACAATCAAGTATGCACTACAAAGGTTAATGTGATTCAGTGTAATGATACTTCTGTACCTTCTCATTTTAAAACTTATAAATCTAAAAGACCTAAAGAATTTTATATTTCACACTGAATGTAATGTTTAATCATCAAGGTCTTGATATCATGTACACCTTAAAAGATATCCATAAGCAACAAATTACCTTGAACTGAGAAAGTTAGAGAAGAATAAATAGATTATGTATAATAAACTTATGTTTCATCCTAGAGACATAATTTGTTCGTGCCTACCTAAGAAATGTTTTATGGCTAAGAAAATTTAAAAATCTCACGTGAATCTCTCTAAAGAACCACTTCCTCCAAGATCAATGGATACACAAAGATAGATTAACAATTATGAATGTATTGATAGTGTTTTCCTAAGAGCATTATTTCTTATTATGATTATGAATGTATTTCCTAAGAGCACTATTTCTTATTATGATAAAATCCATTGACTTAAGGAAAAGAATAAATTTACCTAATACTAACCTTTCTCCTAATACAATTAATCTTTCTCTTACACTGTTGAAGATAGATTTATTAAGAAGGAATGTAAATTAAATCTCAATTTAATAATAACAACTCTAATTTTCCCCTATGTAATTAATTAATTGTATTGTACTTGTTATCATTAATATGTAGAATTAAGATAGAATAATATATTCAGTGGTGTGAAAATAGATGTAATAACATTTATGTAAATTACAACAGGTGATACTTTAATAAGAACTCTTAAGTAAATCGATTGCAAAACAAATTAGATAACATAATCACATAATGATATTAATATCAAAACCCATCAATAATATCAAAACCAATCAATATCTTTTATTAACAATAACTTTAGTACTTTATTAATTTCCATCATAAAAAGGAATAGATACATATATTTTCGATCTTGGAAGTTCTTCAAAATGTCACTATGGAGAATGGATTACAGACTCAACCCCCTTTTAGCAAGTGAGTACTTCTAGGAGGAATCCAGTTCTTATTTAGAAACAACCATGTGTTTCTCAAGTATTCAGATCTCTTTCAAAAAACACACATACATAAGTGCTCCATAGCCATGTTCAACAAAACATCCTCAATAGAAGTGCACACACAAGTCCTGGCTAGGACAATCTCGAGTGTACTCTATACTCTGAGTTGGACACACTTTGTCTGCCCCTTCTCCAATGCTCATAGCCTGTCAAATCTATAATCCTTCTCCTTTATCATTTCTTACCTTTGAGTGTTCTCCATGACCTTTCCATGTAGCACATAAACATGGCTTATACAACCTTTTAAGGGGTGATTTCTAAACCACCACACCCTTTCACAAAGGTTGTCATTAATAATGGTTTAATAAACATAATAACTCCTCCCTTTTTAAAGGGGTTTTCATAATTATTCTTTATTTATATCCATTTCAACCAAAAGGATCATAATATCCCTTATTTTCCGTCTCCCATTTAATTATAAATTATAAAGGGTAAATAAACTTTATCCTCTTATAATTTTATATTGTTATTCATAAGTAGATTTCATTTTCCATTTTTGATAAAAAGTCACATAACATTGGTGGATTGTGCATAATCATGTTCTCCTCCTAGTTTTCTTTACACCATTTTTATATTTGATCCCAAGCAGACCAAAGATTTTCCCAACTCATGAAAAAGCCCATAGCTTTTAAATGGGAACTTGTATTATCCAATTCCTATTTGTTTCAAATAATTATGATATTCTAAAAAATTTCCTTTATTTTTTGTTTCCCCAAAGGATCATGTTCACTCCTCTAGCAACATATGATAATCCTTTTCTTGATTTTGTCCATGTCTTTCTTTTTTAATCTTGGATTTGGTTTTGTATTTAGTCAGTTAGTGCCTTATATTTTATTTCCTTTGGTCTCCACAATTTAATTTTTGAAGGGGAAGAATTTTGGGTTCCACTTTTCTACAAATTGTCTCCTTTAAGCCATTGGTAGTTATGTTGTTTAAATCTATTTCTGTTATTTTGTTCTTCCCTCATCCTTTGGTTTTGTCTTCATTCTTGTGTTAATCTATTGTAGTCTTTTTGTAATTTCTACTCAAAATTTTGTCCTCTTTATCTTGTTTATTCCATCCTTTTTCCTGTGCCTCAAGTTTTTACCTTATAAAATTCCATCTATCTTTTTTCTTGTGCCTATTTTTTTCTTTTTTAATTCCATTGCCACTTATTTTGTAGAGAGAACTATTTTTACTTTGAACAATTTTTAGTTTACTATATATTACTCATTTTTTTATTTTTTTTATTCCATTGCCACTTATTTTGTAGAGTAGAGCTATTTTTACTTTGAACAATTTTTAGTTTACTATAAATTATGATTTGATAAACATTGTACTATTTTTTTAATCTGTAAATGCATCCATGGGGATTCTCCCTGTATTATAAAGTAATAAAAAAAAATAGTATATACATTTTTAAAAAAACACTATTAACATAGAGTCAACCTAGGTGACAACAAATACCTAGAAAGGAAACAACTACTACTATCTATTCACCTATGCATTGCTAAAATATAAATATATATTAATTTGGGAACCTTGCTCCTTCGGCCTGCTCCTACGTCAATGAAACATTGCATCCATTCTACACCATCTACCTCTTTCATTCCCAAGATATGCTTCAGGAAACCAATTGCTTTCTCCACCTTCCAATGCCTCCTTACAAAAGACCACGGCCTGTTAGAAGTAAGGAATGAAAACCATTTCATCAAATCTCCACTGTTGTTTAACCTATGGAAATCACCTGGAAGTGGGACACCATTGCCATACTTGGTCATCACTAACATCTCATCCAAACCTCCCAGGAATCTCTTTTTTATCAAAGCCTTCATAATTACTACCACATCCTCCTTCGAAATTCCCCGAATTCCAACAATATTGCAACAAAAATTGACGAAACGTCCTTATTTACTTTATATCGATGATCCACCAACAAAATATCCTCCCCCATATCCATTGCACTAGCAGAAGTAGAATACCATTTCTGGTTTTGAAAATTCTTTGAAGGCTCTTTTCAATCACCTCCCCAAGGAACCCCATTTTCCTATGCAGACAAGTAAGCCCGATCGGAGTGTACATATGGCTTCTCAATAACTTCAGAGCTGAAGCAATCTATAATTAACACCAAAGCATTATTTACTTCAAATACAAGCATCTTAACTCCGAATGCACTGGAATAGGATGCTCTCAATGTTTGCAGCATTATTATATTCTACTTCAAATGTCCTTTCATCATAGTGGAGTGGGACAGACTAGAGAAAGCATTAAATGCCATAATTACCAATCTTGCAAGAGTGAAACCCATGTGTCACTGGCCAGGTGGTATTTCCAAAACTAGTTCCTCCAATTGATTAACTGCCAAGTTGGCCAATGCATCGGCCTCCTTATTTTCGTCCCTGAATACATGGTTAATTGTGTATTGTTTCAACTTGCCGAAAAGCTCCAGGACCATTTCAAGTATGGTGTTATATTTCCAAGATTTGATGTGCTCCTCACCCTTAACACATTAATCACAAATGTTGAGTCACCTTCTATTGCTAGCTTGCTTAGATCCATCTTAATGCTTACTTGAAGTCCCAAGATTAGCACTTGAAACTCAGTCATATTGTTAGTTCCATGGGGAAGCCTCTTAAAAGCTCTACAAAAGATCTTCCCTTCCCAATTTCTCATGATGGTCCGGAATTCCCACATGCCACAGGTAAATAATTTTGGGAGCCCCTCAATTGTTGACACAGTAGAGATCAACCCCATGAGGTTTGAACCTATGTTGTTGGCACTATAGGCAAGGAGTCACACCATTTCACCTATAAACATGGTACTATTAACATTATATAATATTATAATTTTTTTCTGTAATTAAATTTTATATTAATAAAACAATATTAATAGTTTAAATGTTCCAATACAATCCATAAGATTTTACACTATAATCTTCATATATATAGATATATATAAAAGAATAGTTGAAAGAAAAATGATTTAGAACCCACATTTATTTTTAAATACAAAAGTTTTTGACTTTAAAATAGATAAAATATGTTGCAAATAGAATAGCTCTAGTAAAATAAATTAATTTTAAAGTAAAATAAAAACCATTTATTTTGAGTTATTTTATTTTACATTACAACTATTTTATTTAGTATATATATATAGTTTAATTATAAAATTTTATTTATGTTTGTTATGTTGTGGTTATTAAGTATTAATATTTTGACATGTAAATGGCTATCAAATTTAAGATAAAAGGAAAAAAAAATTGTTAACATGTTCAGGCCAGTACACTTCATAGCCTCTCGGCATTAACT
Organism: Cunninghamia lanceolata; assembly: GCA_027924645.1. Taxonomy (NCBI): domain Eukaryota; kingdom Viridiplantae; phylum Streptophyta; class Pinopsida; order Cupressales; family Cupressaceae; genus Cunninghamia; species Cunninghamia lanceolata. The sequence goes on from BSBN01000078.1 coordinate 25,081,620, forward strand.
ATGAAAATTAAATTGGACATTATTAAAGATAAAAATATAATATATAAATATAAAAAACAAATATATATTTATTTTACTACCCTTCTTTTGGAAAACTTCGGGTTTACATGACTTTACGAAGAAAGAATTTAAAGATCAATTTCGCTTTAAACAACTTTATTTTGGTAGAAGAAATGGTGGATTTTGCAGATTAAAATGTGCACCAAAATTAGTTAGCCCTCGTAATTGCACTTTTGATCTATATTTATTTTTTCCTTAGATTTATATTTTTAAATTTTCTTTGGGGATTTAAGTTTTAGTAGAAATAATTCAAGGAAGCCCTAGATTCATAATCTATGTTTTCTCGGCCTTAGATTTTTATTTTTATTTTCTTTGTGATTTAGATTATAGTCAAAATAATACAAGGAAGCCCTTGGTAATTGTACTTTTGATCTATATTTATTTTTTCTTTAGATTTGTATTTTTAAATTTTCTTTGGGGATTTAAGTTTTAGTAGAAATAATTCAAGGAAGCCCTAGATTCATAATCTATGTTTTCTCGTCCTTGGATTTTTATTTTTATTTTCTTTGTGATTAGTTTATAGTCAAAATAATACAAGGAAGCCCTTGTATTAATATTTACCTTAGATTTTTGTTTCTTTTTTATTTTCCTTATCACGAATTTAATTATAATGAAATACTTTAAGCAATTGAATACCCTCTAAAGAAATCTTTGTTTAACCTAGTTGAGTTGCAGAAAACTCTTATATCTCTCAACTTTTTTTAGATAAATGTATTTAAAATATCTATACTAGTTTTTGATTAGAGGGGTAAATGGGTTTTGAAGGTGCTCAGAAACCCTACAACCAGATGCTGCTCTAAAGATAAAAAATGGAAGGATAGCAGTCAAAAGGCAAAAAACACCTAAAGCAGCTAAACTAGCCTAGATATTAAAGCTATAAAAGATTCTATCAGCAAACATCCAATAGCCCACCATACACCCATCCTCCCAGAGCCCCTCGACAAGGTCACATACTTTTAAAAGTTTAGCCAACTCATGTTTGTAAAATTCTTCATGAAGTTTGGCAAAGCCAAGAAGTTCATCTTTTCCTCTTAGAAAGATTTCTTTTTACTTCCCCGGGACCTGAACCTCGTGCCCCCCGATCATCACTTTTACCCTGTTTACCTTTGTTCCCATTTTTCTGCAACTTACCCTTAGCATCTTTCTCTTCCCCTATCCATGTGTTCTTCCTTCAGCTCTTCAACTTTTCTGTGAGGATTCTTATTCCTTCGGCACTGTTCGGTGCATTTGCTGATCTCCAACATCCTTCCAGATTGTTCTTAATATCTTTCATTTCTGTTTCCACCCATATTTTTAAAATTAATTAAAATTTTAAAAAACTTTAAATTTGATCTTTTTTAGTGGTTATTGAACCCTTGCCAACCTATACTTGTCACAAGCAATGCTTCCTACAACCTAAACTTTCATTTGGAGCAGGTATTCAAAACGGTAATAATTTAATAATGACAGCTTGGCAGTGTAAGAATATTCTTCATCGTAGGCCCTGCTTATATGTTAATGAATATAAGCTTGTTTTGTCTTTTCTAGGTTTGCTCAGGTTTTTTAGAGAGAACTGGTACAAATATATTAAAAGATAAGAGACTTTTATTTTAAGTCTGTTCAGAGTAAAAGTACCGTTCGGAGAATTTAGAAGCCATACATTCCAAGATTGAGAAAGTAGTGATTTCAAGTGTAGCAACATTCCTAACAGGAAGGGATAGAGCTGTAGAATCTCTCTTATCTGGTATTTTCCTCTAGAATCCCTCACAACATAAAGCCAAGAATTTTTTATATTTTCTTTTTCATTCCTTTCTATGATTGTAAAATGTATTCTCTCCTTCTGAGTATTATGAATGTTGTTGTAGTCATAAAAGCAGCTATGTTTCATCCTGTATAATCTCTGGTTCTCTGTGAATCAATTAAAAACTTTAGCAGATTCACTGTAACAATCTAGATGTAAACATGGTAAAACCTAAATGTAAAAGAAGATTGGGAGAAAACTAAAGTAAGGAACAGCAAAATTTATTCGATACAGAACCAAAGAGTGTAGAGGTAATAGTTGCATTGCCTTGCCTTACACAAAATGTATAGTTGTAACACAATCCTTGAAGGAAAACAGTCAATCGTACGGAGACTTAAACACAGCAAATATCATAAAAGAATGCAGATGTCATAGTTTTCGAAATTTACTTTGTTTTCAAAGGGTATTGTTATGATAATTTGCGTTATCCATTAAATAGTAAAACATGGTAAGGTTTCACAGGATCTCAGAGCAACGAATGACTAAATAGATTTTATAATTAAGAGGCTTAGTTCGTTACAGTAGAATTTGACGGAGACAGCAGATAGCATGCCCAATTTTTTAATTTAGAAGTTAATAAATACTTCTATTTGATTATATTTATCAGAAGTAGATTATTTTGTTTTGTAGTTTTTCTCCCACCGGTTTACCCGCCCATCGTGTAGGTGCCTCGTGGGAACACGTTTTTTGATCTTAAAAATGATATTGGACAACATAACCAGTTTTCTGTCAACAGAGTTTTATAACCAGTTTGCATAGTGTAAATCTCATTATCTTTCAAACCCCATTCAAGGACATCTGAATGTTATCCAAAGACACCTTTTGAGATGCTAAATATGAATTAAATGGTTAACATGAAGAAGGAATTGTTCACCCAGCCAAAGATATTTAGATTTCCATTTCCAAATCCTCACATTATCTTACATGACTTTATACTGAAAATCAGAAACATAATTCCAACAACTTCAACACATTTATATTTTAATAAAAAAAGGTTAGAGAATTCCACACAAAGAGGATTGTTTTGGTCTCACACATCATCCCAAAAAAGAGAAAGGTCACCATTCCCCACAATCTAAAAATACTAGTTTTAATCACATTATTATCGAACTTCATTGTTTTCTATATAAGATAACCCTTGCCAAGGGTTGACATCCTAGAAATGAAAGCATGATTCTCCAAATTCAGGTGCTTGAGCTTAAGAATTATCCCCCATAAATCCTATTCCTCCACACACCATCTCCAATATAATTTGGCAGTAAGAGTGAGATTGTTAAGGAGAGAAGATCTCATTCCTAATAAGCCTCTCTTTAGGTTGACAAATTTTACCCCAAAATGAAGCAAACGTCATTTCATTTTCTCTAAATTTCCTTCCCAAAGAAACGTTCTCATTCTATGTCCAAATCACAAAGGATGCATTTTGGAGTCACAAGAGCCATAAATCTATAAACTTGGAGAGCTTCAATAATGTATTTAAGAAGCACTATACAACTAGCCAAAGAGAGTTATCTATGTGTCCAATGGCTGATCTAACAGAATCCGACATAACATTCTAGTCTTTTTCCCAAGGCAAGTAGGAGAAATAGGGGTACCCAAATGTTTGAAAGGAGCAGAAGGAACCTTGAAATGAAGTATATTAAAAATTTGTTCTTGAAGATGAGGGTTCATATGGAAGAAAACCTGATACTTTTGTTCATTCAAGAGTTACTAGATATGCTGATATAAATGTCAAGAGCTCACCTAAGAGCAATAGCTTCCTCAAGAGTGGAGTTTCCCATCAAAGAAGAGTCATCCACAAATTGAAGATGGTTATGTGGATCCATACCTTGCACAATGTAAGTGGATCAAGATTTATTGTTATTTGTTTCGAGTTAATCTTGTAGGTGTAGATTTGATTCCCACACCTACAATTTTAAAGTTTTCACATGTAGATTGAACTTTTTTATGAAAATTTGAACTTTCTCTATTAAATCATTAGAAATGTGTTTACCTCTAATAGCTAAACATGGTGGTTTTTATAAGCACTAGTAGATTTCGTTGTGCTAGGGATAGAAGACAACTTGTTCTCCTATTTTGCCTTAGTCAAACCATTGAAATGATTTAATGACTTTGCACAAGTTGGAAGATATGCCAAGAAAGATACAGATGTAGATAATAATGCTAAGTATTTTTTTTAATGAAGAGGCTAAGTGTAGATGTCTCCTCTTGATAGGTCCTAGATGATCAAAATTAATTAGGATTATGCCTTTTATATAGCACTCTAGTATGCAAATTTTAATATTTCATATTTTAGTCAACGAGTAATAGTTGGATTTAGTTGGCTTGGGCCCATGTTTAAATTTAGTTTTAGAAATTAGAGATCAAAAATACAATTATAGTTCTAAACTAGGATTTAGTACTACGCCTATTGGTTTGATCCAAGATAAGGAATAGGGAATATATAGTTTGCATTTATATCCTTTCAAGGATGTGTGGAGTTAGGATCAATCAAGGCTTAGGTAATTGTAACTTTCCTATAGAAATATGCCAAATGCACACTCTAAGTACAAAATCATGTTAGGTCTCCATGATAGTCTAATGATGATAAAGAGGTTCCTAATCACAACCAGATAGATGTGAATTACACTCCTCTCAGTAGTTTCATCCTTGGTACATGTCCCTTTTGTTTTCTCCTCCTTAAACATCTTCTTGAACCCCAAATTGAGTTTCCAAACCTCACACTTTTCTAACAAGCCATTTCAGATCCTCGTATTCTAGGTCATCCGATAATGCTTTTGGGTCACTCCATACTGCTTATGGGTCACCCCATAGTGTCTCTAGGTCACCTGAGTGACCCTAAATGGGAAAAGAGGTGACCCTCTCATTTTTGGATGCACAAATTAACTCATATTTTAGCTTTTCTTCTTGATTTTAAGTGCATTTTTCCTCACAATTTTTCATGTGAACTTATCCTTTTTCTGACTTTCTTTTCTTTATGAACTCAGGATCAAATCTTATCTCTTAGAAATTGTTTCCATTTTCTCTTTGATTTTACTCTTGTTTTCTTTTATTTTTCTTCTAGTTTTCTTCTTATCTATTTGTCTATGCATGGAATTGTTTCCATTTTTTCTTGAGATAACTACTTCTTTTAATATTATCTCTTCTTTTGTTCCCTCTCATTTCTACTTATAAATACCCTTCATTATTCATTGTTTATCATCACTTTAATACGCAAACTTCTTTACATGCTTCTTCTCAGACCTTGAGCCTTTTTCGATCAAGTTTTAGTTTAGATATCTTCATAGTTTAGATATCTCATAGAAAAATAGAAATCCTCTTCCCATTGAGAAATATCACAATATTCTTCAAAAGCTTCTTCATAGGCTTCTAAGTCTCTTAGTTTATTTCTTTTAGTTTTAGTTTTTGCAAAGCTTCAACGCTTTCTCTTTAGGAGATTTTTTTCATGTATTCTTTCCTTACCCAAGTTTATGCATCTAGTATCCCCTCTATCTGTTTATGCTTTTAGAAAGACCATATGTGCCCCCTTTTCCCTTCAAATTTATTATTTCTTCTAAGCCATTTTTCACTCCCTTACATCCCCATTTTTATCCATGTCACCAAGAGGAGGACCCCATTTCTACAGAGGAGACAGTTGTTATAGGACCTTTGAGGACATATCCTAGCATTTGTGCCCTTTATTATAGGTTATTTGTTGCTTTATTAGTAATTAACTCACATTTTGCTCTTACAGAAGTAAAACATTCTCTTGTCTTTTCTCTTGATAGGATAAAGTTAGAGTAGAGTTATTTAAATTTTAGAGTAAATTTTCTATTTTTCTTAGAGTAGCTACAATTTATATTACAAGCTTCAAAACATGGAAAACACACAAAAACATAGTTATATTGCATTGTTAAAAGACATATAACTTGCATAAATGTTTCCTTTTAATAGTAATTAGATCATCAAAAATCCAAATTTTGGAGAAGAAAAGTATATGCATTCATTTAGGATTAAATGCACTATAAGTTCATTTTAAACTTTAAAATGTTTCAAACATTCAAGCCCTCAATTTCACCATGAGGAATACAACATTCTTTTTTTGTTTGAAAACAAACATTGAAGAAGCCCCTACTTTTGTTATGATGTATAGAAACAATATTTTCAAGTCAAACCAAAAACATAGGAAAACATCAAGGAAACCATTAGTCTCATCATGAGTACACAACCTCAACAATTCAACATTCAAACATATGACACAAAAACTGCACTATCACCTAGGATGCTCTTCTTCCATGTGAAGAGAGTAACTAGTCAAAATCACCCTCGCCTACCCCGCTTTCCCTAGAAGTTAGGAGTCATTCGATTGATGCCTTTAGCAACGGTTCAGTGCATGTGTTGTTTGGAGTCTGACTCACCAGCATTGTGTCTGAGTCACATTTCGGTTATCACACACACTAGACCATTATAATAGGGATGACAATTAAGGTGAGTCCAAATGAATGGGAAAAAAGTGCCAGGGATGCACTTTTCACCCTTACAATAATAATATAGATTTTAGTATTTTAAGGAACACAAACCCCCTTACATTAATTTAGACATCTAATGGAATGATAAGGCAATACATAATAATTAGATCTTAAATTAAATTAGGTAGTAGGATATGAGATACTAATCTAGATAAATAGATGATAAATGAAAATGAGAGGGATTAGATGGCTTACCTAGTAATTGGATCGATGTGGATGTTTATTGTATTGATAGTGTTTTAGAGAATTGAGAAATAGAATCTAGAACCAAACTTATGATTAGAAGCCTATCACAAATAGATCAAGAAATTCTCAAGGCTAATAGGTCACACCCATGATTTCGTTTGACTAGTGTAATTTTATCCTAAGTAGTGTGATTTCATTCAACACAAAACTTGCATTGCAAATTTTTAGAAAATAGTTTATTAAATGTATATATAGGACTATGATTAATGTTGTGTTAATCTTCCTTTGGTCGAATCTTCCTATGTATATAGGGAAGAGCAATCAAATTCCTCAATGACAGTGAAGCCCCTAGGTTGATTTAGCAAGATAAAAACAAATAAACAAAGAATGTTGGATGTTGAGTATTTACACCTAATGAAAACCAAGATTAATGATGTGTGTGATCAAATATGTGAATGAAAGATTCTACTAATCAATGATGAATGTTTTCTAGGATAATGTCCCTAAATTCATAACCCTAGACACAATTTTACAATTTTGGCAAGCATGTTGATGGGTAATGACTATATCCTAGGATTGTCAACTTTGGAATTAATAATTTTGAATTTTCGATATGGAGGACTCTAGATCATGTACACAATCTAGTTGCAAGGATTACATATGTTGAAGATAAACTTGATACTCTTGAGAACATGATACTAGAATTGATAGTCAAGCGGGGGAGTCCAAAATAATCTTGGATAGATAGACTTCATAATCTCGACACTTTCGTATTCTGGTAATCAAGAGATTTTCATTCTACAAGACATCTTGTAGATTTAAAAGAAGTTGAGCTTGAAAAGAGTGAACTTGAACAAGAAGCATCATCATCCATGAGGTTCTTCAAAGTTGAAGCAAAGATAGTATTTCAACTCAATGATGGTTAAATTACACTCAACTCAATGATGGTGAAAATACTGCAAAATAGCTCAATCAATGGGTTTCACAAATTGGAGGTTTACTTTAGCCTTTATCAAATGTCTCCAAATCAACAAACTTCTTTCATAAGGTTGAAACTTGTTGGGAATGCTCTCACATGGTATGGGGGTTATGGTCACTCTTTGGAAACTTAAAAAGTTGTACCAATTTCCAAGTGGAATAATTTTAATGAGCTATTGTAGAATTAGTTTTACCCCATTTTTCGTGACGAATAATAAGTGATGTAGTGGTATCATTTGAAGAAAGAAAAGGGGAAAAGTCTTCAAGCCTACAAGAGAATAAAAAGAGCACTTTATCTTGGAAAGGACATCATGGAGCATGCGGTGTTGATTAGTTATGTGGGAGGTTTACTTAACCATCTATAAATGGTAGTTCTCAAGGCTAAACCCCAAATATTGATGAGGCTTGTGCCCAAGTAGGCTATCTTGACTTGGACAAGGAGGGAGTTCCTTTCACTTGCAACAAGGGTACTGAATAGTAGCATGGTCGAAAGGAAAATCCAAAGGGAAAAGGAATGAAGAGTTGTAATTCCATGGTAAAGGTAAGAGAAAATTGCGTTGTTCTCTTGATAAAGATGGGCATGAAGAAGATAAATGTTGGAATTTACATCCCAATTAGCACCCTCTTGGTTGAAGAAAGGTAAAGATAAAAGTATTGAACATTTATCTTCTTCATGGGTAATAACTACATCTTGGGATTGTTAGCTTTGAAATTTAGAAGTTCAAATTTTAAATCTAGAGGACTAGATCATGCTCACAATCTAGTCTAAAGGATGAGATTACATGTATGGTCTAGTCTAGGAAGGAAGAAGTCCTGAGAATTGCATTGGTGTTGGTATGAAGTGGAGGATTAAACATAATACAATGTTAAATTCAAAATTAGGGTTATTCACTGCACCTATAAATTAAATTATATACTAAGAGAATATGTTAACCAGATGGACAAAAATAACATTAAAACATAAAAGTGAAAGTGTGAAACATACACCTCTTTACAATATTATTATTGGATATTTATTACTTCAATAACCTTTTATTCAACTTATTTATTTATATAAATAAATTATTTTTCACCATAATTAAATCTTTCTATCATCTCCCTGAATTTCGATGCCCAGGTAATATAAGTTTAATTTCTTCAACATTGTTACAGGGCTTAATCTAACTTAGAATTTGATTTCTTCTAAATAGTTTTACTCATTTTCGGTCTACAATATTTAATTCCTCTTAGATAAATTTAGTTATTTCGTTGGACTACAAGCATTCTTTAATGGTCATAAGACTTTGGCAAATAAAGAAATCATAATTACTTTTGACTATATTGTCTTCCTCATTTTCCCAGCATTTTCCTTTGGAGCACAAAGGGAAACAAGCAAAGGGATATTAGATATAAACATAAAGGAAAACTAACAGCACCAATTGTTTTCATCACTGTTTGTTTTACCTACCATCACTAGAAAGGTCAAACTTTGGAAGACAAACAAGTTGCGAAGAACAGAGTTATGTCTGATAGCAATCTCTCACTACTTCAGCAGTGCTTTGTAATATGATAATCTCATAGACTGTTTTAATATGATGAAGCATATTGAAATCTCTCTTATCCATTATAATGGCCCCAACTTTCTTAAGTGATGTGCTAGGTTTTTTTAAATGGATAAGGAATAGAATGATTGACATATTCGTTTGCAGTGCTAACTTGCTTTCTTGCGTTGTGCAGACTTTACAATAATGGAAAATCTTAATGCCAATATTTCTCGTGCTCAAGTTAAAGCTCAGTCTAGTACTGCTTCTGAGATAGCAGATCCTAATGCTGAGGTGAGGCTTAGTGGTAGAAAAAGGAAAAATCACAAGGAGAATTCTTGTGAATCGGATGATATTGAATACACAGCAACGATTCTAATCAATCTCAGTAGAGGGAGGGTTGATCAAGACACAGTTGCAGGAAGTGGTGGTAATAATGGCATGGAAAACCCTAACCCTCAGACATCTCGTGGAAAGCCTAACATAAATGATAATGGTAGGAGCAGTAGGGGTAGAAAAAGCGGCCGATTCATTGGGGTCACTGATGACCGTGGCTGTTGGCAAGCCAATATATGGTATTCTATTATTTCTCTTCTGTTTTTCTTTTGTTTGACGCTTAACTTTTAATTGAAGAATAATACATTGAACACTATATCTTTCTTGTTTATGGGACATAGGCCCATCAATGATCATCTGGCATTTATGGTGGGAAAGAAACCTTCGTATTTTTAGGAAGGAAGCAAGATCTGTGCATCAGGTGTGTGATAGGTTGGAAGCAGCGATTTCTGATCAACTTGTGGCATATCTTAGACGTTCAAACAACTGTAAGGCAGTTTGGTCCAAGTGGGATGCGGCTATCCTTTCCTAATGGCTGGCAGTAAGAAACTTAATCAGAGCTCAGGTAAAATGGATCCCACCCTCCTCTCCATTCTTCAAGTTAAACTTCGATGGTGCATGTCGAGGGAATCCGGCGCCGTTTGGAACAGGATGTGTTAGGGACTAACAATGAGGTGGAAGCATGGGCGTTGGTTCATGGCTTATAGCTGGGGAGTGAAAAAGGTATAAAGAATGTTTGGATTGAGGGCGATTCCCTGATAGTAATCAACGCCATCAAAGGAAGAGGATTAGATAATTGGAAAGTCAATTATATTCTCTAGCAGGCCAGAACCCTCCTGTCCAGTTTTGATAATTTTCTCATCTCACATACCCCTAGGGAAGGCAATAAGGTAGCGGACTTTCTAGCAAATGTAACAATTGAGAGTGACAGCGCCTTAGTGTCTTTTCCACCTGGAAACCAAATTTACTCAAACTCTTTATCAAGTGTTCTGTCATATGAGATGGTAGATGAGGTGGGCAGTACCTCCGTTTGACTTTTCAGTTGCCATCTTAGTACTAGTGTGGCTCTTCCAAAAGCGATTCATTTTCCTAGTTGGCTTTCTCCTAAGGAAGTAAGGTTTGAAGTAGGTGGCAAGATTAGGCTTGTCTCATTTTGGCAGGCTTCAGTGTTTAATTGGCTTGTTTGAATGGCACCCACCCTCTTAAAGGTGGTTTATTTCCTTCTTTCGGCGACTGACAAGCCAAGAGTGATGGATTGTCAGACCATAAGTGGATTTGTGAATCGACTCAGTCTATGGTGGATCAAGAGTAATTGGAGGCAAGTGGAGATTGTGATTCCATCCCATTTAAATCTCTTAGTTAAGGGAGGTGACAAGCCTTAAATGAAATGCCATTTAGATTTTCATTTGGCGGTGCAACGGATTCATCTCTTCTATCTGGGGGCTTCAGTAGAGGACACGTTGTATGTTTTATCTGGCCTCCTCCCTTAGACAGTGTACTTCATTTCTTGCCACTAGGACTATCTGTAGTGATGACATTTTTTAAGTCCTTCACCATCTTTCGTCTGTTTTGTCGGATTTGGGAAGTTATTCTTTCTACTTATGGTGTTCTTGGCTTATGTTAGGTTCCTTGCCACTCTACTTCAGATGATATCTCTCTTTGCTCTATTGCTTATTTATCCATGCTTCCCTTCCTGATTCTAATTCCTTCCTTCTTCAAGGTTCATCCCATGGCCGATACACATCTTAACTAAAGATTGTTCTTCCTAGTGCTTGATTGGGAACCAAAGATTCATGGGAGAGTTAAGGTAGCAGAATTGATGGTTTTGCTCGACTTGGACTGCACCCTCATTTAGTTGGCAGTCAGAAACATTGTCAGCCATACATGGATAAGGGGGTACGAAGGGCGGGTGCTCAATTTCTCAGACGTGGTTTCACAGCTTTTTTCAAACATTATGGACCTGGTTATGGATGGTAAATATGTTCATGCCTTAGTGGTAGGGTTGTTCTTCAAAAACATCTATACTGTTGAGTGGTGGAAAGCAGTTGTGTCTTCTTATAGAATGGATCAGGGTGATGCTCTAATCGGTGGCCTTTTCAATCTTACAGCTATGCGTTCCTCTCCCCTGCAGCAAGCAGTCTATAGGGCTCTACAAGGTAGCCTTAAATCCCTATGTAGAGATGAAATTGATGTAGTGTTGCAATCTTAATGTTTTATGTTTACCAAGAAAAAATCAGAGAGGATCAAGGATGTGTTCACAGCCATCCGTTTTCTCAGGATCCATGCTTCAGATCTAGCTCTAGGTATGCCTTGATATGCTTTGGAGGATCCTAATGATGGTGTATAGTCTTCGTGGAGCTAGATGAGCAGAGATTCCCGGTAGCCCCGTCAGCGGCTTGAGTCCTGGGGTGGTGGTTGGCGGTTTTGGTGGTCTGTGTCACTCTTGATGTGGGTTTGGGGTTTCTTTTGGTTTGAGGCTGGGTTTTTGCTATGTGGTCTGTAGCCTACTTTTGGTATTCGCCCGGGTGACATTTTCTATGCTTTCCCATTTTTTCTGTGTCTTTTCTTTCGTAATGGCTTGCATATGATTTATTGTTACTAGACTTGGCTTTGGCCACAATCTTATGTAATATTTTTAAATCTATATTAGTCTCTGGGTGGCTCCCCACCTTTCTCTGTTAAAAAAAAAAAAAAACACTATCTTTCTTCAAGAAAAATGTCTGCAAAAGATTTTGATATCAATATTTCAGGTCATTTTATGTGTCTCATATTTATGGTGATTCCATATCTTTGTGGGTTAATTTTTTATGACTCAAAATGTTGATTTAAAAAACTTTTGGGTGTTGTTAAAGATGTTTTGAGTTTAATACTAATGAATTGCTGAAGTGTCTAACTTACAATATATTTAACTGCATAGAACTCTTTAATAACGTTGGAATGACATTTCTCTACAGGCTTAAGGATGATAAATGCCAAGTAAGACTTGGTGAGTTTATAAGGTTTTCTCCTTTTTTTAAATTTACTTGAATGTTGAGGAGTTTTTTATTAAAAAGTAAAAAAGCAGCAATATTTTTGTTGTTTTAAGAATAATATAGGTTACTAATATTTTTAAAGATTTAAAGAGAAATTTAAAAAAATCTAATCCAACCATGTTATTTGTGACCCATTATTAAGTCAATGTCAAGTGGTATGTTCATAAAAAAAAATTCTAAGAAAATTTAATCCTAAATCCTTTCAAAAAGTTAATAGATTACAGGAGTTGCAATCCAAATAAATCATTTTCTTTGCAAACTCTAATCCAAATCATTCAAACATTTATTATAAATTGAGAATTTTAAATTCTATTATATTTTATTTGATATTGTTGACTTTTGTGTTAATTTTAGGACGATATTTTATTGTTGAGACTGCAGCAAGGTCAGTATTCTAACATCTCTCCTTCATACTTTACCATTAGTATTGGTGGCATGTAGTTTACTGGAGGTTAAATTATCTTGAAATGGAGTACGACCTTTGATGGATAGAAGAAGTAAGTTACAACAATTTTAAAATAATAAATAAGTATGATAATTCTTTACATAGTCAAACTTATGCATTTTCATTGCTTTTTGCACTAGAGAAAGGTGTTTAACATAGATGTGAACAAGTTTGTAGATGAGCTCATTCACCAATCTAGCAACTATTCAAAAGGCTGCATTAAATGATTAAGTGATGAAGCTAGACATGAACTTCTCAAACTGATAGATGAAAAGAAAACATTGGAGATGGAGGGGACATTGACATTGCAAGAATAGATCTCATGTTGTATATAGGTGTTTGAATACATGAGTTTTATTTAAGATTTGTGGGCTTGCAAATACCTACTACCAAAAAGTCTTTTGAAAGTGATATATAATTATCTAATATTAAAAACAAAAATTGTCATAAACAAATTAAAATTAAAATAGTCTATGACAATTGTTTGAATGTGTTTTTTCTAATTTGATTATATGAATATTTATATTTTATTTAAAGACTATCCATTTTAACGATTAAACAATCAATTAATAAATATTTGTCCTATTTTTATTGACTAAAATTAACTTTTAATAATAAATTTTGGTGAATGAAATTGATTGCATGTGAGTGACAATCTTTATGGCCTACAGAAAGCTACAGCCTGCTAAGCCTGCTACAAAAAGCTAAAGCCTGATTAGTTTCAGCTTTCTTTTATTTTTGGATCTGAGATTTTTCTATTAGAACATCAAGATCGCAATGCTTTTTTTTCAGTTAGATTCTGACTGGGGTTTCCAATTTTTTCATTCACCGTTGTAACTACTTTTCTATGCTCTTGTGAATAGGCAGTATATTGTCGTGCTGGCTATTCAAAGACACTACCAACTAGGTTATACCCATACATGTTAATATTACTGGTTAAACTATTTCGGCCCCTTAATTCAGCAATGTACAATTGCAACCGAACCACTGACTGCATTATCATGCAGAAAGAGCTTAATTGTTGGATAACCCATGCTATAGATAGCAGCTTCTATTTTCTTAGTTGTTAGTTGTTTTTAGGAAATTTCCCATCTTTTTTTGTTGCATGTTATTGTATGTAAAACATGTTATCTTTGGTTTGTTTTTTCTATTTTTTCTTTATAGTTTCGTTTGTAGCAAATATATTGTAATAAGAGTTGTAGTTCTCTGAGTTTTTTTTCAATAGTAATAAAAAGTTTATTCTCTGTGCTACTGCATATATGGTTGTTTGCTTGTTCTTTGTTAATTTGCTGTCATATTTGTTTGTTTAAAAAACTTCATTAGGTATCAGAGTAGGTAAATTTGTTAGAAAATTTATCATGTCAAATTCCAATTCTTTGTCAATCTCATAATTTAATGGGTGTGATTATGATTATTGGTGCATCAAGATGATGACTTTTTTTATAGGAAAATATTTATGGGAAATTGTAGAAATAGGATATGATGAGCCAGCTTATTGGAATGCTCCTGCAGCCAATGATAGAACAGCTAAGAAGGAAGCTAAGAAGAAGAATGCACAGGGTTTATTTCACATTCAAATAGCTCTTGATAAGAGCCTATTTCCAAGAATTGCAGGTGCACAGACAACTAAAGATGCCTAGAAGAATCTAAAAGAAGCTTACCAATGTAGTGATCAGGTCAAAGTTGTGAAGTTGCAAACATTAAAAAAAGAAGGTCTCTAACACCAAGGTGGAACACTTTTGCCATCATCATTGAAAAAAGCAAGGATTTGACTACTCTTCAGTTTGATTAGCTTATTGGATCTCTCATGTCTCATGAAGAAAGATTGAGAGATTCATCTGGAGAAAGTAATGAGAAGGCTTTTCTTCCAAAGTACAAATTACAAAGAATGAAAATGCTAGTAAAAATAACCAAAGCCAAGGTAGAGGTCAAAATCAGAATTCTTCAAGAGGAAACAGAGGATGAAGAGGTGGTCCAAGAGGAAGAGGTAGAGGTAGATTTGATAAGAGAAATATTCAATGTTATCATTGCAATAGGTATGGTTACTTTGAAAGGGAATGCGGATTAAAAGAAGGTAATAACAATAGAAGTGCTAATTATGCTAATAAGAATGATGAGCCTTCTCCTAGTAATTTATTCTTATCATATAACAAAGCTGAAAATAGTTCTAAAGAAGTTTGGTATTTAGATTTAGGTTGTTTTAACCACATATCAGGAAATAACGAGATTTTTTCTACAATGGATAAAAGTTTCAAATCTAAAATTAAGCTTCGTGATGAAAAGTCCTTGGAGGTTGCAGCTAAAGGAGCTATGGAGGTGAGTACAAAAGAAGCTAAGAAATGTGTGACTAATATTTACTACACTCCACAATTAAAACATAATTTATTGAGTGTTGGGCAATTGTATGAGAAGAATTATAAGGTAGTATTTGAAAATCAGCAATGTACAATTTATGATAAAAATCAAGGCAATAGGGTGGTTACAGTAGTGCCTATGTCAAAGAATAGGATGTTCCCATTGAAGTTTGGTGAAAATAGCAGCCATCTTGCCAATATGGCATATAAGGATAAGAGTTGCCTATGGCATCTCTGATATGGTCATTTGAATTTTCATAGTTTGATGTTTCTCACTTCAAAAGATGTGGTTTATGGTTTACCTAAGGTTCAAGAACACAAGGAAGTTTGTGAAGGTTGTGCTAAAGGAAAACATGCAAGAGAGTCATTTCCAAAAGGCAATGCATAGAGGGCCCATTACCCACTTCAAGTGGTTCACTAAGATATTTGTGGTCCTATGCAGACAAAGAGTTTGGGTAAGTCATCATATTTCATTACTTTTATTGATGATTACTCATGAAAGTGTTGGGTTTATTTTTTGAAAACCAAGGATGAAGCCTTTGATACATTCAAAAGGTTTAAAGCCTTTGTGGAAAATGAAAAAGGTTGTAAGATCAAATGCTTAGGGACAGATCATGGAGGAGAATTTTTCTCAAGAGATTTTAGGAATTATTGTGATATGAATGGCATCAAAAGGCAACTCACCACTGCTTACACACATCAACAAAATAGGGTAGCTGAAAGGAAAAATTGTACAGTGGTGGAAATGGCAAGGAGTATGGTACATACCAAAGGATTAGACAATACTTTTTGGGGTGATGTAGTTGCTACAACAGTGTACATTCTCAATTAGAGCCCTACTAGAGTACATCACATGATGACTCCTTATGAAGCTTGGTATGAAAAAAGCCTAATGTTAATCATTTTAGATTTTCTAGTTGTTTAGCCTATGTTCATGTGGCTGATCAAAAGAGACAAAAATTAGATCCCAAAAGTGAGTCATGCATTTTTGTTGCATATAGTGAGCAAAGTAAGGCTTACAGGTTGTATAACCCTCACACTAATAGCATTCTTGTTTCAACATATGTGATTTTTGATGAAGGGGGAATTTATGGTCATCAAAAAGACCATGTTGAGAAGTCTAAATCTGTTTTGAATGGTGGTATTATTGTTGATATTGATCATGAGAAGCCAACTAATACTTTAATTCTAACTTCTATTAATCCACCAAATAGTCCCTTATCTAGTTCTTCAGTTTCAAGTACAAGTCCAAATTCAAGTCACTACAACAAAATAGACAATTAGCGCCTAAAACAGTGCCAAAATTTAGTGCATTTGAGTCCACGGTGCCTAATATGGACACTTTTGTCAGAGCATGGTGCCTAATAGAATCTCACTATTGCACTGGGTTTTGTGCCTGGTTTAGCACTAATTTTAACACCAGATTTAGTGCCGGGTTTAACACAGGAATTTTGGTGTAGGATTAATGCCAGATTCAGCACTGGATTTTTTTGCTTCTAGTTTGGCTTCCAATTTTGCTTTTAGTTTTGCTTCTTGTGTTGCTTCCAAGTTTGCTTCCTATTTTACTTCCAGTTTTGCTTCCAATTTTTCTTCCGGTTTTGCTTCCAGGTTGGCTTCTGCTTTTGCTTCTAGTTTTACTTCCAGTTTCACTTCCAGTTTTTCTTACAGGTTTGCTTCCAATTTTTCTTCCAATTTTGCTACCAGTTTTGCTTCCAATTTTGCTTCTGGTTTTGCTCTAGTTTTGCTTCCAATTTCACTACTAGTTTTGCTTCTAGTTTTATGTCTAGTTTTGCTTCCAATTTTCCTTCTGGTTTTCCTTCTAGTTTCGCTTCTAGTTTTGCTTCTAATTTTGCTTCTAGTTTTGCTTCTAATTTTGCTTCCAGTTTCACTTCTAGTTTTGCTTCTGGTTTTTCTTCCAAGTTTGCTTCCAGTTTTGCTTCTAATTTTTCTTCCAGTTTTGCTTCCAGGTTGGCTTCCGCTTTTGCTTCTAGTTTTGCTTCTGGTTTTGCTTCCAGTTTCACTTCTAGTTTTGCTTATAGGTTTGCTTCCAATTTTTCTTCCAATTTTGCTACCAATTTTGCTTCCAATTTTGCTTCTGGTTTTGCTCCATTTTTTCTTCCAATTTCGCTTCTAGTTTTGCTTCTGGTTTTACGTCTAGTTTTGCTTCTAGTTTTCCTTCTAGTTTTCCTTCTAGTTTTGCTTCTAGTTTTGCTTCTAATTTTGCTTCCAGTTTTGCTTCTAATTTTGCTTCCAGTTTCGCTTCTAGTTTTGCTTCTGGTTTTGCTTCCAAGTTTGTTTCCAATTTTGCTTCTGGTTTTGTTTCTAGTTTTACTTCTAATTTTGCTTCCAGGTTTACTTCTAGTTTTGCTTCCACTTTTGCTTCCCATTTTGCTTCCAGTTTTAGTTCTAATTTTTCTTACAATTTTGCTTCCAATTTCGCTTCCAATTTTACTTCTAGTTTTGCTTCCAGTTTTATTTCCAGTTTGGCTTCCAATTTTTCATCTGATTTTGCTTCAAATTTTGCTTCCAGTTTTGCTTCCACTGTTGCTTCCAATTTTGTTTCCATTTTTGCTTCCAATTTTACTTCCATTTTTGTGTCTTTTGTTGCTTCTGAAAATGCTTATTGTTTTGCTTGCATTTATTAATTTAATATTTTTTATTTCAATTTAATTAGTTAAATATATCATGCCTCTTAAATAACTCATATGATTATAAAGTAAGCAATTTAATTATTTAACTCATATGATTAAATAACAAGATAATTATTATAACATGATCATCATCTATAATTAAAACAAGTGAGTCAAAAATCTATAATTTAATTAAATTTGACAACATCCATCCTCAACAGTAAATTAAAATCATCATACGTAATAAATATCCATCCAAAAATTATCAACCACTTTCAATATATATAAATTAACAAGTCAATACAGATAACATCATCATCATATATAACTAAAACAAGTGAAAGTCAAATATGCCAGTAGATCAATAACATGTCTAAATGATACATGTACAAATGATATAAGTAAAAATGATAAATTACATACCTCAAAATGATACAAGTCAAGATGATACATGTCCAAACAATATATGTCAAAATGATACATAAATTTATGATACAACTCATTAATATGGCATTGCAGGCTGTGAAAATGATACATATGATAGCTAGTAACTATTAAAAGAGGCATCATAATGATATATCAATAATGATCCATGATGTAGTCTATATGATTATGAATGTCACTGGCTACTATGAGCAATTGCCTCATCATCATCACCATCGTGATCATCATCATCATCACCATCATGATCATCATGATCATCTCCATCATTGTCGTCATCATCGTCGTCATCATCGGCCTCAGTGTCCTCTGTATATGCGTCATCATCATCCTCTACCATGCGATCTATACTAGAACCAACATAATTTGGATCTCTATCAGGAGGATCATCTTGATCTTTTGGAAGACCTGTGTTCTATAAAACAACATTTAAAATGAAAAGTTATTATTTATTTCATGCAATAATTTATTTTTCTGTTATATATAATATTACAACATATGAAACGAAACCATAATCATATTACATCATATCAAAGTGCACATACCTTAATAAAATTTCAAAAAAGCTACAGCAAATATGTCATTCCAATGATGTAAAACATGTAACAATTCTAATAAACGCTAGTAAAGATCATAAAAATATTTGTTATAAATTTAACTATCAACTGTAAATTCTATTACATAACCTTAAGTGCTACAAATTGCTTGGTTGAAAGCTCCCATTTTGACACGAGTAGGGAGGATGGTAGTAAATATTATGGAATTTGGCTTTACACCAGCGAATTGCATTTGCTTTAAAAATTTTGAAGCCTTTTCAACAAATCCATTTTGTGCATATCCTACAATCAATGTAGTCCATGAGACCACAATTCTTTGATGCATTATGTCAAAGTTCCCATGCCTTGTCTATGCTTCCACATTTTGCATACATGTCTAAAAGGGCAGTTACAACTACAACATCTGACAAAATTCCTCTATCCTTTATGTATTAATGGATGTCCATACCCTATTCCAAAGCACCCATTTTGACACAGGTAGGGACGATGTTGGCAAATGTTGTGGAACATTTGCCTCTACACTAGCCAATTGCATTTGATTTAAAATTTCTGAAGCCTTTTCAACAAGTCCATTTTGTGCATATCCTATAGTCATTGCAGTCCATGAGACCACATTTCTTTGAGGCATTCTGTCAAACAGTTCACATGCCTTGTCTA
The DNA here is from genome assembly GCA_027924645.1 of Cunninghamia lanceolata. Taxonomy (NCBI): domain Eukaryota; kingdom Viridiplantae; phylum Streptophyta; class Pinopsida; order Cupressales; family Cupressaceae; genus Cunninghamia; species Cunninghamia lanceolata. The sequence goes on from BSBN01000078.1 coordinate 25,101,101, forward strand.
TGCTTCCACATTTTACATACATGTCTAATAGGGTAGTTGCAACTACAACATCTAACAAAATTCATCTATCCTCTATGTATTGATGGATGTCCATACCCTATTGCAAATCTCCCATTTTGACACAGGTAGGGAGGATGTTGGCAAAAGTTGTGGAATTTAGCTTTACACTAGCCAATTACATTTTCTTTAAAATTTCTAAAGCCTTTTCAATAAATCCATTTTGTGCATATCTTGTAGTCATTGCAGTCCATGAGACCACATTTCTTTGAGGCATTCTGTCAAACAGTTCATGTGCCTTGTCAATGCTTCCACATTTGGCATACATGTCTAACAGGGTAGTTGCAACTACAACATTTGACAAAATTCCTCTATACTTTATGTATTGATGGATGTCCATACCCTATTCCAAAACTCCCATTTTGACATAGGTAGGGAGGATGGTGGCAAAGGTTGTGGAATTTGGTTTTCAAACAATTCATACTCGTAGAGTCATGGTTTTAGGTCATGTATGTTATGATAACAACAAGGGATTCCAACTATGGTTATCATAGCTAAGACTACCCTCATTTGTGACCGTAAAAAGATTCTTGGACAACACTATCTTGCTCTTCACACTAAGTACTATATAGGCCAAGATTGGGTTGAAGAAATCACTTTTATGGTTACCTATATAGTGATACCACACCCTAATACCCCATGCATTCTAAATAGCTTGAGATTTATACAATACTCAACCAAGATGAAATTGTATCACTGTACCACACTTAACTATGATAGTCCTTTCTTGACAACAATTTGTAATCTTTAGACTATTGGAATACTTGCCACAAATAAATAATTGGGTCAATGACACTGTTAGGTCTCAAACATGTAGGTTGCAAATCCTAAGAGGATGCTAGGCTCTATGCTTAGATTTGAAACATTTTTGAACTAACGAAATAGAGTTAAGCTATAGGATTGATGACTCCCTGCACTTCAGGTTCTGCTAGACCTAGGCAGGTGCACCTTACTAATGAAGCAGATTAAATGGATGTGTGATCTCGGCTGAGTGATGGATCTACCCATAGTGGCAAATGGTACAGAATAGATGATTACTTGCTTCCTACTTTTTACTTCTAATGTCTGAACAGTGATTGAAAATGGTATGGTTCTAATTTGGTATAAATTGTTCAAGCAATATTAAGGAAAAACTAATCGATATGTTCAACTAATAAAAATGAGTAAGACTAGTGCCTAAATCTATTAGTCTATTTGAGTCAGTGAATGGAAACAGATGTATATGATTAGTGAGCTTATCTCCTACCTTAACTCGAATAGTTGGACACTTTGGATATTCACACCTTTTGCAAATGTGCAGGTTTGTATGTGACAGTGCCCTTCTTATATAATCCCAATGATATTCCCTTGAATTACTGTGATATTATGAAAGGAATTTAATTCTTGAGTTGATGGAAACCAATCACAATAACTTCTTCAAAAGGATTTAATCTTTGACAAGAACCAATTAAAGTCAATTATTACAAAGGATACCTAATTCACATCAACTAGAAACCAATAAAAGAACTTCACACAGTGACAACAAATATGCCCTGACAAATGTAAATTTGAATAATTCAATAGAACCACTTTGGAGACAGCACCATAACATATAATCATGAAAATTAACACAACTGTTGAACACCAAAAATAAATCACCATGTAGAAATATTCTGCTCCATTATGGTTTTTAAAAAATAAACGGATAACTAAAATTCTTTAATTAAAATAGAATTGAAAATATATCTTCTTTCTATATGTAATATATACAGTCTTCTTCAAATTAAAGAGAGATACCTATCAATCGATGATCTTATGACCATCACATGTTTTAACTTTTATATCAATATTAGTGAAGAGACCATGTCTCTTCATAGTGTCTTTTGAGAACTAACAAAATTATGAAAATAAACAAATACGTTTAATACTAAGCCCTGCTGAGGCATATGTAGATTTAAGAAAGATGATCTAAATATTTCTAGCTTAGGTGTGTCTCTGCATACTCAATGGCATCCCTAACGTCCACCTCTATTGAAACCATCTTCTCTAGATGCGAGTAAGCTTCCTTGGATGCCAAATCTTCATGTTTTACAATTTCTACAACCTCATCTAATATTCCTTGACACTCCTTGACCCATTCATCCTTGCTCTTCAAATATTTCTCATTTTTGAGTAACATAGGTACACCTATATGAGAAGTCTCCATGCATTCTTTCACTTCATCTTGGAGCCTGCCAAAGTACTTCTTATGCTGCTTAATAATATTGTCTACATTAGATGTGCTTGCACTATCAGAGGTGTGTTTACCCTATATTTTATGTAACTTATCATGTATTGTGTTATTTAGTCTTTCATGTTCTTGAATGACCTTTTGGTTTTCAGAGAAAATATCGCATAATGTAGGCATCCATTGCATTAGATGAGCATGCCTATTTTGCATGACTGTAGTGAGTGTATCTATTCTGACCTGTGCCATTTGATCTTTTGAGGGTGATTGGACTTGTGAGCTTTCTACCTGTGTAATCATTTTAAGAGGGATTGAATCCTTTAAGAAATCATTTTCATTTTTCAACCTTTCCCAACTCATTTTGTAGGTATCCCTCTCCTTCATCAACAAATGAATCTAAACTTTATTTAGTTTTTCCACATTTACTCCAAGTTCTGTTGTAATGACTAGATCCGTTTCTCTAGCTCTCAATGTCATAACATGGCCAAAAGCTTTTTTAGTGTCAATGAAAGAAAGTTTTTTGTTTGATGGGTATAGAGCCCATATCATGAGGTAGTTCTCATCTAGATTGTATTTTGTTCTAGTATATACTTCAACAACCCCTTCAGAACTAAGCTTGGGTTTTGTATCATTATTGTGCAGAAAACTGTCAAAAACAAGTGTTGAATTCAAATCAAGACCCGCAAAAATCATTACACCAGATTCTCTGAGCAACTCCCTTCCTTTCTCAGGAGTCATATCTTCCATCTCCTTTTCAACTTCTACTTTTAAAGCATTCATTAATTGCATCTAGTTGTCTGGTGTAACATCTAAGACTGATTCTCTAATAGCCTTCCCCTTGTGTTTGTACAAAAAGGATCTAAACTCAAGGGTATGAATAAACTGGTCATCCGAAATAAAATATTTATATGCAACCTATCTAGCATCATTATCCCCTATTTCTTCAATTTCCAATCATCTTTTTGGGGGCTTGTATGGTTCAATTCTACATTTTGAAATTGTATCAAAAAAGTCATGGGGTTTAGAGGCCACACACTCTTCACTGTCAGAGGAAAACACTTCAATTTCTTGTGCTTCCCTTCTTCTTTCCCTTATTTTTTGATTATATTCATTAATGGCTATTTCAACATCTTCTTCTTCCAAATTTCTGATTACATCATCATGAGGGAAAGGTACATGAGTATATCCGCTCAGTTTTTGCTTCTTGTTAGCATAATCAATAAAGCCCTCTGGGTAAAATTTTTTCCCAATATTGCTTTCCTAAGATTAAAATGAGACAATTTATCAAGATTGAGATCATAACCTTCTCTAGCTAACACAGTAAAGTCACCAAAACATAAGGTACTTGGCATAAAAGACTATTTATCATATGCACTGAGATTCATCACATTTGAGTAGTCAAGATGTCTGACTATTTCCAAGTATGCCACCCTATCTAGTATAGTTTTTAGCAATAGAAAAGGGGTATACTCAAACCCATATACTCTGATCATTGTGCAATCATGAAAACAATACCAATCCCCCCAATTGTGGTTTATAGTACATGGCCAATCAAAATCCTTGGGTCTCAAAAACCTTTTAATTTATTCTGACAAAGTGTAACTGCATGGGTAGCCATAACATCTGTATAAGGTTTTTACAAAAAATTATTCAAAGTCAACATAACAGAAATTCACAAACCTATTGTCCCATATTGAGGTCCATAGTTGTGGGGGCAGCGATTGACCATCTTTATCAATTTGTGAAATTTTCAACTGCTATGGCTATAGATTCAATTCTTGTCCAAAATACAAAACCATATGCATGAGAATAGAATAGTGTCTAAAGCTAACTGTGGGGGAACTATTCTTTAAAGCCTTCAGACCTATGTCTATTTCCTTAAAAATAAAAGTAGCATAGTCAAATGTCCTGGCATGATGGCACTAGATATCCGCAGAGATAACCATGGGCACTGTGGACATAGATTCTGGAACTTCAGTTCCCAACACCTACTCCATTGAGTCATATGTGTATCTCAGGTAAGGTTCAAATAACTCGACATGAAATGGTGGTTCATCCCCTTCTTCAAATGACACTAGATTCCTCTCATTCCATGTCCTATGTAATGGCAGTCTCTAGCCCTTATATGTGGTATCCAATCTGAAATATTGCTTTTCTAGGGCTTCATGTACGATAGGGGTATTATATGTGTCATTTAAATCACAAACTTCATAAATTGCATTTTTAAATAAATAAAACAAGGGCTTTCCCTGTAGATTGGATATGGCCTTTTGGTCAGGATCATAATGGTATGCTAGCAGTTTCAAAAGGTCAATATTGACAAAAACATCGGTGACTATTAATTTCCCAAAATTGAGTTGCTAAGGGTTGTATATGGGTTCCATCCTATGTCTCCTGCGATAGTGGATCATGAATAATTCATACCCTCAGGTAGGAGTCCATATATTTTTGACATATTTGTATTTATCTTTGAGCTTTTCCACATTTACCCTCAATTGTACAGTTCTTCTAGCCTTGGGTCCAGAACTAGGTAATTGGTCCACAAGATCTTGGTTTAGTTTCCTTTCTGGTGTTTTCTCTCCCTTCTCTATTTCAATTTTCTATTTTTTGCCTTTGGTTTGGCTCTTTTTAGTGTGTTGCCTTTTCTTTATTTCAGAGGAGCCTTCCATTTTATACCAGAACTTGACTGTATCAAAGAAAGTTCAAGGACCTACCTGTATATGCTCCACACAAATCTCCTGATTCCCAGTGAATTCCTTCTTCTCCGTCTGCAACCCTTGTGTTGATTTTAGTGGGGATCAGAATGGCTTTTATAGCATTATGTTTAATCAGCCATTAATGGATGCCATCGAAATTGAATGCAGGGATTTCATGAATTTCAAAATGTCAGAGCAATGCTCTTTTTATCATATCGGTGAGACCATTTTATTCTTTTGCCAATCTTCATATTGTTTTGGTGCGATTTTCTTTCATATGTTTCTGGTTGGTCGCCAAGGGTGCATTGTTGTCTCCACAAAATACTCTGTTCATAGAGTTATGAACCCTTTATTGTCATTTTAGGGAGATATTATAATTTTCATCTTGATGTCATTTTGATTAGGTGTGGCAAACATTCTCCTTCGCATCGGTGAATTTTTCTCCGACAGATAGGGCTACCTCATCTTTATCGGCATGACAATCTCCATCAACAAGAGAAAATGATAGTCTCTCAACGGGTTAGGTCTTCCAAATGACCTTATCTCCATCACTCATTTTTATTAGAACATATCAGTGAGAGTCTTACCAAAAGCCTTTTGTCTCTTGTGTAAGGGTGACTTTTGTGGTCATGGAAGCTTAAGGATTTCATTCCAATTATATATGTCATTCGATAATCTTAATATTACGCGTCGGGGAGAGATTGTTTGCTTCCTGGCGATGAGCCATTGGTTGGTGTGACTTAAAGGCTTTGTGCAACTTTAGGATTTCACTCTGATTGTTCTACTCACACCGATGCATATGTGTCAGTGATACATACAGAATGTCTCCCAGATGTTTTGACATATGAAATTTTGATCGTTCGGACATCAATCATCTCTCACCAATTATAACATTATACTTCAAGAATGTATTTTGCTATTCGGGGTGAGTTACTTAAGGTCTTTCTAACATAAATAACTTAGTATCATAATTAGGCTATGATCAGAGAGCTAGGTATATTCATGAGATTGTTTATGTGCAGATTCTAAAATAGATCTTGTCACACAAATTTTTGGTGGTTGGTTTTGAAAATGAAGGACATTAGTCACATTATGTGGAGACTTGGTGAATTCTTAGCAGATGAATAATGTGAATTTTTTTAGTTCCAACAGACACAAGGCTTTTAAACAAAAACCATAATCCTAGTTATGTACTATTATGACAGTTATGATTGTCCTCCATCATTTCATTGTGCATTTGAAACTTGAGATGAGGATTGGGGAGGTCTCCATTTGTAAAAACATAGAAAATACTCATGGCAAGATCTTTAAGATAGGCATATTCAACTTCAGGTATTTTTGCTGATCCTAGGAAGGTGGATGTAAACTTAGTGACTTTAATTACCACCACAAAGAGTATCCCCTTTGTGATATGACAAGGTAACACTGTCATGCTCTTTATGACAATCCCTTCTCCATTGGGTCATGGCCTAATAAAATTTATCTCCTTTGTGATTTTAATGCCTCTCTAATGCACTATCATAGGAGTTTTGATTGTCCTTATGTATTAGTGAAGAAGGCTTCCAACAAATCAAAAAAGAGGGCTTAAGATTACATACAAAGTCTTAGTCTTCATACCCTAGTCACATATCACCCTTCTAAGAAGACCTCAAGACAATTGCCCCTTAATACAAGAAGTCAATGCAGTTTTAAAAGGTAAAGTACAAGAGGCCAAAGGACAAGAAAACTTAAGGCCTTAAGGGATTTAAAGGAATAGAAATATAGGCTTGCAGACTTGACTTAAAACCCTAACCATAGGTGGGTACCACCAGATACCACCAGAACCCTTTAACTTGGCACTGCAAAACCTTGTCCAATCTGATCATGGGAAGCTGAAATCAAGCATGTAAACTCACATATGACAGATAAGTATTCCTACCAAGTGGTTTGACATAAAAATGAATAGGCTTTGAATTATAACCCTTCAAAGTAGGCCACTAAAGTATATTCAACAGGTGCATTTATGAGTGCTGCAGTCAGATTTTTCATCATGGGAACCTAATTTTTTTGCAAAAAATGGTAGGAAATTTTAGGTTCCAACAAGTCCATTAGTTGGAGGTAGGCAAACAAGGGTTTTCTATTCATTATTAGCCCATTAAACTTAAGCGTATGAGATAGCATGGCACACACAAAATGTTGTGGATAATGACCACAAGATTAGGTTAATTGTGACCACTGTTTGTAAGCAAGCACAAGACTAGTATAGTCATTATGATCCTAATGGCACCAAGAAGGGTCCCCAAAGATATAAGAGTAATTATTTGTCATCTAAGAGAAATCTTACATTTAAGGGCGCTAGGGCCAACAGAGAAGCACTTTAGAACTCATCCTACACATCAATAAACAACTCAATAGAAGAAATTCAAATTGACATATTAACACAACAATATCCAACTAATTTATTAAAAGTCAACTATTGATACCTTGTTCTCCATCCAGATTACAAAATCCGTCCACTTTTTTCTTTGTAACATTTCCTTTTCAAATTGGCTTAGATGCCGCCTATATTTCTCCTCCTATCAAAACATGGCACATGGACTAGTTAAACTAATTAATATGTAATCATTTCCTTTTTCCTAGGAAATTAAAAAATATATATCATTTAACTTATTAAATATACTTACAAATGTATAGAACAAGGCCTGTAAACCTTTCTGGCCACTGTGATGTGTGGCACAAAGTTTTTCAAGCCTAGGCTTGGAGGCCTTTTCCTGAAACATATACTAATTCAATTTAACTATGGACAAATAAAATTTAAAAACTATTTAATAAATTTGATATAATCTTATGAGCAAATTCAAAGACCTACATACTCTCCTCACTGGACTTCCTCTATGCATCAGACTTCTCATATGATTTTACAAGCTCTTTCCATACTTTGAAACTTACATCAATTGGCCTTTTTTTGAGCCTTTTCTTGGGAGGGAGTTTTTTTATCTTCTTTGTTTGTTTCCACTAAAATATCTTACAGTTTTGAGACATTCATAGCTTTATCTTCTTTACAGATCAACCTGTGCCAAATTCAATCTCCATGTCTTGGATAACTTCTTTTTGCAGGTGCATGGGTATCTTTGAGAATGGCAAATGTAGATGGTCTTTGAACTATTGAAGGCATGATTCCTTCGAGCTATTCAGAAATGTTTTTCCAACATCCATCATTTGGACGTCCCTTGAAACCACATCGTATTCTATCTTGGTATCATAGGTACCAATGCAACATGCAAAACATGGCGTAGTGGTCGAAGAAGTCTGTGTCCCAGGAGTCGGTGGGACATTGGAAGCCTTTGGTCCCTATTCCGCATTCTTAGAGGTTATTGTTAATTATTTCCTCTTGGATCTTTTACTTGAGCCATGACTAGTTGGGGAATCAATTGATTCCCTTTGACACTCTTGATTTGGTTGTAATGTTTTAGGGGCTTTACCAGATCATTTTTCTATGTATCTAGCAAGCATTGTCAAGTCCACACCATCCAATTTGTTCACTGCCTCTACCCCCAATATGGAAGCTAATGCCTCTTTATCATTGTTAGTATCATGTTCCTATAAAATAAATTTCTTCTTTTAAATTGACAAATAAAAAACTAAAAACTAAAAATCAAGGAAACAATGGAAACATTTACAAATCTATAAATTGACAATGAATTACCTCATTGTTGCTAGAGTCTACTCCCTTTGCTCTCTTCCCTCTATTGGTTGACATTTTGAGGTGACCTAGGGCAAATTATTTTCATTCAGTTTGTGGAGGCAAATGAAGTACACACTTCCAGGTATGAAAGTTTTCATCTAGTTTTTTGTATTCCTCAAGGTTTTTGACCTTTACTTTGTAGAGCAAATCATGAAGCTATTTTCCTATGAATCAATTAGTGCCTTGGGAAGGAATCTATACTTCCCGACCTAATTTTAGTTTTCTCACCATCATCTCAAAATCCCTATCTCCTCGTATTTAATCAACCAACCTCTATTTTAGTTTTCTCACCCTCGTCTCAAAAGCCCTAATTTTAGTTTGCTCACAATCGACTTGTCTTAAAGCACTCAACTACTTTTTTAGGAAGGAAGTAAGAAATTTGTGTTTAGAGAAAGATATTGATGGTAATGATAAGAGAACATGGGCATTGGGGTTTGAAAAATGTGTTCACTACTCTCGGATGCAGAGGAAATAATGCAATGTCTACAATTTTAGCCTCCTTTACAACCACATGAGACTTGAACAATTCACCTATAAACAAAACAATATTTACAACCCTTTCTTCATAGTCCTCTCCATTTAATTGAAACAAAAATATATTTGGGTACAAAAACGTTTTATTGTAATTGTAACCTTACCTATGGTGTCGAAAACTAAATCAAATTTCTCATCTCTTCGCACGACGTTTTTCTCCTTTCTTCGCGTGGCATTTTTGTCTTGTAATTATCCAATTTCTCATTTATTTATTTAGGTGGGACTCCAACTAAAATGCTCAATCTCCAAACAAAAAATGAACACCAAAAATCAATATTAAAGTTTTTTTTTGTTTTTTTTGTTTTGGGGTATTTTTAGGCAGGATTTTTTTTTTTTGATACAGTAGACAGTGCTATAGTCAGACCAATTAACATTGACTTTACCGCTAACTTTTAGGCAAAAAATCTAATCTATTTAGGTGCCAAAGATAGCATAAAGTGCACCTAATTTAGTGCCAATCAGTGTAAAATGATGTATTTTTCTTGAAAGTTGATAAAAACATAACCTCACCAAGTTTGGATTATCCTTATAATAAGTAACTATATCTTGTTTCCATGAGAGCATTTTGACTTCATGCATCTCTTATGATTAGCTCAATAATTACTCACTCTTTCACAACATTACACAGATGGTTGGTGACAATCCTTATGCAACTGATATGGCTTTGGAAAAGCCAAACAACTCTTCTCTTACTATCATGATGACATGATATTGGGAATATATTGGTAGTTGATGGAGTGTGCTTATGGTATTGTGATTTTCAATTGTATGTTCGCATTAACCTATTTTAGGTTGAAGCATGGTAACTAACCCACTAGCTATTATGACAGTCATACAATGACTAGACAATCCTCTACACTTTGACTATGATAGTCCTATGCATGGTGTTTTCTTCATGATAGTCCGAGCCAATAATGGGAATTATTGATAATAGCTAGTTCAAATGGAGTTTTGGATGGTGTAGTAAGTTGTCCCTATGGCTCATGATGGTGCATGCCTTGGTTATGTCCTTGTGACATTGCTCTCTAGATATCTCCTCTTTATAGTGACAAGGTTTCAAGAACATGACAACTTAGGTAAGGTATCAACTTGTCTCTTTAACCTCTGGATTGTCATTTTTCAAGAATTGATCTCATTGAAATGCAAAGACAACATGTCATAGATTAGATGAAAAGATCAAGGAGATGCATGTTATAGAGTATAAAACTCAAAAATCAAAGGTCTTTTTGGGCCTTTTCCCAACAATATGAGAAAAATTCAAACTTTAAACATGTAGCACAAGTACCATATGACTCATTCACATACATCACACATGTGGGACCACTAAGAAGGGAGGAAGGTGCTTAATATGAGCAATGACAATTGCATATAATGTTTAAGTTTGCTTCAACAGATATTTGGGGTTATGATAGCTAATGGAGGGTTTTCTTTTCAAAGGAAACCATTAATTTTGGAGTGAAAGGTAATGGTGAAATATAACATAATGTCCCTATAATTAAAGAATATCCAATGGCTAGGATTAACCTAACAAAGATCTAATGATGTGATTTCAAAATTAACATCCAAATTATCCTTCCCTGCATCAATAATTTAAAATATTGGTGCTAAAGACTCTTTGAGACTATTTTGAGGGTTCTATGATAGTTTTGAGGGTTCTATGGCCACTTGGAAAGATATAGATTGCCTTAAAATGACCCATAAAAGAAAAAGGAGAGTCAAATATGAAATACATGTCTTTTTGATGTGAATTTGTAGTCATCTTGTAATCATAACATTTGAGCTCTAGTTGTCAAGATTTCACGTGTAAATTTTTTCTGAAGAGAAAAATGTTGCAATGTCCTATTTTGTTTTTCATAGTGCATCTTAATGAAAAGCGAGTGTATTAACAAGATAAATTCAAGAATATTCTCTTGGTGCATAGCTATTATGTGACTATTGTCATTGTTGTGTATTGCAAGATCCAGAGGAGCCCATGGAGAGAGGACGTGGATGGCGTAGAACTACTAAATCATAGAGAGGAAAGTGGGTGGAAATAGATATGTGAACGGAATCTGCGGATACAATAGAGGTAAGAAGAGAAAGCAACCTCAACCAAAGGAGGAAGGTGTTTATGAGTTCACAAATGCTACAACATAGAGGAGATAAAGTCATTTTTTTGTCCATGAGGCCTCTGAGGTCAAACTTATTGGTTGAAAATGCACAGGAATGGTGATTATATGTGATTCTATGATTGAGGGAAAAGTTTGAAAACTAGGATGGCCAAAACATGATATTACTATGTCAAATATATGACTAAAGTGAGGTTTTGTATTGGATAGCATATTCATTGAAATGATATAATTGGTTACTAAACATTATTTACTATGTTGTGTATTATAGGGGCTAGATGAGGCCATGGCAATAGATCGTGTCATATCAAATGAAGACACAACGGATGAAGGAGGAAATCAGGTACTCAAATCTAATTTCCTTAGGAAAAAATGATCTGATAGCATTTTGTGATACGTCCATCATTTTTCACATTATTAATGCATGTTGTTGATTATTTTAGATGGAGATTGGAGCAAATGCAGAGCCTGAGCATGCAACTAGAAAATGAAAAATATATGTACGTGGATGTGGACCTAAAACTATTAAATCATGTAGATGACAATGGGTGGAAGAGGATACGACAATGGATCCTACAGACACAACAAATGATTGCACTGAACAAGAGGTTGGTCAAGACTATAGTACATGGGATGAATACTTTGAGAAAATTGTTGTTTGTTGATTTTCTATATGTCATGGAAAGAAACAATTCAAACAAGTGATTGTACAAAGACATTACATATATGATGAGCTTCCAGTCAGTAGTATGCCTCCTACAATTGATTCAAATCCAATAGGAATTGTGGTAAGGAATTTTCCAAATTGATATAAATAACATGTATACTTCATTTAAACATTGTTTTATATTATTTAAACAACTATTTTTTTTCTTAATGGATAGTTGAAGGATAAAGTTCTTGGTTTAAAGTTTCTTGGATCACTGATTTCCAGCCTAAAGGGAAATGATCATTTATTAGATGAAACAACTAACAAAAATATGTGCTAATAGACCAGCTCAGAAGATGAGGAATTGATGAAAACAAGCAATACAACAAGAATTGGTTTAAAGATGCATAATTTGCTTAAAGACAAGGGGAAGTTGGACTACATACCCTATGAGAATGAATGTGATGGAGATGATGACTTGCCCCTGACTTTGAGATCAATTTACAAAGAGACATTTGATCATCGACTATATTGCGCTTGGCCTGGTGATCAACAACTACCTACAGTGTACGAGGTGTTTCAATTTTGGGGATACAGCTACATGATATGACCCTCCAATATTCATGGAATGAATCTAGGCCTCTTTATTGTCCAAAATGTACACGTGGGATCTAAACATAGAAATAATTCAAAACAAAACACTAGGAAATTAATGCCATATTATGGTTCATCATATTACAGTGGTGAATGGAGAAGGCTAACAGAATATAAGCCTAGCATGTCAGCATATGGTCTAAATTTGAATATGTATACACATTGTCTATAATTAGAAAGTGGAAAAGAAATGAATAGAGGTCATCTTATGTATATAGATGGAAGTGCATACACACAGAAAAATATTGTAGGATTTATAAATAGTAGTAAGGAAGGGACCCTATTGTAAGACCGAATTGTCAATTTGTTGAGGTTATAAATGATAAAGATGGAGATATGGAAAGAGAGGTTGATAGATTAATAATGGTTGAGGCTATTATGGACCTTACCATTGGGGATGAGTTATTGATTGATTACCCCTTCTTAAAACACACTCCTGCACGAAAGAAGAGGGAAGAACAAGGTCTCCCTAAGGATGTTCTTAAGGGTAGAAAACCAAAGAATAATAAATGAGTGTGGACTGATGTTTTATAAACTATGTTGTCCAAATTGGGTTTTATTTAAATTATTGTATAAAAAAGTAGTCTATAAAATAATGTTCCATTATTCAATTGATGTATATATGTTCATACAACCAATATTTTTATTTTTTAAGCCATATTTGATTATATTTCTTTGAAATTGATACATTTATGATTTATCCAATTATTGCCAAACATTAAATAATGTTGGCATTTGTTGATAGGTAGAAGATGTTGATGAAACACATACTAATACCCAAGATCCAACTGGGTTATTAAGATTTGGATGGGATGATCCAAACCATCCTTTATGTAAGGACCTGACTCATCCTAAATCAAATAACATTATAACTCTGATTTCAAAAATACCAATGAATAAAATTTTTGATCTGACAAATGTAGGAAATGTGAAATTCTTCCAGAAGTGCTTAATGTATGCTATAGCAATGCGATGAAACTTGAAAATTAGTTTCCTAGAATCATCAAGTTCTTAAAAGATCACAAATTTTAAATCTAGTAAAGAGAGAGTACATTACAAGAGAAGGTACATTATGTAGCACAACGGATCAGTTCATACCTTAAGTCATGCATTACATCCTACATTCTTTTTCGATAGCTTGCTTCTCCTCTAGTAATTGTATCCTTATCATCTGCACAAAATTAACTTAACAATCTTCTATTAACACAACTCAGTAATCACTACTCAGAGAATTAAGATCACGATGCTAATTGTAGGACTCCCTACATCCAGGGGACCTGAGTACTGGGGGCATCCTTCACCGTCCAGACTGCCTACATACCCTGTATCCATGGGATCAAGGCCCCCTCCTTACGATGTGACTAACGCGGGGAATGCGAACATGTAGTTCTATTTTGCACTATGTTTGATGTAACTGTGAGCGGGTACCTAGCCCTTTCTAGGGTTATTCCCTACCCCAGATAGTTCTTCGTCAGCTGCCACCAACTTGGTGAAATAGGGACGGGAGTTAATCCACTACCACAAACACCTAAAGGGGTGTTTGTCAGTTAGTCCTAGTGTGGAGGAATCCCTATTAGGTATCTACCCATGATATCTAATTTGCTTCCCCAAGTCAAATTAGATAATTATCGTGACTAAGTCTGTTCCTGATTCCCTAGTACTTTCACCATGATCTGCAAGGGCAAGGTGAAAGCATATGATAGATAGTGTTTCTGGATTGGCCTAGTTGACCTATCTGACATTTCACATATCCTCCCCGATCTATACACGTGTCAATAAGCCTCATTTTCTGATAGTATACTTGGAGTGTTTTCCAAATGAGCATCATGGTAATCATTAGTTCAATAGACTCATCCTCTCTTTTTAGTTAATGTTCTTAATGAGATATCTGAGGAGATTTTCCCTTCCTGCGGATTGAACTTCGACATGTTCCTTATTACTCCCCGATGATTTAGAGGGACGGTGCCTAGACATCATTGTTGCAGCTATGGTAGGCGAGAGGTACTTGGTTCAACGCGATGGCATTACCCGTAAACATGACACAAAGGTACCGTAAATACCGAACACTGTGATTTGTTTGAGTTTGGACGTTTCTTTACAAGGTTTACCTCTCTAATGACAAAGGAAAATCTTCCATATTAATAGTTGATAAAGGGAAATACTATTTTAATCATAATGCAAAAAAAAGATGCTCTATCATCATGAATAGAACTAGAAAATAACCTTAATCAATTCTCATAAACTTTTGAGTGGAAAGATACTTATATCAACTCGTAAATAGAAAGATCTTGTAAAATTTGATCTAGGTCAAATAAAAATAATCTTTGATAACTATTTCAACTACTAAATTAACATATACAATTTATAAACCCTTTTTAATTTATCACAATTCCAAGCACTTGTAATCAGTCATTCGAAAGCCAACAATACCCTTGTTTGATCATTTAGAATTTCACATAATCTAAGATATGATATGCAATTTAATTCACCATATACTTAATTCAATCACTTTTGATGAAACTCATATTATAAAAGATATACATATCTATCTGCCATACCCTATGTGCATGATAATACATATATAAGTAGTATCAATTGAGGTACAATATCTTGACCCTGCCAAGGTTTAAACATGATACCTAATCTTAATCATAGTAAGAAAACCCATTTGATTATTAAAGCATACCAATTAATGTAGTTGAATAATAATCCACCACTATCGTCAAGGTAATCACTCCTCAATTATGTAAAAATTCCATCATATAAATCCTTATTTCTCTAGCCTATATAGTCTCATGTCAATAGATGTACTCGTTATGGATTTGTCTTGTATAGTTGTCTCTCAAAGTTTATTACCCTTGTATCTCTTTATTGACATCATGACTCTCTATTGTGCACTTGCATATATTTAATTTGTATGACCATCCATTATGTTATCGCTTGCAATTTTTATTACATTTATATCTAATTCATAATATTCTTCTTCAACCAACTAAAATAT
This sequence comes from Cunninghamia lanceolata, assembly GCA_027924645.1. Classification (NCBI taxonomy): domain Eukaryota; kingdom Viridiplantae; phylum Streptophyta; class Pinopsida; order Cupressales; family Cupressaceae; genus Cunninghamia; species Cunninghamia lanceolata. Next base: position 25,116,730 of record BSBN01000078.1, read on the forward strand.
ATACTCCAACTCTAAAATGTATCCATAATTATATCTATTAAATTTATTGTTATTATTATTTTTTTTAAATTATTTTTATTGTTAATTAAATTGTCGAACACACACATTGTTCAAAAGTATGGTACAAGGATCAATTCCTTGCTACAACATTTGACTTGGAGAAGGGATAGGAATTGACAATATTAGAATCTCAATAAGTTTCTCGATTGAAACTTTCCTAAATGTTAGTATTATTAGTCAAACATGCTTTATTTCTTTACATAAGTCATATTGGACACTTTATCATTATTAGTCAGACAATTGAAGTTGTTATCAATTACTAAGTTTTCTATTTGTACCTCCTGGTATCCTTTAAGGTTTGATAGTCATGATTCATTTCTAATTGAGGTCTTTAATCTTATAACATTTGACAAGGTCTTAGTCCAACAAATTTCACAACCTTTTTTCCATCATCCTCCCTGCCTATGTCCGGAAAAAGAGTATCCAGTATATCAGAAAGGGGGATGTTTTGTCAAATGTTAAGGTAGGAAGCATTCTGGCAGGTATACAAAAATGTAGGAGCAGAGACAAAGCACAAAATATTTTTGACAAAATGCCTCAAAGAGACATCACTCAAGAATGCAATTGATTGCAGGATTTGTTGCAAAATCACAATAACCTTTCAAGCAAAAGCAATTGACAAGTGTAAAACTAGACTTCGTAACTTTTGCTAGCATCCTTCCAGTCTGTGTGAAAATGAGAGCCTTAGGACAGTGTATAGACAACCATCAAATCATAATTGAGCAGGAATTTTGTCAAATGTTGTTGTTGCAAGTGGGAATACAGACAAGGCGTGTGAGCTGTATGACCAAATGACACAAAATAATGTCATATCAGTAGGGGCGTCCCAATAATTGAAGATGCCTTAGAGACTTTTAAGCAAATGAAATTGACAGCTGTAAATCAAATTTCCACAACCCCTGCCAGAGTTTTGGAGCAGGGCATCCATTTTTTTAAAATGAAAAGAGTGATTTTTGTCAGATATTATAGTTGGACACTATCTGATAGACATCTATGCCAAAAGTGGAAGCATAGACTAGGTGAGGGTTAGAACAAAGCAACTCAGGAATGACATTATTCATATTTGATGATCTATTAACATTCATTTAATATTATCGTTGAGCATAAATGGGGATAAGTGCAAAACGGAACGTGTTCAGGGTGCATGCAGTGTGCAGGTTTAATCGATGAGATTGTACATACTTCAATCATATGAGTAACCCTTATCCTTATTATATTACAACTACATAGTGCTGGCGATCTTGAGGGCACCCTAAACTTTAAACTTTATCATTAAGATTTCGATTAAGCCTACGTGTGTTTTCTAGGTGTATGTAGATCACAAATGAATATAGATTTTTGCCGCAGTGACTATACTATTCTCTCCAATCTCTATGCAGAAGTGGCAGTTTCTGAAGCACGCAAGAACAAGAAAGCAACATTTCTAAAGCTAAGGCTTCAACTTATAGTTATATTATTTATATTCATCTTTAGATATCCAAAAAGCATGGGGTAGTGGCATATTTTGAACTTTAGTCGTTAGCTAATTGAGCATCAAATTATCAGACAAGTTTAGTAGGAGACCTATTTACATTTAGTCTGGATTTTTTTTAATCAAATTATTAGGCAAAAATTAAAACAATTCAGAATTCGAGTAGCTAATATTTCAGAACTTGTAAAAACGTTTGGTTTCCTAGTCTCTATTTGTTCACATGTTCCTAGAGCTTCTTAAGAAATTAAAAACTTCAGCTCAGGTAAAACAAAAATGTGAAGAACTTCAAAAAAACAATTAAATAAATCTAAAAGGCTCTGAGAATTCTGATATTGTATAACGAGCTCCAGGGAAAAACTGAAAAACAAAATTAGGACCGCATTTCATGAAGCAATATCGTGAGGACTGGTCACAAAGTGTGTCTTAGCTTGAAGCTTTTGTGCAGAAGACTTTAGGCTTCTATAGATCTTATCCATACATATCAATTCTAAAATCTAATTAGTTATTTCCAGATGCTTTATTTTCAACATTGTCAACTGTGGAAGCTAGCAATACATAAAACTAATAGTTCCTGTAAATAATTTACTAAGAGAAATAAAAATTCCCTAATTTCATTATAAAAAAGAAGATGGGACAAATTTAACAAAATTGGAGTTACCAGTGCATCGTCTGGGACTTTCTTCTCCATAATAAATTTATTACAAAGCTTCAAGAACTAGACTGTCAAGAGAGACAAGGCAGAATGATGAAGAGGAGACTTACAGGTTTCTCCAACCCTCCAAACAAGAGATGATTTCCTTCATCAAATCCTTGCAATTTATAGAAAATCCATGCATCCCCACCGTCTTTGTTTAATACGAATGCATCCTCCACTATCTTATTTTAAGGATAATGCTTTCTCCACTATCTTTGTTTAAGGAAAATGCTCCCTCCACTGTCTTTGTTTAAGGAAAATGCATCTTCCACTCACTAGTGGATTTGCAAACTTATCATCTATTCCTTATGTGTAAACCATTTTGTATTTTAAATGAATATTATTTTTTTATATTAGTTTTCAAGATATTGAGTTGTGACACTTTAAACAATACCAGGGTGAAAAGAACATTATTGAAGAGAATACTATCAGCTAAGAAATTTTAAGAGCTGATGAGATCTGCATACACTGATGACATGCCACCTAGCCTTAATGATGATGATCATGATAGTGAAAATGTAGTGTATGAAGAAGGATTGAATGAAATTCTTACCGATTTCTTTGGGGATGAAAACAATGATGAAAGTAATGATCATATGGTTGATAGTAATGATGATAGTAGGGGTACTTACCACAAACGTAATGCTGATGATAACAACCTGAAAGACTCCATCAAGCAAGTAGCGAAGACACCCGTGTTCAAATCAGGTACAAGTAGAACCTCAAAACTGGCATGCACATTAATATTATTACAAATCAAGTCACTATTTGGTTAGTTAGACAAAGGATTCACTACCCTACTGAAGTGAGTTGAAATTTATTTCTTACTTTGCAATTGTCAATTGGTGTACATAATTCATAAACATTCATCAACTTCGATTATATTTCTTCAAGGGGATTTTAAAACCATATATTGTATATAAATAGTCCTAGTATAGATTGACATATCAAACATGTTCATCATAAGTCAAAGCATTCAATTGATTTAATCTTTGGGAATCTGATAGGACACTAAAAACTAAAATATTCCTTGAAGATAATGTGTTTCCATCAACTTGCAGAGAGGTACGTCTATTGTTGGTTGATTTGGGGATTGAATATAAGCCAATTAATTCATGTAAAAATGATTGCATTTATATAGAGATGAATATTAAAACAAGGTAGAATGCCTTGTATGCAAAGAGAAGAGATATCGTATAGATGTACAAGGTCCTACAGTTCCAAAGAAGGTTTTACGTCACATGCCAATTATACCTAGACTTCAACGAATATTTCCTTGCAACTCACTTGCACAATTGATGGACTGGCATGCAAAGAACATGAGTAAAGATGGATTCATGTGAATTCCAGCTAACTCTAAAGCAATGAAACATAGAAGAAAAATGGCCAAGAAAATTCAAAGATGAACCCCGTAGTATCAGGTTTGGTCTTGCAATTGATGGAGTGTGCCCATTCTCTTTCCTAAGCTCAAATTATAGTGTTTGGCCAGTCAGATTGATAGTATACAATATTCCACCATGCATGAGTGTTAGAAAGGAGCACTTTATGCTGACTCTCATTGTTCTAGGAAAACATCAAGTTAAAAACATGGATGTTTATCTTGCACTCTTTATTGATTAGATGCAATTGCTATGGAAAGGTATAAGAATGTATGATATATCACGTTCCCAATCAAATAGGTCCTTCATGTTGTATGGTGTGCTATGCTGGACTATTCATGATTTCCCAGGACTTGGTGTTTGTTCTAGTAAGATAAAATATTTACGTATTTACACTCATAATTTATTTTCATCCCAACTTTCATACTTAGTTTTATACTATTTTTTTGATGTTATTAACATTACTTATTGAATTGTAGGGCTTAAAAAAAAAATATTTGCATGTCCAAGATGCACAAAACAATTTCTAGGGTGGTGTTCTAAAGATCTACATAAATTTATTTATGCAAACAACAGGGTTTTTCTACCACTAGATCATAAGTTTAGAAATCACCAAAAGAATCAATTTGATGGAAAAGTTGACAGTAGAGGCACTCCCATGATTATGGGTCCAAGTGATTGGCTTAAGAAGTAAGAAGATGCTGAATTGAAAGGTTGGGAGGATTTTTTTATCGGAGTGATTCAATTGAAGAACCAGAACAAGCTATAGTTAATATGCAAGAAGGAATGGAAAGGAAATCCATATTTTATGAGCTCCCTTACTGGAAGGATCTATTAATATCTCACCTATTAGATCCTATGAACATATTCAAAAATGTCCCAGATTCTATATTTCAGCATATATCAAGCAAAGAGAAGGACACCTTCTCTTCAAGGAGAGATATTGCTCTTTCAGTTACCAAAATTGATAGAATTTTTTTTGGCCAAATAGGGAAAATGAAACATATGCAGAACCTCCATGGATTTTGAAAAAAAAAGAGCTAGACCAACTAAAAAATGTCATCCATTCAATAAGGACACATACTAGCTATGGGTTATCATTGGCTAAAGCTTTTACAGTTGATGGACATATCACAGGATTTAAAACACATGATTTTCATAATTTTATGAAGGTATTATATATCATCATTTAACATTTACTGGTATCATTGATTAAGTAATAAATATATTTTGATATCATTATGTTGTGTGAGAAAAAATTACTAATGACCTTTTCATAAATGTGTTTCATAGCTTATCATGCCATTGGCAATTAGGGGGGATTCCTATCTTACAGTTGACTTAAGGAATGCTATAAGTTGATCGTCAGCATTTACAAGGAATGTGGTTGATGTGTGAGAGAAATAGATATATTATATTGCATATTAATTTTTCACTAAAGGTTCATACTAATTTACTATTCTTATATTAGGTGGGTGATGTCGAAGGAGATCCACGAATGTGAAGTATGAAAATGGAAGAAGGAAATTACATAAATTGTATGTGTATTTGAGAAGGAGCTCCCTACAAGTTTCATGGTCCTACAAGTCCATTTACTTATACACCTAGTCGATGACATTGAATTGGCGGTTGTCATATCAATGAGGTGGATGTTTTTCTTTGAGAGGTATATGAAAACTCTAAAAAGATATCTCTGACAAAAGGCACATCCAGAGAGTTGCATGGCTGACCGGTATGTATTGAATGAAGCATTTTTCTTCCTATGTGAATTCCATGGTAAGGAGTTTCAAGATGGGCCACGCTTCTAGGATGACGAACGAGCATCAGATATTATTGATGGAGAAAAACCACAATCTAATGTTGTTCAAGTGAAAATTAGTATGTAAATTCATGATCAGTGTGGTTTTATTTCTTGCAATCATTAATTTACTCTATAATTTAGTTGTTAGATTAACAGCATGACATTTGGATTTTGAAATAAACATGTTGACATGTAATATGTGTAGATGAAAGTGCTATACTTGACAAGTTCATTTTGTACCACATGGACTTTATGAACAAATAGATCAATCTGTATGATAAAAAGAGAGAAGAAGTGTTAGAAGCAAGGAGACAATTTAACAAATCGAACCCAAGGAATACTCCACTTCCCACTGATCTACTTGGGGAGTGGGGCAAAGATTGCACACTAGAATGGGTTACTGAACAAATTCAAAATCAAATAGAAGATGCAAGTATAGTTCAAACATAATAGAAGATGAAATCAACATGTCTAGAGGATGTGAAAGAAAGGTACAATTAGAATTTTACAAAATGTTGTTTTTGTTGGTTTTATGAAAGACAATTGACAGGGGGGTTGAATCAGTTGTCACCAAAAACTTTCCTTTCTAAAAACACTTAGATCCTTCTTATATTTCTACAACATAATAATGATTTAATCATGGAAGCACAATGTAATATCTCAAGAGAAAAAACACATTAACACATATGACACCAAGAATTTAACATGGAAAACCTAGTTAATAGAAAAACCATGGGGTGACTAACTCAAGATTATATTCTCTGTTAAAACAATAAGAAGAACAAAATGGCACTTGCCAATTAGGGCTCACTGCCTGAGCACACTACTCACAAGAGGCCCACTGCCTAGAGGAGACACACTGTCTACAAAATAATAATATAAATATTACATACATGAACTAGAAATTAGCATCTTCACCATGCTTGAGACAGTTTCATTTAAGCTCAACACTTCTGCTCTACTTTTCACTTTTCTCCTCTCTACCACTCTTTCATCTTCACCAAGGCTACTTTGAAATCACTTCACAAATCTTATTTATACAAGACATCAACTTTGGGATAAACATCCAAGTCAGCACAACACATACTTCATTTTATTACAGAGCAATTACACAAATACAACTTGACTTATTACAAAACTTCATCCATATCACCACACTATCGGCCACACATATCTGGGACTTCAATCTTTTTTGAGGATAATTCCATGCTTCACAAAACATCTTCAAGAGCATCCGCAAGATGTTTAAAACATCCGGTCGGCCATGATTAGGAAAAACATCCGGTCGGCCATGATTAGGAAAAACACTATCACTTGAGAGTAAATCTTCAATTATGAGGTCAATCTTCAATGTGGACCACCAACATGAATAGGACATAGTCTAGAGACTCCCACAAACTTGCCTGAATCACCAAGAGCATCCACACCACTTCTGCTTACTGAAATCATTCGCATATTCATCCAGAACCCCAAGAACACAGTCTGTCATCACTGTCACATTAGAATAAATTCTTACGAACCTCCAAACCACGAACCAATTGAATTGTAAATTCAAATTGGCTTCCTAAACATTCCACCAAATCTACAGAACAAGATATTGCATTTCCGGATCTCACCAGACCTATTTGTGTCACTCTGTCACCTTTGAATAGCTGTTAGAACTAGTTTTACTCATATGGCCATGACTTCTTCAAATCTTCATGCGAACCTCTCAAATCTTGACTGGATCATCTTTAAACACATATCTACAAACCCTTTGATACACATTCTCTTATCTTCATCTAGCTGGGATCTTCACTTAATGGAGCTTCACTATTCTTCTCTATTTCTGATAGGACTAATTTTCTCAATATCCTCAACACATAGCTCATATAATCTTTTACATCAATGCAACATGAGTATCTTGACATCAATGACAACACTGGTTAGGCCCATACTTGCAACAATCTCCCCCTTTGTCATTGATGGCAACATATGATGTGAAAAATTGTTTTAGCCATCAAGACAAGAACTTCTCCTCACTAACTGACATAGCTCCCCCTATCAACAACAATCATTCATATGTCTTCTCTTTCTTTACTACTCCCCCTTTGATAAACAACCACTTTTATTTTTCACATGTCTTCTCTCCCCCTTTGACATCAATGGAAAAGGGCACATGCTTGCATCAATCAGAATCATACAGACTACTCCCTATGAGTAGCAGCTTCCTATCATCAATCTGAACCACAAGATATGACTATGAGTTCCATCAGACTAATACACATCAGTGCACCTTAATTTAGAACTGGAGGGGTAATAACCCCTAACTTCTCCCTAAGAAACTCAAAAGAGTCCTTAGGTAGAGGTTTAGTAAAAATGTCTGCAATCAAATCCTTTGAGGGCACAAATTCCAATCTGACTTCATTCTTGTTCACCTGCACTTTCAAAAAGTGAATCTTGATGCATATATGTTTTGTCTTAGAATGCAACACTAGAGTTTTTGATATATTTATTGTACTTGAGTTATCACAGAAGATTGTGATAGGTTCCTCATACTCCACTCTGATGTCTCTTAGCATTTGCTTCATCCACAATACTTAAGTGTAACTACCTACTACTGCAATATAATCTGCTTCTGTAGTGGACAAAGATATTGCCTCTTGTTTCTTACTCAACCAAGAAACTGATCTTTTCCCCAAAAAGAATGCACCACCATTGGTACTCTTCCGGTCATTTACATATCCTACCCAATCCGCATCTGTATATGCATGAAGAGAGAAATCATGATCCCTAGGATACCATAAACCATACTTAACTATTCCCTCTAGATATCTAAGAATTCTCTTGATTGCCATGACATGAGATTCTCTGGGATCAGCTCAGAATCTAGCAACAAGACCAACAACATTCATTATGTCAGGTCTAGTTTGAGTAAGATACAACAATCCTCCAATCATTGACCTATACCTTTTCTAATCAGCATTAGAAGATTCATCATCTTTGCTTAGTTTACATCTGGTTGCCATGGGAGTATTCATTGGTTTTGAATCTTCCATCCCGAATTTCTTCAACAATTCTTTCACATATTTGGTCTGTGATATGAAGATTTGTTCCTTTGTTTGAGTAATTTGTAGACCCAAGAAGAAATTCATTTCCCCAGACATAGACATCTCAAATTCACTTTTCATTTGATTTGCAAAAGTCTTGCACATACTATCTGTTCCTCTAAAAATGATATCATCAACAAATACTTCAACAATCAAGATATTTTCATGATCAAATTTGAAGTACAAGTTATTGTCAGCAGTACCTTTGTTGAAAACAATCTTCAAAAGATGTTTATCCAATCTTTCATACCAAGCACTTGGGGCTTGTTTGAGTCCATACAGTGCTTTCTTCAATTTGCAGATCATATCACCATGATCAGACAATTGAAATCCATCCAGTTGCTCAATGTATACCTCTTCTTCCAAGTCACCATTCAGAAAGGCAGACTTGACATCCATCTAATATACTTTGAAATCCTTGAAGGCAACAAAAGAAAGAAATAATCTGACTGCTTCAATTATTGCCACCGGAGTAAACATATCTTCAAAGTCAACTCCTTCTACTTGTGAATAATCCTTACAGACCAATCCAGCTTTGTTTCTGACTACTTCACCATCTTCATTGAGTTTATTCCGGAAGACCCACTTGTTCCCAATCACATTTTTGTTTCTAGGTTTGGGAACAAGATCCCAAGTGTGATTTTTCTCAATCTACATCAATTCTTCCTTCATTGCTTTAGTCCAACTTTCATCATTGCATGCTTCACTTACTATTTTTGGTTCAATCTTTGAAATTAGACAATACTTTTCTGAGTCTTGAGTAATCTTTCTTCTTGTTTGAACACCTTTGATTCTATCACCTATGATCTAGTCTTCAGAATGATTTGGTCTTACATACCTAGGAATTTTGGGAATTTCTTGCACTACTGTATCTTGGATAGGTTCACTCAAACTTATCTCTTCTTCCTATATTCTAGGATTCTCTGGATCAGTCTGGATCTAAATTTTAGAAGGGGCTTGAACTTCTTGGACCAAAACATCATTCTAATCATCTTCTTCATATTCATAAAACCTTGATGGTTTTTGAATGCCTTCATCAACCTTCACGTTTGTACTTTCTACAATCTTTGTCAATCTCTTGTTATAACACCGGTATACTTTCATCTGGGTAGAATAACCTAAGAATATTCCTTCATCACTTCTAGCACCAAATTTGCCAAGGTATTTATCTCTTTTAATGTAACATTTACTACCAAAGACTCTGAAATACTTTACAGTGGGAGTGATTCCAAACCAGAGTTCATAAGGGGTCTTACCAGTATTGCTTCTAATTTTTACTCGATTAAGAGTATAGACAGCAGTGCTTACAGTTTCTCTCCAGTAGATCTTAGGAACATTTATCTCCATCATCATGGTTCTAGATGCTTCCTGGATGGTCCAGTTCTTTCTCTCCACTACTCCCTTCTGCTGTGGAGTCCTTGGAGTAGATAACTATGTTTTTATCCCATGTTTCTCATAGAATTCTATAAACTCCCCAGATGTGAATTCTCCACCTCTATCAGACCTAAGACATTTTATGTTTAACCCAGTTTCATTCTCTACCCTAGCCTTGAATATTTTGAATTTCTCAAGAGCTTCAGATTTCACTTTCAGGAAAGTCACCCACATCATCTGGGAATGGTTATCAATTAGTAACATGAAATATCTATCACCGTGCAAACTCCTAATTCTTACTGGTCCACATAGATCAGTATGCACTAAGTCCAACAATCTAGTAGAAGATTGTTCCTTACTTTTGAATGTGACTCTGCTCTGCTTACCTAACTGACATTCTTTACGCAAACTATTAGTAGGTTTCACCAGTCTTGGAAGATCTGTTACAGCTTGTGTATTGCTTATCTTGATAATGTTATCAAAATTTACATGACACATTCTCCTATACCACAACCAACTCTAATCAATTTGAATAAATAAACAACTTTTGCTAGTACCAACCAAGTGGAAGATGTTACATTTTGTTTGAGTACTAGATGCAATCTCTGTTCCAGAGCTTTCAAAGATTTTATAGTTTCCATTTTTGAATAAGATATCATAACGTTTGTCCACTAACTACCCAACACTGAGAAGATTGTGCTTCAAACCTTCAACATACAATACATCACTGGTTTTGTTCTTTCCATCAAAAGAAATAGTTCCTTTGCCTCTGATTCTGCTAGCAGAATTATCACTAAATTTTACAACTCCTTCATATCTTTCTAGATCTATGAACTTATTTTTGTCACTAGTCATATGGTTGGAGCATCCACTGTCAATGACCCATTCATCATTTTCTTCAACTTTAGTAGCGAGAGCTCTTTCTACATGTTTATGATTGACAGATTTAGTGGGCATTGGATCTTCTTCCTTGGTGGCAATAAACACCCAATCACTTCCTGATTTGTTTCTTATCTCTAATTCATCATCTGTTACTCCTTCATCATCATCATCTTCATGAACGTAGTAACATTTCTTTCAGAATCTTGATCTATTTGGATTTGTCTTTGAAAATCTTTTCAGACACCTTAAGGTAAAATGACCAATCTTGTTGCAGTTGAAACATTTGAAGGGCAATTTTCCTTCTTACTTACCAAATCCTCTTGGCAATCCTTTTGTAATAAGGGCTTCAAGTTGAGCAACTTCTGCCTCATCTTCTTCTAGATATTTTCTTGCTTTTTCATAGCATGATAGTTTCTTTGAGGAGTTCTCTCCTGGATCATACCTTTGTTTACCTTTTACAGAGGCACTAGCTTTGAATGCAGATTCCATCTTGTGGGTGCATCTCCAAACTCAGCTAATTCAAATGCAGCCAATTTTCCAACCAATTGATCTCTTGTGATATTTGATAAAGATCTGAATTCTTTAATAGCATCAACCTTGTGTTTGTAAGCAAGAGGTAGGGATCTGAGAACTTTGGCAACAATCTCATCTTCATCCAAGGTTCCACCAGCACACCTAATGCCACAAACAAGCTCATTTACTATTGGCATCAATGCAATGATATTCTTATCTTCATTCATCTTTAGGATTTTAAATTTTCCTTTTAGACTTTGTAGCTTGGGACATTTAACATATTTGTCTCCTTCATGTAGAAGTTCCAGCTTTGCCCAAATCTCATATGCAATTTTTAAATCCATAACATTTGTCAGCTCTGAATTAGATAAGGCACTTAGTAAGGCTTCTTTACCTCGAAGATTATCTTCAGCATCTCTGATTTCATTTACATTTGTCAGACCATTCTTTGGAGGAACATACTTCTTTGAAGTCATGGTCCAATATTGCATTCCCATACATTGCAAGTGACATTCCATGTGGCTTTTCCAAAGAGCGTAATTAGTTCCATCAAAGCTCAGACTATCCTTTTTTTAGGAAGACATCCTAGATCTCCTCGAGTGATTAAGCTCTTTTTAGAGGAACCTAGCTCTGATACCAATTATTGGTTTTACGACAAACAACTAAGAGGGGGGGTGAATCAGTTGTCACGAAAAGCTTTCCTTTCTAAAAACACTTAGATCCTTCTTATATTTCTATAGCATAATAATTATTTAATCACAGAAGCACAATGTAATATCTCAAGAACAAAAACACATTAACACATATGACACCACGAATTTAATGTGGAAAACCCGGTTAAGGGAAAAACCATGAGGTGACTAACCCAAGATTGTATTCTCTGTTAAAAGAATAAGAACAAAATGACACTTGCCAATTAGGGCTCACTGCCCGAGAACACTGCTCACAAGAGGCCCACTGCCTATAAGAGACACATTGTCTACAGAATAATAATATAAATATTACATACTTGAACTAAAAATTAGCATCTTCACCATGCTTGAGATAGTTCCATTTAATCTCAACACTTCTGCTCTACTTTTTTCTCTTCTCCTCTCTACCACTCTCTCATCTTCACCAAGGATGCTTTGAAATGACTTCACAAATTATTTATACAAGACATCAACTTTGGCATAAACATCCAAGTCGACACAGCACATACTTTATTTTATTACATAAATACAACTTGACTTATTACAAAACTTAATGCATATCACCACACTATTGGCCACACATATCTGGGACTTCAATCTTATTTGAGGATCATGCCATGCTTCACCTAACATCTTCAAGATCATCCGCAAGATGTGTAAAACATCCTGATGAAGGGGGTAAATCACAAAACACACAATAACAGATATTGAACACAGCAAGTAGAACTTTCTCTTATTGAACTGGGTAACTCATTACATTACAGAAGCTTAATTACAATCAGAGGATAAATCCTCTACTGGCTGCAACACATTATAGCTTTCCCAACCTCAAGACTCTAGAATCTTCAACCTTTTGTAACCCCAAATTAGCTAGGGTTTCTATTTTCCCACCTATTCTTGACTCCACACTGGCCCCCTTGACTCTACCCCTACCTAGGGTTCCCAAAATAGTCATAAATAGCACTTTTTGGCGGCCTCCAGCTAAATTTCAAATTTTGCAACTCCCTCCAAAAGTAGGTCAACTTCTGGGAAGCATAACTTTTGATCCGGGTGTCCGATTGACAAACCATTTTAAGCACCAGAAAGCTCATGATGTAAAATATCACGCTAAAAATTCATAAATAGATTTCTATCAACTTTTTGAGATGTTATGAGAAGTTTTAGTGCCTCATATCTCAATCTGTAAATTTTCAGGGGCTTTTCAGAAAACAAAAACTTTAATATTTTTCAGCTCACAAATGATCTTTACCTGATTCCTTCTCCAAAGGTCTTATATTTCCATTATGTAACTTTCTGGAAGTTTTTACTTCATTACGTGCCCAAATGCAAACTTTCTAAAAATAGCAGGTACACTTTCCTAAAGAGGTAGGTCGCTATTTTTAGCAGTTTGGAAAAATTGAAAGTCCTACAATATTATTCTAGATATTATGGAACTAAAAATGCTAATTATGGGAAGAAATGAGAACAAATACAATGGTTTTGAATTAACTTCTTTTTGGGTAATGCAAGATTGCCCTTACACCTCTAGATGCTCCTGCATCACATCCGGTTGGCCATGATTAGGAAAAACACCATCACCCAAGAGTAAATCTTCAATTATGAGCTCAATCTTCAATACAGACCACCAACACAAACTGGACATAGTCTAGAGACTCCCATAAACTTGCCTGAATCACCAAGAGCATCCACACAACTTCTACTTACTGAAATCATTCACATCTTCATCTGGAACCTCAAGAACACAATCTATCATCACTATCACATTAGAATAAATGCTTGCGGAGCTCCAGACCACAAACCAATTGAGTTGTCAATTCACATTAACTTCCTAAACATTCCACCAAATCCGCAGAACAAGATATTGCATTTCTAGATCTCACCAGACCTATTTGTGTCACTCTATCACCTCTGAATAGCTTCCATAACTAGTTTTACTCATATTGCCATAACTTCTTCAAATCTTCATGCGGACCTCTCAAATCTTGACTGGATCATCTTTAGACTCATATCTACAAACCCTTTTATAGGTATTCTCTGATCTTCATCTAGCTGGGATCTTCACTTCATGGAGCTTCACTTTTCTTCTCTGTTTTTGATAGGACTAATTTTCTCAGTACCCCCAGCACACAGCTCATCCAATCCTTGAAATCAATGCAACAAGAGTATGTTGACATCAATGACAACATCAGTTAGGCCCATGCTTGCAACAGTTTCCTTATAGCTTTGACACTATTAATTATTTTAATATTCATCATTATATTTGTTTTCACTGAAATAAATGGTTTTTCATAGGTGAGGAAATGTCCCAGAATGTGGGCATATGGTCGACATTATCGTGTAGAAAGTGTAAATGTAAAGAGACGATCCTTCGATTGTGGCATCATGGTTGACTTCAAGCAATCCAGTCGATCAAGCTCAAAAATAAGAATATAATTGAAGGGAATCTACAATATGTTCAGAAAATACAAGAAGTTATTGAGTTGGATTACCACTCTTTTAAATGTTGTATTTTTAAGTGTAGATTGTATGAAGCATTTGAGAGGACATGAAGACATGATACCCATAGTGGATTGTTTTCTATAGATTCCTCATGTTTACTACCTGAGGATAAGGAGCCTTATGTTCTACCAATTCATTTTGAGCAAGTATTTCTTTAACTCAAACAAGAAGCGGTAGTGATCATTAATCTATTAATTCATAGTTTATTGCAATTATATACATGTGTTTATTAATCAATAAAATTGTTATACCATACATCTAAATATGTATGTCACTCATGTGCAAGTATTTTTCTATGAAGATATTTTGGACTGGAAATGGATATTTGTCATACATTATGATCCAAGATTAAGGCATGTATTTGATGATGCATTAGTGGATACTGAGGAAAACAATCATGGCCAACAAAATGGGAGAGAGGGATTAGAGAACATGGAAGAAATTGACATCCATGATGATGTTGAAGATGGTTATGTTCAAGAACAAGAAGACAACAATATGGATGGTATACAAAATGATGATCCAAATACATCTGGTAACAATATTGGTGGTCTACAATCAAATTTCAATGATGATGAAGATGATGGAGGTTAAGATGAGGATGATGATAATATTAAATACTTGAAAGAACATATGAACATTGACAATGATACACTGGATGACATTGTAGCAATCAGTAAAGTTAATGACCAAGACTTCTAAATTTTTATAATTATTTGCAATCCATGTTTAAAAAAGGATGATACAATTGTTGGCAATAATGTTAATTAAATGAATTGTTCAATTGTTCACAAATTACCTATTGCAATATCTTTAAATTGTTCAATCTTTGGTATGAATTGTTGGCAATAATGTTAATTAAATTTGTTTATCTTTAGTTATTTTTCATATATATCCTTAATTGTATATATGCCATGTTATCTTGTGATAAGTACTTGAGTAAGACCATCAATGAAATATGAAGTGGACATATTATCATCTATATTAGCTAATTGATTGCACAAATATTTCAATTTATCAATGATCTCATGTTTCTATTCATTTTCAACACTTTTAATAAAGACATCATGATCATAATATTCTTCTTCATCATTAGAATGCAACATGTGATCATCATAGGAAGTAGGAGAAAGAGGTAGTCATGTTTGAAAGGTGAGGGTTTGACCTAGTACTTTGTTGAAGGGGACATAAGGATCCTAGATGTTTCTTAGGAATGCAAAAATAAAGGCATTGGGTTGTTTCCAACAAATGCAAACCACAAAAATCTCAAAATAAAAAATCAATCTTTTTTTATCCTAAACATAGGCATGGAAATTGCGAGTTCAAAAAAATGTAGGGAAATAAATCATACCCTATAATAGAAGATTTAAGTCCAATCCTAGATTTAATTAAACTTTAAAGTACAAGGAGTTGAGAGTAGAATAAAATATTGAGATATTAGGTAATTAAGATAGAGAAATGAAATAGTTGAGAAGAAATGCAAAACATATTTGATCTTTTTAGCATGATGTCAAATTTGAAGTGTTTGATTAACTAATGCATTATGAAAAAGAATGAAAAATAGGATTTTCTACTAGAATAATGATCATGAGATTGTGGCAGAGATTAACTGATTTTTTGCATTCCTTCTTCAGTTGTCCTCTTTTTCCATATTTCCAAAACTTTACTCTTATCTTCTTAGGGATTATAGATTTTCCTCTTGACTTGGATTGATATTTATACCATTCCCCTTTAGATCCACTTTTGTCCTTGGGCCTTTGTGGAACATGCAAGGTATCCTTAGAACCTTCATCATTGAACTTTCTCCTCATATCTCCATTGAGCATTGTAACAATAAAGGATTCCATAGTCACCTTTGCAACACTACCATTCATAACAAGCATTATGTTCTAATTTTTGGGTAAAGAAAAAAGTGAGAAGATACATTTGTCTTCCTCATCAAGTTTAACATTTATTGAACCTATTTGACTCAAAAATTATATTAAAGGTGTCAAAATGTTCTACAGTAGAATATCCTTCCTTCATTTTTAAATAATATAAACATCTTTTGAGATATAACTTATTACTTTATAATTTTAGTTTGATAAATATCACCTATCCTCTTTTGTAATGTGAATGCAGGGGTGTCTTTTGATTTGAATAACAAAAAAAAACCAAATTGAAGACAACCAGATAAATTATTAGCAATCCAATTCAACAAACAAATGATAACCAAAAGTTGACCACTAGAGAATAGCAGGTTTTATATTGATTTTCTTCAAAGTATAGGTAGTGCAATGTCTCTTTCAAAAAATCAAAATCCCAGATAGATTCCAAGCCATAAGGTCTCGGTTTCCTTTTATAAAGGAAGCAAGAAGCTTTAGAGCTTTCACATTCAAAATGGCTCTTTGTATTCCTAACCCATGATATTATAATATTTGTCTTTTATAAGTCCAATTTAGATTTTCAAATATATTTGAATACATTTTGAAAACATGAAGAAAACATAAAGAGACAAAAATGAGAGAGTTCAAGATGTGGTGGTGCTATTTAATGCCATCATATGGCTCATTTCTCTTCTACACCTCAACCTGTACTACTGATGATTCATCTCTAATATATTTCTCCTCCCATTTATATATTGTAAAATCACCAGGCCATTGGTAAGCCTAAATCTGAAGCAAGTTCTCCTAGTGATCTTTCCATCTTTTATCAAGCAAAGCTCTGACATCCATCACAAATTTTGCATACCCAGCATCCAATGCAATTACTCGGTCCAATATCATATTGAAACTGAGAATGCTAACATCTCCATCCTTCTTCAAAAATCCATAACTTGGAATACTATTTGGCCGAATTCCATCTTCCATGTGTCAAGACTTTTGATTTTCTCTTCTTCTATCAGTATGAAAGGAATAAATTTATGCTTGAACATAGTAAAAGACTCAACCTTTGCTTGCATCTTCTGGCTTTCCCCATTCACATACTAGCATTCATCAATGATCATTTTGACTATTTTTTCAATGGGCTTCAAACCTATAGGGACATCAAGATTCCTTTGCACTACTAAGCACATCATAACCAAATTGTGATGATAGGGTTGCCATTTTTAAACAACAAATCTAAAATAGAAAAGTTTATCTTCAATTGCTCAATGGCCTGAGATAGAGAAGATAGAAATCATGGACAATACTGAGCTTATCCACAACCAATTTTACTCTATGCTCCAAAATTTTCTCAAAATTTTAAAAAACTTTCATCTTTGCCTCATTCTTTGTCATTTCATTTTGTTTATTCAAACTTTCAATTTCCTTTTCAAATTTTAATCTTGTTGCATTAAATTCTTCAGTAGACATTGTGACATCGCTGGCTATTTGTGGCATAGGGGGATGATAGGGTACAATGGGTTGACCTTGAGAAAAATTCACATCTTGCAATTGTTTCTTTAAATTCACATTTTCAAAATACAATTTGTTTACTTCATCATTCATTAATTTCTGAGTTTGCTCATAATTTGTTAGTCTTTGTTCTAACCTCTTCACAAGAACATGAGTAAACATAGTAGTATGAGCATTGAGAGCAGCTACTTATGTTGCTAATGTATCTTGTAAAGTCTTTACCACAGTTGTGCCCCTCATTTCTTGAACAATATCAAGCAATCTTGGTTTTCTTGTATTCTTCTGAGTAGTCCAGCTTGTAAGGGTCTTTGTCTTTGGATTAAAACCACATCCACTTATGCCATCTTCATAATCAAATTCTGAAACAAGTTGTGGATCATGCTAACTTCTAACTTGGTCAAGCAACAATACCTTTTTCAATTCAAGGCCAAGGATGATGAGCATATTACTTTTCAACACCATTTGTCTTGCCTCCTCTGGACTCACATCAATTTCAGCTACTTTTAATTCTTTGAAATTTTGTGTAATGATTTGATCATGTTATGTTTCATCAACACCCATTTTATTTATTGCAACTTTTTCATTATATTCTTTCATTTTCATTTTCAACCAAAAATCTTTAAACTCTGGAGTTTTGATGAAGTCGTCATCTTCTATGAACCTCATGGATGCTATAATCCTTTCATCATCCTCCAACTCTCGTTCAACTTGGGTTTTCTCAATCTTCTTAGCCTCAAGCATATGTGCATCAGTGGGTTAACCAACCAATGGCTGATCAACCTCTTGCTCAACTCCCATGTGCCTCAAGATGTCAGCCACCTCATCACTATCCCCCACCCCTTTAGTCATTTCATAGAAGACAAGTGGAGATACCTCTTTTATCCTCTGCTTCTTTGCTGGTGGTGATTCTGGGACCTGTGGATCTTGTACTGACATAACATTAGGAGCAGACTATGAATCTCAATCCTTGTAGACCTTTTCACTGGAAGTTTAGTAGCCTTAGGAGGCTGCTTCTCAGATTTACCATAAATACTTTCAAATTTATAAATGATTGCATCAGTTCTCTTCAAATGGTCTTTTTCTTCAACAAAGAATCCAAGAAATAGGGGATTCTTCCCTTTCTTTTCATCTTCAATATTTTTCAAGATATCCCATTTTCTCTTCCTACTATATACCTCATCAAAAGTGACAAGATTTCTTATCACATCCTCATCAAACAGGACCTAATGGGATATGGCCATTTTAGTCAGAATTGATTGTCTCACAAGATTTATATGACCCTCAAGGTCACAATTCCTCTTAATACCCAATTTCAAAGAATATTTCGCCTTTAAAAAGGCTTGCAAATTTTCAAGAGTGTCAGAGCCAATAGACAAATCACCAAAAATTGTAGCATCAGGTAGAAATGTACCCTTCTTTTGTCTTTTCATTACCTCCTTTTCCATCCACATCATTTTCCACATAAACTCCATGAATACAATTCTGTCTGATACAAATTTTGGCAATATGTGAGGTGGCTGGGGGTAACCATACACTCTAATTATATTATGATCTGACTTAAAAAACCAATCAGTAAAATTACGATTGCAGCTTTCTCTAGTTTTTGTCCAAGTCGCCTCAGCATTACCTTGACTTCCTTAGTCAACCTAGGAAACCAAATACCAAGAGAATTCAATATCTTGACAACAAACAAATCATGAAATACAAAGTAGTCATTATTTCGGCAACATGAATCCCACTTATAACACCAAAACTAAGTTGGCAATCTTTGTCCTTTCTCATCAACCATACTTAGATCCATTTTTCTTGACCATTTTCCTCTATTCTGATACAGAATCAAGTGACACAATAAACAATAGACTTTGAAATCTAAGGGTTGTTTGTTCTCCTTCACACAGAAGAATCCTTCTTGTAGTTTTTTCTCAATATGAGATGCAAAGTCGTATTCAGCATTCACCTTTGGATGTTGTATTTTCATAGCCATGATCATTAGGCTAGTTGGCATTCTTCCTTGTGTGTCAATTCCCAAGACATGGCACAATGCAAAATAGGTTCTCTTGAAATATACAACAAATTCTTCAATAGGGAAAGGCTCAGTAGTACATGATGGAATGTCAATTTTTCTGTTGTTGGCCCCCCTTCTCATATATATTGGCAATTCATCTCTCCTAAGTGTTTTCCTTAGGATAGTGTAATCATGTTCAAATCTCTGCAAATCCACTTGAGTGAGAGCTTGCCTGTTCATCATAAAATAGTCAACAATGACATTCCTGTGTACTGTTACCAATGGCAATCCATTTGGCATTCTAACTATTTTAGTGGCAGGATGGTAAAATTGTCCTAGTGCCCTAATCAATTCAACATCCACAAATACAACGGGCACAACCAACTTTGCCAAATCCAATTTCCATGGATTTCCTATCGGTCCCTTGCCATCCCTTTTTGCATAAAAATACCAAAACAAATCCCACCTGGAGATAGGGATTGTAGCATCCCGACACCCTTTTGCTGCATCTATGAACATCTTATTTGGACCCTTGTCTATGAAAAGAGGCAATACTTCTAGCAGAGATTGTTGAAGTGGTCTTTTCTTAGGAACTATAGGCTCATCACATTTACTGGCAGACTCAGACCTCTTGGGTGCCATGTTTAATGACTTGAACAGGCTAGGGTTTTTCAAAATTCAACTTACTCTACCAACAACTGAAAAATAAAGTGAAAGAGCAAATGAACTTGACATGGCCAATTAATGTAGGTAGACATAGGAATAAAAGAATGGTATTTAAAATTAAAAATAAACCCATTCAAGTATGGATAAGAACAAGATTTGTATCTTCAGTTAGCATCATAGTCAAATTGGGGAACATTGCTAGTAGTGGAGATAGAACAGACTACAAGCCCCTACTGTATAACACAAAATCTTAGCCCCAACCTTTTTTTAGAAGAGAAATTTTATATTAACAAAAGATGTAACTACAAGAACCCCTAGTACTAGCAACTAAAAAATAGAGTGAAATATATGCAAACTTCTAATCAAAGAGTGTGGGAATGAACTTACCCAGTCAATTGCAGTTTGCAGAAAAAACACACTGAGCTGAGTTACACCTTCTCCAAGTTGTGAATTCTCTGAAATGAGAAAATACCAAGAAATCTTCGGATCTTATTAAGCCAAGGAGTTCATCATATCGCCATTACTCTGGTTCATGCCATGAGATCATGAAATCTTAGCATTCAATTCCTTTCTCATGATTTGATAGCAATTATTGATAATCATGACCCCACATTGAATGTGCTTGCTATATATTTCTTTTACCACGTCACCGCAAGGCTTGACTAGAATGGCTATAGGATAGCGAGGGCTTACCACCAGACTGCAAATGCTTAGATTGACCCCTGTGGGACTGCAGGATATTATTACCTGATGTCCATCTATTTACCGCCCACCCACAAATGTTATGAATCACCGTTGCAGGATAGAGGTGGCTTACAACCACTACACTTCTATTTCATCCTTTATCGCCAGACCGCAAATGCTTAGATTGACCCCTGCAGGACCGCAAAAAATTATTACCTAATGTCCTTTTGTTTACCACCAAACCACAAATGTTTTGAATGACTGTCATGGGATGGTGGGGCTAAAACCCATTACATTCTTGTCTTGCCACTCTACCACGAGCATCAGTTGAAACCCATTACATTCTCCCAATGATAGACCAATAGGCTTGGTACAATGTATCAGCATGACTTGTGAGATTGGAGTGACTAAAAGTTGTCTCTCTACTGCTTTGTGTCTCTCCGATGAGGTCTTGGCATCGGTGGGACATGACACTTCGGTAAGAGTCTCACAGGGTCTTCATGTTACTCCGATGAAGGTTGACATTGACGAGACTGACATGTTGCTATGACTCTCTCTAGCACTCTAGGTCACTCTGATGAAGGCTCTATACAAATAGTTGTTGGTATGGATTTGTAACATCATTTTGATGGTTTGTGTCTTTCTGATGGAGGTTATGGATCGGCAAGATTATAACTATCAGCACTGTTTGGAAAAGTCACTCCGCTGGTTGTGGTAAGTTTGATGTGACATCTGACAATGTCTTCCCAATGGTCATTAGCTATAGACTTTTGGTCTTGTCAGCAACAAAAGTGTTGATGGTTAACTATCTCGTGGTCATGTACATAAACTGCAAATGTGGACGTCGACTGGTGCATGTGGGACTATTGAGGTCTCATGAATCTGAACAGTCGTGGAAATGGTTATGAGTTGGGGTGCTAGGAATGGTTTGAGAGTGGTGACATGACCTCCTTGACATGGAAGAAGGACAGAAAAGACAACATTGTATTGGCAATACATATTACAAATATTGTTAATTGAACGATTGCCTTTTGTAATTGTCTGGTCCATTATGGTAGTCAAACCGAATGTTCTCTTCTGTATTGTGATATATTAATGCATGGTAATAGAGGATAGTGCGATGAGAGACAAATAGAGAGAAGAGGAGTGACTATCGAATAATCTCCAAATAGAACAAGATGTTAATCTCCATGAAAGGCCTTAGTGCCTGAATTGTATTGTAACTATATTTTCTATTGTTGAATAATACAATGGTGATCTGGGCTTTTGGACTATGGGTTTTTTTCCCTGAAAGGGATTTTCCCACATAAATCTGTGTTCATCTCTTCTGTTCCATCTTTCATGTTTAATGGTTCTATTATTGAAATTGTATAATTCTTATTGTTGAAACTCATTAATGTTTCTTGTACTTTCTGTTGGATCTAGGGTATACAACTGAGAGGGGGGGGTGAATCAGTTGTATAAAACTTCTTCTTCCTTCAAACACTTAATTCTCTGTTGTTAGTTAACAGCATATCAAATAATCATCCATGGAAGCATAATGCATAAACACAAGAGCAGATAAGCATCAACACATTGAACACCAAGATTTTGACGTGGAAAACCCGGTTAAGGGAAAAACCACAGGGTGATTAACCCAAGAATTATTCTCTGTTAGAAGAATAAAGAAAAATGAATGGCACATGCCAATAAGGGCTCACTGCCCGAGCACACTGCTCACAAAGAGGCCCACTGCCTACAAGGAGACACACTATCTACAAAGTGATGAAAATCACAGTCTTGAACTGGAGAATGACATCTCTACCATGTCCGGATCAGTTCCAATTAAGCCCAACAATCTCTGCTCTGCCTTTCGCACGTTTCTTCGCTATACCATACTCATCCTCACACCACACACTGAAATGAACTTACAAACCGTTATTTATACAAGACATCGACTCAGGAACAAACATCTAAGTCGGCAAACAACCATAGGAGTATCCGCAAGATGAATAACACATCCGGTCGGCCATCACAAGAACATTCGCAGGATGAACAACTCATCCGGTCGGCTACACAGAGCAAGAACTTCATCCGGAAGAATAACTTCAATTCCGGGCTCTACCATCAATGCGGACCAACAACACAACCTAAACATGATCCAAGAACCTTCACAAGCCTGTCTGAATGTCCGGATACATCCGCACTTCCTCTGCTTACTGAGATCTCTTGTCTTCCTCATCCGGAACTTCAAGAACACAGTCTGTCGCCACTGTCATAATGCAAGAGGTACTTCCGGACCTCCAAATCATACACAAATCAGGATGACACATCACAAGGACATCCCAAACACTCCTTCCAATCCGCAGATTAGGGTAATACAATTCCAGACCTCACCAGACCTTTTTGTGATCCTCTGTCACCTCCGGATACTTGCCGGACCCGGTTCTATACCGGCAGCCACAACGCCTTCAGATCTTCATGCGGACCTCTGAAATCTTATCTGTAGCATCTCAAGACTCATATCTACTAACCCTTTAATCCGTATCCTCCGGTTCTCATCCTATACAGTACATTTACCTTCTTCTCATCACTGTTCTTCACTGTTCCTGACTGAGGCTAATTTTCTCAATATCCTCAGCACACAGCTCATCAAATCCTTCTTGTCAATGCAATATGAGTATGTTGACATCAATGACAACACTGGATCACCTCATACTTGCAACAATCTCCCCCTTTGTCATTGATGGCAACATATGATGTGAAAAACCATTAAGACAAGAACTTCAACTTTTCATATGTCTTCTCTTCCTTTACTGCTCCCCCTTTGATCATCAGCCACTTGTTTTTCACATGTCTTCTCTCCCCCTTTGACATCAATGGCAAAGGGCTCATACTTGCAATTCTCATGCATCAGAATCATACCAGCTGCTCCCCCTTAGTTGCAGCTCCCCATTAGTCCGGATCACAAGATATGACTGTGATAGCCACCGGACTGATGCACATCAGTGCATCTTAGTTCATCACCGGAGGGGCCATGACCCCTAACTTCTCCCGGAGATATTCAAAAGAGTCCTTGGGAAGAGGTTTTGTAAAGATATCTGCAATCTGATCCTTGGAGGGAACATACTCCAATCTGACTTCTTCCTTGTTTACTTGTTCTCTCAAAAAGTGAAATTTGATAGATATGTGCTTAGTCTTAGAATGCAATACCGGATTCTTGAAAATATTAATTGCACTTGAATTATCACAGAAAATTGTGATAGGCTCCTCATATTCAACTTTGATGTCTCTTAGCATCTGCTTCATCCATAAGATTTGAGTGCAACTACCTGCTGCTGCAATGTATTCTGCTTCAGTTGTAGACAGAGATATTGCATCTTGTTTCTTAATTAGCCAAGAAACCAATCTCTTCCCCAAAAAGAATGCTCCACCACTAGTGCTCTTCCGGTCATCCACATCTCCTGCCCAATCTGCATCTGTGTAGGCATGAAGAGAGAAATCCGGATCTCTAGGATACCATAGACCATACTCAACTGTTCCTTTCAAGTATCTAAAAATTCTTTTGATTGCCATAACATGAGATTCTCTAGGATCAGCCTGGAATCTTGCCACAAGACCAACAGCCTACATTATATCTGGTCTAGTTTGAGTGAGATACAACAATCCACCAATCATTGATCTATACTTTGTCTGATCTGCCTTTGGAGAATCATCATCTTTGCTTAACTTACATCCGGTTGCCATAGGAGTGTTCATAGGCTTTGAGTCTTCCATACCAAATTTCTTTAACAATTCTTTCACATATTTGGTCTGAGAAATGAAGATCCCTTCTTTTGTTTGAGTAATTTGCAGACCCAAGAAGAAATTCATTTCACCAAGCATAGACATTTCAAACTCACTTTTCATCTGATTTGCAAAAGTTTTGCACATACTATCTCTTCCTCCAAAAATGATATCATCCACAAACACTTCAACAATCAGAATGTTTTCATGATCAATTTTGAAATATAAGTTACTGTCAGCAGTACCTTTGTTGAATCCAATCTGCACAAGATGCTTATCCAACCTTTCATACCATGCTCTTGGGGCTTGCTTCAATCCATACAAAGCTTTCTTCAACTTGCAGACCATATCATTATTATCAGACAATTGAAATCCATCCGGTTGTTCAATGTAGACTTCTTCTTCCAGATCACCATTTAGGAAGGCAGACTTGACATCCATCTGATATACCTTGAAGTCTTTGAAGGCAGCAAATGCAAGAAGTAATCTGACTGCTTCAATTCTTGCTACCGGAGCAAAAGTCTCTTCAAAGTCAATTCCTTCTATTTGAGAGTAGCCTTTGCAGACCAATCTAGCTTTGTTTCTGATTACTTCACCAGCTTCATTTAGTTTGTTCCGGAAGACCCACTTGGTTCCAATTACATTCCTATCTCTAGGTCTGGGAACAAGATCCCAAGTATGATTTTTCTCAATTTGCATCAATTCATCTTCCATTGCTTTGGTCCAGTTTTCATCATTGCAGGCTTCATTTATTGTTTTAGGTTCAATCTTTGAAATCATACAACATTCATTCTGATTTTGAGCAATATTCCTTCTAGTTTGTACACCTTTGCTTCTGTCACCTATGATCTGATCTTCAGAGTGATTCAGTCTTACATACCTTGGAATTTTGGGAGTATCCAGCACTGCTGTTTCTTGATTAGGCTCATTCAAACCTAACTCTTCTTCCTGATTTACCGGATCAGGCTGACTCTGTCTCACCGGAGAGGATTGAGGTCCTTGAACACTGTCTTGGTCATCTTCATCAAACTCATAAAATCTTGAAGGCTTCTCAATTCCTTCATCAACCTTTACATTGGTGCTTTCTATCATCTTCCTCAATCTCTTATTGTAACACCGGTATGCTTTGCTTTGAGTGGAGTAGCCCAAGAAAATTCCTTCATCACTTCTAGCATCAAACTTTCCTAGATCTTCATCTCTTTTAATATAACACTTGCTACCAAATACTCTGAAATATTTCACAGTAGGAGTGATGCCAAACCAGAGTTCATAGGGGGTCTTACCGGTGTTGTTTTTGATTTGAACTCGATTGAGAGTGTAGACTGCAGTGCTGATAGCTTCTTTCCAAAACATTTGAGGAACATTTGCTTCCAACATCATTGTCCTAGCAGCTTCCTGGATGGTCCGGTTCTTTCTCTCAACTACTCCATTCTGCTGTGGAGTCTTAGGAGCAGACAACTGTCTCCTTATACCCTGTTTCTCACAAAAGTCAATGAACTCACCAGATGTAAATTCACCACCTCTATCAGACCTTAGACACTTTAGTTTCAATCCGGTTTGATTCTCCACCATAGCTTTGAAGATTTTGAACTTCTCAAAAGCTTCTGATTTTTCTTTTAGAAAGGTAACCCACATCATCCGGGAATGATCATCAATTAACAACATGAAATATCTATCCCCCTGCAGACTCTTGATTCTTGTCGG
Source organism: Cunninghamia lanceolata (assembly GCA_027924645.1). Taxonomy (NCBI): domain Eukaryota; kingdom Viridiplantae; phylum Streptophyta; class Pinopsida; order Cupressales; family Cupressaceae; genus Cunninghamia; species Cunninghamia lanceolata. Next base: position 25,143,385 of record BSBN01000078.1, read on the forward strand.
ACCACATAGATCAGTATGTACTAATTCCAACAATCCGGTAGAAGACTGATCTTTGCTTTTGAAAGAGACTCTGCTTTGTTTACCTAACTGACATTCTTTACACACACTGTTTGTAGGTTTCATCAACTTTGGAAGATCTCTCACAGCCTAAGTATTGCTTATCTTGATGATGTTATCAAAATTTACATGACACATTCTTCTATGCCATAACCAACTCTGATCAATTTGAACAAACAAACAACTTTTATTTGAACCAACCAGATGGAAGATGTTACCTCTTGTCTGAGTACCGGATGCAATTTTAGTTCCGGAGCTTGCAAAGATTCTGCATTTTCCATTCTTGAACCGGAGATCATAGCCTTTGTCCACTAACTGACCAACACTGAGAAGATTGTGCTTCAATCCTTCAACATACAGTACATTTCCTGTTTTGCTCTTACCATCAAAGGAAATAGTTCCCCTACCTCTGATTCTGCCAGCAGAATTGTCACCAAACTTTACCATTCCTCCTTCATATCTTTCCAAGTCTAAGAACTTATTCTTGTCACCAGTCATATGGTGAGAACATCCACTGACAATAACCCAATCATCCTTTTCTTCCACTTGAGCAGCCAAGGCTTTTTCAACAACTTTGTGATTGACAGATTCAGAGAGCATGGAATCTTCTTCCTTGATGGCTATAAACACCCACTCATTTCCGGATTTGCTTCCTGGTTCTGATTCATCATCTGTTACTCCTTCATTGTCATCTTCTTCATGAACATAATAGCAATTCTTTTGAAACCTTTGTCTGTGAGTATTAGATCTTGCAGATCTCTCCGGACATCTTGAGGCAAAATGACCAATCTTATTGCAATTGAAACACTTAAAGGGTAGTTTTCCTTCATACTTACCGGATCCTCTTGGCAGTCTTTTTGCAATGAGGGCTTCAAGTTGAGCTGTCTTTGCTTCTTCTTCTTCCATGTCTTTTCTTGCTTGATCATACCATGACATTTTCCTTGATGAGTTTTCACCCGGATCAAATCTCTGTTTGCCTTTCACATAGGCACTGGCTTTGAAAGCAGATTCAGTCTTGGGAGGATCATCTCCAAACTCGGTCATTTCAAATGCAGCTAGTTTGCCAGCCAGTTGTTCTCTTGTGAGAGTTGTGTGGGCTCTGAATTCATCAATGGCAGCAACTTTGATTTTGTAGGCAGCAGGAAGGGATCTTAGGATTTTGCAGACAATCTCATTTTCATCTAAAGTTCCACCAGCATTTCTGATTCCACATACCAGCTCATTTACTCTTGGCATAAAGGTAGTGATGTTTTCATCATCTCTCATTTTCAATCTTTCAAATTTCCCTTTCAGACTTTGCAACCTTGCACTTTTGACAAACTCATCTCCTTCATACAGAAGTTCTAGTTTAGTTAGGATCTCATATGCAGTGGGTAGGTCAATGACATTCGAGAGATCTGAGTCATTCAATGCGCTTAGAAGAGCTTCCTTGGTCCGCAGATTGTTTTCAGCTTCTGTGATTTCATTCAGAGTTGTCAGACCACCTTGTGGAGGTACATATGGTTTTGAAATCATACCCAGGTATGCTTTTCCCATGCATTCCAAGTGACACTTCATGCGACCTTTCCAGAGAGTGAAGTTGGTTCCATCGAACTTCGGACTATCCTTTTTGTATGACGACATCCTGGATCTCCTCAAGCGGTTAAGCTCTTGTCAGAGGAACTTAGCTCTGATACCAATTGTTGGATCTAGGGTATACAACTGAGAGGGGGGGTGAATCAGTTGTATAAAACTTCTTCTTCCTTCAAACACTTAATTCTCTGTTGTTAGTTAACAGCATATCAAATAATCATCCATGGAAGCATAATGCATAAACACAAGAGCAGATAAGCATCAACACATTGAACACCAAGATTTTGACGTGGAAAACCCAGTTAAGGGAAAAACCACGGGGTGATTAACCCAAGAATTATTCTCTGTTAGAAGAATAAAGAAAAATGAATGGCACATGCCAATAAGGGCTCACTACCTGAGCACACTACTCACAAAGAGGCCCACTGCCTACAAGGAGACACACTGTCTACAAAGTGATGAAAATCACAGTCTTGAACTGGAGAATGACATCTCTACCATGTCCGGATCAGTTCCAATTAAGCCCAACAATCTCTGCTCTGCCTTTCGCACGTTTCTTCGCTATACCATACTCATCCTCACACCACACACTGAAATGAACTTACAAACCGTTATTTATACAAGACATCGACTCAGGAACAAACATCTAAGTCGGCAAACAACCATAGGAGTATCCGCAAGATGAATAACACATCCGGTCGGCCATCACAAGAACATTCGCAGGATGAACAACTCATCCGGTCGGCTACACAGAGCAAGAACTTCATCCGGAAGAATAACTTCAATTCCGGGCTCTACCATCAATGCGGACCAACAACACAACCTAAACATGATCCAAGAACCTTCACAAGCCTGTCTGAATGTCCGGATACATCCGCACTTCCTCTGCTTACTGAGATCTCTTGTCTTCCTCATCTGGAACTTCAAGAACACAGTCTGTTGCCACTGTCATAATGCAAGAGGTACTTCCGGACCTCCAAATCATACACAAATCAGGATGACACATCACAAGGACATCCCAAACACTCCTTCCAATCCGTAGATTAGGGTAATACAATTCCGGACCTCACCGGACCTTTTTGTGATCCTCTGTCACCTCCGGATACTTGCCGGACCCGGTTCTATACCGGCAGCCACAACGCCTTCAGATCTTCATGCGGACCTCTGAAATCTTATCTGTAGCATCTCAAGACTCATATCTACTAACCCTTTAATCCGCATCCTCCGGTTCTCATCCTATACAGTACATTTACCTTCTTCTCATCACTGTTCTTCACTGTTCCTGACTGAGGCTAATTTTCTCAATATCCTCAGCACACAGCTCATCAAATCCTTCTTGTCAATGCAATATGAGTATGTTGACATCAATGACAACACTGGATCACCTCATACTTGCAACACTTTCCTCTAAGGGTTAATGTTGGAAATGAACTATGTCTGATTTGCTTTGTGGCATAGTTGTGAGTGTTTTTGAGGCAATCTAATGAAATTTAGAGTTACCGAAGATACCATTGTTCTTAGATGTTCATTCTAAGTTGCACTCATTTCCTTACAACCCCTAAACCATAAACCCTAAATAATGCCCCTAAGCCCTAACCTAGCCCTGACCTGCCATAAAACTTAAACCCCTAAATCCTAAACCACAAACCCCTAAACTATAACCACTAAACCCAAGCAACCCTAAACCTCTATCTCCATATCTCCCTATCTAGCCCTATCTCTATCATTGCTCTACCTCTAAATATCTCTCCCTATGTCTCTATCCATGTCGCTCACTCTCTATATCTCCCTATTGGTCCTCTCTCTCTAAACGCTAAACCCTAAACCTCTAAACCTTAACCCCTAAACCATAAACCCTAAACGCTAAATAATGCCCCTAAACCATAAACCCTAAACCCTACTAAACTCTAAACCCTAAACTTGAGCAATGCTAAATTCATAAATTCTAAATAATGCCCCTACACTCTGACCACTAACCCCAACTTTGTCTCTCTCTGACCTATTTATTATCTACCAGCTCCTAGCTAGTTAAACCCTTTTCCTAGATTTCCTAGTTTTCCTTGTCCTTCCCAATTTCCCTTTATATCCCACCAAATTTTCCCTATTTTACTATTTTCCACCTCTCCTCTCATCATTCTTTCTATTGAATGAACTTTAGTTTTATCAACTTGTTTCCATTTCATCCAATAGCCAATTTATATCCCCATCCCTCTTTTAATCATGTCCTAGTTTTCTTGTTTCCATTTTCTTTGTTGATAAGAGAGAGAGAGAGAGAGAGAGAGAGAGAGAGTCCTATAACTTTTTTTGTTCATTAATTCCTTCATCGATAAGGGAGAGGGAGAATTAATATAAGGGAGAGATAGGAAGATATAGGAATGATAGGGGAGAGAGGCAAGAGATCAAAGAGAGATAGGGAGAGATAGCCAAGTAGAGAGAGATAGAGAGGACATAGATCATAGAGAGAGATAGAGGAGACAGAGGGGAGAGATAGGGAGATAGAAAGTGATCACTGGAGAGATGTCTAGACTAGAGATAGGGAGATAGAGAGACATGCAAGAGATAGGGAGAGATAGATAGGTATGTAGAGAGAGAGAGGAGATAGATTGGGAGAGATATGAGAGGAGACTGTCAAGCGAGAGATATGGAGATAGAGAATGAGTGAGATGTTGATCTAAAGAGATAGGGAGAGAGATTGAGAAGTAGAGGATGTTGGCAAGAGACACTATATGGATTCATGGTTGTTGTCATTGATGGCAACAAAGGTCATCCCACATATCCGCAAGTCATGATGTGTCTCTACCGGAAGTCAGAATAAAGATTGTTGTGGTCCGGTGAACAAGAACAGAGCATGTGGCAAGGTCCGATAGATTGATCCGGATCTCTCAGAGGAAGTGTCTTGGTGCAGTGCGGATTTGGGGAAGTCAAGAGGACTACCTTGAGTGGTATATTCCAAGGATTTAGCCTCCAGTGATGGACAAGGAAAAAGATATGAATAGTTGAGTACCGGATTCCTGAGAGACAGTGAAAACAGAGGAAGAACTGACTGACAGAGTATCAGACTACTTTCCGGATGTGTTACTGTTGATGATAAAGGTTGTGAAGGCATGAATCATGTTTGGCCGACATGATTAATGATATCTACAAGTATATGCTTGATCCGCATTGCTTGGTGAGCAAGGATTCAGCCGACAGAACAAAGTTTGTAAGAAACTAGACTGTTCCGGATGCCGACTAGAAAGGTGATGAAATTACTTTTGCGGATATATATAGAGGATGGATTTAGTTGTGAAGTGTGTGAATGAATTAATATATATGTGAATAAGTCCAGAACAGAGCAGAAGTAGCAAGAAAGATCCGGTATGTGAAAGGATAGCAGAATAAAGAACAGAGGAAAGATGAAATGCAGCAGATTAGTGTACTGAGCCTAACCGGAACTGAACTCCAGCATATGCAGATGCTTCCAATCAGTTCAAGACTGTGATTCTTATCACTTTGTAGACAGTGTGTCTTCTTGTAGGCAGTGGGCCTCTTGTGAGCAGTGTGCTCGGGCAGTGAGCCCTAATTGGCAAGTGCCATTTTGTAATTTCCTATTCTTCTAACAGAGAATAATTTTTGGGTTAATCACCCCATGGTTTTCTCCCTTAACAGGGTGTCCACGTCAAAAATACTGTGTCATGTGTTTCTTATTTCATGGTAATGTTTTTGTGTTTGATTCAATGCTGCATTAATTAATAAGAAAGTTCAGAAAGAGAAATAATTAGGATAACTGATTCACCCCCCCCTCTCAGTTATCAATAATTGGTATCAGAGCTAAGTTCCTCCTAATAGAGCCTAATAGCTTGAGGAAGATCTGGGAGTTCAAATGGATGCATATGGTTTAAGGGAGCAACTCAAGACTACCCTTGAGGATCTTGAACAGTCAAATTCTGAAGTCAATGAATTAAAAGAAAGACTCAAATACGCTGATGAATTCATGAGAGAATTAAAAGACAAATTAAGTCTCTCTATGAAAAAGAGAAAGGAGCTACTCCAACAGTTGGCAAGACAAAGTGAAGAAAGCAATACAAATGAAGAATTGACTGAGCAAACCAAGTTATGTGAAAAGTTATCAAAAGAAGTCATTATGTTAAGACATGAAATGGAATCAGGAACTATAAAGTTTACTCAAGAGATTGAAGAAAAAAGAAAGGCTGAAGACAATCTAAGACAATCTCTTAAAGAAAAATCAGAAGAATGCCACCAGATGGACAGGATTATCAGACATCTTGAATCTGATCTTGAAGATGCCAAAGATAATGAAGAAAAACTTGAGGATCAAATTGCCTCTCTCAAAAGAGACCTTCAAACAGCAAATGAATATAAAGAGAAATTCAAGATAAGTTCTGCTCAACTTGAAGTTCTTCTTGGAAGTCAAAAGAGGACAGATGACAAGTATGGTTTGGGATATGAGAAAGGAGAAAGCTCTGGATCCGGTCAAAAGAATCTTGGATCAGAAAATCCAAGGAGCAGGCCTAGAAGACCTCCGGTAAGACAGCCAAATTCTCAAAGATATCCATCTTTCAATGGATACTGCCACAGCTACAACCACTTTGGTCACAAAGCTAATCAGTGTAGAAAGAGAATGAATCAGATTAATTCATCCTTCTCCGGGCAGTGCTTCAACTGCAAAAGGTATGGACACAAATCCCATGAATGCAGAATTATGCAAGTAAACAAATCATTCAAAGGTAGATGCTTTACATGCAATAGAGTAGGTCATATGGCTAATCAATGCAGATCAAGAGGATATCAGTCAAATATGCAAAGAAATGTTATTTGCCAAATCTGCAATAGGTCCGGTCATAATGCTAAAGTCTGCAGAAGCAAGAATCAGGACAAAAGAGGTCCGGTGTATAATCAGAATCAAGACAAGGGTAAACAAAAGATGAATGCGGATGAAGTTAGGAATCAGATGAGCAAGATTTGGGTGAAGAAAAGTTTAGAGAATGTAGAGGTTGGATCCGCACCAGACTCTGGTGCTGATATTTCTTCCGGAAATTAAAAAGTGAGCTCTGGCTCAGGGGGAGACTCAAAGAAAATCCTGTTCCCCCAGCCAATCAAGTGGTGCCGGATGTGGCACAAGATGCGGAGTAAAGGGTTTAAATATATAAGTCTTGAGATGATCCAGATAAGATTTCAGAGGTCCGCATGGAGTTATGAAGAAGCTGTGATCGATCAAGTAAGACCTGTTCCGGGAGATGCTCCGGTATGACAGAGGATTACTAAAAGGTCCGGAGAGATCCGGAAGTGCACTATCTTATTCTGCGGATTGGACATAGTGTTTGGGATGTTCTTGTTATGTGTCATCTTGATTTATTCATGATTGAAAGATCCGCATGATGTTCATAGATCAGGACTGATCCGGGATACTCCAGGCTATCCGGACAAGGCAAACCGGAATAATATAGGTGAAGCATTTATTGCAGACAGATATTAGGGTTTGTGGAGCAATATAAGGGATTTCTCAAAAGTCATTTGCTCATTCTGCACTCAAGAAGAAGCGAAAAGTGGAGCTCTGCAACAAGATTCATCAAGCACACCAAGGATCTCCTGCCGAAGTCATTGCATAAAGAAATCAATCCAACCACTCCATGCAAACCGAAGGCGCATAAGGTATTCTCCATTTTTCATTATCTCACTGCAAATCTTTGAAGAATGGCTACTCCAAATATAGTTAAGATCTCTGATAGACCTCGCCCCACATTCAAGAAACATCCTTACAAATCATTGGAGGTAGATCCACTAGGAGCCTTCTCTAGTGTTCCTCATGGTGTATTGCATACGGAAGATATTAGGGTTTACATCCATGCGAATCTTGAAGACTTTGGAGAATCAAAACTGATGGATATCTATCACAAACAATTGATAGATGACTCCTTTGAGATCAAACCTCAGTACAAAGCCATCTGGGACAAACACTTTGCACAGTGCATTCATTTCCCCTGTTTTGAAGAAGATGAATGGGTCCGGTATGTACTAAGTAGAGTACATGACAACTTCCTATGGTTGAACCAGCCCTTCAAGATCACCAAAGATGCAATTAGGGCTGTAACCGGTCTGCACTCATCCGGTGGATTACCTGTTCTCAAATCTGTCAAAAATCAGACAGTCAGTGATGCAACCGGATCCAAGTTTGACAAGAGAGATATGACAGTTGATGACATCACTGAACCGGATGTCAAATTTGCAGCTATGATAATTGGTTACAAAATCTATCACTCCAGTAGGGAAAATTCAGTACCGGGAACTGCAATCTACACAGCTTATCAAATGTTAAAGGAGAATGCAGACTATGACTTGTGTGAGCTTCTTGTGAACCAACTCTTTGAAACTCTGCAGAAGATCAAGAAGGACAAGAAAAACTCCTTCAAGTATGGCAATCTGATCCTTTGTCTATTCTTTTACTACATGAATGAGCTTCCCGGATCCAGTGGATGGATATGGCAGAATGACAGACCGGTTGCCATGCAAATCAGAGACTATTTGCATGGACTTGGGGATGCAAAAGTAAGAAATACAGCTCTATGGGGATACTTCAAGAACTTCCAAAGCATGATGCATGCAAGAGAAAGAATACCCCAATCCCTTGTTGAAAAATACAAAGACACAGTATGCTTCATGGTAGAAACAGATCAGTGTCTGATGGAGGCAGTGGAGCCAAGGACTATCTGGATCATGCCCATGGGGTATGAAGTGGATGAACAGATAGTAGAGCTGCATGTTCAACACATGCTAAGCCAGCCCAAAGATCCTAAGGCAGAAAGGTCTGCAACCTTTAAGGAACTGAGTGTAAAGATACATGTAGAACTCAGGGAACCGGAGATAAAAAGGAAGGTAAGAAAAGAAGTTGAGCATATTGCTCAAGGCCTAAGCATCTCAAAAGAGGCACTTGATGCCAGCCGGGAAAAGAGGAGGAAGGCTGAGGAAGAAGAGAAAAGTAAAGAAAGTGTTCCGGTTGAAACTCCCACCCGGACCAGATCATCAAAAAGATCTGCACCTCCCACAGCCAAAAGTTCAAAACCGGAAGTCCAGGCATCCGGTAAAAGATCCAAGACAAAAGCCACAAGGGCTTATGAAAGCCAAAAGGATGAAGAGGAAACAGAGTGAGATGAGGGAATAAAAGAAATAAAGAAGCAGAAGAAGAAAGGATCCGGTAAACCCTCCACAGGCCAAGACAAGGATGAAATGGCAGAGGTATCTGTTGAAAAGCCCACTCTGTCTCTGGAGAGTGTAATCAAGTCAGTTACGGTAGATGGAAACCTTCAACCAATGATTGAATTTTATGATGACTACAATGAGGCTGACCAAAAGATTCTGCAGGAAGCCACAGTCAAATATCTGAACATATACAATAAGGCTTTCATTGAGATCATATCTCTTATTCCTAAAAGCCTAGAAAAGGAGTTAGAAATAAGAAAGAATAATGCTCATGCAAAAGATCTTGAGATCCAGGAGCAGATAGCTATTCAGCTATATCCTCAAATTGATCCCAAGACAATGAACATTATCTTCAAAGACTGCAAAGATGAGTTCAGAAGTAAAGCCAGGATGAATCAACTCATGCTTGGTGAGACTGACAAAGTGACCCAAGAGACAGAAGAGATCCTCTGGAAGGCCTTCAAAAGGTTCAATCTTCCTGTTGTAGAGGACTTAGGTGCAGAAACAGCTGCGGATTTGGAATCATCTGTTCTGGAAGAAGTGGGCCCTGAACAGACAAACATCTCTCCTCCGGTTTCCCCTACAGTCTCCGGATCCAAAGAAGAAGAGAAATTACAGGAGAAGGAAGCAGGGGTGAAAGATAAAGAGGTTGACAGTTCCAAGACTGCAGAAGAAAAGAAACATCTGTCTCCGGCAAGAGACACTGCACAAACTGTTCAACAATTTTTGAGCAAAGCCACTGTAGAAATTGATGAACCGGACCTGCTAAAAGGACCATTAGATTTTGACTCTTTGTCACTGGTGCAAACAATGAAAATAGCCTCATTTGCAAATGAGAAAGTCAAAGAGAAGCTGTTGAAATCTCACATGAAAGACTGTGAGCTTATGGAGGTAGCATCTGGAGTGCTAGAAAAGATCATGCCATCCTTTCAAAAGGATCCCACAGCCTCCTCTTCCGGTAATCTCAAAACCTTAGTCAGTAGTGTTAGTACACATTTTGAATCTCTAGAAAAATCTACTGAAGAAAAGGTCCGGAAGAATTTTTGGATAAAAGATTTTCAGAAGTATTAGAATTAATCTCTAAAGATAGGAAGATTCTGAGTATTGGAATAAAGAGCTTAGAGAATGCTCTTAAGGATGGCGGTGACATTTACAAATTTTGTATATCCTGGTCAAAGGCAACAGCAGCAATTGATAAGAAAATAAAAGAGGAACAGGACAAGCTACAAAGCTTATCTCAAAGTTTTGATCCTCTCTCTTCCTCCATAATAAATCAAGAATGTCAGACTATTGCAGTCTTGAATGAAATAAAGAATCTTGAGAAGGAAAGGAAGAATATCACTAACCGGATGGGAGAACTTAGAAGGATTATAATCCCTAAGTTGGAAACTATGCATGAGGCCATCAGTGATGCTCAGACCACCGCCCAAACGAATGATCTGACAGATCTCAAGTGGGCAGAAGCTTTTGCATTTTTGTTGAGTGGTCACATTTCAATTTTGGATAGAATGAAGCAAAGTTGGGCTACAGAAATGATCCAATTGCAGACATCCTTTGCAGACATTCTTCAGTATATGTGAGTATGTAAATATGCGGCTATGTATAGAAAATTTTTGAAAATTTTGGTGTGCGGACCCTACCCTTTGCCATTGATGTCAAAGGGGGAGTGAGGAGCAGTGAAAAATGAGGAATCCAATTAAGGGGGAGTTCCAGAAATTGTATATAAAGACATAGCATCAGCAAAGGGGGAGCATAGTGTAAACACTTAGTCATTTTTCACTAAGCGTTGCCATCAATGCCAAAGGGGGAGATTGTTCGCAAGAGACACTATATGGATTCATGGTTGTTGTCATTGATGGCAACAAAGGTCATCCCACATATCCGCAAGTCATGATGTGTCTCTACCGGAAGTCAGAATAAAGATTGTTGTGGTCCGGTGAACAAGAACAGAGCATGTGGCAAGGTCCGACAGATTGATCCGGATCTCTCAGAGGAAGTGTCTTGGTGTAGTGTGGATTTGGGGAAGTCAAGAGGACTACCTTGAGTGGTATATTCCAAGGATTTAGCCTCCGGTGATGGACAAGGAAAAAGATATGAATAGTTGAGTACCGGATTCCTGAGAGATAGTGAAAACAGAGGAAGAACTGACTGACAGAGTATCAGACTACTTTCCGGATGTGTTACTGTTGATGATAAAGGTTGTGAAGGCATGAATCATGTTTGGCCGACATGATTAATGATATCTACAAGTATATGCTTGATCCGCATTGCTTGGTGAGCAAGGATTCAGCCGACAGAACAAAGTTTGTAAGAAACTAGACTGTTCCGGATGCCGACTAGAAAGGTGATGAAATTACTTGTGTGGATATATATAGAGGATGGATTTAGTTGTGAAGTATGTGAATGAATTAATATATATGTGAATAAGTCCAGAATAGAGCAGAAGTAGCAAGAAAGATCCGGTATGTGAAAGGATAGCAGAATAAAGAACAGAGGAAAGATGAAGTGCAGCAGATCAGTGTACTGAGCCTAACCGAAACTGAACTCCAGCATATGCAGATGCTTCCAATCAGTTCAAGACTGTGATTCTTATCACTTTGTAGACAGTGTGTCTTCTTGTAGGTAGTGGGCCTCTTATGAGCAGTGTGCTCGGGCAGTGAGCCCTAATTGGCAAGTGCCATTTTGTAATTTCCTATTCTTCTAACAGAGAATAATTTTTGGGTTAATCACCTCGTGGTTTTCTCCCTTAACACGGTTTCCACGTCAAAAATACTGTGTCATGTGTTTCTTATTTCATGGTAATGTTTTTGTGTTTGATTCAATGCTGCATTAATTAATAAGAAAGTTCAGAAAGAGAAATAATTAGGATAACTGATTCACCCCCCCTCTCAGTTATCAACAGAGGAATGATAGCTAGAGAGAGGGAGATAAGGGAGAGATAGGGAGATAGAGGTTTAGGGTTGCTCAGGTTTAGGGTTTAGGGGCATTATTTAGGGTTGAGGGATTTAGAGAGAGAGAGAGACTTCTTTTGACATGCATACATAAACCCTGAATAATGCCTCTAAACCCTAAACCTCTAAACCTTAAATACTTAATGCCCCTAAACCCTAAACCCTAACCCCTAAAACATATATAAACCCTAAATAATGCCCATAACCCCTAACCCATAAACCTTAAAATTGAGAAACCCTAATTAACCCCTAAATCCTAAACCCTAAACCCCAAACCCCTAAACCCTAAACACTAAACCCAAGAAACCCTAAACCTCTATCTCTCTATCTCTCTATCTCTATCATTCCTCTACCTCTCAATCTCTCTCCTTGTGTCCTCTCTCTAAACACTAAACAAGAAAAATTATAGGACTCTCTCTCTTTCTCCCTCTCTAGCTATCTCCAAATCTGAGTAACCCTAAACCCCAAACCCCTAAACTCTAAATCCAAGCAACTCTAAACCTCTATCTCCCTATATATCCCCTATCTCCCTATCTCTATCATCCCTCTACCTCTCAATCTCTCTCCCTATGTCCCTAGCCATGTGCATGTGCCTCACTCTCTATCTCCCTATCTCTCTCCACAGTCTCCTCTATATCTACCTATCATTCCTCTCTCTCTATAAACTATAAGCCCTAAAACTGTAAGTACTTAAACCCCTAGCCCCTAAACAATAAACCCTAATCCTAAATAATGCCCCTAACCCCTAAACATCTATCTCCCTATCTCTCCCCTCTCTCCCTATTGGCTTTGTCCCTCTACCTCTCAATATCTCTCCCTATGTCTTTGGCCATGTCCCTCACTCTCTATCTCCCTATTTCTCTCCTCAGTCTCTTCTATATCTCCCTATTGGTCCTCTATCTCTCTCTAAACCCTAAACCTCTAAACCTTAACCCCCAATCCCAAAACCATAAACCCTAAACCCTAAATAATACTCCTAAACCCAAGTAACCATAAATTAGGCAATCAATTAGGTGCTAAAGTAGATACTAAAACAAGCACTACATTTATGCACTACATAAGGTGCTAAATAAGGTGTTAACACAGTTGTTAAATAGGCACTAAATCAGGCGTCAAATGTGGCGCTAAATTAGGTGCTATAGTAGAAGCTAAATTAGATGCTAATTTAGGTGCTAAATTAGGTACTAATTAGTGCCTAATTTAGCGTCAACTTGTTCTAGTTAGTGCAAAAAACACCAATAACAGTGCCATCTCAATAAATAGCTTTGATTTTTTCAAACAAATAGAGAAAAATACATTAAAACAGTGGGTGGAAGCAAAAAATAGAGCAAAAAAGGGAGCTAATCACAGGGATTTGTTGTAGTGAGTCCAAGTCCTACAAGGAAGGTAAGAAGCTTAAGTGATATCTATCAAAGAAGTACAATCCAAGCACATGAAGAGAATCCTATAGGTGAAACAATAATTTTTTCTTTATTCTCACAATCTATTTTTGAACCATCGTGTTATAAAGATGCATGTGTTAATGAAGTTTGGGTGCAATAAATCCAAGAAGAGATGGATGCTATTCATAGAAATGGTACTTGGGAGCTTAAAAAGCTTCCTCAAGACAAGAAAAAGATTGGCACTAAATGGGTCTACAAGACTAAGTACCATAGTGATGGGAGTGTTGAAAGCCACAAAACAAGACTAGTTACTAAAGGCTTCACACAGAGGTATGGCATTGATTATGAAGAAACATTTGCATGTATAGCCCAACAAGAGACTATTAAAATGTTGATTTCCCTTGCAGCCCAAAAGAAATGGAGTATCCATCACAAGGATGTGAAAAGTGCTTTCTTGAATGGGTACTTAGATGAAGAAATTTATGTGGAACAGCCACAAGGTTACGAGGTGCAAGGAAAAGAACATCATGTCTACAAGCTGAAGAAGGCCTTGTATGGCCTCAAGGAAGCACCAAGATCTTGGTATGCTAGGATTGATAGGTATTTTCAGTAGAATGGCTTCAAGAGAAATAAGAGTGAGCCTACCCTCTACTAAAAACAATAAGGTAATTATATTCTTATTGTGAGTTTATATTTTGATGATTTGTTGTATATGGGCAGTAGTTCTAAGATGAAGGAGAGTCAAGAATGGAGGTCTAGGCAATGTTTTATTTTAGTCACAATCATTGATGACCTTATGGCTCAACTATGTTATCTATTTTATAGCCATTATGGTTTATTATATGGAATGATTATGTTATCTATTTCAGAGACAAAAGTGATATTTTTGTGGCTTAGTTGTCGTATTTGCTTCATAGCCAAATGTGTTATTATTGTGGCATGATTGTCTTGGTATTTTCATAGTCATTCTATTGTTATTAATACTGGACTGTATTAAACCCTATCCCTATCATTATGACTAAAATTTGTGTCAACTATGTTGAATTAAACCACAATCATAGGGTTAATATCATATATGGTTTTTGTTTATTCACACTTTTGTCTAAAGAATAAACAGAGTGTATTATTTGTGAGGAATTAGGGCCTTAACTAAGTAAGTTTTGTGTCTTTAAATTATATGTGTTGAATTGAACATCATAGACCATAATGTGACATTGTAGTTTGACTATTGTAGCATTTGTGACTTCATCAGTTGTAAACCTTGAGTTGTAACTGTGTATAATTTTGTCACTAAATTTGTTGTTTTATACTTTGAGCAAAAGTAATATTTTTTGTGGCTCAGTTGTGGTATTTACTTCATAGCCAAATGTGTTATTATTGTGGCATGATTGTCTTGGTATTTTCATAGTCATTCTATTGTTATTAATATTGGACTGTGTTAAACCCTATCCCTATCATTATGACTAAAATGTGTGTCAAATATGTTGAATTAAACCACAGTCATAGGGTTAATATCATATATGGCTTTTGTTTATTCACACTTCTATCTAAAGAATAAACAAAGTGTATTATTTGTGAGGAATTTAGCCCTCGACTAAGTAAGTTTTGTGTCTTTAAATTATATGTGTTGAATTGAACATCATAGACCATAATGTGGCATTGTAGTTTGACTATTGTAACATTTGTGACTTCATCAGTTGTAAACCTTGAGTTGTAACTATGCATAATTTTGTCACTAAATTCATTGTTTCATACTTTGAGCAGGAGAAATTTTTCTATATCCTCGAGTTCATTATTTTTACTATTTGAACTTAGACTTAATATTTCTATTAGCTATTTTAGGGTTTGTGCACTTAGGGATTAATGTTCATTTGAATATGATCTACAAGTTGTTCTATGTTATAAATCTTATCCTGTCAATTACTATTATCTGGTAATGTTTGAATAATATGAGAGTCACTATGAAAGTAGCAATGAATGTCACAATTATGTTGAATTGATCTTTTGGTGCTCCATTAAATTTATTGTGAGATTCATTATATTCTTTGGTGGGGATACCAAGATCCTGCCAAAATCCCATAGACAAGGAACCAACTTTGATGGGGATACCAAGATAAACAAGTGGGAGGGCCCAAATCTAGGGCCTAAGATTCCATGCATTATTGTTCTGAATAAGTTGAGGAGTATTAAAGAAAAATATTAAGGACTTGTCTTCATTAATTCTCTAACATGAAGTAGCCATATAAGTATCTAGAGCTTTCCTAAAGTTAATTGCCTCATTTACCCTAGCTAAACCCATCAAAGTTTTGTCATCAACAAATTGTAAATGAGAATGAGGAGGCAAACTTTTGTCTGAAATCTAGCCATGAATCAATCCCTAACCCACATGAGATTTTATGAGTCTTCCCAATCCCTTGGCCAAAAGGATAAACAAGCATACTGATAGAGGGTCCCCCTACCTAATGCCCCTAGTAGCACAAAACAACATAAAGGGCTCACTATTGATTAGGATAGAGAAATAAGTCAACATAACACAACTCATAACCCAATCTACCAAATCATTTCTAAAACCAAATGCCAATATGAATTTATGAAGAGAAGTCCATTTGACTCTATCATAAGCTTTCGCCATATCTACCCTAATAAACATTGCTTTATCCTTGGAATTTACCATGGAATAAATAGCCTCCATTGCCACAACAACCCCATCTAGAATTTGTATTCCATCCATAAATCGACCTTGCTCCTCCACTATTAGCCTATGGAGCCAAGGTTTAAGCCTTTCTGCAATAAAATCAAATTTGATAATCTCCCAAAATTCTTGAATGAACTCAACTGGAAAGCCATCCAACTGAGGGGCCTTCTCTTTTTTCATCCGAAACACTATCCTCGCCAACACCATCACGAATATGTGATAGAAGATAGTGTCACTCATCTCATTAGTCACCTAAGAAGGGATACACTCCAGAACCTTATTCTCCTCAATAACTATTGAGGGAGAGTCCTCCATAAACAAATCTAAGAAGAACTGAGAAGTCTCTATATAAATCTCTCAGCAAGAGGACAAAAAAATACCTTGGTAAGATGACAAGGAAGAAATCCCATTCCCCTGTCCCCTATCTTTGATGGTATTATGGAAGAAAGAGGTATTTCTATCTCCATCTTGGACCCAGTCAATCCTCTCATTTTTCTTCCAAACAATTTCCTCACACAATTCCCATTCCACCAACACCTTCAAGGCTTCAGTTTCCTCTTAGAGTCTCTCCATAGTGAGACCCAACTCTCTAATCTAGCAAGTAATAAGATCCACCTGGGATTGAATAGTTGTCTTAGCCTAAAAGATATTACCATAATTTTGTCTATTCCACTTCTTAAGATGAAACTTCACCTTCTACAACCTTTAACAAAAGAGTACATAGTAGTACCATCAAATCTTGTAGAGAAGGGTCTCTAAGCCACATCAACTGAAACTTAAAGGAAGGATTCTTAGCTAATCCATATAAGGAGATTGATATATTAATAGGCCAATGGTTCGATTCCTACCAATCTAGATTCTCCAAAGTCGTAGCCCAATTGCTACCTATCTAGAAACTAGAAACCAAAAACCTATCCAGCCTTTCAAAGATACAATCTGCACCACATCTTCTATCACTCCAAGTAAATAAACCATTGGAGGGCTTTACATCCACAAGATGAAGGAAAAAATATTATCTCTAAACATCTTAGAAGAAGTATCTAATCTGTCTAAACCCCTCTTATTTTCATCCAAACTAACAATCACATTAAAATCCCTAGCCATAATCCAAGGAAAGAAAGGGTCTAAGGACCTAACATACCAAATATGAGACCAGAGAGAAGTCTATCCCTAAGCATCAATGATAACATAAACATTGGTGAAAAGAGTAGCTTCACTTGATTTGTAACTAGTCGCAACCACTGACATAGAGAATCTACTAGAGAATGACCAAAGAGGAGAAATCTTGCACAGGTCCCATAAGTGAATAACTCCAGCTGGACTGCCCTAGGCCCCAATACATTGCCACTGACCTCTAACCCATAAACTAGTAGCTATGCTAGACATACCTTCCACTGACAACTTCAATTCCTGAGTGAGGACCAAATCAGGAGAATGAACACAAATCAACATGGTACTATTAACATCATATAATATTATAAACTTTTTAATGAACTAAATTTTATATTAGTTAAACAATATTAATAGTTAAACCATTTTAGGAATTAAATTTTATATTAGTTAAACAATATTAATAGTTTAAATGTTTGAATACAATCCATAAGATTTTACACTATAATCTTCCTATATATATATATATATTACATTACAACTATTTTATTTTATTTTATAAAATTTTATTAATTTGTTTGTCATGTTGTGCTTATTATTAACTATTAATATTTTGACATGTAAATGGCTATCAAATTTAAAGTAAAAGGTAAGAGTTTTTGTTAACATGTTCACACCATTCGATATTAACTAGAAAAACTAATTAGACATTATTAACTAGCATATCTATATTTAAAAAATATATCTAAATTACACCAAGAGATATCCTTCTTGAGGCACCTATTCCACCTATGTGAGGTAAATTGATTAAAAAATAGGCACCTTGAGAAGGATATCTCTTAGCGTACTTTAGATATATTTTTAAAATAGAGGTATGCTAGTAGCACCTAGAGTGGCAAGCTTAATTCTAGCTATATTATATATCTTAAGAATTATTATAATTATATAATATATTATTATAAATATAGGTTAGAGATATTACTATAATATATTATATATTAATTATATATAATATAGCTCTAACCCTAATGTTAATCATTGTAGTAATTCTAACCCTAACCCTAGTTCTACCTTTAGATCTACTTAAAACTAGTTCTCTTCCTAATTCCAACCCTTATCCCAACCTTAATTCTAACCATAGTTCTATATATAGATATAAATGTAAATAACTTTTGGTGTTTTATTGTAACTATAACCCTAACCCTAACATTCAGGCCAATACTAACACTAATTATAACCCCAATGCTAATCCTAATTCTAATCATAGTTTTAACCCTAATTCTAACATAAACCCTAATCCTAATTCTAACCATAATTTTAACCCTAACACTAAATCCAACTATAATTTTAATCCTGATTTTATCCCTAACCCTAATTCTTACCCCAATACTAATTCAAATCCTAATTCAAACGTAAATTATAACTCTAACCCTAACCCTAACCCTAACCTTAACCTTAATCCTTATAGTAATGCTAACCCTAACTCTAATTGTAACCCTAACCCTAATTCTACCCTTATATATGTCCTTATATAATATAATAGGTATGCTAGAATTATATATAATATAACCCTAATCCTAACATTAGTCTTGACAGTAATTCTAACCCGTAGTCTAATTCTATCCCTAACCCTAATAGTAACCATATTTATAACCCTAATTCTAACTTGATCCTGAACCTTAACCCTAACCGTAATTGTAGGCCTAACTTCTAATTTGAACCCAAATTGTAACTATAACTCTAACCTTAATGTTAATCCTAACAATAATTCTAACCCTAATTTTACCCCTAGATCTACTTAATTCTAATTATATTCCTAATTCCATCCCTAATCCCAACCTTAATTCTAACCATAGTTCTATATATAGATATAAATGTAAATAACCTTTGTTGTTTTTTTCTAACTATAACCCTAACCCTAATGTTCACCCTAATTCTAACCCCAACCCCAACCCTAATTCTAACACTAATTCTAGCAATAATGCTAACCCTAATTGTAATCATAACCCTAAATCCAATTATAATTCTAATCTTGATTTTATCCCTAACCCTAATTCTCACCCCAATACTATTTATATTACTAATTCAAACCCAAATTATAACTATAACCCTAACCTTATCATTAATTATGATAGTAATGCTAACCCTAAGTCTAATTCTAATCCTAACCCTAATTCTAAGCATAATTCTAACCCTAACGATAACCCCAATTATATCCCTAACCCTAATTGTAGCGTAACCCTAATTCTACACCTAACCCTCATTTTATCACTAAGCTTAATTCTATCCTTAACTCTAACCCTAATTCTAACTCTAACCCATGTCATAAAATTGATTCCTCACCTCAATATTAGTGTTCCATTGTCCCTCACCAATATTTAAAAGTCATATTGTATCACATGGAATTGACCCCTAACTTTGAAATATTAAAACTTACGATTTTGTTGACTCTTTTTTTTCCTCGCGAGTGTATTACTTTTTTTTATATTGATCAAAGAAAATATTTACAAAGAATAGAACAGTCAACATGGACTACCAGAAACAACTAGCAACAATTGCAGCACTGGAAGCAACCATATAATGGCACTGATACAAAATAAACCTACAAAGCTAAAACAAAACAATTGACATAAAAAACCAGCATACAATAGACAACTGTACCACAAGAAAGAGAAGCCATATAATGGCAACATAAAACCAAATGCAAAATATAAACCTATGACATAACATCTATCACAAGCCTATGAAAGGCAAATAGTCCATACACAAAGGATATAGTAGAATAAACTCAATAAAAAGGGCCATCAACATGATCACTACCCCCAAACTCGAAGGAAATAAATTCATGTAAGTCTTGTTCAAGATTGACTGTAACATTCTCCTGTATCTTCAATTAGAACAACAAATAAACTATGCCTTGTAACACAATCTATCACACAAAGAAGTCATCCAATGCCAATACTCAAACCATCCAACCATCCCATCACTCGTTCAGTTTGTACATAACTCAAGAATTGAGTATTTAGAATTGAAGCAAATTTCAACTTGATTTGATTGAGCTGAAAGGTGATCTTTTCATTTTTCTTTGATAAACCTAGAAGCTGTGAGAACAAAGAAGCAATCTAGAACAAGATGTCAGAGTAAAACCATAGACTTGCTAATTATGAATGAAAATTATGAGAAAACACTGCTAAACATCTAGTCTTCCATAAATAAAATAAAATTCCCTGTTTAGACATGGTACACATTTTGTATGATATATCACTTTTAGGGTCTTATATATGTGATTTCTGATGGCATTATCATTGTGATTACTTATTGTTTTTTTATTGTAACTATAACCCTTTCTAATCCCATTAGGTTTCCATTTTCATATCTAATATACCACTAATTCTAACCCTACTCCTAATTCTAATACTGGAGTTAGTGTTAGGGTTAGGGTTAGGATTGGGTCATTTCAAATGATTTCATTGATACAATATTAATTCCCAAATTTATATTAATAGATAAAACCTTTTGCTATGGAGTAACTGTTTAAAGACATCATTTGACATCATAAGCTAAACATATAATATGAAGTATTCCAATGCATGTACATTGCCACCCTAGTACTTGTACACATAAAAAAAAGTATTTGTCAACATAATATTCTTATCTATTTCTTTGTAAATACTCTTACCTTTCAAAATTACACAAATCATTCGTATCATGGTTGTTTGATTTGAGTTCCACAAAACACTCATGTTTTGTTTGGATCTCTTAGCCTTGTTTTAGGATCTTACCTTTTTAACCCCAAAATTACACTCATTTGTTTCAAACTTTTCTTATTTAAAAGCCAAAAAAAATCATATATTAAAATTTTTAGTAACTATTGTAATAATCTTTTAGTCTAAATATTTCCATAATTTGGGTGCATTTCTTTCCAATTTGTAATCTATTTTATATTGTGTTGTGTGAATTTTCACAATACAATTGAATTGCATACCAAAACCCAATTTCTTTTTTGATTCTTCTTGTCACGATCCGCTTCTACCCCTTGAACATATTTTATGATACTTAGAGCTTCAAGTTTGATTAGAGTTATCATATCATACTATGCATAATTAATTACTTTTTATTTTAATGTTTAATGGTATGCATTTTATTATTCAAATCATATCTTTTATATTACTAACACACATAAAAGGATATTAATGACCCTTCTAAATAATGTCAAGTCATCAAAAAAATAAAATAATAATAAAAATAAATAAATATATATATTTGTCACAATTTAGAATTTTAAATAAATAAACTAAATCAAAAAAAGGTACTCTTCTAGAAATTCAACTTCCCTCATTCCATGTCAATTTTCAAAGACATCATTATTGATTAAATGAGGTTTTCCACATAAATTTATTGCAAATTGAAAAATTGGAAGAGAAACATTTAGAGAGTAGACTTGACTTTCAAATCCAAGATTTTTCCACCATGTGCATGGAAAAAAATTGTTGTAGAGAAGGGTTGATTTTTTCTATAAATAGCCTAGAAGAGAGAAGGGAAGACACACTTGGCTCTTGTTTAGAATGTTGGATCAACCTGTAAGAGCACTTCTTCTCTTCTTTTGAAAATTTTGTTCATTGTCAAGTAGATTGTAAGAATTCATGAATTTTTACTTTTCAATTTAAGTTTTGGGCTCATGAAATGTCTTAGAATAGTTGTAAAATTTAATTATAGTTTGAAAACATTTGAAAGAGATATTGTGCATAAGTTCTGTAAAACCTAATTATAGTTTGAAAACATTCGAGAGAGATATTGTACATAAGTTTTATAAAACTTAATTATAGTTGGAAATCATTCAAGAAAAATTGGTGCATAAGTTCTTTGTGAAGAATTTAATTTACGGTGTAATTCTTTCAATTCTAAAATCAATCAAGAGAGAATTTGTGTATAAGTTTTTGTGAAGGATTTGGTGATTGGTAGTATATCCTCTGTCCATCCCCCGCTTCAACTCCCATTTTAGCACAGACAAGGTGAACACTGCCAAAGGTTGAGGAATTTGGCCTTACCTTTGCCAATTGCATTCTTTGCTTGATAGTTTCTACCATTTTTTTAACAAATCCATTTTGTGTCTATCCTGCAGTCACTGCCATTCATAAGACCACAATTCTTTTAGGCATTTTGTGAAACAATTGACGTGCCATGTTTGGGCTCCCTCATTTTGCATATATGTCTAACATAGTATTTCCAACTATAATACCTAACAAAAATCCCCTACCTTTATGCTTTGAGGGACAGCCATACCCTACTCCTGAGTCTCCATTTGGCTTTACACCTGTCAATTGCATTTTCTTGAATGTATCTAAAGTCTTTTCAACAAATCCATTTTGTGCATATCGTGCAATCATTCTGAGTCGTCATTTCTTTGAGGCATTCTGTCAACTAGTTGACATGCCTTGTCTATATATACATCTACTAGAGTATTTTGAATTATAAATCCCCTTACATTGTACTTTGATGGATGACCATAACCTAGGAGGATGCTGGAAAATGTTTTGGAAATTGTCTTTAGACCTGCCAATCACATTTCCTTCAAAAGTTTCTAGATCTTTTTGAACAAATCCATCTTGTGAATAACCTGCGACCCTTCCAGTCCATGAAACCGTATTTCCTTGCGAATTTTGTCAAACAGTTCATTTGCTTTGTGTGTGGTTCTACATTTTGCATACATATGCACTAGGGCATTTGCAACTACAACATGCTTTTATGTATGTCCATACCCTGTTCAACAGCTCCCACGTGTAAGGTTGTGAAATTTGACTTTACGCCTACCAATTGCATTTGCTTGAATGTTTTTGCGCCTTTTCAACAAATCCTACAATCATTGCGTTCCAGGAGTGACGTCTCCTTGAGGCATTTTGTCAAACAGGTCATGTGTATTGTCTACTTTTGTTGCATACATACCAGAGCGCTCCCAACCTTAATATCTGACAAAAATTCCCTTCCGTTATGTTTTGATGGATGACTATACTCCCATCCAAAGCTTTGATTTGTGCACAGGCATGGAGGAGGCTGGCAAAGGTTGAGGAGTCGGTCTTTACACCCACCAGCTGAATTTGCTTAAAAGTTTCTAAGGAATTTTCAACGAACCCCTTTCAAACATACCCCAGTGCAGTCATAGCGTTCCATGAGATTACATTTCTATTAGGCATCTTGTGAAACAATTCAGGTGCTCTATCTATGCTTCCACATTTTGCACACATGTCTACCGAGTCTCTTGCAATTACAACATATGGAAGAAATTCCCCTTCCGTTATGCTTTCAAGGATGCCCCTTCATTTATACTAGAAATCTAACATTTTTGGTGTGTGTATATATATACTAATTGTTGTATATTCAGTTAATGTCTTCAATACATAAGTTTAATGTACAATTAGAACACAATAGTTGGAGAATATGCATGTATACATATAACCCCACCAAATGTAGATTAAAATACCTAGCAAATCTCTTAAATTGAGCATAATAGTTGCAAATTATACACAAAATACAAAATGGTGAAAATTATACTTGGTGGTAACGTAAATAGCAAAATAAAATATTGGTTGTTATAGATTCTTTGAACAACCATCCAATGTGAGTGTAATTACTAGGTGCATTATGAACCTTGGATATTTGATCAATAGTGTCCAATTTCATACCTAATAATGTTATTGATAGAGGCAAAAATAACATTATACATTTCAAAAGTAATTATTGAAATAGATATTAGATTTTGATTTTGACAAGTGAATATGTATGAGTTTATAACCATGGGATTTGTGTTATTAATTAAGTTAATTGTTAGCAAGCAATGAGAGTAAGTCAATTTCACTTTAAATTATTGACTCCTTCATAAATAGAGCTGTATGAAGAATAAATTATATTTTATTATATCCTACTACCAAAATAATAATTGAATTGATTAAATAAATCATTAGGATAATTGCTTAACAAAAATGAATTCGATTTGTGATAAGACAAAATGAATTTATTGAAAACAACATATATTGACTTAGTAAATTTAGAATGTCGACCTTTATATATGGGTACATAAGTTATGGGTGTCAAATGGGATACTTTGGAAATTGAATACAATTATAGACATCATATTGATTTCCTTAGAAGAAAGTACATTAAAAATATTTTAAGGCAACATTAAAATTTACTGAATAATGAGTGGAGTAAATGAACTACCTTGTCCCTTGAGCATGAAGTTTCAAAGACAAAGGTCTTTTAAATGAATGAATGTTATAGTAATATAAATTATGACCATGGAGGAATCATGATTAGAATCGAGAAGTTCTTTCAATTGGTTGTTAGTTGGAAAGTTATAAAACATCAGAGCAACTAATTACCATTTTTAGGTAACAAGAATCATTATTTATCTTTGATCAAGTTATATTCACAAATTTATTAACTATGGAAATTATTTAGTTTTAAGAAAGTATAAACCCATTTAGGGAGTTTAAAGTAAGCCTCTTATTGAGACATCTCTCTTATTTTACAACATTTATTAAGTCCTTATTAAAAGTATGTTTGTAATGATCATGTAAGAAATCGTATCAATTCTTTACTTTTGGAACAAAGTCTATTAGATGTATGGAAAAATAAGTTATCAAGATTCCTTGTTTTTCCAACACTAAATCTTTACATACATTACTGATAGAACA
Organism: Cunninghamia lanceolata; assembly: GCA_027924645.1. NCBI lineage: Eukaryota > Viridiplantae > Streptophyta > Pinopsida > Cupressales > Cupressaceae > Cunninghamia > Cunninghamia lanceolata. The sequence goes on from BSBN01000078.1 coordinate 25,168,040, forward strand.
TCTTTTCTAGTTTATGTTGCGTACAATTATGAATCAATAAAATTGAATTATCTTTTCTAGTCCCATTCATTACATATAAGTGAAATGATCAAGCATCTTTACTATACTTTACTTCATTATGTTTTAGAGAAGTATCTTGCCTTTGTCAATTTCTTTATTAGTTACTATGCAAGTTTTTCTTTTCTAACAGATAGGTAAACTTAAAATACAAACATCTAAACATAAAACAAATCGCAGTGTTCAGTTTTTACGATACCTTTGTGTCACATTTACGAGTAATGCCATCGCGTTGAACCAAGTACCTCACGCCTAACATAGCTGCAATAACGATGTGTGGGTACCGTCCCTCTAAATCATCGGGGAATAATAAGGGACATGTTGGAAGCTAAATCTGCAGGAAGGAAAATTCTCCTCGGATATCTCATTAAAAAGATTAAATAAAAGATGAGCCTATTGAAATAGTTGTATGATGATTACCATGTGAATCTTTAAGTATTAAGGCTAAAATGCTCATTTAGAAAACACTTCAAACTATCAACAGAAAATAAGGATTATTGATAATGCGAGTCTAAATAAGAGATGACTTGTAAAATATTAGATAGGGCTACTATTCTGAATCAGATACCCTATTTGCAGTATGCTCTCACCTCATCTTCACGAATCTTGGTGATCAAAAAGCAATAGGGAATTGGGAATGGACTTAGACATGAAATTACCTAATTTGGCTTGAGAAACTAAACTAGATTTCATGAGAAGACACCTGATAGGGATTCCTCCACACTAGGACTAACTAACAAACACCCCTTTAGGTGTTTGTGGTAGTGGAATAATTTCCTTCCCTATTTCACCAAGTGGGTGGTAGCGGACGAAGAACTATCTGGGCTAGGGAATAACCCTAGAAAGGGTTGGATACCTACTCACAATTGCATCAAACATAGCGTAAAACATAACACATATTCGCATTCCCTATGTCAGTCGCATCCGAAGGAGGGGGGCCTTGATCCCGTGGATATAGGGTATGAAGGTAGTCAGAATGGTGAAGGATGCCCCAGTACTCAGGTCCCCCAGATATAGGGTATTCTTTTATAGTTTATGTGTAGCCATTTGTAAGTCATGTTAACATGAGATTGTCTAGTTTGTTTTGTGTAGATGATAAGGATACAAGTCACTAGGGAGAAATCAAGTTGTCACAAGTGAATACAAGATGTAATGAAGAACTTAAGGTATGTGCGATCCATTGTTCTTATAGGTTATCTTGTGTAATGTACCTTCTCTCGTAATGTACTCTCTCTCTCTCTCTTCACTAGATTTAAAATTGGTGATCTTTCAGGACTTGATGATTTTAGAAAACTAAACCAAGTTTGTCTCATCTCGATAACATGCATTAAGCACTTCTTAGAATTAATAGAAAAATTTCACATTTCCTGCATCTGTTAGATCAAAAAATTTATTTCCTCTCTATTTTAAAACTTAGAGTTAGTATTATTTTGTTAAGGATGAGCCCGATCCTTACATGTGGTATCAAAGCCAAGTTTCAAACACTAGGCCTAGAGGTCTGCTAACATAAAATATGGAAATAATTAAGATATAAGGTGTTATAATATGACATTAATGATATTCCCCCTCTTGGGATCTAATGATCATCCAGTTATTGATAAATGTGGAGAGAAACATGCGAATAAAAGGAAATGGTAAGGCCATAGATAAACCCTCCCTAGAGAGTGACGTGAATAACTTGATGTCAGTGATAGTATGTGTAATAAGACAACAATAGTTAGGTACATGAAAACTGTGAGACTTGTGGATTCTCTTAATGGATCTTTTCATAATGGCATGCCCTAGGTTGTGTAGGGGCATGTGACTATTCGTGTTGATTTTCAATACAAAAAGATGATAAGGTTGTTCCAAGTTGTGTGGGGAATGTTTAGTGTGACATGGTGATTTATCAGGTGGTTTGAAGACCACTATATGATTTATCTCTTTTAGTGATAGAAATCCACCCAATTCCCCTACTCCTCTTAGGTGGTCTTGTTGTAAGGCTACATGTTGGTTGTAATGTGCAAATTTCATGATATTGTTGAATTATTTATTCTTGAGCTAAAGGTTTTACTTAAATGTTAAGATAGCAGTGTTTTGTTTCTTTGGGCTAATTAGTTATTTTTATTTTCAACAAAGTATGTACCCAAATGCTAATCTATCAACTTAGCCACCTGTTGACACATGAGAACACTCCTAGGCCTGTGGGTTACCTAAAACTTGGAGTGAACCTCCAGTGTGAGTTGGTTCTCTTGGTAACTTCACCTAATCTAAATGACTATGAGGAAATGGTTGAAAAGATAGCTAAAAATGAAATCCTGAAACCTAATGATATTTTACCAAAATTTTAACTTATTAGAATGATCTCACTCAAAAATAGCTTCTCAAGACAATAACTTTCACAATCTCACATTTGCATACAACACAAAATTGATTTATGCCAAGGTTTAAAATCAAACACAACATGCAACCTGCATCATATGAACTTTTTGCACCCACACTTGCAATAAAAGGACTAAAAAAGGATCCAAAAGATAGAATCACAATGATAACATCTAACTAGTACTACAAAATGAGACAAGAATTGAGATAGGAATGCTCTGTTGTTTCTATTGAATGGAAAGGAGTATATCAAACTGAGAATCTAAGTATAAAAGTGTTTACAAAACTCTCTGCAGGTGAACAAATGAGGAAGAAACAATATTTTGAACTGAGGAAAAAATAATTTTTTCTCCAATATATGCCTCCAATATTTCCAAGATGGAAAATACAAAAAATTTGCAAAAATCTCTCCTAAAGAAACCTTCCAAGTCATTTTTGAGATCCATAAAAGAGCCTTAAAAATTGTGCCCAAAATGTCCCCAAACTGGATGTAAAACCTGCTAAAATCCTCTGTCAAGTGGCCCCACCAAAAAGATGCAAAAAATCAAGCCCTATCTGACAGGAAACTAAAAAAAAACTCCAAGCTGCCTAGCTTTTTCCAACTCTCCGAAGGAGATAAAATAAAGGGTTTCTCCTTGCTTTTCCAACTGCATATAAATAACAACTATTTAAAGCAACCTATAAGCATAATATCTCCTCCTTTTTAAAAGGGGTTTTCATACTTATTGATAGTACTAGTCACACACACATGCTCTAATGCCTTAATTTACAAGCCTCACACATCAGACACACACTACAAATCTATTGTCATAACTACAACATGAACCAGACATGTATTAAATAGATACTCTTTATCAGGTATTATAAATAGTTCCTAATCAAATTCAGTTAAGCTACAGGAACCTACAATCAATGTATATGACTTGTCTACATGGTGACCGTAACTAAATTACCATAGATGTTAAACTCCTCTCAAGGACTGTATTAATACATACATTAGTAGCCAGCATCCATAGATTATAGAACTATAACTCATATCCATTATAGGACATCATTTCATATAATGAAAGAATAGATTACAAAGTTTTCAATTACATGCATTGCTTAGATAAATTGGGACAACAGTGAATAACTAGACTCTTCCTAATCCTCCCTGACGATGGCTTCCATCACCTTTTGTTTTGTTCTGAATTCATTGTTCCCCCATGATATTCTTCATGCATGACATTCCATCCTCTTTTTCTTTCTATCACCACATTGTCTATTTGATCTACCCTTCCAATTGGCCTCCACCTGACCTAGACACAAACACTACGACCTTATTTTTGGTATGCAACCTCTCTCTTCTCTAACTGCCATGACTTTCTCTTTTCCTTTTGGCCTTTATCACGTTTCACGGCCTCTTTTCCATCCTTTTGTGTTCATCCCTATCCTTTGGTGTCTCCACGGACTTTTAACTTCTCTTTTTGAGCCTTGATTGTTTTGGCCTTCGACCTTCTTTCTGTATCGGCTTCCAACTCTTCCCTTGAGATTCGATCTCTCCTAGATATATCATCGACCCTGTCTCTTCTAACACCTTCAACCTGTTTAGAAACATCTACTGTAGATTCCTTTTTATCAAGCTGTTCATAGCGGCAAAATTAAACCAAGTTATCAAGAATGATTCGATAGTTACAAAAGGCCTCTTTAACCAGTATTTATGTCACTTGCTCTCCTACTCCACTCTGCCACCATTGGCCGTCTTTTTTCTTGAAGACTATTCATACTTTCTCTCTATTTTTGTCAACTCTTCACATTCTCTATTTCTTCGCAGAGATGATTCTCTTGTTGTTACCAACTACCTTTCACAACTATCGATGGTTTTAAATTCCTTTTAGGATTTTGTTTCTCTAATGCTGGCAATAGGAGATACCTCTTAACTAAATTTGGATTCACCTACAGCATAAAGGCTAGTGACAGGAGCTCATATGAAGTGACAAGAGCTCATATTGGTAGCACAACTTATTCCCAAAAGAAAACTAACAAAAACCCAAAAATCAGCAAAGAAAAATAAATCAAAAATGTTTAGAGCATGATGCCCCTGCATCAAACTCCCAGCGATCAAAAAATTATGTGTTCCAGCACATGTGATTCAAACTTTTCTAATCTTTCTTCCACTTCTTCTAGCATCTTAATGGGACTGATGTCTCATTCTTCTAGTATTATGGTTGTTCATTTAACTCTTCCCTCATGAAATCAATCCCAACATTCATCATTCTCCTAATATTCTTGCATATCTAGTCTTCAAATATTTTAATGCCTTCTAGTTTACTCATTCCATACATCTACATAACATCCTTTATCACATCCTCACTACCTACCATCTCACATAACTCATTCTCCATCCAAACATCACCCAAGTCCAATTGCTGCAACATTATTCCATTATCAGCTTTATTACTCACATCCCAACACACAAGATTCTTTGCTAAATATGCCTCTTTCTCATAAACAATCCCTTGATCTTCTACCATATCTTCCATCTGCACATTGACCACCATTCCACTTGTTTGTATTCCTCCAATCTTACAATTCCACTCCTCTATAATGACTACATACTTTTCCCATAAATCCTCTTATTTGTTTCCACTTACTGCTCCTTCTTCTAATCCTACCTCTATATTAGCTTCACCATCCCTTAGTTTACCTTCTTCTTCTTGGTTCATTGCTGCTCCATCATCCTCCTCTTTACTTTTTGTTGCTTTCTTTGCTAAGTTTGCACTTCTGTCTATTTTTCTTTTCATTACTCTTAACCCACTTCTGTCTATTTCCTTATTTCTTACTATATTTTCTTCCTCTCATGTCCTTGTCATCTACAACACTCCATAACTCCATCTCATATTCATAATTACAATCTACACTATTTATTCCTAAACTCTTATCTTCAACCACTTCATCCATAAATTTAAAATTTTCATGATTTAATTCAACTGAAGCAATTTTCTTACCTTTTATCTTGCATGTATCCTCCTCTAACTTCCTCCAAGATACTCTTGTAACCATTTCATCCTCATTCTTTCCTTTTGCTTCAACTTCTATAGGCATGTCTTCTTCAGGGCTTTCAACTCATTGGCTTTGGCTACCCTGCTGCAACACAATCTCTTCATTCATGACTCCATTAATTTTTTTATCTTCCATTCTCTTGCAAAGTTTTCTTCTCACCATCTTCTATTACACCAACTCCATTGGTTGTTGTCCTAGCTTTCACCATCCATACTTTATTATTAGTCTATTGTCCTTTCATTGTTGCACTTGTGCTTCTCTTTCCTTGTTATGCTTTCAGCCTCAAATCATCTTCCTTTGGCCTCTTTGCTAGCCAATTCACCCTTACATCTGGTTGCCACTTACTCACATGCACAACTCTGATTGTTTGCATTTTCTTGTTAGCATAAACACAATCAAAAGCATTTACTTCTTTACATGTTAACTGCTGCCCCATAACAACTTGTTTTCCCTACCAATATGGCACTATATACCCATAATGCTTATTGACATTTACATTTCCCAATTGCTTCCTCTCCTTATCAACTTGTCTATCAATATTCACACTTCTATTCACATAATAAAAGATAACAATTTCCTTACCAAAACTAACATTTTGTCCTTCTGTTACCAGCTATCCCAAATCACTTCTCACCTTGGCTTCATGTCTTGTTAACTCTTCTATTTTACAAGACTCCTTTTCTATATTTGCATCACCTTCCAGGGCATCATGAAACTCCATGGCTGCTTCCTCATCTTCTTTATTTTATTGGACATCTTCAATTTCATACTCCTCTTCATTCTCAGGTACTTTGCAAGGTACCTTTGCTGCAACCTCCTCTTGACACACTGCTGCAATCAACCTTTCCTCATCTTCAATTCTTTCCATGGGTGTTATTCTTGCCTCATCTCTCATCATATTCCAGGTCTCTTCCTCAACCTTCCTCAACACATTCTTTATCTCTGTATACACATCTGCAAACACAATATTAATAAACAAAATAAGAGACCATAATGTCTCCATTAGTGTTTTCTTCATGGACACTCTTCTCTCTTCATTTCTCCTTTCCACAAGTGTTGCTTGCTACACTTTTTCTTCTTCCTCTCTTCTTTCTCTGAAGTCCTCCAATATGAGATTTTTTTTGACCTCATTCAGTCCATGTTTCTTAATAGGAAACTCTCTGTTGTCCCAAACTCTCTGGGATCCTCTCATACTCTTATCTTTCCCTCCTAAGGCTTCTACATTCTACCTTTTCCTCTTCTCAACAAGCTCCCTTACAAGCCACTTCACTTTTCTCATCTTTGGCCATACCCAAAAATATTTTTGGCTACTTTCTTCAAGCCATTTCTTCCTTGCAATCATGTACTCTTTTATGTCTCTTTTCAATGCTGCCAGCTCTCTTTCAAAATCTATATTTTGCTTCTTCATGTTTTCTTGGCTATGTTGCCTCACTTTAGTGATCTACTCAGCACTTAGAATCTTCTGTGCTCTGATACCTATCTGATAGCACCGGTCACACACACATGATCTAATACCCCATTTTAAAATCCTCACACATCAAACACACTCTACAGATCTATTGTCAAAACCGTGACAAGAACTAGGTATGTATTAAATAGATACTCTTTATCAGGCATTATAAATAGTTCCTAATCAAATTTAGTTAAGCTATAGGAACCTACAATCAATGCATACCACTTGTCTATGAGGTGACAGTAACTAAATTACCATAGGTGTTAAACTCCTCTCAAGAACTATATCAATCAATACATTGGTAGCCATCATCCACATATTACAAAACTATAACTCATATCCATAACAAGACATCATTTCATATAATGAAAGAACAGATTACAAAGTTTTTGATTACATGCATTGCCTAGATAAATTGGCCCAATAGTAAATAACAAGACTCTTCCTAATCCTCTTTACTGCTAGCTTCCATCACCTTCTATTTTGTTCTACATTCATTGTTCCCCCACGATATTCTTCATGCATGACATTGAATCCTTTTTCTCTTTTTGTCACCACGTTATCTATTTGATCTCCTCTTCCAATCAACCTCCATCTGACCTGGACACAAACACTATGACCTTATTTTTTCTCCGTGGCCTCTCTCTTGTCTCACTTCCATGACTTTCTCTTTTCCTTTCAGCCTTTATCATGTTTCACGACCTCTTTTCTATCTTTCTATGTTCGGCCCTACCCTTTGGTGTCTCCATGGACCTTTAAGTCTTCTTTTCGAGCCTCGATTATTTTGGCCTTCAACCTTCTTTCTGTATCAGCTTCCAACTCTTCCCTTGACATTTGATCTCTCCTAGATATATCAATGACCCTGTCTCTTTTAATAGCTTTGGCCTACTCACAAATGTCTGCTACAAATTCCTTTCTGTCAAGCTTTTCCTAGCTCGGCATAATTAAACCAAGTTATCAAGAATGATTTGATAGTTACAAAAAGCCTCTTTAACCAGTATTTATGTCGTTCTCTCTCCTACTCTGTTCTTCCACTGTCGGTCCCTCTTTTCTCTTGAAGACTATTTGTCCTTTCTCCTTGTTTTCTGGCAACTCTTCACATTCTCTATTTCTTCGTAGAGATGATTCTCTTGTTGTTACCAACTACCTTTCACAACTGTCGATGGTTTTAAATTCCTTTCTAGATTTTGTTTCTATCATGCTGGCAATAGGAGATTCCTCTTAACCAAATTCAGATTCACCTACAGTGCAAAGGATGGTGACAGGAGCTCATATGATGTGACAGGAGCTCATATTGGTAGCACAACTTATTCCCAAAAGAAAACTAACAAAAACCCAAAAATTAGCAAAGAAAAATAAATCAAAACTATTAAGAGCATGAGGCCCCTACATCAATTATTCTTTATTTATCTCCATTTTAACTAGAAGTATCATAATATCCCTTATTTTCCATCTCCCTTTTAATTATAAAGGGTAAATAATATCCTCTTATAGTTTTAGAGGGTTATTCATAAGTAGATTTCTTTTTACATTTTGGGTAAAAAGTCACATAACATTTCTCCCCATGTAAATTAGTTGTTGTCCTTAGTAGCTCAAGTTGAATCTACAACATACTTTAGCAAAAATAATTAGTCAAGTAAGACTATTGATATCACAATGAATCTACTTCATTTATAATCATATTTCTAAAATTTTAGATCTTCCCAATAACTCTTATGCTTTAATTGAAACCACAACTAAATCCCATAGAAATACTTTGTTAATCAATAAATTGATTAGAACTATATTTACAAATTTTTAGATGAAATAGATCATGAATTTATACTTGAGAAACTAATACAAGTATATACAATAAATCTCCTATCAAATAATCTTTTAAATTTGGTGATTAATGTATAACCTTATCTTTAATATAAATATTTTAATCTTTTAAGTATCACTTCAATTCAAAATATACATAAATATTATCATGTAATCATATAGGACTTACCTAGTGAATGATATGCATATCTCATACTATGTAGTCATTAATCATTAAGTACAATATACTACTAATACATTCCAAGATGATATTCATGCATTCTAGACTACATGAATCCCCTTTTCATATACGAAATACAATTCAATGGAAACAAGTACACAATTACCTGTAAGTAGAGTTCATATCATTTCACATAGTCACTGAAAACAAAGTTTTGGGACAAGTTTTGAATCCAAAAAGGTTGCAATGTAATCTAGTCAAATTATGTTTCAACATATATCTCTTTGTCATAGATTTATAAGTAATTAATGATATAACATTCTAAGGATATCACTTTTATACTATACTTAGATCAAGTCCAATAACAAAGTACAATAAAACAAAATATGGTACAAAAGAAATCCTACAATTTATCTTAAGAAACAAAAGAATAGTAGCAAACAGTTACTACCTACAAAAAATACTTCATAGAAAAATATTATCTCTAATCCTTATAAGGAACTAGGTTAACTGAATTTTATTTTAATGCAACAATGAATATTTTGTTTAATTAATTTTAAGTTGATGATTTTGCTAGAACAAAGAGGATACTCTCACATTGATGACCATAAGTATCCTTTGGGATTTCCTTTAAAAGAAAATAACTAGAGGTACATAAGGAAAGGAAATATTATGAATCATTCTTATAAAGTAGGATTCTTGGAAATCTGTTGATATTTGATATTGTTAGATTGTGTATGTAATGGACAATAATTAGTACAACTTTACAATTTTTGAATATTTTTTATTGAGATTATTTCTCCCCCTATAAAAGTTTACATGTCACCATGTTTGAACCTATGGGAAAGTAATCAATTTCACATCTTATAGAAATATTATTTGTACCAAATAACTCACTCCAATAATAGTATCATAGTGTCCCAACCTTAAAGTTAAAAATGATCCTAAGACCTATGGGTTGTGGGCCCACCATCTACCAATCCATAGACTAACTCAAATAACTAGAGAGTGACATCTCAAAATGTTCACTATCTCATTGCTAGCTATAGAATGACTATGTAAGTGAGCATTGGTGGATGAATGGTCACATGCAATGATCACCCAACCTAGTAAAAATTAGCTTCATCTTTTTCATATATATAATTACTACTAGAACATGAAACATATGTTAATGAACATGATTCTTCCTCCACACATGTATCACTTTGCCATTTATTTAGAAGACTCTTGAATGTCCTCATTTGATGGAGATAATGTTTAAAAGCTCTTATAAAGCTTGCATATCCCCTTAGTTTTAGACCTATAGCTATAAACACTTTAATGCCAGCTCTTGATGCACTTCTATTTACCTACAATTGTAACTTTAATTGTTATTAATAGTTGCTACCATGTTTGCCTATTTAATATCTACATCTTAATTTAGAATTGGAATTTCAGTAGGTTAGATATCCTAACACCAATGTTATTATGTTTGGTTGTAATCTTAAGATGATATGTGATTTTGGTGTAGAAACTAATCCTTCCCTTGGTGTCATTAACTATAAACCATAGCTAGCACATATTCTAGATTGCAATTAGCATTTATCCAACATGGAATTCAAACCATACCCTATATGAATTATCATGGTCTTTATTTTAACTTTTCTTAGATGAGTGGCCCTTTTATTATTTTGATTTGATATTTAGAACAAACTGCCACGTCCTTGAAAAATTAGCTTTTCTAATATTTGGTTCCACGTGTCATTTTATCAAGACCTAGATTCTTATCCTTAAATCCTTCCTCCATAAAAATGTGTAAATAAGACTAGATGAGTGCAAAAAGGATGTGTAGGATGTGTCTAGTTTTTTGGGACCATCACTAATTGTTGAAGAATGAAATAGAACACAACAAAGCATGTAAAATAAATGTGATCAACAAGCCAAACCACCAATGTCTAACCACAAACCATGACCTCATTGAGAACAACCAATTGTCTGTAGGCCTAATCAGGTATTCACAAGAAGATAAGACTACGATATAAGCATTAAAACCCACCCATATTGTATAAACAACTTGATGAAGGCAGTAAATCAAAAAACACACAACAAAAATTACACAGAAAATATAATGATCTTTTATTGATATGGGCAAAACATTACATTACAGAAGCTCAAATACAATTAGAGGATGAATCCTCTACAGGTTGCATCACATTACAGCTCCCTAACTCAAGACTCTGGAATCTTTAGCCTTTTGTAACCCCAAATCAACTAGGATTTCTATTTTTCCACCTCTTCTTGACTCTACACTTTGCCCCTTAACTCTACTACCATGCAGGGTTCCCAAAAATAGTCATAAATAGCCCTTTTTGGTGGCCTCCAGCTAAATTTCAAAATTTACAACTCCCTTCAAAAGTAGGTCAACTTCTGGGAAGCATAACTTTTGACCCGGGTGTCTAATTGATAAACTGTTTTAAGCACCGGAAAGCATGTGAAGTGAACTATCACACTAGAAATACTTAAATGGATTTTAGTCAACTTTTGGGGATGTTATGGGATTTTTCAGCGCCTCATATGTGGTTTCAAAAGAATTCATGGGTTTTTTGGAAAATATAAACTTTAATATTTTTTAGCTCACAAATGATCTTTGCTTGATTCCTTTGCCAAAGGTCTTATATTTCATTTATGAAGATTCTTGTAAATTTTTGCTTCAATCCATGCCCAAATGCAAACTTTCCAGAAATGGCAGTAAAACTTTCCAAAAATAGTAGTTTACTATTTTTAGCAGTTTGGAAAAATTGAAAGTTCTACATCATTATTCAAGTGATTATGGAACTAGAAATACTAATTATGGAAATAAATGAAAACAACTTCAATGATTTTGAATCAACATCTTTTTGGGTGATGCAATATTACCTTTACACGACTAGATGCTCCTGCATCACAACTTTATGACATCCAATCTCTTTTATCATACTTAAATATAATATTTTTAATTTGAAGTCTCAGAGAATCACAACCCCTATGACTAACCCATGTTAGGATTAACGAAATATCCTACTTTGAACTAGTTTTCAAAAGTGATAACTCAATTGCTTAGGTGTTATTGAAAATAAATAAATAAAATTAGTAAAGCATTTTATAGTTAAAAAAGGTTGTAACTTATGACTCCTACTTGAAGTGTGTAGCTTTGATTGAGGTAAGGCTGAAATGAATTTGAAAAAAAGGATAAGGTAACATGAATGGAGGAAGAACAAGAAATAGAATTTGTGGAAGACTATTTTGCGCCTATTCCAGAGACCTTGAAAGTGGAAGGACAATAGTTGTTCAGTATTTAGAAAAATAAACAACATATAAATTAGCTACATCCACATGAAAGTAGGAAAAAAGTATTCTCCCAACAACATATGTAAGGTTTTCCATTCATATATATATATAATAGCCTTTAACAGAAGACAAAGGGACAAAGCAGGGAAGATGAAATGAATAGTCAAACTTCACATCCAACAATCTCCCACTTGAAGTTCAATCCATGGTGTGACTTCACATCTGAATAACTGATAATTATGCAACAAATCCCAATATATGACTAACTAGATACTCTAATCATCCATACTCTCATCTCAAGGAAACATACCAAAAAATTTGTACCATTATTGAATTGATCTGGTGGATATAGACAATCCACATCTGAGTCATTCCACTGCAGCCAATGGGTATATAATCTACATAACTGCATAACTCAAATATCTCAAAAGAAACATGCAAACAAAGATATCAAGGAGGATAACATGTAAAGTTAAAGACGCAAACACCAGATCCTCATTGAATCCGATTTGCCAATCTACAATGAGAAACCGTAGTCAAAGGAACCCATTAGTAGATGCCATAGAAATGATACCACCAACTCCACACTGAGAAGGGTACAAAATACCTCTTCAAACAATGCATAAAGCATACCTACAAACCATAGATTTTGAACAGAAAATCTACAAAACCAATGACCAACTCCACTGTCATAACTGCATCATAATACTTCTAAAATTGCTTCTAAGAAGAATCAACAACAAATGCTAAAGTTGTCCAATCACCCCCTGCACTATCTACTTCCCATTTTGTAAAAGAACAAGCAATATTCTCACTATGCCATCAAAATAAGGTGTTAAATTATCTAGTGCATAATTTTCACTAAAGTTACGCACTGTTGAATCACCATTTGCTCGCACTCAAGGTTTTGAAAATCATCCATTGCTCCAACAAGTGTAGGTAGAACCTGCTGATGATATTGTTGTTGTAAATCTGGGCCTAGGTTTGTTGAAAGTTGACCAATATCATTGATGGTTGCTCATCACACATGGGGATGGGGGTCTTGGAAAGGGTTTAAAACCATGTTGACAACTTGCTCAAGATTCTTTATCATAAGAGTGATGAGAGAAGCATGATGCTTATGCCAATAAGGGTCTGCCAAATAACTAGGAAGCAACTCAGATGCAATAGGCACAATAGTATTCCCTCCCAGAGAAATGGATAGAGATCCAAACACTCTTGGCCAACATCATAATTGCTAGACTCCCTAGCATCTTCATCCTCAATATCAAGAAGCATTTTTGACAGAATAACAAAGAACCTACAAATAAACTGTGGGAGTTTCCTCATCATCCCAGATGCCCATTACCTTTCCTTAGCAAGGGTAATGATGAATTCTATGATAAAATGCCTCAACAATCTATAGCATGGAGCTGACTACATCCACAAACTACCATCGCAAGAACTGTGGCTTAGTGCCAGCTAATTCAATAAACATTTCAAGAGCTTCCTATGCACTAACCTCCTTCTTATTTAGATTTAGGTTACTCATTCTCCTTAGCATTGGCCTTGTCCAAATACTTCAAAGCTTTAATCAATTTAAAAAACCCTTTTTCTATAATCCACAACTCTAGTCACACGACACTCATAAAGGTCTAGCAAAACAAGTTTTAAATGCACTAATGGCACGAGGTCCTTATGGTCTCCTATTTTGTACTTCTTTCTTGGTTAGGCTTTCATCACCTCCTTAAGCTCTTCCATGGTTGTCACCTTCAGCTCTGTAATGCCCCCCACGAAACCATAGAGATAAGCTTAGCTATGCATTACAAAAGGGCATTTTTTTTTCTTTTAAAGAAGAAATAATAACAAAGTGTAAATCATATAATCACTTAACATGCAAGTCAAATTTTATTCTCTAGGGTATCCATGACTGCATTACTACTTACTAACATAATCTAATTAACATCCATGATTCAATCTAAAATGAAGTGCATCAAAGAGACAACACATATATACTTCCATCATAATAAGAAATCAGATAATAACATCAAGATCTAGCATATGAGATTACAAATGTGTTTACAATTTCCTTGAAATAGAATACATCACTACAATGTTTACAATGTCATTTCTTGATTACATTTGAGGATATACATCAATATAATAATACATGGTTCAACTGATATACAAGGCTAAAATATAAACATAAATATCTACCTCAAGCAAAACAAGATCAGTGATCTTCTACATGATATATCCTCCTCACATATGAATATCAGCAAAGGGACCAATGGAGATAAAGCACAACCACCTAACCATGTGGAACCCTGAGGTCCACCCCCCATGCTAGGAGGTAACAATAAGGTCCCGTGACATGAATAGTCAGGTAAACAATAACTATAAAGAACAAGGACTACACATGACAGCAACAACATAGGGCAACAAAGACATCACAAGCAACTTAAACATTACTTCTAGAGGCGACTGCACAATGAATGGGAAGAGTACAACTAGGGAATGCTAAATTGTAGTAGGGAGAAGTGTCTTCACATAGCTTGTCATGGGTTGTCCTAGTAAGCCTTCCTAGGCCCTGGCCCCCATCTTGGGTTGTCTTGGTAGCCTCTCATGACCCCTGGCCCCCATACAAACTCATGCGGAATAAACATACCTTTCATGAGGACAAGGTAGTTGATCTTGCCATTCCAGGCCTTCTCATCTCATCTCAAGCCTAAATGAGCACTTAAGCCATGAGTGAGGTATCCACTTATCTTGTTTCGTCTGATTAACTACCCAACCCCTTAATTCATTAATTAGGTTATCACTGAGATAAGAAACTCAAACATGGGTTGTCCTGGAGGACATTTTGGGCTCTGACTCCCATTGAGATCCGCTCCCCTACCTACAACTAGAAGACCCTACTCATCAAGCATAGCAATTATCATCATAATAACAAGTATCTAGGAACCATGCAAGGCACTAACCCTCTTGCATACCAACTTAATCACAAGGACAATTTTCACAAAACATTGCCCATAGCTTCCATGTGAAGCAAACCATAACCAACATATTTCTTTTACATTATCCAACATCTCCCCATTCACAAAATTTGACACACTACTTAATGCATAATCAACACCATAACGAACCATATCATCCATGAAAGAGTTTATTCCACATCATGACACTTATACAATCATAGCATAAACATGAAACAAAATTTAAAACCTATGCCTCTAGAACTAACATTAACAACATGACTCTTCTACGACCACTAATATGACTTACATAAGTTTCACTCATAATTAACCAATTATCAAATTCAAAAATGTAAGCTTACAAAACAACTATTTCCAAAGATTTCACCCATCTAAAAATAATTTTCCTATAACTAACTCAATAATAGTTTGATAGTCTTATTCTATTTTAACAAAGAGTAACAACTTATACCAAATTCATCTTATAGCACAAAGTAGCAAAGTTCAACTATATAATTTTAATACTAAGTATATTAGTTTTATTCTAACAAAATATTTTCTCAATTTACATATTCATAAATTTACATATGAATCAAATTTCATAAATTTATAAATAAATCATATTTTTCTTTCCTTAAGAAAAAAACCTAAAAACTAAACCAAAATTTAATTATTTAACTATCCTTTTCTTTAAAATAAAATAAAACTAAAAAACTAAATTCATTTATTTTAACTATTTTATTTCCTTTTATTTTTTATAAAAATATTAATCTAAAAACTAAAACTAAAGTTCATTTATTCTAACTTAAAAAAAAAAAACAAATCTAAAAGCTAAAATTAATTTTCCTTTATTTTATCTACTTGCTTTTATTTCTTTTTTAAAAAATAAATCTATAAAACTAAAACTAAGAGGTACGTACTTTCTAAATTCCTACCTTCTTTTTCCCTAACTAATGACTTTTTAAAAAACTTATGAGACTTCACAACATTAAAAGGTGAGAAAAGGAAGGAATGCCGTACAAGTTGTACAGCTTCCTATTAAATATAAAAAAAAATGCTACTCAAAACAAAATTTTAAGAAGATTTAATATTTTTTATCATTCAGGGAGAGGTTGCAGAAGGTAAGATTATCTGTATTTTTTTATTGTTTTTCAAATTTGAATTAGTTTATGGAATAAATCAGGTTATATGGCCTCCATAGGAAGAGCTTTGTAAAATATTAAATTTGATTTTCTTTTTTTGATGATTTGTTTTGTTTTCATTTCAAAGCAATTGGGATAGGTACAGGTGAAAGGAAAGATTCTACAGAGAAGAGTATGCAAATAAAATTTCTTCAAAGAGCAAGGACGCATGCAACAAGAAAAACATCCATAGGAAAGATTCATGATGATTTGGCACCCAAAAATACTTATAAACTATAGAGGATCTACTTCCACATTTGTTTGTAACAACTTCCTATTGGTGGTTGAAGATAAAAGAGATATAGATTTCATTGATTTAATGGAGCTTCCTAGACTGTAATTATTGCTACATTGACATTGGATAGGTTTGGCTTCCCAGCAAGGAGCTCGATTTAGCAATTGATCAAGATGAAATAAACTCTGGTAACCTTCATGCAAAATGATGAATTATAGGGACATAGATTTATTTGCTATCTCAATGAAGAAGTTTCATCATGCAATAAGGGGTTCAATGGCGATTCTAATTTCTTGAAATCTGGAGGTCACAAAGGAATATGAACATAGGAAGGTTCACAACATTACCCGTATAATTAAATATTGCAAATATAACATAGATATGATTTGTTCCTTAGCTCTCTTATGCAAATGTGAATAGGACAAGAGGAGGTAGGGTTTGAAACCTGATGAGGTGAGAGAAATTAAGAAGACTTCTAGCAAAAATTGAATTTATACTAGTTTATTTACGTGGCTTAAAAAACATGAAAAATGATTACGGAAAGCCTCAAGTAATATTCATCACACAGATTGCAAGAAATTTTTTTGATGATAAATATATGAACAACCCTTTTTACAGAGAATTGAATGCAGCCAGAACACACACACATAATGACTCTTTATCAAAATAATGGAAAGATAAAAGAAATAAGAATTCAGAAAAAGAAAGACCCTGTATTTAGTGCTCAACAAATTGAAGATTCCACACAATTGTTGCTTCTTCCCCAAAACCCAATTCAGCAATCTTTTTGAAAATCTCCCAAAAAAACCATCCCCCTCAATCCCCAGAAAACTCCTAAAATATGCATTTCCCCCAAAGAATAAAACTGTAAAAATAATAAATTCCTTCCCATTAGTGGCCATCCACTACTTCCCCAGTAATTTCCATTACCCCCAAATCAAGAAAATTTCAAAATTTATTTATTTTGGGTTGCACACCTAGATATTCTGACAACACAATTTATTCTTATTTATTAATCTTAATTAGAAGATAGAACATTTTATATCTATACTCACAATAACTTTTATTAATATTATATTATTATAATCACTTCCCCACAAGATAACATTTGCTTAAGTACTATTAATTTTGCATATACAAAGATTATCAATTATATTCTTGATTTAAAACACTTATTTACCTCTTAATGTTATTATTGTTTTACCAAGGTGGACTTATGATTTCTATTTTAATAATGCATATTAATCAAAACAATGACCATAATTACAACTTGAAACCCACATACCAAACAATACCAGATGGCCTCAACCAGGGTGACTGACTATCATGCCCAATCGACCAGACTGATAGACCACATGACATGCACTCACCCTCTTTGAGAATAATGACAAGTAGAGGGACCTTATGTCATCTCTGATCAACAATTCTCCATTAGATTTGAGGTAGGCTCAAACCTGCAAAAAATAAAATGTTGAATATATATATATATATATATATATATATATATATATATATATATATATATATATATATATTCATATAATTATCCAAACAAATAGACTGTGAAGAGAATAGTAGCATAGTAGGGTACTCACACATCAGTTTTGCAATATTGTCCCTTCCACCAATCACAAATCAGCAAATAACCATAACTTGCATGCACATTAGTAGCTAAATAACTAAATGAAAACATCATCAGATAATCACATTAAGCACATGATAAAATTGATCCACATAATCAACTGAGTCCATAACCAATCATAATATAAGCATAAATCATTAGTTCTAGTAGTACCATCAAAGTAATAAATAAGTATCACCATCAAAACAATAAATCCAAGATGTCATAATGTCTAAATAGAAAAACTATTGGAAAGCCAAAATGAGGGGCACTACATCCTCCCCCCTAGGATTAGGCTTACTCCTGGAAGCCTGCAAACAAGCTGAGGGTCAACCCCTGCTTAATGCCCCTACCCTCAAGGGTCAATCCCCAATGTTGCAGAATGTGCACGGGCTTCTAAGAAAGCTATCCATCATCTACCTACGGTCTTCAAGATTGTCCCTTGATGCCCTGCCTGTCAATGTTCAATCACTATGAACACTCAATGAGACTTCCTTGCATCACCTATGGTCAGCTCTGAAGCTACCGGCCTCTAGCCAAATCCCGCAGTGTTCTTTTGTGGACACTGCCTAGCTATGTGGCCCTACTGGCCACAAGAGAAACATCCTCTACCTCTACCGTAACCTCCACCACCTGAGAAAGCATTAGACTACTGGAAATCATCTCTATTTGTTGTAGACTAAGTGTTCTGAACTGGGTAATTAGGATGATAATTCTTGGCCCACGGCCAATTATGGTCTGTTCCTGACTGAGTACCACCACCTTACTAAGGCTAAGAATTCTTTAATTTTGACTAGGAAAACTTCTATTGTTGTTGTTGTTGTTGTTGTCTGCCCTTAGCGGGTGTATGATGGCTTCTCAAAGAGCCAGTTGCCTAAGTCTGACCACTATAAGCTTCAACACCTACCAGAGACACAAAACCAATATGCACACTTGTATGACCACCAAGAGCCATTGCCAAATTCTCCTCCACCAAATGGGCTTTCTCAACTGCTACCTCCATAGTCTTAGGCTAGAAAACATAAGCTCCTCCACTAATTCAGGCATTTAAGCCTCTGATAAAGTGCTGCACTAACATAGACTCCTCATCTTTGATGCCCGCATACTACTTGAGCTCATAAAATCTGCACTCATACTACTCTATTGACATGGGCATCTATCTCATCTCATGAAACTCATCTCTACGACGCTACTTCCAGTGATCTAACAGGAAGCAAGCTCTAAACCTCTCTAAAGACAACTCCCATGACATAGTACTAATATCCAAGTACAGATTCTGCTCCTCTAAATGACACTAGGTAGAAGCAAAACCTCTAAGATTCAATATAGCACATCTCAGCTTAGTGTTACTACCATATAGATGCATGGAAAAACACCTACCCAAATCTAGTAACCAGGTCTCAGCCTTCAATCCACTACTAGCTCCATCAAAAGTAGGAGGGCATGCCCTCAGAAGATCTCTCATATGACTGGCTAAGGTAGCCTCGTACTCTGCTGTCATCTCTCTCCTTTTAGGTGACCTCTCTCTTTCCCTAGCCTTTGACTGATCTACCTCTTGTCTCCCTCCAAGATACTCTACCTCCTGTCTAGGGCCCATATGCATAAGAACCTCTTCAAGCAACTAGCGCAACTGAGCTCCCTCCGGTTGACCCTAGTTCTCCATATACTAACCCCTGCCTTCCTAAGCACTCTCGTGAGGGGATCTAGGATGAGGTGTACCGCCACCACCTCTTCTGTGTCCCCTACCTCGACCTTGACCTCTGGGCATCTTCTACACTAAACCAACAAAGGACAACATCAAGCTACAAGATGAGGATGACAAAAGGGAAAACACACCTAACAAAATCAACGCAACTAAGAAAACATAATAGGCTTACATGTACCCAGAGTGCCTAGTATTTGAAAACTTGGCTCTGATACCAAATGTAATGCCCTGCCATGAAACCCTAGAGATAAGCTTAACTATGCATTACAAAAGGGCAATTTGTTTTTTAAAAAGAAGAAATAATAACAAAGTGTAAATCATATAATCACTTAACCTGCAAGTTAACTTTTATTCTCTAGGGTATCCATGACTGCATTACTACTTACTAACATAATCTAATTAACATCCATGATTCAATATGAAACAAAGTGTATTGAAGAGACAACACATATATACTTCCATCATTATAAGACATCAGATAATAACATCAAGATCTAGCATATGAGATTACAAATGTGTTTACAATTTCCTTAAAATAGAATACATCAATACAATGTTTACAATCTCACTTCCTGATTACATTTGAGGATATACACCAATATAATAATACATGGTTCAACTAATATACAAGGATAAAATATAACATAAGTGTCTATCTCCTCAAGCAAAACAAGATCACCGATCTTCTACATGATATATCCTCCTCGCACACGAACATCAACAAAGGGACCAATGGAGATAAAGCACAACCACCTAACCATGTGGAACCTGAAGGTCCACTCCCCATGCTACGAGATAACAATAAGGTCCCATGACATGAATAGTCAGGTAAACAATAACTATAAAGAACAAGGACTACACATGACTACAACAACATAGGGCAACAAAGACATCATAGGCAACTTAAACATCACTTCCAAAGGCATACACACAACGAATGGGAAGAGTGCAACTAGGGAATACTGGGCTGCAGTAGGAAGAAATGTCAACACACAGCTTGTCATGGGTTGTCCTGGTAAGCATTCCTAGGCCCCAGCCCCCATCTTGGGTTGTCTTGGTAGCTTCTCCTGACCCTCAGACCCCATACATACTCATGTGGAATCAACATACCTTTCATGAGGACAAGGTAGTTGGTCTTGCCATTCTAGGCCTTCTCATCTCATGTCAAGCCTAAACAAACACTTGAGCCATGAGTGAGGCATCCACTTATCTTGTTTAGTGTGATTAACTACCCAACCCCTTAATTCATTAATTAGGTTATCACTGAGTTAAAAAACTCCCACATGGGTTGTCCTGGATGCCATTTTGGGCTTTGACCCCCATTGAGATCCACTCCCCTACCTCCAACTAGAAGACCCTACTCATCAACCATAGAAATTATGATCATAATAACAAGTATATATGAACCATGCAAGGTATTAACCCTCTTGCATATCAACTTAATCACAAGGACAATTTTCACAGAATATTGCCCATTGCTTCCATGTGAAGTAAACCATAACCAACATATTTCTTTTATGCTATCCAACATCTCCCCATTCACAATATTTGACACATTTCTTAATGCATAATCAACACCATAACGAACCATATCATCCATGCAAGACTTTATTCCACATCATGACAGTTATACAATCATAGCATAAACATGAAACAAAATATAAAACCTATTCCTCTAGAACTAACCTTGACAACATGACTCTTCTACAACCACTTTAATATGACTTACACAAGTTTCACTCAGAATTAACCGATTATCAAAATCCAAAACATAAGCTTACAAAACAACTATTTCCAAGGATTTCACCCATCTAAAAATAATTTTCCTATAACTAACTCAATAATAGTTTGATAGTCTTATTCTATTTTAATGGATAGTAACAACTTATACCAAATTCATCTTATAGTACAAAGTAGCAAGCCTCAACTATATAATTTTAATACTAAGTATATTATTTTTATTCTAACAAAATATTTTCCCAATTTACATATTCATAAATTTACATATGAATCATAATTTCATAAATTTATAAATAAATCATATTTTCATTTCCTTAGGAAATAAAACTAAAAACTAAACCAAAATTTAATTATTTAACTATCTTTTTCTTTAAAAAAAAAAAACTCAGAAACTAAATTCATTTATTTTAAGTATTTTATTTCATTTTATTTTCAAAAAAAATATAAATCTAAAAACTAAAACTAAAGTTCATTTATTCTAACTTAAAAAATCAAATCTAAAATCTAAAATTAAATTTCTTTTATTTGAGCTACTTGCTTTTTTTTTTTTTTTTTTAAAAGTAAATCTAAAAAACCAAAACTAAGAAGTACGTTCTTTCTAAATTCCTACCTTCTTTTTCCCTAACTAATGACTTTTTAAGAAACTTATGAGACTTAACAACATTAAAAGGTGAGAAAAGGAAGGAACGCTGTACAGGTTGTATGGCTTCCTATTAAATATAAAAAAATGCTACTCTACACAAAATTTTAAGATTTAATATTTTTGATCACTCAGGGAGAGGTTCCATAAGGTAAGATTATCTATATATTTTTTTATTGTTTTTTAGATTTGAATTAGTTTATGGAATAAATCAGGCCATACAGCCTCCATAGGAAGAGCTTTGTAAAATATTAAGTCTGATTTTCTTTTTTGATGATTTGTTTTGCTTTCATTTCAAAGCATTTGGGATAGGTACAAGTGAAAGCAAAGATTCTACAGAGAAGAGTATGCAAATAAAATTTCTTCAAAGAGCAGGGATGCATGCAATAAGAAAAACATCCAGATGAAAGATTCATGATGATTTGGCACCCAAAAATATTTATAAACTACAGATGATCTACTTCCACATTTGTTTGTAAAAACTTCCTATTGGTGGTTGAAGATAAAAAGGATACATATTTCATTGATTGAATGGAGCTTCCTAGACTGTACTTATTGCTACATTGACATTGGATAGGTTTGTCTTCTCAGTAAGGAGCTTGATTTAGCAATTGATCAAGATGAAATAAACTCTGGTAACCTTCATGCAAAATGTTGAAGCATAGTGACACAGATTTATGTGCTATCTCAATGAATAAGTTTTGTCATGCAATAAGGGGTTCAATGGCGATTCTAATTTCTTAAAATATGGAGGTCACAAAGGAATATAAACATAGGAGGATTCACAACATTACTAGTATAATTGAATATTACAAATATAGCACATATGAGATCCATTCCTTATCTCTCTTATGCAGATGTGAATAGGACAAGAGAAGGTAGGGTTTGAAACCTAATGAGGTGAGAGAAATTAAGAAGACTTCTAGGAAAAAATGAATTTATACTAGTTTATTTACATGGGTTAACAAAACATGAAAAGTGATTACGAAAAGCCTCAAGTAATATTCATCAAATAGATTGTAAGAAATTTTGTTGATGATAAATATATGAACAACCCTTTCTATAGAGAATCAAATGCAGCCAGAACACACACACATAATGACTCTTTATCAAAATAATGGAAAGATAGAAGAAATAAGATTCAAAAAAGAAAAGAACCTGTATTCAGTGCTCAACAAATTAAAGATTCCACATGATTGTTGCTTCTTCCCCAAAACCTAATTCACCAATCTTTTCAAAAATCTCGAAAAAAAACCATCCCCCTCAATCCCCAGAACACTCCTAAATATGCATTTCCCCCAAAGAATAAAATAGTAAAAATAATAAATTCCTTCCCATTACTGGCCATCCACTACTTACCCATTAATTTGCATGTCATGCCCACATTTCCCATGTGGTCACAACACGCATCACATGTGTCATGTCCACATTTGTCATGTGGTCATGACACAAAATTTCAAAAATTTTCCCATGCCTCCATAGAAACCCCCTCGTATGTGTAAGCGTGCTCGGTGGCATACACTTAAGGCGCAAACAATATAGTTGAAGGTGGGGTAATACGTACACGTGCACATACCAATCATAAGAAGCCCATCAAGGGGGTCATCGTGACATGGTTAACGTCGCTAATAGGGTTAAACTTTACTAACCTAACCAAACCCTAAATTCCAGGAAAATCTGGCAGCATAACACCTCATGGGCATGAGTAGGGTTTACTGTACTAACACTAAATTTGCTTTTAAACATACAATGAATTAGCTTTTAAATACAAATTTGCTTTCTTCATTTTTATTTGAATGATAAAAATAAACCAACAACTTATAACTTTCAAAAATCACTTTCAAACAACTTAAGGAAACACAATTTTACAACAAGAGAGAGAGACAGACAAGACCTCCTCTTTGTAAACTAACAAAGATGAAGCTCTTAAAAAGGCCAAACTCTTTCTTAACTTCTTAAAGAGTAAAGAAAAAGAAACTATTAACTCCAAACACAAGGAGTTTCTCCAGCTTCATATTTAGCTCCATTGAACATACATATCACAACAAGGGGAAGAAAACCACACATCTTGCTCTCCTCCCTACCGTAGACCCGTGAGAGGGTCACCCCCAAGCTAGGGAGGTCATCCACACACCTAGGGTCTCATTCCACTTCACAACAAAACACACAAACATCCAGAACACAAAATTACACCCATAGAAAATCACAACACACGAACTCAACCAAGCTCAGTTCAAAGGGGTAGGGGAGTGAACACACTCAACTCAAGAGTGCCACTCCTACAAAATATCCCAAAATAATTTTCCTTATGGCCTCAAGCCATCGCACTTAACAAAATTTCCAAAAGTCTCCATATTTTGGCTCTCAAGCAATGTATCAAATTGCTCAAAATCACATAAAATTACCCTCAAGGCTTACAACACCCCAAAACAAGGTAGTGACCCTAAGGAGGATCACTCCTCCCCTAACCCACACTTGTTGAGCATCTTCTCCCAAGTGGGAGAGGCTCTTACAACACCCAACCAAATATCCCCACAATAACAATAACACTCAAGGAAATAACCACACATATGCATCATGCAAGAAAACTATAATACAAAAGGAAGGCCTTAGCCTTGAAAACCAACCTTTAAAAGCCCTATTATGGGAGAAAGTTGACGTAGAGCTTCTCCAAAATCTCCTCCAACATAAGCCACCAAACTTCATCTATCTTTTCCCAAAATCAATTTCAAACAATTCAAATTCTCCAAAAATTCAACAACCCCCCACCTTATCCCAAGTGGGATTGAAATAAGCCCTACCTATGAGCTTAGAGGAATGGGGGGTGACACTTGTTACCTCCTCACTCTTCCTCCCCACTACAAGTATGTCCCAAGGGATGGGTATTGGCACATGTCACTCACCCATCCCCAAGTCTCCCTCACCCGTTACCACTTGTCCTCTCTCCAACATGTGGGAGAGAAAGGAGGAGTTAAAGAGGGAAGGGTGACACATGTGTCCCCCTCCTTTCCTCTCAAGAGGGACCACACAACTCCAAGGGTACTCTCACCAATTGTGAGAGAGACTTGGAGTCAAGTCCTCCACAATTGGTGGGTCTTGGAGTCATCTCCAACCTTGGGAAGTGAAAAGGGATGGGGTTGAGTGTTGGTACCACTCATCTTCTCCCTCCCATGCCTCCAAATTCATCACTTAACTTCAGTGTGAAATTAAGGTGACCATATAGAGGTTTATCAAGGGTTACCCAAGTCAAAAGGGACCCTAGACCCATGGGGTATAACCCAGGGTCAAGTTAAAACACATGAAAAGGGTCTCCAAAAATTTAAAATTTAAAAATGTAATTCAAAGACAAAATTCTTACAACACAAATTATAATTCGAATTAAAAGAGGGTAAACTTAACTGAATTAACCACATGCAAAAATAGCATTACAACTTTTCATCATACATAGAGTTGATCTTAGTTCCTCATGGAACTAGATCGGTTTCACAAGGAATTACAACATCGAGTGTGGGATGATCTCCAGTATCTATGGCTGGTTAGAAATACCTGCGCACTCAATTGCAAAGTAAATTTCCACATATACATATAATAGCCAAAGCAACTTAAAACATACACTTGCATAAAATATCACAAGTTCACATAAGCAAAAAGAAAGTCACATTACCATTAGGTTCTAATTTCTGCATTACAAACATCCATTCCCAAGATTGAATTTCAAAACAATTTTCTATCCAACATCACCCAATTAGTTTTCCCTTAATAATAAGCATTTATCTAACATCACCCAATTTTTTTTCTCTTAATATACAGTATCTATCTAACATCACCCAATTAGTTTTCCTTTAATATAAAGAATCTATCTAACATCACCCAATTAGTTTTCTCATAATATAAATTATCTATCTAACATCACCCAATTAGTTTTCCCATAACATCATAAAGTCTAATAGTTCAGGAATTTGGGATCAGTAGTCCCACAAGTCTAAATGTATCAGCAACAGTAAGGTAAATAGTCAAATGAATGGAAATGAAAAAGGTAAGCCTCACATCCTCCCCCCAAAGACTGTACTTCCTCCTGGAAGTCGTCAAAGAGGTGAGGATAAAGAGCCCTCAATCTTGCTGCATCCTCCCATGTCATAGTGACCTTGTTGTACATGTCCCATTGGACTCTAACCTAGTCCTGGTCTTGACCTTGAAGGCCCAACGTCTGACAAGCCAATATATGAATTGGCTCCAAAGCCACCTGACTGTCTGTCTCTACCTAAAGAGTACTCCAATCCAATACGTGAGATAAGTTAGAGATGTAATGTCATAAAACTGAAACATGAAAGACATCGTGGATATGCGATAGGCTAGGTGGCAAGGCTAGATGATAGGCTATAGGTCCTATCTGCTCCAAGATCTCAAAAGGTCCTACAAACTGATGTGTGAGGTTAGAGCCCTTTCCGTAACGGATTGGACTCTTGTACGGTCGCACTCTCAAAAATACTCTGTCACCCAGTGAGAAGCTCCAATCAGTTCTCTTAGCATCGGCATACTTCTTCTATCTATCCTATGCCTCCTAAAGTCTCTACCTAATCTATGTGACTTGCTACTCTATATCCTGAACTATCTCTAGACCAATGGCAACCATGTCCTCAATCTGATCCCAACTCAATAGTGTCCTACATGGTCTGGCATATAAAGCCTGAAAAGGAGGCATACCCAACGAGCTGTGATGCCCATTATTGTAGGCAAACTCAACTAGATACAAATACTCCTCCCATCTAGACTAATGGTCCATAACATACATACGAAGCATGTCCTCCAACACCTGATTAACTCTCTCTATCTATCCATTGGTTTGAGGATGGTAAGTTGAACTAAAGTTGAGCTGTGTACCCAACGCTTGTTGCAAGGCTCTCCAAAAAGTTGAAGTGAATACTGAGTCTCTGTTAGAAATGATACGGCAAGGTACTCCATGAAGTCTAACAATCTGATCTAAGAATACCCTCACCACACATGGTGCATTGTATGTAGTGTGTATAGGTGAGAAATGCGCCACCTTGCTCAACTTGTCAACCGTCACCATGATGGTATCATGGTGACGTGATGACATAGGTAGACCAACAATAAAATCTATGGAAATGGTGTCCCATTTCCACTCAGGTATCTCGTGAGGGTACAATAGTCCTACTAGGTGCTGATGCTCGGCCTTGACCCTCTAGCACTCAAGGCAACAAGAAACATAGTCTGCAATGTCTCGTCTCATCCCAATCCAATGGTATAATTGTCACAAATCGACATGCATCTTCTTCACCCTTGGGTGTGCTGCATAAGGTGCTCTATGAGCCTCTGAAAGAATCACTACATGTAGATCACCTGCATAGGGTACATAGATGCGCTGCCAATGTCTAAGCAAACCATCAAGCTCAAGGGAATATCTTTCGAATCTACCCTTAAGGGCCCTCTATTTCTAAATTTCCTACTACACCTCAAAAAACCACTCGTCCTTAGGCAAATGCTGTAAGATACGCTCTCTCAAGTCCACCCTCAATGTCAAGGTTAGGATCTCATGGTGCCTTCGACTCAAGGCGTCAGCAACCACGTTCTCCTTCCCTTTGATGTAGTTTACATGAAAGTTATACTCACATAAGAACTCCATCCAACCCCGCTGGTGGGCATTCAAATTGGGCTGTGTGAAAATGTATTGCAAGCTATGGTGGTCTGAATGGAGCTCAAAGCATCGACCAAAAAGGAAGTGTCTCCAACAAACAAGAGCATGAATAACTGCTGCAAGCTCTAAATCAGGAGTAGGCTAATTTAGCTCATGTGTCTTGAGCTTACGTGATTCATATGCAATCACTCTACCACCCTTCATAAGCACATCTCACAAACCTTCTAGTGATGTATCTGTGCAAACAACAAAATCCTCTATAGGATCTAGAACTGCTAATATGGGAGTGCTAGTTAGATGCTCCTTGAGGACCCCAAATGCCCTCTCGTACTACTCAGTCCAAGTGAAACCCTTCCCTTTCCACTGAAGGGAAGTGACAGGATGTGCTATTCTAGAAAAGTTCTCAACGAATCTACAGTAATAATCGGCTAATCCCATAAATCTCCTGACCTCTGTCACATTGGTGGCTATTGGCTAGTCCTGAATCACTCTGATCTTCAATGGATCTATGGAGATGCCATCACCTGATAAGATGTGTCCCAAATACTGCACCTCTCTCCTCAAGAAGGCACACTTTGTTAGGTTTCCATAAAGCTACTACTCTCATAAGCATTGCAACACCTAATGCAAATGATCCACATGCTCCTCCTTAGTCCACGAATAGATCAAAATATCATCAAGAAAGATGATCATGAACTAATCCAAGTAAGTGTGGGACACCTTGTTCATGAGACTCATGAACATTGCAGGGGTGTTCGTCAAACCGAAGGGTACCACTGTGAACTCATAATAGCCATATCTAATTTGAAAAGTAGTCTTATGAATATCTGCCTCTGTGATGCACAATTGGTGATACCCTAATTTTAGATCAATTTTTTAGAACACTTTGGCTTCCTGCATCTGGTCAAAGAGGTCGTCAATCTTGGGCAGAGGATAACGGTTCTTCACTGTCACCTTGATCAACTACCTGTAGTCCATGCACAAGCGAAGAGACCCATCCTTCTTCTTCACGAAGATAACTAGTGCATCCCATAGTGAAACTCTAGGTCAGATGTGCCCCTTCTCATGTAACTCCTCTAATTGTAGTTTTAGCTCTGTAAGCTCATGTGTAGTCATCCTATAGGGTGTAAAGACACTGGCTCGGCACCTAGCACTAGATCAATGTAGAAATCTACCTCTCTGCATGGAGACATACCTGGTAATTCTAGCAGAAACACATTGGCAAAATCTCTCAGGATAGGGTGATATCCAATGAAGCCTCAGGCTCATCATCTGATCTATCACTGATCGTGATAGAAAACAACTGACACCCCTTCCACATGCAGTGCTTAAGCTACTACACGGATATCATATGTACTACTATGGGCTTCTGTACTCCCACTATCTCAACTGATGAGCCATGATCATCTAAACACCTAATCATCCTTTGGCGATAATCTAGCTTGGCTCTATGAGCTGCAAGCCAGTCCATACCCAAAACTACACTATAGGATCCTAATGGCATAACCCTAAGGTCACATGATGTAGTGAAGATCCACAAGGAGATCTCGTAATCTCTAACCAAGGTATCTACTGACATCCTGGCCCCGGAGGCCAACTCAACGTCCCACCTAATGTCATGCCTAGAAGCCACCAGCCTGCAATGTTCCACTAACGATGTAGACAGAAAAGAGTTGGTAACTCCAGAGTCAAAAAGAATAGAGATGGGGAAATCCCCAATCATACTTGCTGTCTCAATAACTGAGGCCTGGAAGTCAGCCTGGCAGTTGTCAACTGCTGCAAACATGTGGTGACTTACCCACATCTCCTATAGTCTACTCAGATCCTCTTGAATGGGGTTGTCCCCTGCTATGAAACCCTGTGGACACTCTCTGGCCAAATGCCTTGCCCCACCACATACATAACACGGGCCCTTAGCCTGTAACTATTCTGACTGAGTCCTACCTGACTGCTACTATCCAGTCTGTCCTGTGGACCCCTGTGAACCTCTATGAGACTACTGAGACCTCGCAGGTCCCGCAAATGATCCTTGTTGTCTCTGATCCCTACATGGGTCCTACTACTGCCAACTACAGTTTTGTCCTCCCTGAGCCCTCTGCTGGGGTCTAGACCTTTGCTGATGTTGCTGCTGCTGTTGTGGTGGCCTAGGAGGTAATAATGAAGAATTAAATCCTCCTCTCTGTGGTGTGGATTGTGGTCTACAAAAGTTTTGCTGTTGCTAGTGATTATGGTCCTGAAACTATGGGCATGAATTCTACCCTTGTCCCTAAATTTCCTCTGCAATATAAGCCTTTTCGACAGCCTCACTCATAGTTTAGGGGTCTTCCATATGCATTGGTTCGGCTATCCCATGATCCAAACCTTTGATGAATTTGTGCACTAGGAGTTTCTCATCGTGGAGATACTCTGTGTAACAAGAAAGCTCAATAAACTAGCTCTCATACTGAGAAACCATGAGTCCTCTCTATTGTAAGTCTTGGAACTCATCTATCTGGCACTATCTATAGTGATCTGACAAGTAACGTGCATTAAAGTGCTCTATGAATATGTCCCACGGGAGTGTATCTAAGGATAACTGGCGCTTGCACTCCTCAGTGCACCACCAGGTAGCTCATGCATCTCTTAGAAGGTCTACTGCCACTCGTGCTTTCATGTTGCTCCCATAAGGTCACAACATGAAGTACCTATCTAAACTAATGAGCCAAGCCTCAGCCACAGTTCCCTCTGTAGCTCCTATGAAGGTAGGTGGATTAAGCCTAAGAAGGTCTCTGATGGGGTCTCCTCTATGTCTAAGTCCTATAACCGGCTCATCCACTCCATACTCATAAGGTCCATGATGTATCTACTCTACACTCACAGTCTCATCTCGTCTCTAGTATCATAGAGGACTCCTACTCCATCGTCGGTATGCTGACCCTACCTCCTCCACTGTAGTATCAGCTATCTCTACAAAAGGCTCCATACGTGGGACCTCTCGCGGATCGTCATGGGGCTCTACACGTGGCTCAACTCGTGACTCAGCACGCAGTTCCTCACATGGCTCCTCTCGCGAAACATCGTGAAGCTCATCACGTGGCTCTGGTATAGCTGGTGGTAGCCTCTCTAACATGGCCTGCAATGTCTATAAAATCTGAGGACCTATGTAAAGTACTGGTGGTGCCTGTGGTACTGGCTGATCTGCTATGGTTGTGGGTGCCTGTCCCTCTACAGAGGAATCACTATGCACCTCAACAGACATAGTGTTGCACAATCACGGTCATTGAACATGTCAGGGAGGCATCCTTAAAAACAAGGTAGGCACTAATAAATCAAAGTTACAGAATAAGTAATGTGCCCAAATATGCCCAGTTTTTAAACTTGGGCTCTGATACCAAATGTCATGCTCACATTTCCCATGCGGTCATGACATGCATCACACGTGTCATGTCCACATTTGTCATGTGATCATGACATGAAATATCAAAAAAAATTTCATGCTTCTCTAGAAACCCCCTCACACACGTAAGTGTGCTCAGTGGTGTACAGTCAAGGCGCAAACAATACAGTTGAAAGAGGAGTAATACACACATGTGTGCATACCAATCATAAGAAGGCCATCAAGGTGGTCATCGTGACTCGGCTAACATCGCTAATAGTGTTAAACTTTACTAACCTAACCAAACCCTAAATTCCAGGAAAATCTAGCAGCATAACACCTCACAGGCGTGAGTAGGGTTTACTGTACTAACACTAAATTTGATCAAGAGGTTTCCTGATTTGGGTTAATAAATTTCTTACATCTCACTAATTACATTGGAATATAGTTGATGAAGTTAATTGAACATTTTTCAACAAAGTCTGATCATTTGTTCTCCTTCACATTTTTTGAAATTTAATATTAATTTGTTCTCCTTCACGTTTTCTAAATTTTACAACATTTTTCAACCGAGTCTGAACATTTGTTCTCCTTCACATTTTCTGAAATTTAATATTAATTTGTTCTCCTTCACATTTTCTAAATTTTAAAACATTTTTTTCAACAAAGTCTGA